>JAWWNF010000904.1:0-1200000 GCA_034641395.1 Darevskia armeniaca
TTAGGAGTCCAGCATCTGGAGGAGGAGGAGGAGGAGGAGGAGGAGGAGGAGGAGGAGAAGAAGAAGAAGAAGAAGAAGAAGAAGAGAAGAGTTTGGATTTGATATCCCGCTTTATCACTACCCGAAGGAGTCTCAAAGCGGCTCACATTCTCCTTTCCCTTCCTCCCCCACAACAAACACTCTGTGAGGTGAGTGGGGCTGAGAGACTTCAAAGAAGTGTGACTAACCCAAGGTCACCCAGCAGCTGCATGTGGAGGAGCGGGGAAGCGAACCCAGTTCACCAGATTACGAGTCTACCGCTCTTAACCACTACACCACACTGGTTCTATGGAAGGTTGCAGGTTCCCCATCCTTGCTGTTTAAACTGTTGCAATTGGACAACCTCAAATCCTAAAGGAAGAGAAGCCATTGTGTGACTTGACCCTCAGGCCCGCCCGCCCGCCTGCCTGTCGGATCCTTATAAAACATATTAATCTAGCCCATTCTTATTGCTGAAGAATACATTAATGCACTAATTGCTCCACAGAGAGAAAGTGAGTGAGTGAGTGAGTAAAACATAGTCACTCAGCAACAATGTTCTGCTGGAACATCTATATATAGATTGCAAGTGATGTCGGGTTTGAATGGCTTTGAACCATGACTGTTGCTACTGTATTAAAGCAATTATGCAGAGTCTATTGCTGGCAAGGGACAAAACAAAGCAAGATAGATGATATAAGGAAATCAGAGCATTTCTCTTGCAAGTGTGTGCCTTGTAGCACTCACAAGAACTAGCAAGGCTATACAGTAGAAGGAAGTGAGGGAGCACCAGATATTCCATTTTTGATATTAATGACAGTTGGGATATTAATATTAATGACATGGGGTTTTGATATTAATGACATGGGTTCCACATCTAGCACAAAATCCCACACCTTGAGAATCTTGGACCTGAATTGCAGGCATGGGAGGAGGTTAGATCCAATTTGCATTTAGAAGTGCACCTGCCCAATTCATACTTTCTAAATCAAAACATGAACCCAAACACAGACGTCCTTTGAAATTCGCACCTCCAAATTTTGCAATGCAGTTCTCCATCCAGGCGATGTGTGCAAAAAGGGTAATATATACAAAAGAACACATTTATTAGTGAAAATAACGTACAAAATACATTATATTTGAATCAATGCTATGTATATTAAGAGAAATCCATACAAAGGTTGGTATATTTGGATAAATTTGCACTAAAAGCTGGTGAATTTTCACGATGACTTCTTTTTTTAAAAAAAGGGTATGGAAATGCAAAGAACTGAACTTAAGATAGGATAAATGAGAAACAGAGAGAAACTGAAACCACAAAACCAAAAGAGTCCCTTTGAATTCTATCTGCTGGCTGAATGGGAGAGGGCACATTAGAGGGTGGGCAGCCGCAATGTTCTGCTTGTGGTCTTCCTGGAAGCATCTGTCTCTTGGCAGCAGGATGCTGGGTTGGTCCTTTAATCCAGGGGTAGGCAATATGACGCTGCACAGATGCTGTGGACTAGCTCTCCCACCATCTCTTACCATTGGCCATCCTTGCTGGGGCTGATGGGTATTGTAGTCTACATGTTGTTGTTTAGTCATTTAGTTGTGTCCGAATCTTCGTGACCCCATGGACCAGAGCACGCCAGGCACTCCTGTCTTCCACTGCCTCCTGCAGTTTGGCCAGACTCATGTTGGTAGCTTCGAGAACACTGTCCAACCACCTCGTCCTCTGTCGTCCCCTTCTCCTTGTGCCCTCCATCTTTCCCAACATCAGGGTCTTTTCCAGGGAGTCTTCTCTTCTCATGAGGTGGCCAAAGTATTGGAGCCTCAGCTTCAGGATCTGTCCTTCCAGGGCTGATTTCCTTCAGAATGGATAGGTTTGATCTTCTTGCAGTCCATGGGACTCTCAAGAGTCTCCTCCAGCACCATAGTCTACATATCATATTTGCTAGGTAAAGGTAAAGGTAAAGGGACCCCTGACCATCAGGCCCAGTCGTGTCCGACTCTGGGGTTGCGTGCTCATCTCGCTCTATAGGCCGAGGGAGCCCGCGTTTGTCCGAAGACAGCCTCCGGGTCATGTGGCCAGCATGACAAAGCTGCTTCTGGCGAACCAGAGCAGCGCACGGAAACGCCGTTTACCTTCCCGCTGGAGCGGTCCCTATTTATCTACTTGCACTTTAACGTGCTTTCGAACTGCTAGGTGGGCAGGAGCTGGGACCGAACAACGGGAGCTCACCCCGTCGCAGGGATTCGAACCGCTGACCTTCTGATCAGCAAGCCTGTGGTTTAACCCAAAGCGCCACCTGGTCCCTCTTTCATATTTGCTAACTTTAGCTTAATCCAGGAGTAGCCAACATAATGCCCTGCAGATGTAATTAGACTACCAGTTCTACCAGTGCTAGCCAACATCACCAGTGGTCAGGGATAATGTGAGTTGTAGTCCAGCAACTTACGTAAGTTACTGCATTGGCTTCCCCTAATCATAATCTCTCTGGGCTTTTCCAGTGTTTCAGGCAGAACAGAATTTCATAGGGTCCAGGAGAGCTTGCAGGGGCTACAAGCATTCCTCTAACACGACCCATGGAAACCTTTTATTCCAAAGAGTAATAAAATGTGGTTGATACAGCTCTACTTCTCAAGTGAAACTGACGTTTGGTACAATCGTATTTGACAATTGCTATAGGAGTTTTGACAGCATTGTCTTCTGACAGAGGGGATCTGACACATCAATCAAAAAAAGATTAATCTGGAGAGGCTGCTCAGAGAACCCAAGTGCTGAATTTCGAGGCCAAATTTCACATTCAGAACATATGCGTTTTGAAATGGGTAATTTCAGCCTTGAAAACTTGCATGTCACAGACCCAGATCTGTAGAATGTTGATCTGCTTTTAGCTTGTTGATTTTAATTGCTTTTCTTAAAAAAGGTTTTGATTTAACTGCCAATTTTTTTGCTTTATTCCTTTTGGAAACGGCTTCGTTTTTTGTTTTTGTTTAAATCAAGCAGTAGATAAATTTTATGGAATAAATAAATAAAATAAAATGTACACACCCACAGTGCAAGGAAACGGTTTTGCTGCTTCATTGTGTGGAATGTCTGAAGAACCACATCGTAGCATCTCTTCCGAGTTGTATAAACATGCAAGCCTCTACGTTGATACTCACCTTATGCCCTATGTGCACTGTGAGCTAGACACTGACATAAACTCTCTATATGGGGCATAATCTAGACAGCCAAGTAGTCTTTATCTTCCCTGGAAAATATTTAAGCCGGTGTTTTAATTCCCCACTGGAATCAGTGGAGTTTCAAAGTTTGAAGACTGAGCCCATGACAAGACTCCACAGACCATATTTTATCGTCTTATTGGGCTATTGTTGCAAAATGCAAAATCTGATGACTCAGTAGAACGTGATGTGTTTGTTGAACTGCCTACTTGTGCCTCGTTAAACAATCAAATGAACGTAATAAAGCGGAAGGCCCTTTTAAGCATCCCACAGCAATAAAATCAGGCCTGGAACATCCTTCATCAAACAGAATCTCTAAGCTGAAAAAGAAGATGGGATCAACAAATCATATTTCAACCTTAGTACCCATGTGCAGGGAAGGGTTTGATATTTTTGGATCTACGTTGTTAATGTTAAAGTTGTAGATGACCAGGATAACTTAGATATCCAATAATACACATGTCACAATGAGTAATCTGTATCTATTACTGTCATGGTTGAACATGATGTTTATGAAGGCAATAAAAGGAAGGCAGGTTTTTTGAACTGTATTATGTTATGTGAGAGTGAGAGCTGGACCATAAAGAAGGCTGATAGCTGTAGAATTGATGCGTTTGAATTATGGTGCTGGAGGAGACTCTTGAGAGTCCCATGGACTGCAAGAAGATCAAACCTATCCATTCTGAAGGAAATAAGCCCTGAGTGCTCACTGGAAGGACAGATCCTGAAGCTGATCCTGAAAAGACCCTGATGTTGGGAAAGATGGAGGGCATGTTGCGTTTGTCACGGGTTACGAACCCGCCGAATCCGGAAGTACCGGAACGGGTTACTTCCGGGTTCAGCGGTTCGCGCATGCGCAGACTTGCAAAATGACATTATGCGCATATGCAGAAGCGCCGAATCGTGCTGCGCACATGTGCAGATGCGCCACTTCAGGTTGCGCGCTGCTCATGTTGCGAACGGGGCTCTGGAACGGATCCCGTTCGCAACCAGAGGTATGACTGTACTATACTACGCATTTATTCTACATAAATCAGGACAAAGAAAAACATGGCCTCTCTCACTGTCGTTCTTCTCAGAGAGAGAAAAAGCAAAAGCAATACAGAGCTGAACTTCTGCTCATGGGATTCCAGCAATCTGTGCTGGAATGTAAACAGACATGTGACATGTAACAATCCACATATCTGCAGCAAAGGGTGGAATGGAATTCCCAACATCTAAGTAGTTCAACTGGATAGCTTTTAGTAATACACTATGGAAAGCTGTTGCCAGTGGAGGAAGAGCATAGCCATCATGGCTAGCAGCCAGATACATGTTAAGACTGGGATTCACTAAGTGGTTTTGATTTATTAAATTCCTGTGCCTGTACTTCACTGATTGACCCAGCGTTACGGGTGTCATAAAACCACATCAAATATTATGCAATATCAACAACATGTAAAACCCATGAGTCCAGATCCAAATAGTAAGAAAAATAAAAATTTATCCAGTTTATACATGACATTAGTTGCAGCTGCTGCATCAGCAGCTACCACTGATTGTGACATTGGCCAGTAGAGCTCAGTATTGTCTACACTTTCTGGCACCAGCTCTAAAGGGGCTTTCCAGCCCAACTTGATGATGCCAGGGATTGAACCGGAGACCTTCTCAATGCAAAGTTAATTCCAGGCTGCATCAACAGAAGTACAGTGTTCAGATCAAGGGAAGTAATAGGGACCCCTGACCGTTACGTCCAGTCGCGGACGACTCTGGGGTTGCGGCACTCATCTCGCTTTACTTGCCGAGGGAGCCGGCGTACAGCTTCCGGGTCATGTGGCCACCATGACTAAGCCACTTCTGGCAAACCAGAGCAGCACACGGAAACGCCGTTTACCTTCCCGGCAGAGCGGTACCTATTTATCAACTCGCACTTTGATGTGCTTTCGAACTGCTAGGTTGGCAGGAGCAGGGGCCAAGCAACGGGAGCTCACCCCGTTGGGGGATTCGAACCGCCGACCTTCTGATCGGCAAGCCCTAGGCTCAGTGGTTTAGACCACAGCGCCACCCGCATCCCTAAGGGAAGTAATAGTACCACTCTATTCTGCCTTGGTCAGACCACACCTGCGTTCAGCTTTGGGCACCTCTATTTAAGAAGGATGTTGACAAGCTGGAATGTGTGTAGAGGAGGGTGACCAAGATGATCAAGGGTCTGGAAATCAAGCCTTATGAGGAATGGTTGAAGGAGCTTGGTATGTTTAGCCTGGAAAAGAGGAGGCTGAGAGGAGATATATGAGCGCCATCTTCAAATATCTCAAGGGCTATCACATGGAAGAGGGAACAAGCCTGTTTTCTCCTGCTCTGGAGGGGAGGACTCAAACCGATCGCTTCAAGTTACATGAAAGGAGATTCCGAGTAAACATTAGGAAGAATTTTCTGACAGTAGGAGATGTTCAGCAGTGGAGGTTGTGGACTCTCTTTCATTGAAATTTTTTAGGCAGAGGTTGGATGGCCATCTGTCATGGATGCTTTATTTGAGATTCCTGCATTGCAGAGGGTTGGACTAGATGACCCCTGGGGTTCCTTCCAGCTCTACAATTATATGATTCTATGAAAACAGATGCTCTACCACTCAGCTACACCCATGTCCTAGCAGGATCTTCTATCCTGGCTCCTATTTGATCCACGCTTCACCCACACGTAGGTGACGCTTGGAGTTATTTCTTTAACCTTCCAGCCAGCCTTGTGCTGCTCCACCTTGCAAAATAAAAGAGGCACCATTAAAACAGGCCAAAGGGATTTCTTGCTGTAAACATTGGGAGTTAATAGCTGGCCTTCCAGGGCAATGGCGGATTGAAATGTCGATACTGATAGGGGGATAGAAAGCAATGTTTGTGTAAGCTTCTGTTTGTACTAGGGATACAGTGAATAAGAGCTGTTAGGAACATGTTGCTCTGTTGTTTCCTGTGCTGGTCCCGTGGGTTACCCGAAAAGCGAGGTCCAAGTCTGGTCCGTTGTCAGAGGTGCAATGTAAAGGCAGTCCGTAGTCACTGAAGCTGGGTGCAGGGCAGGGAGTCAGGCAAAGTCGGGAACAGGTAGGCAAGCAGGGAACCAGGGCGGGTCAGGAGCTCAGGCAGGAAAGCAGGACAGGTCTCAAGCAGGAACTGGCAACCAACAATGTTGCTCCTGCAACTTGGGGCTGGGGCTGGCTGGTTTTTATCTGCCCCAAGGCATAGGGCGGCCCTGATCCTCTGGTGACTTGCTTCTCCTGGGCTGGAGGCGAGCACTCCTCCTGTGGGAACTTAGTTCCCTTCGCCTCTCTGCCCTTCGCCTCTGCAGCTCAGGAGAGGCTGGAGGGTTACCGGACCCAGAGGCAACCTCAGCTTCCCCTGACAGGGCTGGGAGTGGAGCACCTACAGGCAATGGGTCCTCCACCCCATCAGGAGCCAGAGCAGACTCAGCAGATGCCTGCACCTGAGGATCCAGCACAGGTGAGGACCCTTCAGACTCAAGCCCTAGCCCCGGCTCTGCTGGTTTTGGAGGCAGGGAATCCTGTGCAGGCTGGGATCCCTCAGGTTCAGCATCTGAGTCTGAATCCCAGGCCATCGCATTTCCTGTGATTTGCTTTAGATTGGAGAGACCACCCTGCGGGGGTGTTGAACACGAGAGAAACGGACTACAGAATGCGTTAACGTGAGAGCGACCTCGATCACTCCAGGCTGCCTCTATTTATTGTCATTAACCTCATGCATAAACATTCTGCATTAACATATAGCATTACATCAGTCTCTGGAAACTTCCCAAAACTTTCCCACTCCTATCCTAAGTTATACAGTAACTTCTTGACCTGACCCAGGACCTCATCACAAGGTGCATGTTTACTTCTCCTGCTTCCCTGCACGTATCTTCCTCGTGCTTGCCTCAATACAATGTACCCTTAGGTCATTCGTTTACTCTTCTTCACACCATTTGTCACACCTCATTGTCTTCCTCGGAACTGTGCGAGTCTCTTCGGCACCTCATCGGAAGACGTGGTTTGCCAACACGTCGCCCTCAGCTAGTAGAGAAGTACTTGTGGCATGCCATCTTGTACAGGACGTGCGTGCGTGTATGCGTACTGAATGGGCTCATAAGTGCGTCCCATCAGCAATGCTTAGGTGCAGACAAAGTGGATGCAACATCTCATCCTTTTTATTTTATTTTTTGTTTTTTGAATGTCCAATTGTAGCCAAATCGAAAGAGCCAATTCAAAAGAGCGCAAGCAGAGGAAGAACGCTAGGGCAATCTTTATTTGTGAATGGGATACCTAGATTTATGAATGAATATAATCTGTCTTTATGAATGAAACCTATTCTGTGAATGAAATATCAATGTTTTCTTGAATGGAGGGTTAAATACAGCCTCTTTTACGGGCTGGGTGCCAGAAAACCTCTGTACCTTCTCTTACAAACATTTCAAAGCACTTCCCAACAATGTTTCTTTTTTCATGTAAAAACTTGGTAACTGTTGCATATAAATACTTTGTAAACTTTTTAGATAAATACTTTGTACATAACACTGTAACTACTTTTATAAACTTTGTGTCAGTTCAAACAATAGCAGTAAGAATACTTAAGTCTCTCTGTAACTGAGGGTACGATAAACTTAGAAATTGAAAGTCTGTTGCAATGCCTTTTCTGTAGAAGAAAAGAAACTTGGTTTCCCTCAACGGAGGGTGAACTTTAGAAAGAAATTGTCTATGTCCCTTTTACTTATATGGTTCATAGCGAGGTGGTCGAGCATAACTGTGCTCGCGCGTAGAGTTCACAGCTAGGCAGCTGAAAACAGCCATCAGATGGTTCTCCAAAGTCAGCGGAATGTTCTGCCTTTGAAGTACGGTGACTGCTTAGCAGAAAGTGACTTAATCTAGCCCCACGTGATGCGGTGATGTTGCTGAGGGACTCTATTTCTGTCTTTCCGTGGATCCTGGAGTCGCAGCGTTGTCAGTTCTGGCATCTCGCCCAGAGGATCCCATAGTTGAAGCGCTGTCAAGTTTGGAATTGGATTCGAAGCGTTGTGGAATCCCAGATTTCCCAGCGGCTGCTGGCACGCCATCTTTCCACCTGGCTGGCAGCTGCTGGATTAAACACAACTACATGCCCTCGACCCCACGCTAGAAGCGATAGGGATCTTGAGCCAGATAGGGTTAGGTAACATCCTATAACTAACCTATGGCTGTGGATAACTAACTCTTTGGCCAAAATGATTGTCCACAGCTGATGAATTGAATTAAATTTTTAATATTTAATTGAATATTTTAATATTTAAATGATTTAATATAAATAGAACTTTATGTAAATATTCCTGTCCTCCAGGGGATTTCCTGCTGTTTTTATTTATTTTTGTTTAATGTCCAAATTATCCCCTGGACTTTGAGAATTACCAGTATAAGGAATTCCAAAGTAATGGTCAATTTCCCATTCAGAAGCTGTTAAAGCTATGTGTAACTGTACAGAGAGATTGACCCTTTTTCCAATCTCTTAATGGCAAAGAAAGAATAATAAATCCAATCCAATTAACATTTTAATTCTCTCTTTTCCTTTGAACAAATGTTCTGAAAACATTTGAGCCAGGTAAATCCACTCTAAATTTGACAAAGACTATTTTTTCTTTCCTGGTCCTAAACCACAGTAACTGAAAACATTTCTGCTGTGAAGATAAATGATTAACAACTTTGCTTTCACACCTTTCAGCCCAGGCTAGTCTCAAAGACTCATTAACCAATGTAAACAATGCCTTTTGCTCTGGAAAATTTTGCTCTGTCCTTTCTACATTTTAAACCTAAAATAAATGAATCTTAATCTGAAGTACCTATAGATGGGAATAGGTTTGTAAAAATTTTGTGACTTAAATACAAAAATGACTCCTGCAGTTGTATCATTCCAGGAGCAATTTATAAGCCAAATTAGCCAAATTCAATAGATAATTCCTATAATCATTTAGATATGATTTTCAAAGCTGCTGTCAAAATGTCATTGCAATGAGCCAAAAAGACCTCTAGGTGAAGCCTTCTGAATTACTTTAACGTTCTATTGGGCTCAATGTGGCTATTTTACACACATCACAAAGAGCTGAACTTTCTTCATACAGCATTTTTAAGGAAAACCACCCATTAAAATTCTGATTCTTGGATAATAATGCAAATCCTCCACTGTGAGGCTAATGAATTTACAATATAAAAATAAAAAAACAACTATCATATGAAAAGAAAACCCATTCAGATAGAGAGATAACAAAATAAGCAGTAATTTCAAAAGGAGTGTGTGCTCTATGCTATTATAGAATTACTTCTTCACCCTTCTCCTGTTTCACTGTTCCTGAGAGCTGCTTTTGCTGAGTTAAGTTAGGACACTGATTTGCAAAAGCTTGTTTTTGAGCTTCTAAAAATCCTTGCCATTGGGAGAGCTTTTAAAAGTAAAAAGCTTCTGTTCTTTTTTACTCAATGGAAATAGTGAAATTGGTCCTAATAATAAATTAATTCTTTTTAAATCCTACCTTTACAACATATAAAAAATGCCATTTACCTGAACATTTTAAATACCAAAATTGAAGTACTGAACCTAACTTTTTGAGAATTTACCTTTTTCCTAAATAAGTGGCCATTGTTTTGTCCAACCTGGGTCTGTAAATTTCCACCTTAGAGGCATGCAATGTGGGTTAAGCATAGCCCATTGTGCTAATTGTTACTAATTAACCTTGACTGAAACTTGTTACAATGAATCTAAAGAGTTACACAAAGGGAAAGATTGCTGGCCATAGTGATCTACCAATTAACAAATGTGCATTTTAGTTTAGATTCTCTAACTATTTCTGTTACTTCTAGAATGTTAGGAAGGTCAGTAGACCTGAAACCTCTCACTAATTCTTCTCCCAGCCGGGAGGACAAAAAGAATGATTAACAGTGCAAATGACTCTCCTTGCTTTTAAATCAATGGAATTTAACTTCCACTACCCTGGAATAACAAAAATTCTCCCTTCTCTCCTGCCAGCAGAAGATAGAAGAGAACTAGTCCCATGATGATTTTTTGGTAGGGGTCCCTTTAATTGAGAAAACATGAGAATCACCACTCCAGGGAAAATTACAAATTTAACCTCCTGATTTATCAAATTTTATCCCCACATCTATTTTTAGTAGCTGCTTTTAACTATTATATTTATTTTCCCTGGGCAGCTGCTTTTTGCATAATACACAATAGAATAGTCCTTAAATCTTATCACCTTTACAGTATCTGAAAATCACAATAAATCCTTTTTTACACTGAGATCGCATTAATCACCTTTCCAATCCAATCTCCAGATTGTGACACTGACTTTCCAAGGGAAAGCCTTTTTCTGCTCACTCTCATCGCTGAAGTAAAAAAACTTGAGACATGAGAGAGAAGCTCCATAGGGTATTACGATACCAGCTTCTGAGAGGTGCTCACGCACGAGCAACCCCTGAGGGCTTTCTAAACTATAACATTGATTAGTCCTTTGAAAACCCTTTCTGCATTTTCCTTTGTCCCTGTAAACCCTTCGCTGTGGTATAGGCTCATGCTTCTGAGTTTGGGCTGGCAGCTGCAGCAGCTGCTCAGCTGATGAGCTAAGGAGAGGGAGGAAAAGTAGCAAAAAAGAAAGGAGGGGAAATAAAAAACACCCGAGGGAATAGCAAGCCACGCAAGCCTGCTCAAATGTCAACTTCTTGCTAAGTTGAATCCTGCCACAGTTGAAACAATTACCTGTAGGCTTACTTCGTCCTAGACCTGCTCTAGAATTAGCTCCTTGATTAAAGCCTCTTTTCCGGAGCGCTGATGCCAATGCTTCCATCTGGAAGGCATTGGTTCCTACATCTGAACACGCTCTAAGCATATCTGCAAGATCATAATCTCCTCTTGCTACTACCGTCTGCAGTACCCTTTTACAGTCTGCATTTGCCTGCTCGAAAGAAAGCTTCTTGAGCAATTCTGCGCCAGCCTCCGCATTATCAACTTGACGCGAAACCGCCTCCTGAAGCCGGTCCACAAAATCCTGATAGGATTCTGAGGCACCCTGCTTCACTGAGGAAAAGGACTTTACTATCTTTCCTGAATCTGGGACCCTTTTAAGACTCTTTAACACACAGCGATTGATAACCGGAAATGCCACTTCCGGAATCCCCGCTGCTTGTTGCGGCATGGTGGAAAAGTCTCCAGAACCAAACAATTGATCCGGAATGTACGCTCCACCAGACATGTTTCCTTCCTGAACCGCTTCCCTTTTGTATTCTGCCTCCCAAACTACATATTGAGAGCTGGAAAGGATCATCCGAAAAAGATCCTTCCAATCTTGAGGAATTAGATTATAGGAAGTGCTTACGCTTTCCAGGAGACCCAAAGTAAAGGATGATTTCAAACCCGTCTCAACTATGCTTTTTCTGATTTCCCTCATGATCTGATACGTTACCGGAGCCCACTGATAATGTGCTACGTTTTGATCATCTACTATCCTAGTAACAGGAAACGCTTGTAATCCTGCTTCAATTTCCTCAGAGGTTAAACCTCCGCGAAGCATTTCCTTCCGAAATCCTGCTCTCACTGCGCCCATAGCTCTAGCCAGAGTTTTTGGGCTTGCAGGAGCTGCAGGCGATGTGGCCCCTAGTGGCTCGGGCAAAGATGCCTCGCTCAGAACTAGGGGTGAGGGGGCGGCAGCCTTTGTATACCCCTCTGAACACTTTTGAGAATTTGGTGATGGAGATGGTGCTCTCGAAGAGATCCCCATCTTCTCTAAAGCATCCCTGGCGATCTTCCAGGTCATGATTACTGACACTGGTGCTCGTGGCGGAGAGGTAAGGCACTTCCCGACTCTATCCCAATCTTGAAGATCGAGAGAGCCTTCCTCCGCATACCACGAACAGCGATCCCTAACCTCATTTTCCAGTTCCAACAATTCTGCCAAATTCAATTCTGTCTTGTGGAAAGTTTCCACTATTTGCTTCAACTCCTCTGCATGACTGGAATGCTGAGCTGAGCTACCTAGACCCATACTCACTTTTGCGCGGGGCGCCGTGGATCCAAAAAACGAGTGAGAGATGGGCTCCGAATCACGTCGCGGGCACCACAATGCGGGGGTGTTGAACACGAGAGAAACGGACTACAGAATGCGTTAACGTGAGAGCGACCTCGATCACTCCAGGCTGCCTCTATTTATTGTCATTAACCTCATGCATAAACATTCTGCATTAACATATAGCATTACATCAGTCTCTGGAAACTTCCCAAAACTTTCCCACTCCTATCCTAAGTTATACAGTAACTTCTTGACCTGACCCAGGACCTCATCACAAGGTGCATGTTTACTTCTCCTGCTTCCCTGCACGTATCTTCCTCGTGCTTGCCTCAATACAATGTACCCTTAGGTCATTCGTTTACTCTTCTTCACACCATTTGTCACACCTCATTGTCTTCCTCGGAACTGTGCGAGTCTCTTCGGCACCTCATCGGAAGACGTGGTTTGCCAACACGTCGCCCTCAGCTAGTAGAGAAGTACTTGTGGCATGCCATCTTGTACAGGACGTGCGTGCGTGTATGCGTACTGAATGGGCTCATAAGTGCGTCCCATCAGCAATGCTTAGGTGCAGACAAAGTGGATGCAACACCACCCTCCCGGTATTTTCATTTCCTGCTTCTTGAATGGGTCTAGTGTGGCTTGTAGCTCGATCCCCAAAGCAGTCAAGTGAAAAGATTTGTGTTTTCTATCAGAGCCGCATGTCCAAGATTTGGGGATCTAGAGTATTATTCTACACAACTGGACTTCCACTGGTTTTGAGGGGCCTTGGTCCCCTCAAAAATATATTTGGGGGCCCAAACTGCCCTGGGAGTCAGTACTTAGGCAAGCAACAGATGTTTAGAGCTGCACTGAAGTGTGAAGTCAATGTTGTGGATCAGGCTGCAGCAACAGCATCGTACAGGAAATAGTTAACTTCTGCTTATTATGGGTTCTGGTTGCATATCCGGCTGAGAATGGTGGAACAGAAAGAACGCTGCACATGGCAGCATGAAGATAAGACAGTCTATATTAGGCAAAGCATTCTTACAATACCAGGTGCCTAATTAGTGGCTCCTTTCGCTGGACTTCATTAGCATAAACAGAGCCGCAGGGTTTCTCTTGTTTTCTCTAATGAATGAATTAGAGAATGCCAGTTGTTTCTTCACTATCGATGTGTTGTGTGCCTGCCCCCCAGGGTAGAGATACGAGAACCATTTGAGTAGCTTTCCTCTAGCCTAGTAGCCATTCCTTACACAATTTTGGAAACCGCGAGCCTTGAACCAGCATCAGAGATCTCTGAACTAGAAGCCCCAGTTGCTCATCAGGATCTGGAAGAACATCCAGAATCTCGTGTTTCCCACCCCTAGTCCAGGAAGCCATCAAATCGAGCTGGATGCCTCTATGAATGACCCTAGCAATGCAATCTTCTCCACATTTTAACAGGGGGCTCCCAAAAGCCCTTCCAGTGTCAAAAAATATGGAGTTGCCCCGAGAAGTGGACTGGAGCATAGCGTAGGACAGTGGTGGCTAACCTTGGCACTCCAGATGTTTTGGAACTACAACTCCCATCATCCCTAGCTAACAGGACCAGTGGTCAGGGATGATGGGAGTTGTAGTCCCAAAACATCTGGAGTGCCAAGGTTAGCCACCACTGGCGTAGGAGGTGACACAGGGGCGGTTGCCCTGGGTGCAAAAATTTTAGGGGGTGCAAAATTTCAACACCCGGTGCTGCCTCAAAACAGCTGCTTACTTCCATCGCTGGAACCAGGAAGTGACCTCTCCAGACAACGGAACAACTCTTCTTTTCAATTGAATGCACATGCATACTCTGTTCATTGCCCTCCCTCCCACACCCCTCCACACGGCCCTGGGCTCTGGCAACCCACACTACGCCACTGAGCAGAGCTATTTAATGCTCACTTCAATCAGCAGAGAGCCGGTGTGGGGAAGCAATTAGAGTGTTGGACCAGGACCTGGGAGACCAGGGTTCAAATCACCTCTCAGCCGTGAAGCTCGCTGGGTGACCTTGGGTCAGCCATCATCTCTCAGCCTAACCTACCTTATGGAGTTGTGGTGATTAAATGAGGGGAACCGTGTACACCACCTCAAGCTCCCTGAAGAAAAAAAAGTGGGGTTATATATGCAGTAAATAAAGAAATGACTCATTTTAGTGGGAAGCTAGTGTGAGAACTATCTTCGCACATTACCTATTGTCAAAACAAGGTTTGCTACCCCACCCATCTGCCTGGGTTTCCCCAACCACCCTGGGCGGTTTCCAACAAAATACCAAAAATACATTAAAACATTAACAGGGCTGCCTTCAGATGTCTTCTAAAAGTCGGATAGTTGTTTATTTCCTTGACATCTGATGGGAGGGCGTTCCACAGGGTGGGCGCCACTGCCGAGAAGGCCCTCTGCCTGGTTCCCTGTAACTTCATTTCTCACAGGGAGGGAACTGCCAGAAGGCCCTCGGAGCTGGATCTCAGTGTCCGGGCTAGACGGTGGGGGTGGAGACGCTCCTTCAGGTATATAGGACCGAAGCCATTTAGAGATTTCAAGGTCAGCACCAACACTTTGAATTGTGCTCAGAAATGTACTGGGAGCCAATGTAGGTCTTTCAAGACCAGTGTTTTATGGTCTCGGCAGCTGCTCCCAGTCACCAGTCTAGCTGCTGCATTCTGGATTAGTTTTAGTTTCCGGGTCACCTTCAAAGGTAGCCCCATGTAGAGCGCATTGCAGTAGTCCAAGTGGGAGATAACTAGAGCATGCACCACTCTGGCAAGACAGTCTGCAGGCAGGCAGGGTCTCAGCCTGCGTACCAGATGGAGCTGGTAGACAGCTGCCCTGGACACAGAACTGACCTGTGCCTCCATGGACTGCTGTGAGTCCAAAATGACTCCCAGGCTGCGCACCTGGTCCTTCAGGGGCACAGTTACCCCATTCAGGACCAGGGAATCCTCCACACCCGCCTGACCTCTGTCCTCCAATATCAGTACTTCTGTCTTGTCAGGATTCAACCTCAATCTGTTAGCCGCCATCCATCCTCCAACCGCCTGTTCCAACCGCCACATTAATCACTGATACACAATGCACATTAACCTTCCGTTGCTCAGGATCACTCCTGCTTGGGTTCTGGGTCCAGATTGTGCTACAGTTCCTTGTTAGCGACACCCGTTTTATAGTTCATTTAATCTTGCCAGAGCAGTTTTAGAAAGCCCTTTGCTCAACTGAGCATCCAGTCTAAAGCGCCCTCCCTCCCATGCCAACTCTGCAGCTTTTATCATATACCTAGTAGAGGATTAATAGGCAATTAGAATGTAAGGCTGAACCGGCAGATGGTCAGCACTCGCAAACAACCCCTGGGAGCTGGTTGCAACTTGCTCCTGAGTGCAACGTCTTGCTGCCTGGTTGAATAAATTAGGCTAATTGGAAGGTGAGTGGGATGTGGGCTTAGACCAAATCTGTCCCCCTCCTCCTCCCCACCTGAATTGAAACGAGGCTTCTCTTTTCAGGGAGATGATGCTGTTCGATTGGAAATGGAGGCAGGTGAGTTATAGACTCATCAGATAGATTCAGCAACTCTGGCATGGAAGGAAATGAAGGGAGTATCTTCAGTGCCGACTGAGAGCATATGAGCTGTCTGATTATTAGAGAGATTTATACTATCTTTCTCTCAGGCAGTTCAGTTTGAGCACACTCTGGAAGGCAGAGAGAGAGAATTACTTGCACAACATTTCCTTTCAGATTTGAAAGTTAGATTGTTGCTGACCACTGCATTCAAGACTGGGTGTAATACAGAACTCCACTACGTTGGAATCTGTTCCGGAATCTGTTCAACTTTCAAAATGTTTGGAAAACAAAGCACGGCTTCTGATTGGCTGCAGGAAACTCTCACAGCCAATCGGAAGCCATGGAAGCCCCGCCAAATGTCTGGCTTCCAAAAATAGTTCGCAAACTGGAACAGTCACTTCCGGGTTTGTGGCATTCGGGAGCCAAAATGTTTGAGAACTAAGCTGTTCGAAAACCAAGGTACGACTGTACTGTACAAAATGGTATCCAGCGCCTAACACATTGCAATTATCTACCTTCTTTGCATGAAGATGGTGTTATGTTCCACCCCAACAGATGAGTGGTGAGAGATTTCAGGGTTCCAGGCTCTTACCCAGGGTTCAGTTTCCTTGGAATGAAGGTCAGGGGAGAGTGTGGTGTCTGTAGGATATATGCTTTTATTTACACACATATAAAACCTGTGTGTAGGATGGAGGCATAGCTGTCAACCCTCCCTTTTTTTGCGGGAAACTCCCTTCTTCCAATGCTGTTTCCCGCTGCTATCCCAGATTGTTGATATCCCTTCAATTTCCCGGATTTCAAAGGAAGCAGCTCCTCTCCCTCCCTGCCGGCCAGGGAGGCTCCTCAGCTGCGTTGCTCGGCTGCCAATAAGGAGTCTGAGACCGACTGGGGGCGGAGCTTGCATGCCTTGTGCAGCCAGACCCTCACGCCCAACCAGACAGACAGCCTGCCTGCCGTCTACGCGCTCGCTCTTTCGTTCACCCGTTCGTGCGCAGTCTCTGGAGCGCAGGGTGGCGAGGCTACTTGGTGCCATTGCACCGTCCTCGCGGCATCCCTTATTTTCAAATCCGAAAGTTTGGGAAAATCCCTTATTTTCAAATACGAAAGTTGACAGCTATGGATGGAGGAGCTCACAGCATTAACACCCCAACAGATCCTTCTTCTCCATTAGTCACAGCTTTGGCTCCAGCACAGAGAAAGCATATCTTTGTCTCCAGCTTCCAGCCTGGTTCAACTTCTGCTCTCACACACCACTAAGTTTATTGTTCTTCTGCATAGCAGCTGGGTAAGGAAGTGTGGGGAGGCCCACCCATTAGCTTGGAGAGCATCATCACTTGGTTGTAGCCCCTGCAACTGAGCTCATTGTTTTGAGATGCTGATGAGGACACTTAAGCAGCAAGCTAAGGTCATTGCCTTATAAAGAAATTTGTCTGACTAGTTCAGTAACATAATCCTCTATTAGATTCTAAACCTTGCTGGGCACAGGACCCTAAGAACTGGAAGGGACTCAAGGCATCATCCTGACTGACTCTCCAAATCCACAACACCATCCTATGTTCTACATTTTGATGCTTCAGTGGTATTCCTTTGGAGTCAGGAAGAATTTTGGTTCACAGATTCTCTTCCATCAGCAACATCTGCACAGGCATAGGAAAGTTTAGGTCAGGAGATCTGGCTTGCACTGTAGAACTAGGCAAAAAAGACAATCACGGGAATCACTGAATTACAAAAAAGGAAGTCTACACCGTGAAAGATCCCTGAAACGAGATGAACATAAATAACTCAAGAAACCCTTCCAAATAACTCCAAATAACAAAAATAACTCAAGGTAAACTAACAAATGACCTTGACGAGTTGCCGGCTAAAATTCTCGTGTCACTGTTATGATCTATCAGTTTCCTCAGAAGGAAAAAAGTTAATGACTTTGTATAACTCATGATAGCTTGTTTGCTATTAAATCTAGGGGGAGGATTAAAGAAACTTCAGAAAAGAAGAAGAACACTCCCAAACAGTAAGTGGTAATTATCTAAACTAGGAATTCTAATTTTGCTTCCTTCAAAAGATTAAAAACCTAAACTCAAGTTCAAAAAACAAGCTCCATAGCTTGTAAAACACGCCGACGAGGGGCTATGGAAGCTCACACGATCTTATTGTTACGAAGCTATTGCAAAGACTGTCTGAGTTTAGGTTTTGAATTTCAGCCGGCAAGGTTATTTGTTAGTTGATCTTGAGTTATTTTTGTTATTTGGAGTTATTTGGAAGGTTTTCTTGAGTTATTTATGTTCATCTCGTTTCAGGGATCTTTCACGGTGTAGACTTCCTTTTTTGTAATTGCACTGTAGAACTAGCTGCCTTGTTATCAAATGTAGGAAAAGGCAACACCTAGTAGAGAAGAAGAAGAGTTTGGATTGGATATCCCACTTTATCACTACCCGAAGGAGTCTCAAAGCAGCTAACAATCTCCTTTTCCCTTCCTCCCCCACAACAAACACTCTGTGAGGTGAGTGGGGCT
This sequence comes from Darevskia armeniaca, assembly GCA_034641395.1. Lineage (NCBI taxonomy): Eukaryota > Metazoa > Chordata > Lepidosauria > Squamata > Lacertidae > Darevskia > Darevskia armeniaca. The sequence continues at coordinate 18,326 of JAWWNF010000904.1, forward strand.
GAGAGACTTCAAAGAAGTGTGACTAGCCCAAGGTCACCCAGCAGCTGCAGGTGGAGGAGAGGAGACGCGAACCCGGTTCACCAGATTATGAGTCCACCACCCCAGTAATGTAAAACTACTTTATTGGTTACAGCATAGAACATTTCATCTCAATAAACATTGATCCCCAACACAGACATCATTTATGACAAGGACAAAGTAGGTCCCTGAAGAGTGTTTTGGAGTGGTGTGGAGAGGTGTTACTCCAAGATGCTTCCTGTAAACTGGGGTCAATTGTTTTTCTTGGGCATTGCTGCATTGAAGAGCACATAAAGGAGATAGACTGTTCCAAAAACAGCAAGGATCATGTTGGTTCGATACAGCATTGCATCCATTGTTCCACCTTTTAGGTACACTGGAATGCCATTAACTTCCTGGAAATGTTTTTGTAATTCCGGAACCTTGTTTGCAACCTGCCTGCGGGAAGCAGTGCTTATGGTTTTCTGAGAAATTTGCTGAAGAGTTAAAAGGTTCTGAAGATTTTAATGTTTGATGGATTATTGTATTTTAATATTTTGTTGGAAACCGCCCAGAGTGGCTAGGGAAGCCCAGCCAGATGGGTGGGGTATAAATAATATATTATTATTATTATTATTATTATTATTATTATTATTATTATTATTCCCGTTCACCTTCCTCCTCATCTACGCCGTGGCCTTCAACTGAGAACTCGCCTTCAATTTTGCCCGCTTATGAGTTCTGTTTATTTTGCAAGCTTGCATGTACACAGAACTACTTAACAGTGGCTTCTAGGTAGCACCAGAGAAAAATGGTGGAGAGCTTTTGAACAGGAGCATTATCAGGGACACCTGGTACGTGTAAATCATGCAATTCTACAAGTTTGGGGGGACTGGCTGTTCAAGATGCAATTTTGCAACTGCAAGGCCCTCCGGGCGTAACGAAGATTGATGAGACGCCCTCGGACAATGCATTATTTATATGTGCTAGAGCTGCCAACTCCAAATGCCTTCAAAGTGATAGAGATTTCCTTGCTGGCGGCAAGGCCTTCTCATCATTAGTCCCTGATAGGGGCTGAGTCAATGCAGGTACAAGCATTGTTTTGGAGCATAATTAGAATCAGAGAATCCCTTACGCTTGCATTCTTCCAGGCGAGGCTTCAAATGTGAACAACCTCCACAATTCAAGGAGCTAACGTTTTAAACACCTACATCTCAGAGACCTCCTTTCCTTTGGCTGACCCCCACGTCCCCACATTAAACAGGCATAGCTCTGCTTGGCTTGCAGAATGTCCCAGGTACAGTGCTCAGCAGAGGGTGGGGGACTTTGTCTGTGTGTGTTGTCCAGGGCACAGGTTTTATTTTGGAGGGGGGCAAATTCCTTCTCACACCACCTTCCAGCTGGAGGGCACCTCGAGAAGTACACCACAGCTCACGGTGCTTTGGGAGCCAAGCGGGACGCACAAAAACGGTGTGGGGCTCGTAGGGCTCCTCTAGCTGTTGCGTCCTTCTCGAGGCGCCCTCCAACTGGAGGGCAAGTGAGAAGGACACAACAGCTCATGGCGCCTTGCAAGCCTAGCATTGCCTTGCACCCTGCCCTGTTGTGTCCTTCTCACCCGCCCACCAGCTGGAGGGTGCCTTGAGAAGGATGCAACAGCTCGCTGCGCTGTCAGGAATGTGTGCAGGAGCCAGGCCCTGGGACCAGCAGGGCTTCGCAGGACTGGGGCCTTCCTCAGTTTGTTCTGGAGAGGCAAGGCGTGTCCGCACAGGTGAGGCCGCTTGGTAACTCGCTGCACCTGGTGGCAAGAGCCAGGAAGGGATATAGGTCAGCATTTCCCTTCGGCTCTTTGCCACAGCAACGTGCTTCCTGCCTTGCTGCGTCTGGCCTCTTGTTTCCTGCCTCCTGCTTCCTGATCCCCAGACCTCGGCTTCTGGACTCCTTGCCTCTCGACCCCCGAACCTTCGACTTTGTGACTTTCTGCTCCCACCTCGCCATCTTGCACCTGGTCCTGACATCCTCTGCCGGGACTTCCCTCACCCATAGACCGGACCATGACATGCGCCCTGGGAGCCCCACACTGTTTTGGCGAGTCTCGCAAAGTGGTGCTGGGCTCCCAGGGCACTGAGTGCACCCCTCAAAACACGGTAGAGTTGGTCATGTGGGCAAGGATCGCCAGTGTGGTGTAGTGGTTAAGAGCAGTGGACTCATAATCTGGTGAACTGGGTTTGCTTCTCCACTCTTCCACATGCAGCTGCTGGGTGACCTTGGGCTAGTCACAGTTCTTTGAAGTCTCTCAGCCCCACACACCTCACAGAGTGTTTGTTATGGGGGAGGAAGGGAAAGGAGAATGTTAGCCGCTTTGAGACTCCTTCGGGTAGTGATAAAGCGGGCTATCAAATCCAAACTCCTCCTCTTCTCATTTCCATTTTTAACTTACCAAATTTGGGGGGGGGACTATTCTGGAAATCACAAGGACGTATTTTAAAGATTTAAAATACTTTGTTGTGAATTTTGTGATTTTAAATCTCTGCTGGAGTTCCCTCACCAAGGAATACTTGCCCCAAGCTTGGATCTTGGCATCCAGGAATTCTAATTTTTATGCCTATTTTTCCTTGAATAAACACAACCAACACGTTTTCCTTAGAGCATTGGTCTTCAGCAGATGGCTCAGGACACACTACCAGGTCTACAACAAGGGGATGGTTGTATCCAGAAGCACTACCACTTAGTCAAAATGGAACCATGTGTACTCTATGCTTCCAAAGAAGAATCCAATATGGCTGCAAAGGCACTCCATGAACTCAGGCCCAATCAATCAGAGATTCAGAGAAGGTATGGTTTTGATGCACATTCCCATGAGACTATCCAGGATGGATGCAAAAAGTTGGGGTTTCCCCCCACTTAATTGGCTAGTCTTGGCCTGAATCTTCCCACCAATAGGGAATGTTTTGTGTTTTGTGTCGGTCTGTTGTGTTACAAAGGCTCCCTCCTTGAGCGAGTACAGTGTTGCCGTTCAAGAATCACTTTCACAAAGAGGAGGTTTGTTTGAATGTTGATATTTCCTTCACAACAGAAGCAAGTGAGATTCGCCCCCCTCTCATTTTAGCATGCCACTCATCTTCATTATTAAAGGCTTACATTTCCTTGTTGTTCGTTTACAAAAACCACACTTGTTTTGTCAGGCTTTCAGCTTAAATGCCATTCAGTTGGGTACTCATTTAAATTTTCTTTACCTTACTGTTCGCCACTGCTGCCCATGACTGTAGCGACAGCAGAGCTGATTTCTGTGGCTGTCATTATGTTTTCCCAGAATGCTGCGGCATCGATCTAGGATGTTTTTTGGGGTGTGGGGGTGTGTGGGGTGTGTGTGATGGCAGATGCCACTGTCAGCTGCTTTGAATGCCCTGGATGCTCTCCAGATCTTTTTGACTACAACTCACTGTCATCATTTACCCCACCTGGGGCAGCTTGTGAGACTGCCCCAAAGCCAGAGCAAAGCCATGCGCTCATCCCCGGCTACAAGGAGTCCGGTGGCGCAGTCATATGCGATTGTTCCCCAGCTGAAGAACAACACACACAAGCCATGAATAAGGCTAAACTATTTATTGTAGAAAGAGTGCAGAGAGAATATCTGCTGCCTGCTCAGTAAGTCAGAGCTGTTCATAAAACGTCCGTCCGGCATCAGGTCGAGCCAGAAGAGAGAGTACAGAAGTATTGAGTACAATAGTACAATGAAACATAAACATCACATAGTGTAGAAAGCAGATAAGCTAGCTTTCTCACGGCTACTGTAACAAACACAAGTTATACCAGCCTCGCTGCAGCTGTTTGCGCTCGGCTTGGACAAATATCACAACATCCTCCCTCGATATTTGATAGTGAGAGAGTGGCAAAAGCTAAAGCATCATTAAGAGAAACAGTTATCATATGCAATGTATGACTCTGTTGTCTGTGACCCACACATGGAACTCTCTGAGACTGGCTTTAGCAGTTGGAGCCTTTGCTTACCATTCCTCCAGGGGACTAGAGCATTTGCTCTATGTGTGTTGGCAGGAACAGTGTTGAACATTTCAACCTGTTGCTGTGGCCTTTTCACTCCTGTGAATTGAGCCTGAGTGCCTGGAACTTGGTTTTGAGTGCGAACTACAGCTACATTGGCAGTGGCTGAGATTGCAAACTCTCGAGAGTACCTTTTGGGTGGCTGACCCCTTGTAACTCTCTCAGATCTGCGCATGAGATGCAGATCTTCTTTGGTGAGTGTCTCCTGGTCAGGACTTTTGGGAGAACTCTTGCTAATAGTGAACAGCGGCCGGATGGGGATGATGGGTGTTGTAGTCCAAAAATTCTGGAGGTTGTGGCAGGTTGGCAAAGGCTGTGCTAGAGTCATTCCCCACCTGGGGCATTCTGGGAAAGCAGAATAGTAGCTGATAGAAGCAGATGCTGGGGTTTAGTGCTGCTGCAACCACTGCTAGGAAAACCTCACCTGAAGGAGTGCTAAATAAGATGATGAAAATGACACCCATTCATACTTTTTTACGGCTCATTGCATTTGTTTAAGAATGAATGAAAACTCTGACTGCAACTGGCAGGTCATATAACAGAATCAATATTTAATGCTGCAAACTGCTACATGGTATCTGAATGGTAAATGGTATAGATTTTTTTTAAAGTGAAAACATGATTCCATCTCTTCCCTCCAAAATCCTTGCACCCAGAAAGCCAGCATGTCAAGGGGATGAAGACACCAGAACCTATCTGCCTGGCATACTAATATTCTCTGTTCTTTTTCTGAGCCAAATTCAATATTCTCCCATTTCCCCCTCCCCATGCTTTTTAATGGAGAATTTAGGCTGAACAACATTTTATAAGAAATTCATTTGTTGCAGGGGAAGCGGAAACAATGCATAATGGAACACAGGTAATTTAAAGACGCCAGGATGTACATGGCTGCATCTTAAAAACAACAGCACGAACAACCAATCCCTATCTGGATTTGAACCAGAGCAGTACCACTTTGGCATGCTAATCAGGGGAGGTCATGAATATTCAAAAGCCTCTGTCTCCTGACTCCACCTCTCGGCTGGCTTCCCACTGCCAATTACATACCACTCTGCAGCTTCAGTGCGTTAACCAGGCAGTTAAAGCAAGTAGCTTTGATTTAAGGCAGTGGAATAGTCAGATGATTTTAGACCGTAGACTTAATAGTCTTAGAGCGGAGGGGCTTTGGGGCAGCGATATGAGAATATAAGGAGAGCCTACAGGATCAGGCCAATGTCTCATCTAGTCCAACATTTCCATAACTTAAGCAAGTGGGTTTCCAAACTTCCTACCTCCCCACCAGCTTGTCTGTGTATGTTGCAGAGGCATAGCTGTCAACTTTCGGATTTGAAAATAAGGGATTTTTTCAAACTTTCGGATTTGAAAATAGGGGATGCCACGAGGGCGGTGCAATGGCACCAAGTAGCCTCGCCACCCTGCGCTCCAGAGGCTGCGTGTAAACGGGTGAGCGAAAGAGCGAGCGCGTAGATGGCAGGCAGGCTGTCTGTCTGGTTGGGCGTGAAGGTCTGGCTGCACAAGGCATGCAAGCTCCGCCCCCAGTCGGTCTCAGACTCCTTATTGGCAGCCGAGCAACGCAGCTGAGGAGCCTCCCTGGCCGGCAGGGAGGGAGAGGAGCTGCTTCCTTTGAAATCTGGGAAATTTAAGGGATATCAACAATCCGGGATAGCAGCAGGAAACGGCATTGGAATAAGGGAGTTTTCTGCAAAAAAAGGGAGGGTTGTGCAGAGGATTCTGGGAAGTGTCCCAGAAGGTCTCTGGGCACTATCTGGGCCTGTCAGTCTTCCAGGTCGCCTCCGAAGAACTGACAACCAAGGATGTCACTGAATGTCACAATGACCTGGTTCAGAATACGAATATGCCCCTTTTGCAATGCTCACACAGATTACATGAGCCAAACCCAATTTCCTTGCACATTGTTCTGCAGCCCTGAATGTACAGCAAGATTATGCAGAGATGCAGAGTGTTCTTTTCATTCATAGCTATGTTTACTGAGTCTGTTTTGTGCCCTTGGCCTTGGGCAACCCTCATATAGCTCTGACCAAGCTGACACACACACCTCAAAGGAGATGATAAAAACTCCAGATAATCATGGATGAGTCCAGGGAAGCTCTGGAACTACAGTGGTTTACAAAAATAATAAATCGCAATCTCTCTCTCTCTCTCTCTCTCTCTCTCTCTCCTTAAAGCAATTGAAACATTCTGAAACTAGAATCACTAGAAACACATCAGCATTCTAGGTAACTGGGTAGGTTTTGTCTAAACCAGTGTGGTTAGTGGTTAAGAGTGGTGGACTCGTAATCTGGTGAACTGGGTTCGATTCCCTGCTCCTCCACATGCAACCTGCTCCATCATCATCATCATCATCATCATCATCATCATCAGTTAGTTACCGGTAGTTAGTTACTTGCTACACTGAAAGGTCTCCAAGCAACTCACAATGTATTTAAAAGCATAAGCAGAAGTAAAGATGCATCTACAGTGAGATGCATCTACTGAGAGCCAGTGTGGTGTAGTGGTTAAGAGCGGTAGACTCGTAATCTGGTGAAATGGGTTCGCGTCTCCGCTCCTCCACATGCAGCTGCTGGGTGACCTTGGGCTAGTCACACTTCTTTGAAGTCTCTCAGCCCCACTCACCTCACAGAGTGTTTATTGTGGGGGAGGAAGGGAAAGGAGATTGTTAGCCGCTTTGAGACTCCTTAAGGAGAGTGAAAGGTGGGATATCAAGTCCAAAATCATCTTCTTCTAAACAAAAGTGATTTTAGCAGGTGCCAAAAGAGTACAGCGAAGGCACCTGCCTGATGTCAATATAGGTAGGGAGTTCTATGATCTTTCATGCTAAAAGATCAAATTCTTACAGATAAAGAATGGATATTGTGTAATAGTGCCAGTTCCTCATATTGATGTGGTCCAGGGTAAGGGGTAAGGCAATCTCTCAGATCAACTGGTTCCAAATTGTTCAGGGCTTTGTATTCTAACAGCAGCATCTTGAACTTGGCCTGGTAGCAAATTGGCAGCCAGTGTAGATCTCTGATACAGCCTCACTCCTGTCATATTGAATGCAATGTGTGAACACCCCTAGTGCCAAACTGAATCCTAAGCAGGAAGCATGACACCAGGAACTCATCCATCCCACCACGATGGAGGTGCATGCAACCATTCTCTAAGCCTGGGATCTTGACTGGTATTTTGAAGCCCATGGGAAGCAGGGCTATCTTGCAGAATGCTTATGGTATCACTTTCAGCTGTGCACATTAAGTAATCAAATGCCTACTGATGAAAATGAAAATGCCCCGCTGAGATGATGGTCAGGGTCTGATGAGATCGACAGGGGGTTGATTGCAGCTTCCCTGGGGTTACCTTCAATTTATTCTCCCAGGACTGCTGGCTCAGCTGCCAATAAGCTGTGCAGTGTAAGCCTGACAGCGCTCATGGCTACGTCTTCATAGCCCAGTTGGCTCTAGAAGGGGATAAAGCAAATTCGCGGAAGGCGGCTATTAGTCAGGATAGCTATATGAATCATAGAATCATAGAGTTGGAAGAGACCACAAGGGCCATCCAGTCCAACCCCCTGCCAAGCAGGAAACACCATCAAAGCATTCCTGACAGGTGGCTGTCAAGCCTCTGCTTAAAGACCTCCAAAGAAGGAGACTCCACCACCCTCCTTGGCAGCAAATTCCACTGTCGAACAGCTCTTACTGTCAAGAAATTCTTCCTAATGTTTAGGTGGAATCTTCTTTCTTGTAGTTTGAATCCATTGCTCTGTGTCCGCTTCTCTGGAGCAGCAGAAAACAACCTTTCTCCCTCCTCTATATGACATCCTTTTATATATTTGAACATGGCTATCATATCACCCCTTAACCTTCTCTTCTCCAGGCTAAACATACCCAGCTCCCTAAGCCGTTCCTCATAAGGCATCGTTTCCAGGCCTTTGACCATTTTGGTTGCCCTCCTCTGGACACGTTCCAGCTTGTCAGTATCCTTCTTGAACTGTGGTGCCCAGAACTGGACACAGTATTCCAGGTGAGGTCTGACCAGAGCGGAATACAGTGGTACTATTACTTCCCTTGATCTAGATGCTATACTCCTATTGATTGCTTCCACACTTTGCTTCTTCCAGTACACTGGCATTAGTTCACATGTCTTCCCAAGTGATATTGCAGAACTGGAAAATGTTGAGGAAGGCTCATAGCTCAGTACTAGAGCATCTACTTTGCATACACAAAATCTCGTGTTTAATCTCTGGAATATTCAGGTATGGAATGTCCTCTGCCTGAAACCCCATTAGTTAAGATAGACAATTAGATGGACCAATGGTCTGACTCAGTTTAAGGCTGTGTGTTCTGTGTTTCCTCAGTTTAACTCCATCTGGTACGCAGGCTGAGACCCTCCCTGCCCGCAGACTGTCTCATCAGAGTGGTGCATGCTCTAGTTATCTCCCGCTTGGACTACTGCAATGCGCTCTACATGGGGCTACCTTTGAAGGTGACCCGGAAACTGCAATTAATCCAGAATGTGGCAGCTAGACTGGTGACTGGGAGTGGCCGCCGGGACCACATAACACCGGTCCTGAGAGAACTACATTGGCTCCCAGTACGTTTCCGAGCACAATTCAAAGTGTTGGTGCTGACCTTCAAAGCCCTAAACAGCCTTGGTCCTGTATACCTGAAGGAGCGTCTCCACCCCCACCGTTCAGCCCAGACACTGAGGTCCAACACCGAGGGCCTTCTGTCGGTTTCCTCACTGCGAGAAGCAAAGCTACAGGGAACCAGACAGAGGGCCTTCTCGGTAGTGGCGCCCGCCCTGTGGAACTCCCTCCCATCAGAGGTCAAAGCGTTAAACAACTACCTGACATTTAGAAAATACCTGAAGGCAGCCCTGTTTAGGGAAGTTTTTAATCTGTGATATTTTAATGTATTTTGATATTGTTGGAAGCCACCCAGAGTGGCTGGGGAGACCCGGCCAGATGGGCGGGGTACAAATAATAAATTATTATTATTATTATAACTATGTGCTGCCTTTCTTATGCAGTACATAGCTAAACTATGGAATTCAGGAATTCATAGCTGTTATCCTATTGTGCTGGGTGCTTTCAGAGTAGGGTGGGGTGAGACTCTTGTGACTATTTCTGGGAAGGTAGAATTTCCCGAGGTGACTTACCACCACCAATGTCTTTTGGAGGGAGATGGTCTTGTGAAAGAGTCTCTGGATGGAATAATCCCAGGTTGCTGCATCCTCTCCCCAAAGGATTTTCAGGGAGGCAGAAGAAGGAGCTCAAAGCTGCATCACGGGAAATAGAGCATGGCGTCTAGGGTAGAATAGACAGCACCTCATACAAATGGCCCTGCCATATAAGAAAGCATTAAAGATGCAATTACATTTTCATTGTTTATGCAATTCAGAGCTGAGTTATGCGACAATTACGCTATCATCCCACTGCCTAATGGCTAAATGATGGCAATGTGTTTAAGCATTTGTATCAACGTTGCAGTATTCTGCGGTAACGGAAGTCAGGTGCTTTGGAATAATGGAAGGATGATTTGACCAATCTTCTCTTTTAAAACCATTATCGCTTAACAACAGTATAATGCATGGGACAAATACATGGCTGCATAGAAAAATCTATTGAAGCTCACCTCTGGGTTTTTTTCCTGACTGCATTAACATCTTCAGTGTACATTTATTGTATATTTATCTCTCCTGCATCCCATCTCTTCTTGCCTTTGTCTCATTTCCTCTTGCTATTGACTGTTTCCTTCACTCTTGTTTAAAATCAGACTGGATAATTGTGTGTTTCCTGTAAGTTTAGTCTTGGAGTCTGCCATCAAAATTAGATAGCTGCAGTTTGCTATTGATTGCATTCCATTCATCTCAGTGGTTTGATTATGATGTCAAATTCTAATTCTGGAGTTTGGAATTCAAATCCCAGGAGCAAAATTTTGAAATCGGCACCTGAACTGCACATTTCTGGAATTTCATTTCAGCTCTGCGGAGAATCCCCAAAACACTCCTTACCTTTTGAACTAAGCAGGTAACGTATCAAATGGAAATATCTTGCCTGGATGCTGAAATGTCACTAATTGATTTGAAGTGTCAAAAGGCTGCTCTTAGGTGTTGTTCCTATTGATTCTAAGTTTGCTTTTTGAGGAGGAAGTAGCTTTCAGTTCTACCTCTTATGTTCTGTTTGCTTTCCACAAAACCTCTCACTTTATCTTCTGCAAACTTTATATAGCAATTGATGTTGCAGATTAACAAGCCACACAGCAAAATTAGAATGTTTACATGACTGTTTGATACTCGTTTTAGGCCATGTTCCAAGTCTTTAACTACATTGAATAACATCTGAAGGCAGCCCTATTTAGGGAAACTTTTAATGTTTAATAGACTATTGTATTTTAATATTCTGTTGGAAGCCACCCAGAGTGGCTGGGGAAACCGAGCCAGATGGGCGGGGTATAAATAATAATTTATTATTATTATTATTATTATTATTATTATTATTATTATTCAGGAATCTTTCATAAAAAATGCAGCTATGTGAGAGAAGCTTCTCTATCAGTGGATTCCATATGGCTGTTGACCAAATATCTGGATGACGCAATCTCATGGCTCTGGTTCGGAATTTCCTATAGGATTAACCCCCAAGGCAGGGCCGGATTTAGGTTTGATGGAGCCCTAAGCTACTGGAGGTAATGGGGCCCTTTATATATCCAGCTGTCCTTTGTCACCAACAAATTGTCATTGTTTTTTGTGTTGAATATATGCCAAATGCGGGGCCCATGACTTACATCATAGGAGCCTACACAACACAAAACACTGTTGCTGTATGTAGGTTTTATTTTGTTTTTTTATCTTATATTTGGAAATGTACATCCAGGTTTTTTCCCTTAAAATTTTTTTGGGGCCCACAAGAGAGTGGAGCCCTAAGCTATAGCTTGTTTAGCTTATACTTAAATCTGGCACTGCACCAAAGTTGCCAATACAGAATACACATGAAGGGTCAAAATTGCCCTCACAGTTTCTCTTCATTTACAAGCTATGGAAGAGGAGGATTTGCATTAATTTGAGGAAGCATGTGTGAAGTCTGAATCATGCAAACCTCCCTGGCACTCCTCCCAACAAGCAGCTACCATTTTAGTTTCTCCAGAGTGCCCTATAATAAGAACAGGGCTGGCCCTCCAAGCGTTCCCAGACTAAACCACTGAGTCTCTTGGGCTTGCCGATCAGAAGGTCGGCAGTTCGAATCCCCGCAACAGGGTGAGCTCCCATTGCTCCTGCCAACCTAGCAGTTCAAAAGCACACCAGTGCAAGTAGATAAAGAGGTACTGCTATGGCGGGAAGGTAAACGGTGTTTCCGTGCGCTCTGGCTTCCATCACAGTGCTGGCCACTTGACCTGGAAAGCTGTCTGTGGACAAATGCCAGCTCCCTTGGCCTGAAAGTGGAGATGAGCACCACAACCCCATAGTTGCCTTTGACTGGACTTAACTGTCCAGGGGTCCTTTAAAGGTAAAGGTACCCCTGACCATTAGGTCCAGTCGCGAACGACTCTGGGGTTGCGGCACTCATCTCGCTCTACACCCTTTCCAGGTCAATAGCTCTGATGACATCATAGGCTGATGTCATTTTTATTTCCATTGACTGATTGTATATATTTTATTTCATCAGTCCTATGGAAATCTAATTTATTTAGATGTTTTGTTGTTGCTGTTGCTTGTTTGGTTGCTTTTTTATGGTTTGTAAGAAAGGCTTGATTTGTGTGTCTATTTATGTATATATGTTTGAGCTTATAGCTGCAATAAAGTTATCTATCTATCATCTCACTCTATAGGCAGAGGGAGCCGGCGTTTGTCCACAGACAGCTTCTGGGTCATGTGGCCAGCATGATAGCGCCGCTTCTGGCGAACCAGAGCAGCGCACGGAAACACCGTTTACCTTCCCGCCGGAGCGGTTCCTATGTATCTACTTGCACTTTGACGTGCTTTCGAACTGCTAGGTGGGCAGGAGCTGGGACTGAACAACGGGAGCTCACCCCGTCGCGGGGATTCGAACCGCCAACCTTCTGATCGGCAAGCCCTAGGCTCTGTGGTTTAGACCACAGCACCTTTACCTTTTATACCTTTTACCTCCCAGGCTACAACTCCCATCACTCCTGGCCATGGCTCTGCAATGAAGCCAAGGAGGAAAAGAATTGGCAAGTTTCCCCCCGTAATGCAGATAAGAGGACAATCAATGGGTTTTCTAGGCACGTCCAGAGCGCATGCCATTTCTTGAAGAATGGCCCCAGAGTGAGTCATTACAGCAAATTTCCGCTCTAAAACACCGGAGGGCATAAAAATGTATGTAGATCACAGGTAGCATCCTGTCTTGCTTTTTAATAAAACAGAGCAAACTGACTTGCAAACAGAGTTTAATTTACAGCAGTGAATGATGAGGGGTGAGCGGAAAGATTCCTTGCAACAATTTTTGGGTTGGTTTTTTTCTTTCAAGAACAAGATGCAGACAGGCAGAAGAGAAAAGCACAAAATTGTTGTCCTGCAGAAAGAAGGAGAAGGAGACTAACAAAATGAATTTCAATAGGGACAAATGTAAGGTTCTGCACTTAGGCAGGAAGAACCAGCTGCACAAATGGGGGGCACCTGGGTTACTAGTAGTACATGTGAAAAGGATCTGGTAGATCTTAGTAGACCACCAGCTTAACATGAGTCAACAGTGTGATGCAGCAAAAATAAAATTAAATAAAAAGAAAGCTAATATTCTTCTAGGCAGAAGTATAGTGTCCAGGTCAAAGGAAGTATAGTGTCCAGGTTCAACAGTGGACAGTATAGTATAGTGGACACAAGTATAGTGTCCAGTTCAACAGAAGTATAGTGTCCAGGTCAAAGGAAGTAATAGTAACACTCTATTCTGCCTTGGTAAGACCACACCTGGAATACGGTGTCCACTTCTGGGCACAAAGATTTAGGAAGGATATTGACAAATCAGAATGGGTGCAGAGGTGGGCTACCAATATGATCAAGGGTCTGGAAACCAAGCCTTATGAGGAACGGTTGAGGGAGCTGGGTATATTTAGGGGAGACTGAGAGGAGATATGATAGTCATCTCCAAACATCAGAAAGTGCTGTCACGTGTAAGATGGAGCAAGCTTGTTTTTGTCATGAAATTCTACTCAATATTGATCCAGAGTAGATTACAAAGTATAGTTAGCAGAATAAAAACTTAAACATGTTGCTTTACTGCTACTAAAGTCAGTGTGGTGTAGTGGTTAAGAGCGGTAGACTCGTAATCTGGGGAACCGGGTTCGCATCTCCGCTCCTCCACATGCAGCTGCTGGGTGACCTTGGGCTAGTCACACTTCTCTGAAGTCTCTCAGCCCCACTCACCTCACAGAGTGTTTGTTGTGGGGGAGGAAGGGAAAGGAGAATGTGAGCCGCTTTGAGACTCCTTTGGGTAGTGATAAAGCGGGATATCAAATCCAAACTCTTCTTCTTCATCTTCTAAAGGCAAATGAGCATAATGGTCACAAATCCAATACATTCAGGATTGGCCCTGTCCATAAGAAATCCAGTTGCAGCAGACTTAACTTAAACTTTTGTTGTTGTTCAGTCGTGTCTGACTCTTCGTGACCCCATGGACCAGAGCACACCAGGCACGCCTATCCTTCACTGCCTCTCACAATTTGGCCAAACTCATGTTAGTAGCTTCGAGAATACTTTCCAACCATCTCATCCTCTGTCGTCCCCTTATAAGACTAAACCTTAACACTATATGCAGAACACCACACCAGAAGGAAGAGAGATAGAAAGAGAAAGTGAAACCCAGGCTCCTTCTGGCCTTACTTTTATAGTCAGCATGACCTTGACAGAAATGATAACAGAACCAGTTTAAGCCAGCTGTACTCTGCTTCTCTGAAGGAATAACCCAAACATGAACCTTCTGCTTGTTTCTTTCACACAGAGAAGCATCCAGAAGCTTCTTGAATTAATTAGAATAGGAAATATCTCTACACATCAGATCAACACTTTCTGCACTAAGAAATGCAAACTGACAGTTTTCTCCTGCTCTGGAGGGCAGGACTCCGGCTAAACACCAGGAAGAACTTTCTGAAGGTAAGAGCTGTTTGACAGTGGAACAGTCTCCCTCGGGAGGTTGTGGACTCTCCTTCCTTGGTAGTTTTTAAGCAAAGGTTGGATGGTCATCTGTCATGGATTCTTGAAAGACCTACATTGGCTCCCAGTACGTTTCCGAGCACAATTCAAAGTGTTGGTGCTGACCTTTAAAGCCCTAAATGGCCTCGGTCCTGTATACCTGAAGGAGCGTCTCCACCCCCATCGACCTACCCAGACACTGAGGTCCAGCGCTGATGGCCTTCTGGCGGTTCCCTCACTGCGAGAAGCCAAGTTACAGGGAACCAGGCAGAGGGCCTTCTCGGTAGTGGCACCCGCCCTGTGGAACGCCCTCCCACCAGATGTCAAAGAGAACAACAACTACCAGACTTTTAGAAGACATCTGAAGGCAGCCCTGTTTAGGGAAGCTTTTAATGTTTAATAAATTATTGTATTTTAATATTTTGTTGGAAGGCGCCCAGAGTGGCTGGGGAAGCCCAGTTAGATGGGCGGGGAACAAATAATAAATTATTATTATTATTATTATTATTATTATTATTATAGTTGAGATTCCTGCATTGCAGGGGGTTGAACTATATGACCCTTGCGGTCCCTTCCAACTCTACAATTCTGTGATTCTGTGATTCTAAGAAGAAGTAGAAGAAAGCCTCACTGGACCAGATGCTTAGCTGTCTAGGAAAACAGGACCTTCGAAGGTCCTATTTATGTATGCGATGACAGCGGCAAGAATGTTGTATGCCCAGGGCTGGAAGGAAGAAAGAACCCCATCAAAAGAAGAATGAATATTAAAACTGATGGACTATGCCGAAATGGTGAAATTGACCAAGAAGATTAGACACCGAGAGGACAATAAATTTTAAAAAGAATGGATTAACTTTGTAGAATATATGAAGGAGCATTGCAAACATCTAAAAGCATTAGCAGGATTGGACTAGCACTTGTAATATAATCTGGCAAAAGATATTAACAAGGAAATTTAATAGATTGGATAAAGGTATTTAGACGCAGAAAAGGGAAGAGATAATTATTGGAAACTGGGAAGAGGGATGGGGGGAAGTTTGGGGGTTTGAAGAACCCCCATAAAGGTATTGAGATTGTTTCTGGAGTCAGCCAAATAATAATGTATGTTAAAACTTTTTAAAATAAATTTTTTATATTTTTAAAAGGAAATCAGGGGCTTGTGATACGAATGCTGCGTGTTGCGTTTGTCACGGGTTACGAACAGCCCAAACCCAGAAGTACTGGAACGGGTTACTTCCGGGTTCGGCGGTTCACACATGCACAGACCCGCAAAACAACGTCATGCGCATGCGCAGAAGCACCAAATCGCGTCACACACATGCGCCGACACGGCACTTCATGTTGCATACCTTTCAAGTTACGAACGGGGTTCCGGAATGGATCCCGTTTGTAACCAGGGGTACCACTGTATTCTACTTTCACTAGTGGAGCCAGTATGCCTTAAAATGCTAAATACCATAATCACCCTGATGCCTTTATAATGGTAGCTTAAATTTTATTAACAAGTTATATGCCAGAGTTCATTGTGTTTTGTTTGGGGTTTAGTGCTGTTTTGTTTTTTGCTGGAATTTTCAGTGCTATTAATTCATTTTCATGCCCAGCATGCAAAGCCAATTCCTTAAGACTGGCTCTGCATCTGCTGTAATTATTGTCTGGTTACACATTATGCACTTCTACGCCGGCCCAGAAAATCATCGTTTTCTTCCCTCTGAAATTTCAATGAAGTATCAGGACTTCAAAGTGACTCCGGCTGGGTATCTGCTCTCTTATAGCACCCCTTAATAATCGGTAGTTATGTCTGGTAATTAAATACTAATTAAATTGACTGAATAATGTGTTTACTTCTGGGCGTTCTCATGAATATTGATGCCTTTGGTGGAGATAAATTAAAGTGCCCTAAGTAATTGCAAATGTTTTAGCAGACATTTTATTGAAAACAATCTCTGAGACCAACGGGGGGAGGGGGCGTTTAAAACTAAAAAACACCTTGCACATAGGAGTAAATATATATATTTTTGCCTTTGTTGAGATTTAGTATTTGCTGAGATGAAAAAGTGGCTATTTATATACAATTTGCTTTTTATTTTTATTTTTTTTATTTGCATCTACCCTCTGTGGTGCATATGCTGTGGTGCATATGCAGAGTTGTGTCCTGTTCTGGTGTCACAGAGGGGGCCATAGATTGAGATGTGTCCATTATTTCAGCACTACGGAGAGCTCCTAGTGAGCAGCTTGCTCCCAAAAGGGTTGGAAGCAAACTGGCATCTTTTGAGCTTCTGCTTCCAGTCTACCACGCCTAGGTAAAGGTAAAGGGACCACTGACCATTAGGTCCTTCTACTCTGTTCACTTGTACTGAGTCAGACCATTGGTTCATCCAGCTGAGTATTATCTACACTAACTGGCAGTGGCTCTCCCAGTCCTACCTGGCGATGCTAGGGATAGAACCTGGGACCTTGCAAATCAGATGCTCTTCCACTGAGCTATGGCTCTTCCCTTACTCCGACTAGGTAAAGGTAAAGCGACCCCTTTAGGTCCAGTCGTGGACGACTCTGGGGTTGCGGCACTCATCTCGCTTTACTGGCCGAGAGAGCCGGCGTACAGCTTCTGGGTCATGTGGCCAGCATGACAAAGCCGCTTCTGTCGAACCAGAGCAGTGCACAGAAACGCCGTTTACCTACCCACCGGATTGGTACCTATTTATCTACTTGCACTTTGACATGCTTTTGAACTGCTAGGTTGGCAGGAGCAGGGACCGAGCAACGGGAGAGATGTCATGCTTAGAATATATAGAGCCCTATGTGCATATCATCTTTGTAAAGAAAGCCGGAACACATTGCATCCATACTGTAAAACATGGAGCTAAGAGAATGATTTTTTAAATGGCTATCTTATAAATTTTTAACTTCATGTGAAATTTAAACTCGGTGCTTCCTAGCTCACATTTCACACTCTTAACCACTATGTTACACAAGTTCACTGGATACATTTGGGGTGGGGAAAGACTTCAAATCAAGTCAGCATAGGTTTTTGCTCTCGAGCGAGCCTTGTGAATTCATCACATCATGATTAGAGGTGACGGGAAAATTTGTCAAGTTGATGAGAGATATCTTCAGGGTCTGAGCACCTGAGTCAAATTCCCTTGCCTCATCGAATTCACATTAGGATGGGAAGCCAAGCTTGTTTCAAATCAGTGTCACTGCTGCGTTCCTCAAATGAATAAAGGGAAATTAAAATATCAGAAGGGCTTAAGAACAGAGATGTGCAAAGGCAAATCCCATTCTCACTCAACTCAGTTAGCATCAGTTAACATCAAATAACGGGACAGTCAAACAATGCCCTCATTGTAAACATATCAGGAACATTGGGTTGGCCAATGTTTGCAAAGGAAGAGTATGATAGATCAGGGATAACCAACATGGTGTCCTCCAGGTGTTGTTGGACTACAATTCCCATAACCCCTCACTATTAATCACGTGAGTTGGAGCTTGTGAGAGGTGGAGTTCATCCACACACAAAGGGTATCACATTGGCTAGCGCCTCTGCACTAGGTAGACACTTATCCAATTCAACAGGCCTCTTCTCCTGTTCCCCAGTTCCAAAGTGAGAGCAGGATAGATAGGGGAGTGGGCTTTGGAAAAGAATTTTCAAGGTTTGAAAGAGAGATAGTAGACAATAATGATAAACTGCTATCAAAAATGTATAAATTACTGTTGGAATGGGAGATAAAGGATGAGGAAGTTAAGGCAGTCATGATACACTGGGCAAAGGATGTGGGGTATAATATACCTTTAAATCAATGGGGTAAGTTATGGAAAGAGGACTTAAAATTTACGGCTTGTTGATCACTGAAAGAAAAGTATATGAAGATGACGTACCGATGCTATTTGAGTCCGACAAAACTAGCAAAAATGTATAAAAGTGCATCAAATGTGTGTTAGAAATGTAAGGAAAAGGAAGGTACTTTTTACCACATGTGGTGGTCCTGTAGAAAAGGAAAAGACTTCTGGGAAATGATATATAATGAACTGAAAAATATGTTTAAGATAACCTTCGCTAAAAAAACCAGAAGCCTTTTTACTTGGATTAACAGGGGATGGAATACCTAGGGACCTAAAAAGGTTATTTATGTATGCGACAACAGCCTCAAGGATGTTGCTTGCCCAGAATTGGAAACAGGAGAAGATACCAATGAAGGAAGAATGGAGAACTAAGATGATGGACTATGCTGAAATGGCAAAGATGACCGCGAAGATCAGAGATCAAGATGAGAAAGAGTTAACATCAAAACCATGCAGTAACCTACAAGTATTAAACAGACTCAATAAAACTGCAGCCCGACCATGCCATTACTAGACAACAAAACTTTCATGAACTGTAAAATGCCTGGGAGGAGAGAGGAGTTTTTATTGGGTGCCAAAAGTACATGCATGATGGTATCCGGAGGATTTCATTGGGGAGAGCGTTCCACAGATGAGGAGCCCCAGCTGAAAAGACCCTTTGCCTTCTCACCAGGCTCTGAAGCACCTTCAAAGCAGACACCAGAAGGAGGCTCTCAAGTAAGACCTGGCTAGTCCCAATACTAGGAGGAGGAAGAAAACTAATGACAACAGCTTTAAGTTGAGGTATATAATTGGAATCTACGGGGGTAGGAGACACAATGCACTGCTTTTGCAAAGACCAACTGGCAAGACCTCTCCACCTCGCCGAGGGGAAGAGTTGCGAGTGGGGGCCCTTTCCTGTGTTTGCAGGGGGCGTGTTTGGCCCCCTGCCTTAGCCCCTCCTTGCTGCCACACCAAGCCCCATAGTCAGCCAATAGGGCTGGCTGGGGGTGGGGTCTGGCTGTATTCAAGCAGCCGCGGCAGCACCATCTTCCTCATTCTGCTCCCTGCTTGCATTGGATCTCCCTCCCTTTAGGTCTTGCTGTGCTTTTGACCTTGCTATGGACCTCGGTTGGTCGCATTGGTTGCCCAAGGGGCCTGGTAGGAGTTTTTTATCCATTTGGCAAATTGGCACCAGCCTCTTGATTTTTTCGCCTACCTCGTAGCAATTCGTCACAACTTTATGGTATTGGCAGTTAGCCATTGGAATATTCAATAGGTGATATAATATGTGTTGTGTGTTGGAGGTCAGGTTGTGGCCATCACCTACCTCCTAGGGGTATCCCTTTAAAGGGATCCGGCAGTCGTGAATCCTGTCCGATGCCCTGCTAGTGGCTAGGGCCATGGCACGACCCCCGGTGATGTCAGGGGAAGCTTCCAATTGTATTTGCATCAACAAGCTCCTCCCACTGGTTGTTAACCCCAAAATGACTCCCCGCCCTGTGGGGTGGAGTCTAGTGTTGCGCTCTTGTCCAATGCCTAAGCCAATACCACTCACACGCTGTAACCAGTAAAGTTGTGGCCTTATTTTGCCCATTAACCTAAAATCATGTGTCTGTGTGTTTTATTTACTCCACGCAGGTGGCGGGTCATCGACTCGCAACTGGAGCCCAAGTCTGAGAAGGACGGGGAGCCAAAAGGTAGGTAAAAGATTAACTACGCCTTGTGTTCTCTCTGCAATTCAAAGCAGAGCCAAGTTGACAGAGCCAATAAAGGGGACAATTAATAAACTCTCCAGGATGGAAAGATTTTCCAGGATTGAACCAGAAAATGTGTTGTTATCAAAGGGATTAGTTCCGGTGTGTGGTTTCCAGTGAAGTAATTAGCCGGCTGTCTCGTTGCTGTGCCGTGCTCATTTGGATAATGTGAACCTTTGGCTTCTACTATTTCCCTCAGATTTCTTGCAGAAATACTGATACCTGGATTTCAAGGGAACCCAAACAGGCTATTCCAAAATAGAGGGTGTTAGTACTTAGATCTCAGAAAAGAGTGTTGGTTAATCGCAATAGTTCACAGAGCACACACTCATTATATGACTTAGGACCCAAATAGCTTCTGGAATAAACCTACCCAGAGCCTTAGACCTTCTTCTAAGGCCCTTCCCTGGGTCCCCCCTTTGAGGAAGCCTTAGAGAGAGATGACACGGGAGAGGGGTCTTTTCACTTGTGGCTCCCTATCTGCAGAATGCTCTCCCCTGTGAGGTCTGCCTGGCACCTTCTTTAGCTTCGTTTTGTAGCTAGATAACAACTTGCTCCTTCCACGTCTTTTTATGGAATACAACATTATTATTTTATTGCATTTATTTCCCACCTTTCCTCCAATGAACTCAGAGTGGCATACATCATTCTCCCCACTGTTGCCCCCCCCTTTATCCTTACAGCAATGCTCTGAAGCAGGTTGTTCTGAGAGGCAGTGACTGGCCCCCAACGTGACCCAAGGAGCTTTGTGGTCAAGTGGGGACTAGAACCCTGGTCTCCCAGGTCCTAGGATAACACTCTAACCACTAGGCCACACTGGTGCATGATAGTGTCTGTTTTTCAGGGTGCAATTGAAGCTTTCAGCTGCTGTTATTGGGGGTTGTGTTGTGGATTCTTTATGAATTGCATGTGTTTCTCTGTAGAAGAAGAAGACTCCTTCGGGTAGTGGTTCGAATCCCCGCAACAGGGTGAGCTACCATTGCTCCTGCCAACCTAGCAGTTCGAAGAAGAAGAAGAGGAGGAGGAGGAGGAGGAGGAGGAGGAGGAGGAGGAGTTTGGATTTGATGTCCCGCTTTATCACTACCCAAAGGAGTCTCAAAGCGGCTAACGTTCTCCTTTCCCTTCCTCCCCCACAACAAACACTCTGTGAGGTGAGTGGGGCTGAGAGACTTCAAAGAAGTGTGACTAGCCCAAGGTCACCCAGCAGCTGCATGTGGAGGAGCGGAGACGTGAACCCGGTTCACCAGATTACAAGTCTACCGCTCTTAACCACTACACCACACTGGCCCTCAATAGATGCATCTCACTGTAGATGCATCTTTACTTCTGCTTATGCTTTTAAATACATTGTGAGTTGCTTGGAGACCTTTCAGTGTAGCAAGTAACTAACTAACTGATGATGATGATGATGATGATGATGATGGAGCGGGTTACACTGTGGTCTAAACCACTGAGCTTCTTGGGCTTGCTGATCAGAAGGTCGGCGGTTCGAATCCCCGTGACGGGGTGATCTCCTGTTGCTCTGTCCCAGCTCCTGCCAACCTAGCAGTTCGAAAGCACACCAGTGCAAGTAGATAAATAGGTACAACTGCAGAGGGAAGGTAAACGGTGTTTCCGTGCGCTCTGGTTTCCGTCACGGTGTTCCATTGCGCCAGAAGCGGTTTAGTCATGCTGGCCACATGTCCTAGAAATCTGTCTGTGGACAAACGCCGGCTCCCTCGGCCTGAAGCAAGATGAATGCCGCAACCCCATAGTTGCCTTTGACTGGACTTAACCGTCCAGGGGTCCTTTACCTTTTTAGGAGAGGCAGACTTTGGTCAGAGAAATGGCAAAACACCTAACTTTAAGCACGCCAGATCTCCCCCTA
Source organism: Darevskia armeniaca (assembly GCA_034641395.1). Classification (NCBI taxonomy): domain Eukaryota; kingdom Metazoa; phylum Chordata; class Lepidosauria; order Squamata; family Lacertidae; genus Darevskia; species Darevskia armeniaca. The sequence goes on from JAWWNF010000904.1 coordinate 39,968, forward strand.
GTCTTACAACTCTGTTCATCCCGCGCTGAAAATAACTGCACTTGAATGAATCTCTCTGGCTTCCAACCTGAACTCCCCATCATGTTTGTCCAAATGGTAATAAAAAGCTATTTGTTTTTCTTCGCAGAGATTGTTTCAATCCTTGTCAATGCTCGAGGTCTTATCTTCAATAGCCTGGGCTGCTTTTATTGGGCTGCCTGGTTTGCCAGAGAATAAGTGCTGTCAATTGCCAAGTCATATAATTGATGTGTTGACTGCACATGAATGCAGGGCAACCAACGAGCTGAGTTCACTACTTGACTGCATTTCACTGTCCAACATGATTATAGAGAGCCATTGAGGCTAGATAGTCCCTGTCCCAGCTGGTAACAGTTTTAGGAAGAACATGATGACACATTTAACCAGTATGAATGACACTTCTGAGTGGGGTGCTTAAATTAGCAGTTTACCTTCTAGAATTTTTAGACTTAGTGGCTGTGTTGCATTTTAGGTCTGTGGGCTTGTTAAGGAATATCAATCCCCTGGTAATCCATTTTATTTGAGTATTTCTTGACCTGTTGGATTTTATTTTATTTTATTTGCTATTTGTGCTTTTGAAATTCTGCTGTTAAAAAAATATCAAATATTGCTTGGTTCAAATAAATGCATTAATTGTATATTATATGTTTAATTAATTGTCTTAAGCGATTTTCTGAGCTAATATTTTGATATTTGTGTTTTAACTGCTGAAAAGAGCATAGGCGGTTTATGAGTATTTTTCTTTTCTGTTGGAATGTTTTTGTCAGTTTGATGTAAACCGCTTTAGAAAGGTGGTGCATTTAAAAAAACAACAACCACCCCATCATTACTAATTATTTATAGAGGACATCAAACATGCAATATCATTTGCAGCCCAGGAAGCCCAGGTTATTCCTGCATTGCAGGGGGTTGGACTAGATGACCCTTGGGATCCCTTCCAACTCTACTATTCTATGGTTCTATGATGCCCTCCAGAAGTTAGAGATATGCCTTCCACTGTCCTGTACCACTGGCCTTGGTGACTGGGACTGTTTGTTTGTTTGTTTGTTTGTTTGTTTGTTTGTTTATATCCTAACTTTGGGATTTTTCCACCCGCTCCTCATATAAACCCCACAACAACTGTGTGACTTAAGTTAGGCTGAGAAGCAGTGACTGGTGGCCATCTGCCTGGGATCATTAAGCTGTGATTCCTGGATTGCACAAAAGTTGGCCTAGAAGATGACCCGTCCAACTCTACAATTCTATGACACTGGGGATTTGAACCCTGGTCTCCCAGGTTCTAGTCTGAATCATAGAATCATAGAATCATAGAATCATAGAATCATAGAATCATAGAATCATAGAATCATGGAGTTGGAAGAGACCACAAGGGCCATCCAGTCCAACCCCCTGCCAAGCAGGAAACACCATCAAAGCATTCCTGACAGGTGGCTGTCAAGCCTCTGCTTAAAGACCTCCAAAGAAGGAGACTCCACGACACTCCTTGGCAGCAAATTCCACTGTCGAACAGCTCTTGCTGTCAGGAAGTTCTTCCTAATGTTTAGGTGGAATATTCTTTCTTGTAGTTTGAATCCATTGCTCCATGTCCTCTTCTCAGGAGCAGCAGAAAACAACCTTTCTCCCTCCTCTATATGACATCCTTTTATATATTTGAACATGGCTATCATATCACCCCTTAACCTTCTCTTCTCCAGGCTAAACATACCCAGCTCCCTAAGCCGTTCCTCATAAGGCATCGTTTCCAGGCATTTGACCATTTTGGTTGCCCTCCTCTGGACACGTTCCAGCTTGTCAGTATCCTTCTTGAACTGTGGTGCCCAGAACTGGACACAGTATTCCAGGTGAGGTCTGACCAGAGCGGAATACAGTGGTACTATTACTTCCCTTGATCTTGGTCTGACACTCTAACCACTACACCACACTGGCTCTCCAGAGTCCACCAGCCTCTGGAGGACACCATTTTGCCCGCTCCTGCTTTACAGTTTATTCTGCAGCCCAGGATTCTGGCTGGATAGTTCAAATCAACACTTGAAATTCAACCCTCCACCTTCCCTCCCTTATTAACTACTTCCCATCTCACAACTTGGTCTTCTCTGCTGCCTGCCTCAATCTTCTTCCCTTTAGCTTGTTTGCTTATTAATCGTCATTCATATGCATAGTGCTATCTATGTATACAAAGCTCTTGACAGGTTTGACTTTGAGGAGCTTACGACCCCAAAGCAGAAACAAGGAAGGAGCAGAAGGGAAACAGAGGCTCCACTGGGGCTCTAGTGGTTCCCTAGGAAGGATGGAGCAGTCAGGACAGTTTCTGCCTGGAAGAGTTCATCAGCCTGCCACTCTCTCCTGCAAATTGTACACTCACCCTGCTGCTTTGCAGACTATCAGCAGAGCCCAGTATTCCCAAAAGCAATGCATCTATTTGTAGGCAATGAGGTAACTGCCTTAGGCAGTCGATGCTGTGGGTGGGGCTGCAGTGGTGGCAGCTGCACTCTTTTGCTGCAGAACAGATATCTGTCTGCTACACGGCATGTCTCATAAGTAGCCTACTGTTGTCAAGAGTGCCAGTGTGGTGTAGTGGTTAATAGCGGTGGACTTGTAATCTGGTGAACCGGGTTTGATTCCCTGCTCCTCCACATGCAGCTGCTGGGTGACCTTGGGCTAGTCACACTTCTCTGAAGTCTCTCAGCCCCACTCACCTCACAGAGTGTTTGTTGTGGGGGAGGAAGGGAAAGGAGAATGTGAGCCACTTTGAGACTCCTTCGGGTAGTGATAAAGCGGGATATCAAATCCAAACTCTTCTTCTTCTTCAAGCGTGACAGTGTATGCTATTGTATTAAGGTAGGCATGTCCAAAGTCCATTTCGGGGGCCTAATCCAGCCCACCGGTCAATTTAACCCAGCCCCATGGCAGTATATGTCCTGGGGTAAAATCCTTCAAAAATCTCAACAACTTTGGAGGAAATGTCAATCCTTTGGGGTAAAATGTAAAATTGTAAAAAAACAAACAAACAAACAAACTCAACAACTTCAATCCTAAAAAAGCTCAAAAAATTTGGTCAGCCCTCATGCATGTTCACTTCATCAGATCTGACCCTCTTTGAAAAAATATGGCCACCCCTGCACTAAGGTAAAAGGGAAAGGGAAAGGACCCCTAGACAGTTAAGTCCAGTCAAAGGCGACTATGGGTTGTGGCGCTCATCTCCCTTTCAGGCCAAGGGAGCCAGCATTTGTCCGCAAACAGTTTTCCAGGTCATGTGGCCAGCAGGACTAAACTGCTTCTGGCGCAATGGAACACCATGACAGAAACCAGAGCGCATGGAAACGTCATTTTACCTTCCTGCCGCAGCGGTACCTATTTATCTACTTGCACTTTGACATGCTTTCGAACTGCTAGGTGGGCAGGAGCTGGGACAGAGCAATGGGAACTCACTCCATCGCGGGGATTCGAACCGCCGACTTTCTGATCGGCAAGCCCAAGAGGCTCAGTGGTTTAGACCACAGTGCCACCTGCGTCCCTTGCTATTGCACTACCGGCACTGATATAAGAGTCCACTGCCTGTCCAGGTGGATCTGAACATGGCAGGAGTTCCCATCTGTTCTTTGCCTCAGGTAGTGAAATGTTTTGTGGCTGCCTTGTCTGTGGCAGTGATTCCAGACTGTGTGATCTGAAGGAACTTTTTAAGTGGGGGGGGGGAGCATTCGGTCATAACACCACACACTTGCAGCCTGAAATGGTGCAACGCAGTCTGCCACCTCCAGACAGTAGAGCATGAGACTCTTAATCTCAGGGTTGTGGGTTCGAGCCCCATGTTGGGCAAAGGATTCCTGCATTGGAAGGAGTGCACCAGATGACCCTGGTGGTCTCTTTCAACTCTACAGTTCTATGATTCTACCAGCTTCAAAATTATTGGGAAAGTATGGCATGAAAGTCTCCATAACGAGGCATTCTCCAGAGCATGACAATAGGACAGACTAATCAGTGCTCTCCCACCACCAGTGATGATGCACCTTACAGCACGCTGCCGACTCCTCTGTAATGGGACTGAGAAAGCATGAGTAATCAGGGATAATCTCTCTCTCCTAGTTCTGCTGGACATCTCAGAAAGGTTGGACCTTATCAGAAAGATGAGAACTGACCTGCAGTGTTCCACAAGGCCAGGGGTCAGCAACCTTTTTCAGCCATGGGCCGGTCCACCGTCCCTCAGACCATGTGGTGGGCTGGAGTATATTTGGGGGGGGGTGAACGAATTCCTATGCCCCACAAATAACCCAGAGATGGACTTTAAAGCACACATTCTACTCATCTAAAAACACCAGGCAGGCCCTACAAATAACCCAGAGATGCATTTTAAATAAAAGGACACATTCTACTCATTTAAAAACACCAGGCAGGCCCCACAAATAACCCAGAGATGCATTTTAAATAAAAGGACACATTCTACTCATTTAAAAACACCAGGCAGGCCCCACAAATAACCCAGAGATGCATTTTAAATAAAAGGACACATTCTACTCATTTAAAAACACCAGGCAGGCCCCACAAATAACCCAGAGATGCATTTTAAATAAAAGCACACATTCTACTCATGTAAAAACATGCTGATTCCCGGACAGTCCGCGGGCCAGATTTAGAAGGCGATTGGGTCGCATCCAGCCTGTGGGCCTTAGGTTGCCTACCCCTACTCCAGTCATTGCACATGGACGGTGCTCCCTGCAAAGTCATCCTGCCTGTTGACTGGCTGCTGTCCAAGGTTCTGAAGTGGACAGCGGGGCTCCCCTTTGTTTATAGCAGAAGCTTGATTAACAAGCTACGCCAAACCGGTTGGTGGCCCTTTCGTCATCAGCTTGCAGCGTGGATTGGGAGATGTCATTTGGAACCCTGGGTTAAGTGCAATTTTCTAATGGAAATGGTTAAAACAGCTGCTGAGAGTGTACCAAGTGCCAAGATTCAATTAGTAAGGCTCAAGTGGCAAAGCCTCTGACCTTAGCAGCACTTATGTGTTTTTGAAGCAGATACGTGGGGGACCCGTGGTTTTCCCAGCAAACCTAGATTGCAGATTTGATTCCTGTATGGCCCTCGTGTCAGACATAGGTTTCTGTTCACTTGCCTATAGCAGGGACATCCAACTCCCAACAGACTGCGATCTACTCACAGTATAAGAAAACTGGCAGTGATCTACCCATTACCGTTGGATAGACCAAAGTTGTTGAGCTTTTTTTAGGAAGCCAAGGTTGTTGAGAGATCACGGATTTCTACTGGGCATCCCACCAAATAATATCAAAGAAAAAGATAGGGTACTTTATCTCTATACAACAGCAACCGCACAGTTACTTGTGGCAAAAAACTGGAAAAGTACAGAAATTCCAACAAAAACAGAATGGCTTATAAAATTGATAGAATACCATAATGCAATTAAGATAATGGGAATTATTGGAGAATCATGAAAGGATAAACTAGAAAAAGAATGGCGCGTCTTTGGAGGGTACATCCAGAATTATGTTGAAAAATCTGATCTCCTATTGAATTAGAGCAAGTTCCACCATAAAACGATGAGAAAAAGAAAAATGTAGAATATAAAATTTTGACTTGGAAAACAAAAATTATTTACGGTATATATTTTAAAAAATGATGGAAAGCTGGAGATATTGCAACTGAGAAGATTGGAAGTTGTGCACAGGGTGAAGTGGGGGGTGGTAATGGTAGAGGGTGAAGGAAGAGCAAGAAAGAAGGGAAAAGGAATGAATGATTGTATAGACACGGAGGTATATAAATGTATGTGTATGTATGTGTATGTATGTATGTGTAATAATAATAAAATTTCTTTTAAAAGAGAGAGAGAGAGAGAGAGAGAGAGAGAGAGAGATCACGGAGGGGCTAGAGATCTGCCAGGATCTACCAGGACACCCCACAATCTACCAGTAGGTCGCGATCTACCTGTTGGTTGTGCCTGCTGTGTGGGATAGCTGCATATCCCACACAGGGGGTTGGGGTAGATGACCCTCAGGGTCCTTTCCAACTCTACAATTCTGTGTTTCTATGGAATCACTAGCCCTGTTTGAACTCTCTTGGGGGGCTTTCCTGGCTGAAATGCATATTTGAACACTGATAATGTCTCTTCCTTATCTGGATGGAGGATAGAGAGGCGGGTGTGTAGAAACTAGCCTGCAGTACAAAGATTAATATTTACATCCATTGCTTTGCCCACTTTTGCTTCTGGACCCACCCATCACTGGGATGTGGCCCCCAGGAGTTTGTGCAGAAGGGAATGTGGCCCTTGGAATGAAAAATGATCCCCCCACACCCTATTTCAAATAGAAAAGCATAGCACCGCCACTACTACAGGAATTTGCTATCTCCATGCAAAGTATCTTTGCTTAGGAAAAAATAACGGTTTTGACGAAGAAAAGGATAATATACATGTAAGGTAAAAACAATAATGTGAGCATCTGTAACCATGGATATTCCCAGTCAGCTGCAAGCCGTCTGTTTCTAAAAATAAGGAGAAAGATAAGGAGAAAGTTGCAAAGAGAGATAAATAAGGAGAGCAAATGCTTCAAGATCAGCATCAGCCCTATAGAGCCCAGATGCCCCAGTGCTCCAAAACGGGGCCTGTTTGCCACTGGCCCCGCCATCTGCCACTCTCCAAGTGGGGTCCTGGACTTTGTCCCTGAGTTTTTCTCCTTCTCACATAATACTAGAACTTCTGAACATCTAATGAAGCTGAATGTAGGATGATTCAGGACAGACAAAGGAAAGCATTTCTTCATGCAGTGCATTATAATTATTATTATTATTATTATTATTATTATTATTATTATTATTAATTTATTTGTACCCCAACCTCCCCGTCCAGAGCCGGGCTCAGGGCAGCTAACATCATAAAACTAACACAGTATAAAAATAACTTAAGATGATAGAGAGATGATAGATAGATAGATAGATAGATAGATAGATAGATAGATAGAGATAGACAGACAGACAGACAGACAATGGGTGGTGATGGCTGCCAATCTAGACAGCTTAAAAAGAAGGTCAAGCAAATTCGTGGAGGGTAGGAAGCTTCCTTATACCAAGCCAGATCATTGGGTGTCACTCAAGGCTCAGGGAGCCTCAGTGGTGCAGAGTACCATCAGCTTTGGCTAGTGTCCCAGCTGTACTGCTATCTGGACAAGGATAGCCTAACTACTGTTGTCTGTGCTCTGGTAACCTCTAGGTTAAAGGTAAAGGTACCCCTGACCATTAGCTCCAGTCGTGGACAACTCTGGGGTTGCGGCGCTCATCTCACTCTATAGGCCAAGGGAGCTGGTGTTTGTCCGCAGACAGTTTCCGGGTCATGTGGCCAGCATGACTAAGCCACTTCTGGCGAACCAGAGTAGCACATGGAAACACCATTTACCTTCCTGCTGGAGCAGTACCTATTTATCTACTTGCACTTTGATGTGCTTTCAAACTGCTAGGTGGGCAGGAGCTGGGACCGAGCAACGGGAGCTCACTCCGTCGCGGGGATTTGAACCGCCGACCTTCCGATCGGCAAGCCCTAGGCTCTGTGGTTTAGACCACAGCGCCACCTGCGTCCCCCATCCTCTAGGTTAGATTACTGCAATGAGTTATATGTAGGGCTGTCTCTGAAGACGGTTCGGAAACTTCAGCTGGTGCAGAATTTGGTGGCCAGATTGCAAGATGGTTTGAGCATATTATACCAATCCTGGTCCAACAGCGCAGGCTGCCAATTAGTCTCTGGGCCCAATTCAAAGGGCTGGTTTTGACCTAAAATGTGCTGCCCGATGATCTTGGCAGCATTTCCAAGTGCTTCCTGCCGCATCTCACCAACAGCTCCCTATATATCCCACACCAGGAGAAGGAATGATAATTAAAAATTAAATTTGTGGTGCAGATCTGCCGCCATGATGATGCAAGAGCTCTTAGCTGACACATTGGTAGCAAAGTCTATACCCAGAAATGTGGATGTGATCATGCCAAGTGAAGGTCGTTTTGTCCTTTGAGGCTTTTAGTGGTTGATTTGATTGCTGTGTCAGGCAGCTTCAACAAACTCTGGTCTAGTTTTTAAGGTCTGAAGCGTCTTCCAAAAAAAAAAAAAATCAGAATAGAATAGACTAGAATATAGAATATATTTTATTGTCATTGCCCCCTTCGGGGACAATGAAATTACTTGGCTGCTCCATCCACCCAGATAGGGCACTCCACGCAAAGACAAAACAACTACAAAAACACTGATTAAAACCATACACACTGATTAAAACCATACAATGATAAAACATAACAGGTAAGATTAGATGACTTCAAAGTCCAGGCTTCCCATTCAAGGCCGAGATCGCTCTGGAGAAGAAGCTGTTTCTAAGACTTCCGCTTTCACTGCTTATCTGTCTTTGCCATTTGTGGTCATTGTTCTTGACTTGTTATGAACCATGCTAAAGGTAAAGGTAAAGGGACCCTTGACCATTAGGTCCAGTCGCGGACGACTCTGGGGTTGTGGCGCTCATCTCGCTTTATTGGCTGAAGGAGCCAGCATACAGCTTCTGGGTCATGTGGCCAGCATGACTAAGCCGCTTCTGGCGAACCAGAGCAGTGCACAGAAACGCCATTTACCTTCCCGCTGGAGTGGTACCTATTTATTTACTTGCACTCTGATGTGCTTTCGAACTGGGACCGAGCAACGGGAGCTCACCCCGTCGCGGGGTTTTGAACCGTCGACCTTCTGATCGACAAGCCCTAGGCTCTGTGGTTTAACCCACAGCGCCACCCGCATCCCTTATGAACCATCAAAATCTTGTAAGTGTGGAGTGGAGGCTGGTGCTCATTGGGGTCAGTTGGATGCAAGGCAGGGAGGCCAACAGTGCGTTGAGCTATAACAAATGACTGGTAGATTCAGAGTCAATGAGAGGCAGAACCCAATAGTTCACGTTTTGTCTCCACCCTCCTCCTCCTCTCTGCTGGCTTCTGCAAGGACAACACTAAGACTAAGAAGGAGAAAGATGGTGGGCACTCCCAGGATTTGTTGTAAATAAGAACGCAGGCATTTGGGCAGAGGGCAGACTGAGGTTGATGGGGCAGTGCCCTATTAATGGACCAAACACCATGCTAAGTCCATATGTAAGCAAGTTTCAATTTAGTGTGCAAATCTGCCAGGTTAAAGCAGCAAATACTTGAGGCCCAAGTTAATCTCCAAGTAATAGGAAATGTGTAGGCTGTCTTAACTAACTGGATTTCCCCGTTTGCCTAAATTAAACATATTCTCCAGAGCATGACAAAGAAATGTTAATAACAAGCTTTATGAAATGCGTAGAACTTATTAGAAGGTTGTTTAATGGATTGCGCTAAGGTCCAAATCTGTCCCAAGGTGGTTTTAAAGATCAGTAAATTAGGCTCCTTCAGAACAAACTAATGAAAAATCAGATGACAACTCCCGGGGGGAAAGCTCTTAAAAATGGCCTTCCCACCAAATGTTTTCTTAAGTTTGCCAGAAACTTGGTGTTCTTTAAATTTCACTAGGTGTCAAATGTGCTTTATGATTTTAGATACTTTATTAGGGTCAGGCTGACTTTCAGAAATATGCTAATAATAAAGGCCTATGATTGAAAACCTGCCTGGTTACTCCTCAGAACATCAGCTCTCTGGCCCTCAGGATTCTCTCCCAACTCTTGCCTATTCAACTGCATTGATTTTCAGCGTTCTGTGATTAACCCTTTCCTTACAGAAGCTGGAATGTCGGTGGATATTCCACGACTTAGCAGCAGCCACAGAGCCTAGGGCTTGCCAATCAGAAAGTCGGTGGTTCGAATCCCCGCCATGGGGTGAGCTCCCGTTGCTCAGTCCCTGCTCCTGCCAACCTAGCAGTTCGAAAGCACACCAGTGCAAGTAGATAAATAGGTACCGCTCTGACGGGAAGGTAAATGGCGTTTCCGTGCACTGCTCTGGTTCGCCAGAAGCAGCTTAGTCATGCTGGCCACATGACCCAGAAGTTGTACGCTGGCTCCCTCGGCCAGTAAAGCAAGATGAGTGCCGCAACCCCAGAGTCATCCATGGCTGGACCTAATGGTCAGGGGTCCCTTTACCTAAGCCACATGGTAAGATCTCTCCAGGGGCAGGAAACTACTTTATTTAATCGTAAGTGTGATTACATTCTGAATAACCTTTCTGTGTGTGTACCAATCTCTGTGTATACTGGTCACATACCCCTATCTTGGCCTGGGAATTTAATCAGCAAACAGATAAGGTCTCTGGAAACTAGGGAGAGTGTGATACAGCGCTAGATACATTTCTGTAGGGCTGCCATTTCCCGGACACATCCAGGATTCGTCTCTCGGAAATAGAGTCCGGGCGGGAAAATGTCTGGGATAACCCTGGCGTATGGCAACCCAAGTGTTGATGTTTTGGCGAATTTCCAAAAAGATACCGTATTGGTCCAAATATAAGCCACACTTTTTTTTCCAAATTCCAACTGTGAAAAGTTTAGGTGCGGCTTATTTGCGGGTGCGTCTTATATTTGGGCCAATACGGTAGTTCAAAAACTCCAAGTTTGAAGCATGGGAAGTACAACAAATTTATAATTTGGCAGAATATTTGGACTATTTGATATGCTTATGTATACCGGTTAATTTGGAATATTTAATGTGATTTGATTTGTTTGTTAAAGTGGAAAATGTAATAAAAATTATATTAAAAAAAAAACAAATGGCAATTTTGGGGGGAGATTTTGAAAAATAAAAAAGTCCAGATTGTTACTTTTTGAAATATGGCAATCCTAATTTCTGTGACCATGCAACAGTGCTTCTGTGAAGCCTAGAGGTGGGATTATTAGTTGCTTGACACCACTGAAATAAAGATCCCCATGCAGGGAGGACACAACAGACACTAGGCGAAAATCCATTCATTTTGGCTAGCTAATGAGAACATAGCAAAAAATAAATAAATCCAACAGTGGATCCATTTGATCCATCATCCTGCGTTTTCCACAGTGACCAAGCAGGGCTTCAAGGCAACAGCCCTTTCCTTTTGCTCCTCTCCAGTCTGGTGAGGTAGAGGCCTTTGACACCTGGCTTGAGATCAGTACATGTGAAAAGGATCTAGGAGTCTTGGTAGACCACAAACTTGACATGAGTCAACAGTGTGATGCAGCAGCTAAAAAAGCCAATGCAATTCTGGGCTGCATCAATAGGAGTATAGCATCTAGATCAAGGGAAGTAATAGTACCACTGTATTCCGCTCTGGTCAGACCTCACCTGGAATACTGCGTCCAGTTCTGGGCACCACAGTTCAAGAAGGATACTGACAAGCTGGAACGTGTCCAGAGGAGGGCAACCAAAATGGTCAAAGGCCTGGAAATGATGCCTTATGAGGAACGGCTTAGGGAGCTGGGTATGTTTAGCCTGGAGAAGAGAAGGTTAAGGGGTGATATGATAGCCATGTTCAAATATATAATAGGATGTCATATAGAAGAGGGAGAAAAGTTGTTTTCTGCTGCTCCTGAGAAGAGGACACGGAGCAATGGATTCAAACTACAAGAAAGAAGATTCCACCTAAACATTAGAAAGAACTTCCTGACAGTAAGAGCTGTTCGACAGTGGAATTTGCTGCCAAGGAGGGTGGTGGAGTCTCCTTCTTTGGAGGTCTTTAAGCAGAGGCTTGACAGCCACCTGTCAGGAATGCTTTGATGGTGTTTCCTGCTTGGCAGAGGGTTGGACTGGATGGCCCTTGTGGTCTCTTCCAACTCTATGATTCTATGATTCAATTATTCTTCAACACCAACTTTGTTGCACTGGTCATCTTGTGCGGATGCCTGATGATCGTCTTCCAAAGCAACTACTCTATTCCGAACTTAAAAATGGGAAGCGTAATGCTGGTGGTCAACAAAAGAGGTTTAAAGACTGTCTCAAGGCATTTTTTTAAAAAAGTAGTATAAACACCGACAACTGGGAAACACTTGCCTGCGAGCGCTCCAGTTGGAGAACAGCCTTTACCAAAGGTGTCATGGGCTTTGAAGACACTCGAACTCAGGACGCAAGGGAGAAATGTGCTAAGAGGAAGGCACGCTTGGCAAATCCACACCGGGATCAACTCCCGCCTGGAAACCAATGTCCCCACTGTGGAAGGACTTGTGGTTCCAGAATTGGCCTCCACAGTCACTTATGGACTCATGGTTAAAACTGTGTTTATGGAAGACAATCTTACTCGGCTACGAGTGATCTCCAAAAAAGAAGAAGAAGGTTTGGTAAGTTTTTATTTTCAGTCCCTTTCCTAATGATTCCTACCATGCAATCTGGGTTTTTCAGAGCAGCCATACACTGGGTTTTCCTTAAGGTAGTGGCGTCGCGAGGGGGGTGGGGTGGGGGCGGGCGGCACGCCCCGGGTTCCAGGGGAGGGGGGTGACACTTGGCGGGCCCCGAGCAAGCAGCGGAGCGAGGCTTCTCCATCCTGCGGCCCATCCACCGGCGTTGCTATGGGGTTGCCGCGCACGATCGGCAGCTCATGGGGCTGCCCCGCCCCTGCTGCTTTTTGCGCGGTGGCTCGCAAAGTCGCCGTGGGAGCAGCGGCGGCCCAGCGATGGAGTGCACATGTGTGGCATTTCGTGCACGCGCAGTCCGTCGTGACATGGCGTCGTGATGTCACGACGCCACGCCACGCCACCCTGCCCCCATGGGTGCCTCCGTTCGCCGCCCTGGGTAGCGAGGAGGCTTCCTCCGCCCCTGCTTAAGGTATCCACCGAGTTTCCCGGATCATTGGGTGTCTTCTGCATATGCTGCTGGATGGGACTCTAGATTTCTGCCCCAATGACCTGTTCTGATAGCCCCAGAGAACATGGGTTGCCCTCATCCATGACACAATTCCTTTCCATGTCTTGTGAATGATGCTTCAGTTAATGCAGCCAAATACATACAAGGAGGGAGAATTGAGCTTTGGAAAGTTGTAAAGATGGAAGATGGTCCGTACAGTTAAAGCTATGGTTTTCCCAGTAGTGATGTATGGAATTGAGAGCTGGACCATAAAGAAGAATCGCTGAAGAATTGATGCTTTTGAATTATGGTGCTGGAGGAGACTCTTGAGAGTCCCATGGACTGCAAGAAGGTCAAACCTATCCATTCTGAAGGAAATCAGCCCTGAGTGCTCACTGGAAGGACAGATCCTGAAGCTGAGGCTCCAATACTTTGGCCACCTCATGAGAAGAGAAGACTCCCTGGAAAAGACCCTGATGTTGGGAAAGACAAGGAGAAGGGGACGACAGAGGATGAGATGGTTGGACAGTGTTCTCGAAGCTACTAACATGAGTCTGCCCAAACTGAGGGAGGCAGTGGAAGACAGGAGTGCCTGGCGTGCTCTGGTCCAGGGGGTCACGAAGAGTCGGACACGACTAAACGACTAAACAACAACAAGATGGAAGATACTTAGCAAATGGTTTCAAATTCAGCTCTTCTCATTGACACCAAAGGATGGTGACAACTCCCACAATCCTATTCCTGGGGAAAGAACTCTAGAATGCACCATTTATCCAAAGCCAGCGAGTATTTGCCTATGAGGTTGATAGAGATAATTTTGTAACTACTTCCAATGACTTTCTGCTGCTTAAGAAGATGGATTGTGTTTGTTTACAGAAGCAAATAAACTACAGTGAAGTCAAAACGTTGGCAGGTCCTGCCCCCCCCCCCCCCGCCCGGAGAGAATGATGTGAATGAATGGTCCCTCTTTTCTGTAGCCAGATTGAATTATGCTGCTAAGTGAATCCTGACTCAGTGATATACACTTGATGTCATACAGCTCTAAAGTGAAGATGCATTAAACAATAACAGCATTCAAGTCTACATGAAAGCAATGATGATGTAAACATAATGAGCGTTGCCTCCTGTATGCCTCAGCAATGGTCTTCATTCCTCTCTTTTGTTGTGATTTGTAAGAGCTTGCTTTCACCTTAGTCACTCTCTGTGAAAGCTACTCTGAATCAAATGGATTTGAACCTCAGCTTGGCAATGAACTTCAGCAAGTAGCCATGGTTAGAGCATAAGAGTATAAGACGAGTTTTGCTGGATCAGACCAATGGCCTATTTAGTCCAACATTTTATTCTCCCAGTAGCCAAATGGTACCCTTCCCACTTATGGTGCTGGAGGAGACTCTTGAGAGTCCCATGGACTGCAAGAAGATCAAACCTATCCATTCTTAAAGAAATCAGCCCTGAGTGCTCACTAGAAGGACAGATCCTGAGGTTAAGGCTCCAGTACTTTGGCCACCTCATGAGAAGAGAAGACTCCCTAGAAAAGACCCTGATGTTGGGAAAGATGGAGGGCACAAGGAGAAGGGGACGACAGAGGATGAGATGGTTGGACAGTGTTCTCGAAGCTACTAACATGAGTTTGGCCAAACTGCGAGAGGCAGTGAAGGATAGGCGTGCCTGGCGTGCTCTGGTCCATGGGGTCACGAAGAGTCGGACACGACTGAACGACTGAACAACAAAAACAACAACCCTTCCCACTTATGATCCCCAGCAACTCAAATTCAGAGGCATGTTGCTGCGTCTCATACCAGAAGTAATATATATGTACACACACACACACACACACACACACACACACACACACACACACACATATACACACTATGGTTCACCTTGTATCTTTTATTTGCTCTGTGTACTCTGTCTGCTTTGATCTTGTGATTTGAGTTCACTCACTCTAAAATGAAGCTCTGTGTGCCTCATTCACTCTGATGGGAAATTTTTTAAAAGTCTATAACTTTCTAACCCTTTTGGCAGGAACGCATGAAATTTGCAGGCACCAGAGCGGAGTAAATTAAGCATTCCAAATTATGGATAAAGAGATCCAAGGATTTTTGCAGGGAAGTAAAATGGATTCACTTGCCTCCATAATGAATACCAGGGCAAGACTTTCATTGAGTCAACTAAAAATCCAATATCCATATTAGTTTCACATTTTCAAAATAAAGGAGTGTGGCCTTGCCTCTTGCTCTTTCTTGCATCAGAAAAATTAAGAGGTATTAAGAGGTGAGTATTCTCGGTTGTACAATTTTGAAAACATTGTCATCTCCACAGTACCGTTGATTTCCAGGGCCTTGCCTGGAGGAAGGAGAAAATCAAAGGGGTTGGTAATGGTGGAGTGCTGAAGAGTTCTTGAAGCAGGGAAGGAGCTGATTGCTGGATCTTTTAAGTTCTCCAGTCCTAAACTGTGCTGGCTTTCCTTCTTGCCTTTTCACATGAGTGGCCTATAGCCATGTTGTGGAATATTCACATCAATATGATGCTGGAAGCCTCATTAAAGATCATGCATGAGAGGTTTTGGGAGTTTATACAGCTAAAAGAGAACCAGGGAAGTATTAGAAAACAACATTTGTTTTTAACATTTCCAAAACTGTAGAGCAGATGTTCCATTTTGCAGCAATCATTTCCGCAAGCCAGGTTTTCAACATTTCTTGCATCCCATCTCGAAGAAAACTAAAATTGCTTGTCCTGATGACATCCCTGCCTGCTGCCTATGAGGTCATTCAGTGTCATCACACATTCTAAAGCACCACCGGCTTATTTAGGCATTCAGGGTAATCAAGTGGAATGTCACACTGAAAGTTTCATGAATGCCTCCCAGGCCCCTTGTGGCCCGAATTCCAGTGATTCCTCTGCCGGCAAAAGCTGACTCATGGCACCATCTCATTTTCCCTCTCCTCGAGCGAGCAGCAGGGCCATAAATCATGACTCAGCAAAAAGGGGTCAAGGGGCAGCCTCTCCATCTAATTTCAACTGCCTTATGCCCCACTGCTGAGAAAATCTGGTGTGGGGGGAAATGGTGTAATAAAGAGATGAAATCTCTCCAGCTGTTTTAACACTTTAAAAAATAAATAAAAATCAGTGCAATGACACTATAAACACAGTGTGGGATGTAATCCACTGGGAGCAGTCAAATACAACATTCCTTGTTTTCCTAGAGGGGACATGCAGCGCGTCCATTTAGGCGAACTAGGCAGTTGCCTAGAGCGCCAAAATGGAGGGGGCGCTGGCCAGCCTGCCCCCCGCCCCCGCCACTGCCCGGTGCCGCCCAAACCAGCGGCGGAGCAAGCAGCTTGGGGCAAAAACCACGGCGGCGGGGGCGCCAAAATGGAGGGGGCGCTGGCCAGCCTGCCCCTCGCCGCCGCCGCCCGGTGCAGCCCCAACCAGCGGCGAAAATCGTGGCGGCGCGGGGCGCCTGGCAGGGCAGGGGGCAGGGCAGGGGGCGGGGCACCGTACGTCATGCGCAATGACGTCACGTGCCCCGCCCCCTCGCCTAGGGTGCCAAAATCTGTGGCACCGGTCCTGCATGCAAGGGAATGTTTGGTCCATTCAGTCGAAATTTCCTCTTGTTCCTCCTGGCCTGGAGCATCCTTCCTTGCATGTGACTAGTGGGTGGGCATGACCTTTCCAGATCTGGTAAAAGGCCAAGGCATGCTGTCACTCTCTCTTTTCTATCTTCCTTTCCTCCTATGAACTGCTGGACTGCTAGCCTGCAGTCACTAGGTAAATCTCCCTTTTGGGGTAAACCTGTTTGTATATGTTTGTAACTTTAAGCCTAAAGCCTGACTTCAGGGATCATCACACTGTGCTCTGCCTAATCATGAGTAAACTTTCTTTTTGTTACTTATGAATATGACTGTGGTTTCTTTTAGGAAGGATTCAAGGGGTCTTACCATAGCTGTCAACTTTCGGATTTGAAAATAAGGGATTTTTTCCAACTGTCAGATTTGAAAATAAGGGATGCCACGAGGGTGGTGCAATGGCACCAAGTAGCCTCACCACCCTGCGCTCCAGAGGCTGCGCGCGAACGGGTGAGCGAAAGAGCGAGCGCGTAGACGGCAGGCAGTCTGGCTGTCTGGTTGGGCGTGAGGGTCTGGCTGCACAAGGCATGCAAGCTCCACCCCCAGTCGGTCTCAGACTCCTTATTGGCAGCCGAGCAACGCAGCTGAGGAGCCTCCCTGGCCGGCAGGGAGGGAGAGGAGCTGCTTCCTTGGAAATCCGGGGAATTTAAGGGATATCAACAATCTGGGATAGCAGCGGGAAACGGCATTGGAATAAGGAAGTTTCCCGCAAAAAAAGGGAGGGTTGACAGCTATGGGTCTTACCAGGAAAATATTAGAACACATTTCAATCTGGACAAGCCAGATTGAATTGTGTATTGTCTTAAGAAACTGACACGAGTTTGCAACAAGTTTTCTACTGTGTAAAGGGGAATGCACTCTGCTAAGTAAAGGAACTTGCTAGCGCAAGTTAGGAAGGATATGAATAAACAAGCTCACTTCATTCCTGTATAATCTGTGACATTTCAGTGCTGTTAGGAGTTGGCTGACAGGTTTTGTGTGGGAAAGGTCCCAAGTTTCAATCCCGGGCATCTCCAGTTAGGGTCATGAATGAAAGCAAGGAGAGACCTGCTGCCAGTCAGTGTAAACAACACTTAGCTAGATGGACCAATGATTTGTCTTGGTATGAGGCAGCTTCCTATGTACTTCTCCTTCCAGGTTCAAAGCAAATGAAGTGAATCATCTCCTCTCCTGATGAGATATGTAACAACATAATTAGAACTCAAAAAATACTGAGCCGGGTGGACCAAGAGATTTGAATGAATACCAGTTGCTGGAAAAAGCAGGAGGGGAGATTGCTGTTGTGTCTAGGTCACACTTGCAGATTTCCCAGAGGCGCCAAAATTTAAGAAGGATGTTGACAAACTGGAATGTGTGAAGAGGAGGGCAACCAAAATGATCAAGGGTCTGGAAACCAAGCCTGATGAGGAACGGTTGAAGGAGTTGGGTATGTTTAGCCTGGAAAAGAGCAGACTGAGAGGAGATATGAGAACCATCGTCAAATATCTGAAGGGTCGTCTTGTTTGCTTGTTAAAATTTCCAGTTTCCCAGCACAGAGGGGGAAGCAAAGCATGGGGGACATTTTTCATTTAATGCCCCCATATCTCTAGAAATGAGGCTGAAATGCTATGTGTTGCCTCTGAAAAAATAAATAAAATCTCTCTCTCTCCAGGCCTTAAATGGAAATAATCCAAATCAATGTTGAGCTTGTTAACTAAACCAGTTTTGACCTTGCATAGTAAGTTCATATCCAGCTATAAGGCCCGGTGATTTGCTGCTGCTTGCGTCAAACCCATTTAGCTCAAGGTTACAATTGCAGTTCCAAATTTGAATGTACCTCTTCCCTGACTCTTGAAAAACAGCACAAGCTTGCTCCGGCAAGCAATTACCAAAAAATGTACTTTTCAGTCTGGACTAGGAACAGCAGTGCAATATGAACCCAATTAATTTCTGGAATTCAAGGGTCATTTTTAAAAAGTACTGTATGCAAAAACATCCGATTTCTTATTAGAATCGGGCAAGCAGGAGGTCCAGTCATACATTGTTATTTTCAATTATTGGAGACACAGGCAATTTTTGATATCTGGGTACTCAGGAAAGAAGGGTGCAAAAGAGGCCATCTGAGGTTGTAATCCGAACATGGAAACCAGTGGAAGATGTAGCATTGGAAGGAAGCCTATTCAGAGCAATTGCAAGAGAACCTGCCCTCACTCTGGGTACTCAGGAAAGAAGGGTGCAAAAGAGGCCATCTGAGGTTGTACTCTGAACATGGAAACCAGTGGAAGATGTAGCATTGGAAGGAAGCCTATTCAGAGCAATTGCAAGAGAACCTGCCCTCACTCTGGGTACTCAGGAAAGAAGGGTGCAAAAGAGGCCATCTGAGGTTGTACTCTGAACATGGAAACCAGTGGAAGATGTAGCATTGGAAGGAAGCCTATTCAGAGCAATTGCAAGAGAACCTGCCCTCACTCTAATTTGGCTTTACAACATAGACCACACACCCAACCCTGATTGCCTGTATGATGGTGCATGGTGCCATCACATTGCTTGCCATCCCTGACTTGGCTGTGATCATTACAGGAAGAAGGGAGGGACAAATGACAGAGAGTGATGCTCCCATTAAAAGGTGGTGAACAGGGTGTAAAATGATGGGCAAAAGGAGCTGTGGAATGTTACACCCACCCTAAAGCTCTGCCTTTCACCCTCACAATTTTCATGGACAAGAATTCAGCTCAGTATTGCTGAAAATTAGGCAGATAGGCTGCCGTGTTATACCAGGTCAAATTATTTGCCCCTCTCTGAAGGGACATTTTACCATTTGTGGTGGACTTGCCCAAGGATAAAAGCTTTCTGGGAAAAGATTTATAATGAAATGAAAAAAGTGTTGAAAAACACATTTGTTAAAAAACCAGAAGCTTTTTTACTTGGAATTGTGAATCAGGAGGTCCCTAAGAAGGATCAAACCTTTTTTATGTATGCCACAATAGCAGCTAGGATTTTGATTGCAAGGAACTGGAAGACACAGGAACTACCTACGATAGAAGAATTGCAGATGAAAATGATGGACTATATGGAACTCGCCGAACTGACCGGGAAACTACGCGACCAGAGGGAGGAGACGGTGGAACAAGACTGGAAGAAATTTAAAGTATATTTAAAGGACTATTGTAAGATTTAAAGACTGAAAAAAGTTGGAAGAAATGATAGCTTACAGAATAGAAAAATAGGTTTAAGTAATGTAGATTTATTATTTTAGGTTAAGACTTATATAAGAAAAGAACATAAGTTAAAATAACAAATAATGTTTAAAGATGTCAAGAAATTACTAAAGATGATTGAAAATGAAACACAGTAGGGGGGACATGAGGAAGTCACCCCATCATGATCAGACAAGATGAAAGGGGCAAATTTGATGTATGTTGTGTTTTTGTTTATGTATTATGCATTATGTTTAATGTTAAATTCTTTTGTTTGTTGTTTGTTGTTCATTTAAATTTGTTAAAACCCAATAAATATATTTAAAAAAAATTATTTGCCCCTCTCACTCAGCACTTTCCACTCAGACTGGCAGGAATTTCCCAGGGTCTCATCCAGAGACGTTCTCTCCCATCAATTCCTACCTTTAAAAAACAACCCTGTTTTGTTTTATTGAATCAGGTGGTTTTTCTATTTTGCCTCTTGATAATTGCTTATATTAATTACACAGCATACTTCATAATACCAGCTCTGTGTTAATTTAGTCTGCATTATTTGAAAGTTGGGATCCCAATTGGTACTTGATCACTTTTCTTGGTTTCTTGGGACTTGTCTCCTTTCTGCTTAAACAATCATTTACCTGCAATGTTCCCTCCAGGTTATGCATTGCAAATATAGGCAGCATACAGAGAAGGTATTGAAAGTGAAGTGTTCCTTTGGCAGTTTTATTCTGAAAAAGAAAAACAGAAGCAGCAAAACACATCATGAAAGTCAAATTTCACAATTTGGTCGGGATTTTTGTATACAGTAGTACCTTGGTTCTCAAATGCCTTGGTACTCAAACACTGCAAACCCGGAAGTAAGTGTTCCAGTTTGCAAACTTTTCCCGGAAGCCGGAAGTACTCCGTTTTGAGTGCCACACTTCCGCTTTGAGTGTTACGCTGAGGTCTGTCTGTTTTTGCTATTTATTTTGCGTTTTTGTTTTTGCGGCTCTTTTTTGTGTGACTGTGTGGAACCCAGTTCAGCTACTGGTTGATTGTGTGACTGCAGTACATTGTTTATTGCTTTCATTTTATAGATCAATGGTCTCGTTAGATAGTAAAATTCATGTCAAAACACTGTTTTAGGGGTTGTTTTCCAAAGTCTGGAACGGATTAATCCATTTTGCATTACTCTCTATGGGAAAAGCGCACTTTGGTTTTGGAACGCTTTGGTTTTGGAACGGACTTCCGGAATGGATTAAGTTTGAGAACCGAGGTACCACTGTATCTGAATCCTTTAGGTGTCAAATTCTGAGATGTGTGAATTTCTAACGATGGGTGTGCTTCGATTTTCCTGTTGTTTTGGAATGAGCGAGTTTGGTAGGTCTGCCTTTAAAGGCGAAATGAATCAAATTCGTATCTAACAACCATTCCATCCACACAGATCTTGTGCGTTTCTATTCTGATTGTTCACAGAAGTGGTAAAGAAACCAAAGAATGCATCGCAAGAGCACACAACATTATTGTTTCTAAAACCTATGGATTTAAAAACTAATCTCACGATGGCATTCTTGGAGGTTGAATTTTTCTTTCAACAGGGAGCCTGCTGGCATTTATTAACAAATTTGTTCAGCTGGTATTTGCTGGGATACAAACTCCTGCACATTTATCAGAATTAGGTCCCATTTCCAGCTGTGGCATTAATCAGGGATTTAAATTGCCTCTATCCTCCTCCAAGCGCTCCTAATTGCAGGAGGACTCGTTAAGATAAAGGAAGTGTGAAGTTCTCAAGCTTCATTACCTTTGTTTAAATTTTGTTGTTTACTGAAGAAACCAAGAGCTACAGAAGTTCAGCAATAAGGTCCACAAGGTTCAGTTTGGGCAGAGTCCAGTACTTTGGAAAACAGCCTGATTCAGTCTGAACTGTTTCAGAGGCTTCCCAGATGGGTTCAGGTCCAAATCCTGATTTGGAAAAAATGATGCTATTGGAGAATAATGGTACCCAGCCACTGGTAACCATCAGATATTTCCCAAAATCCCTTCTGAATGATGCTAGCATTATGTCGAGAGGGCATGCTGGTGTCAGAGACCAGGCTGAGGAGGAGTACTGCTCTTATGAGGAATAGTGGGAGCAGAAAAAGTTGTTTTCTGCTGCTCCTGAGAAGAGGACACGGAGCAATGGATTCAAACTACAAGAAAGAAGATTCAACCTAAACATTAGAAAGAACTTCCTAACAGTAAGAGCTGTTCGACAGTGGAATTGGCTGCCAAGGAGTGTGGTGGAGTCTCCTTCTTTGGAGGTCTTTAAGCAGAGGCTTGACAGCCAACTGTCAGGAATGCTTGGATGGTGTTTCCTGCTTGGCAGGGGGTTGGACTGGATGGCCCTTGTGGTCTCTTCCAACTCTATGATTCTATGATTCTCCCTCCCCCTGCTCCTGACCAGGATCCTGAAGCTGCCCAGGAACAGTGGAGCAGTATAGATATGGAGCAGTGGTTTGTAGAGGGGCATAGTTCTGAAGACAAAAGTTGGGATGAACTGAGGGGTGAACAGCAAAGTGAAGAACTGGGAGAGAGAGAGCTAACAGAATCTCTCGCTCGCTCGAAAGTGTTGAGCCCAGCAGTCCAAGGTCACATAGAGCAGATAAGGTGGCTACACAAAAAGCACAGTGCTTGCGGGATCAGGTTGCAAGGCACGGAAGTGACCAGGGGGGGGGATGGGTAGAAACCTTAATTGGGAACACCTTCATTCCGAGAATGGCTGCTTTGTTCTTTTGCTGTGGTCATTAAAGTCTCTTGAAATGGTAAGCGACTCTTTTCGCTTTGTCCTGCTTAAAAGGTAGAGGTAAAGGGAACCCTGACCATTAGGTCCAGTCGCGGACGACTCTGGGGTTGCGCGCTCATCTCGCTCTATAGGCCAAGGGAGCCAGCATGTGGCCAGCATGACTAAGCCACTTCTGGCGAACCAGAGCAGCGCACGGAAACGCCGTTTACCTTCCCGCCGGAGTGGTACCTATTTATCTACTTGCACTTTGTGCTTTCGAACTGCTAGGTGGGCAGGAGCTTGGACCAAACAACAGGAGCTCACCCTGTCGAGGGGATTCGAACCGCCAACCTTCTGATTGGCAAGCCCTAGGCTCTGTGGTTTAACCCACAGCGCCTCCCGCTTATCTATGGCCAAAAGGGAGGAGGAAGCTGAGTCCCCGAAGCCTGACAGTTGGGAAATAAAAGAGCTAGATGGACCAATTGCCTGTCTTGGCAGCTTCTTCTGCACCATACCAACTTTGTCCCCTTTGCCCAAATTCTTCCCCTTCACCCTATTGGGCACTGGTATGGTTATGGAAAAACTGCAGGGTGGTTCAGTCTGAGTGCCCGTGGGTGAGGGTCGGAAGGTTAATGAACAGAGTCAGAGCCAAGCAGAAAGTTAATCGTAAATCTGTCCTGGTTCCCTAGCTTTGCATCGTACATCTGGTCTTCATCCCGGAAGTCCTTGCCTTGACTTCTACTAGACTCTTCATCTTGGCTCTACACATAAAACGGTCTCCTTGAACTTTTTTGAATGCGGAATTACACTCATTGTATTTGGTATTTAGGTGTGTCCTTTATTATATATGACATCATACTACACATATTATTGTGAGTTTGAATCTGTACTTTAT
The DNA here is from genome assembly GCA_034641395.1 of Darevskia armeniaca. Classification (NCBI taxonomy): domain Eukaryota; kingdom Metazoa; phylum Chordata; class Lepidosauria; order Squamata; family Lacertidae; genus Darevskia; species Darevskia armeniaca. The sequence continues at coordinate 63,160 of JAWWNF010000904.1, forward strand.
TTTGGAATTATAATTTCTGTTTGATTCGCGATTATTTCTAAGACTGTAATTCTTAACAGAATATATACCCTATTTGATTTTGACTCACGAATAGATACTATTTCTTTCGTTGAAACCTCTGGCCAGAGTTCTTGGTAGAGATATCTATTTCGAAGCAGAAAGTTAAGCCTGAAGGTGCAACAGAAGGCTGAATGGGTCACGTACAAAGGGGGCATCAACATCCCAGGCGGAGTCTTCACACTGACAAGCTGGCTGGATTTCAAGGGGTTTTTAAGGGACTGATGTCTCCCAACTGGCTTGGAGAGTCAGCCGACAGCACACAAACAGTCAGCTGATTCTCTTCAGGCTGGAGCTGAAGTTTGGAAGACACTCTTTCCATAAGGACTGGTCTTCCCACAGGGGTGACAGCCTGCTGATGGGGCAAGAGAGCAGTCACTGAAGACCTTGGTTCAATGCCTCCATTTGGTATATTATAGCCCCACCCCAAATCTCCCAGATGGTTGTTGAAAAAGGTGAGCCTCAGTAAAATAGAAGCCACTGTGCTGAATCCTTCGTGTGCACTTATTCTCCAGAAGATGCAGGTACGCTACAAATTCAAGATGGCGACTTCCAGTTAGATGCTTCCAAACTTCTACACAGACTTTTTTATATATATAAAGTTCAGCTCTGTTCCTGAAACCTTGGTGGATTCGTAACTAACGAACAAACAAATAATCCAATATCTCCCAGAAGCACACATTTAATTAACTTTCTTTATTGCGTTCCCCACAAGGAGATTGTATTTACATATATACAGCAGCAGTATCAAATGCGAGGTATCAGAACATAGAGAGAACTCATATTTGTCGCTATCTGTTTGGCGTTAAAGCCTTAGGCCCAGGATCCACTGAGGAGCCAAACCTTTTATGCAGGCTGGACCACTACAAGCTGCAGGGCATCACAGCATACCCTCCAACGTTCCTCAGGTGAAAACAGGGACATTTCTCATCTCCTCGCAACTGACCCTCCTTGACCCCCCATTTTGTTGTTGTTCCACCACCACTGAGCATTTCCTATCAGAAGAATGGCAACTGCCGCCACCACACCAATGGGACACAGCACACACGCCCTCCACCATCCTGAGAAAATCCCTTAATCCCTATTTTATTTTATTTTATTTTAATTTTAAAAATAATCTTTATTATTTCAAATTCAAAATCTCACAAACACACACACACAATTTACAAAAAGGAAAACACACACCAAGAAACAATTTTTAGAAAGGGGTAAGATTAGACATGGACACAAAGCATTTCTCTTTCTTTCTTTCTTTCTTTCTTTCTTTCTTTCTTTCTTAAAATCAAGACTCTTTGTGCTCCACTAGGATCCTGCCAAAGCCTCACACCTCCTTCCAAAAGCCCAATGCCTCAAACTTGGATTTGGGAAGACAGCTTTGGGCTATGCGCACCCCCTCAAATTCTGGCCTTACATAGGGTGCCATATTACCAAGGTCCACCCCTGTAGAATGATGGTGGCGATGATGGTGATATTTTATTATTTATATGCTGCCCATAATAATAATAATAATAATAATAATAATAATAAGCCAGATAAAATATAAAATAAAAAAATTCCTTCTGGTAGCACCTTAGAGACCAACTAAGTTTGTAATTGGTATCTGAAGAAGTGTGCATGCACACGAAAGCTAAGAACAAATTTAGTTGGTCTCTAAGAGGAATTTTTTTATTTTTTTATTTTGTTTCGACTATGGCAGACCAACACGGCTACCTACCTGTTACTAAAAGCCAGATAGTTGTTTATTTCCTTGACATCTGTATGCTTCCACAGGAGGAGAGAGTTCTCATGTGCCTGGGTCTTGCTTGAGGATTCCTCCCAGGCATCTGGGTGACCTCTGTGAGAACAGGACTCTGGACTAGGTGACCTCATCCAATACGCTCTTCTTATGTTCTAAAGCACCTTCTGTTTTCAATGTCCTCAAATGCTTAGCCTGGGAGCATACAGTGGCTAAAAAGCCCCTTTCCGTGTGCTGATTGGATGGCTTTAGCACACTGGAGACAGGGACCCTGCTGTGGAAATAGTAATGGGTCTTCAACCCCCTGTGACCACTGTATGTGGCCCCCAGAAGTTTGCCTACCAGGGGCTGTGGCCCTCAGGCTGAAAAGGATTCCACACTCCATGGATAGACCCCCTCACCAATTCCAAACAGGAAGTGAGTTTGGGAGCCAGTGTGGTGTAGTGGTTAAGAGTGGTGGACTTGTAATCTGGTGAACCAGGTTCGCGTCTCCGCTCCTCCACATGCAGCTGCTGGGTGACCTTGGGCTAGTCACACTTCTCTGAAGTCTCTCAGCCCCACTCACCTCACAGAGGAAGGGAAAGGAGAATGTTAGCCGCTTTGAGACTCCTTCGGGTAGTGATAAAGCGGGATATCAAATCCAAACTCCTCCTCCTCCTCTTCTTCCTGAGTTAAAAAAGAAGTGAGGGTAAGCTATCAAGCCCTCCTTCCCCCCATTAAGCAGGTGGTTAGTTCTTCCATCCTGAGACATTATGAGAGCGAGAAAACAAATCAAGTGTTAGCAATGATCTGGAAGGAGAATAGAAAGCAAGCAAGCATCACTCTGTTTACAGAACACTCCAAATACATTGTAATTCAATATCCCTTCTCATCCCTTTCCTTGGATACTGTTTACTTAATGGAGCCAAGCTGGACATTTTGAACAATTGCCCCACTCCTCACGGGATTCTATTCTTAGGTTTTTCCTGATGTCACCAACGTGAGTATTGGATGTCTGCTTACATCTGAGAGAACGGGAAGCAGCATCACGTTCCCCGATGACCTTTGCAAGCCCACGTAGGAAACATGTAATTTTGACCGTAACTGAAGCAATCCTTCAGAGAAATCCCCACTGTTGTGAGAGCTGAGGGGCTTACTAAGCAAGGCGATTTGTGAATTAGAGTAAATCAAGCCAGGGAGAGCAGAGGAGATTAGGGCTTTGCATGCCTCTGAAGATGGCAGTTTCAACAGCAGGGGCTAAGTGTTTGTGCAAGAAAATGGCCACTAACGTAACAGGTGGGGGATATTATGTTTTACTGCTGGGTAATAAAAGTCTCTTTATGACTGATTTATAAAGAATGTGCAGAGGAAAACCTTTAAACCTTTTGGAAAAGTCAAGGTTAGAAACTTACCCATACATTTTCTTTTTTGCTGTTCTGCATATAGCAGATACTGTGATACTTATTAGCAAAATAGCTCCCTAGCCTGCTTGTTTTATCTTGGCACACCCCACTTGTCACTTTTTCAGGATGACGAGGAACCATTAACTTTTGGGGCTCAGTCAGTCGACCAGCTACAAATCCCCCTAACAGTTACCTCGTCCAACCCTCATTTTATCACCTTCTTTTGTCAGAAGGTGAAATCAAGCTATACTACTTCCATGTGGAATTAAACAGGTGATTTCACCTGTTTAATTCCATGCAGGCCGTGCTGAGTGCCTGTGCTAATTGCGGAAAAGCTTGCTCTGAAAGACAGAACAGAAAGGACCCAAACAATGGAATAAATTCCAGATAATGAAGCTGCAAATTGGCTGCGAAGCTCCACAGAACTGACCCTGCCCGCAATACACATACACCCAACTGACCTTTTGGCTTGGAAATAAAAATCACCCCCAGCAATGGCCACCCACACCAAGGACATAATCAGATGGATAAAGAGCAAATATGGATGAAGCCAAACATACTGTAATAGGTAGCAATTATATCTATTAATGGACCGTGGCTTGATCCAGCAAAGGCAGGTAAAACTTGACATGAGTCAATAGTGTGATGCAGCAGCTAAAAAAGCCAATGCAATTCTGGGCTGCATCAATAGGAGTATAGCATCTAGATCAAGGGAAGTAATAGTACCACTGTATTCCGCTCTGGTCAGACCTCACCTGGAATACTGTGTCCAGTTCTGGGCACCACAGTTCAAGAAGGATACTGACAAGCTGGAACGTGTCCAGAGGAGGGCAACCAAAATGGTCAAAGGCCTGGAAACGATGCCTTATGAGGAACGGCTTAGGGAGCTGGGTATGTTTAGGTTAAGGGGTGATATCATAGTCATGTTCAAATATATAAAAGGATGTCATATAGAGGAGGGAGAAAGGTTGTTTTCTGCTGCTCCAGAGAAGAGGACACGGAGCAATGGATTCAAACTACAAGAAAGAAGATTCCACCTAAACATTAGGAAGAACTTCCTGACAGTAAGAGCTGTTCGACAGTGGAATTTGCTGCCAAGGAGTGTGGTGGAGTCTCCTTCTTTGGAGGTCTTTAAGCAGAGGCTTGACAGCCATCTGTCAAGAATGCTTTGATGGTGTTCCTGCTTGGCATGGGGTTGGACTGGATGGACCTTGTGGTCTCTTCCAGCTCTAGGATTCTATGATTCTAAAAGTGGGTGCTTGCCAAGAGCAAAAATATTGAAGGGTAAAGTACAAAACCGTGAACGATAATAGATAATAAACTACAACGTGACAATTTTGTCAAATATATATATATATATATATATATATAAATCTCTCCTCAGAGGCAAACGCCTACTTCTGTTTCAAAAGGTCAGAGTTCTGGTATAAAGTGCAATATAAGGTAATAAAGATGGTTGTGCAAAGTTCTGACATAGAGTCTATCATTTCAGTGTGAAATATGATTAATCCAAGTCCATCAACCGTGTAGGTATGTTTTCCGACGGGTGGCCAGCTTCGTATACTCCCGTTTCACACGCTGTTTCTTCAAGGAATGGACTTATCTTGGATAACAACAGTACATACCATCCACACAGGACTAGTAAATTCAGGTTAGTATATACATTTATAATGGTCCATACATCATGTTTGACCTTCACAGGAATATAAATTTTTTTACAAGAATATGAATGTACATACAAACTTATAGAAGAGTAATAGAGATCCGTCCCTTTAAATGTTTTAATGTTACCCTGGCTGCTAGTACTTAATAGGGAAAGCCAGTATAGTTTGGATTAGCCTTACTGAAATGAGGACCTTCTGAGTCTCTTAGAAACATCTTAGCTAAGCTGAATTCACTGGTTCTGTGTGGATGGTGAGTACTTAAATCTATTATAAATCTATTATAAGTTTGTATGTATCTTCTATAAGTTTGTATGTACATTCATATTCTTGTAAAAAATTTTATATTCCTGTGAAGGTCAAACATGATGTATGGACCATTATAAATGTATATACTAAGCTGAATTTACTAGTCCTGTGTGGATGGTATGTACTGTTGTTATCCAAGATAAGTCCATTCCTTGAAGAAACAGCGTGTGAAACGGGAGTATACGAAGCTGGCCACCCGTCGGAAAACATACCTACACGGTTGATGGACTTGGATTAATCATATTTCACACTGAAATGATAGACTCTATGTCAGAACTTTGCACAACCATCTTTATTACCTTATATTGCACTTTATACCAGAACTCTGACCTTTTGAAACAGAAGTAGGCGTTTGCCTCTGAGGAGAGATTTAGATATATATATTTTTGACAAAATTGTCACGTTGTAGTTTATTATCTATTATCGTTCACGGTTTTGTACTTTACCTTTCATATCGTTTACCGTGACGGTCTGTTGTATTTCCTTAAGAGCAAAAATATTAGCATGATTACAGAGGAGAGAAGGATTTGATTGGACAGTTTTTTGCAACGGACCTGATCCAGTGCTCTTAACCTGCTCGCTGACCAGAACGTAATTCCCAGATAGATTACACATTTTTCCGGATTTTGTGTATTTTAAGTAAAACGGAGCAGGGGAACCTGTAGCCTCTTGGATGTCATTGAACTCCAATTCCTATCATTCCCCACTCCCACTCTTCAGTCAGTATGGGCAGTGGGGAAGGATGATGATGATGATGATGATTTATTGAATTTATATGCCGCTCTATACCCAGAGGTCTCAGGGCGGTTCACAGAAATCAGGGCGGTTCAGGGAGCTGTTAAAGTCCAGCACTATCCGGGGGGGAGGGGGGGACATTTTCCCACCCTGGGTGTCAAAGATGTGTAGAAAATGAATGCAACGTAAAGCCTAGCGAGCCCCCTCTGAAGTTTGAAAAGTGCGTCCAGCTGTTTGGCCACTTCCAAAGCTTATGGTGCTAGAAGCTGCTTTGAATCAATAGCTATTTCATTCATATCTCTCGTTTCATTCATGGGTTCTGTCATTCACTTGGGCCACAGAAAACATGAATGGGAGCTGCACAAGAACTCTCTCCCCTCTAGTTCTGGAAACTTTTTTTTTTTTTTTGCAATATATTTTTATTCCGTTTTCAATATATTACAACAAAACACTTAAGCACAATTCTAATAAAGCCAATACATATACATATACTCCGCCGAGTATTGTGACTTCCCTCCTTCTCTCCCTGGTTTTCATCCTTCACATCATTCTTTCACTTCCCTTTATATAAATTTGTTGTACATATTTTACATATTATCTATATATACTCTGTTTGTTACATTGCAAGTATTGTATTGAAACCTGTGAATGTATTCATATCTCTACAGTAATTTTTTTTAAAATTCAATAAATTTACTCCAATATGACTAAAACTTTTGGTCTCTTTGATTTCTAATTCTTCCAGTTAATTTTGCTAACTCAAGATACTCTGTCAGTTTTGATCTCCATTCATCCATGGTTGGTATATCAGTTGATTTCCATTTTTGAGCCCATAAAATTCTGGCAGCGGTGGTAGCATATAAAAATAATCTCTGGTCACTTTTTGCAATCCCCTCATCTACCAATCCCAGCAAAAAACGCTTCTGGTTTTTTTGGGGAGGGATGTGTACTTTAACATTTTCTTTAGTTCATTATATATTGCTTCCCAAAAGATCTTAGCCTTCCACAAACCCACCACATGTGATAAAAATCGCCATCCTCTGTCTCTAGTTTTGGAAACTTAGCTGAGTACCCTCTGCAGCTTCTGTCAGGCATCTCAAGCCAGTCTTGACCTTAGCAGCTTGTGTCTTTAAAATGAACCTCAGAGTATAAGCAGATGTTTTGAGATATGTGGACTGAACACACTGCTTCTTGAAAACTGTGGACATCATCCTGTCTCTCACTCTATGTTTGCTCAGAATGACAGGAGGCTCAGAAGAGGCAGTGCATTGCATGATGCCTTAATGTATTTAAACTAGACGTTCAAAGAAGAGACACCAGGGACTAGCAACTTCTCTCATCTTTTCTCAAGTGGCAATTCATTGCCTGAGGTATAGGTGTCAGGAAAGAGCCAGGAATCAGACCTAGAGCCAAGGAGCCAGGAACAAAGAAGAAGATCCCCAAAACTACCGCAACATTACTACTAACTACAGTATACTAGTTTTCCAGAAGGAGTGGCAATAGATAACTGGAGTAAGCACAACCAGCCCTGAGCCTGTGAATTCTTCATCCCCCCCAGAACAGGAATGGTGGAGACCGCCTCCCTATCTTGACCCCTCCAGGGAGGAGGAAGAGGAAGACAGTATAGATTTACAAACAGGGGAGGTTGCAGCTCAGAGGCACATGAGGGGGAAAGCTGGGAAATAATGGGAGAGGAGGAGGCAGGGAAGGAACGGCAGCTGACTGACACGGTGTCTTTAGAAAGCATTCCAGACCCTCCCCTTCTCCCAGGACCCGGCGAGCCTTAAAAGTAGGAGAGCAAAGAGCTCAAAGACAGAGGGCAAGTAGCAGCACCTGTAGAAGTGATGAATGAAGAAGTGGGAGAGACAGGGTGTGTGTGCGGAGATTCACTCGGGACAATGCCATTATCCAAGAGGCTGGGTTCTATAGCCTCTCTCTGTAATATTGAAATAAAAAAGGAGGGTAAGAAACTTTTCCTTGTCTTTATACTTTCCTGGGCAACCAGCCAGGAGCCGCTGGCAGCATCCTGACAGGTGAGCAGGGGCATAGGAAGGGAGGGGGCGGAGGGGGCGGTATGCCCTGGGTTCCACTCAGGGAGGGGTGACAAGATGGCCCCTGCCTCCCCCCAACTGTAGAGCGGCTGAGGGCGTGTGCTTGTGCGCCGTTCATACAGGCGTCCGTACGAGATGCTGCTCGCATGGCAGCCCATACAGACTGTCGGTCACCGCACATGCGCAGTCCGTACGGGATGCTGCTTGGCAGCCATACGGACTGCGCATGTGTGGCATCCTGTATGATTGCCGCACATGCGCAGTCTGTACTGCCGCCGTGCAAGCGGCAGCCCATACAGCCGCCGTGCGCAAGCGGCAGCCCATACGGAGTGCGCATATGCGGCATTCCGTACGGGACTGCACATGTACGACAACCTGTACAGAGTGTGCACGCATGGGATGCTGCACATGTGCAGTCCGTACGGGTTGCGCTGCCCCGGGTGCCGGAGAGGGCTCCTCCGCCACTGCAGGTGAGGAAGCTAACCTGGCTCAAGGGTTGCATTCTGTCATAGAAAATCTTTGGGGGCGGGCACGTGCTAATAGGGGGTGGGGCCAGAGGCAGGAAGTGGGTGGAGTAATGGATGTAACACATCCCTCTGTACAGCAGGCTACATTCAACCAGTCCTTTTTTCTTGGAGGGACACAGGGGTACACATACCCCTAAACATTTTGTGAATCTAAGTTTGGCCTCATTGAGGGGCAGTATTTCAATATGAGTAGGAAATTGAGAGCGCCCCTAAACATTTTTTTAAAGAAAAAAAGCACTGCATTCAACCATGCGAAATCCAGAGTTTTCTGCACGCACCTCCATCCAGGCAAGCCAGACAAAAGAAGGGCATAAGATGGCCAGCATGGGGTGTGTGGCCTATAAAATCCTGAGGGCAAGAGGGCTGCTTTTCTGTTCATGGAGCTGGGGTTCCTCACCCCTGCCCTGGAGAGCTTCTGCCTTTCAGCGGAGGCAACACTGAGCAAGATAGAGCAATGGTCTGACTTGGTATGAGGCAGGCTCCTGTGTTCCTCTGGCTCCTGGCACTCACAGCAGCTAAACACAGAGCAAAAGGCTCCAGTTATCTCCAGGATGGCAATTTTTTCACCTGGCATCAAGTTTTGTGTTTGCATCTTGCATTAGCAGAATCGCAGACCACCCTGTCTCTAGCTGCCCTTGCCTTTTAATCTCAGCCAAAGCATCTGTTGTGCTCAATCGATTGTGCTCTATTAGAGCCCTGGATCCTTTTCTAGGAACAGAGCTGCCGAAAAGGATGCGGCCGGCGGCCAGCTTGTGCCATGATCGCTGTGTGAATAATGCCATCCTCATGGTAAATCAGCCTTGTAACCTGGGGGGGGGGGGGAACAATTACAGGCCCGGCTGGCATCCTTTCTAAGTGATGTCTACATAATTGGTCTACCGAAGACGTGGATTTCTCTCCTTCACTCATCTCCCCAGCTTCAATTCCTTTCGCTCACACAAAATACAGAAATCTGCTTCCTGCCCAGGAGGCTCCGTGTTCCAATCCCGGAGACCGCAGGCCCGGCAAATATTCATTACAGCACCACGAACTTTGTTTTCAACACATTTCTTCCCCCCAAAGAAGGGGAATCATGAATTAAGTATTAAAGCAAATGAACTTTCCCTTCCCACCAGCTGTCAAATGAAAGAAAGTGAAAAAGTTGTGACTCACGGTAATCTCCTCTGTGGGCAGAGGGCAATTTTGGTTTTGGGGAGGAAACATACATTATGCTACATGCTTCGCAGGAGAGGCAGCCGACGCTTCTGCTGTCAGGTTTTAACAGATTATGATCCCCACATTGCATCACATCCATTGCCCAGCCAGTTCACAAACCTTGGCGTACATCCACTTTGTGGGATGTGAAACACAAGAGCAGCCAAGTACAACATCCCTAGAGTGGACATAAAAGGGGATGTCTGGACCAGCCAGTCGGAACTTCCTGTTTCTCCTAGGCTGGGACAGACTTCCTCTACATGTGACCAGAGGTGGGCGTGGCCTCACCTGTGCAGGTAACAAATGATGGGGGTCTTTTCTAGCCCTGGGAATTGGACCTGGGAACATGCCGCCACTGAGCAGGGGTCCTTCCCTAACATAGGAAGCTGCCTCATAGCTAGTGTGACCATTGGTCCATCTAGCTCAGTATTGTCTACACAAACTGGCAGCAGCTCTCCAGGATTCTTTCCCTGACCTATCTGGAGATGCTGTGGATTGAACCTGGGACTTTCTGCATGAAAATTAAGTGCTCTCCCCCCTGAGCTATGGCTCTTCCTCAGGCTTACAAATAGATAGACACTACATCAGTCATTAGTCCCATTTAACATGAAGATTGAAATTGGGTGTGCATGCGCGCAAGTTATGTTCTTCTATTTCCTCTCCAAAATATGAAATTGTGGTTTTTCCACAGCCCAGTGCATTCGGTCAAATTGAGGAAAGGTGGCAATTTATTCTGATGGCATCTCGCACAGGTTGTTAAAACAAACACACACAAACCACAATCCTTTCAAAATCAATTTCAGTTGATGGGTGACCATTATTTATCCCCCCTCTGAAATACTTTATACAGTGAATGCTCTCTTGGGGTGCTTGGGAACGCAAGCAATTTGTACCAGACTCTACAATTTCAGCTTGAAAGCAATCATTGGTGAAGGGTTGCGAAATCTCCCCCCCCCCTTTCTAATCCAGGCAATATGTTTTCTGATGCTTGTCAGGTGGGAAGCAGGCTTGAACTTAGCAGATGTGTTGTCTCACAATAACACCTTGGGGAGCATAGTGGTTGAGTGGGCTATGAAGCTTGGCTCTCGGATATGAACTCTGCCAGTGGCCTCTTTAAGCCAAGAAATCTCAGCCTCTTAATTTCACACTTGCATCTGTTTTATGATTGATTGATTGATTGGTTGGTTGGTTGGTTGGTTGGTTGTTTGGTTGATGCCACTTACTACTCGAATTAGCATCTAAGCAGTTTACAAAATAAAAGACTCAAAACCAATTTAAATCCATGAATAAAGTTCACAATAAAACAGCAACCACAAAAACACAACAAAACAGGAGAATCCATGTCCAGGTCAAGGGATTAGGAGAATGCTTGTGTAAAGGAGTGTGTTTTCAAAAGCTGGCAGTATGCCAATATAGATGGCGGTTTCTTGAATTTTCATAGACCTGGTGCACTCAATGAAAAGGTCTCCTGTTTGTGTTACAGCTAATCATCAGGCGACAGCAAGCTAAATGGGGTGGTTTTCTTGCTGAACTTAATGCCATTACAGGCATTAGGTGACACTGGGAGTCTTTTTGACTAATGATAGTGTAAAAATAACTGAACGAATAAAGTGCAAAGTTAGAACTCTTAACAACTCACACAAAAAACCCCACATCCAATCTTTGCTTTTTATAATCAGTCAAGGCATAAATGAGAAATGAACACACTTCTATGAGTAAGCATTTATTTCTGTTGATTGATCATACATTGGAGAGCAAAGTAAATAAATATGTAACAAAGAAACAGTAACATTGGGATTCCAACCATAAATACATGGATGAGGAAGTAACTCCCTTTGCACCTGGGATGGGGGAAGCGGTCTTAGTTCTGAGGATTGAATGGTGACACTGTAATTCACAAAGGCAAATCCTCACCGAGGGGAATTTTATTTCTTTGTTAGTCATTTTGGACTCACAGCTGTCCATGGAGGCGCAGGTCAATTCTGTGTCCTGGCAGTTGTCTACCAGCTCCATCTGGTATGCAGGCTGAGACCCTCGCTGCCCACAGACTGTCTCTCCAGAGTGGGTGCATACTCTGGTTATCTCCTGCTTGGACTACTGCAATCCGCTTTACGTGGGGCTACCTTTGAAGGTGAATCCGGAAACTACAACTAATCCAGAATGCGGCAGCTAGACGTCTTAAACCCAGAAGTAAGTGTTCTGGTTTGCGAATGTTTTTCGGAAGCTGAACATCCGGAATATTTTGAGTTTGAGTGCAGGAAGGTCCTGCAGTCAATCAGAAACCGTGCCTTGATTTTGAACAGTTCCGGGAGTCGAACGGACTCCCAGAACGGATTAAGTTCGAGAACCAAGGTACCACTGTACTTTCAAGCTTTTTTGTTCTTTGATTCAAATAAATCTGTATAATTTGTTCCATTTTCGGTCTGGCTCTGGTTTCTTTCTCATTGCCACTGGAGAAAGCTCGCCGGAGTGAGATTTCAAACCTATTTTTGTACACAGGCTCACGCAACCCTTCAAGCTGCAGCCATCAGGGATTTTAAAATTGTAACAAAGTGGATGCAGCTGAGTATTTCTAGGAAACAAGTTTCCATTTGAGTATAATTCTAAGATCTAAGCAAAGAAATCAGCGATGCGTAAAACGTAGTAAGTGCACTGGGACGTGAAGGCTGCAATCCTAAATGCACTTACCGGGAAAGTGAATTCTATTGAACACCAGGGGACTTAAAGTCAAAGGAAACCTATATATAATTGTAAGTCTAATAATAATAATAAGCAAATGGGTAGTTAATCAATGGGGTTATAGCAGGACAATACAACGATGGAGCAATAAGCCAATCAAAGCAATAGGGTGTACAAATCTATAAGGTTACAAAGTTCTCCTTTGGCATAATTGTCTACTGTGCTATTGGAAAGGTTTAATTTAGACTTCGCTGGTTTTCATACAAAAGAATCATATTTTGGGGGGTGGGGTTCTAAGAGGGTATTCTAACCTCCAAAACAGTCCATTGAGGATGGAACAGGCCATCGAATGGGGGAATGGGGATCCAGGGATGGGTGGGTGGGTGAAGATTCTTGGGAAAGGGTACAGCTGGATGGCTGAAAAGCAGCAGTTCGTACTGCAGCATTTTATTGCAGATAATAATAAAATAATAAAAATAATTTATTATTTATACCCCGCCATCTGGCTGGGCTTCCCCAGCCACTCTGGGCGGCTTCCACAAAATATTAAAATGCAATAATCCATCAAACATTAAAAACCTTCCCTAAATAGGGCTGCCTTCAGATGTCTTCTAAAAGTCTGGTGGTTGTTGTTCTCTTTGACATCTGATGGGAGGGTATTCCACAGGGAGGTGCCACTACCGAGAAGGCCCTCTGCCTGGTTCCCTGTAACTTTGCTTCTCGCAGTGAGGGAACCGCCAGAAGGCCCTCAGAGCTGGACCTCAGTGTCTGGGCAGAACGATGGGGGTGGAGACGCTCCTTCAGGAATACTGGTTCCATGTGTCTTCAGCACTGATAGTACGAAAAAGGCAGTCGCCCCTTTTGCTTCCGTTTTGTTCCCCGAGTCGGGTTCCTTTAACATTTCTCTCAGGTGCTTGAAGAAGAAGAAGAAGAAGAGTTTGGATTTGATATCCCGCTTTATCACTACCCTAAGGAGTCTCAAAGCGGCTCACATTCTCCTTTCCTTCCTCTGTGAGGTGGAGTGGGGCTGAGAGACTTCAGAGATAAGTGTGACTAGCCCAAGGTCACCCAGCAGCTGCATGTGGAGGAGCGGAGACACGAACCTGGTTCACCAGATTATGAGTCCACCGACAGGGGCGTAGCAACGGGGGGGGTGGGGGGGGCGGGCCGCCCCGGGTTCCACCCCAGAGGGGGGTGGACACTTTTAAAAAATTTTTTAATTTTTTTTAAAATATTTTTTAACTTCATTGAAAAAAAGAGATAATAGACACACACACACAACCCCCCACACCTCACAAAGTGGCACCATCAGAGGGGGGTGATACTTTTTAATTTTTTATTTTTTTAATTTTTTTTATCATTTTATTATTATTATTTTTTAATTAACTTTATTGAAAAAAAGGATAATAGACACACACACACACACACAACCCCCACACCTCACAAAGTGGCACCATGGTATGGTGAAAAAGAAAAAACCAATATAGATCAATAATGGGGGGGGGGAAACGATCTAGGGGTCAAGAAAACCGAGGGTCCAAGGTCACAAGAAGCAGCAAGGTCTGGGCAGGAACGACGAATCTTGTTTCCAGCAACCGACTGAGGCTGGAAACCCTGCTTAAGAAAGCTGGAGCCAGCTGGTTCTCCTCAGGAGCAAGAAGGCTGATCAGCAGCAGGTGGAGTCACTTCCTAGGGGAGCAAGTTCCATAGTTTAACCATATGCTGTATAGATGCGGGGCGCGCCATTTTGAATCACATGGCAGACCAAAACATAATCATCCTCATTTTATTTGTATGCCGACTTTCCATAGTTGAAACTATGCTCAAGGTGGCTTGCAACATGACAAGATTTACATAATTACAAATTAACAGAAGTCAGAAGCAATATATAAAACACATCAAAAAGGACACAATCAAATGGAAACAATTTCCACATAAATCATAAGATCTGAAACTAAAGATACAACAGTGACATCAATAACAGCAACAGCTCTCTCAACCTCCTTTTAAACAATACTCCAGTCCAAGAATCTGTTCAACAGCCTCAGCTTTTGTAGCTGGAGTCAGTCCGCACTCCACTCTCCCAGGCCAGATGGGGAAAGGCCGGCAAGCAGGGTGCAGGTCTTCCAGGGCTCACAGTCAAGATAAAAAGGTAAAGGTAAAGGGACCACTGACCATTAGGTCCAGTCGTGGACGACTCTGGGGTGCGGCGCTCATCTCGCTTTACTGGCCGAGGGAGCCGGCGTATAGCTTCCGGGTCATGTGGTCAGCATGACTAAGCCACTTTTGGCGAATCAGAGCAGCACACGGAAATAGGTACCTTACCGTTCGGAGAGGTACCTATTTATCTACTTGCACTTTGACGTGCTTTCAAACTGCTAGGTTGGCAGGAGCTGGGACTGAGCAACGGGAGCTCACCCCGTCGCGGGGATTCGAACCGCTGACCTTCTGATCGGCAAGCCCTAGGCTCTGTGGTTTAACCCACAGCGCCACCCGCGTCCTATCACAGCCAAGATAGTCTCATTAAAAACAACACAGATAAAATTGAAAACAAAACATGACTTTGGCGTGACCTTATCCCACTGGTCCCAGTAGTAATGTACGGAAGTGAGAGCTGGACCATAAAGAAGGCTGATCGCCGAAGAATTGATGCTTTTGAATTATGGTGCTGGAGGAGACTCTTGAGAGTCCCATGGACTGCAAGAAGATCAAACCTATCCATTCTTAAAGAAATCAGCCCTGAGTGCTCACTAGAAGGACAGATCCTGAGGTTAAGGCTCCAGTACTTTGGCCACCTCATGAGAAGAGAAGACTCCCTAGAAAAGACCCTGATGTTGGGAAAGATTGAGGGCACAAGGAGAAGGGACGGCAGAGGATGAGATGGTTGGACAGTGTTCTCGAAGCTACTAACATGAGTTTTGGCCAAACTGCGAGAGGCCGTGAAGGATAGGCGTGCCTGGCATGCTCTGGTCCATGGGGGTCACGAAGAGTCGGACACAACTGAACGACTGAACAACAACAACAACATCCCACTTTTTTTTTTTTTTTTTGCACGGCAGGCCCAAACTCACAAATCGCATGATCCTCTTTAAAACCACCATCTTTATTGGTTTCTGCAACTACCTGGCCAGCGCTGTGCTGATTCCTGAGGGTTTCTTTATGAAGCAGAGCAATGATCAATACAGCCAGAAGTGGAAAGCCTTTCAACAGCAGGGACAAATAATACACCAACTAGTTTTCGCTCTCCCCTGCCCTCTTTATGATCCATGCTGCTGTATAGCCTCAAGAACAGGAATGCAATAGACTCAGCATGTTGCGAGTGTCCTAGGAAAATAATAATAATTAAAAGTTTCTGAGCGCGCTGCCTCCAAGACTGTAAAGCGGCCGCAAGGAAGTGGGGACTTTGGTGTTTTACGAGGTTGATTTCCGAGGTCTCGGCATGGACCAGGAAAGCAGAGGAGGGAAGTTAACAGCTGTTGCAGATGCAGAGGGAGCTAATAAAGTTCTTGCTTAGTGGCTGGAGTGGGTGGCTTAAAAGTTCTGCACTAGGGGAAACTGCAAAAGCCAATAGCCTTAGTGTGCCATTGGGAACACAACGAAGCATCATTTCTGGTGATTGAGGTTGAATCCTGACAAGACAGGAGTACTGTTTTGGGGGGACAGGGTGCGAGCGGATGTGGGGGACTCCCTGGTCCTGAATGGGGTAACTGTGCCCCTGAAGGACCAGGTGCGCAGCCTGGGATTCATTTTGGACTCACAGCTGTCCATGGAGGTGCAGGTTAATTCTGTGTCCAGGGCAGCCGTCTACCAGCTCCATCTGGTACGCAGGCTGAGACCCTCCCTGCCCGCAGACTGTCTTGCCAGAGTGGTGCGTGCTCTGGTTATCTCCCGCTTGGACTACTGCAATGTGCTCTATGTGGGGCTACCTTTGAAGGTGACTCAGAAACTACAATTAATCCAGAATGAGGCTGCTAGATTGGTGACTGGGAGCGGCTGCCGAGACTATGTAACACCGGTTCTGAAAGATCTACATTGGCTCCCAGTACGTTTCCGGGCACAATTCAAAGTGTTGGTGCTGACCTTTAAAGCCCTAAACGGCCTCGGCCCAGTATACTTGAAGGAGCGTCTCCACCCCCATTGTTCTTCCTGGATACGGAGGTCTAGCTCCGAGGGCCTTCTGGTGGTCCTATCCCTGCGAAAAGTGAGGTTACAGGGAACCAGGCAGAGGGCCTTCTCGGTAGTGGCGCCCTCCCTGTGGAATCGTGTGTGCATGCACACGAAAGCTCATACCAAGAGCAAACTTAGTTGGTCTCTAAGGTGCTACTGGAAGGATTTTTTTTCTTTTGTTTTGCTCTGCACAGAAATTGTCTAGCCCATCCCAATATATCTCCAGGGACATAGTCAGTACCTGTTTGTTCTGCTTTTGAAAACCATATATTCAAGATTCCAAAAGATCAGAAGACACTGTTCATGTATGCTACAACAGTCACCCGGATGCTGCTTGCCCAGAGATGGAAGGAAGAGACAGCCCCAACCAAAGAAGAATGGCAGATCAAGTTGATGGACGATGCTGAAATGGCGGGATTAACTGGGAAGCTCAGGAAGCAAGAAGACAAGCAATTTAAGAAAATATGTTTATAATGTATATGCAAAACCATTGCAAACAGGTTAAAACAATAGCAGGATTTTAAATACACTTGTAATTTAATAGAAATTACAGATAATTTAGGAAGATGAAAATTGATATGCAGAAGTATTGATATGCAGATGAAAACAGGATTAAGAGGAGGAAGAAGAAGAGTTTGGATTTGATATCCCGCTTTATCACTACCCGAAGGAGTCTCAAAGCGGCTAACAATCTCCTTTCCCTTCCTCCCCCACAACAAACACTCTGTGAGGTGAGTGGGACTGAGAGACTTCAAAGAAGTGTGACTACCCTAAGTTGACCCAGCAGCTGCATGTGGAGGAGAGGAGACACGAACCCGGTTCACCAGATTACGAGTCTACCGCTCTTAACCACTACACCACACTGGCTGTGGATCCATGGATGGAATGGGGGGGGGGGGGAAATCAGGAGATTCATAGTAATCTCGATACGTGAATGTGTAAGACATCTGGATGTAACTTTATCACTTTTTTCTTTGTTTCTTTCTCTTCCTCTCTCCCCCCCTTTTCTTTATTTTTGAAAATCAAATAAAAAATTATAAAAAAAGAGAAAACAATATTTTCACTGTGCTGCAAATGGCCCTGTGAGACAACAGATCTCAGAAGAGGATTGCAGGAATGAATCCTGTGCATCCCCCATATTCCTCCCCCCTTTTTAAAAATTAAAATTTAATAATGACAGGTTATGGGGTGGGGGGACAAAATAAAATTTTATTTACAGAGGGTAAGTTTTCACAATTGCCAGTAAAGAAATATAGGCTACAGCTGTCCGATTTACTGGGTCAATAATAAAACAGACTATCAGTTCAAAGAAATTGCAGGTTATCCTGTTGCCCAAACCCATCATGGGAGAAACCTTGCATTCTCACTTCCGGTCGAGCCGCCGGAGCGATCGGTTGGGGGGACATGTCGTCTTGACATTCCCTGACCCGACTCGGAAAAGGGGAGACCGCGACAGCGCAGCGGCCCCCCAAAATCCCAGGTTGGGCGTCCCGGGACCTAAGGATCTGGCAGAGCTCAGAACGCCCGTCCTGCTCCCCGGGAGACCCCAGCAAGGGCTCCCGAGAGCGAGCGAGGGGGGGCGGAGCTCATCGGATCGCAAAAACCCTGTCGGGCCAAGCTGCGGGACCGGCCGCTCCGAGCGCTTCGATTTCTCCTAAGAAGAAAACAATTTGGACGTTGGAAGAGTGAGTAAAAAGCAATTTGGATCTAATTAGAGGGCAGCATGGGGTTTCAAAAACGGAGGTCAACCCCTGCCTTTGTGGAGATGCAATCAGGAAAAGTTGTTGCCTAAGCAATTGGAAAAAGGGACATTGGAAATGTATTTTGAACTTGGATATATAATTTGAACTTGTAAAATGGAGATCAGTCCCCAGCTGTTGGTAACAAAAGACAGGAAACTTTGTAACCGAGGCAAAGGAGGAGGAAGCTACATTGGAAACATTCTGTTACAGTGACTTAAATTGCCTCCTTCCTGGAGTCTTGGGGTAATTTAGCAAGAAATTATCATTGGATTATAAAAAAAAAAAAGATTTGGACTATTGAGATTGAGAAAGCTGACTTTGAACTCTGAAATGGCTGCTGTACACAATGTGGATAAACTTTTGGCTAGAGTGAAAAAAATGGAGGAATTGGTTAAAAAACTGTTTCAGAGCAGAAGCAGCTTTCAAAACAGGAATGAGCTCACGCCAGATGGGCAGGATGTATATGATGGAAAGCATGAGAAACATAAAGGACCCACCAAACCGCAGATGGCGAGAAAAGAAAATAATAAGAGACTATCCTGCAAGAACAATTCCAAGAAATCCAAGAAGAGGATGAAGAAACATAAGGGGGGAAAAAAGTAGTCCCAGAAGGAGGGGACAGAAAGAAGAGAGAAAAACTACCGCAGGGGGGGGAAAGCAAGATCAAGACCCAGCCGGGCACGAGAACTTTTGGATTTGGATTGCTGAGAGGTCGGGTGTGGGATAGATAAGAACATTGTATATTTAAATGGATTGATTTTACTGGTTAAACATAATGTTTACGAATATGGTTATAGGCTTGAGCAATGAAATAAGGTTATTTGAACTGCGTAAATGATAAGTACAGGATGATACAAAGGCTAAATATTCTGAGACCAAGGGAAAGGAGGGGAATAAAGTGGGTTAGAACATAGGGGAACAGAAGTTACTAAATGCCAAGGCAGGAATTTAGGATTGATAAGTAAAACTATCTATGTTTCTGACAATACATTTAAAGATGATGTTTGAACAACATGTTTTTATAATATATTTAAGGATGATATAGAAACCTGATAAGGAGGAACTACTAGGAAACCAACAGTGGGGACGTGAGGAAGTCAAGTGGAATAAGAAATCGAGAAATTAGCAACACCTGGCCTACAAATGGGGCCAGGACAAGCGATGTTATGAAATGGTTAATGTAAGGTTAAATGTATAAGATACAAGATACCTCTGTGAGAGGGGGAATGAATAGGTCTTCTCTTGGTGAGAGGGGAGAAGAATGAAGTTTAACCGATACGTTATGTGCTTAAAAAATTGTAAAACCTAATAAAAATTATTATAAAAAAGAAAAGAAAAAAAAAAAGAAACCTTGCATTCTCGCTTGTTTGGGACTCATGTGACTGTTGGCTCTGTCGCTGGTACTGCAGTGCGTGGAAATCTGAAAAATGTCCTGCATGGAAATAGTTCCGTGAATAGAAATTGGGGATTATATCAGAAGTGCAGTTCGGCACCCTCTCCTCCATCGGTCACCAAGGAAACTGGGATGTCACCCTATGATCTATCAATGCCTGCTCTTGTCAGCAACACCAAAGTTCCATTAAAGCACAGTTTGAAAACACAACCTCTTGATAAGTCACTGAACACTGGCTGTTTATCGCCAGATGCCAGAAGATTAAAGGGATATGGCAGGTTCGGCAATTACCTTGACAATATGATGGACAAGCCCCTTGAAGGAGCTATGCTTCTGAGACAACATGTCAGCAGCAAAGAACTGAATTCAGGCTCAATTGCCTGAAAATTGTAGGGTTTTGCTTAACGTTGCGCCCCTCAACAGGGAGCAGCAAAGGTAACATTTGAATTAAAGAGATTAATATTTTCAGACATGGCCTATTAAAATAGCTGCACAGATTCCTTGCTGTCTCAACTCAACTCATTTTATTTCGGCTTTAAGCCCATAGACATAACAACCAAAAACAGAAACAGCACAGTCTGGTTTACAATTGTTAACAGTAAAATAGATTAAAAGGGATACTCAATTGAATAAAATATGATAAAAATTAAATTAAAATTTCAAGCTGTATATAACAATCCATTGCGTCAGAACTGATGTCAGAAATTTTGCCATATGTAGGGTTATAATCGAGTCTGAATCTTGCAACAGAAGAGCAAGTTAAGACTCTTCCAAATACGCCGGTAATTTTTGAGTTAATGGAAGTAATAGAGTCTTTCGAGCGGCAGAATACAAGGGGCAGACAAACACTATGTGATGAAGAGATTCAATCGAACGGTTATCACAGGCATATAAGACCGAAACTTGGCCCCTAGAAAATCTATGAAAAAGGACGTTTGAGGGTAATACATTAAACCGTGCTTTAATAAAAGTGAAACAATGACTAGCAATAGAAAGAGTTGATAGATAAGCTGGTACTTGAAGTGGGGGTACAATGCCCAGGGATCTCGGTGAGCGTGTCCCCCCGCCCAGCATAACATTGCGTTGCATCCTTGCTGTAATAATCTGGCTTCCCTCCATCAGAGAAAACATTTTTTAATATATTTTTTATTTTTATTCTTGTAGCAAAATGCCTGCCCCTCTTTTTTTGGCCATTCCAACTGCCTACACCAGGGGTAGGCAACCTAAGGCCCGTGGGCCAGATGCGGCCCAATCGCCTTCTCAATCCAGCCCACGGACGGTCCAGGAATCAGCGTGTTTTTACATGAGTAGAATGTGTCCTTTTATTTAAAATGCATCTCTGGGTTATTTGTGGGGCATAGGAATTCGTTCATCATCCCCCCCCCCAAAAAAAATAGTCCGGCCCACCACATGGTCTGAGGGACGGTGGACCGGCCCATGGCTGAAAAAGGTTGCTGACCCCTGGCCTACACCAATAGCCTACACCAAATTTTGGCTATTTGGAAGAGATGAGATTTGAGGGGCAGGGGGTGTGAAACTCTTTCATGCCCCTCCATGGTATAAACCACCATTTAAAAACCATTCCATGGTGTGATGAGGGATTTTCAAATGTCATGATTTCCCCCCCCCCAGCCCTTCTCCGAATTTTGTGATGTGGCAGTCCAACTTCTGTTCGCCAAAATGCATATATTAGGGGGAAAGTGTTCCTAAAGATGAATGTAGTGTCGAGGATAACGTACAAAAATGCATTGTGTTGTAGGGGAATGATGGCAGAAATGTACCCATTAGTCAAAACTCCATGCAAAAGGATGTGTGCATTTGGAGAAATTTGCATGAAAATGCTGAAGAATTTTCATGAGGATAAAAAATGGCAAATTGCTGCAGAAATGTGGGCAACTGAATTTGAAATTCAGGGTCTTCACTAAGATCTTCAACAAGTCTCTACACCAGTCTATTGTCCCACCCTGCCTGAAGTCATCAATTAGTACTTTGAATGACTACAGACCAGTTGCACTGACTCCTATTATCATGAAGTGTTTTGAGAAACTGGTACGTAGTCACATTATTTCCTGTCTTCCATCGACCTTTGACAACTACCAGTTTGCATACAGGGCAAACAGATCCACGGAAGATGCCATCACCACCACTCTCCATGCTGCTCTGTCCCATCTGGAGCAGCCGGGGAGTTATGCGAGGCTGCTGTTCGTGGATTTCAGCTCTGCTTTCAACACGATCCTCCCCCATAGTCTGGTGTCCAAGCTAGAGGCGATTGGACTTTCTAACTCCATTTGTCTCTGGGTTTTGAACTTTCTGTCAGATCGTTCTCAGAGGGTTAGAGTAGGGTCACATATGGCCACAGCCCTTAGCCTCGACACCGGCTCACCACAGGGTTGTGTGTTGAGTCCCCTGCTCTATACACTCTATGCGTATGACTGTACAGCCATCTATTCCAGCAACAAAATCATCAAGTTTGCTGATGACACTACTGTGGTGGGGCTCATTTCAGGAGGGGATGAGTCCGCCTATCGGGATGAGGTGGAGCAGTTCTGTGCTTGGTGTAGTGATAACAATCTGGCTCTAAATACTGCCAAGACCAAGGAACTGGTGGTGGATTATAGGGGAAAAAAGGTGGATATTCAGCCCCTGTATATCGGCGGGGACCAAGTGGAGAGGGTGACTGTATTCAAGTTTTTGGGAGTGATTATAGAGCAGGGTATGACTTGGAGCGCAAATACTACTGCTCTGGTAAAGAAGGCCCAGCAGAGAATTTATTTCCTCAGACTTTTAAAGAAGAACAATCTGAGTGAGAGACTGCTGGTGTCCTTCTACCGAGGCTCCATAGAGAGCATTCTTATATACTGTATTTGTGCTTGGTTCTCCAGCTGCACAGCCAGGGAGAAGAAGATACTTCAGAAGGTCATAACCACAGCCCAAAATATTATTGGTCATCCTCTCCCATTTTTGGAAGAACTATACAGTTCCCGTTGCCTTAAAAAGGTTAACAATATTTTAAAGCAGTGTTTCCCAACCTAATCTAGGCAACGGCACACTTGAATCAATGAAAAAATCTCGCGGCACACCGCTCCTCCCCCACCCGGCTGCGCCGGGTCTCCTGACCCAGAGTTACCTCTGGGATCAGCTGTAGCGCGGCGCGCGCTAGGCTTCCGGTCGGGATTCTCGCACGAGGCTGCTGTTGCTGCTGCTGCAGCAGCCAAGGGAGCAGCGCCGCCCTGGCTTCCGCTTCGCCGCCGGGCTCCAGCAGCGCCGCCGCCACGGTCCTGTGCAGCCCTGGGCTGCAGGTCCCTTTTTCCGCGGCACATCAGCCGGTGTCTCGCGGCACACTAGTGTGCCGCGGCACACCGGTTGGGAAACGCTGTTTTAAAGGATCCATCTCATCCAGGATATAGTCTCTTTGCACCACTGCCTTCGGGTAGAAGATATAGAACAATTAGATCAAGAACAAATAGACTGAAGAACAGTTTCTACCCAAGAGCTATAACCATCATAAATGCTGTAACCAGATAATATGACCTTGGAGAGCTGTGATGGGTGTATGTGTGTGTATGTGTGGCTTTCTTTGGTGTGTGTGTGTTTTGTGCTGTTTTTTGTTTTGTTTTTTCTTTCTGTTTTTACGGGATGGCATGCAATTTTGTTGCACTTGTATAGCGTTGTGCTTGTACTTGTGCAATGACAATAAATTATCTTATCTTATCTTTTCTTGAAATGGGGAAAATGAGAAATGGAGAGCACGGGAACTGATGGATCCTTCCTCTCTTGCAAGACTTGTCGTCGGCAACCGTCTACCACAAGAAACAATGGAGTGTGCCTCTGGGGGTGAAGTCAAACTGCTGTGTTAGCAGCACCGCAATGAGATCTCCCCAGACAAGACCCTCCTCTCAGCCTGGCTGATGTGGTCCAAAGGAAAGCAGAGCAAGATATTTGGCACCAGCTTGGCTTCAGGAGTTTGCCAGGAGGAGGAACACAGGGCAGTATCCAATCATTTTAAGGACTTCATTCTGGATTTGTGCAAGGTTTACTTCTGAGCCTTTTCTTCTCCCGGAGATGTACCACAAAGCAGTGGAGGTTTAGGATCAGAGTTTTCCTTCTCCTAGATCAGGGGTAGGCAACCTAAGGCCCGTGGGCCGGATGCGGCCCAATCGTCTTCTCAATCCGGCTCGCGGATGGTCCGGGAATCAGCGTGTTTTTACATGAGTAGAATGTGTGCTTTTATGTAAAATGCATCTCTGGGTATAGGAATTTGTTCATCCCCCCCCCCAAATATAGTCCAGCCCACCACATGCTCTGAGGGATGGTAGACTGGCCCACGGCTGAAAAAGGTTGCTGACCCCTGTCCTAGATGGACTGTGTGCATCTGAGGGGGGATGAGAATTTAGGGGTTGTTCACACCTACTTTTGACCATGTCCACCACTGCCATGTGGCCCTCATAGGGCTGGTCAAGGGTGAATGTGGCCCTCAGAACAAAAGAAGAAGAATCCAGACCCCCTGGAATTAGGCTGCCGAAAGCCAGCGGTAGAGCAAGCTGATTGGGCGCCTGGGGTGGCGGGATTGCCCTGTGACCAGGGACGGGGCCAGCCACTCATGGGGGTGGGGCCAGCTGCCCACGGGGCAGGGCAAGCTGGGGCAGGATGTTCTGCAGGGCCTCAGAGGAGTCCACCTGCCTCCTCCCACTCAGCCGCCCTACAGCTGAGAAGAAGAAGAAGAGTTTGAATTTGATACCCCGCTTTATCACTACCCAAAGGAGTCTCAAAGCGGCTCACATTCTCCTTTCCCTTCCTGCCCCACAACAAACACTCTGTGAGGTGAGTGGGGCTGAGAGACTTCAGAGAAGTGTGACTGGCCCAAGGTCACCCAGCAGTTGCATGGGGAGGCGAGGCGGCGGGCAGACCCTTTGGGGCATCGTGGAGCCTGTGGGCGCCTAAGCCACTGTGTCACTCCCAGGAGAGGCGCATGGCTTGGGCGCGCGGCAGGCCCCACGGTGAGTGCCCCCTGGCATTTTGTCACCCCCCCCCCCCCGCAGTGGTGACACCCGGGGCGGACTGCCCCCACCGCACCCCCTTCCTCTGCCCCTGCCGAAAGCTCAGCGCGCAACTGCTTGAAAACAAAGGTTTATCGGCTCAAATGTTTTCACTGCGATCTCATCCTGATACCCAGAGCGCTATCAAGGCAATTACGTTCTCCCCCACCAATGTCATTCTTTAATTAGGCTGCCAGCAACCTAGGGAAAGGTGTACGCAGCTGGAAGGTGGCAGAAATATCTCTGCCATGAATGAAAAAGCAGAAGGGTTAGTCACCTGCCTGCCTTGCTCTGCTTGTGTCTTTTGACAGAAACCTCATCATCTCCGAGGTGTGAGTTGGCATGTAATTAAATCCTAGGTGGGGACGTGGGTGGCGCTGTGGTCTAAACCACAGAGCCTAGGGCTTGCCGATCAGAAGGTCGGCGGTTCGAATCCCTGCGACGGAGTGAGCTCCCGTTGCTCGGTCCCTGCTCCTGTCAACCTAGCAGTTCGAAAGCACGCCAAAAGTAGATAAGGCAAACAGGGTTGCTGCTCCGTGCGCTGCTCTGGTGTCACCAGAAGCGGCTTAGTCATGGTGGCCACATGACCCGGAAAAACTGTCTGTGGACAAATGCCAGTTCCCTTGGCCAGTAAAGCGAGATGAGCGCCGCAACCCCAGTGTCGTTCGCGACTGGACTTAACTGTCAGGGGTCCTTTACCTTTTTTAATTCTAGGTGAGTTCCTAAACCATACTTTCGTGGCACAGGAGCATTATGATTCCAGCCAGATATTATAGAAACAGACAGACAGACAGACAGACAGACAGACAGACAGACAGACAGACAGACATAGATGCCATTCCCACTGGTCAGATCTTTCAGAATAAAAAGTTTATGTTATGTGAATTTTCTCCACAACCCCTGTATGCAGCATGCAGCTGGTTCTACAAAGAGACAGACTACCCTCTGCTGGAAGGAAGCAAAAATTGCTTCCAGGTCTACACTTAGTAGTGATACAGCCCCATCTAATGGCAAATCTAAGACGATGCTTCACAGTGCCATCAAGGGCACAGAGTTAGGGCAGAAATCACAAAAGTCCTCTTCAGGAGCTCCCTGCGAGTATGTCAAGAAGGGAGCAGGATCATGAGGGAGAACTTTCAGTGTCTCCTCTCTGCCAGAGAGACCCTCATGCAGTGCTGGGGTAGCTGGGTATGTTTTGCTTGGAAACAGGAGACTGAGAGGGAGATAGGATAGGTAAAGGTAAAGGGACCCCTGACCATTAGGTCCAGTCGTGTCCGACTCTGGGGTTGCGGCGCTCATCTCGCTCTATAGGCCGAGGAGCCAGCGTTTGTCCGCAGACAGCTTCCAGGTCATGTGGCCAGCATGACAAAGCCGCTTCTGGTGAACCAGAGCAGCACACGGAAATGCCGTTTACCTTCCCGCTGCAGCGGTACCTATTTATCTACTTGCACTTTGACGTGCTTTCTGTTGTGTATTGATTCAAAGGTTATCTCTGTATTACTATTGTCTGTAAAGTAACTGCATTCCTGTTCCAGAAGGAACAGCTTCTATTGGTTTATTCAAGCTGCTGTATTTGGATCCTCAGCTTTATTGGTTCCCACCAAAAAGCTGCTGTGTGATTGCTTGAGATTGTTCCCTCCAAAATGTATCTTTTCCTTGCCATGTCTCTGTCCCTATAAATGTAGCCCCCCTCCCTCCTTCCCTCAGTCTTGTCTTGTTGCCTGAATAAAGAGTTATTACATGAAGACGCTGTCTCCTTGCCTGCAATGTCAGAGAGCTGAAATCACTAGCTGAAATCATTAGCCCCACGCTAGAACACTTTCGAACTGCTAGGTGGGCAGGAGCTGGGACCGAGCAACGGGAGCTCACCCCGTCGTAGGGATTCGAACTGCCGACCTTCTGATCAGCAAGCCCTAGGCTCTGTGGTTTAACCCACAGCGCCACCTGGGTCCTGGGAGATAGGATGGCCATCTTCAAATATCTCAAGGGCTGTCACATGGAAAGGGGGAACAAGCTTGCTGTCTCCTGCTCTGGGAGGTAGGATTTGAACCCATGGCTCCAAGTTGCAAGAAAGGAGGTTCTGACTAAACATAAATAAATAAAGTGGGTTTTTTTGCTATGTTTTAGGAAACTAAAACTTCCGGCTATGTCTGGGAAATTCCAGACATATGGCAGCCCTATCATCTGAGCACATATATCCATAGGCGCAGCAAGTGAACATACACAGACCCACAGAAATGTTTTATGAGACTTCAGCACAGTGAGCGTGGGGGAGCTGTGGTGCTCCAGAGGTTGTTCAATTCAAGTTCTCATCCTCCCTCATGATTTGCCATGCTAGGTGGGGCTGAGGGGAAGGGAGAGTCCAACTACATCTGAAAAACAAGGTGGATATTCAGCCCCTGTATATCGGCGGGGACCAGGTGGAGAGGGTGGCTGTGTTCAAGTTTTTGGGAGTGCTTATAGAGCAGGGTATGACTTGGAGCGCAAATACTACTGCTCTGGTAAAGAAGGCCCAGCAGAGAATTTATTTCCTCAGACTTTTAAAGAAGAACAATCTGAGTGAGAGACTGCTGGTGTCCTTCTACCGAGGCTCCATAGAGAGCATTCTTATATACTGTATTTGTGCTTGGTTCTCCAGCTGCACAGCCAGGGAGAAGAAGATACTTCAAAAAGTCATAACCACAGCCCAAAATATTATTGGTCATCCTCTCCCATCTCTGGAAGAACTATACAGTTCCCGTTGCCTTAAAAAGGTTAACAATATTTTAAAGGATCCATCTCATCCAGGACATAGCCTCTTTGCACCACTGCCTTCGGGTAGAAGATATAGAACAATTAGATCAAGAACAAATAGATTGAAGAACAGTTTCTACCCAAGAGCTATAACCATCTTAAACGCTGTAACCAGATAATATGACCTTGGAGAGCTGTGATGGGTGTATGTGTGTGTATGTGTGGCTTTCTTTGGTGTGTGTGTGTTTTGTGCTGCTTTTTGTTTTGTTTTTTTCTTTCTTTCTGTTTTTTACGGGATGGCATGCAATTTCGTTGCACTTGTATAGCGTTGTGCTTGTACTTGTGCAATGACAATAAATTATCTTATCTTATCTTATCTTATCTTAAAATGCGCCAGATTTCTCACCCTTGCTTTGGGCCCTGCCTGCATATGATAAGCCCGCACCCATCTTACAACGTCTCCACCCTGAACAATGCAGTTTTCTGTGCATCTTGTACATTCCTGTCACAACCGAATTGGGGGAAAAAACATCAAACTTGATATTTGAAATTCGGGAGGTGAGGGAGGAGAGAGGAAGAACCTGCACAGGTGTCCTAGGCCTAAGGGTGTACAGCAATTGCTAAACAAGGCAAAGAAGAGCAAGATGGAAGGACAGGAATACAAACAACATACAGTATCGTGGTGGTGCTGATAAGCCAAACACAACAACAAGAATCACCACACTCTGGTTGACACTCAAGTAACAATTGCATAAAAACTATAATGAGGAACTGATAATATTACGATGAAACCAAATACAACCATGTAAATATCGCATCTATAACAAAAATCAACATAGTAGAACAAAACTCAGTGCCAACAAAAAGTTCCTACAAGATTGGTGGTAGATGGACCGCAGCAGATAAATACAAAAATGTCAGTAGTAGGATACGATGATAGGTGAAGTCATAATCCAGTAATGTCACCATCAGTCCAAACTCAACTCTGCTGCGGTCCATCTACCACCAATCTTGTAGGAACTTTTTGTTGGCACTGAGTTTTGTTCATTACATCTATTGCTGAATGGTTCTACTATGTTGATTTTTGTTATACATGTGATATTTACATGGTTGTATTTGGTTTCATCGTAATATTATCAGTTCCTCATTATAGTTTTTATGCAATTGTTACTTGAGTGTCAGGACAGGAATACAGACATGCATGATCCCATTAACTGTGCTCTGAAGAGCTAAAATGTGCTTGGGGCGCCTAACCGATTTGCACAGAATCTGATATTAGATGCAAAAACATCCTTGGGGGGTGGGGGGGAAATCTTATTCCACTTTAAAATGATGTCCAGCCATCATTGGGAGGGGATGACTTGAAAACAAGGCAATAATGTGAGCTCATGATTCAGGATTAAAACCCTTGGGAGGTGGTGGACTCTCCTTCCTTGGAAGTTTTTAAGCAGAGGTTGGATGGCCACCTGCCATGGATGCTTTAGCTGAGATTCCGGCATTGCAGAGGGGTTCGACTAGATGAACCTTGAGGGTCCCAATTCTACAGTTCTATGATTCTATGATGACCTTTTCAGCATCGCAAAGGGAGTAATAATTTTGCATCACGTTCCTGGGTGTCATGATGAGATATTGAACTGGGTTGACATGGTAGGTCATAAATTGATTGGTTATACTAATGGAACAGCCGATAAGATGCAATCAAGTCCATATATTCTGGTCTTTCTTGGTGTTTGTAAGTGGGTCACTTGACTGGGTTGCATTTCTGCCTTCCACTGTCGAGACAGAGCATAGCCATCATGGGCAGTAGCCATTAATAGCCCTCTTCCCCATGATTTGTCTAATCCTCTTTTAAAACCACCCAAACTGGTGACAGTGAGTTCCATAGTTTAACTTTTGCACTGTGGAAAGAAGCATTTAGTTAATTAATCATAGTAGTAGGCTCAGGAGTAAACCCTACACAAATCCAGAGTGGAGTCCCTAAGACAGTTGGATGGCACCTTGTACGCCTCCTTCCGGCAACTCCTGCAGCCAAGCTGATGCCAAACGTCTTGCTCTGCTCACTGGCGTTGCAAGGGGGCGGGGGGGCGGTACACCCCGGGTTCCACAGGAGGAGGTCACGTCATTGCTGCTAACACAGTGGTTTGACTTCACCCCCAGAGGCGCACTCCGTTGTCTCTCGAGATGGACAGATGCCAACATGGTAGTAGTAGCAGGAGGATCAATGGGGATTCTGAATTTATTCCTATTGGCATCTCAGCTTCCACAGATCTTAAGCCCCACACTGGAGACGTCTGGAAGATGCCAGCCAATGTAGCTGGTGACTTAAAGGTTATGGGTTAATTTTGTCTTTCTTCTCTTTCATCTTCCTGGTGCCAGTGACATGTGGGATGCCCTCCTTTGTTCATTCATCTGCCCAGCCAGTGCCGTTCCTAAAAGCCATAATTGAGACACCCTCCTTCGCCACCCGCAGACCCCTGGGGTGGCCTGCAATGCCGGCAGCGCAAACAGAAAAGGCTCCCATCCTGTGGCTGCTACAGACCTGCCGGAATGCCTTTTTTAATTATGGTAATTCTGCCTTGACACTGTAATAAACTCTCTGCTGTCGCAAGTCAAACAACTCAAAAGGGGGGGGGGGGATAGGAGTGAATGTGGAAATAGGCCAGAATTAGAATCCCGATTTGAAAAAGGCCACTGAATCAAGCTGCTACAGTCAGGTGCTTTCAGTGGTGCAAGACTGGGGCTGTGGTCTAAACCACTGAGCCTCTTGGACTTGCTGATTGGAAGGTCGGCGGTTCGAAGCCCCGCGATGGGGTGAGCTCCCGTTGCTCTGTCCCAGCTCCTGCCAACCTCGCAGTTCAAAAGCACACCGGTGCAAGTAGATAAATAGGTACTGCTGTGGTGGGAAGGTAAAACGGCGTTTCCGTGTGCTCTGGTTTCCGTCACGGTGAGTCAACCATGAGTTTGGTTATTAACACAGATATCTCAGATTTCACCAGCCCCTTATCTGGCGGAAATCCACTATGTGGAATACCGTAGGCTCCTTACAGCCGCTAGGTTAAATGTTCTGGAATCGGCGGTTTTGTGGGGAAGGTTCAGGGGAGTCCCATACGCCCAGAGACTTTGCCCCTGTGCTCTGGGAGTGGTTGAGTCAACTGAACATATTCT
Source organism: Darevskia armeniaca (assembly GCA_034641395.1). Classification (NCBI taxonomy): domain Eukaryota; kingdom Metazoa; phylum Chordata; class Lepidosauria; order Squamata; family Lacertidae; genus Darevskia; species Darevskia armeniaca. Next base: position 93,726 of record JAWWNF010000904.1, read on the forward strand.
TTTGATCTGCCCATTCTATGCAGATCTCAGACAAAAACGTATAGCTCCACTCCTATGCCAACATAGCCCAGTAGACAGAGAAAGACTGGTTTTGTATTTGCTGAACAATTCACTGGAACAACAACCTTCTCGGTGGCCAAATTTCTTTCTTTGGCAAGCGTCGTAAGGCTAAAATTGACTGTATTGACACGGGTCTAAATGTATAATATACTTTTTGCTGTTTCTAAGTATCACGCTTTTCCAGATGTTTAGACGTTTTAACTTTTGTATGGATAATATATGCTTTTTGACTGATGGTCGAATAAATTTTTATTGCTTGGTTATTAACAAAGCTCTGACCGCTTAACCCACGACATTGTTTAGTGTCTTCCTTCCTGGATTTGGGGCAATGCATTTCCCCCACCCTAAGCAGGCTGACTTATTTAGAAAACTTACCCCCCCCCCTGCTCTTCCGATGCATTTGCATTGTGCCAATTGCATTGCCAGGGGTATTTTTAGCCCATCGGACTGAGTTGCATAACCAGAGCATATGGGACCGCCTTTAAGTTTGATTACTCTTTAATAAAGCTATTCTGCGTTTAATTTTAGCTCTCGGAGAAGTGCGAGGTTGCTCTCCATCTGTCATGCTGGAAAGATTTCTTAAAACACACACACGCAAAGAAATGTTTTAATAATTAAGAAATGGAAAGGATTTGATTATCTGAAAGGTTGGGAGATGGTGCTCGATTTGTTGCTGTTGTTGCAGGGCGTGCTGGAAACTGCCTTAAAGGGGGGAGGGTGTCACACAGCCCCGATCAATGTGACGGAGAGCCACGGCCACCGCAAAGTTGAATGCACCATCTGGTCTTGCTCGTCACTCTTTTTTTTTTTTTTAAAAAAAACAATCTTTATTAAATATTTAAACCAAACATTCCAAAATTAAAATCATTCAACATGATACAAATTGATTCCCTATAACTTAAACTACAAATCATAACAAAATAATAACTGAAAGAGCATGGAATTAAAAATTGAAAAGAAAACAGAAAACAGAAAAAAAGAAAAAAAGAAAAAGGCTTCACATTGCTCTTACATTGATTTTCTTAAAATACATAACCATACCTTGCTTCATATCTTCTTCTCAAACTATACTCTATTAATCCCTTTCCCCATGAGTATTAATTTAAGCAACTCACCAATTCTGTTATTATTCTTTCCTTTTTCAAATAAATTTCAACATATCTCCATTCTTCTTTCAATTTCTGTTTAGGTGTATTCCTGTTTGCTCCAGTCATCCTCGCCGAATTCATAAACTCTACCAATTTAGAGTGGAGTCTTCTTAATTGAGCGAATATAGACTTCTTCTTGTGAGTGTGTTCTTAAACGGCTGGGTGATCATTATCTTTAACTCATCTTTCCTCGGGGAAACATTATTGAGTGAAACGGGTGGTGAGTGTCAGGCCTTGGGCCCAGGATGAACACCAGTTGCTAGAAATCCATAGCTTTCAGCACCTCTGATGAAAATGAGGATGTCCTATTCAATGCTGCTGCTGCTGCTGCTGATAATAATAATTTTATTATTTATACTCTGCACATCTCATACTTGGCCACCTCATGAGAAGAGAAGACTCCCTGGAAAAGACCCTGATGTTGGGAAAGATGGAGGGCACAAGGAGAAGGGGACGACAGAGGACGAGATGGTTGGACAGTGTTCTCGAAGCTACTAACATGAGTCTGACCAAACTGTGGGAGGCAGTGGAAGACAGGAGTGCCTGGCGTGCTCTGGTCCATGGGGTCACGAAGAGTCGGACACGACTAAATGACTAAACAACAACAACTCCGCCCATCTCACTGGGTTACCCCAGTCCCTCTGGGCAGCTTCATAGATAGATAGATGATAGATAGATAGATAGATAGATAGATAGATAGATAGATAGATAGATATAGACAGATATAAAGGTAAAGGACCCCTGATAGTTAAGTCCAGTCGCAGACGACTCTGGGGTTGCGGCGCTCTTCTCGCTTTATAGGCCGAGGGAGCCGGCGTTTGTCCACAGAAGCTTCCGGGTCATGTGGCCAGCATGACTAAGCCGCTTCTGGTGCAACGGAACACCGAAACCAGAGCAATGCACAGAAACACTGTTTACCTTCCCGCCGGAGCGGTACCTATTTATCTACTTGCACCTCTTTTTTTAGCATTCTTTCGAACTGCTAGGTTGGCAGGAGCTGGGACCGAGCAACGGGAGCTCACCCCGTCACGGGGATTCAAACCGCTGACCTTCTGATCGGCAAGCCCAAGAGGCTCAGTGGTTTAGATACACAGCGGTACCTCAGGTTACAAACTTAATTCGTTCCTGAGGTCTGTTCTTAACCCGAAGCCGTTCTTAACCTGAGGCATGCTTTTGGTAATGGGGCGTGTGATTTCCGTTCTCATCCTGAGGCAAAGTTTGTAAGCTGAGGTACTACTTCCCAGTTAGTGGAGTTTGTCACCCAAAGCGTTTGTAACCCGAAGTGTTTGTAACCCGAGGTACCACTGTGTATATATATGTGTGTACACACACACACACACACACACACACACACACACACACTCAAACACACACACTCAGTGCTTTTTTCTGGGGGATGCAGGGGTACACATACCCCTAAACATTTTGTGAATCTAATGGGAGAAGAAACTTTTTTTTTTTAATTAGTTTCTTCTCTAGCAAGGTGAATTGTCAGTTGCGTTGCTACCCTTGATGGCGGCCTCATTTCCTGCCACGGTGTTTCCTGAGTCACAGACAGAAGCGAGCGTTTAATGTGTGAAGCAGTGTGGAATGTGGATGTGTGATAATATCAAGTAATATGAGGTAATGCATGTTCTTTGTACTTTTGTCCATTTACTGTATTTATTTTTCCGGATTTGAACTATAAAATGGTGATTTTTTTGAGTCAAAATGAGAGTACCCCTAAACATTTTTAAAGGAAAAAATGCACTGAACATAATAAAACATTAAACATTAAAAAACTTTCCCCACACAGGACTCCCTTCAGATGTCTTATAAAGGTTGTCTAGTTACTTATCTCCTTGGCTGGGGGGGTCATATAACTCCGTACACTCCACCACTTCTCTGAAGAAAATAGGGACGTCCTAAGGAAAAGCGGGACATTCTGGGATCAAATCAGAAACCGGAACGGCTTCTGTAAATCCAGGACTGTCCCTGGAAAATAGAGACTCTTGGAGGGTCTGGAAATCACAGCTGTGGAAAGGGGTTATTGAACTCAGGTGCTGCTTACAGGTTTTTCACAGTTGGCCACAGTGAGAATGGATTGCACCAGGATAATGGAGTAGATGGTCCTTTGGCCTGATCCTGCAGGCCTCTTCTTAAGTGAGTTGCACTGCACTGAAACTCTGCTCTGGTTTTTCCCAGGGCATCTGGTTGGCTACTCTGAGAACAGAATGTTGGACAAGATGGGCCTTTGGCCTGATCCAGCAACTCCTTCTGATGTTCTTATGAGAGTCCTATTACACAATGTTCTTCTCTGAGTATCCTTTGGGGACCTGGTGTCAAAGACTGCCTGGATGCAGAGGAATGGTGGGAGGCACCAGCTGTTGGACCCCCAAGAGAACCCCCAGGGGAAGAAGGCCCAGGGCCAGGGAACTGATGGTGGGATGATGACAAGTGGTTCAGAGGTAGAAGAGGGAGAAGACTGGGAGGAGGAGGTGTCGGAAGCTGAAGAGGCAACAGGGTTTAGTGAGCAGGAAGAGGCTGGGGCAGAGAGCAGTCCAGAATCAGAGGTAGGAGAGGAGGGGGGACAGGAAACAGAGATGGGGCAGGTTGCTGCAGAATTCAGGGAATGGTCCTCTCTTGCTGTGGTCAGCTCCCAGAACATGTAGCGGAATGAAGAGGGTGGAGCAACAAGAGCTTAGACAAAGGAGCTGGAGATTTGGGAAGGACCCGGTGAAGAAGGAGTCTTAGGGAACGGTGGGAAGGTCCTCACAACTGCCTCATTGGGGAAGATGTTGTGTTTTCTGGACAGCAAGCAGTTAACCATACACCAGTCGTCCTGATTCTGGGAACTCTGCCCACTGTATCCAGGCATTTTCCTTTGTCTGAGGCAAAGGGGAGGTTCAGTTTCACTTTCCCTTCTTGCCGACAGTGTGTGTTCTGTAGTGCTAGAGATCGTGTCATAGTCAGAATGGAGTTTGACTCCTCCGGTTTTTGTTTGTGCTTTAATAAAGTAATGCAAGTTTAGAAGCAACAGTGTGGAGCTGAGTTATTTGAGACACTGAAGAAGCAGACCTCATATTGCCATCCAGGCGCTGCGCGATTCTGCTGAGTCCAGCACGGCTGAGGGAGCAGCCTGCACAGAGGAAACGTGGCTGGACACCATTGCGGAGCCAAGGGCTCCTTAAGAAGATTTATGACTGCTCCGGGCAGCAGTCCAACATGGATCAAAGACTCCACTACAGGGCCACACTCACATATATCACAGAAGACCTATTGGGAACAGTTGCTGTGATCACTAGTTTTGGTTTCTTTGAATGAAGCATTAACTTCACCGACACTGGGTGTTTCATTGCGACCTACTGTCTCTGGCTCCTGACATCTGTCTGGCCTCTATGGAAACAGGATGTTGGACTAAGAGGTCATTGGCTTGACGCAGCAGCCTCTACATGGCACACTTCAAATATCCTGTACCTCTGCAAGTCTCGTCTCTCCCCTGCCCTTCGTCAGGAGCCACAGCAGGAGGTGACGTTTTTGTTCCTTGTCTCAATCTGTCAGTGACTTATATAGAAAGAAACGCGAGACCTTTTTTCTTTCTTTCTTTTTAATTGCAGCTGCAACATGTTGTGAGGTGGATTTCACATCCTGCCTGATGGAGATGCACTATGCGCCTCCCAAATCACCACACTTTCTAATTCTATCCTTTCAAATAACTTCTCTTAATTTCAATCCCATCAGCGTGACAATAATTACGCCATTCGATTCAGCTTTTCCTGGATTCGCTAGCTTTTCAAGGCCTGGAAATAGTACAGCTTCAGCAGGCCTGATTGCATATAAATAGATTCATGTTGCTTATTTAAAGAGAAAAAGATGAATGAGGGAAGGAAGGCAGGAAGGAAGGCAGGAAGGCAGACTGAAAGAATTTGGCTTATGCTGGGATAAGCTCAATCAGTACAGAATGAGGCTCTTAATCTCAGTGTCGTGGGTTCAAGTCCCACATAGAATTGGAAGGGACCCCGAGGGTCATTTAGACCAACCCCTACAATGTAGGAATCTCAGCTAAAGCATCCGTGACAGATAGCCATCCAACCTCTGCTGAAAAGCCTCCGATGAAGTCAACCACCTTCCGAAGGAGTCTGTTCCACCGTTGAAAAGCTCTTCCTGATGAAATGTCCTTTCTTGTAACTTGAATTCATTGGTTCGGGTCCTACCCTCTGGAGCAGAACAGCATCTTCCATGTGACTGACAGTGCTTTAGATATTTGTAGAGGACCTATCTCCTCTTTCCCAGGCTCAGCATACCCAACTCCCTCAACTGTTCCTCATAAGGCTTGGCTTCCAGACCCTCGGTCATCTTATTCAGTGTGGTGCAGTGGTTAAGAGTGGTAGACTCGTAATCTGGGGAACCGGGTTCGCGTCTCCGCTCCTCCACATGCAGCTGCTGGGTGACCTTGGGCTAGTCACACTTCTCTGAAGTCTCTCAGCCCCACTCACCTCACAGAGTGTTTGTTGTGGGGGAGGAAGGGAAAGGAGAACGTGAGCCGCTTTGAGACTCCTTCAGGTAGTGATAAAGCGGGATATCAAATCCAAACTCTTCTTCTTCTCTTCTTATTTGCCCTCCTCTGCACGCATTCCAGCTTCTCAATATCCTTCTTAAATTGCCGTGCCCAAAACTGGACACAGGACTCCAGGTGTGGTCTGACCAAGGCAGAATAGAGTGGGGCTATGACTTCCCTTGACAAGGGCCTTCTATTGATGCAGCCCAGAATTGCATTAGCTTTTTTGCTACTGCATCACACTGTGGACTCATGTGGCGCTTGTGGTCTGTTAAGACCCCTAGATCCTTTTCACATGTACTATTGGCAAGCCAGACGTCCCCCTTCTTATATTGGTGCAGTTGGTGCAGCTCTTCCGGCCCTGGAAGTCTGAATTCATTTAAAGTAGCTAGATGTTGCCTTGCCACCTCCTTTTCTATATTGAACTGCAACTCCTTCCTTACACCATTTATTCTGTTATCACCAGGTTGGGCATCACTTTCCTTTTATTTTTATTTTTATTTGTTTTTTTTAAAATCTTTTTATTAGGTTTTTCACAACAATCACATACACTAACACATACCAAACAAAAATACATACCAACAAACAAACAAACAAAATTTCTTACATAACCAAAATTACTTAATACGACAGTTGTCAAGCATATATATATATATGCCTGATACCATTCTAACAGTTCCATTCATTACTAAAGAAAAATTCCAATATATATTATTATATTTATAATAGACTTCCCAAATACATCTCTCCATTAATCCAAATTGGAATCTTAAAAGAAAGAAAGAAAAAGGGTATGACACTGATGTCAATATTTATACAGGTATAGTTACCTATCCTTCATTTAGCTTCATATCTTTGCTTAATCACCGTACCATTTCAAAATTAGACAAGGATTAATCCAATGCGAGAACCATGTTGGTGTTGCACCGTTTTTTTTTTTAGCATCACTTTCCTTTTGTGTGAAGACAGCAACAAAGTATATGTCGAGTAGTTCTGCCTTCACTCTGCGCAGTGAAGAGAAGACTGGTAGAAAAGTCTATCTGAGCCTCTGTAAATTCAAACAGATTAGGGAAGAATGTGGAGAGCAGGAAAGTAGGTGGCTTTGAGATTTTGGGGGGAACCTTTTTTTTAAAAAAAATAAAAAATATATCACTTGACATTCCGCTTGGGAGCTGCCCAGAGTGACTGGGGAAGCCCAGTCAGATGGGCGGGGTACAAACAAACAAACATAATAATGATAATAATAATAATAATAATAAGAAGAAGAAGAAGAAGAAGAAGAAGCTCTGGTTGCCCTAATGGACCAGCCTCCACTGATTTTAATTGGGGAGCAGGAAGCAATACAATGAGCACAAAAACTAGAATCCCATAATGACAATTTATTGTTTGCAACTACCCATTAAAGATAAGATAAGATAAGATAATTTATTGTCATTGCACAAGTACAAGCACAACGCTATACAAGTGCAACGAAATTGCATGCCATCCCGTAAAAAAACAGAAAGAAACAAAAAACAGCACAAAACACACACACACACCAAAAAAGCCACACATACACCCATCACAGCTCTCCAAGGTCATATGATCTGGTTACAGCATTTAAGATGGTTATAGCTCTTGGGTAGAAACTATTCTTCAATCTATTTGTTCTTGATCTAATTGTTCTATAGCAATATTCTCCATTTAAAATCTATATTAATAACTTGTGGGGCCCTCAGCCCCACAGGATACCAAATCTGTGCATACCACACATTCTTATAAGTCCCCCATTGAAGGGACATGTTTGGTGCTTCATCCAACTTTTCACCTCTGGCCATACCCACCACTGGCATGCAGCCCCTGAAAGGTTGGCTATGAGGGAATGTGGCCCTCGGGCTACAGAAAGCTTCCCCATCCCAGCTGTACTGTGTGTTGTGCATTTTTGAATAGAAAATTGCTGGAGGTTCCAACAAAGGAAGGGTGGCTTTTCAAAACGATGGAGTACGCGGAACTGGCGAGATTAGCAGCAAAGATTAGCGACCGAAATGACGAAAACTTCCTTGAGGACTGGAAACCTTTCATTGAGTATTATTGTGAGATGAAAACGCGAGCAGGATTTGAAATATGAGCACCAGTGTTAATAAGATAAATACGTTAGAATGGATGTACAGTGGTACCTCGGGTTACAAATGTTTCAGGTTACAGACGCTTCAGGTTACAGACTCCGCTAACCTTGGGTTAAGAACTTTACCTCAGGATGAGAACAGAAATCGTGCGGCGGCAGCGGGGGCCCCATTAGCTTAAAGTGGTACCTCAGGTTAAGAACAGTTTCGGGACTGAAGGAAGGAATCCCGACGAAGGAACAATGGCAAGAAAAGTTGATGAGTTATGTGGAGATGGCAAAGTTAACATATAAACTACGCGAGAAGGACAACTGTTACTTCAAGGAAAAATGGGAACTTTTTACAATTTATTTAAAAAGACAACAAAAGGACTTGGACTCCTTGGCAGGTTTTGAATAAACATCCACAAATTTATTAGTAGAACATATGACAGATAAAGCAATGATGGCGGACTGTCTCGCCAGAGTGGTGCATGCTCTAGTTATCTCTCGCTTGGACTACTGCAATGCGCTCTACGTGGGGCTACCTTTGAAGGTGACCCGGAAACTGCAATTAATCCAGAATGCGGCAGCTAGACTGGTGACTGGGAGTGGCCACCGAGACCACATAACACCGCTCCTGAGAGAGCTACATTGGCTCCCAGTACGTTTCCGAGCACAATTCAAAGTGTTGGTGCTGACCTTTAAAGCCCTAAATGGCTTCGGTCTAGTATACCTGAAAGAGCGTCTCCACCCCCATCGTTCTGCCCGGACACTGAGATCCAGCGCCGAGGGCCTTCTGGCGGTTCCCTCACTGCGAGAAGCAAAGCTACAGGGAACCAGGCAGAGGGCCTTCTCGGTGGTGGCACCCGCCCTGTGGAACGCCCTCCCTTCAGATGTCAAAGAGAACAACAACTACCAGAAGACATCTGAAGGCAGCCCTGTTTAGGGAGGCTTCTAAGGTTTAACAGATTATTGTATTTTAATGTTCTGTTGAAAGCCGCCCAGAGTGGCTGGGGAAACCCAGCCAGATGGGCGGGGTATAAATAATAAATTATTATTATTATTATTATTATTATTATTATTATTATTATATGATATGTAAAAATCTATAACATGCAGAAAATAATATGTATAAATAAATCAGAGAGGGGAGCTGAGAGAAGTCTCGGGAGGGTGGGGGAGGAAGGGGGAGGGAACAAAAAAAGGGGGGGGGAAATGTATCTGATTATAAGGATAATTTGTTTTGATAAGTCTTTAATAAAAACTTTTTTTTTCTTTAAAGAACAGTTTCAGGTTAAGAACGGACCTCCAGAATGAATTAAGTTCTTAACCCAAGGTACCACTGTATTGAATATTATATTATATGTAAAATATGCAGCATTTAAGGGTAGATTTGGAAACTGTGGAAGGGGAGTCAATTTACGGTCTGTACAGTTTTTTCCTTGAAAAATCAATAAATAAGATGTATTTTATTTTATTTTTTAAAGAGCATTTCAGTGATAGCAATAAGATCCATTATTCCTGCCTTTCTACTACTGCCGGTAAGGTCATGAGGACGATGCAAATGAAGAAGGTGGTTTTGCTTACCTGGGAGGAGGACTGGAGCCTGCAGGGAGAATTGCTCCTTGAAAGCCGAGCTGAGAAGGTGTATCTTAGAGGCGGTGCTTGACTGGTGTGGATCGTCAGCTGTGTGCCGGCAGGGACAGAGCCTCCTGCCGCTGCTGGAGATGCTGCTAACTTTCTGCTCGCTGTTCTTCCCAATGGTAAGTGAACCCGTTGTTGCCTTTCCAGGGAGCGACATCCTTAGACAGCCTGCTCCTCTTTGGGAGAAGCTGGTTTGTGCCTTCACAAAGTGTCAGCTTATTCCTTCTTAAGGAGCCCTTAAAAGCCTCTGGGCATCCTGCCGTGCCCCATTGAGGCGGTTCAAGGAGAGTTGAATAGGCAGATTAATGCTCTTTCATTGCAGTTTGGAGAGCGGTGGGTTGAGGTCACTGGTTAGCGAGGTGCGATCTTAGGAACCGGGAGCGTGGCATGAGAAGCTGGCAATTATTCTCAGGTGGATTCAAATGGGGACACATCGGGGCACGTCTATGTGTGTTGTGCCGGCAGCTGAGATTACCAGATGCTCTGCCGCTTCCACTCTCAACTATGGCTTAAATAATTGTTGCTGCTGCTGAACTTCTGCTGTGGAGACGTCAGTCTTCGCCTGATGGCTCAAGGAGCACTAGGAAGGCCAAACCCCAATGATGGGGGTCACCACCACCGACGTTTCTTTTTACTGGGAATTTTAACAGAAGGAGAAATGGGGGAGAGGAGAGAATGGAGAAGGCAGAAGGGAGAGGGGCAGAAATGCATAGAAGACAAATATTGCTAATGGAGTCTCGACTTTCAGGTTGGGCTGAAAAACGGATATTCAGAATTATCTGAATATCTAACATAAGAATGCAAGAATCACACAATTGTAGAAATGGGAGGGACCCCGGCAGAGCCGTCTTTCCCATAGGGCTTAGTGGTGCTTTGCACCAGGGCGCCGGCCTCTCAGGGGGCCCCCAGAGAGTGGGGGAGCTGTGCACCCTGCACACCCATCAGCTGCGCCCCGCCAACTATATGTGGGTGTGCAGTTTCCTTCCCAAGTCTTTGCGGGGATTGCTCTCTCGCAGCGGCATGGGGGGAGTTGCACCCCCATGGCTGGCAGTGCGCAGCTTCGTGTCCCCCCCCACTATCTATGGTAATTTGGGGGCGCTGGGCGGATATTTGCACCCCGGCACCGTATCTGCTAAAGACGGCCCTGGACCCCGGGGTTCATTTAGTCCAGTGTTTCCTAAACTTGGGTCTCCAGCTGATTTCGGACTACTATTCCCATTATCCCTGACCACTGGTCTTGCTACCTAGGGATGATGGGAGTTGTAGTCCAGAAACAGTCACAGACCCAAGTTTGGGAAACACTGGTCTAGTCCCAACCCCCTGCAATGAAGGAATCTCAACTAAAGCATCCATGATGGATGGACATCCAACCTCTGCTTAAAACCCTCCAAGGAAGGAGGGTCCGTAACCCCCTGAGGGCTCAGACCAATGGGATCAGACCAGCACCCTGTTTCTCACAGTGGACAACCAAATGCCTGTGGGAAACCTGCAGTCAAGATTCGAGCGCAAGAGCTCTCTCCCTTCCTGCGCTTCCCAGCAACTGGGATTCAGGAGGAAACTGCAGAGGCAGAGCATAGCCATCTTGGCTAGCAGCCATAGATAATTGCCCTTTCCTCCTTTGTAAATTTGTCCAATCCTCTTTCAAAGTGTGGTGTAGTGGTTAAGAGCAGTAGACTCGTAATCTGGTGAACCGGGTTCGCGTCTCCGCTCCTCCACATGCAGCTGCTGGGTGACCTTGGGCTAGTCACACTTCTCTGAAGTCTCCCAGCCCCACTCACCTCACAGAGTGTTTGTTGTGGGGGAGGAAGGGAAAGGAGAATGTGAGCCGCTTTGAGACTCCTTCGGGTAGTGATAAAGCGGGATATCAAATCCAAACTCTTCTTCTTCTTCTTCAAAGGCACCCAATTTGGTGGCCATCGCTGCCTCCTTTGGGAGTGTGTTCCAGAGTTTAAACTAAATTACTAAATGCAGATCTGGTTCACTCACTGGAAACCCAGCCAGATGGGAAGGCTATAAATAATAAATTTATTATTATTATTATTATTATTGTTGTTGTTGTTGTTGTTGTTGTTGATTTCTATTTCTTGTTCCCTGAGATCCACAGGCTCTTCTGTACTTAGAAGTGCTGCTAGTGAACTTGCTTGAATGCAGGAAACTTCCACATCAGGATTGCTCTCTGCACTCACATTCCTTTAGGGAGCAATGGCGACCTCATTCCTATTTTTCTCTCTTCTGATAACAGTAGTGCCTAATTCATCCCCTCCCCCCTTTTTTAAGCTTTGAAGCTTGAGTCCAAGCAGTAGTTTCCTTGAACGCATGGCAAAAACGAGAGAGTTTTAAATCGAAATATTGTTTGAGTTATGGCTAGATAAGCAAGGGGAGTGGGGCGTATGTACCCACGCTAGCAATGATGACAGGTTTTTTGTTTTGTTGTTGTTTTACTTCTGCCTCCTTAAGAAGGAGTTTGAACAGATTTCTTGGGCTCACTTGGGTGTTTGTAAGCAGAACGTTGTGACATTTGCGTTTCGGAAAAAACAGGTTTTTGGCTCAAATTCAATTCCCGTCTTCTCAGAAAAGGGTGAGTCGTTTCTGAACACACACACACACACACTGCCATAAATTAATACAAGCAAGGAGAGTTAAAATAAGAAATCTGGACATGAAAATCTGGAGTCGCCCCTCCCCACCCCAGGCATTCACAGGAGTCTGATTTCCCAACCCCTGACTGAGGTAAGAAATCCACAGAGATCCAGTGTGGTGCAGTGGTTAAGAGCGGTAGACTCGTAATCTGGTGAATCGGGTTCACGTCTCCGCTCCTCCACATGCAGCTGCTGGGTGGTGACCTTGGGCTAGTCACACTTCTCTGAAGTCTCTCAGCCCCACTCACCTCAAAGAGTGTTTGTTGTGGGGGAGGAAGGGAAAGGAGAATGTGAGCCGCTTTGAGACTCCTTCGGGTAGTGATAAAACGGGATATCAAATCCAAAGTCTTCTTCTTCTTCTTCTTCTTCTGCAATTGAATCTCAGTTTGGCAGCCAGTCAGAATCCATTTCTGGAGGCCCTGTCTTTTTTAAGGCCTGGAAGTCCATCTGAAAACCTAAAGGAAACTGTCAGGGAGACAAAGGCATACTCATTTCACAACAGAAAAATGTGTGCTGCCCCAGATCCCCTCCCCCAAATAGGCAAAGCACATATACCCATCCACCAAAGCAAATAAAATATGGGCAAAAAAGGGGGAAGGGCAGCCCCCCGGAATAAGCAACCCTCCAATCTACCCCCATACAAATACTTACATACAGTGGTACCTTGGTTCTCAAACTTAATCCGTTCCAGAAGTCTATTCCAAAACCAAGGCGCGCTTTCCCATGGAAAGTAATGCAAAACGGATTGATCCGTTCCAGACTTTTAAAAACAACCCCTAAAACAGCAATTTAACATGAATTTTACTATTTAATGAGACCGTTGATCCATAAAATGAAAGCAATCAACAATGTACTGCAGTCACACAATCAATCAATCAGTAGCTGAACTGGGTTCCACACTGTCACAAAAAAAGATCCAGTTATTGAAAATCATTATCATATTCATCTCTGTCCCACAAATTCATATCTATCTCTATCTATCTATCTATCATCTATCATCTACCTACCTACCTACCTACCTACCTACCTGTCTGTCTGTCTGTCTGTCTGTCTATCTATATCTATCTATCTATCTATCTATCTATCTATCTTTCTATCTTTCTATCTTTCTATCTATATCTATCATCATCTATCATCTATCTATCTATCATCTATCTATCATCTATCCATCCATCCAAGCAGTGTACAGAATCTAAATTACAGGTAGGTAGCCGTGTTGGTCTGCTGTAGTCGAAACAAAATTTAAAAATTCCTTCCAGTAGCACCTTAGAGAGCAACTAAGTTTGTTCTTGGTATGAGCTTTTGTTCTTGGTACGAAAGCTCATACCAAGAACAAACTTAGTTGGTCTCTAAGGTGCTACTGGAAGGAATTTTTTTATTTTGTATCGACAAAAAAAAGAGCCGCAAAAACACAAAATAAATAGCCAAAACAGACAGACCTCTGTGTAATACTCAAAACGGAAATGTTGTACTCAAATCGGAAGCGTAACACTCAAAACGGAGCACGTTCAGCTTCCGAAACACGTTCGCAAACCGGAACACTTACTTCCGGGTTTGCAGTGTTTGGGTTCCTAGTTGTTTGAGTACCAAGGCGTTTGAGAACCAAGGCATCCCTGTACTTAAGCATGTGACTTTGGTCAAATCAGCAATAATTCAGCCTAACCCACCTTGCAGGGCGATTGTGGGAATAAATTGAAGGCCGACGAGCGGACACTTCCTCTGACCTAACTTTGTGGGACCAACCATTCAGCCGTGCCTACTTTGCAGGGCTGGCGTGAGCCTCAGTTATAGGACTGTGCACAGACACAGACGTCCTGATCTGATTTGTAGGACCGATCATTCAGCCTAGCCAATTTGTAGGTCCAGATCGGTCCCTGCGTGCTGCCAAACACATGAAACCCACTCTTCTCCCCTGGCAGCCCCCAGCCGTTGCACCCCCCTTTCGGGTTCCTTTGTCTGCCTGAGCAATTTCTGCCTGCATGGGTGGTTGCATCTGAATGCCTGACAGGAACACCTAGTAATTATCATTACTCTTAATGCCTTTGAACACGTGAAGCACTTTTTGACAGCTATTAACTTTTAATTGGGATGACAAAAAGAGTCAGGGAACATGTCAAATACCTGAAGTGGAAGCGTTAGGTACAAAAGTGAAGTCTCCTCTCTACTCCACCCTGCCAGGGGGTGGAGGGAGGAAATAGACAAAGCATCATGACTAGCGTGGGAGAAAAAGAGAAGAGAATCTCGGGGTCACCTCCACAGCAGGAGACGGCCAGGGGTCCATGTCCTCATGGGAAGCAATAGAGATATTGATCAGAGTGAGGGGGTGGGATACAGATTTATTGATTGACTGCAAAGTTGTCACAGGATGTTGCGCATCAGAATAAATTAATTAACACCTCATCATAGAATTAATAATAATAATAATAATAATAATAATAATAATAAATTTATTATTTATACCCCTCCAATCTGGCTGGGTTTCCCCAGCCACTCTGGTCGGCTTCTAACAGAATGTTAAAATACAATAATCTATTTAAACATTTACAGGTAGGTAGCCGTGTTGGTCTGCCGTAGTCGAAACAAAATAAAAAAATTCCTTCCAGTAGCACCTTAGAGACCAACTAAGTTTGTTCTTGGTATGAGCTTTCGTGTGCATGCACACTTCTTCAGATACTTCTTCAGATATGGTATCTGAAGCTGGACCTCAGTGTCCGGGCTGAACGATGGGGGTAGAGACACTCCTTCGGGTATACTGGGCCGAGGCTGTTTAGGGCTTTAAAGGTCAGCACCAACACATTGAATTGTGCTTGGAAACGTACTGGGAGCCAATATAGGTCTTTCAGGACCGGTGTTATGTGGTCTTGGCAGCCGCTTCCAGTCACCAGTCTAGCTGCCGCATTCTGGATTAGTTGTAGTTTCACATGAGTACCAGACTCAAATCAACCACAGAATTTTACTTAAAATACCTAAGAACATTCCTGGATCAAACCAAAGGCCTAGCTAGGCAACCTTCTGTGGCCCACAGTGATGAGGTGAACCTGAAAAGCCCACAGACAGGACATGAGCATGAGAGCCATGCTTCCCCAAGGCTGCTATTCATGGACCTATTGCATCTGGTCCGGGACGCAGTACATATCCATCCATCCTAGCAGCCATTTCTGTCTATCCTCCACGAATTTGCCTTACCTCCTTTTCAAGCTCTCCATGTTAGCGGCTATCACTAGATCTTGTTACAGGTAGGTAGCCGTGTTGGTCTGTCATAGTCAAAACAAAATAAAAAATATTTTTTTCCCCTTCCAGTAGCACCTTAGAGACCAACTAAGGTGCTACTGGGATGAATTATTTTTTTATTTTTCGTTTTTGTTTTGACTAGATCTTGTGTTAGTGAGTTCCATGGTTTTTTATTTTTTTATTTATGCTTTTCAAATTTATACATTTCATTAGTGTTACAATCAATTCAACATTTCCAAATTTGACTTCCTTCCCCCTCTTTCTGCGGCTCCTTAATTTTTTAAATATCTTCTGCATATCCAAATTCATTTAATTTACTCATTTAATTATCTACTGCAAATATATACTCTTATAAAACTGCAGGTTATTACAATAATTCTGCTAATGTTTTTATCTGCTTATAATTTGTCTGTAGATATTCAATAAACCATTCCCATTTGTTATCTTGATTTCTTATTCTTATTCTTCCGGTAAGTTTTGCCATTATTGCATATTCCATAAGTTTTTGTATCCATCCTTCCTTTGCTGGGACTTCCGCTTCTTTCCATTGAGTAACATTCTTGCTGCTGTAGTAGCATACATAAATAAATTTCTATACAATTTAGGTAGTTCTGTCCCTATAATTCCCAAAAGAAAAGCTTCGGGGTTTTGTTTTCTTTTTTTAATAAAAGTTATTTTGAACATCCTTTTCAATTCATTATATATCATTTCCCAGTAAGCTTTAACCTGTGCGTTTCATGGTTTAGTGATGCGCTAGGTGAAGAAGCATCAAACATCAGTTGGAGGTACAAGACACACCCACAAATTTATTTTTCACCCATTTTCTTGTTTTGCTTGCCTTCCTAAACCATCTCAACATTTTGCTTTGGGTGAAATTCAGGGCCACTGCTCTGGTGCAGAACACATTTACATATTGATATGAGGTGTCGTCTATTATTAAAGCTCAGCTTCAAGAAGTGGGATATATTTAACAGTCAGGACTTTGATCTCCGACTCCAGTAATTCAGCCCTCATGGATCTCGGAGCAAGGTTGATATTTTCGGCATTGGTGTTAATTAGATGTTCTACTTTATTTTAATTCCTGGTTATTTAAAACTGATTTGCCAGGCGCAATTAACGTAATGATGAAAGGATCAAGGCAATGAATACTGAATATGTATATCATAGTCCCGTAAGAAGAATCTCTCTGATCCAGCAGGGGAGACCCAGGTGAAGTAAGAGTTTCAGTGTGAGATCTCCCTTGATGGATGCAGAACCACAGAATAGAACATGAATTTGGAATCAAATCTAGGCGCAGGCAGGACCACAAACCGAGGAGTGACGGCAGTGGAAAAACAGGTGAAATGAGATAGCAGTTTGGGCAAAAACTTGGTCCCCTAAGAGTTCCCCAATTTCAAGCTATAATTTCTTTAAAGGTAACATTCTGCTCAGCCTTAGAACAACCCACAATAGTTATTTGTTACATTATATTTCACCTTTTATTCCAAGGAACTCAAGGTTCTACCCTCTCCACTTTATTTTCACAACAACCCTGTGAGGTAGGTTAGGCTGAGAGGCAGTGAGTGGCCCAAGGTCACTCGGTGAGCTTCCTATCAGGGTGGGGATTCGAACCCTGTTCTTACTGTAATCGAGAAGCTGAGAGGAATGAACCTGTCAGTTACAACATCTCCCTTTCTCAGCATTCCCCCACATTAATTTGTGGGATTACCTAAGGGCAGGGCCGGATTTAGGTTTGATGAGGCCCTAAGCTACTGAAGGTAATGGGGCCCTTTAAATGTCCAGCTGTCCTTTGTCAGCAACAAATTGTCGCTGTTTTTGTGTTGAATATATGCTATAGTAATTTATGGACCTATTAGGCATCTCAAGCCATTTGCACATGTTGCCGTGCAACCAGTCCATGCAGAATGTAGGCACCCTATATATAGAAAGGAGCAAGCCAGTGATATTTTAGGGAACAGGCTAGCAGGCGGGGCCCATGACTTACATCATAGGAGCCTACACAACACACAAACACTGTTGCTGTGTGTAGGTTTTATTTATTTTATTTGGTTCTTTATCTTATATTTTGGAAATGTACATCCAGTTTTTTCCCCTTTAATTTTTTTTGGGGGCCCCAAGAGAGTGAGGCTTGTTTAGCTTATATGGTAAGGTAAAGGTAAAGGGACCCCTGACCATTAGGTCCAGTCGTGTCCGACTCTGGGTTGCGGCGCTCATCTCGCTTTATTGGCCTAGAGCCGGCTTACAGCTTCCAGGTCATGTGGCCAGCATGACAAAGCCGCTTCTGGCGAACCAGAGCAGCGCACAGAAACGCCGTTTACCTTCCCGCCAGAGCGGTTCCTATTTATCTATTTGCACTTTGACGTGCTTTTGAATTGCTAGGTGGGCAGGAGCTGGGACCGAGCAACGGGAGCTCACCCCGTCGCAGGGATTCGAACTGCCGACCTTCTGATCAGCAAGCCCTAGGCTCTGTGGTTTAACCCACAGCGCCACCTGGGTCCCTAGCTTATACGGTACATACCGCTAAATCCGGCACTGCCTAGGGGGCAGCAGGGGCGCACTGGCATACCCTCCAAATGTCCCGATTTTCCAGGGACGGTCCCAGAATTACAGAAGCGATCCTTTTTTCTGATTTGATCCCTGAAGGTCCTGATTTTCCTTTTTCCTCCCCTCCACGCCTCAGAGAACAATTAAAGAGTGTTGTGGGTGGAAAAACCGACTCCTGTTTACACTGAAAATAAAATGCAACCGAATGAATGGTGGAACTGGCATGCAAAGCCCTTCCTATAATTTAGAAGAAAAATTATAAAGCAATCCACTTTATATTCTTTAATTGCAGTGCTTCCGCAGCCAGCCAATTGCTTTAGGAAATTGCGTAGAGTGTTTATTCCTTTATTGTAAATGGAGCCTTACACTGCAAACCTGTTCATGTCTACTCAGAAGTAAGTCCCATTGTATTCAATAGAGCTTACTCCCAGGTAACTGGGCAAAAACTGGGCAGCCTTTCCCTGCAATCCTATCAATTTTACCCAGAACTAAGTCCCACTGAATTCGGTAGGATTTACTCTCAGGTATGTTCCTGAGGGCTTGCCGATCAGAAGGTCGGCGGTTCGAATCCCTACGATGGGGTGAGCTCCCGTTGCTCGTTCCCTGCTCCTGCCAACCTAGCAGTTCGAAAGCACGTCAAAGTGCAAGTAGATAAATAGGTACCACTCTGGCGGGAAGGTAAACGGCATTTCCATGCGCTGCTCTGGTTCACCAGAAGCGGCTGAGTCATGCTGGCCACATGACCTGGAAGCTGTACGCCGGCTCCCTCGGCCAGTAAAGCGAGATGAGCGCCGCAACCCCAGAGTGGTCCGCGACTGGACCTAATGGTCAGGGGTCCCTTTACCCTTTACCTTTTTATGCTCCTAATCATGCTCACAGTCTTTCGCTGACAAAGACTCAAAGCAGCTTACAGCTCAAATTTTATTTCCTTCCATTTATCTGTTGAAGGTGTTGTTCACGATCCTTCTCTTGCCGGGGTTTTTTTATTTTCTTTACAACACCCTTGTGAGGTAGGTGAGGTGGAGAGGTTGCAATTGGCTCAAGGTGACCGATGTAATTGTGTATATGGCATTTATGTGTGTGGGAGATCAAACGAGGGAGAAACTTCCTGATGTTAGAATAGAATATCCCTATTTTCATCTGAGAAATGTCGGACGGTATGCACTGGAGGGGTAAACGCCGGCCAGATTCTTAAAAGATGGTATCACTGCATCAAGTTCATCAGTTTTGTTGAATTCATCGAACTGGATAGTTTTAATTGAGTTCTGAATAAATGTGCCATTATTTGTGGCCGTTTTGAATTTAACGGTGCCATTATCCCCCTCCGTGGGTCGTGCTGTTCTGCTATTCTGAATAGTGCTTTTAATAAGGTAGGGGGCACTGGGGCTGAGTTTCTGGAACCAAGGAGGTTCCCCCCCCAAAAAAAAAATTGGGGACTCTTGATTAAGTTCAGGCTAAAGATCCGACAACCTCATTTCCCATTCATTTCTCGTTTGAATTTAAGAAGTTCCTTGTGATCTCAGAAAGAGGATTCTATATTAAAAACGGGGGGTGGGGTGGGGGTGGAACTGTTGCATCTTAATTCTATCTTCTGGCTCTTTTGAAACGCCAGCGTAAAAGTATCCCAACAGCAAACAATTTCACATGATTACAGTTCCTGAAAAGCATCTGAAGCAGTCAAAGGAGAAAGGCGAATACAATTAGATTCCAGCCACAAGCTCTGAATAGGTTCTTTTGAAATGCAAAATGCATTGCCCTTCTCAGAGTAATAATTTTTTTTTGCTACCATTGTTGGAAGTCGGTATTCGTTTGGCCCGACACTGTGCGTAAACCCTGCGCCGCCTGGTTTTATTTTATTTATTTATTTTCAGATGCTTCCGTTGACAACATGAAGGTGGCCAAGTGCCTCTTTCAATTTTTTTGCAATAAAAAGAGGTGCTATTTTTGTGGGGGGGGGTGCAACTTACTATCCCTCCCCCTCCACACACACGCACTAAGGGAAAGAAGAAAATTATCTGCTCCTGGTCTAAAATGGAATAAAAAGAATTCTATTTTGGTCTGGGTAGCTCCTCACATTTCTCTCCTTCGTGTTAGGGTCAAGGTTAGGTGCTCTGCAATTCTTCACTATCTCAAATTTGATGGTCTCAACCCCCACCCAGAAGATCTCATCTCTGGGGGTGGAATATACTGATGTCAAGTTTACCTAGTTGCCATCTTGATGATAACTGTAAAGGGAAGTGGGGTGCCCCCTCCCCACTTCTGCTAGAAATAAAAACAATTCTAGCATTATTCTACTCTAATGATGTAGTCCCCAAATACCAGAAAGACCAACTTTTTTCCTACAGATCCTCTTGGGTGCTACGATTCACAGAGGAGACCACCTTGGTATTTCTTTGGGCCTCAGAAACTCAGTGATGGAAACTTTGGAGAGTGCCTTCTCTGTGGTGGCCCCTAAGTTGTGGAAGTTTTTGATTTCTTTTTGCTTTTAACCAGGTTTTATTGCCTGGTTTTATGTTTTGATATTGCTGTAAACCGCTGTGATATATATAATGACATGGCAGTATATAATTATTTTATATACCGGTAAATAAATAAGGCATGCCTGGAAGGCTCAGTTGGTTAGAACGTGGTGCTGATAGTGGCAAGGTTGCAGGTTTGATCCCTATAAGGGACACCTGCCTATTCCTGCATTGCAGGGGGTTGGACTAGATGTCCCTTCCAACTCTCCGCTTTTATGAAGGAAGTACATAAATAAATAAAAAACCCTCCCCACCAAGGTGTGTTTGGCAATTTCGTTATACAGTGATACCTTGGTTCTCAAACGGATTGGTTCTCGAACGCTGAAAACCTGAAAGTATGCGTTCCAGTTTTCGAACGTTTTTCGGAAGCTGAACGTCCGATGTTGACCATTGTTTTCAGGGCACCTGCACCAATCAGAAGCCATGCCTTGGTTTTCGAACATTTTGGAAGTCAAACAGATTTCCGGAACAGATCAAGTTCAAGAACCAAGGTACCACTGTACTTGCATATATTTTGCATATAATTATTTTTAAAAAACCACCTGCTCTTATGCAAGCTCTTGACTTGACAGACGGTCCAATGTAAGTAAAGCCTAGTAGGGTCAGAAAGAGCGTTTCCACCCCCATTGTTCAGCCCGGACCCTGAGGTCCAGTGCCAAGGGCCTTCTGGCGGTTCCCTCATTGCGAGAAGTGAGGTTACAGGGAACCAGACAGAGGGCCTTCTCGGTGGTGGTGCCTGCCCTGTGGAATGCCCTTCCATCAGAGGTCAAGGAAATAAGCAGCTATCCTATTTTTAAAGGACACCTGAAGGCAGCCCTGTTTAGGGAAGTTTTTAATATTTAATGCTGTATTGTTTTCAACACTTAGTTGGGAGCCGCCCAGAGTGGCTGGGGAAACTCAGCCAGATGGGCGGGGTACAAATAATAAATTATTATTATTATTATAAATGTATTTCTTTCTGAGAACCTGGCATATAGAATATTCAAATTACTGTTTGTATCCTTTGAACAAATCCTGTGTGCTTGACTAATTCTTTTTTGTTTTTTATTATTCATCATTTTTTTCTTTTCCTTTTCCTTTCCTTTTCATATTTTTACTTTTTTGTATTTTCCCTTTTTCTTTTTGAATATTTGGATGTAATGTTTAACTTTTGCTTTCTCTGTAATTTTTAAAAATGCAATAAAGATAATAAAAAGGGGGAGGGGAGAAAATAAGAAATACAATTTCTCTCTCTCTCCCACCCCTCCTTTTCATCGTAGGTGGCTTCCATCCATCCAGAATGCAGAATATTCCAACAACTTATGAAAGATGAGAGTCGATGCTTGGGGGGAAACGAAACTCTCTTCCCAGATTTTAAAGGTAACAGGCATGAGACCAGTCCTATATAAATATTCACCAAGATGCGCCAGCAACCTGGGTGGCCCCTGCTGGAATAGATGGGCCATTGGCTTGGTCCTGCGGGCTTTTATTGTCTGGATCCCGTAAAGCCATTATTCATCATTCTGGATAGTAGGAGTCTTCAATCTGACACTGAGTTTTCTCCTTAGGATGTGCAGGCATTTGGGATGGACTAAGTTGCTGGCCCAAAGCTACTTTTGGAGAGACGGTGACGCTCGCCTGCCCAGGATTTTTTGAAGAAATCACCAGCATACATGGCAAGACCCTTAAAAAAAAAAATCCCTCCCTTGTATCTCTCTGTCAGAGCTCATGTGGGTCAGAGAGGGAAATGGTATACAGTGGTACCTTGGTTCCTGCCAACCTAGCAGTTCGAAAGCACATCAAAGTGCAAGTAGATAAATAGGGTGGGAAGGTAAACGGTGTTTCCGTGCACTGCTCTGGTTTGCCACAAGTGGCTTAGTCATACTGGCCACATGACCCAGAAGCTGTACGCCGGCTCCCTCGGCCTATAGAGAAAGATGAGCGCCGCAACCCCAGAGTCGTCCGCGACTGGACCTAATGGTCAGGGGTCCCTTTACCTTTATGCATGTGATTATTATGATGATTTTCATGAAGTCCGTTCCAAAACCAAAGCGTTCCAAAACCAAGGCACGCTTTCCCATATAAAGTAATGCAAAATGGATTAATCCGTTCTACCCTTTGAAAAATAACCCCTAAAACAGCAATTTAACATGAATTTTACTGACAAGACCATTGATCCATAAAATGAAAGCAATAAACAATGCGCTGCAGTCACATCATCAACCAATCAATCAGTAGCTGAACTGGGTTCCACACAGTAACAAAGTAAGAGCCACGAAAACAAAAACGCAAAATAAATAGCAAAACCAGACAGACCTCAGCGTAACACTCAAAACGGAGCACGTTCGGCTTCTGAAAAATGTCCGCAGACCGGAACACTTCCTTCCGAGTTTGCAGTGTTTGGGTTCCTAGTTGTTTGAGTACCAAGGCATCCCTGTACTTCAAAGCATGTGACTTTGGCCAAATCCTATATAATAAAGTGCAAGTGTCTCTGCGTGCCGTCCGTCCGTCTGTGGGTTTGCGCTACTGCGCATGTGCCCCACGGACACAGGGATTGGACGACGCAGAGACACTTCGAGCGGCCGGGCGAAACTGTGCCGCTGCCATTGCCGTGTCCGCCTCCACCTCCTCCTCAGGCCGCCGCCGCCTCAGCCCTGTCGGGCAGCCCGCCCGACAGAGGCTGAGGCGCCGCCGCGGACGACGATGACGGAGCCGTGGTTGCGGACACCGAGGAGGAAGAGGCTGGCGGGGGCGGGGGCGCCGTCGTTGTGAAGGAAGGAACAGGGAAGGAACAGGGAAAGAAAAACGGAAAAATGGAGGGAGGGAGGGAGAATAGAGAAAGGGAGGGAGGGAGAAAGGACGGAAGGAAGGAAACATGGATGGAAGAATGGAAAAATGTAGGGAGAGAGGAGGGAAGGAAGAACAGAGGGAGGGAGGGGGAGGGAGAAACAGGGAAGGAGGAACGGAAAAATGGAGGGAGGGAGGAAGGAAGAACAGAGAAAGGGACGGACGGAGGGAGGGAGGGAGGAACAAACAACAAAACCTAACCTAACCTAAACATTAGACCTAAGCATTACAAAAACAACCTTTCCATGATGTTCTAGCGCCCGTTAATTTATCGGGCTGAACGTCCACTAGTTGACAATAATTCAGCCTAACCCACCTTGCAGGGCGATTGTGGGAATAAATTGAAGGCCGTCGAACAGACACTTCCTCTGACCTAACCTCTGACCTAAGCTCTGCTGGTGTCACTGAGAGTGTCCTTTGAGTTTTGCTTTGCTTTTTTACAATCAAGTGGTTGTATAAATCTTATGAAATAAGGTGCCTGCCCCTTTCCCCAGCTACCAGACACCCTGGTTCATGCCCATTAGTGTTTTAGGTTCTCCAGATATTGCCATCTCGATTTGCTGGCGACGTTGTACTAGGATAGGATGTGTTAACGTTAGAGCTTCACAGCGATATTTTTCCGCAGGGTTCCTGCACAGAAATTGCACTCCAGGCCTTTACTGGTCAGAGCCATTCCCCCCATATCCAGTTGCCTGCGGGTTTGAAGAGAGTTTAACAAAGGGGCCAGAAGATCAGGTCAGTCGAGCTTTTAAATCTGCACCGAATATTTTCCCGTTTGGAGATCGGAACCAAAACTAGACACGCCGGTGGCTTTCCTGCCAGCGCATTTGCACCGCGCCTGCCCTCTCCATCACTTTGCCCTTGCCCTGTTCACCTAGGAAGCAGAGCAACGTGGCTGGCAGGAGGCCAAGAGCGTGTTGCCATGGTTCCCCATTAAGTGCCCTGAATCTTCCACCCTTCAGCTTCATTGGATGACTTTGGGAGAGTGAGGTGAAGTAAGTGACAGGTGGGGACAACAAGAAGGAGCATCGCTAGGGTGCTGCAGTTCTGAAGGTAGCATGGGCCCAGGGGCGGAGAAAGCCTCCTCGCCACCCGGGGCGGTGAACAGAGGCTTCCCCCTGGGGGCGGGGCATTGTGACGTCACGATGCTCCGTCACAGCGGCTCGTGGGGGGTGCCCCGCCGCTGCTGCTTTTGGCGCGGTGGCTTGCAAGGGTGCCACGGGAGCAGCAGCGGCGCCGGCAGGCAGGCCCCATGCAGGGCGGGGCCAGCCCAAGTGTCACCCCCTCCTCCCCATGGAACCTGGGGTTTAGCGCCCCCGCCCCCTTGCGACGCCAGAGCATGGGCCCCCCGCATCAGCTGGAGGTCCCAAAGCATCATTGGGATCAGATAAGCAATGGGTCTTTTTGGCCCTTGGTCAAATGCCCATGCCGAAGCTAGTCTTGAACAGAATAGAAACTTCTGAATGCAGAAGTTGGTCATCCTTAGCCTAGATGCATGGAAACAAGCAAATGTGCATCATTCATGGAAGGGAAGGTCTTCTCGTCATAGTCCTGTGCTGCTCAGTCACGGCAGAGCTCAGTAGAGGGAGAAGCCAGCCAACCAGCCGAATCTCAGGGGGGCATTGCCTGGAGACAGAGTCTGTATACAAGGTTCAGTCCAGTCCTAAGGTCAGCAGTATCTCAGTTCACATAGTCAGATGATCTAGGGGTCAAGAAAGCCAAGGGTCTAAGGCAGGCATCCCCAAACTTCGGCCCTCCAGATGTTTTGGCCTACAACTCCCATGATCCCTAGCTTACAGGACCAGTGGTCAGGGATGATGGGAATTGTAGTCCAAAACATCTGGAGGGCCGAAGTTTGGGGATGCCTGGTCTAAGGTCACAAGAAGCACCAAGGTCTGGTCAGGAACGACAAATGTTGTTTCCAGCAACCAACTGAGGCTGGAAACTCTGCTTAAGGAAGTTGGAGCCAGCTGGTTCTCCTCAGGAGCAAGAAGGCTGATCACCAGCAGGTGGAGTCACTCTGCCTTCTGCTCCTTCAGGCTGTTGTTCAGCAGGTGAAGCCGACTCCTGGCCCATGACACTTCTGTCTTCTACACAATGCCCTCCCCTTCCGTGGTTACCAAGGGAAACGGGGTTTTAACTCTGAAAGATGCTTCCTCCTCATGTGCCGCCACTTCTGAATGTTCTCTTTATCCCCCACAGAAATCATACTATTCAACATTCTGGCACATCTACACCGCGGGCTATGCAACTTCCCTGGCTTCGCTCATTACAGCTCTGCTCATCTTCACCTTTTTCCGGTAAATGCTGAACGTGCCTTTCAGAGACAGAACCCAGCTCTACACTTATCTCGTCCTCCCCTGGGATTTGAACTAAACTGCTTTCCCTCTCCATATATATATATATATATATATATATATATATATATATATATACACACATATACTCCATATATATATATATATATATATATATATATATATATATATATCCCATGTTGCGTTTGAGTTTTCCTCAAGCCATGTGCTTCTGGGGCCTATAGCTTAGCTGCATCATGTAGGCTTTACCAGACTTTGATGGGGAGCAGAATAGCTCCATTGGACTCCATCACAACCCTGGGTACCTCCGGACTGCCACAATTTTGCAGGTGGAATTCAAACGTGTACTTTGCGTGTCATTTAGTTTTTCACATTTAAAGTGGATTAAAGAGCTCAGTCACCCTTGTGCAACAAAACCACTTGAAAAATAGGAAACTCCTTTGAGGTTAGGGAAGTGATAGGGAAATGTGGAATGAACGAACAATGAACAGGATGGCATGTAAACACCATGAATTCAAGATGAATGCAAAATAAAGACTGAATGTCGTCTAAGTGCCACACGGAGATGGAGGAGAAATTTAATTCACATTCATGGAATCATAGAATTGTAGATTTAGAAGGGACCACGCGGGCCATCTAGTCCACCCTCTGCAATGCAGGATTTTTTTTTGCCAAAGGTGAGGCTCAAACCCATGACCCTGATATTAGAAGAAGAAGAAGAGTTTGGATTTGATATCCCGCTTTATCACTACCCGAAGGAGTCTCAAAGCGGCTCACATTCTCCTTTCCCTTCCTCCCCCACAACAAACACTCTGTGAGGTGAGTGGGGCTGAGAGACTTCAGAGAAGTGTGACTAGCCCAAGGTCACCCAGCAGCTGCATGTGGAGGAGAGGAGACACGAACCCGGTTCACCAGATTACGAGTCTACCGCTCTTAACCACTACACCACACTGGTGTAAGATTCAAAAGTGAACTTACCTAAATTTCACCTTTGAAAACTCCATGAGAACTGAAACACAGCCATCTAAATTGGCACTTCTCTGAATTGTGCGTTGCAGTCTTCCAGCCAAGTAATGGGGGAAGATTCTAGGGGTCAAATGTGCATATAAGGGCTTAGTGGCACTTAACTTTCCTCTGCACTTTCCAGCTCCATATCTGAGTGCTCACTCACTCACTCACTCACTCACTCACTCACTCACATTCTTTCTTTTTGCTCCAGAGCTTTCCCCATGAAAATCCACTCTTTAGTGCTGAGTCGGAGCAAATGGCAATCCATGGGGAAATTGAATTTCGTGTTTAGACCTTTTACCCTCCCCGAAATAAGCTCACACCAGAGACAGATATTTGGTTTGGTTTTTGGCAGAATTTAGGCCACAACTTTATTGATTACAACCAAGTGAGTGGCTGCATAGGCTCTGGTTCGACTATCTCCCTGCACCCTTGCAGGCAGAACTGTCCCAGAGCCACATTCGTAGGACAGACAGGGATGAACACCAGGGATGGCTGTTGGTAGGTTTACCATTCAGCCATCCTGATGTCCCTGGGACTCAGCCATAGGCCGTACCCTTTCGGGAACGACAAATCAATGAGTCCCTGTACCGGAACATCCTGCATTTGCATAGATGTGGCCACACACTGTGCCATGCCTATCACCTGAACCAGAGCCTATCCGCAACTTACAAGTTGTGACTAATTGGCACGCGGCAGGCGAAACCCAAGTGGCAACAGCCAATCAGCCAAATGGGGAAAATTCCTACCGTGCCCCTGTCCCAACGACAGGTGACACACGACGGCATAGCAAGGTCAACGCAAGCCCTAAATATAGGGAGAGGTGGGTGGGTGTTCCGATGAGAAAGGCCCCAAAGAGGAAACTCAGCAGCCTTGCATGGGCTTAAATAGGCCCCATGTTGCTGCAATTTTACAACGCCCCATTGGCCAGATTGCACCCCAGCAACTCGGGACCGACCTACCGGTATCAGGGGTTGCGACCTGCTTTTCCAATTGCCCCCACAACACAGGGTTGGGTAGCTGGTTGCACCGCAACACGGACCGTCTTTTAATGGAGGACCCAATTTGACGTTGGTTGCGCTTCAGCTTTTAAAGAGCGGTTTTTCCTGGGGAAAGATCCAGGGTGAGAATAAAACACTCAGACACAGTGCTTTAAAGCACTGGAAAACACGAGGCAACAGGTAAAGTAACATTATTTAAATGCTGGTTGAAACAACATACAAAAATGCACTGAATGGGGGGGGGGAGGAAATCGCTTTGCACATTTATTAGGAGAAGTTTGTATTAGGAGAAGTTTGAAATAAAATGCTGATGATCCTTCATGAGGTCTTTCAAAGAAATAAATCACCTGCGGATGTGGAAATGTGGAGAATGGACCGTAAAGTTGGAAAAATTAGAAACTGAGAGGAGCTGAAATTTACAGAATCTCTCACCCCTAATTCCTTGTAAGCTAAATCCCTTTTAAAGATACCCAAGTTGGTGGCCATTCCTATCATTCCTGCAGCCAAAGCCACCATTTAGGTGCCCTGAAAGCAGAATTCAGCTCAATTCAGCGAGGTTATGTCAGCCTGCAAAACTGACAATCTGCTTTCCTGCCCCTTTCCAGGAAATTCCACTGCACACGGAATTATATCCACATGCATCTGTTTGTCTCCTTCATCCTGAGGGCAGCTGCCGTTTTCACCAAAGACACCATTTTGTTCTCCGACGACAGCATGGACCACTGCCTGATGTCAACGGTACGCATCTGACCTGCTTTTGAAAATAATACTTTACACAAAAGCTGTTTGTTTGCAGAAGGAGCGGGCTATGAGGTTTCTGAGACATGGCTTCTGTTTTGCTTTCATGAGGGGGGAAAGGATGGCTTTGACCTTTTTCAACATGGCCATTTCATGCTTCCTGATTTCCCTAGTGGGTAAGAAGTCTTGGGGGCAAACTTTAACTCAGTTTGCTTTGTGAGGTGAGAGTACCGGGGAGACTCCACTGCCCTTTCTGGGAGGGAGGAAATGTACAGACTGGAAGCATGAGCAGAGTACTAAAGAAGAAGAAGAGTTTGGATTTGATATCCCGCTTTATCACTACCCGAAGGAGTCTCAAAGCGGCCAACAATCTCCTTTTTCCCTTCCTCCCCCACAACAAACACTGTGAGGTGAGTTGGGCTGAGATACTTCAGAGAAGTGTGACTAGCCCAAGGTCACCCAGCAGATGCATGTGGAGGAGCGGAGACGCCAACCCGATTCACCAGATTACGAGTCCACCACTCTTAACCACTACACCACACTGGCTCTCAGTCCATCACTTCCTCAAGAGCGGAAAAGTTCTTTCTGTCAGCCAAAAGCTTCACTTACCAACCTTTCCCAGTTGTGGCTGGGATGCTCTCCCCAGGGAAGTCCACCTGGTGCCATCACCAACAGCCTGTGGCCATTTTTCTGCTGCTTATTGATAGCTGTTCGGTGCTGACCAGGTTTTGCTGGGTCCATTTATGAGCCACTGTAATGGTTTGAATGCAACATGTTTTCGTTTTTATGCCCCGCCTTTGGCTCTTAATTTTTTCCGTGAGTTGTTTAGAGACTCTTTCATGAGTGGTTAATTAGCAAAATCCTCACCACCCCCAATCCATCATCAACATTTGCCCAAGTATTAGGAAGAAAATTCCCATTGTATGAGCTGTTTGACAGTGGAAGGTGGTCGATTCTCCTCCCTTGGATGTTTTTAAATGGAGATTGGATGGTCATCAGGGGTTCTTTAGCTGGGATTCAGATGATGAGGGCTGGATTTAGGTTTCATGAGGCACTAAGCTACTGAAGGTAATGGGGCCCTTTATATGTCCAGCTGTCCTTTGTCAACAACAAATTGTTGCTGTTTTTTTGTGTTGAATATATGGTAGATGGTAATTTATGGACCTAATAGGTATCTAAAGCCATTTGCACATAACAAAATGTGTATTTTATCAAAGTAATTGTTACAACCAGTCCATGCAGAATTAGGCACCCTATATATAGAAAGGAGCAAACCAGTGATATTTTAGGGAGCAGGCTAGCCGGTGGGGCCCATGACTTACATCATAGGAGCCTACAAAACACTGTTGCTGTATGAAGGTTTTATTTTATTTCTTTTTTATCTCATATTTTGGAAATATACACCCAGGTTTTCTCCTCTTCAATTTTTTGGGGGGCTCCCAAGAGAGTGGGGCCCTAAGCTATAGCTTGCTTAGCTCATACGTAAATCCGGCACTGCAGATGACCCTCAGGATGCCTTCCAACTCTATGATTCTACGATTCTATATAATCACCAACATCCCTGCCAGGAGAAGAAAAAGGCCACAGCCCTCATTTGAATGAGGAAAATCTTACCTGATGAAAGAACCTCGTTGTCTGAAATTACCCTTGTTTTGTCCTGTAGGTGGCATGCAAGTCTGCAGTGGCTTTCTTCCAGTTCAGCATCCTAGCCAACTTCTTCTGGTTGCTGGTCGAGGGCATGTATCTGCAAACCCTACTGATGCTGACCTTTGTGTCGGACAAACAGTATGCATGGAGTTTCATCCTGATTGGCTGGGGTTAGTAGACGGCTTTGACTTCTGTGTCCAGGGCGGCTGTCTACCAGCTCCATCTGGTACGCAGGCTGAGACCCTACCTGCCTGCGCACTGTTTCGCCAGAGTGGATGCATGCTCTGGTTATCTCCCGCTTGGACTACTGCAATGCGCTGTACGTGGGGCTACCTTTGAAGGTGACCCAGTAACTACAACTAATCCAGAATGTGGCAGCTAGACTGGTGACTGGGGGTGGCCGCCGAGACCATATAACACCCATCCTGAAAGACCTGCATTGGCTCCCAGTATGTTTCCAAGCACAATTCAAAGTGTTGGTGCTGACCTTTCCTTTACCAGGCATGTATTAGGGCTGCCACCCACTTAATCAAAGCATAGTTGATTCATCGGATGAGTTATAGTGGATTTGTTGATCTGGCCCTGTGATTAAGGTGTGTGCATTCATTTCGTGACAAATGAAAATGGAATCAAACAGATCCTCTTTCCATTTTTGTGTGAAACAAATGGCAAGGGTGTGATTGATTGATTGATTGATTGATTGATTGATTGCATTTATAGTATAGTACACCTTTTACTCCAATGAGTTCAAGTTGGCATGTAGGGTGCTCCCTCTCCTCATTTAAATGGCTCAGGACTGCAATACCTCAAGGACTGCCTCTTTCCATATGAACATAGCTGTCAACCCTCCCTTGTTTTGGCGGGAAACTCCCTTATTCCAATGCCGTTTCCCGCTGCTATCCCGGATTGTTGATATCCCTTAAATTCCCCGGATTTCAAAGGAAGCAGCTCCTCTCCCTCCCTGCCGGCCAGGGAGGCTCCTCAGCTGCGTTGCTTGGCTGCCAATAAGGAATCTGAGACCGACTGGGGGCGGAGCTTGCATGCCTTGTGCATCCAGACCCTCATGCCCAACCAGACAGCCAGCCTGCCTGCCGTCTACGCGCTCGCTCTTTCGCTTGCCCGTTTGCGCGCAGCCTCTGGAGCGCAGGGTGGTGAGGCTACTTGGTGCCATTGCACCGCCCTCGCGGCATCCCTTATTTTCAAATCCGAAAGTTTGGAAAAATCCCTTATTTTCAAATCCGAAAGTTGACAGCTATGCATATGAATCTACCTGGACTCTGAGATCATCCTCTGAGGTCCTTCTTCATATGCCTCCTCCATGAAAGGTCCAGAGGGTGGCAACACAAGAACGGGCCTTCTCTGTGGTGGCTCCCATTTGTGGAATGCTCTCCCCAGGGAAATTTGCCTGGCGCCTTCATTATACACCTTTAGGCGCCAGGCAAAAACTTTTCAACCAGGCCTTTGCCTGACTTGATCTACATATTATGCCCTTTTAAGATGTGTGTTTTTGGGGGAGGGGCTATTGGGTTTTTGTTTTCATTTTTATTATGTATTATGTGGTTTTATATCTTTATTTTATTTTATTTTATTTTAACCTATGACTGTTATTTAACCCACTTTCCCCCCTTTGTTTCAGGAGCACCAGTGATCATAACATTGATATGGATCTTGAGCAGGATTTACAGACAGAATACTGGGTGATTTATTTATTTATTTTACTGCTAGATTTTCACAAAAATGATTACAGGGAGAAGTTCCAAGTTTTCATTCAGTCTCAGAAATTTAAATGCTGAAATTTTAAAATGGGAGGGGGGGAAACCAACATATCTGGAGGCTAAATCAATGGAAGTGATAAGGGGGGCATATTCAGGTTTGTTTGCATTTTAAAGAGAAATTCATCCAACCAAGACGCAACTATTCTTCAAAATCTGCACTTCTCTGAATTTTGCGATGCAGTTTTGTACACCAACCATGTATACAAAAATGGACATATTAGGGAAGATGCATTTAATATGTGCATTAAAATACATATATTATGAAAGTAACACAAAATGCATTATATTATGAAACACTGCTTGCAGGAATTGTATCATTAGCCAAAACTGCATACAAAAATGTGATACTAAGGAGAAATTTGCACTATGGATCTGACAAATTTTCATGAGAATTTTTTGTTTTGTTTTTGGATGCAACAATTACCACAGAAATGCAGAGGACTGAATTCAAGAATTATTTGAAAAGAGAGATGAAGACAAAGTGAAATGGACAAATTTATCCATCCCTAATTTAGGGCACTACGACAACTGTGAATTGAGAATGGGGAATGGACATAGTTCAGCAATGAGCACCTCTTTTGTGAGAAGGTCCCTGGATCGATCTCCAACATTTTGACATGGGGGGGGGGGAGGTCCCCTTTCTGAAACTCTGGAGAGCTGCTGGCAATGATCTAGATGGATCAGTTTGCTATCTAAACCTCTTACCTCTCTCTGGTACTGATTCTTTAGTTAAAGGAAGCAGAAATATTAAGAGGGACTGATAGCAGGGACAGGAAGGAAGGGTTTTTAATTTGGTATACAGTAGTACCTTGGTTCTCAGACTTAATCCGTTCCAGAAGTCCGTTCCAAAACTAAAGCGTTCCAAAACCAAGGCGCGCTTTACCATAGAAAGTAATGCAAAATGGATTAATCCATTCCAGCCTTTTAAAAACAACCCTAAAACAGCAATTTAACATGAATTCTACTATCTAATTTAGAGGCCATTGCTCCATAAAATGAAAGCATTAAACAATGTACTGCAGTCATACAATCAATCAATCGGTAGCTGAACCGGGTTCCGCACAGTCACAAAAACGAAACAAAATGAGCCGCAAAAACAAAGACGTAAAATAAATTGCAAAAACAGACAGGCCTCAGCATAACACTCAAAACGGAAGTGTGGCTGTCAGGGCCTCCCCCCTCGCCGGTCATTCAATAAGGAGTCCGAGTCATTTGCCTTTGAAGCTTTTATCTGTGCTCATTATATTACAGTGCAGAGCTAAGTCATAAACATGTCTACTCAATCACTAGCAGAATCCGGAAGTGCTGAGCGACGATTTTCCCGCCAGCAGAGCCACCTCAGAAAGCGAAAGCGTCTCTTCCTTCTCCTCAGTCTCTCCCCCAGACACACTCCCTGGGAGTTGCCAGGTCTCTCCCTGCTTAGCTCGAGCCCTGGCAACGCCTTCCCTTCTGAACAGCTGCTGCTCCCACTTCCAGATGAGTCCGTCGTTAGAATGGGCAGCTGTTCTCTGTAAACACTCAGAGTCGGACTGGAAGGGGGAGGCAGATCCCTGACAGTGGCACTCAACGGAGCATGTTCGGCTTCCGATAAAAGTTCACAAAGGCATTTGAGAACACCAAGGCATTTGAGAACCAAGGTACCACTGTACAAAGCACGACACGGTCATCAAATGGCAGAGGAGGTGGATGAAGTCTCTTCTTTCAAGGTAAAGGTAAAGGGTAAAGGGACCCCTGACCATTAGGTCCAGTCGCGGATGATTCTGGGGTTGCGGTGCTCATCTCTCTTTATTGGCCGAGAGAGCCGGTGTACAGCTTCCGGGTCATGCGGCCAGCATGACAAAGCCGCTTCTGGTGAACCAGAGCAGAGCACGGAAATGCCGTTTACCTTCCCACCGGAGCCGTACCTATTTATCTACTTGCACTTGGGACTGAGCAACGGGAGCTCACCCTGTTGCAGGGATTCGAACAGCCGACCTTCTGATCGGCAAGCCCTAGGCTCTGTGGTTTAACCCACAGCGCCACCCGCATCCCCTTCCTTTTCCCTGTCTTTCAAGGTAATAGACATAATTTGTTTCTTTTTTGTTGGCTGTTTCAGATGCTGGGATGATGATGAGGAGAGCTCTGCAGTCCTCTGGATCATCAAAGGACCCATCCTATTAACTGTCATAGTGAGTTTTCCTTTTGATCAAATGAATGCTTTGAAAAACAGAAAGCCCAGAAATTGTCGTCAGTCATTGGGGGACACTGGGCTGTGTGCCGCTATTGCGCCCTTTGAGATGTTAAGAACCTAAGAAGACCCTACTGGATCAGACCTCCCTCCTTCTCTACAAAGTGGGATATTGCTCAGTCAGGGTGAGGAATTTCCCAAATTTTTGCCTGTTTGATTTGGCTGAGGAAGTACACAGCTCCCTGATAACTGTAGATGGAGGTGTTTGTTTTTTGGCTGAATGTACAGATTATGGTTGGTTAGCCAGATGTTTGGCTACACAGCTCTGACCCACAGAAAACCTAGATTCCACGTTCATGCAGAATGTCCTTGACAACCCCTTGCAACAGAACCATCTGTGTTATGAAATCAAGGCCTTGCGGATTTGCAGGGGACTTGTAGGTTATCTATCCCACATGAACTGTTCAGTAAAGGAGATCTAGAGAAAAATCAACCCCAATTACTAGTTTTCTAGTTTCTTCCTGAAGACCTTGAGTGAAAGAAAGATGGCTACCACCTCTCTAGGTACTTCATTGTCTTCTTGCCATCAGAAATCTTCTCCAAATCTACCTTCTTGTTTTAGATTTAATAGAGAGGAAGGGATGTATCTTACACTTGTTGATCTCGTTTGGATACAATCCGAGGTTATTTCTCAGTAAAGTAATGCGACCTGGAAATGCATTCACTAAGCTTTGGTGGATGCTGAGATTCCCTCTCATCTCTCTAGATGAACTTTGCTATCTTCCTCAACGTCATCCAGATTTTGGTGCAGAAATTAAAATCTTCAAAGACTGGAGGAAGGCATACAAGGCATTTTGTGTAAGTGGCCAAACCTTTCATCCTCACGAGCCGGAGAGGTTAGACCCCGATTGTCCAGCATACACCAGGGGTGAGAAATCTGTGGACCTCTAGATGTTGATGAGCTTCAGCTCCCATTAGCCAATACATGGCCAAAGATCAGGGATGGTGGACATTGCAATCTAACAGCATCTGGAGGGCCACAGGTTCTCTGTGCTGGTCCCGTGGGTTACCCAAAAGGCGAGGTCCAAGTCTGGTCCGTGGTCAGAGGTGCAATGTAAAGGCAGTCCGTAGTAACTGAAGCTGGGTGCAGGCCAGGGAGTCAGGCAAAGTCAGGATCAGGTAGGCAAGCAGGGAACCAGGGCGGGTCAGGAGCTCAGGCAGGAAAACAGGACAGGGATCGAGCAGTAACACCGACAGGAACTGGTCAGCGACGACGTTGCTCCTGCAACTTGGGGCTGGGGCTGGCCGGCTTTTATCTGCCCCGAGGCATAGGGCGCTCCGATCCTCAGGTGACTCGCCTCTCCTTCTGGCCTGGAGGCGAGCACTCCTCCTGCGGGAACTCCGTTCCCTTCGCCTCTCTGCCCTGAGCCTCTGCAGCTAAGGAGAAGCTGGAGGGTTACCGGACCCAGAGGCAACCTCAGCTTCCCCTGACGGGGCTGGGAGTGGAGCACCTGCAGGCAATGGGTTCTCCATCCCATCAGGAGCCAGAGCAGACTCAGCAGATGCCTGCACCTGAGGATCCAGCACAGGTGAGGACCCTTCAGACTCAGGCCCTAGCCCCGGCTCTGCTGGTTCTGGAGGCGGGGAATCCTGTGCAGGCTGGGATCCCTCAGGTTCAGCATCTGAGTCTGAATCCCAGGCCATCACACACTGTAAGCAGATTTCTGCCAAAGTTGTGGCTTATGTGGTAGTTGGGCAGAAGCAGGAGGAAGATTGAACTGTCCCTGTCCCACTCTGTGCATAGGCGGGACACCAAGGGCAGCTCACTACCACCACCAGGCCTAAACCTTGAATACCAACAGGGCTTGCTGCTGAGTAAACATGCCTAAGTGTCAGGGACCGTGCTGAGGAGGAATGGTGGGGGAGTCTCCCCCTGCTCCTGATTCAGATCCTGAATCTTCCCAGGAGCAGGAGGACAGTATAGATTGGGTACAGTGGTTTGCAGAGGGACATAGTTCAGAAGGCAGAAGCTGGGAAATACTGAATGGGGAACAGCTAGGAGAAGAAACACGGGAAAAGAGAGTGTTAACAGTTTCTGGACAGCATACGCCCACCTTCTCCAAAGTCTCAGAGAGCTCAGAAAGTGGCAGAACAGAAAGCACAGAGGGTACAACCTCAGATTACAAGACGTAGAAGTGATATAGATTAATAGGAACAGAAGGGGGTAGATTCCTTAATTGGGAGCACCGCCATTCTAGGAGATGTGCTCTTTGTTCTCTCGCTGTGATTATTAAAGTTTATAACTGGTAAGAAAACTCCTTTTACTTTGTTCTCCTTATCTACTGCCCCGGCGGAGGAAGCCGATTCCCTGAAGCCTGGCACTAAGATTGCAGTTTCACAGGGGTTGTGCGGAAACCACATTCAGGAGCAGTGCACCAGAAGCAGAAAGACTCTTCTGGTGTATTTTCTGTTCTGCCACCTCAGTGGAGGGTGACACCCTGATCCACAAGCTACGCATATACCTTCCCCATGAATGAGAACCACTGCCATCATTTTTTAATCCACCACCACCTCCCCAGTGTTCTGTGGAAGTCTTTTCCACATTGGAAGCACCTCCCCTGCCTGAGAAACCTTGTACGCCCCTGCAGGACCCTGTCAGCAAACTGCCACCTGAGTCATCTCTGGCTGCCCAGAGGTGTGTGGCCTTTTCTGAACTCCTAT
Organism: Darevskia armeniaca; assembly: GCA_034641395.1. Lineage (NCBI taxonomy): Eukaryota > Metazoa > Chordata > Lepidosauria > Squamata > Lacertidae > Darevskia > Darevskia armeniaca. The sequence continues at coordinate 130,332 of JAWWNF010000904.1, forward strand.
CCCATCCACATTCTCTCTTTCAGGAGACTAGCAAAATCGACGTTGCTGCTCATCCCTCTCTTTGGGGCTCACTACATCATCTTTGCCTTCTTTCCAGAGAGCATTGGGATGGTCGCCAGGCTGTACATTGAGCTAGGCTTGGGTTCCTTTCAGGTAAGAGTTGGGAAAGGGCTGTAGCTCAGGGGTAGAGCATCCGTCATTGCCTGCAGAAGGTCCCAGGTTCAATCCCCAATAGCATCTCCTGGTAGGGCTGGAATAAGACTTTGTCCCTGGACCCCTGGAGAGATGCTGCTCATCAGCGTGGACAATACTGAGAGAGATGAGCCAATTATCTGACGTGGGTGGTGCTGTGGGTTAAACCACAGAGCCTAGGGCTTGCCAATCAGAAGGTCGGCGGTTTGAATCCCCATGACGGGGTGAGCTCCCGTTGCTCAATCCCTGCTCCTGCCAACCTAGCAGTTCGAAAGCACGTCAAAGTGCAAGTAGATAAACAGGTACTGCTCCAGCGGAAAGGTAAACGGCATTTCCATACGCTGCTCTGATTCGCCAGAAGCGGCTCAGTCATGCTGGCCACATGACCTGGAAGCTGTACGCTGTCTCCCTCGGCCAGTAAAGTGAGATGAGCGCCACAACCCCAGAGTCGGTCACGACTGGACCTAATGGTCAGGGGTCCCTTTACCTTTACCCTTTATAAAACAGCTCCCAGTTTATACAGCTCCCTATAGTATACAGCAGGCACATCCAACTCCCAAGAGACTGTGATCTACTCCCAGTATAAAAAAACAACAACTGGCAGTGATCTACCCATTGTCATTGGAGGGAGGAGGAGCGTGCGTGGGGTGTGTGTGTGGAAGGGGAGGATTGCCCAGAGCTGTTGAGCTTTCTTTGGGGAGGAATGACCAGAGTTGTGGATAAGGATCCCCTGGAGATGTCTGGTATACAGGAAGTCTGCAGCTCAATGGTCGAGCATCTGCCGTGCCATCCACGCAGAAAAGTTCAAGCTCTCTAGGTAGGGCTGGGAATGTCCCCTGTCTGCAATCCCAGGAAGACTATGCCAGACAGCTGGACCTACAATTGGATGGACCAATGATCTGGCTTAGTATAAGACAAATTCCTATGCTCCTGAGAACTGGAAGCCAGAGAGAACTAAGCACTTCCTGATACTTTCCACTCTCTGGCTCAATGGGAGCATTTCCCTCTTTCAAGATTTGTTTGTGTGTAGCCAAACAAGAAGAGCCCGGCTGGATCAGACCAAAGTTCACTTAGTCCAGCATCCTCTTTTCTGACATAGACCAACCAGATGTCTCTAGGAAGATGACAAGCAGGGCAAGAAAACAACATTAGTTTGGTAGGTGAGTGCTTCTCCCACAATTCTCTTCTCTCTCTTTCTCTTTCAAAGGGCTTTGTTGTCGCTCTCCTGTACTGTTTCTTAAATGGAGAGGTAAGTGGAAATGAGAAAGGCTGATTTTTTAACCTATAAAGTCTATAGAGCCAGTGTGGTGTAGTGGTTAAGAGCAGTAGACTTGTAATCTGGTGAACCGGGTTCGCGTCTCCTCTCCTCCACATGCAGCTGCTGGGTGACCTTGGGCTAGTCACACTTCTCTGAAGTCTCTCAGCCCCACTCACCTCACAGAGTGTTTGTTGTGGGGGAGGAAGGGAAAGGAGAATGTGAGCCGCTTTGAGACTCCTTTGGGTAGTGATAAAGCGGGATATCAAATCCAAACTCTTCCTATACAGCTCAGGTTCCCAGTACCAGGGGTGTAGGAAGGGGTGTGTGGTGGGGGCGGGCTGCCCCGGATGTCATCCCAGAGGGGGGTGACAAAATCCCGCCAGGTGGATCGTGCCACTGTGCCGCAATCAGACTCCCGCTGGGAGGATCGCGCCACCGCACCACAATCAGACCCCTGCCGGGAGGATCATGCCACCGCACCAATCGCCCCCATGGGTGGATTGCCCCACCCCTTGGGTGGATCGTCCCGACCCCTGGGTGCACGGCATGTGCGCCGCTCCAGGTACCCGAGCAGCTAGCTCCGTCACTGCCCAGTACCTCAAGGACCACCTCCCCCCCCATGAATGTACCAGACCTTGCAACCATCACCTGAGGCCCTTCTCCATGTGCCCCCTGTTCAGAAGGTCCGGAGGGTGGCAACTGGTCATTAAGCTAGGTAATGACGGTGCTAGGTAATGACGGTGCTTACCTGGCACCATCATTACCTAGCTTTAGGTGCCAGGCGCCTGCATGTCTACCCCCCCGGCCTTTGGCTCTTAAATACCTCCTTGAGTGGTTGGGATGCTTTAATTCAGGTTTTAAGAAATAAAGATAGGGTTTAGGTTTTTATTTATTTTCTTTAATGTGGTTTTAATGCTCTTCTCCCCACCCCGCCCAAGAATGATGGAAGAGGCTGCAAAGTTACTTGCCTTCCAACATTTATCCAGTGGAAATAGAGACGTCCCATTGCATAATGATAATTTTACTATTTATACCCCACCCATCTGACTGGGTTGCCCCAGCCACTCTGGGCAGCTTCCAACTTATATAAAAACATAATAAAACATTAAAAAAACCCTTCCTTATACAGGATTGCCTTCAGATGCCCCCGAGGTCGGATAACTCCATAGTCTCCAACATTTCTCCAATGAAAATAGGGACATCCTTAGGAAAAGTGGGACATTCCAGGATCAAATCAGAAACCAAGATGACTTCTCTTAATCAGGGATATCCCTGGAAAATAGGGACACTTCGAGGGACTGAAGTTAGGGGCTGTGGTTTGACTCTGTCCCAGCTGTAAGGCTCCATTTCTTTTCCTGCTGTTGCTTCCTCCATCTTAGGTCCAGGCTGAGTTCAAGAAATGTCTGCGGAAATGGCACTACCGACATTACCTCAGCTTTGCCCGGGTGCATCGGAGCCTCTCCAGAGATAACAGCCCTGTTAATTACGTCACACAGTTATCTATGCTGGACAGAATCAGTCCCAAGAGGGGCGCCTGTCAGAATGGCTTGTCCTCTGTCTGAGGATGTTCCTCTCTTTCATGACCTCCAAGGTTTGGGGGAGGGGGAGGTACCCGGCCCTCTTGTTCCAGCAGAAGTGGCAGCTGTATCAGAAGACTTCCACCCTACAAGTACCCTATGGGACCTTACAAGACAGAAATTGCTAAGTCGGGGTCAGGTTGTTGGCTGTTGTGATGTGGGTACCTCAGACCACCTGTCTTTTGCAGGAGGGTTGGTGCAATTAAAGTATATTGAGGGGCTCTCTGTTGTCCAACAAGGCCACTTAAAAATAAATTTTTAAAAATGGGATGTTTTGCAGTTAGGAAAGTGACAGGGAACTCCATGACTAATTCATGGGAATGTGTATAAACAGAAAGGAGGGATTAGGGGGTGTGGGGATGTGGGTGAAGATGAAAGCAGGGGCCTGCAAGTACCTGCAGAATAAGAGAAGACGTTTTCATCATTCTGCAGAAGGTGAAAAGGGTGCTTAGTGTAATGTGTAAGAGGAGGAAGGGGCAGAGATTCCCACAGGGGTGGTCTGTGTGCAAGGAAGCTCTCACAAAAGGATGAGGGCAGATTTGAGGTTGGAGGTGAAGACAGGGATCAAGTTTGCAGATGACACCAAATTGGGAGGGGTGGCTAATACCCCAGAGGACAGGATCACACTTCAAAATGACCTTAACAGATTAGAGAATTGGGCCAAAGCAAACAAGATGAATTTTAACAGGGAGAAATGTAAAAAAAATAAAAAAAAAAATGAAAGGCACAAATACAGGATGGGTGACACCTGGCTTGAGAGCAGTACATGTGAAAAGGATCTAGGAGTCTTGGTAGACCACAAACTTGACATGAGTCAACAGTGTGATGCAGCAGCTAAAAAAGCCAATGCAATTCTGGGCTGCATCAATAGGAGTATAGCATCTAGATCAAGGGAAGTAATAGTACCACTGTATTCCGCTCTGGTCAGACCTCACCTGGAATACTGTGTCCAGTTCTGGGCACCACAGTTCAAGAAGGATACTGACAAGCTGGAACGTGTCCAGAGGAGGGCAACCAAAATGGTCAAAGGCCTGGAAACGATGCCTTATGAGGAACGGCTTAGGGAGCTGGGTATGTTTAGCCTGGAGAAGAGAAGGTTAAGGGGTGATATGATAGCCATGTTCAAATATGTAAAAGGATGTCATATAGAGGAGGGAGAAAGGTTGCTTTCTGCTGCTCCTGAGAAGAGGACACGGAGCAATGGATTCAAACTACAAGAAATAAGATTCCACCTAAACATTAGGAAGAACTTCCTGACAGTAAGAGCTGTTCGACAGTGGAATTTGCTGCCAAGGAGTGTGGTGGAGTCTCTTTCTTTGGAGGTCTTTAAGCAGAGGCTTGACAGCCACCTGTCAGGAATGCTCTGATGGTGTTTCCTGCTTGGCAGGGGGTTGGACTGGATGGCCCTTGTGGTCTCTTCCCACTCTATGATTCTAAGTGGGGCTACAGAGCAGAAAAGAGAAGTGGCTCCAGAAATGACGTTGGGGATGGAGTGGGTTGAAAAATTTAAATATATGGTAACTGATGAATATGGTTTAGATCTGGACTGTTTGGATATGGTATTGGAAGTGAGATTTTATGGAATTCGCTGAAACTGGCTGGGTGGCACTGCTGGAAGGAGGAAGGGTCGGGGGGGGGAAGGGGGGAAGGATGGAACTTGCCAAACTTGCAGTGACACTGCAGGTCCGGGGGTGGGGGAGGAGGGGAGAAAAGATTAGAGAAATGTAAGGGTTAACTAGAATAGTAGGTTACTGAATAAGGTAAAAATCCTAAGGAAATACCTAGGGGTTCCCAGGAGTTTTAGATCACATTAGTGGTAATAAGAATAAGTTTAGGATAAGGAAAAGGAAAAAAAATGATATTAAAGATTTTTTGACAAGAATTAACAATGAAGATTAAACTGCGTAAATAAGAGAGACACTGAAACTCAGAAGGGGAGGTCGGAGGAAGTCCCATAAAGATGTGATGGGGAAATGTGAAGAAATTTTGTTGTTGTTGTTGTTTGTATTTGTGACGATAGTAAATGTTTGTTTGTGTTAAAAACCCAATAATAATTATTTTTTTTTTTTTAAGGAAATGATGTTGGGGAGGTGAAAAGCAAGTTTCATTGTTCCACGGGATGGGAAGGGGAAGCTGTAGGGGAAGGGGGTGTTAAAGTAGAGGAAATGGCAAGCAGAACATGCAGGGGCTCAACCCCTACCGTGTTTCTCCTAAAATAACACACCCCCACCCTAAAAAAAAACACACACAGTATGGCTTATTTTGGGGGGATGTCTTATTTTAACCGCTCCGCATTGGTACACTGCATAGCCACGCCTATCCAGGCCGTCTTAAGGGAGAGGCGCCGCGTCACTATGTCTTATTTTGGGGGTATGGCTTATTTTCGGGGTATGGCTTATATTTCACAAATGCGTAGAAATCCTGCTATCCTGGCTTATTTTATGGCTACATCTTATTTTAGGAGAAACAGGGTAGTATCAAATAAACACGCTGATATCAGAAATCCAGTCTGGCCATGTGTTTGCGTGTGTTGCTTTAAATAATAATAATAAAAAACACAGAAACAAGTCACAACAAATCTTTTATTGTTATTATTACATTTTGCTTTTAATAACATATATTCTCAAACTCCAAAATATATCTCACAGTGGGGGCGGGGGGGGCATAGCACTGTTGAAATGCAAAAGAGATCTTGTTTATTTACATCGCCTTGAGAAGCAGTTCTGCCTCCGGGTTTCTACTGCTCCGAAGGTTTACAAAGGAAAATGGTCACCTCAATCAGTGCCCTGCCCGCCCATTCGCCATATTCATTTTAAAAATTATTGATATATATTTATTTTTTTACATTCAGCATAAGGAGAACGCTTGAGCAGAGGCCCCATTAGAAACAATGGCCTTGCTGGCATAACTCTTGGCTCTGGGTACACCTTCAGCATGAGCACCCAAAAATGGTCCATGGGAATCCCAAAAGTATCAGAGGGCACAATCCTGAGCACTTCAGAAGTAACAGGTGAGGCTTACCCTCAAGCAAGTGTGCACAGGGTCACAAAATAAGTCAGCTCTTTAAGGACACCATTGTAGGAAGTGTTGGCTTGTAGTACGGGGAGGAATTTAATATACACATAGAGAACCAGTTCTTGAAGAACTTTTGGCACTGGTGAAAGGCATTAGATGGATGGCACTAGAAACTGAAGTTTCCACATTTTCTATTAAACAGGAAATGTTTAGTGATCCGTTATTGTCAACCCCTAGGTTCTGGATGCTTCGGCATCAAAGGAGGAATCCCGAGACACCAAGGATCTTAGATGATCCTGTCTGCACATCATCTATGAAAGCAGACATTGGCCTGGCTCACACATAGATCACCCAACCATGGTTTATTAAGCAATGAGTTATTAGTGTTATGTGTGATTCCTGCCCAGTTGCTTAACTATTATTTGTTCCCTGCCAACAAAACACAATCTGAGGCTATGGTTTGCTGTTGTCTAACAACCCTGGTTTGTTTTAAACTATTGCTTGGCCTTACGTTAGAACCCAGCACCATTCCTTAACCATGTTTTGGAACCAGATAGTCTTCAGAGTGCAAAGGTGAGGCAACAGCAGCTGGAAAACAGGAGAAACGAGCCATGGTTTGTTGGGTTTTCTGTTTCACAACTCCTAGCAAACTCATGGTTTGTTAAGCAAACCTTGACTTAAACCAACCACGTCTTAGCATTATGTGTGTACCAGGTCTCAGAAGAAGCCTTCTTGCAAAGACCTCTTTCTTGAGAAATTCTTTTTCCTTTGGAGATTCAGCAAAGCCTGAGCTTAAGCATCTTCTAGAATTGAGCTAACATTTTTGTTTTGTTAATAGGGCCACCCATTCATTAATATGGGGAGGGGGAGAGAAGTAAAAGGGGTGACCTTGGGGTAGGGTGACCTCAACCACTAAGAATCCATTCTGCTTCAATATACAAAGCCCCATCCCTCCAAAAACATTGCATTTTCCAATTTATTGACTATTTGGTCACTCTTGATGCTGAACTGGAACTGCCAACGCACTGCTGTGGTCCTACTGTCTGTCTGCAAAAAATTGGGGTGACAATTTCATCGAGGTCACAGGAGAAATTCTGCCGAATTTGACTGGGTCAGGGACTCACTGGGAAGAGTGGCAATGGCAACCTCTCCTGTCCTTTCATTCAACTGAATTGCTTCACCATCACAGTGGTGGAAGACCTGCGCAATGGGAGAGGTCAGCAGGGCATGGGCTTGCCTGACCTCCCATCCCTGGAGTTCCTGTGGCTAACTGGCATCATTCAGGACAAGGCCATGCATTCCATCTTTTCCCTTCATAACCCAAGCCAAACAAATGGGCTGCACCTGGAGACAGTTCCTTCCTTGGCAAAGTTCAGCTTGACACCCAAGAGCACTCTCCACTGGGGCATCAAAGGAGCTTTGCCTGTTTGGTGCTGGTGGGGGTTTTTCTTTTGGCAATTTGCTCCGGTGATGCCAAGGGAGTCTTGGCAATGTCCTCCTGCCAGCCTGGCTACTAGTTACTGCTGCTGTTGACACAGATGTTTGGAATCCAGTAGAGCTCCCTCCAACAACTGAGAAAGCTAGAGAGGATGGATGTGTAGGTTCTCCCATTAGCTCCTCCTATGAAGGAGACAGAACAAACTTCCCAAGCCGTAGCCCCTTGTTGCAGGCAGGGCTAAGGTCCCCTGCAAGTATCTCTAGGCAGCTGCTGGGCCCCAGTAACCAGAGATGCATAGCTGTCAACTTTTGGATTTGAAAATAAGGGATTTTCCAAAACTTTCAGATTTGAAAATAAGGGATGCTGCGAGGACAGTGCAATGGTACCAAGTAGCCTCGCCACCCTGCGCTCCAGAGGCTGCGCGCGAACGGGTGAGCGAAAGAGCGAGCGCATAGACGGCAGGCAGGCTGTCTGTCTGGTTGGGAGTGAGGGTCTGGCTGCACAAGGCATGCAAGCTCCGCCCCCAGTCGGTCTCAGACTTCTTATTGGCAGCCGAGCAACGCAGCTGAGGAGCCTCCCTGGCTGGCAGGGAGGGAGAGGAGCTGCTTCCTTTGAAATCCGGGGAATTTAAGGGATATCAACAATCCGGGATTGCAGAGGGAAACGGCATTGGAATAAGGGAGTTTCCAGCCAAAAAAAGGGAGGGTTGACAGCTATGCAGAGATGGTACTTCACGGATATGCCTCCCCTGTTTCTACAGTATTTTAAGAACATAAGAAGAGCCTGCTAGATCAGGCCAAAGGTCCATCTAGCCCAGCATCCTGTTCTCACAGTGGCTGGCCAGGTGCCTGTGGGAAACCCACAAGCAGGATCCAAGCGCAAGAGCCCTCTCTTGTCTCCTGTGGCTCCCAGCAACTGGTATTCAGAAGCATCGCTGCCTCCGGCCTGACACTCTGAGCAACACCAGTCAGCTGGGTTTAAATTTCCCACAATGCCACCAACATAGCGTCACACTCAGGCATCATGGGGAATTTCTCTGGTGGCTAGATCCAGCTCAGAGCATCCTAATTACAACAAAGGAAATCTACACCGTGAAAGATCCCTGAAACGAGATGAACGTATATTTATATAATGATACTCAAACAAACAATATGTTTAATGATTCTAGAGCAGAATTGCTCAAAAGCAAAAATCCTCAAAAAGGTTGTAAACTAATTCAAAGAAATAGAAATAACTCCAGAAAACCTTCCAAATAACAAAAAATAACTCAAGATAAACTAACAAATAACCTTAACGAGTTGCCGGCTAAAATTCTGGTTTCACTGTTATGATCTATCAGTTTTCTCAGAAGGAAAAAAGTGAATGTATTTATATAACTCAAAGTAGCTTGTTTGCTATTAAGTCTACGTAGGGGGAGGATTAAAGAAACTTCAGAAAAGAAGACGAACACTCCCAAACAGTAAGTGGTGATTATCCAAACTAGGAATTCTAATTATGCTTCATCCAAAAGGTTTAAAAACCTAAACTGAAATTCAAAAACAAGCTCCATGGCTTGTAAAACACGTCGACGAGGGGCTATGAAAGCTCACACGATCTTATTGTTACAAAGACAACGTTTTTGAGGATTTTTGCTTTTGAGCAATTCTGCTCTAGAATCATTAAACATATTGTTTGCTTGAGTATCATTATATAAATATACGTTCATCTCGTTTCAGGGATCTTTCACGGTGTAGATTTCCTTTGTTGTAATTCAGTTATTCCCGTGACTGTCTTTTTTGCCAGAGCATCCTAATGGCTGTGGCCCACTTCTGCCACCAAGTACATCCACCCAGGCACACCCCCGGTGGGAAAGGCCCACCGGAGGGGATTTTCTCCAGGGCACCTTCAATCATGGAGCCAGCTTGGGCTGAAGGGGTAATCACATCATCACTACTGCTGCCTGGGGGATGAATTTGTCTTCTGCTGTCAACTCTTCACCTGTGCATCTTCTCTAGTTGCCCCTAGCGATGGATGGTAAATTTCATCTCCTACCAGTTTCTCATTTTTCTAATCTTAAATTCAGTTTGCTCCATTTCCGTATCAGAATATGAAAATTCATAAACACTTTTTTTTGCACCCATTTCTCCTCAAGTACAGATAGTCATAGAAATTCCAGCCTATTGCATGATTTGCAATTTTCCATTAGCTGAATGCATTTTCGTATGCTGTTGTCGCTATCATAGTTCTGCATGCTCTTTTGACTGATATGCCCCCAATTGTGCACATTGGTTGCAACACAGAATTGAGAGAAGTGATCATTTCGAAAGGGTCTTTGTTCATGCCCTGGCGAGGGAAAAACAAATCTGGTAAGTTTGCATTCAAAGATATAGAAAAATGAGTCTCGGGTGTCAAAAGTCAGGGCAAAGAGATGTATCTGACATCTGAATTATACAGCTTTTGATGAATGCTGAAGATGTACCTAACTTTTGACACCTGAGATGAATATTTTTAGGACCCCCTTACTTTTTTGCAAATGAAAGTTTTTCACAAATGCATTGTTGGTGACATTGTGTTTTAATTGTTGCAGCTTACCCTGGGACCTTAGAATGAAGGGGTGGGCAATAAATTTAAATAGTATTCATATCCATAACATGCAGACGAAGACATATCTTCCCTTTCAATTGATAAGATTGCCAGCTTAAGAGTCAACACCAGAAGATAACCAGCTTACATTCAGAACCAGCAGTGACAAGCTCCCTCCTTTTGCCAAATTTCATCTGTGATTTGAGTTTGACCAGGGGTGTGTGTGCGTGTGTGTGTGTGTGTGTGTGTGTGTGTGTGTGTGGACTAGTCTGGTCTGGAAATACAAGGGGTCTGAGCAAGCCAGCCACCTCTCGTCTGCCATTTAGAGGAGGGAAGAAGAAGAAGAAGAAGGGTTTGGATTTGATATCCCGCTTTATCACTACGCTAAGGAGTCTCAAAGCAGCTAACATTCTCCTTTCCCTTCCTCCCCCACAACAAACACTCTGTGAGGTGAGTTGGGCTGAGAGACTTCAGAGAAGTGTGACTAGCCCAAGGTCACCCAGCAGCTGCATGTGGAGGAGCGGAGACGCGAACCCGGTTCCCCAGATTACAAGTCTACTGCTCTTAACCACTGCTCTTAACCACAGAGTGGCTGGGGAGACCCAGCCAGATGGGCGGGGTACAAATAATAAATTATTATTATTATTATTATTATTATTATTATTATTATTATTACACCACACTGGCAGTGTTAACTGCCTGTTGTCCTAAGCAGCCTTCTGTCTTTGCAGTCTCTCCGAGATACAATCTGGGCCACGTTCTCCATGGGTGCCAATGGAAGTGGAACCATTTTTCTCCATTGGTGCCTATGCTACTCAGACCGCCATTCAACCCTGGCAACATTTCCTTTTGGCACTCAATGAAACCTGGGCTATTGCTTCCATCGACGCCTTCAAAACCTTGGCCATTCCCTCCATTCTCCTCAATGGACCCCTGGCAAATTTGCTGCACCGATCCCTGTGGAATCTGAGCAAAATAATCCCTTGACACCAGTGCAATTGACTGGTTTCGGCGCACGGGCAAACATCCAGTCCATTGAATCTTGGAGATCCTATGGAACTGTTGAAATTAGCTCCGTTGCCAGTTCTGGAATCTCGGCAATTTAAAGTTGTTTGGCACAGAAGCTCAGATCTCCTGCATGCAAGGGCTTCTCAATTACCTCCATGGAAGGGATGGATCCATCTGTGCAAAACCAGGGATGGACTCAACTACCCCCTCTACTGAAGCAAATGGGCAAGTCGCTATGCATGCAAGAAGCTCTGGATGATATCAATTGTGTTTATTACTTATAGGATTATTATTTTTTGGGGTCCCATGCACCATCACAACTGGGAACAGATCTGAGATCCATCTGAAAGAAATAACTGTTGCTTTCATTCACAGTTCAGAATGAACTGCCAATTTTGCAGTGATTTAAAACTTCGTTGTGACTTGGTGGAGCATGAACCCGAACCAATACCGGTAGGAACATAGGAAGCCATCTTTATTCCATTTCCATGAGGTTTCCCTAACTTAATTTTCACATTACGTTTGAGCTTCAAAAGCCGCTTCCAGGAATAGAACACAACGCTGAATCCACATGGCAGTCTATTCCATTTTCCTGATGTTTCCCTAACTGTTAATTTCTTCATTCCGCATGCGCTTCCATACAGTATGAGCTTTCAATTTCAGAAATATCGTGGAGTATAGTGCGACTTTGGTGCTCATTTCCCTGTTACTTCCAGGGTAAAAAAAAATATCTATTTGCAAATAACATGGAAATGAGCATTAAACTTATTCTATATTCCTGGAAGTGGCTTTCACGTCATGTGAAAGCTCAAATATAATTAACAGTTAGGGAGACATAATGAAAGCAGAATAAACTGTTGTGTGAATACAGGATAAATCAGGGGTAGGCAACCTAAGGCCTGGGGGCCGGATGCGGCCCAATCGCCTTCTCAATCTGGCCCGCGGACGGTCCGGGAATCAGAGTGTTTTTGGCTGATCGCCGAAGAATTGATGCTTTTGAATTATGGTGCTGGAGGAGACTCTTGAGAGTCCCATGGACTGCAAGAAGATCAAACCTATCCATTCTTAAAGAAATCAGCCCTGAGTGCTCACTGGAAGGACAGATCCTGAAGTTGAGGCTTCAGTACTTTGGCCACCTCATGAGAAGAGAAGACTCCCTAGAAAAGACCCTGATGTTGGGAAAGATGGAGGGCACAAGGAGAAGGGGACGGCAGAGGACGAGATGGTTGGACAGTGTTATTGAAGCTACCAACATGAGTCTGACCAAACTGCAAGAGGCAGTGAAGGATAGGCGGACACGACTGAATGACTGAACAACAACAGAATGTGTCCTTTTATTTAAAATGCATCTCTGGGTTATTTGTGGGGCATAGGAATTTGTTCATTTTTTCCTTCAAAATATAGTCCGGCCCCCCCACAAGGTCTGAGGGACGGTGTTCCGGCCCCCGGCTGAAAAAGGTTGCTGACCCCTGGTCTAAATGGACACATCCATTTGCTCATTTCTTTTTTTAAAAAAACAACAACTATTTATAGATATATATTAAAAAAATACATTTTGCACAACATCACGACGTAAGTGAATAAAATCCTTAAAGAAGGAAAAGGAGCTTTTGTACACAGTGGCCACGATCCAGTCACTGGAAGGGGAAGAGCCCCTTATGCCTTTGCTCCTCCCGCCCCCAGGGCTGGTCAAATGGGGCATCAGCCTTCTGGATCCCAGTCAGTTTTGTTTCACCCCATGGTTGCTCTGCTAAGATGCGATGACTACAATTACCATGAGGCAGTGTCCAACCCATCTCCTAAGCCGGCAGCTAGAGGTATCTGTTACGTGCTATGCAAGGATCTGCAAGCAGGTAACTTTCAGCCTGTGATAACCATCCCGTTTGTGGTGGTGGGTTGAGGCTGGCAGCGAGGAGATGGCAGTGACTTTCCAGTCGAGGCTCCTAAGCGGTGACTACCCTTTCCAAAACCCAGAGAGCTCAGTGCTAATCTGGACCTCCCTTTTCCCTTTGATGCCATTAGAAGACTGCATGGGGGCATGGCCGCATAGCTGTCAACTTTTGGATTTGAAAATAAGGGATTTTTTCAAACTTTCGGATTTGAAAATAAGGGATGCTGCGAGGGCGGGGCAATGGCACCAAGTAGCCTCGCCACTCTGCACTCCAGAGGCTGCGGGCGAACGGGTGAGTCTGTGCAAGCCAGCAACCACACACCTGCCATTTAGAGGAGGGAAGAAGAAGAAGAAGGGTTTGGATTTAATATCCCGCTTTATCACTACCCGAAGGAGTCTCAAAGCGGCTCACATTCTCCTTTCCCTTCCTCCCCCACAACAAACACTCTGTGAGGTGAGTGGGGCTGAGAGACTTCAGAGAAGTGTGACTAGCCCAAGGTCACCCAGCAGCTGCATGTGGAGGAGTGGGGACGCAAACCTGGTTCACCAGATTACGAGTCCACCGCTCTTAACCACTACACCACACTGGCTCTGACAAACTGGTCCATGCATGGCATGAGATTAGGAACACAGGAAAATAGGATGCTGCCTTGAACTGAGTCCGACCATTGCTCCATCTTGCTCAGTGTTGTCTACACTGTGCGGCAGCGACTCTCCAGGGTTTCAGGCAAGGGGTCCCTGCCAGCCCTACCTAGAGATGCTGGGGATCGAACCCGGGATGTTCTGCTTTCAAGGCAGATGCTCTACCACTGAGCTACGGCGTTTCCCAGTTGTATGATGAAGGAGCAGATTGTGCTACTCAACATGTATGGACCAAGCTCTAGCTCAGGGATGGGGAGCCTATGGTCCTCTATATCAGGCATCCCCAAACTGCCACCCTCCAGATGTTTTGGCCTACAACTCCCATGATCCCTAGCTAACAGGACCAGTGGTCAGGGATGATGGGAATTGTAGTCCAAAACATCTGGAGGGCCGAAGTTTGGGGATGCCTGCTCTATATGTTCTAGAGATGATCATCTGCCTGTGGTTGGATTCCATCTCCCATCAACCTCAGGCAGGTTGGGAATGATGGGAATTGTAGTCCAGCAACATCTGCAGAGTCAGATCCCCCAACCCCTCCCTCCCTGCTCCAGCTTATGGTCCACCTCTTCTTCTCCACTTCCCCCCCACTGAAACACTTTATTTATTTTATTATTTAAAAACCCCATTCATTTAAACGAAGGAGAAAGAACCAGCCCTTTCATTGCAACTTCCTTGGCCTCAGCTTGCATTCATTAACAAAATAGCAATATTTCCCCCCTCTCTAATGTACACACACAGGCAAGCTCACACACTCACATTAAAAGATTAGAGAGGATCTGAAACATCTAAGATAGGCTCATACAATCCACAGAGGAACAATAAAAAGTCCAGAGGCCTTCATGCATTGCACAAAGTCTCCGGAGAATTGACATCATTGTTTTAATTCGGCTGAAGTAGCTATGTTTCAATTGTGGCTCTGACTAGAAGGTGCAAGTGAAGAAGAAATCGCCCACTTCACTTGAACCTATATTGAAGGCATTAATGATTTCCTAAACAAACTAAACTCTCCCCTGGGGGGGGGGGGAGTGCCTCAATCTAAAGACAAGTTCCCCCACTTCCAAAGTCTATATTATTCCTTCGCCACAGCATTGGATATTGGACCTTCTGTGACCCACCCAAATGGACCCCCCTGTTTTAGCTATGTACAATCCACAAAAATTGCCTAGCCCTTTTGACGTGAACCCTGGCGCAGCAAAAGCCCCGCACTTTGTGTGGCACACAACGAACCTGTGCCGTTGGGGGTCACAACCACCAGTTACATCCTTATTTCTGTGGAAATGTATCAATGGAGAGGGTTTTGCATGTAGACCGGAGGAAGTGACCTTCAAGGAATTCACGTAGACTTAATGTGGGGGATATATATAGATAGATATTTTCCACTTTTTTTTTAAAAAAAAGAAGCCCCCCCATCAACCTCAAAAATATAGCTCTATCTTAACTTGGACGACCCTTTTAGAAAATTCACAGCATAACATAAGCGTTCTAATACATTCCTGGAGGACGGAATACACCGGTTGGCTCCATTTTGCTCGGCATGGCTTTTCCATCCATCGAGTGGCTGCTGTCCACATGGCGCAGTTCTGCACAACCTCATTGGATGCCTCACACCTGGGCAGCTTCTGGTGGGATCCACCGCTACCATCGTCTCATCGAGGCTGATGGTGCATCCACTGAAGAATTTAGGCTACATTCTATGTCATGAAAGAGGATGCGGAGACTAGCCCAAGACAGAGGGAGATGGATGCATTGGAGATGAATACATATGGTTCATTCACAGGTATCAGCTTGGCAATCAAAATTCACAATGGGACAGAGAACAATCACCAAAAATGCCAGGCCAACAATGGAATTGTTTGCAGCTTGCTGAGATGGTGGATGAGTTGAACGCCTACTTTTTTCTTTTGGTCCGGATGATCTCAGTTGCATATTTACAATCCTCTCCAATGCCTTATCTTCCACCCATCAGGGATGACGTCTCATGCTTCCAGAACAACTTTGTTTCTTTCTCTCTCTCTTTTTTAATAAAAGGGAGGTGGTTTTTTTTTCTTTTAAAACAAAACACAGAGACAGACACAACCACCCCATACCACCAAAATTAATTATGACCTTTTTGTTGTTGATCTTGTTTTGCTTCCAAAAGGAGCTTTTTCTCTCCCCCGCCCCTTTGGGGAGGGGAAGGAAGACGGCTTATGCGTTCATGTCGCCAGGTTCTCCGCATTTATGCTCGACATTCGGATCTGTGAGCTGCTCTTGCTCAGAATGGACAACTGCGTCCCCCCGTTCACACCGCTGCTTGCTAGGGAGGGGTGGCGATGTTTGAAATCCACAGCAAAGTACCGGTTGACCTTCCAGCTCCTCCATTTCCTCTTTATTTCTGATTGCACCTTTAGGGAGAAACTTTAAAAGGTCATTTTTTAATGTACTTAGCCGCTTGGGAACATGCTGGCAGAAGTTTCTATATTTTTAATTTTCTTACAACAAAACGCAGAAGCAGTAAGAATGCAAGAAGAGCTCTGCGGCTGGATCAGGCCAAAGACCCACCTAGTCCAGCACCTTATGCTCACAGTGGCCAACCATATTTTCTTAAAAATTACTTTTTATCATCATTGATTTATTACTTGCCTTCTAAACCACCATCTCAGGGCGATTTACACGTAACATAATTTAACACAAAATCAGCACATTCGTGAATAGCAAGTCTTGAACTCTAACAAGTAGACATTCGTGGTAAAGCCTAATTTTAGTCTCTTGGCACATGCATGTCTTCAATCGTTTCTGGAAAGTGCAGATGTCTTATCTTGAAAGGAACATTATTCCGCAGAACTGGGGCAGCCACATGAAAGGCCCTGCTCAGAGTTACTGCGGAATGAGCTTCTGAGATCTTTAGACCAGGCATGGCCAAAGATGACCCGCCAGATGTTTTGAGACTACAATTCCCATCATCCCTGACCACTGGTCCTGTTAGCTAGGGATGATGGGAGTTGTAGTCCCAAAACATCTGGAGGGCCGAGTTTGCCTATGCCTGCTTTAGACCTTACAAGAAAAGCTCTCCTGCAGCCACAGTGGTCTACTGAATGGATAAGGGACAAGACAGTCTCCCAAGAAGCCCCAAAGCAGGATCTGAGTGCCACTGTGCTCTCTCCACTTTGATTCCAAGAGACCTACTGCCTCCAACAAAAGCACCAGAAGGTGCTAAGAAATGGTCAGGACTCCAAGAGTCCCATGCAACTTGCTACACACACTGGGGGCTTTGGGCGATCTCTCATTTATTGCTTTGTACATTGCAATGGATGATGCCTCTCCAGAGGGTCACCCAAGCTTGGTGTGTGCAGAGAGAAGAGAGGTCACAGCCCACTGGGGGTAGATTATGCAGTGAATGGCTGTAGAGACCCAGAATGGAAGGGGAAGATGCAAACAGGAACCAGGCTATGCATCTATGGGAGGAAGGAGGAAAAAGTTTGTGGACATCTGTCATGGATGCTTCAGTCAAGATCCTTTCATTGCCTAGATGACGCTCAGGATCCTTTCCAACTCTACAATTCTATGATTCTATGAAAAGTCTTACCTCCCCATTCAAGAAGCAGTAGAGTACAGCAACCACGAAGCCCTGTGGGGAAGAGGAGAGGAACAGGCACCTGTTCAGATTGTGGGATGTGATACATGAGTAGCAGTCAAGTACAACATTCCTTGTTTTCCTAGGGGATGTTTGGACCAGCCAGTCGAAAACTTCCTGTTTCCTCCTGGGCTTGGACATACTTCCTCTTTCATGTGACCAGAGGTGGGCATGACCTTACTTACCTGTGCAGGTAACAAAAGCACAAGGCATGTAGCCCTCCTCCCTTCTTCTCCATTTCCCTTTCGTCGTGTGAGCTGCAGGGACTGCCAGTCTGCAGTCACTGGAATTAACCCCCCACATGTATATATATCTGTAACTAAGTCTGCATTCAGGGATCCAACCGTGAACTGATGATGTGAGTAAACTACTTTTATATATCTTAAATCAGGTTGTGGCGTGTTTATTCTTTTAAGAGGGAAATAAGGGGTCTTACCAGGAATCTATATTGAGAAGCTCAAACAAGCTTGCAACCAGCTACCCACTGTGCGTTTAAAGGAGAATGTTAAAACTCTGCTAAGTTAGGAAGGATATTGATTATCCTCTCCTGCCTTCCTGAACACAGATACATACCCGCCAACATTTCTCTAATGAAAATAGGAACGTCCTTTTCCATAATAATAATGATTTTATTATTTATACCCCACCCATTTGAATGGGTTACTCCAGCCACACTGGACGACTTCCAACTTCCAACAATTATATAAAAACATAATAAAAAAGTAAACTTTAAAAAAAAAATACTTCCCTATACAGAGCTGCCTTCAGATGTCTTCTAAAGGTTGTATAGTTACTTATCTCCAACCTGCCGAAAGACACTAGGAATTGAATCTGGGACCTTCTGCATGCAAAGCAGACACACTGTGGTCTTAACCACCGAGCCTCTTGGGCTTGCTGACTGTAAGGTTGGCAGTTCGAATCCGCACTGTGGGGTTAGGTCTTGTTGCTTTGTCCCACCTCCTGCCAACCTAGCAGTTCCAAAGCATATCAGTGCAAGTAGATAAATAGATGCCGTTGCGTCGGGAAGGTAAATTGTGTTTCCGTGCGCTCTGGCTTCCATCAGGGTGGTCTGTGCCCCAGAAGCGATTTAGTCATGCTGGCCACATGATGAGCACTGCACCCCATAGTCAAATGTGACTGGGCTTAACCACCCAGGGGTCCTTTACATGTACCCTAACCCTACGGACATACTACCCTGAACACGCCCGATATCGTCTGATCTCGGAAGCTAAGCAGGGTCAGGCCTGGTTAGTACTTGGATGGGAGACCGCATCGGAATACCGGGTGCTTTAGGCTTTTGCCTCTTTTTTCTCCTGCCCACCTAGCAGTTCGAAAGCACGTCAAAGTGCAAGTAGATAAATAGGTACCTTTCCGGCGGGAAGGTAAACGGCATTTCTGTGCGCTGCTCTGGTTCGCCAGAAGGGGCTTAGTCATGCTGGCCACATGACCTGGAAGCTGTACGCCAGCTCCCTCGGCCAATAATGCGAGATGAGCGCCGCAACCCCAGAGTTGGTCAGGACTGGACCTAATGGTCAGGGGTCCCTTTACCTTTACCACTGAGTTATGTCCTTCCCCTCTCCTTATCTGGGGTGGATGAACAGGCAGGCAGACAGACACAGGCTATTTTGGCGCATACTCACCTGGAAAGATCCCAGTCCCAGTTCGAAGACCAGCCTCTCCCTCTTGCTGACGTTCTCTGGATAGAAGGCAAACACTGTGTAATGAATCCCAAACAGCGGAATAAGTAGCAAGGTGGACCGAGCCAGTCTCCTGTTGAGATAAAGAGAAAGTGCACTTCGTGAAACAATGCGAGCGCTCCATTTGTTTGCTTCTGTTCCCATTTGGCAAGGAAGCGAAAAGCCCAATGAGGACTGAGAGACCTCATATCTAGCACCAACATTTGATCCCACTGCTCTTTACTAGATAGGCACAAAGAAACACAGAAAACATGGGTCACCAATCTTTTGGGGCCCATTGGAACATCTGGAACTTTGAGCACCTTCCATGGGTGCCACCTTGCTCTGGTTCACCCGCCTCTTCTGGATCAGCCTCCACACCCCACAAGAGACAGAAAGATGGAAGGCTAACATACACAAACTTCACTTTTTCAATCTGTGCCTTGGACAGAGCCATAGAGCTGAAAGAGGAAGTGAATAAGGGTCCGTTTTCCAACTTCCTGTTTCATCTCGATGTAGGGAGGAAAGGGTAACCTGAGCCCCTCGTGACCAAGAGGGCAGTGAGTGGAAAAGCTTTGGGGAAGATCTCAGCAGTGCAACCGCATCCACTGGTGACCCCTGCTATAAAACATAAGAAACTAGTTTCTGCGGAGTCCCTTTAGGGCAGCCCTCACCCAGTGCTCTCCAGATGTTCTGGGCTACAACTCCCATCAGCCCCAGCCAGCATGGCTTCAACTTAGGGAAGGCTCTCTGAAGGTTGTAGGACTACAACTCCCATCATCCTTGACCCTTGATCATACCTGGATGGGGCTGGTGGGAGTTGTAGTCCAAAACACTAGGGTAGGGAAGGCTGCTCTATGCCAATATTGGTTCATCTGAATAGCAGAGTCTCTCCAGGGTCTTCCTCAGCCCTGATCCTTCAGATCCTTTTAACAGGAGATGCATGGGACAGGACCTGCAACATTCTGCACCCAAAGCTTAGGACCTACCACTGAGTTATGGATTCTCCTCAAGGACTGTGTATTTCTGTACGCAACTGCTAATGATTCTGTCCTGAAATTTTGCCCATGTTGTTCTTGAGACAGAGTTGCAATAACTGCATGAAATGCTTTTGAAAACCCAGCTGTTCTCCTGGGGAATATTCATTCTCATAGACATCCTTGTTGGTATTCTATTTCCTCGGTAGTGTGGAGAAAGCGAAATGATTCAGCATAGGAAAACAAGCCACGGAACAATACAACTGTGATGGCCTGGGATTTAGACTCAGATGCTGAACCTGAGGGATCCCAGCCTGCACAGGATTCCCCGCCTCCAGAACCAGCAGAGCCAGGGCTAGGGCCTGAGTCTGAAGGGTCCTCACCTGTGCTGGATCCTCAGGCGCAGGCATCTGCTGAGCCTGCTCTGGCTCCTGATGGGGTGGAGGACCCATTGCCTGCAGGTGCTCCACTCCCAGCCCTGTCAGGGGAAGTTGAGGTTGCCTCTGGGTCCGGTAACCCTCCAGCCTCTCCTGAGCTGCAGAGGCGAAGGGCAGAGAAGCGAAGGGAACTGAGTTCCCACAGGAGGAGTGCTCGCCTCCAAGCCAGGAGAGGCAAGTTACCAGAGGATCAGGGCCGCCCTATGCCTCGGGGCAGATAAAAGCCGGCCAGCCCCAGCCCCAAGTTGCAGGAGCAACATTGTTGGTTACCAGTTCCTGCTTGAAACCTGTCCTGCTTTCCTGCCTGAGCTCCTGACCCGCCCTGGTTCCCTGCTTGCCTACCTGTTTCTGACTTTGCCTGACTCCCTGCCCTGCACCCAGCTTCTGTGACTACGGACTGCCTTTACGTTGCACCTCTGACCACGGACCGGACTTGGACCTTGCCTTTCAGGTAACCCATGGGACCAGCACAACAACCCAAAGATAAGCGGTGCTCCTAACTGCACTTCAGAGCAGATTTCTCATGAGCCAGGAATGCAGACGGATTCAGTAAACCATCAATGGCGCTTGGGTGCAATTGACCGGGAGATCTCTCTTGTTCAATCTCCTCAAGTGACAGCAGAGCAGGGATGGGGGAACCTCGGGGGCCTGAGGGGTGAATGTGGCTCCTTGGGCACTTGTATCTGGCCCTTGGGAGTCTCACCAGCAACCCTGCTCCACACCCGCCTCGAGTGCCTTAAAGCGTTGTTCTTGATAAAAGGACAACTGAGGTTTATACTGAAGTGTATTGAGCAGTTAGGAAATACGCTGTAGAAATATGTAGCATTACAAGAGATGTAGCGTTAAAGTCTTTTCAGGGTAGGGACAGACAGCTGTGGCAGAAGCACAAAATTACTTCTGGAAAATTAGCAGAAAGCTCAAAACATGCTTGCATGAGTGGCACAGCCAGCTTTAAAAACAAAGGAGAATGAAGTTGCAAGCTCAAGTCAGGCAAACAGACACTATCCCTCCAATGCACCCATTTAAATGCACCACAGATACATTTCGATTGCAATTCCTAAACCTCACGACGCTAGGTGATTTCTAGTCGACGTAACAAGAGAGTGAACCATAAGCAGATGGAGATTCATGTGCTATCTTGTTCATATTAATTTCTCCTGCTGAAGAGGCAAGCCACAGAGTGGCTTTTCTCTTCAGCAGCAAGATCAACCAGGGAGAAAATCAGCAAGTGGCAGCAGATGGAGAGGTGGCACTGGTGCTTAGCAGACTTCCTGGCACAGGTGGGTTGCTGCTGTGCACCAAGAGGTACAGTAGGAGAGGCAAGGTGGTGAGGAGGTTGGTGCTGGGCAAAAGCTGAGGCTCTAATGGTGCTTTTGTACAGTGCTGACTTCCTTGTCTCCTTGCCCCTTCCCCTCTTCTTCCCAGTAAGCAGCAGCAATCCACCTGCCAGGAGGACAGTTAAGAGTTGCTTAATAGCTTGATTTGAGTTGGAACAGGAGAGTCTTGTCCAAAGCCATGTCCTGAAACATAACTCCATTCTTGACTCATTCTTGTCTCATTTTTCCTGGAAAAACAGTTTATCAGTTTGTAAATAAGGTGTTCTCACATTCCACAGAATTGCAGTTTGCCAAAGTCAGCAGCAGCACAACATACGGAACTCAGTTTGCTCTACAGGAAGTGTGGGGAATAAGTCCATTAACTGAAAACAGCTCTTGGGGTAGACTAGTAGCTGCTAGGGTAGCTTTTAATATGTGATATCATAGAATCATAAAATCATAGAATCATAGAGTTGGAAGAGACCACAAGGGCCATCCAGTCCAACCCCCTGCCAAGCAGGAAACACCATCAAAGCATTCCTGACAGGTGGCTGTCAAGCCTCTGCTTAAAGACCTCCAAAGAAGGAGACTCCACCACACTCCTTGGCAGCAAATTCCACTGTCAAACAGCTCTTACTGTCAGGAAGTTCTTTCTAATGTTTAGGTGGAATCTTCTTTCTTGTAGTTTGAATCCATTGCTCCGTGTCCTCTTCTCAGGAGCAGCAGAAAACAACTTTTCTCCCTCCTCTATATGACATCCTTTTATATATTTGAACATGGCTATCATATCACCCCTTAACCTTCTCTTCTCCAGGCTAAACATACCCAGCTCCCTAAGCCGTTCCTCATAAGGCATCGTTTCCAGGCCTTTGACCATTTTGGTTGCCCTCCTCTGGACACGTTCCAGCTTGTCAGTATCCTTCTTGAACTGTGGTGCCCAGAACTGGACCCAGTATTCCAGGTGAGGTCTGACCAGAGCGGAATACAGTGGTACTATTACTTCCCTTGATCTAGATGCTATACTCCTATTGATGCAGCCCAGAATTGCATGGGCTTTTTTAGCTGCTGCATCACACTGTTGACTCATGTCAAGTTTGTGGTCTACCAAGACTCCTAGATCCTTTTCACATGTACTGCTCTCAAGCCAGGTGTCACCCATCCTGTATTTGTCAGATATAGCTTTTAATATGTGATATTTTAATGTATTTTTTATTTTTGTTGGAAGCCGCCCAGAGTGGCTGGGGAGACCCAGCCAGATGGGTGGGGTACAAATAAATAAATAAATAAATAATAATAATAATAATAATAATAATAATAATAAGGCATCCTGTCTCCTGCTACTGACAGCAAGCAAACCAGAGTGGTGGCTCCTCCATGTCCCATGCCAAACATAGGATTCTTGAAGAAAACTTAGCAACAGGAGACCATGCAGTGGAGCAGAAACAGCGTCACTTGTGGACTATAGAGGCCTAGATTCAAATTCTCCTGAAATGATAGGCTCCCGAGTGACCTTCATCACTGTCTTAGTTCTCCAACTTTAAAGTGGCAATGTGCAGGGCATAGTGAGGACGAGCTAGTTAATTTCTACAAGCCATCGAGCACGTTGCAAACAGGGGCAGAGGAAGGGGGTGCGGTGGGGGCGGTTCGCCCCGGGTGTCACCACTAAGGGGTGTGTGACAAAATGCCAGGAGGCACTCACAGCGGGGCCTGCAGCGCGCCCCAGCCACATGTCTCCCCTGGGAGTGACACGGTGGCTTGGGCACCCACAGGCTCCGCGCTGCCCAAACGGTCTGCCTACCACCTGAGTGGGAGGAGACAGGTAGACTCCTCGGAGGCCCCGCAGAGCATCCTGCCCTGGCTGCCCCCGCCCCGTGGGCAGCTGGCCATGCCCCTGGGACAGGGCACACGCGCCGCCCCAGGTGCCTGATTGACTTGCTCTGCCGCTGGTTGCAAATCGCTGTGGAAATCGGAATACAGTGGACCCTCTAGTTATGTACCGCTCTGGATACATAACTTTCGTGTTACGAATGCAGCAAACCCGGAAGTGTGTACTTCCGGGTTTTGCTGCATGCGGGATATCAAATCCAAACTCCTCCTCCTCTTCTTCTAAAACTTCTCCTGCTTCCTGAATGCTGCTGGCGGAAGAACTTCTGTTGACTATGTCCTAGATCTGTGTTCAGGTTCTGACTCCATGGCTGGACAGCGATCTTTCTGGCTCAGTAAAGCTTCAGCACTGCCCTGTTGGACAGCTCCCCAGGCTTGAGGAATCTGCATTCACATGACTCAGTGTTGTCCTTGTTTTTTTTAATAACATTTTTTACATTATACGTTTTAACAGCAAAAATTAAGTCTAAACAAATCCAACCTACGTTATCTATGACTCCCCTCAGCTCTCTTAGAGGGCAGAGATAGTAAAATACCAATCGATCAAAGATTATGCCCCTGTGATTGTAATGAGATTGAATCCACTGGGCACGTTCTCTTATACTGTCCACTGTATCGTGACTCAAGGAAAGAACTGATTGAACCGCTGTTGGGGAAACTGCCAGGCCGCTCTGAGGAAGCCTACATCAGACTCCTCCTAGCGGATAAAGATATGGAGACCACTAGGATCGTTGCAAAATTTTGTTTTATTGCGACAAGAGTAAGACGAATAATGACTGAGACTGAGATTTGAGCTTTAATTTCTGAAGGAATGTTAATAGGTGGTAAAGATCTATTAATGTAAAATTTTAAAATCTTAAGATTTAAATTTAAATTTTAAATGTAAGTATCAGTTCTATGAGATGGGTTCTAATTTTGTAATCAATTTCCAATACTATATCTGGTTATGGATTGTCATTATCTGTTCTCTGGTCTTTGACCGTAATAAAGATATTTGTATGAATCCCCTCCCCCTCTCTCTGCGGTTCCTTATTTTATATCATATTCCTACTGCATAATTAGTTCAAACTTATTTGCAAATTTACCTTTTATAATCCCTTTAATTTTTTTCTTACCACTCGTGTTTATGCCAATCCTGCTAACATTTTTAACTGTTTACAGTTTGTTGTTTTTGTGTGTTTTCTTTTGCTGCTCTTTTTCATTCGATAAATTGTGATAATTTGTGGAACTCACGTATGGAATCCATTCTGGAGGTCCTTTCGTGAGTCGATCTGGGTCGCTGGGAGAAGCGCCGTTCTGCACATGCACATTCGGTGGCAGCACCGTTCTGTGTATGTGCAGATGGCGGCAGCCGCTTCTGCGCATGTGCAGTCGGCAGAAGCTTCTTCTGCGTATGTGAAGTCGGCAGAAGCCGCTTCTGCACGTGCACGAATCGTGGCAAACCTGGTATTTACTTCCGGGTTTGTCGTGGTCGCGAGTCGGATTGTTCATGAGTACGGGCGGTGGTAAGTCGAGGTTCTATCTAAGGAAAGGAAGGGCAGTAATGTTCTAAATAATGCAATAAACTCCTATGTTAAACTAGGAAAACCTCCAAGCTTTCTGCTGAAACTGGAGTATAGGCATTTTTGTCACACCATTCTTTTCTCTCCCTAACCTCTGTTCATTTACATCCCCTCCTCCAGCTCTATATTGACTGCCATGCATGCAAAATACTGCAAAAGCAATCTGAATGTGCTTGATTGCACCAAGGTCCTTCTTTTGTGTAACAATTTAGCAAGACAAGCATGTGCTCCTGAACGATAGTAAGAATCCCAACGACCCAAATCTTACAGAGCCATAGAATTATAGAGTTGGAAGGGGCCTCTAGTTCAACCCCCTCCAATGCAGGAATGACCGCTAAAAAAAAACACAACCCAACGTATGGGCATTCAACCTCTAATGATTTCATTTTACTCTTGGCAGTGTTCTATCAACAACCTCATATGTGTGTTGGCAAAACACCACACCAACAAACGTGGGATGCAATCATGTGCTATGATCACTTCAATACAGTCGTACCTTGGAAGTTGAACGGAATCCGTTCCGGAAGTCCGTTCGACTTCCAAAACGTTCGGAAACCAAAGCACGGCTTCTGATTGGCTGCAGGAAGCTCCCATTGCCGGATTTATGTATATACTAAACAAGCCATAGCTTAGGGCCCCCAAAAAATTTTAAAGAGAAAAAAAACCTGGATGTACATTTCCAAAATATAAGATAAAAAAAAACCAAATAAAATAAAACCTACATACAGCAACAGTGTTTTGTGTTGTGTAGGCTCCTATGATGTAAGTAACGGTCTCCGCCTGCTAGCCTGCTCCCTAAAATATCACTGGTTTGCTCCTTTCTATATATAGGGTGCCTACATTCTGCATGGACTGGTTGCATTGCAACATGGGCAAATGGCTTTATATACCAATTAGGTCCATAAATTACCATCTAGCATATATTCAACACAAAAACAGTGACAATTTGTTGTTGACAAAGGGCAGCTGGACATATAAAGGGCCCCATTACCTTCAGTAGCTTAGGGCCTCATCAAACCTAAATCCGGCCCTGGAAGCTCCTGCAGCCAATTAGAAATCGCGGAAGTCGCGTTGGGACGTTCAGGTTCCAAAGAACGTTCGCAAACCAGAAAACTCACTTCTGGGTTTGCTGCGTTCGCGAGCCGAAACGTCCGAGTACCAAAGCATTTGGGATCCAAGGTACGACTGTATAGGTTTTTGTGTGCACACTTTATTCCTGGATACATGGACGTTGATGATGCACCGAAGGAACTGAAAGCTGTGATAAGCTGAGCAGGTGCTTGCCTCTGTGCCGAATTTGGAAATTCAAGCAACGGTGAGTTCCGAGGTTGCGCCCATTGCTAGTCTGAACACAAGCAGACCCTCTGAAACAAATGCATGTGACTAACTAATTTCAATGGACTTTCTCTGAGTAGAACTTGGTTGGAGCCAAGCCATGGTGTTTACTATTTTGTAAAAAAAAAAAAAAAAAAAGCACTTCTAAGAATGTGTGTTCTCACAGCAGCCAACCAGGTGCCTGTGGGAAACCTGCAAGCAGGATTTGACCACAAGAATAACTATTTCCTGCTGCAGTTTCCAGCATAGCTGTCAACTTTTGGATTTGAAAATAAGGGATTTTTTCAAACTTTTGGATTTGGAAATAAGGGATGCCGCGAAGGCAGTGCAATGGCACCAAGTAGCCTTGCCACCCTGCGCTCCAGAGGCTGCACGCGAACGGGTGAGCGAAAGAGCGAGCGCGTAGACAGCAGGCAGGCTGTCTGTCTGGTTGGGTGCGAGGGTCTGGCTGCACAAGGCATGCAAGCTCCGCCCCCAGTCGGTCTCAGACTCCTTATTGGCAGCCGAGCAACGCAGCTGAGGAGCCTCCCTGGCCGGCAGGGAGGGAGAGGAGCTGCTTCCTTTGAAATCCGGGAAATTTAAGGGATATCAACAATCCGGGATAGCAGCGGGAAACGGCATTGGAATAAGGGAGTTTCCCATCAAAAAAGGGAGGGTTGACAGCTATGGTTTCCAGCAGCTGTGGAGGCGGATAATAGCCATCATGGCTAGTAGCCACCAGTAGCCCGCTCCTCCTCCATGAATTGGTCTAATCCTCTTTTAAAGCCATGCAGGGTGGTGGCCATTGCTGCCTCCAGTGGGAGGGAGTTCCATAGTTTAATTATGCACTGCGTGAATAAATGCTTTCTTTTTATTCATCCTGAATCTTCCAGCCTTCAACTTCGTTGGATGTCCACGAGTTCTATTGTTAAGCGAGGGGGAGAAAATGTTTCCTGTGTCCACTTCCTCCCTGCTGTGCCATGGAGAAATGGCACTACTTGAAAGAAGAAACAAGGGAGTAGAAACCAGAAGGGCAAAACCAGAAGCACACGCTGGTTCGAGTTCAGGAAGAAGAGTAGATCATTTCGAAATCCAAAATCTGCAGAGAAATTTGTAGGGAAACACCGGGAGCCTCCCTAGGCAACCATTCTCCCAAGCAAGCTTGTCATATGAGTTCTCCAGCCAAGCAGCGAGGGGGAATTTCTAAACTCTGCTTCTTGCCACATGGGAACAGGATATAAGCAAGCCCGTTCAGACAACCAAGCTACAATGACCAGCTTGTTGAGTGGTTATATGCAGCAGTGGAGATAGCTGAATGCCCCCCGTCCCAAGCAATACACCTTCACCACTCACCCTTTCAATGAACGGCAAGAAGGACAGTAGCAATGGAGAGGAAGGTTATATTCCTGTACTTTTTCCTTCTCTCTCTCTCCTTCATCCTGATGAGGGCTGTGCCTACGTCAGAATTTGCCCTCTGATTCTTTGAAAGTGCCCCCCCCATACAAGAGGCCTCATTTTCTCTCTATCTCTTATTTTCAGAGTACTTCTGAGTGTCTGTGAATGTGGGGTTTTGAGCCTACTGTGTCATTTCTCCAGGACCTTGCAGCCTCCCTGGGTGCCCACACATTTCTCGACCTGAGAAATGCCCCACTGAAGGAGCTGCCTTATGACGTCTTCCCCTGGGCTTTCAGCTGAAGTGTGGACATCCTGGAGGGCTGCAGAGAGCAGAAAGCGGGTGAGATGGTTTGTAGAATGAAAGAAAAGAAACTCACAAACACCCCTCGGCTGCAGAGGAGAGGGCTATTGATGGCTACTTGCCAGGATGGCTGTGTTCTGCCTCCATAGTTGGGGGCAGCAACAGTGGTGGATGAAGCCGCTGGGGCACCCGGAGCGGCAAACATGACGTGCACCCGGGGGTGGGGCGATCTGCCCAGGAGGGCGGGGTGGATCCACCCATGGGCGCGTGCCGATCCTCCCGGGGGTGCCATTGGTGGCACCTGATCCGCCCGGGGGTGCCAGCGCCGCCCTCTGCGTAAATACGCTCAGCGTGCGGCACTGGCCGCCGGGGATGCAAGCGCCGCCTGCCAGGAGGTGCCGGTGGGTGGCGTTCGCATCCCCGGCAGCCAGCACCGCACACCAGGCGTATTTGCGCAATCAGTGGGCAGGTTTTCATTACAGTGTTCCCGCCAATCGTGAAAATCCTCCCGCCGGGGGGTGCAAGCACCGCCATGCCGATCCGCCCAGGGGGATTTTGTCACCCCCCCAGGCATGGCGCCAGGGCGGCTCGCACCCCCCACACCCCCCTTGCGATGCCCCTGGGCAGCAATGCTTCTGAATAGCAATAGTTGGAAACCCCCGGGAAGGGATAGCGCTCCTGTGCCTGAATGTTGCTTATGAGTTTCCTACAGGCATTTGGTTGGCCACCATGAGAACAGGATGCTGGACTAGATAATAATAATAATAATAATAATAATAATAATAATAATTTATTATTTGTACCCCGCCCATTTGGCCGGGTCCCCCCAGCCACTCTGGGTGGCCTCCAACAGATATTAAAATACATTAAAATATCACAGGTTAAAAGCTTCCCTAAACAGGGCTGCCTTCAGGTATTTTCTAAATGTCAGGTAGTTGTTTATCGCTTTGACATCTGATGGGAGGGCGTTCCACAGGGCGGACGCCACTACCGAGAAGGCCATCTGCCTGGTTCCCTGTAGCTTTGCTTCTCGCAGGGAGGGAACTGCCAGAAGGCCCTCGGCGCTGGACCTCAGTGTCCGGGCTGAACGGTGGGGGTAGAGACGCTCCTTCAGGTATACAGGACCGAGGCCATCCTGACAAGACAGAAGTACTGTTTTGGGGGCACAGGGGGTGGGCTGGTTTGGAGGACTTCCTGGTCCTGAATGGGGCAACTGTGCCCCTGAAGGACCAGGTGCGTAGCCTGGGAGTCATTTTGGACTCACAGCTGTCCATAGAGGCGCAGGTCAATTCTGTGTCCAGGGCGGCTGTCTACCAGCTCCATCTGGTACACAGGCTGAGACCCTCCCTGCCCGCAGACTGTCTCACCAGAGTGGTGCATACTCTGGTTATCTCCTGCTTGGACTACTGCAATGCACTCTACGTGGGGCTACCTTTGAAGGTGATCCTGGGTGTACTGGGAGCCAATGTAGATCTCTCAGGACCAGTGTTATGTGGTCCTGGCAGCCGCTCCCAGTCATCAGTCTAGCTGCTGCATTCTGAATTAATTGCAGTTTCCAGGTCACCTTCAAAGGTAGATGGGCTATGGTTCTGATTTTACGGAGTGGGGTGCCCATGGGCAGTGTATGGGTGTGTTTTTTCTCTTTGTTAAACATTTACCTGGCACTCTGAAGCCTCATTAGGTGGCTGCACTTCCTGATAGGGAACCAAAGCCAGGAGAGGAGTTCTCTATTTTAGAGTAGGGTACAAATTCCATAAGAACTTTAAGAAGAGCCTGTTGGGTCAGGCCAATGGCCCATCCAGTCCAGCATCCTGTTCTCACTGTTGCCAGCCAGATACCTGTCGAAACCCACCAGCAGGATCCAAGCATGAGATCAACTCTCCCCTCCTGTGGCTTCCAGCAACTGGTATCCAGAAGCATCAAAAGGGTAAAAGGTAAAGGTAAAGGACTCCTGGACGGTTAAGTCCAGTCAAAGGCGACTCTGGGGTTGCGACGCTCATCTCGCTTTCAGGCCAAGGGAGCCGGTGTTTGTCCACAGACAGTTTTCCGGGTCATGTGGCCAGCAGGACTAAACCACTTCTGGTGCAATGGGACACCGTGATGGAAACCAGAGCACACGGAAACATCGTTTACCTTCCCGCTGGAGTGGTACCTATTTATCTACTTGCACTGGCGTGCTTTCAAACTGCTAGGTTGGCAGGAGCTGGGACAGAGCAACGGGAGCTCACTCTGTTGCAGGGATTTGAACCATCAACCTTCTGATCAGTAAGCCCAAGCGGCTCAGTGGTTTAGACCACAGCGCCACCCATGTCCCAGAAGCATCATTGCTGTCATGACTAGTAGCCATTGATAGCCTTTTCCTCCATGAATTTCTCTAATCCTTTTTCAAAGCCATCTAGATAGTTGGCCCTCACTGCCTCATATGGGAGTGAGTTCCACAGTTTAACTATGTACTGTGTGGATGAATATTTTCCTTTTGTCTGTCTGAAACTACAGCCTGCATATTTTGGGTTGGGGTTTTTTTGGGGGGGTTGTTGCTTTTGCCCCAATGGAACAGCACCATTCAGACATGGACGTTCCTCTCATTGGGATGCTATCAGCAAAAAGCACACAGAAATAAACAGACAAAGCCGGCATGCAGCGGACGAGAAACACAGACGCTAGCCTCAGCGGTGGCTACAGCTATGACCACGTCTTAGCAAACATGCATCAAAAACACACACACAGAGATATTGCCACAGGATCGCGTACAACTTACAAGGTAATGGTGGACAGTTCTGACATCCTGCAAGCGTGTTGATTAGCCCTGCTGGATTTACAGTAGCATTTCTGAACGCAGCTGCTGAATGTGACAAGATCAGCAAACAAAGAAAATAAATAATAAAAAAGGAAAATAGATTTCTCTCTCTTTTCTTTTCAGCTTATCACAACAAGGCCAAGAGGCATGTCAAACCCCAGAACACATTTGGATAGGTTAAGATGTCAAAAAAGGAAGAAGCGTCATGGCAGGCACATGGAAATGGGAGGAGCTGTTTTGTTTTTTTTGCAAGGATACTAGATTGATGCAGGAGGACAGACGCTTTTTGGCATTCAGCCACAGAACCAGCAGAAACTTGCAAAGAAGCAGATGGTGCAGCCAATCGATAAATGATGGCGAGTTAACTGAACAAAACACATCTTAGATGCAGCTTGTGATTTTGATGGGTTCAGTTACAAAGCTACAAAGCTAGCAAAAGGAGTCCCCTTGCAAACTGAAAATATACTTTTAAGGAGATCTGCTCAGCTGTTTAGATTTTCAGAATATTCACGTAGCAGATTCAAGCAACAGAGGCGCAGAGGAACAATGAACGCAAATGTTTAAAATATTCGTGGCAGAAAACCTGTTTGAGGTTTTGCCTAAGGGAGCCATTTTAGATTTTGTTGGAAGCTCTCGTCAAGATTTAAAGGCCTGCTGTTGATTATGTGGAACTAAGAAAACACATTAGATGAAAGAGATCATTTGGAAGTCCGAGGCAGGTTCCGCAGAAGAGGCACGGACACGTCAGCTGCTAATGATTTGATTGCTATTTTTCCCTGTCGTTCTCAGTGCTGAAGGGCAGAATGATGGGGGTGGAGACGATCCTTCAGGTCTACTGGGCCGAGGCCATTTAGGGCTTGAAAGGTCAGCACCAACACTTTGAATTGTGCTCGGAAACGTACTGGGAGCCAATGTAGGTCTTTCAGGACTGGTGTTATGTGGTCTCGGAGGCCGCTCCCAGTCACCAGTCTGGCTGCCACATTCTGGATTAATTGCAGTTTCCAGGTCACCTTCAAAGGTAGCCCCACATAGAGCGCATTGCAGTAGTCCAAGTGGGAGATAACCAGAGCATGCACCACTTTTAAGGCTCGCTGGGTTCTGGGGGTTGGTGGGTCTGGAATGCTTTCTAATGACAATACATCAGCCAGCTGCTGCTCCGGCTCTTTCTCCTCCTCCTCCTCCTCCTCTCCCATTATTTCCCAACTTTTGCCCTCATCTTCCTCTGAGTTGTGACCTCCCTCAAACCCCTGTTGTAATTCTGAACTGTCTTCTTCTTCTTCTTCTTCTTCTTCTTCTTCTTCTTCTTCTTCTTCTACTTCTCTGGAAGGGTCAGGCTGGGGAGGCGGTCTCCACCATTCCTCCTCTACCCAGTCCCTGACAGGAACCCTTACAATCCCAAGTATAAACGAGGGACTTGAGGAGCTGTGTGAGTGATTTTGGCAGGTTAGCAGCCTCACACGCCTGTCAAGATTGGCCCGAAAGGCGAATCTTGATAAGCTTCTGGCCCATGCAGCCAAAAGGGTTCTTTATCCCTGCCCTAAACATTGTCACTTTTAAGAGGCTTTACAGGACAAAAAGAAGAAGTACAGTATTCTTACAGAAGAAAATACAGAACAGAAAATAGAAATAATAGAACCAATAGTTGTTTATGTATCAATAAGTAGGTCACGACGCAACTGAAAAGTAACAATTCATAGAATCATAGACTTCTAAAGTTGGAAGGGGCCCCAACAGTCATGAAGTCTGTTATGTACTAAGCTTGGATCCTAGAACAATAGGCAGTAGGATGTACATTATCAACATGTTTTATCTTAAATAAATAAATAAATATTGCTGAAAATAATAGTATGCAACTATTATTGCTCTACATAAAACCTAAAATTTATGTTTATTAGTTCACAATTTAACATACTGAGAATTAAATGAGTCAAATTCCTATGTTTTTATCACTCGTGGTCAGGCAAAATTTCAATTTGTAGGAGCAGGGTCTAAATATTAACCAATTTGTCCCAAATTTGAAATTTAACTATGTTTATACCATACGCCTGAGATAAGATCAAGGGAGGAAACATTTTCAAAAAAAAGTTTTTTATGACCCACCCTAATAGGCAGGTAGGATTCTAAAATGCAACAACCTGATTGGCCTGCAGGAGCCGCCCAATCAGACCCTAGGAGGAAGCTAATCAGCCTATTAGGTCGGTAGGATACTAGGATGCAACAACTGATTGGCTTGCAGCAGCAGCCCAATCAGGCTCCAGGAGGGAAAAATAATCAACCAATCAGATGTACTCATTGTGTAAACAATGTATATAAAGCCTGAGGTTCGGGGGCGGGGGGGGGGGAATTCAATCACTGTTCCTATCAGCTGAAATAAAGAGCATGAAATTACTACTCAACTCTGAGTATATTTCAAAGTCCCTGCAATGCATTCAACTAAAGCATAAGGTAAAGGTAAAGGGACCCCTGACCATTAGGTTCAGTCGTGACCAACTCTGGGGTTGCAACGCTCATCTTGCTTTATTGGCCGAGGGAGCAGACGTACAGCTTCCAGGTCATGTGGCCAGCATGACAAGCCGCTTCTGGCGAACCAGAGCAGAGCACGGAAATGGTGTTTACCTTCCCGCCGGAGCGGTACCTATTTATCTACTTGCACTTTGACGTTCTTTCGAACTGCTAGGTTGGCAGGAATAGGGACCGAGCAACGGGAGCTCACCCCGTCGCGGGATTCGAACCACCGACCTTCTGATCAGCAAGTCCTAGGCTCTGTGGTTTAACCCACAGCGCCACCCGCGTCCCAAACTAAAGCATAGGTCTTGCAATAAGCCTAGCTGCATACAAAATACCTTTTAAGGAAAATGCCTTCTGACTTATTAAGCATTCCTGAAAACGCTTTGATGTACAGCAACAGACCAACAGCTCCGTGGTTTAGCAATTTCTAAACGGAAGGGGCAAGGCATGCCCCATGTGCTTTCTGCCCTCAACATAAAATGTAAAACACTTTATTTCATGATTTCTTTAAAAGGATTGTGTTTGTTTGTTCTTAAGAGGCCTCTCATAAGCTGAGGCTCCATGTGGGAGCCTAAACCTGGTGCTACTCAGGAGGAAAAGGAATTGCATTCAAATCCCTCCGGAGATATTCCACTTGGTGTTTGTCGGAGTGTATGTAAATTTCATCCTCGCACAGTAAACCAGTTCCAACACACACTCAAGCACCCCTCTCTATCCTCTGCCCAGAGAAACCTGAGCCACTATCAGAATTGAAGGGCATATTCCAGCCAGGCAAAAACACTCAGGGATGCAAAACAGGGCCTGTGTGTGTGTGTGTGTGTGTGTGTGTGTGTGTGTGTGGCCTGGGAAGATGGATACCAGCCAGGGAAAGCAGCCTAGAAAGACACACCCATCTCTCAGGTTCCCTATCCTGGTTTGGACTTTAAATCCAAATTTAGAGTAGGGTTGCCATATGTCCGGGAATTCTCGGACATGTCTTCTTTTGGGGGTCCCAGTGCTGGATTTACGTATAAGCTAAACAAGCTATAGCTTAGAGGCCCCGCTCTCTTGGGAGCCCCCCAAAAAATTAAAGGGGGAAAAACTGGATGTACATTTCCAAAATAAAAGATACAAAACAAATAAAATAAAACCTACATACAGCAACAGTGTTTTGTGTTTTGTAGGCTCCTATGATGTAAGTCATGGGCCCTGCCTGCTAGGCTGCTCCCTAAAATATCACTGGTTTGCTCCTTTCTATATATAGGGTGCCTACATTCTGCATGTGCAGATGGCTTGAGATACCTATTAGGTCCATAAATTACCATATAGCATATATTCAACACAAAAAACCAGTGACAATTTGTTGTTGAGAAAAGGACACCTGGACATATAAAGGGCCCCATTACCTTCAGTAGCTTAGGGCCTCATCAAACCTAAATCCGGTCCTGAGGGGGGAGGATTTTACATTATAAAGCAAATGTCCTTGATTTTGGATTTTTTAAAAAGAGAGTGTGGGGTAGGCTCTGGTTCTGGCGCAGGATCCCTGGACTCAGGTGTGGGTGGCTGTGGCGATCACACAGGGTCCCCGGACGTTTCACCGTCTATTGATCCCTGTGCCGCCACGCTCTTTCTCCGCTGCCACCAACCAGGCCCTACCTGGTAAAATACTGAGTCCAGTCAGGGTTAACTTGAAACATGAAACTTGTGTTTATTTAGTGCAGTTTAACAAGTGTGTGGTTTCATAAACGTTCACAGTTAATTACAGTTATTTGCCTGTCTTCTTTGTTCTTGACTGTTCCTGCCTCCATTTATCCTACTTCACCAACTCAACCGGCCTTGTCCCACTCACGCCTTGTCCCACTCACACCCACACCGACCAACGAACTCCCGACTGCCAACCAACCCTCACAACTTCCCCAGAGTGGTTTTTTATAGTCCCTCTGACTCCGCCTTCTCCCTACCTCTGGGTTCTGATTGGGTAACCTGTTTAACTATTTCCCTTCCAGGACTCCCATATGCTAGCATTACCTACCGGTACCGTCATAGTGGCTCGGGCTTGACAACAGCGGAGGGGGGGTGGGTTATCGGGTGATTGCCCTCAAAAAGCTCAACAACTTTTTGTGTCCCGTTTTCTACCTTTTGAAATAAGGCAACCCGAGCCCAGAGGCACACTGGAAATCAGTGCAACTGCCGCAACAAAAGTGTTGCATCTTTTAACAGCCTGGCCTCTATCGAGATCTGGGGAGCTGTATTCTGCACAGGGATGCGGGTAGCGCTGTGGGTTAAGCCACAGAGCCTAGGGCTTGCCGATCAGAAGGTCGGCGGTTCGAATCCCCGTGACAGGGTGAGCTCCCATTGCTCGGTCCCTGCTCCTGCCCACCTAGCAGTTCGAAAGCACGTCAAAGTGCAAGTAGATAAATAGGTACCGCTCCGGGGGGAAGGTAAACGCCGTTTCCGTGCACTGCTCTGGTTCGCCAGAAGCGGCTTAGTCTTGCTGGCCACATGACCCAGAAGCTGTACGCTGGCTCCCTCGGCTAATAAAGCGAGATGAGCGCCGCAACCCCAGAGTCGTCCGCGACTGGACCTAATGGTACCTTTAAAGGTAAAGGGACCCCTGACCATTAGGTCCAGTTGTATCCGACTCTGGGGTTGCGGCACTCAACTCGCTTTATTGGCCGAGAGCCAGCGTACAGCTTCCGCGTCATGTGGCCAGCATGACAAAGCTGCTTCTGGCGCTTTTGAAGCAGCATGACAAAGCTGCTTCTAGAGCTTTTAGTTCCTGCAATAGCCCAATCTGCCCTTTGTGGAACAGCCATATAAAAGCAAAGTTTGGTGAATGGGGAACCTACTAGGCACTCCAAAAATAGAGACATGACATGGTTAAAAAGATTGGAATAGCAAGGCTTCAATCTTCAAAGTGGACTGGTTTTTTTTTAATCGCCTACGTTTGGGGGCTATCAACCATGGGTAGAATGGATCCTCTCCATGCAGAAAGTCTCGGGTTCAGCCTCTGGCATCTCCAGTTAAAAAGTAGCAGGTGGTGGAAAAGACCTTTCTCTGGCTGAGCACCTGGAGGGCTGCTGCCAGTCAGAGTTGACCAAATTGAGTAGTAGCCTGATCTAGTGTAAGGCAGCTTTCTATACTCTTAAGAGAACTGCATGCCTATTTTCTTCAGGGCAGTTTTAGATGCTGAAGAGACAAGCCTCTTTTAACACCGAACGATGGCTTGTCTTTTTAGCAGCGAAGAAAAGCAAAGGACCCTTTGTGTGCACTTCTGTTCTGCATGTCTCTTTCCCTGCTCTACCCGTCTCTGTCCTTTCCCTTGAGAAGCAGAATAAATTATGCAAGGTAGACACGTGTGAAATGACTTTATTTGCATAATTTATACACATTTTGCCTCTTATTTCTTTTTTTAAAAGAGTGTTTCCCTGTCCCCCTCCCCAGAAAACTTTAGAACACTGGGATCGTTTGATCTAAGTCTTATTCATTTTCCCCCTAGAGGTAAAATTATACCTACCGATGGGATATGCCATGTTTCTCCTCTCTTTCCACCATGAAGCTAGTTGGAGGAATGATGTACACCTGCGTTAGCTAAATATATATGCATGCTTTCAACATGCATGACAAGAGGTGCTATTAAGATGACAAAGGAAAAGAAGAAAAGGAGGGTGCAAGCCAGAATAAAACCAACATGATAGTCAGGGACTTTGGCTTACTGCACAGCTGTCAAAATCATGACAGGTGGCGATGAGATTTTATGCATTGAACCAAATCTAATTATAGTGATAATAAATGTACGGGTAGCCAGCCTGGTGCTCTCCAGATGTTGTTGGACTCCACCTCCCATCATCCCATGGTTAGGGATGATGGGATTTGTAGTCCAACAATTTCTGGAAGGACTCTAAGACAAAGGGCAGATCTGCCTCCTGGTGCCAGAAGACTGGAGCATGAAAGTGGCCTACCAATTTTTCTCACAGGCCCATATAAGTTCAGCACAAACACTTGAGCCTGGTGAGCATTTAAAGTTCCCAACCCTAAACTGCGGATTGCCATCTGATTGGATTTTATTCTGATCCTGATTTGATTTTAGGATGTTCCGTAATTTTCTCTCCATAAGATGCACTTGTTTCCTCCTAAAAAAGTAAGGGGAAATGTCTGTGCGTCTTAAGGAGCGAATGTGTGGTCCCTGGAGCTGGACTGCCCAGGGGCAAAAGCAGATCATGCTTTTTTTAAAAAGAGAGAAGGGGGTGTTGAAAGGAAGCCCGCTGAGCAGCTGCTCAGCAAACGATTGGGGAGAGAGATAAGGGAGAGAGATTCCAGCCCCGCCCCCTTGCAGAGGGAGGCTGTTTCCCCAGCGACATGTGACTGGCTGATTAGATTATCTGTCTGGAAACTGTAGAAATGGCTCTCTTTCCTGAAGCTGCAGAACTGTGAGTTAAACCCCATAAAACAGAGTTTTTTCCCTTTGCAAAGTAAGCTCAACAACTTTGAGCTGATCCTCAATAAATGGGGCTTTTCTCCTTTGCAAAAGAAGCTGCAGAAATTTGAGCTGATCCTCAAAAAATTGGGCTTTTCTCCTTTGCAAAAGAAGCTACAGAAATTTGAGGTGATCCTCAAAAAAATGGGGCTTTTCCCCTCTAAAAACTAGGTGCGTCCTATGGTCAGGTGCGCCTTATAGAGCGAAAAATACGGTATTTTAATTGATTGCCTGATTTTATGTTAATGTGTTATATATTTGATGTTAGCCGCTCTGAGCCCAGTTTTGGCCGGGAAGGGTGGGGTATAAATAATAATATTTATAATAATAATTATCATCATCACCATCATTATCATTATTATTGGCTGGAGAATTTTGAATAAGGTTGTGTTTTTACCTTGCTATGCCTGTCTAAGGGACGCGGGTGGCACTGTGGGTTAAACCACAGAGCCTAGGGCTTGCCGATCAGAAGGTCGGCCGTTCGAATCCCCGCAACGGGGTGAGCTCCCATTGCTCGGTCCCTGCTCCTGCCAACCTAGCAGCTCGAAAGCACATCCAAGTGCAAGTAGATAAATAGGTACCGCTCCGACGGGAAGGTAAACGGCGTTTCCGTGTGCTGCTCTGGTTTGCCAGAAGCAGCTTAGTCATGCTGGCCACATGACCTGGAAGCTGTACGCCAGCTCCCTCGGCCAATAAAACAAGATGAGTGCCGTAAACCCAGAGTCGGTCACGACTGGACCTAATGGTCAGGGGTCCCTTTACCTTTAAAGGTGTGGCACTTGCCCAAATCGTTCCACTTGGGTGATGTACTATGTGGCCATGGTCTCATCTGTAAACTGTGAAAAATTGGTATCTGAAGAAGTGTGCATGCACACGAAAGCTCATACCAAGAACAAACTTAGTTGGTCTCTAAGGTGCTACTGGAAGGAATTTTTTTGTTCTTTATTTTGTTTCGACTACGGCAGACCAACACGGCTACCTACCTGTGGTGAAAAATTGTCATTCTGGCTGCGCGTGGTACTGACTGCATGGAATCCTGTCCACATGGAAGCAGTAACCATCAAATGCCACATCTGAATCAGATGCGACTGGCTACAAAAATCAGATGGGTTTGTTACATCCTACCATATTGGACTGCAGGCTAAAGATGTGTAGGACTTTTTGGGGGGTAAGAGTTACCTCTATTCTGAAGGACTGTAAGCCTGCTATTTGAAAGTGTCCTCTGTCTGAGTCCAAGTCTGGTCTAAAGAGAAGGAAGCAGGAAATGCAGCCTTGAGGTTGCCCATACATGTCGCTTGGGGTCTTCCCCACTAAGGCTAGATGTGCTGCAAGTCCTATTTAAATGATAGTCATTATTTCCAAATACTTGCACCTATGCATGTGGATTAGCATATGCAATTTTTATGCAATCTGGTGACGTAAACCAGTGTTTCTCAACCTTGGGCCTCCAGCTGTTTTTGGGACTACAACTCCCATCATCCCCAACCACTGGTCTATGGATGATGGGAGTTGTAGTCCCAAAACAGCTGGAGGCCCAAGGTTGAGAAACACTGACGTAAAAATTCTCTTTTTTCTTTCTGGTAATGCATAAGTAGGTGCCCTACATGAAAGTGGTGAGGGGTTTTTGTTCGGCCTGAGTTGCAGCTTCTGCAGCTGAAAAACAGAGTTGCTCCGATGCAGCAACTTTTCCTTTGCAAATCCCTCTCTGGACTGAGAACTGCATGTGTAGTTTTTGTTGTTCTTATTATTTTTAATTATATTTATTAATCACTTTTTATTTCCTCTTTTTAAAGAAAAGACCTCAAAGCGACTTACAGAATCAGAAGCTGACATATACCGTGATACCCTGAGTGCCTGGAGGCAGTTGGAGGATGGATGGCAGCTAACAGATTGAGGTTGAATCCTGACAAGACAGAAGTAATGTTTTGGGGGGACAGGGGGCGGGTGGGTGTGAGGGACTCCCTGGTCCTGAACGGGGTTACTGTGCCTCTGAAGGACCAGGTACGCAGCCTGGGAGTCATTTTGGACTCACATTTGTCCATGGAGGAGCAGGTTAACTCTGTGTCCAGGGTGGCTGTCTACCAGCTCCATCTGGTACGCAGGCTGAGACCCTACCTGCCCGTAGACTGTCTCATCAGAGTGGTGCATGCTCTAGCTATCTCCCGCTTGGACTACTGCAATGCGCTCTACGTGGGGCTACCTTTGAAGGTGACCCGGAAACTGCAATTAATCCAGAATCCAGCAGCTAGACTGGTGACTGGGAGTGGCCGCCAGGACCACGTAACACCGGTACTGAGAGAACTACATTGGCTCCCAGTATGTTTCCGAGCACAATTCAAAGTGTTGGTGCTGACCTTTAAAGCCCTAAATGGCCTCGGTCCTGTATACCTGAAGGAGCATCTCCACCCCCACCGTTCAGCCCGTGCACTGAGATCCAGCTCTGAGGGCCTTCTGGCGGTTCCCTCCCTGCGAGAAGCAAAGCTACAGGGAACCAGGCAGAGGGCCTTCTCGGTAGTGGCACCCGCCCTGTGGAATGCCCTCCCATCAGAGGTCAAAGCGATAAACAAC
The DNA here is from genome assembly GCA_034641395.1 of Darevskia armeniaca. Taxonomy (NCBI): domain Eukaryota; kingdom Metazoa; phylum Chordata; class Lepidosauria; order Squamata; family Lacertidae; genus Darevskia; species Darevskia armeniaca. The sequence goes on from JAWWNF010000904.1 coordinate 170,719, forward strand.
TACATGACCTTTAGAAAATACTTGAAGGCAGCCCTGTTTAGGAAAGTTTTTAATCTGTGATATTTTAATGTATTTTGATATTTGTTGGAAGCCGCCCAGAGTGGCTGGGGAGACCTGGCCAGATGGGCAGGGTACAAATAAATTATTATTAATTATTATTATTATTATTATTTGATACTCCTGATCATATAGATGCACATCATCCCATTGGTGAGCAAGAAATATATTTAGGTAACAAAATGAATGTACCACTTGATAAAGCCCAATAGAAGTGCATTGTGCAACACCATCTCTACATACGATTGGAGTTGGTGTGTATCAATAAATAGAGATGAAATGAAATTTTTCACTTAAAAAAAAGCAAACATTTCATAATTCTTTAAAAAAAAAGTCATATGAAGTCTTTGAAGGCTGCTTTCGAAAAATTTAGTCTTAAGATTGGCTGGTGTCTTTGCAGGGAATTGTGCTAAGGATGGATAATTTCCATTGTTTCTAATACCTCTAAATAAAACAGCATTTATAATCTGGAAATGTTGTCCAAACAGTCCATGCCATTGAGTCAAATTTTGCCAAGCTGAATTATGAGTTAGAAGAACACACTTAACCATCCTCAGCAAGTCCCACTTCATGCCAGTTCCAGTTTCAATGCACCAAACTAACAAGCCAAGGGCTGCCTGGCTTAACCTTCCAGCTTTTGCCTTGTGCTAACTGAACCATTGATTTGCAGTAAGTGAAAGCCCCCTTTTTGCATTCATGAGTTGGCAAGCAAATAAACATCCGCATGGGCAATGCACAAGCGAAAAAAGGCTGGATGGAAAAAAACAACGGACTGCTATTACTTTTATTTATTATGCTTTGACTTGCAAACGGCAGTATCTTAACATCCCCTGCTATTTAACACGATGGACAGATGGCACACTAGACATTTGCAGCACATGGCTTCCCCCAAAACAATCTTGGGAAATGTAGTTTGCTAAGAGTGCAGGGAACCGCACCTCTGTGAGTGGGTAAACTACAGTTCCTAGGATTCACCAGGGGGGAATCGCGTGCTTTAAATGTATGGTGGGTACGCAGTCATAGAACTGTCCCATTCCTGCTCACCTGCCGCTAATACCCACAGTTGTGGATGGGCCAGGGTTAATCTCTTAGCCCCAGGATATTTGCATTAGTATCTCTATATTCAAAAATTCCGTAGACCTGAGATGACTTAGCAGAAGGTCACAGAAAATCTGCTTCCAGGAATGAAACCATCAGTTAATTTGCTGAGTCGTGGCAAGCAGCCATGCTAACTGTGCTTAGCAGCTCTCTGTAATGAAGCCTTCTAAGAGAAGAGGTTCAGCTCTACTGCTAAACAGAGATGTAGAAAGAGATAGAAGTGTTGGTTGCATAATACAGCTGGATTCAAATGACCCTCCCCAGGATCTCTGCCTTTAAAAAAAGAATTTCCCAGCATCTGCTTCCTGAAGTCCTGTAACTGGTGATGCCAAGAGCTGAGCCACAGGGTCTTCTGTGTAGTAGAGTTCTGGTATCTTCCTTAGATCACTTCAGATGTTGACAGCAGTCACAAAATTAAAAGACGCCTGCTTCTTGGGAGAAAAGCAGTGACAAACCTAGACAGCATCTTAAAAAGCAGAGACATCACCTTGACGACAAAGGTCCGTATAGTTCAAGCTATGGTTTTCCCAGTAGAGATGTATGGAAGTGAGAGCTGGACCATAAAGAAGACTAATCGCCGAAGAATTGATGCTTTTGAATGATGGTGCTGGAGGAGACTCTTGAGAGTCCCATGGACTGCAAGAAGATCAAACCTATCCATTCTGAAGGAAATCAGCCCGGAGTGCTCACTGGAAGGACAGATCCTGAAGCTGAGGCTCCAATACTTTGGCCACCTTATGAGAAGAGAAGACTCCCTGGAAAAGACCCTGATGCTGGGAAAGATGGAGGGCACAAGGAGAAGGGGACGACAGAGGACGAGATGGCTGGACAGTGTTCTCGAAGCTACCAACATGAGTCTGACCAAACTGCGGGAAGCAGTGGAAGACAGGAGTGCCTGGCGTGCTCTGGTCCATGGGGTCACGAAGATTCGGACACGACTAAACGACTAAACAACAATAACATCTTCCTTAGTGGCGAATCGTTCTGTGGCAAATGTTGTCCCCATCTTCAAAAGGGGGGGGGGGAAATATTACTGGCGACGGAATCCAGTTTCTGCAGTGCCAAATCAAGCAGCAAAATGTAAACAGAGATTCTAGTCCTTAGGATTGAGCGGGGAAATGCGTTGCTAGAAAATGTGGAAACGCTCTGTAAAATATTTTAGATTGGAATGGCTAGTGGGTTTTTTCTTCTTCTGATGTTGTGGCTTCTCTGACCCTTCAGGATTCTGTATTCCTTATCATATATTGAATAATATATAATATTCTTTCCCCCATTCCTCATTCCCATCAGCTTTCCACATTCTTCCAAAGTCAACATTTATGGCAGAAATAAGCAACGGTATACGATCTATCAAATTTATTTTTTGTGTTCGGATGTTCTCACAGCGCTGAAATAGCCTCAGTGCCCCCCCCCCCTCACCTCCTTACCTCCAAAGCAGAGAAGCTTGTGGGATGTGATACATAAGTAGCAGTCAAGTGCAACATTCCTTGTTTTCCTAGAGTGGGCATGCAGGGGAATGTTTGGTCCAGCCAGTCGAAAACTTCCTGTTTACTCCTGGCTGGGACATACTTCCTTTGCTTGTGACTAGAGGTGGGCGTGACCTTACCTGTCCAGGTGACAAAAAGACAAAAGGACAAGACACACAGTCTCTTTGACTTCCTCCATCATTGGAGCAGCTTTTTAGCTAGAAATGCTCTGTTGGCTTTTAGCCAACAGAGGACAGTGGGAGTATCCCCATATGGGATAGATCCACAGCTATAGATCTGTAACTAAGTCTGCCTTCAGGGATCCAACTGTGAACTGATGATGTGAGTAAACTTCTTTTATTGACTTTAAATAAGATTGCCGTGTGTTTATTCTTTTAAGAGGGATATAAGGGAACTTACCAGGAATCCAATACTGAGAGGCTTACACAAGCCTGCAACCAGCTACTCGCTGTGTGTTTAAAAGGGGAATGTAAAACTCTGCTAAGTAAAGGAACTTGCTAGTACAAGTTAGGAAGGATATTAATAAACAATATATCCTCTCCTGCCTCCCTGAACATTCCCACAAAGCTCTGATCCTATACCCCTGTGTGAACACAACCTTTCCTTGCTATACAGAAGGAAGCCCTTGTTCGGAGATGAACTCTGTGCATGCCCTGGATCTCACATGACCAAAAAAACAACAACTTGATTGTAGCAGACAGCTGCAAACCAACACTTATGCATGTCCCTCATTGTGTACATGGGGTCTCCCTTCTGCCCTGATGTTAGAGGAATAGGGCAGTGTGTACTCCCCTGGAACTCTGCACATGCACTGGAGCTCTGGGTTCAAGACACGCACACATTATTATATTCTCAGTACAATCCGTATGCAGGATCTCTGCATGACCACAGGTTACATATATTGACAACCATGCACATTTTGAAGGCGCCGTGAATATATTTCACGAGCAGTCAGCCTAAGGTCACCAAGTAGCACCGGGATTGACAATTCTTTGCAACACAGACATCAACGTTGGACTTTTCTGCGGGACTCTGGACAGGAAGCGGCAAGCCAACATGAACAGAAATTAAAAAAAAATGGCAGCAAATGAATAGGGGAGAATGACATCGCCTGTCTCTGTTTTGCTGTTGCTAACCATACACATAGGAAAAAAATCGCCAGCAGATGTGGTCGCCATGTGGACTCTAGGCTGTGCAATTTTGGAAGCTGATGGGAGCATTAGATCATTTGATGTGTGGTGCATAGGGACAGAGGAAGTTTCCTTATACAATCGTACCTTGGAAGTGGAACAGCTTAGTTCCTGAACATTTTGGCTCCCGAACGCCACAAACCTGGGAGTGACTGTTCCGGTTTGCGAACTATTTTAGGAAGCCAAACGTCCGACGGGGCTTCTGTGGCTTCCAATTGGCTGCAGCAGCTTCCTGCAGCCAATCAGAAGCCGTGCTTTGGTTTCCGAACGTTTTGGAAGTCGAACGGACTTCCGGAATGGATCCCAAGGTATGACTGTACTGAGTCAGGCCTTTCCTCCATCTAGTACAGTATTCTCAACAATGACTGGCAGCAGGCCTCCAGGGTTTCAGGTCAGGGGAATTCTCAGCTCTATCTGGGCATGTTGGGAATTGAACCTGAAACCTTATGCATGCAAAGCAGACACACAAACCACTGAGCTATGGTCCCCCCTCCCCCCGAATCATCCCTTGTGAGCTGTTTTAAAGACAAATCTCTTGACAGAAGATGCCCCCCTGTGAGCTTTACGATGATCATGCAGCAAATGGCCGTTTTGGGGGGCGAGGGGGGTGGACATGACAGCTCTTTCACTTTCCGTAGCACCACGGACTCAGGCAGAAATACGCCATGCCAGGTTGGAAGGAGCACCACAAAACTCTCTCATGTATGAATGCTGCATCCGCAGGCTGGATAAAATTCCCAACAGGGATTAGACAAGCATATTCCTTGCTGAACTTCAGGAGCATGGCAAAGACTGTCTCATTCTAGCGGACTTTCTAAGGTAGTAAAAAACGCTCAATGGTGGGAGCTGGAAGTAGGCATGACCTACAGAGAGACAGTATAGCATGGCCCATCCCGAATTACAGCACCAATAATTTCCCTACTGGAATGCTGACCAAATATGTGGGGTACCAGCCAGCAACACAGAGGTGTCAGATAAATTGATTCAATGCATAGCTGTCAACCCTCCCTTTTTTGGCGGGAAACTCCCTTATTCCAATGCCATTTCCCGCTGCTATCCCGGATTGTTGATATGCCTTAAATTTCCCGGATTTCAAAGGTAGCAGCTCCTCTCCCTCCCTGCCAGCCAGGGAGGCTCCTCAGCTGCGTTGCTTGGCTGCCAATAAGGAGTCTGAGACCGACTGGGGGCGGAGCTTGCATGCCTTGTGCAGCCAGACCCTCGCACCCAACCAGACAGACAGCCTGCCTGCTGTCTACGCGCTCGCTCTTTCGCTCACCCGTTCGCGTGCAGCCTCTGGAGCGCAGGGTGGCGAGGCTACTTGGTGCCATTGCAGCGCCCTCGCGGCATCCCTTATTTCCAAATCCGAAAGTTTGGGAAAATCCCTTATTTTCAAATCCAAAAGTTGACAGCTATGATTCAATGCGCAGAACACTGGGAAAACTCTCTGTCCAGAAGTCTTTTGAGATGAATGGTATCCAGACTGGAAAATGTATTTCCTCCTTTACAATCCCACCCAGCAGAGGTGAAACAGTCACCCAATGAGTGCAAAGCCACAAACAGGGGTAGCCAATGGGATATTCTCCAATTTTTTTGGGGGGGGGGCTCTGATTCCCCAATCCCAGTTTATGTGGCCAATAGTCAGGGATTATGGGTAAAGGTAAAAGGTAAAGGACCCCTGGACGGTTAAGTCCAGTCAAAAGCAACTATGGGGTTGAGCGCTCGTCTCACTTTCAGGACGAGTGAGCCGGCTTTTGTCCACAGACAGCTTTCTGGGTCATGTGCCAGCATGACTAAACCGCTTCTGGCACAACGGAACACCGTGACGGAAACCAGAGCGCACGGAAACCCCTTTTACCTTCCCACCGCAGCGGTACCTATTTATCTACTTGCACTGGTGTGCTTTCGAACTGCTAAATTGGCAGAAGCTGGGACAGAAGAACAGGAGCTCACCACATTGTGGGGATTCGAACCGCCGACCTTTCGATCGGCAAGCTCAAGAGGCTCAGTGGTTTAGACCCCAGAGCCACCTGCTATAGTCCAGTAACAACTGCAGAGTTGGCTGAAGTTAGAGAAATCTGCATTCTCCTGCAATCGGTGATGACAGCCACGAATGGCAAGAGGCTCCCCATATGCTTAATTCCCCCTTGCTCCTGTTCCTTGTGCCTCCTGTTAAAAAGGGGTTTCCTCCAGAAATCTAAAATCCAATGCAATTTGTTATTTTTTTTAAAAGGCATTCTAGCTTTGAAATACATTTAGAGACATCATCTATATGAGCAGAAGATTTCCGTCATGACAGTTTGCAAGAGGTGGTGCTTTGGATCAGCTTTTGTGTTCATTAAAAAAATAAAAACAGAAATTTAGGAACACTGGTAGCTATGTTGTCCTTAAATGGAACACACACAGACATTCCCACACAACCCCAAGGTTTCAAATACAGATATGGAAACTTCGCTTTCCTCACTTTCACCTTCATCTCAATTCTTCCTTAGCCTGATATTCCAAGCAAAGGAAAATGTACTGTTTAGAAAGCTGCCTTAAACTGAGACAGACCATTGACCTCACTATTGTCTCTCAGAATTGTCTACAACAAGTGTTCTTCGGCCTTCAATCCCTCAGATGAAGGTGGACTACAACAACCATAATCCATGACCATTGTGGATGATGGGTTTTGTAGTCCACCCACACTGTGGGACCCAAAGGCTGAAGAACATTGGTGTAAGCTGAGCGGTGGTGGCTATCCAAGTTAGAGAGAGGCATTTCTCCCAGTCCGGCCTTTCTAAATTGAACCCCACCCCCAAGCCACATGCTCACTTTTTCCTATGTGTAGGTCAGAGCTCAAAACCAACTACGGCTCCTTGGACAGTTCTGCACTGGACTTACAAGTAAATGCTGGATTCGTTGCCCCCGATATCAGGTGACTGGAGTTTCTGGACTAGGATGATGATGATGCCCACGAAAAGCAAAAAGTTGATCTGGGGAGAGGGGTGGGGAAGAAGAAAAGGGATCCATGAATCGCCAGAAAACAGGAGCATGAAGCTTCAGTTAATCAGATCTGTGGCTGACTGTCCTCCAGTTAAACTGCCTCCATCAAATATTTAATTTAGTTATTTATTCAGTTTATATACCACCTTTGATCAAAAGATCCCAGGGCAGTGTACAACATTAAGAACACATTTTACGGAGCATAATAATAAAATAATAATAATAATAATTATTATTATTATTATTATTATTATAGTAATAATAATGGCATAATAAAAGCATAATAACAGACAGAATAATAATAAAATAAGGAGATATACAGGCATCCTCCCACTTCTACCAGGGTTACATTTTGGGTGCCTGTGCACATACGTGAAATCGCATAAAGCCCCCTCTGAACACCTCCAAGGAAAGAGAGTCCTTTTATTTTTATAAATTGTCAGGGATCTGCCTGCCCCTGCCAGTCCAGCTCTGAGTGTTTATAGAGAGCCGCCACCTGTTTTAACAACAGATTCATCTTCGAGTGAAACCAGCAGTCCCTCGGGGGAGAAGCAGTTAGTGGCTGGGAGACCTGGCACCACCCAGCAGGCTAGATCGGAGGGAGAGACGTCAGGTCCAATGCATAGATTACGTAAGAGGAGGAGGAGGCAATTTAGGCTGCCAAGATTGTGGTGTTGGCGCCAAAACAGGAGGGAGGCACTTCCGGATTCTGCTAGTGAGTGAACAGACGTGATAAGACTGAGCTCTGCACTGTATGTGCAGATTTCTGGGCACTGAATTGCAGGAGGATCTGTCCTGGAGTGCAAACATAAGGGGGCTTGTGAAGAAGGCGCAGCAGAGACTGTACTTCCTGAGAGTTGTAAGGAAAAACCATCTTCCACGAAAGCTGCTGCTTGCCTTCTATCACTGTGCCATTGAGAGCGTGCTCACTTATGGCTTATGTGTGTGGTACGGAAGCTGTACTACCAAGGACAGGATGGGGTTGTGCAGAGTTGTTAAGGCAGCAAAGAGCATTGTTGGCTGCTCGCTCTCCACCTTAGAGCAGATTTATGCCATGAGGTGCCGCAGAAAGGCACTGGACATAGTGAAAGATCCATCGCATCCTGGTCACTGTCTCTTTGAACTTTTGCCATCGGGACGGAGATACAGGACGATGACAAGAAGAACAAGCCGTCTTAGGAACAGCTTCTTCTCCAGAGTGATCGCAGCCTTGAATGGGAAGCCTGGACTTTGAAGTCATCTAATCTTACCTGTTATGTTTTATCATTGTATGGTTTTAATCAGTGTGTATGGTTTTAATCAGTGTTTTTGTAGTTGTTTTGTCTTTGTGTGGAGTGCCCTATCTGGGTGGATGGAGCAGCCAAGTAATTTCGTTGTCCCCGAAGGGGACAATGACAATAAAATATATTCTATTCTATTCTATATAGCTTGGCACTGAATAAAAGAACTAAAAGACAAATGGCTTGGCTTTTCTATTGAACAACTGATAAGGGAACCTGACATAAATACTTTTACTATTTGCAAGAGGAATATTTGTATGAGTTAATACTTGACTATCCCTTCGGCACTGCAATGTATCTTTGTACTTTTGTTCTTCTGTGCTGTGATACTTTGTGGTTGAAATTTCTGATTCTTCATTTTTCTTTTATAAAAAATATTTATGAGTACAGTCGTACCTTGGAAGTTGAACGGAATCTGTTATGGAAGTCCGTTAGACTTCCAAAACATTTGAAAACCAAAGCGCGGCTTCTGATTGGCTGCAGGAGCTTTCCCCGATGTACGTTTGGCTTCCCAAAATAGTTCGCAAACCGGAACAGTCACTTCTGTGTTGGCAACGTTCAGGAGCCAAAACGTTTGGGAACTAAGCTGTTTGAAAACCAAGGTACGACTGTATCTTGGAGGTCTTTAAGCAGAGGGTGGATGGTCATCTGTCATGGATGCTTTAGCTGAGATTCCCGCATTGCAGGGGGCTGGACTAGATGACCCTCGGGGTCCCTTCCAATTCTACAATTCAGTGATTTTATGATTCTCCATCTGTAAGTTCCATTATTATTGAGAATAAAGGTTATTTTTAACTGAGCCAGACATTTGCATATACTAATGGCACTGAGTATATACTTCTGCTTGTGCCATGCCTAGAAAGCAAAGGTCCAAGCTGTTTCCCCCTTGCTCTGCTCCTTTCCAAGGGAATACCAGCTCTTTAGTGTTAGATCGGAACAAATGGAAATCTGGGGAAACCCCAAATTGCCCTTTGTTCCAACTCAGCGCTACAGAGCTGTTTTCCCCAGGGGAAAGCACTGGGAGAAGAGAAAGTATGGATAAGCTCCGAGTGACCATGTGCCTCAATATCTGTAAAAGAAATAAAATCATGGCATGCATTTTAAAAATGGTCATTAATGCGCTTCCCTTTAGATGCTTTTAGGCTACGATATACCTTTTCAAGAATAGCAATTCTCGAGGTCACGTTGCTAATTTCTTGTAGCCATTAACTGATAACATTTTGGGATCCAAACATGTTTGGAAGCCGCTTATTGCATGCCCTCCAACATTTCTCCGATGAAAGTAGGGATGTCCTATTCCATAATAATAATAATAATAATAATAATAATAATAATTGTTATTATTATTTTATTATTTATACCCCGCCCAGCGTACTGGGTTGCCCCAACCACTCTGGGCGGCTTCCAACATATAAAAACATAATAAAACATAAAACATTAAAACCTTCCCTATACAGGGGTGCCTTCAGGTGTCTTCTAAAAGCTGTCTAGTTACTTATCTCCTTGGTTGGGGGGGTCACATAGCTCCATACCCTCCAACATTTCTCCAGTGAAAATAGGGATGTCCTAAGGCAGTGGTGGCTAACCTTGGCACTCCAGATGTTTTGGGACTACAACTCCTATCATCCCTGACCACTGGTCCTGTTAGCTAGGGATGATGGGAGTTGTAGTTCCAAAACATCTGGCGTGTCAAGGTTAGTCACCACTGTCCTAAGGAAAAGAGGGGCATTCAGGAATCAAATCAGAAACCAGGACAACTTTCGTAAATCTGGGACTGTCCCTGGAAAATAGGGACACCTGGAAGGTCTGTTATTGAAGACCTGCTCATTTACCAGTCTGGCTCATTCCTGCGCCATCCTTTGCCCTCTCCAACTTACCATTATTGATGCAATCACAGGGCCTTTGATCACCCACCACAAGGCTGTGTTGTCGTTCATGTCCCAGCAGCTGTGACCCAGATGGAAGGCGAGCGGAAATCATAGAGATAAAGGAGAAAGATTAAGAGGCCAGATGAAACACTTCTGCTCCTGGCGTGACCTGAACCCAGGCCACAGACCCACTTGACATGAGTTCAGCCATGATGCAGCCCCACTTAGCCTCTGCTCATTTAATCCTTAGTAGCAGGCAACACCAACCAACTACTCTGACTTCCTTAGCTAGAAGCTGTCAATTCTTAGAAAAGCCAGTTCTGCAACCGAGCAGAATCCAGTTGTAACTTTCTGGTTGATGTCAATAGTAAGGTAAAGGTAAAGGACCCCTGGACGGTTAAGTCCAGTCAAAGGTGACTATGGGGTTGCGGCACTCACAGTGGCATAGCAAGGGTGGGGCGTTAGGTGCGGGGGTCCCCGGGTTCCACCCTGGAGGGGGGGTGACACTTGGCGAGGGCCCCCCGCAAGCCCCGGTAAAGGAGCCTTACTCGGTGGCTCGTAAGGTCGCCGCGGGAGCAGCAGCACGGACTGTGCATGTGCGGGATTCATAGCTGTCAACTTTTGGATTTGAAAATAAGGGATGCCGCGAGGGCGGTGCAATGGCACCAAGTAGCCTCGCTACCCTGCGCTCCAGAGGCTGTGTGCGAATGGGTGAGCGAAAGAGCCAGCGCATAGACGGCAGGCAGGCTGTCTGTCTGGTTGGGAGTGAGGGTCTGGCTGCACAAGGCATGCAAGCTCCGCCCCCAGTCGGTCTCAGACTCCTTATTGGCAGCTGAGCAACGCAGCTGAGGAGCCTCCCTGGCCGGCAGGGAGGGAGAGGAGCTGCTTCCTTTGAAATCCGGGGAATTTAAGGGATATTAACAATCCGGGATAGCAGCGGGAAACGGCATTGGAATAAGGGAGTTTCCCAGGAAAAAAAGGGAGGGTTGACAGCTATGGCGGGATTCCGCACATGCGCAGTCCGTCTGTGCATCGTGACGTCATGACACACGGACGGAGCAATGCCCGGCCCCGGGGGGTGCCCCCACGTGTGCCGCTCCCGGCGGCCAAGGGGCTCCGTTCGCCACTGGGCACTCATCTTGATTTCAGGTTGAGAGAGCCTGCGTTTCTCCACAGACAGTTTTCTTCGTCATGTGGCCAGCAGGTCTAAGCTGCTTCTGGCGCAATGAAAAACCATGGTGGAGGCCAGAGCACACAGAATTGTTTCCCATGCCCTGCTGGACTTGTGCTGGCAGTGTGGAAAATGTGTGGCCGACAGCAAAGATGTAGACAACTATAAAACAGGGACACCTACCATAGCTGTCAACTTTCGGATTTGAAAATAAGGGATTTCCCCCCCAAACTTTCGGATTTGCAAATAAGGGATGCCGCGAGGGCGGTGCAATGGCACCAAGTAGCCTCGCCACCCTGCGCTCCAGAGGCTGCGCACGAACGGATGAGCGAAAGAGCGAGCGCGTAGACGGCAGGCAGGCTGTCTGTCTGGTTGGGCGTGAGGGTCTGGCTGCACAAGGCATGCAAGCTCCGCCCCCAGTCGGTCTCAGACTCCTTATTGGCAGCCGAGCAATGCAGCTGAGGAGCCTCCCTGGCCAGCAGGGAGGGAGAGGAGCTGCTTCCTTTGAAATCCGGGGAATTTAAGGGATATCAGCAATCCGGGATAGCAGCGGGAAACAGCATTGGAATAAAGGAGTTTCCCACAAAAAAAAAGGGAGGGTTGACAGTATGGCACCTACCCAATGTCATCAAAGTGAAGTCTAAGGACAGCCCAGATGGTGACGCAAATGGTAGGAGTTCCTGCAGAGAAGGAGAAGAAGAAGGTGTTGGGTACGTGATCTTTGCCCTTCACAATCAGAGGGTGTGTAAGATGGAAGCGCTCCTAAAGGAAGTGACGGAAGGAGACACATACCCCAGCCGATGATGGTGTACCAGTAGAAGTATCTCCTCTCTGGAAAGAAGGTCTCCACCAGCAAGGTGAAAAGGTACAGCCCCTCGATGAAGAGCCAGAAATAGTTGGACATGACGCAGTAGTGGAAAAAGACCATCACAGCCTTGCATTCCACCTGCGGAAGAGAAAAGAACGTCAACCTGTTGCTCCGCCTCCTGGCTGGGCTCTCAGAACTCTGCCCCGGCTTCACCCATCCAAGTAGGGATGCTACCTGCCCTGTATAATACAGGATTGTCTAGTACAGTGGTACCTCTGGTTGTGAACAGGATCCGTTCTGGAGCCCCGTTTGCAATATGAGCAACATGTAACTTGAAGCGCTGTGTCTGTGCATGCGTGCGACACGATTCAGCGTTTCTGCGCATGCGCGTGACGTCATTTGACGCGTCTGCGCATGAGCGAACCGCCGGACCCAGAAGTAACCTGTTCCGGTACTTCTGGATTCAGCACGTTCATAACCCGCGCCGAACGTAACCTGCAGCGAACGCAACACGAGGTACGACTGTATTTCAATGTAAAATGCTACGTCCTGTATTGATACAGTTTCGTCTTGTATTTCTCTCTCTCTTCTCTCCCCCCCTCCCTCCGCCAGTTAGGAAACCTCTCCAAATGCAGGTGTTTGAAAAGGCATGCGAAAGGTTACGTATCTCTGGGTAGCAAAGCACAGACAGATATACAAATTCACATGTATGTTTCTGTACGAATGTGGCAATTCCAAAGGGGTCATCCTGTTACGCTGCAAACGGCCTCGGCCCAGTATACCTGAAGGAGCACCTCCACTCCCATCATTCACTGAGGTCCAGCTCCGAGGGCTTTCTGGCAGTTCCCTCCCTGCGAGAAGCAAGGTTACAGGGAACCAGGCAGAGGGCCTTCTCGGTAGTGGCACCCGCCCTGTGGAATGGCCTCCCGTCAGATGTCAAGGAGATCAACAACTATCTGACTTTTAGAAGGCATCTGAAGGCAGCCCTGTATCAGGAAATTTTTTAATGTCTAATAATGTTTTACAATTTTTTATGTGCTGTAAACCACCCAGAGTGGCTGGGGAAACCCAGCCAGATGGGCAGAGTATTATTATTATTATTATTATTATTATTATTATTATTATTATTATTAAAGAATTGTTCTGAAGAAGAAGAAGAAGAAGAGGAAGAGTTTGGATTTGATATCCCACTTTATCACTACCGGAAGGAGTCTCAAAGCGGCTCACATTCTCCTTTCCCTTCCTCCCCCACAACAAACCCTCTGTGAGGTGAGTGGGGCTGAGAGACTTCCGAGAAGTGTGACTAGCCCAAGGTCACCCAGCCCTGCATGTGGAGGAGCGGGGAAGCGAACCCGGTTCACCAGATTACGAATCTACCGCTCTCAACCACGACACCACACTGGCTCTCCACCATTGGCTCTCCACACTCACTTCAGCACCAAAAAAATCACACACCCCTAAGTGTCCTGCCCCATCTTGTCCTGTCCTGTATGTCCAATTGTTCTCACCTGCCTGGAAAGCATCCTTAAACACTGATCATGTGTCTTCCCTGCCTGAAGGATAGAGGGTGTGTGTGTAAAAACTAACCCACCGTACAGAAAATAAAATCTGTGCTTGTCTCTCTACCCAATTTTGCTTTTGGCTTCTCCCGCAGTGAGCATGCGGCCCCCAGAAGGATGCCCAGATGGGAAAGCAGCCCCCTGGAAAAGCTTTTGCATTGCTGCTCTAGAAAGCTCGTCTTTAAAGTGTACTCAAAGTCAGCCATGGCATTTTTAAGTTCATGGGGGGAAAACGTGGATTATTATGATTATTTTTTTCACCCAACGACCTGTACTTTAAAATATGACTAAAAGCATTTGCGGGGGTGGGGTGGGGGAGGAATATAAGCACTGCCACCTAGATGCTGCCACTCTAAAAGCAGAGAAAAAGCAATTCCAGGAGTCAGGAGGTGTTTGATGAAAGGCTGTAGGGAGCTTGCGGGTTTCTAGTGCATGCCGGGAGAGAGGCAACAATGGCTGCTAATTGACAGACTGAAGTCCTCCAAGCCTTTCCTGGTTGCAATAAAAGAACCCAGCTGTGTGTATAATGCATGTGAGTGTGCGCAGAGTAATTCAAGGAAGACGTGCAGATAAGAATGGAGGAGAAAATGTGGAGAAATTGCTAAGGAGCTTATAAAAGGATGCACCCCACCGGGTGACCCAGAGAACCTCCTGTCCTCGCAGCCTGCAGAACCTGCCACTCACAACAAAAGTGAGAAGTAGCGCCAACTAGTTGGAAGATGGATGGCAGGTAACAGATTGAGGTGGAATAATAATAATAATAATAATAATAATAATAATAATAATAATAATAATAATATTTTATTTGTAGCCCACCCATCTGGCTCAGTTTCCCCAGCCACTCTGGGCGGCTCCCAATCAAATGTTAAAACAATACAGCATTAGATACTGAAAACTTCCCTAAACAGGGCTGCCTTCAGCTGTCTCTTAAAAATAGGATAGCTGCTAATTTCCTTGACATGTGATGGAAGGGCGTTCCACAGGGTGGGCGCCACTACCGAGAAGGCCCTCTGCCTGGTTCCCTGTAACCTCACCTCTCGCAATGAAGGAACAGCCAGAAGGCCCTCGGTGCTGGATCTCAGTGTCCGGGCTGAACGATGGGGGTGGAGACGCTCCTTAAGGTATACAGGACCGAGGCCGTCCTCACAAGACAGAAGTACTGTTTTGGGGGCACAGGGGGCGGGCTGGTTTGGAGGACTCCCTGGTCCTGAATGGGGCAACAGCCTGGGAGTCATTTTGGACTCACAGCTGTCCATGGAGGCACAGGTCAATTCTGTGTCCAGGGCGGCTGTCTCCCAGCATCATCTGGTACGCAGGTTGAGACCCTACCTGCCTGCAGACTGTCTCGCCAGAGTGGTGCATACTCTGGTTATCTCCTGCTTGGACTACTGCAATGCGTTCTACGTGGGGCTACCTTTGAAGGTGATCCGGAAATTAATCCAGAATGCAGCAACTAGATTGGTGACTGGGAGTGGCCGCTGAGACCACATAACACCGGTCCTGAAAGACCCACATTGGTTCCCAGTACGTTTCCGAGCACAATTCAAAGTGTTGGTGCTGACCTTTAAAGTCCTTAACGGCCTCGGCCCAGTATACCTGAAGGAGCATCTCTACCCCTATCGTTCTGCCCGGACGCTGAGGTCCAGCACTTAGGGCCTTCTGGCGGTTCCCTCACTATGAGAAGTGAGGTTACAGGGAAGCAGGGAAACAGGCAGAGGGCCTTCTCAGTGGTTGTGCCCACTCTGTGGAACACCCTCCCACCAGATTTCAAGGAGATAAACAACTATCTGACTTTTAGAAGACATCTGAAGGCAGCCCTGTATAGGGAAGTTTTTAATGTTTGATGGGGAAACCCAGCCAGATGGGCAGGGTATAAATAATAATAATAATAATAATAATAATAATAATAATAATAATAATAATAATATTATAGCTAGTGGCACAGAGCTAGACATTCACTCAAAGACGAATACGGATCTGAATCTCTAGCTGCATTTGGCTCCCAAGCCTGAGGTTCTCTGCCCCTGGTGTAGACATACATACTAAGTCAATGATTTATATTTCTGTGTCTATTCTTATTCCTCTTTTCGCTTCCTGGAAAGTGCTAGACTTTGATTCCTAGCCCACGTTACCGTTGAGATGAAGCAATGGTTGCTGTCCTGTTCAGCGTACAGAACTCCATCCTTGATGAAGACAGAAATGGCTCGCAGGATGAACGAGACAAAGAGGTTCATATGAATGAAGTTCCGTGTGCAGTGCAGTTTCCTGGGGGCGAGAGGGAAGGAAAGGTCACCAAGGAAGGAAGGCCATGTCTAATCTGCAACCTATTTATTCCGTAGACAGTGGAACCTTGGTTCTCGAACTCCATCCGTTCCGGAAGTCCGCTCGACGTTCAAAAACCAAGGTGTGGCTTCCGATTGGTGCAGGTGCCCCGGAAACAATAGCCAACAACCTCATTGGCTGTTCGGCTTCCGAAAAACGTTCGGAAACCGGAACACTTACTTTTTGGCGTTCGGGAGCCAATTTGTTATATACTGTATTTGTGCTTGGTTCTCCAGCTGCACAGCCAGGGAGAAGATACAGTGGGACCTCGACTTACGAGTGACCCGACTTACGTGTTTTTCGACTTCCGAATGACTTCTGGAAGGAAAAAAATGGCCGCCACAACCGAATTTTTCGACTTCCGAAAGGAAGTCGCGGCCGCTTTGAATAGGATTTTTCCGACTTACGAATTTTTGAATAGGATTTTTTCGACTTGCGAATTTGTTTCGCTCAATGCATCCCTATGGGGATTCGACTTACGAGTGTTTTCGACTACCGAAGATCGTGTCGGAACGCATTATCTTCGTAAGTCGAGGTCCCACTGTACTTCAGAAGATCATAACCACAGCCCAAAATATTATTGGTCATCCTCTCCCATCTCTGGAAGAACTATACAGTTCCCGTTGCCTTAAAAAAATATTTTAAAGGATCCATCTCATCCAGGATATAGTCTCTTTGCACCACTGCCTTCAGGTAGAAGATATAGATCAAGAACAAATAGATTGAAGAACAGTTTCTACCGAAGAGCTATAACCATCTTAAATGCTGTAACCAGATAATATGACCTTGGAGAGCTGTGATGGGTGTATGTGTGGCTTTTTTTGGTGTGTGTGTGTTTTGTGCTGTTTTTGTTTGTTTTTTTCTGTTTTTTACGGGATGGCATGCAATTTTGTTGCACTTGTATAGCGTTGTGCTTGTACTTGTGCAATGACAATAAATAAATTATCTTATCTTATCTTGTTTGTCAACTAAGCCGTTCGAGAACCAGGGTTCCACTGCATATGGTAGTGGAATTCCATGTTGCACTTACCAGGTGGAACAAATCCCCCTCACTATTCTGGGTATTCTCCAAATCCCCTCACCCCGCAGGAGCCAATTTTGGGGGTACAGAGGGCGGAGGTGTCGGGGAAAGCCCCACTCCACAAGTGGAAGTCCTTGCACAGGGCTTCCACTGACAGGGTCTGCAAGGTGAATCACTCTCAGAAAGTCTTGGTTTGGAGGGATAACTTGTCTATTAAATATGGTCTGTTCTCTATGCATTTGAACACCTCTTCCGGCATCGTAACCAAATCTTGCCTGATGGTTTCTGAAATGAAGGAGCAGGCTTCTGTCGATGTTTTGATACAAACCGGGTCCTCCCTCAAAAGAGGACACGTGTTGTGGTGTGACTTGTTGTGGGTTGGAGCGTTTGGATAGCCACAACACCCTATTGGTAGGTCCCTCAATGCTGGGTGTAATCTGACCAATGGGACGCTAGCTAAAGGGATCAAGGGACCTACATAAGCCCATGCACAATGTCCCTGAGCTTCCTCTTTGGGTCAGTGCATCGGAACACCTGCCCACCTCTCCCTACTTTTAGGGCTTTTGCGCTTGACCTTGCTATGCCGTCTTGTGTCATCTGTCATTGGGACAGGGGCATGGCAGGAATTTTCCCCACTTGGCTGATTGGCTGTTGCCACTTGGGTTTCGCCTGCCACGTAGCAAATCGCCACGACTTGTAAGGTTGTGGATAGGCTCTGGTTCAGGTGATAGGGGTGGCAGAACGCTCTAGCCATCCCTATGCAAAGGGTATTCCGTTAAAGGAATCCAGGGACTCCATGGTTTGGTCAACCCTGAGAGGGGTTGTGCCCATGCCTGAGTCCAGGGGGACATCTGGGTGGTGGACTAGTCTGTCCCCTGCTTTCCGCTATTCCAGATGCTGGTGCCCTGGGACAGTGCTACCTGCTACGGTGCAGGGAGCTAGTCAAACCCATAGCTGCCAACTTTTGGATTTGAAAATAAGGGATTTTTGAAAACTTTCGGATTTGAAAATAAGGGATGCCGCGAGGGCGCTGCAATGGCACCAAGTAGCCTCGCCCCCCTGCGCTCCAGAGGCTGCGCGCGAACGGGAGAGCAAAAGAGCGAGCGCGTAGACGGCAGGCAGGCTGTCTGTCTGGTTGGGCGTGAGGGTCTGGCTGCACAAGGCATGCAAGCTCCGCCCCCAGTCGGTCTCAGACTCCTTATTGGCAGCCGAGCAACGCAGCTGAGGAGCCTCCCTGGCCGGCAGGGAGGGAGAGGAGCTGCTTCCTTTGAAATCCGGGGAATTTAAGGGATATCAACAATCCGGGATAGCAGCGGGAAACGGCATTGGAATAAGGGAGTTTCCCGCCAAAAAAGGGAGGGTTGACAGCTATGACTCGAACCAGAGCCTATGCAACCACTCACTTGCTATAATCAATAAAGTTGTGGCCTAAATTCTGCCAAAAACCAAACCAAAAATTTGAGTCTTGTCTGGATTTATTTAAGGGGGAGGTTAAAAGTCTAAACACGCAAAGCCTCGAATCATTTTGACTGAACCTTTCAAACCTGCACCTGGTTTGTTTGTTTTGTTTCTTAGCACTCCCAAGCAGCGCTGCGTATGAGGCTCCTGGTATCTCAAGACCGCAGTGGTTGAGTTATGGAGGGGTTTGTTTGCTCTGCTTCCTAACAACACGAGCCCCATTCCCCCCCACCCACCACCACAATCAGCACACATGCAAAACCTCTCTCGCTCTCGCCGAACTCACCTGAAACGACACAGGATCACCATTGCAGTGGTGAGCGACACAAGGGAAGTGCTGTAGCCCACTGTGTACAGAGCCTTTACTGAGAGGTAGTAGTAATCCTGAGAAAGCAAACCGCAATGTGCTCATTACTATGAATCATGAAATCCGGATCTGGGATGCAAAAACGACTGACAGATTTTTGCTTTGGGAAGAGTATTCATCTTCAACTGCTTCCACCCAGGGATGGACGGATCAGGCTACATCTGGTTCATATCAATTTTGCATGTGTTTGTTCATAGCTCTGCTCCATTCTCTTTACTCATTTTTCAAATAAAAAAAAACCACACCAGTGGAGGAATGGCAAATTAAAATGATTGAATATATGAATCTAGCAAAAATGACGGCAGCGATCAGGAATATAAATAAACAAAATATCAGGGAAGAATGGCGGTACGTAGAGGAATATTTTAAGAAGGAAGGAATTAAAACAGATTTAGTGATTTGTATAGAGTGATACATAAATGGGAGAAAATATAGTAATAGGAGAAAATATTTTATGTTAACAAATTGGTTAAGTAAGGGAAAGTGAATGGGAAACCATAGGAGAAAACACAAGGAATTAAAGGAAGTGATGAATAAGGAACATGAGGATGAACTGTAGGATGAACTGTAGGAGGAAGGTAGGAATAGTAGGGGGAAACAGGTAGGGGGAGGGGGGAAAGGGGGAGGGATAAAGGGAAGAAAAGGGGAATGAATGTATTGTAAGAATTGGATGTAAGGGGTGGAGGGATGTATCGTATGGAATGTAAGGGATGTAATGTATGAAATGATAGGAATTTAATGAATGTAGGTATGTAAGATATGTATGGTATGTATGGTATGTATGGTATGTTTGAAATGATTTATGTATTTATTCTTTTTTCTGTGTTTTGTTTTGCTTTTTTATTATAATAAAGATTTATTTAAAAAAAATTAATATAAAAAAACCACACCCATCAGATTCATATTTAAATATGCCTATTATCAAAAGCAGTATTTAATTCGGTTTTTTCTTTATAAAATTGATTAAATGTACATTTAAAAAAAGACCAGAAATGTTCTTATTAAGTATTTTGCCAGGTGAAATTAAGAAAACAAAAAGAGTATTATGTATGTACGGGATAACAGCAGCCAGAGTTTTGGTGGCTAGAAATTGGAAAAATAAAACACTACCTAGTATAACAGATTGGCAAACTCTATTGTTAGAATATCTACAGTTAGCGAAGACAACTGGAAGAATAAGAGGAGAAATGAATCAAATAGTGTGGAAAGAATGGAGGATATTTAAAGAATATTTAATGAGTAACGGTATAAGTGAAATCCTAATGGCAGAGTTAGACTGAACCAAGATCAAATATAAGTAAAACGATAAAAGAAAAAGTAACTAAGTAGTCAATAGAAATATATAACTGTGCGTGACAATAATATAATAAGACAAAATACAGTAAGAATAATTGGAAGTTGTTTTTAGTGGGTTGATTTTTTTCTTTTTGTATACATGTTATATACTTTAGGAATAATAGTATTGTTATACTTTTTCTGTTGGTGTTATGTTTGTATATTGTATAATGTATGTAGTATGTGTAGGTGTTTGTATTGTATATATGTTTCTTTCTTGTCTTTTCCTTTTCCTTTTAAACAATAAAGAATTTATATATTTTTTAAATTAATTCGATGTTTTTATCAGGGGAAAGGTAAAGGGACCCCTGACCATTAGGTCCAGTTGTGTCCGACTCTGGGGTTGCGGCGCTCATCTCGCTTTACTGGCCGAGGGAGCCGGCATACAGCTTCCAGGTCATGTCGTCAGCATGACAAAGCCGCTTCTGGCGAACCAGAGCAGCGCACGGAAATGCCGTTTACCTTCCCGCCAGAGCGGTACCTATTTATCTACTTGCACTTTGACGTGCTTTCGAACTGCTAGGTTGGCAAGAGCAAGGACCGAGCAACGGGAGCTCACCCCGTCGCGGGGATTCAAACCGCCGACCTTCTGATCAGCAAGCCCTAGGCTCTGTGGTTTAACCCACAGCGCCACCTGGGTCCTTTATCAGGGTATGTGTTTCTAAATGCACGTTATCAATAAATATGCATTTCCTTTTTGCAGTGTCGGGGGAGGGGGGGTGCATTCTGAGATAATAACTTAATCGCAAAATTTGGAGAACTACAAAATCAGAAGGATTCCAATCCACCGGTTTTTCCAGAGGAGCTGGATCTGGGTGGCTCATGTCAGAATACCCAGAAATCCTTAAGCATCACTACATTCCAGCCTACCTGGTTATAATCTCCCATGGTGTCATTCTCATCGAACCCGCAGGCATCGTAGTAATGGGGGAAAGATTCTGACCAGCCGTCCTCAGTGCAGTTCCTACCGACAACTTTCAAATCTGCAGAGCCACCTAATAATTAAAATTAACATGGAACACCTTTGGTAAATGTTCTGCCACTGGAACACATGCTCTACTGCAAAGAAATTACTACTGCTTTCTGTTTTATTGTGAGCTAACATCTTAGTAGGGATAGGAAAATCTCTCAATATTAGTTTCCCATTCCCCCCCCCCCACTCTTACATTTCACCATATGGCCAGCTTGGCTTCTTTTTATTTTAATGTCCTTCGGAAAATTTGTCACCCCCCTCAGTGAGAGCACCTGGGGTGGTCCACCCCCACCGCCCCCCTTTCTACACCCCTGAGTAAGTGCTTTCAAGGACTTGATATTGGATGAGAGATGGTGGGAGAATGAGGTGGCAGAAGATTTTCAAGGAGGGCCCCCTCAAAATTCTGCAGCGGCCGTGCTTACGTCATGCGGGCTGGCCCCCTCAGTCGCGGGGGCAAGGTGTCCCGCTTGGGTGCGTGGGGGAGAAAAGGGGTGGAAGGGATTCTCTGACATCCCTTCCATGTCCTATTGCAACATGGCCTCGTGTGGAGCACGTTGTGGTCTGAATGATGCGAGACGCAGTGTATTCGGACCGACAACACTTTTGCGTTTCCGCAGCGATCTGGCTGTCACCATTTCGTGAGCTCTCTGCGCTCCAGAGGGGTGTGCAATGCTCAGGGTCCTTTCGGGAGCTTCGTTGGCGCAATGCGCAACTCCCTGCCATGCGCTGGCTTCCCACTCGAGACGTCGCTGCGAATGGCAGCGTCGCGGGCGAGAGGGGGGGTGTCTGTTCTTTGACGTCGCTCAGTAATTGTTGTTACGGCAATAAGTATAATGTATAATTATGTCCCCGCTAGATGGTAGCACTTGAGAATACATGCACAGTAATAGGCTGCCATGCGTACCACTATAATTAGAATTGATTAGGAAATTAATATCCATTTAGCTTCAGCTTCAAATCCCTTTCTCTCCGTCTCCCAGTTCAGAGGGGTGCTATGAGGTGCCAAAGCACTGTCACCCAGTCTCTTTTCTCTTACCTAGAATTTCGTCCGCATTGTCCAGGAGCTCGAGGTCACCTGCGAAAGAAGTGCGGCTACCATGAGAATGTCATCTTGAGAGAGAGCAACTTTGGGGAAAACCTTTGAGGAACATCAAGAGGATCTGTCGCGTTCCTCCGTTGCAGCTGAAATGACTTGTGGCATCTCCGCAGACTGGCAAATTTATTGCGGCATAAGGTCTCAGAAATATATTCTGCATATATTTAAGCTTTAATGCCATTGTCATAGGGCCGTTTCGTTTTGCATTTCTTTGTCATGTGACCTCCCTACCAACTCCCACATGTAGACCCAGCTGCCACGGCGATCACACATCTGATGAAGTGGGCTCCAGTTCAAGGGTGGGGGGCCTTTTTAAACCTGGGGGCTGCATTGATCCATGGGCAACTATCCAAGGGCCACATGCCAATGTTGGACACGGACAGAGGGAGGAAGTGAGCAAATCAACCTGTGGAACTCTTCTTATCAATGGTAGGCTATATTTCAGCCACAAAAAGGTCAGAGGTCCCCACTTAAAGGTAAAGGTAAAGGGACTCCTGACCATTAGGTCCAGTTGTGACTGACTCTGGGGTTGTGGCGCTCATCTTGCTTTACTGGCCGAGGGAGCCGGTGTACAGCTTCCGGGTCATGTGGCCAGCATGACAAAGCCACTTCTGGCGAACCAGAGCAGCGCACGGAAACGCCGTTTACCTTCCCGCCAGAGCGGTACCTATTTATCTACTTGCACTTTGATGTGCTTTCGAACTGCTAGGTTGGCAGGAGCAGGGACCGAGCAACGAGAGCTCACCCCGTTGTGGGGATTCGAACCGCCGACCTTCTGATCAGCAGGTGTGAGGAATTCAAACCTGCCATTATTTTTGTGCCAGGTTTGGAAGACCCTCCCTCCTCGTTGATGTCCCCATGGCCCATTTATTTGCCCTCTCCCTCCGGGCCACATCGCAGAGGGGCTGCCCAGGAGGAAAGCCCAAGGCACGAGGGGGGGGTATCTAGTCCCTCTCTCTTAGCATGCTCAGAGAGGACATACAAACATGGAATGGCACCTAGGAGGCCCTGGAGGGGGTCAATAGTGCCCCCTTGCAGGGTTATAGACCTTGGAAGGTGCCACGACTCCAGCCACCAGCACTGGTAGACCAATGCCTCTTTCAGCCCCTGCAATACCAGAATATGGCCTTACCTGGTTGTGCGTAGGCCAAGCTATTCACATCCCAGCCTGTACGGGGGACGGGGGGGGGGAGAGGGAGATAGAGAGAAAAGAAATCCCACATGGTTAAATCGTAATGGCCAAGAATCCCAATGCCTTACTTTAAGAAATACTTCATTACTTCAATAAATAATAATACTGTGTGTGTATGGCAGTATCATGCGGGAATCCCTTGTAGACGACCGCAGTGCTTAAAGACAAGACAGATGGTGTCAGGAATGAGCCAGCTCCAAGCGAAGGTTTGCAGCCAACGGCAGAGAGCAGCCAGGAACAGAGAGGCTTAGATGTTAGTCAGGCAGGGGAGAGCCGGCAGCTGCAGACTTCGGCTCTTCCTGACCTTGAGGGGCAGGCTGATAATGCAGCAGCTGACAGCAGGCTAGAACATAGCCAAAGCTCGCAGGAGGCACACAACGGAGCGAACAAACTCAGAGACAGCTTCTCTGAACAGGAAGATGTTGGAGCTGATCCAATCAGTCCTAAGAGTCAGCGAAGGGGAGGGCTGTTAGATTGGAAGCAAAACAAGAGAGATGAGGGTCGTAAGTTCAATATCTTCTGCTGACGCCGGAAGGAGTCTTCAGAAGGGTCATCTTGAGTAATGGTGCCGGAGCCTTTGTTAGAGCCTTCCGGAGCTATCTGTTTGTTTGTTTCTGCAATAAATCCTCCTTTTTAATTACCTACGCTTACTGTGGTATCAATCTGGGAACCTGGACTCCTGACAGACAGGTTGTGCCTCCACAGCAGCGACCAGAGGAGGAACGACCACTGGGAGGAGCACAGAGAGAAGAAACGCCATGGTGCATCTGCAGCAGTGCAACCGGACACCTTCATTCACCCCAGATGCAACCCAATGTGTCTCTATGCAAGTCAAAGCAGGTGCTGTAGCTCTTCAAAAGTTTGCCCCAAAGGCACACTCCTCCGCTGTCTTCTGAGACAGACAGATGACAACAACAACTGTATGTGTGTGAGAGAGGTTGGGGGGTGTATTAGGTTTGTTTGTTGCTATGGTACGCATTTTTGTGTTTTTATATTGTGAACCACCCTGCGATCCTTGGATGAAGGGTGCTATAGAAATTCAATAAATAACAAAATAATAATACCAAAATTAAGCCAGTGTGTATAGTTTAACTGAAGGCGTGTGCCTCACTTCCATCTTCCTACCCTCCTTCTCTTGCCTCCCTCTTGTCAGATTGCAGATTGCAACCTCCCTGGGGCAAGGTCCCACCTTCCTGTCGTTAACTCATAACTAGGAGTGGCCGAATCTGTCAATTTTGGTTTCTCTGGCTGGCTCCTCGTTTTGCCAGCCTTAAATTCAGTTTGCCACATTTGGGAAACATTTCAGAAAGCCTCCGCATAAAAATGTGTCATGGTGCATTTCCTGGAGCAATTCCCCTAGCCACATAGTACATCTGCGTGCTGTTTTCACAAATATATACATTCTGATGTTCACTGTGGCTTCTCCCTTATGACAGATGAACTGAATCATGTGCCTATACCTGAGCATGCCTGCATATACACCCTTGCGCACAGTGTCTGGTCCACCTGTGAATTTCCAGATATTAGAATCAGAGAACTGCAGAGTTGGAAGGGGCTCAGAGGGTCATCTAGTCCAACCCCCTGTAATGCAGGAATCTCAGCTAAAGCATCCTTGAGAGATGGCCATCCAAACTCTGCTTAAAAACCTCCAGGGAAGGAGAGTCTACAGCCTCCCAAGGGAGACCGTTCCACTGTCGAACAGCTCTTACTGTAAGAAGCCCACTTCCACCCTTGAGCAGGAGGTGGAATTGCAGGCGTCACGACCCGATCATTCGGACACGGGCTGAGCTGTCCGATTGGTGGATTTCTCGCCCGCATCGCTCACCTGCCGACCAATCAGGCCGACCTGGGGGCGTCTCTTGCTTCCTTTAAGCAAGAAGCGGGTGGGAAACCCTCCATCTTCGCCCCGCTCCCCAGCTGTTTAGGTTCACCTACCATCCCGCCCTTAAGTCTAGCTCTTGACCTTGCTATGGACTTCGGTTGGTCGCCTTGGTTGGCCAGGGGGCCTGGTAGTTCTTTTTCCCACTTGGACTAGCCAAATGGGTTTTTTCACCTACCTCGTAGCAATACCAGCACCTACCAGCAACTCCTGGTTTGGAGGTTAGGCATTGGAAGAAGTCTCCATAGAGGGGAGGAGGGGAGGTAGCGCCATCACCTGCCCCTTATCTTGAAGGGTATTCCGGTAAAGGATTCCGGGGGCGTGGCCATGTCCGAAGCCTAGGGAGGTTAGGGCCCCAAGGCATGCCCCTAACGGTGATCACAGGGGGAGTTCCAGTCGATGTACATCACTGGGGCTCCTTACTGGTGGTTAACCCTTCCCAGACTTCCAACACATGGGTTGGGGTCGGATATAGTCTGTTAGGGTCCAATGCCTAAGCCAATACCGCTCAACATCCGTAACCAATAAAGTTGTGGCCTTCATGCCCATTAAAATTATACAACGTGTCAGTGTCATTATTCTCAACAGGGAGGGGAGGGACATTGCCATGCAAAGTTCTTCCTGGTATTTAATTCGAATCTCCTTTCTTGAAGTCATGGGTTCGAGTCCTGCCCTCCAGAGCAGTAGAAAACAAGCTTGCTCCATCCTCAGATATCTGAAGACTCCAACTCCCATCAACCCCAACGGTCAAGGATGATGGGAGGTGTAGTCGAATGATGTATGCAGGGCTACAGATGATGGATGCAGCCGTTCCCTACCCCCCCCCCCCAAATTCACATCTGGATGGTGTTCTCTGGATGTGAGCATGCAACGGGAGACAGATGAGGTGGCGGTGGCAGCCTCACCATATGGAATGGGCCTGGCTCTCATACTGAGAGACTTTCAAGGAATGCCCAGCTCAATCCCATTGAAACTGCATTGCACCGCGCAAGATGCTAATGATGAATGTATTTCTTTGTAGTGCTTAATTCGGCCGCCAGATGGCCCTGTGGACTTTTCAGATTTTCTGATGATACGTCTTGTGTTGCAGGGAGCTGGTAAATAGCCAGTGTTTGGTCTGGACCTCAAGGTGCCCCTGAATTCACAACCCCACACAGTACTCTTCCACTCGAAGTAGATTCAGATCCTGATTCATTTTTACCTCCAAATCATGCTTAATTTAAAAAAAAACTTTGTTGGCTCAGCCATAAGGCAGCGGTTCTTAAATGTTGCTCCAAAAGCACTCGGTTTTATTTGCTTCTCCTTGGTGAAAATATTAGCAAAGGTGGGTCACCTTTCCTGCAGACAGCTCGCCCTCCATGCTGCAGCTTCTCCAGCAACATGCATCTAAAGCAGCGGATGTTTTTGGCCTGGTTTGCAAGTCTGCATAGGATACCAAACGATGGAGGCCACCAAGCAATGACCCTACCTGCCCGCAGACTGTCTCGCCAGAGTGGTGCATGCTCTAGTTATCTCCCGCTTGGACTACTGCAATGCACTCTATGTGGGGCTACCTTTGAAGGTGACCCGGAAACTGCAATTAATCCAGAATGCGGCAGCTAGACTGGTGACTAGGAGTGGCCGCCGGGACCACGTAACACCAGTCCTGAGAGATCTACATTGGCTCCCAGTACGTTTCCGAGCACAATTCAAAGTGTTGGTGCTGACCATTGAAGCCCCAAATGGCCTCGTCCCAGTATACCTGAAGGAGTGTCTCCACCCCCATCGTTCTGCCTGGACACTGAGGTCCAGCTCCAAGGGCCTTATGGCGGTTCCCTCACTGTGAGAAGCAAAGCTACAGGGAACCAGCTAGAGGGCCTTCTCGGTAGTGGCACCCGCCCTGTGGAACGCCCTCCCAGCAGAGGTCAAAGGGATCAACAACTACATGACATTTAGAAAACACCTGAAGGCAGCCCTGTTTAGGGAAGTTTTTAATCTGTGATGTGTTGATGTATTTTAATGTTTGCTGGAAGCTGCCCAGAGTGGCTGGGGAGACCCAGCCAGATGGGCGGGGTACAAATAATAAATTATTATTATTTATTATTATTATTATTTCAACTGGCCACATTCTCCAGAACAGAGATAGGGAAACTTCAAGCATAGAGGCCAAATGTATCCTCTCCAAGTGTCCCAATTTTCCAGGGACAGTCCCAGAGTTACAGAAGCCATCACGGTTTCTGATTTGATCCCGGAATGTCCCGCTTTTCCCTTTTCCTCCCCTCCACGTTTCGCTGAACAATTGAAAATGTGTGTGTGTGGGTGCAAAAATTGAGTCCTGTTTCTCCTTAAAAATAAATACCTGCAGCAAATGGAGGAAACAGTGAAGCTGGCATATGAAGCCCCTCCTATAATTTTGAAGGGAAAAATAAGCCGCATCTTTAAAATTCAAGGGGGGGGGGAGAGAGAGAGAGAAAAAGACAATACCCGAATATAAGCTGCTCCCTTAAAATTCCGCAGGCACTCACACCCGTAAATGGCAAATGTAGAAGAAAATCCTTACGGGTACTAGAGAGGACCCGCAAGTGGGTTAAACGTCTGTTTGTAGCACCGTAAATACAAATAAAATAATCAATAAAGGTAAAGGGACCCCTGACCATTAGGTCCAGTCGCGTCTGACTCTGGGGTTGCGGCGCTCAACTCACATTACTGGCCGAGGGAGCCGGTGTACAGCTTCCGGGTCATGTGGCCAGCATGACAAAGCCGCTTCCGGCGAACCAGAGCAGCGCACGGAAACGCCGTTTACCTTCCCGCCGGAGCAGTACCTATTTATCTACTTGCACTTTGACGTGCTTTCGAACTGCTAGGTGGGCAGGAGCTGGGACCGAGCAACGGGAGCTCACCCCGTTGCAGGGATTCGAACCACTGACCTTCTGATCTGCAAGCCCTAGGCTCTGTGGTTTAACCCACAGCGCCACCTGGGTGTAATCAATACTGCACTTTAAAATACAGGGAAAGCGATGAATGACTTTAGAATTGATTGCACAACAGTCTCAAGCTCACAAATCGGCAATAAAACATTTTTTTTTGTTCCGTATGTCTGTTTCAGCAGCATTATCGTAAAATCCAATTTTTGTAAGGTCGCTCGCGAATTTAAGCCTCACTTTAACTTTTCACGGTTGGAATTTGGAAAAAAAAGTGTGGCTTATATTTGGGCCAATACGGTACTCAGGTAGCAATGCTGCCATTGGCCTGTTCCTCCACGTCACTCAGATATTGGTTCCCGGAGGAGGGAAGTGCTCTGAAAGATGCTGCTTACGCATCAGGAGCTTTTAGTATTTCTCCATCAGCCTGATTTGGGTTGATACATTAAGCCTCTGGACGTTTAATTGGATTCACCCTACTCTTCATTGACCATCAACGTCAATACCAATTGCCTGAAGTCTCTTGGTAGACGTAATTGTTGGGCTGTTGCTCACCACATGCTGACTTTGCAGCTTTGAGCAACAAACTCACGTCTCCCATGTGGCTTACAGAAGATCAACACCCCGAGGCCACGTTATTCATCCATAATACCCCACGCCATGCAAAGCAGTTCCAGTCAAGGATCCGAACCTCCACTTTACCCAAGAAATAATAATAATAATAATAATAATAATAATAATAATAATAATAACTTTTATTTATACCCCGCCCTTCCCAGCCAAGACCGGGCTCAGGGCGGCTAACAATCATAAAACCACACAATCACAAAACAAACAGTTAAAAATACAAATTAAAAACAATTTAAAAATTAAAAGTTAAAAAGCCACCTCATTTAAGTAGCTCACCAACAACCAACGGAATAAAAACGTCAGGGATTACACTCAAACCAACCCAAAAGCCAGGCGAAACAGCTCCGTTTTACAGGCCCTGCGGAAGGGTATCAACTCCTGCAGGGCCCTCGTTTCTTGCGGCAGATCATTCCACCATATCGGAGCCAGAACCGAGAAAGCCCTGGCCCTAGTAGCTGCCAGCCTGACATCTTTATGGCTAGGGATCTCCAGGATGTTATTATTTGAGGACCTCAAGGTCCTACCCGGGGCATACCAGGAGAGGCGGTCCCTTAAGTACGAGGGTCCTAGGCCAGTGAACAGGAGAGAAAATCCTCAGCTGGGGGTCAAGCTCACACAAGCACGCTCATCCCTTGAGAACACCATCAAGTGACAACTATCAGATACAAATGAGCAATGGAAGTGTAGTGGTTAAGAGTTTGGGGTCAGGTCCTGTGAGACAGGGTTCAAATCTCCCCACTTGGCCATGGAGCTCACTGAGCGACCTTGGGCCAGTCACTGTCTCTTAGCTGAGCCTACCTCACAAGGTTGTTGAGAGGGTAAAAAGGGAAGGAGGAGAACCATTGACACCAAGCTCCTTGGGCGAAAGGTGGGATATAAATGTAATAAACTTTTTTTTTAAAAAACCACATAATTATCATATGACTTAGCCATGATTCCTGCATTGCAGGGGGTTGGACTACATGACCCCTGGGTCCCTTCCAACTCTGAAGGAACAGGTTACCCAGTGTGCTTGCAGTGACTGATCACGCAGTGCCTTTCTGCTATCCTAGGAAGCAGAAATAAACTCTTTCTCTGAATCAACCCTCGGTGACCATTGACTCCTCCCTCCCTCCCGGGAGCAACGCGTATCCAAGCTATGGGAAAGGTCTAAAAAGGCTACAACTCTACAATTCTGTGATTCTATGAATCAAGGGTGCACAAAGGTGCCCACCATAATGACAATGTAATAATAATTTATATGCTGCCCATCTGACTGGGTTGCCCCAGCCCTGTGGAACGCCCTCCCACCAGATGTCAAAGAGAAAAACAACTACCAGACTTTTAGAAGACATCTGAAGGCAGCCCTGTTTAGGGAGGCTTTTAATGTTTAATAGATTACTGCATTTTAATGTTCTGTTGGAAGCCGCCCAGAGTGGCTGGGGAAACCCAGCCAGATGGGCGGGGTATAAATAAAATATTATTATTATTATTATTATTATTATTATTATTATTATTACTACTACTACTACTACTACTCTGGGCAGCTTTCAACAAATTAAAACATCAAACACAAGAATACACCCATAGCAAGCATCCCTACCACCTCCACCAAGAGTGTCCACCCCTAGCTGTCCTCCTTAACTTGGAACTGGAGAGAGAGCCAGGGGATCATCCTCTGGGTTGTCTTCTACTCTGGAGGTGATCTGAGTGCCTTGAAAGCCCAATGTGATGGTGGGGACAATTCTCCACCCCCTTCCCCAGCTCAGATCTTGGGAGAGCTGTAGCCCTTTCATGTACCGCTGGACTTCAGAGGAATTCAGAGCACTCTGAATTCAGAGCTACCCGTCTTGAGAACCATCAGGGGGAAAAGGTTGGGTACAAATAAAAATAAAAATAAACCCAACCACTGGATTGATTCCCAGGCTCCTCTCCGAGTTCCATCCTTGGAAGGAGGAAGAAGAAGAAGAGTTTGGATTTGATATCCCGCTTTATCACTACCCGAAGGAGTCTCAAAGCGGCTCACATTCTCCTTTCCCTTCCTCCCCCACAACAAACACTCTGTGAGGTGAGTGAGGCTGAGAGACTTCAAAGAAGTGTGACTAGCCCAAGGTCACCCAGCAGCTGCATGTGGAGGAGCGGAGACACGAACCCAGTTCACCAGATTACGAGTCTACCGCTCTTAACCACTACACCACACTGGCTCTCAGAGGAGGACTGGACTGGAGCAGGTCCCTGTTATGCTGTGCTTCCGAGGTGAAACAAAGCACATCTGAAACAGAGCATTCTGTGTTCTTACATGGCAAGGGGACGTAGCTCAGTCTTGATGATTCAGCTTCACCTGCCGAAGGTCTGAGGTTCGAAACCCAGCATCACCAACTCCTGCCTGGAACCTTGAAGAGTTTCTGCCAGTCAGGCTAGACACTACTGAGCCAGTCAGACCATTGTGGTCCGACTCAGTTGAAGGCAACTTTCTGTGCCCTGTACTATGACTATATGATTACAAGAGTACTTTCCCCGCTTGCTCTGTCTTGCCCAGAATATCAGACCAAGGAGGTGCTGGGGGGGGGAGAGAAGAAGAAGAAGAAGAAGAAGAAGAAGAAGAAGAAGAAGAAGAAGAAGAAGAGGAGGAGGAGGAGGAGGAGGAGGAGGAGGAGGAGGAGGAGGAGGAGTTTGGATTTGATATCCTGCTTTATCACTACCCGAAGGAGTCTCAAAGCAGCTCACATTCTCCTTTCCCTTCCTCCCCCACAACAAACACTCTGTGAGGTGAGTGGGGCTGAGAGACTTCAGAGAAGTGTGACTAGCTCAAGGTCACCCAGCAGCTGCATGTGGAGGAGCGGAGACGCGAACCCGGTTCACCAGATTACGAATCTACTGCTCTTAACCACTACACCACACTGACTCTCACCACACTGAAGGAAAGCAATGGCCTGTGGTGGACTTTGGGCTCTCAAATTTCAGTGGTGCCCTGTGTGATGCTAAAATTCAATGCCACCCACCTCTCATGCTTCATTACAAAGCATTGTTGTGGTGCCTCCTGCAGTATGGTGCCCATTGGCACCACCCTGGTTGCGCAACCCTAAAGCTGCCTCTGCAAAGGCACCACACATAAATGTTTGAAACCACGCAACTGTGAGGCATTGGGGAGCAATTTGGAGTGGAGAAGTGGAGAGCAAGAAAAGAGTTAAGCCTTCCCTCTCCCAAGATGTCTCTCGCTCTGACAGACCCCCTCCTGAAGCAGTTTTAATGAGGGTGAGGATGCCAGCGTACTGTCACGCTTGCTCAAGACAGAGAGAGCGAGAGCCGGGGACTGCCATCTCCTGTTAAAAGGAACTGGTGACAGTGCATTATTCTGGTGACAAGACCTGTGTCATGAGCTACAGATGTGCCTTCATCCCTTTTTGACAAGGAGAACTTGTTTTCGCAAATCTTTTCTTTACTCTCAAGGGGTGGGGGAGAGAGAAGAACTGCTTCCCAGAAAACAGATAGGCCTCAAGGTCACACACAGCAATATTTCATTTGGGCTTGGAACGTCTGAACCTCAAATGGAATGTTCTAGGAAAGTGGCCAATATGGGTGGTTGCTGCTGCTGCTGCTGCTGTTTTCAACAGAGCTGACTGACTTGTGGGCCCCAAGACATTCCTGGACTACAATGAGCAGCAGAAAATCACACAGAGTGAGTTTCTCTTTATTACCAAGCAGGATCCACAAAGGAGTGTCAGGCCTAATGAGCACAGCAACTCATCTTTGTCAAGTCTTGCTCCCATGAAGCAGCTGCAGAGACTAAAGGTCCCTGCCTCCCCACAGTTGTCTGTGTCTCCTCCTCTTCAAGGTTTCCCCCCTAGCAATCTGAGACTATGTCTATGTGAAGCTGACTTCTCCTCTGCCCTCTTCATGCCTCTCCTAGTTCTGGGAGACCAGGGAAGAGGGGAGCTTGTGGCAGCAGGAGGGGGAGACACCCATGCTTCCTCATCAGCCTGACTCATCTCTGCCTCTTGGCCTCGCCTCCCACTACAGTGGTACCTCTAGTTACGTACTTAATTCATTCCAGAGGTCCGTTCTTAACCTGAAAACGTTCTTAACCTGAAGCACCACTTTAGCTAATGGGGCCTCCCACTGCCACTGTGCCGCTGCTGCCCGATTTCTGTTCTCATCCTGAAGCAAAGTTATTTGTTGTCGTTTAGTCGTGTCCGACTCTTCATGACCCCATGGACCAGAGCACGCCAGGCACTCCTGTCTTCCACTGCCTCCCGCAGTTTGGTCAGACTCATGTTGGTAGCTTCGAGAACACTGTCCAACCATCTCGTCCTCTGTCATCCCCTTCTCCTTGTGCCCTCCATCTTTCCCAACATCAGGGTCTTTTCCAGGGAGTCTTCTCTTCTCATGAGGTGGCCAAAGTATTGGAGCCTCAGCTTCAGGATCTGTCCTTCCAGTGAGCACTCCGGGCTGATTTCCTTCAGAATGGATAGTTCTTAACCCGAGGTAATATTTCTGGGTTAGCAGAGTCTGTAACCTGAAGCGTCTGTAACCTGAAGCGTATGTAACCCGAGGTACCACTGTATCCTGTTTCTGCTTCTGATTTTGGACTTCTCTCTGCCACAGACTCTCCCTGCTCACTAAGCCCTGTTACCTCGTCAGTTTTCGACGCTTCCTCTTCCCAGTCTTCTCCCTCTGATCACTCACTGTTGTCCCACCACCAGTCCCCTTGGGGGTTCCCCAGCTGGTTCCTCCCACTATTCCTCTGCATCCAACCAGTCCATAACACCAGAGGCGTAGCAAGCCCAGGTGGTACCCGGGGCGGAATTTTTTTTGTCACCCCCCCACTTTAATTTAATTTTTTTTAATTTTTTTAAAAATTAAAAAGTGTCACCCCCCTCTGATGGTGCCACTTTGTGAGGTGTGGGGTTTTTTTTTTTGTGTGTGTGTGTGTGCCTATTATCTTTTTTTTTCAATAGTTAATAATAATAATAATAATAATAATAATGTAAAAAAATAAAAATAAAAAGTGTCACCCCCCTCTGATGGTGCCACTTTGTGAGGTTTGGGGTTTTTGTGTGTGTGTGTCTATTATCTCTTTTTTTTCAATAAAGTTAAAATAAAAAATAATAATAAAAAATAATAAAAAATTTAAAAAAAATAAAAAAATTAAAAAGTGTCACCCCCCTCTGATGGTGCCACTTTGTGAGGTGTGGGGGGTTGTGCGTGTGTGTCTATTATCTCTTTTTTTCAATGAAGTTAAAACCCGGGGCGGCCCGCCCCCCGCCTCCCCGTTGCTACGCCCCTGCATAACACACAACTCCCATCATCCCTCACCATGGGCCATGCTCTAGCTGGGACTTATGGTAGTTGTAGTTCAGCCAAAGTTGGATGGCCACAGGTTAGCCACCCCTGTTTTTAAAAATAGACAAAGCCACCAAATAATGTGGTGCCTCAGTTCTGGACCAAATTCCTCTTCTGCATCAAGTTCCTCTTGTTCCTTGGACTAGTTTCTATATATTTTGCTTCTTTTTCATTCCAGGGCTTTGATTGATGTTATTGGAGCCGCCGGCCCCATGGGTAACAAGGCTGCTCATCGCTTTCAAAAGATCCCAGCCGTTGCCATGGAGACTCCAGGCCTGCTGTTGGTTATCGGGGAGGAACTGATAAGAAAAAATTGTAACACATGTTGGCGATTCTATCTGCGGATCAGTCCCACCTCACCAGCTGTCGGTTGGGATAGAAAATATTACTTTCTTTCATGATTTGCCCTCATCAAAGAAAAGAAAAAAAAGAGGCCTTGTCCTTCCAAAACTGAATTTCGGCCTGGTTTGAATGAACAGCCAAAGGGCAGGGACTGCCGTAATATTGATTTCTGCAAGCCACTCTGAGAGCCATTTTTGGCTGAAGGGTGGGGTATAAATGCTGTACATATGCACATCCGTAAAGCAGCTGATGGGCTGATTTCTTCTTCTTCTTCTTTGGTGATCCCTCGTAGCCGAGTAAGATTGTCTTCCATAAACACGGTTTTAACAATGAGTCTGTAAGTGACTGTGGAGGCCAATTCTGGACCCACACGTCCTTCCACAGTGGGGACATTGGTTCCCGAGTGGGAGTTGATCACGGTGTGGATTTGCCAAGCGTGCCTTCCTCTTAACACGTTTCTCCCTTGCGTTCTGAGTTCGAGTGTCTAAAATCCATGACACCTTTGGTGAAGGCTGTTCTCCAACTGGAGAGCCCACAGGCCAGTGTTTCCCAGTTGTTGGTGTTTATACTACATTTTTAAAGATTTGCCTTGAGACAGTCTTTAAACCTCTTTTGTTGACCACCAGCATGACGCTTTCCATTTTAAAGTTCGGAATAGAGTAGTTGCTTTGGAAGACGATAATCAGGCATCCGCACAACATGACCAGTCCAACAAAGTTGATGTTGAAGAATCATTGCTTCCACACTGGTGATCTTTGCTTCATCCAATACACTGGTATTAGTTCGCCTGTCTTCCCAAGTGATGGGTAAGATTTTTCAGAGACACCGTTGATGGAATTTTTCAAGAAGCTGGAGATGGCATTTGTAAGTGGTCCATGTTTCAGAAGCATACAGTAAGGTTGGTAGTACAATAGCTTTGTAATCCCACCAGCAGCAGCAGCAGCAAAAGAATCATAGAATTGTAGAGTTGGAAGGTACTTCAAGGGTCATCTAATCCAACCCCCTGCAATGCAGGAATCTCAACTAAAGCATCCATGACAGATGGCCAGAAAGACCACAGTGGTCCATGTTCTGGTAAGCTTCTGATCAGGAGCAAAGGAACCTGCTTTATACTGAGTCAGACCATTGGTCCATCTAGCTTAGTGTTGTCTACACAGACTGGAAGTGATTCTCCAGCGTTTCAGGAGGCGTTTTCCCCAGTTCTACCTGGAGATGCCAGCAACTGAATCTAAGACCTTTTGTGGGCAAATCAGAAGCTCTGCCGCTGAGCTATGGTCTTTTCCCAGGACACGTTCTGTGAATACTGGCCTTGAATTAATCCTAGGTCTTAGTGCAGTGTTTCTCAAACTTGGGTCCCCAGCTGTTGCTGGACTACAACTCCCATCATCCCTAGCTTGCAGGACCAGTGGTCAGGGGTGATGGGAGTTGTAGTCCAACAACAGCTGTTTGAGAAACAATGTCTTAGTGTTTCAGGTATTGTCAGGATGCTGTCAGCAGCTCCTGGCTGGTTGCTCAGGAAAGTATAAAGACAAGGAAAAGTTTATTGCCATCCTTTTTTATTTCAGTCTTTACAGAGAGAGGCTATAGAACCCAGCTTCTTGGATAATGACGTTGTCATGAGTGAATCTCCACCCCCACCCCGTCTCTCCCACTTCCTCATTCATCACTTTTACGGATGCTGCTACATGCCCTCTGTCTTTGAGCTCTTTGCTCTCCTACTTTCAAGGCTCACTGGGTTCTGGGAGATGGAGGGTCTGGAATGCTTTCTAATGACAACGTATCAGGTGGGTGTTTTTCCAGCTCTCCCATGATTTCCCAGCTTTCCCCCCTCATCTGCCTTAGAGCTGTGACCTCCCTCAAACCCCTGTTGTAAATCTATACTGTCTTCCTGGAAGAGTCAGGATGGGGAGGTGGTCTCCACCATCCCTTCTATGCCCAGTCCCTGACAGGTGTGTTGTTGCAGAATGTTTATGCCTGTGTGCAGTTGCGTCTTGCTTGGTTTGAGCACCCCAGGCCACCATACAAGGAGCAAAACTCTCATTTGGCAAATGTACGGCACAAGCACAACGAAGGTTCGGGCCACCTTACCGTCATCGAAGTTCACCATTGTGAAGAGTGCTGGGCATTTGACGAAGACGACCTCGCCCACAAAGGCAGGCTTCCAACAGGTAATGTTATCCCACATCCCTGGGCATCCTGCGAAAGGGAAAAAAAAAGATCAAGTGATTAGCACACTGCAAAAGAGGAAAAGAGAACGACAAGCAGTTTTGTCTGACTTTTGGGTTTGGAAATGTGTGAGGGTTGGAGTGGGATAAAGAGGATTTATTCTGATTTGGTTTTTCCTTTATAACTGGTTAAAATGAATGGATCTGGATGCTGGCGTTAATGAATATGTGTGTTAAACATTAGGAGGTCAGAGGTGGGAAAATTAGCTAAAAAATTTGAGACCGGAGGGAGGAAAGGGTGTAACAGGAGGAAACTTAGGAGTTTAAAATTAGGTTGGAGTAAGGGAAATTGTTAAGAATCTAGGAAAGTATCGGAAGTAGCTAGGAGCCAAGGTGTAGAACTAGGATTGTTAGAATAAGTAAAATGTTTGTGGTATTTTATGTTTTTGTGATAAATTTGGGAAACTGATAAAGAGGATAGATAATGAATTCAACAGGGGGGACACGAGGAAGTCAACCGAAAAATGAAATTGAGGAAGGAAGAATATCTGGCCTAGAGAGAGAGGCCAGACTCAAGCAATGATATGAAGTATGTTAATCACGTTAAATGCGAAATGTTTATTGTCTTTCCTGGTGAGAGAGGGGAATGGATATTTGCTTCCCCCAGTGAGGGGGGGGGAGGATGAAAATTTAATGGTAATGTAAAGTGCTTAAAATTGTTAAAATCAATTAAAAAAATTGAAAGAAAGAAAAAAAAGATCAAGTGATTAAAAGAGTTGCAGGTTGGGTCAAGCCGCCCCATTTGCTCTCTATACATGCCAGAGGTGAAGAACCATTCTCAGCCTGAGGACAACCTTCCAGGGCCGCATACAAATAATGGAAGGGGCAATAGTGGTAGGAGCAATGAATGTAGATCCCACCTTTGCACAGCAAGCTAGTTTCTATACACATTCACAAACTCCTCTCTGTCCTTCACCCAGGGAAGCAAGAGGAATTATCATAGTTCAAGGACACATTCCAGCCAGGCTACAACGCTCAAGGAGGATGCAAACCAGGGCCAGCAGGATGTGTGGTTGGGAATGGTGTGCTGCCTAGGGCAGTCCCAAGTGCCACATAAAGAGGGCTTGAAGGGCCGAATTCAGCCACTGGACCTGCGGTTCTTCCCCACCCCTGTTTCTTACTGTTATTTCATTGCCCTTTCGCTATTGGTCAAACCCAAGGCTGCTAAGAATGATGGGTGGTTTGTCTGCTGAATTTGGAAATCACAATACAATAAAGAACAACAACAACAAAACAAACAGTTGCAGATCTCTCATGCGCTGTGATTACAGTATATTATTTCCATATGTCTAGAAAGAAGTAGCGGGTGGCACTGTGGGTTAAACCACTGAGCCTAGGGCTTGCCAATCAGAAGGTCGGCGGTTCGAATCCCCGCGACAGGGTGAGCTCCCGTTGCTCGGTCCCAGCTCCTGCCATAGCTGTCAACTTTCAGATTTGAAAATAAGGGATTTTTTCAAACTTTCGGATTTGGAAATAAGGAATGCCGTGAGGGCGGTGCAATGGCACCAAGTAGCCTCGCCACCCTGCGCTCCAGAGGCTGCGCGCGAATGGTTGAGCGAAAGAGCGAGCACGTAGACGGCAGGCAGGCTGTCTGTCTGGTTGGGCGTGAGGGTCTGGCTGCACAAGGCATGCAAGCTCTGCCCCCAGTCGATCTCAGACTCCTTATTGGCAGCCGAGCAATACAGCTGAGGAGCCTCCCTGGCCGGCAGGGAGGGAGAGGAGCTGCTTCCTTTGAAATCCGGGAAATTTAAGGGATATCAACAATCCGGGATAGCAGTGGAAAATGGCATTGGAATATGGGAGTTTCCCGCAAAAAAAGGGAAACAGCTATGGCTCCTGCCATAGCTATGGCTCCTGCCAACCTAGCAGTTCGAAAGCACGTCAAAGTGCAAGTAGATAAATAGGTACCGCTGCAGTGGGAAGGTAAATGGCGTTTCCGTGCGCTGCTCTGGTTCGCCAGAAGCTGCTTAGTCATGCTGGCCACATGATCTGGAAGCTGTACGCCGGCTCCCTCAACCAATAAAGCGAGATGAGCACTGGAACCCCAGAGTCGGTCATGACTGGACCTAATGGTCAGGGGTCCCTTTACCTTTTTAGAAAGAAGTATCAAGCATGGAAATCAGGGAAGCAATGAGTAAAACAGATATCTGATATAGCCTCTCCAAAGCTCAGGGTGGGTCGTGGGAGGTCACAAACCCTCAGGAGAAGCATTTAGGAATGTCAGGAGTGGAAACTGCACCATGTCAAATTGATTAGATGCTGTTTAGGCCCTCACTTTCCGGGTATCGTGCATTAATCTTTCAATGAGAGCGAGCCACCCAACGTGCCCACACCAATTGGCAGTCGGAAAAACAGGGGATTTTTTCCAGGTTCCAGCTATTGTTGATATGGCTGCAACCAAGAGGAAGCGAATAATGTCTCTATGGAGGAGCCAGTGAAAATAGAAATAAGAGTTACACAGGCTGTGTTGTGACCATCTGGTTAGTTATCTTAGATTTACAATCGAATCCCAAATGCCAGAAACACAGGGGGCAAAACCGCTCCATGTGGAGGTGGGAACTCTGTTCTGAGCATCCCCTCCAGCACTCAGACGATAGGAATGGATTAACATGATTTAATTTTACCAGAGTCAGCTACCAGCAAGTGAATTAGATGCAGGCAGGCAGCATTGTGGGTAGCAATACTGAGAAACCCGGGTTTCCTAGCAGCAAGACACTTGACTGTCAGGACACAGTCGGGTAGCTGTCAGTACATGTAAAAGAAAGTCCTTCACACAGCACATAATTAAAGCATGGAATTATGGAAGAAGCGAGGGCCACCAACCTAGGTGACTTTAAAAGGGGATTAGAGAAATTCATGGAGAGGGCTATCGAAGGCGACTAGCCATTATGGGTATGCTCTGCCTCCACAGACAGCAATGCTTCTGAATACCAGTTGATGTAAACCACAAGAGACCATAAATTGATGTTCTTAGCTGCAGCCGATCCTGGATCCCTGAGATCTGCGTCAATACGCTGAAAATTTCCACTAGGGATTGTGAATGTCCATCTGTCCCATCCAATCTAGAGCAATAGAATGGCCCTGATCTGACATAGATCCGGGCCCTGAACTGAATCATAGGCCTTGCACAGTTTTTACTTAGGTGTTTGAAACCCAATTAAAACATGCAGTTGATGGAGGAGAGAAGAGGAGAAGCCGGCCGTCTGCAAAGGGTACTCTCGATGACTGTAAGCTCATGTATTGCCATGGGTTCTGTGAATGACGCGGGTGGCGCTGTGGGTTAAACCACAGAGCCTAGGGCTGGCTGATCAGAAGGTAGGCGGTTCGAATCCCCGCAAAGGGGTGAGCTCCTGTTTCTTGGTCCCTGCTCCTGCCAACCTAGCAGTTCGAAAGCACATCAAAGTGCAAGTAGATCAATAGGTACCGCTCCGGCGGGAAGGTAAACGGTGTTTCCGTGCGCTGCTCTGGTTCGCCAGAAGCGGCTTAGTCATGCTGGCCACATGACCTGGAAGCTGTATGCCGGCTCCCTCAGCCAGTAAAGTGAGATAAGCGCTGCAACCCCAGCGTCGGTCACAACTGGACCTAATGGTCAGGGGTCCCTTTACCTTTATACAGGAGTCTAATTTCATGCAGAAAAAAAACTGGTATGAAATGAGGTTGTTCTTATCATTACAGATGTTGCACAAATGACAAATGCACAGATGTTCAAGAACGTATAATTAAAAAGCACATAATTGCAACAAAAACTGTAAAAACAGGTTTCGAGATTGTTCTGGTCTGGGAGTTCTTTGATGCGAGTAAGGCATTTTAAAAAACACATTGCCATAATATCTATTCCCTGGGCGCCTCTTCTTCAATGCATGCGTTTTCCATCAGGGCTATCACATAAAAGACAAGCTTTCGGTGCCACTATTAAAGGGGGGCGGGAATCCCCAGCCTTATTCCTTTATGGTGCTTCCGATCTGCTCTGCCTTGTGCATACCAATCCTCCAAAATCCTGGTTTAATTAGGATATTTTAAAAAGTTGCTGCTGGAATGGGAGAGAAGATTGCAATTTGACACGTTCGGTTTGCATTCCCCCTGCCACCTTCATCAATAATGGGTCCGTGTGTATTGGTGAAACATGTCTGAATAGCAGGAGATTTTCCTGGAGATGCCTGGGATCGAACATGGGACCTTCTGCCTGCGAACCAGATGCTCTACCACTGAGCTGTGGCCGCTTTCCTTATGACCTAAATTTCCTTCTTGGCCCACTGGTAATGGACAAGCAATGGCTTGCCAATACATCCGCACTGACATCCCCGCGACTGACTTCCAGATCATGCGCGCAGAATCAGGTTGTGAGCATGCGTCCCTGTGAGTCAATGGTGCATTGAACACATGGGGAAACCAAGGAGGAAGCCAGCACATTGCGTTTGCACCACATTTCTCTGCCAGCTTTAGGAACAGCGCTTTCTTCTCTGAGGCTCTTATTCATAAAGCTAACCCTTCACAACAGAAGTGTGAAAAAAGGCTCCTCTTTCAAGTCCTCTCAATAGCATCTCAAAAAGGTAATGCCGGCGCCAAGTCATTTACATAGCAAAATATTTCACACATGGGAAAATGGGTTTTTGAAAGGATGGGATCTCTTATCTGCAACTGGGAAAGGAGAAACCTTTTATTCTGTCCAAGTTGCTCGCATTATTCCCGGCTGTTGGATAGTTTATTCTGAGCTCATGCATGGAGATGCAGTTTGCTTGTTATTGCTCTCGCTTTTAACAACAACAAAAAAGGTAAAGGGTTTAAAAACAACAACAAAAACACAAAAACAAAAACACAACCATGCAGAAATTTTAATGGCTTCCAGTGAACTGGAGCTAGCTGATCAGGGTAGAGCACTTAAAATAATAATATAATAATAATAATTTATTATTTATACCCCGCCCATCTGGCTGGGTCTCCCCAGCCACTCTGGGCGGCTTCCAAAAGAACATTAAAATACAATAATCTATTAAACATTATTATTAACTATTAAACATTATTATTAAATATGGTCTGAAGCTCAACATCAAAAAAACTAAGATAATGTCCACTGGTCCCATCACCTCCTGGCAAATAGAAGGGGAAGAAATGGAGGCAGTGAGAGATTTCACTTTCTTGGGTTCCATGATCACTGCAGATGGTGACAGCAGTCACGAAATTAGAAGACGCCTGCTTCTTGGGAGAAAAGCAATGACAAACCTAGACAGCATCTTAAAAAGCAAAGACATCACCTTGCCAACAAAGGTCCGTATAGTTAAAGCTATGGTTTTCCCAGTAGTAATGTACGGAAGTGAGAGCTGGACCATAAAGAAGGCTGATCGCCGAAGAATTGATGCTTTTGAATTCTGGTGCTGGAGGAGACTCTTGAGAGTCCCATGAACTGCAAGAAGATCAAACCTATCCATTCTTAAAGAAATCAGCCCTGAGTGCTCACTAGAAGGACAGATCCTGAGGTTAAGGCTCCAGTACTTTGGCCACCTCATGAGAAGAGAAGACTCCCTAGAAAAGACTCTGATGTTGGGAAAGATTGAGGGCACAAGGAGAAGGGGACGGCAGAGGATGAGATGGTTGGACAGTGTTCTCGAAGCTACTAACATGAGTTTGGCCAAACTGCGAGAGGCAGTGAAGGATAGGCGTGCCTGGCGTGCTCTGGTCCATGGGGTCACGAAGAGTCGGACACGACTGAACGACTGAACAACAACAACAACAACAAATTAAACATTAAAAGCCTCCCTAAACAGGGCTGCCTTCAGATGTCTTTAAAAGGGAAATCGCAGAACTGGATAAAAATCTGGAGTATTTACTATGGAGTATTTAGCCATTTCCACCTCATGAGAAGAGAAGACTCCCTGAAAAAGACCCTGATGTTGGGAAAGATGGAGGGCACAAGGAGAAGGGGACAACAGAGGACGAGATGGTTGGACAGTGTTCTCGAAGCTACCAACATGAGTCTGACCAAACTGCGGGAGGCAGTGGAAGACAGGAGTGCCTGGCGTGCTCTGGTCCATGGGGTCACGAAGAGTCGGACACGACTAAACAAAAAACACTTAGCCACTTGTCAAATGTGGCCACTTGCCTTGGTTTCTCCAAGTCCTGACATGAAAAACCCTGGTTGAGTCTAGGCTGAGGGAAAGAGTCAGAGATGATCAAGCTTCATGCCAACAGGTGTGGCAGCTTTCCATGTGTGGTTCTGACACTGCCTGGGTCTCTCACACAGGAAGGGGGCAGATAGAGAGCTGAGAAGATGCGCGGAGAGAAGGTAACGTTGAGAAAGGAGGAGGGGGGCTTCCAGGCAACACCACAAACAGAGCCAGAAACACTGTTTGAAAACAAATGACACAGGATATATTTGAGACGGCTTTAACTGCAAAGCTTGGCTAATTAAATTGGGGGCTTAGGAGGGGCGGTGGGGGGAGCCAGGCAGGGCTCTTTTTGGCTCACGCAAACTGTTCTCATCTCATCAAGAGTCTGCTCTTGGAACAACATTTACTATTCTCTTTGTGAGTCAGAGAGACTGCTCAGCTGAGTTTCCCAGAGCTGCGGCTTGTGTGCTGCCGTTATACAACACAGGCTTTCCAGAGGTGTTCGTCTATGTACGGTATGTATGAATAAATAAAACACATCCATGTTCTAGACTGGGGAAAGATATGTCATGCAAATCATTTTTCAAAGGCTGTCATCTTTCATATCCGCCCGAAGGGGGAGGTATGCAATTTAGGATTCCACCAGCTCAATGCTGCCACTGATCAATACCCTTCTGAAATTCCAAGATCAAAATAACATACCGTCTAATGAATTCCTCTCCAAATACAGGCATATTCTTCCTTTCTTTTATATATATACATAAAAGTTGGGTAAATCATTGTAAAAAGCAGAGACATCACCTTGCCGACAAAGGTTCGTATAGTTAAAGCTATGGTTTTCCCAGTAGTGATGTATGGAAGTGAGAGCTGGACCATAAAGAAGGCTGATCGCCGGAGAATTGATGCTTTTGAATTATGGTGCTGGAGGAGACTCTTGAGAGCCCCATGGACTGCAAGAAGATCAGATCTATCAATTCTGAAGGAAATCAGCCCTGAGTGCTCACTGGAAGGACAGATCCTGAAGCTGAGGCTCCAATACTTTGGCCACCTCATGAGAAGAGAAGAGAAGACTCCCTGGAAAAGACCCTGATGTTGGGAAAGATGGAGGGCACAAGGAGAAGGGGACGACAGAGGAAAAGATGGTTGGACAGTGTTCTTGAAGCGACCAACATGAGTCTGACCTAACTGCGGGAGGCAGTGGAAGACAGGAGGGCCTGGCATGCTCTGGTCCATGGGGTCACGAAGAGTCAGACACGACTGAATGACTAAACAACAAACAAATCATTGTATATTTAATTATTGCATTTATAGTCCACCTTTTCTCCAAGAGCTCAAGGTTGTGTACTTGGACCCCCTCTTCTCATTTAATCCCCACAACAACCCTGTGAGGTAGGTCATGCTGACCTGACCTACCCAAGGTCACTTGATGATCTTCATAGCTGAGTGGGGGAGTTGAACCCAGGTCCAAGTTCGACACTCTAACCACTACACCACACTGGCTTGTATATGTTGGGGTGGTGCCCTTAGCACAGCAGTAGAGCACATCCTTTGTAGGAAGAAGGTCCCAGGTTCAATCCCAGGCATTTCCAATTAAAAGAGTCTCAGGGAGGAGGACAGGGAAAGCATAGCCAAGGCAAGATGGGACTAGATCAGTGATGGCTAACCTTGACACTCCAGATGTTTTGGAACTACAACTCCCATCATCCCTAGCTAACAGGACCAGTGGTCAGGGATGATGGGAGTTGTAGTTCCAAAACATCTGGAGTGTCAAGGTTAGCCACCACTGGACTAGATGGACCCACAGGCCTGATGCCGGGGCAGGCAGCGTCATGAGCTTCACA
Source organism: Darevskia armeniaca (assembly GCA_034641395.1). Lineage (NCBI taxonomy): Eukaryota > Metazoa > Chordata > Lepidosauria > Squamata > Lacertidae > Darevskia > Darevskia armeniaca. Next base: position 215,226 of record JAWWNF010000904.1, read on the forward strand.
GCAGGGTCTGGGTTGCTATTACATGGGCTGCAATATTTAGCCCAGCCTTTACTAAACAGGTGCCTTTCAGGTGTTTTGGACTGCAACATCTGGCTGCTGCTGCTGCTGGGATTTAAGAAGAGGCCGACTGAATCAGTCAAAGGCTCCTCTAGGGTGGCATCCTGTTCTTACAGTTGCCAGCCAGTTGCCCCAATGGGGGGCCCTCAAACAGAACATCAGAGCGTTCTCCACTTTTGATTCCCAACAAATGATATTCAGAGACATACCATCTCCAACAATGGAAGTAGAACAACACAGTCACCGTAGCTAGTGCCAATTGACAGCCATATATTTCATGCATTTGCCTAATCCTCTTTTAATGCCACCCAGGTTGGTGGCCAACAAGACCTCTTGCGGGAGTGAGTTCCACAGTGTGAATAAGGACTTTCTTTTGTCTGTCCTGACTCTTCGGACATCAGCTTCATTGGATGGTCTGGAGCACTAGAATGAAGAGAGAGGGAGAAAACCTTTTCTCTGTCCACTTTCTTCATGCCAGGCATGATTTTATCAGGTCCCCTCTTATTCACCTTTTCCTATCAAGTCAGAAGTTGCAGTTCAAAACATCTGGAGAGCAGCAGCATGGCAAAAACTGGCGTGGCCAATCAATCCAGGAGTTAAATCAATGAAATACCTTTGTTTGCCTAAATAGGTACCACATCCTCAATTTCTCAGGCAGCAGGATTAAAGACATAGATACAAAAATGCAGGCACCATAAGAACCACCCCTCATTTCCTTCCCATATGGGAGGAAAGGTTTCTCCTAAGCTGGCGGCTGCTGCGATGCATCCATCCATCACCGAAAAGCACTGGGCTTTGTATTTGTACCAGTATGCAGATTTAATTGACTGTGGAATCGATTCCAGCTCATACAATTAATTGGTTTAAGTGGTTGAGTTTTAAGCTCTTCAGAAGGCAAAGAGGGTAAGCGGACGGATGGTGGTGGTTGGTGAGAATGAAGGCATCTCTCCTGTGTGCTATGCATTTATATTTCTGGCAACAACCAAAAAAAGGAGCCCGAGGAGAAGGATAGCACCATAGCAGTTTGCAACTGGGCGCAGTCTCCATTGGACAGAAGGGCATTTCAGAAGCACATTCACTGAGCCAGTATGGCATAGTGGTTAGAGTGTCAGACTAGGACCTGAGAGACCGGGGTTCAAATCCCCACTTGGCAATGAAGCTCACTGGGTGACCTTGGACCAGTCATTGCCTTTCAGCCTCACCTACCTCACAGGGTTGTGGGGATGAAATGAGGAGGGGGAGAACTTTGTGCACCGCCTTGAGCTCTTGAAAGGTGGGATATATTATAAATGCAATAAGTAAATGAACGGAGAGCAGTCCCCATGGCAACATGATTACCGACTCCACCCCCTGACCTCCACACATTCACTAAGAGCTGTGGATTGAGACCCTGCGCATGCAGACGTTCACAGAAAACTCCTCAGCACAGACAGGAACCCAAATTACACAGGGTTCCAGATTGGGTGGAGAAGCTGTTGTGCACAGAGAAGCTCTCCATCTTGGCCACATGGAGGGCAAAGATGGTGGGGCTGGTGGGCACAAAACCCTGCCTGTTTAATGAACAACTGGAGATTACATCTGAAAGTGGTCAGAGACTGTGCCTCTGGGTCCTTGTCCGCTTCTGTGACTGCTAGGGGAAGCTGGTACCACCACGTCACAATTCAAAGTCAAGCAGAGAGCATTCAGGACCCTGGACAGCTCCAGTGCCTCCTGCTGAAACAGCTAGGAAAGACATGTTCTCTGCTGGGAGCAAGTACCATCTGATGTCCAGGCCTTAAGTATGCATCTGTCTCAATGGATGAGCTCGTTGGCTCTCATCTCACCTTATTTTTGAAGCGTTTGGCTTCTGCAATGCTGGGGAGACGAGAGGATAGTAGCCTAAGAATGTAAGACTCTGCTGGATCAGCCCAATGGCTCATCTAGCCCAGCATATTGTTCTCATAGGGGATGACCAGATGCTTCAATGGCAAAACAGCAAGCAGGACCCTAACAGAAGAGCGGCCTCTCCTTCTGTGGTTTCCAGAAGCATTGAAGATGACTCAGAAACTTCAATTGGTCCAAGATGCAGTGGTCATATTGTTGGCTGGGGTTCCTTTCAGATCTTCCCAAACCCCTGTTTTAACATAGCTGCCTTGGCTGCCAGTCCATTTCTGGGTCCAGTTGAAGGTACTCGTGCTGGTCTAAATGCCCCCAAATGCCTCTGGCCTCAGATCCCTGCTGGACTGCTCTCTTTCCTGCAAACCTTCTTGGCTGCTAAGATCAGTGTAGGGTGACCTCTTGTTCACCCTGGCTTTTGACACGTGAGGTGTATATTTTAAAGACCCACGTAATTTTTTTCAATTTAAGCTGTTTTAAATTGTTTTCCTTTTTTGTGTGAAATCATTTTTATTTGATTTTACAGATATAAATTTATAACTTTCCAAATGCATATCCATACATAGAGATTACTCCGAATCTCGAGACATCCCCCCATCCCTTCCATGGGTCCTTTTGTCAACATTTTACAACTGCATATTATTCTATATTTTAAATCAATCCACATTATCCATAGTATTTGTTGCATTGCAAGTTGGTTTCAAATCCTGCTAATGTTTCCATCTGCTTGCAGTGGTCTCCTAGATAAATTATAATTCCTCCCCTTCTTTAAGTTTTTGTCCTCTTGGTTCCTGAGTTTTCTATTTCAGCTTAGTCCATCAGCTTAGCTTGCCATTCCTCTCTGTTTTTAATTGTTTCCAATATTGTGCGGTATAGCGTTGTAACCCATCCTGGGACCTTAGGGTGAAGGTGGGTAGTAGTAGTAGTAATAATAATAATAATAATAATAATATTCTCATCCCAGGTACAAAGCAAAGCAAATAAGCACACATTTAGCTGCCCCAGTTTGAAAGAGGGTGAGCTATGAGCTCTTCAGAAGCCCATCATATCCTTCTTAGTCTTTGGCTGATTAATTGTCTGCCCTATAACTGATCAAATAAAAGCAACTGGCAGCTGAAAAGAGCAAATTCCACAGCTTGTGGCTGCAAATTCCGTAAGTTGTGTGGATCAATCTGTTGCTTGATTGCTCCTGAACTGATGCCTGCCCCCATCAATTTCACTGGTTTCCCCTTGCATTCTAGCACGTTGGAGAAAAAGTTCTCTCAATCTCCCTTCCCCACACAAAGGATCGCGTCAATTATCATGCGCAGACATGCGCACACTAAACTACCTCTGGAAGATGAGACGTCTGGCAATGTGCAAAGCAGGGGTGGGGGGTATGATGCCTCTTCTGATGACAATCAAGGCAAATGAGCTTTGTTATTGTTCTAACATGAAAGTGAATAATAAACTCAGCAAAGGATGGGAGTGTGCGCGGTTGGGGCGAGAGATGACTGGCGATTAGGTTTTGCATTGCCAGGCGCTGTGCGAGAGACAATTTCACAGATGCGCGCTTTGGAAAGGGGGGGAAATAAAAACCTTTCATGCTCAGCGGCAAGATGGTGCCTCCCGGCTGCGCCACGGCGGCGAGGGAATGCTCCTCACCTGGCCCTTTCATTGCAATGCCTCATCAATCTCCCGCCTTTCCAAAGCTTTCTTCAGCAAGCTGTTTTCATTTCCCCTGGCCCTGCTTCGAGTGTGGGGTGGAATGATTCACTGCGTCAGGAGTGCGTGCAGGAGCCAGGCCCTGGGACCAGCAGGGCTTCGCAGCACTGGGGCCTTCCTCAGTTTGTTCTGGAGAGGCAAGGTGCGGCCACACAGGTGAGGCCACTTGGTAACTCGCTGCACCTGGTGGCAAGAGCTGGGAGGGGGTATAGGTCAGCATTTCCCTTCAGCTCTTTGCCACAGCAACACACTTCCTGCCTTGCTGCGTCCGGCCCCTTGTTTCCTACCTCCTGATCCCAAGACCTCGGCTTCGTGACTCCTTGCCTCTCGACCCCCGGACCTTAGCCTTCGTGACTCCTTGCCTCTTGACCCTCGGACCTTAGCCTTCGTGACTCCTTGCCTCTCGACCCTCGGACCTTAGCCTTCATGACTCCTTGCCTCTCAACCCCCGGACCTTCGACTTTCTGCTCCCACCTCACCATCTTGCCCCGGGTCCTGGCATCCTATGCCAGGACTTCCCTCACCTGTAGACCGGACCATGACACCCTACAGTTGAGGGGGAGACAATGGGCAGACTGTTTGGGACAGCGCAGAGCCTGTGGGACCCAGGAGAGACGCGTGGCTCAGGCGTGCTGCAGGCCCCACGGTGAGTGCCACCCACCATTTTGTCTCTCCCCTTAGTGGGGACACCGGAGGCAGGCCGCACGTACTGTACCACCCTTGCTACGCCCCTGGGTACAGGAACAAATCATCTCTTGGCCTTATGAGAAGCTGAGATTCTTTCTATTCAATTCCCAAGAAGGAAGCAGAGGGTGAAGTGGCTGAGGGTGTGGAAGGGGTTGGGGCAGCGCGGCTGGTTATCGCTGAAGTAAATCACAGTGTCAAAAGGGACATGGGTGGCGCTGTGGGTTAAGCCACAGAGCCTAGGGCTTGCCGATCAGAAGGTCGGCGGTTCAAATCCCCGCGACGGGGTGAGCTCCCATTGCTCGGTCCCAGCTCCTGCTAACCTAGCAGTTCAAAAGCACTTCAAAGTGCAAGTAGATAAATAGGTACCACTCCAGCAGGAAGGTAAACGGCGTTTCCATGCGCTGCTCTGGTTCGCCAGAAGCAGCTTAGTCATGCTGGTAACATGACCTGGAAGCTGTACGCTGGCTCCCTCGGCCAATAAAGCGAGATGAGCGCTGGAACCCCAGAGTCGGTCACGACTGGACCTAATGGTCAGGGGTCCCTTTACCTTTAAATCACAGTGTCAGCAATGCCAGGTGGCTGGTCTAGGAGGCCAAACTGGGCAACAGCTCATCCGCCTCAGTGGCAGCCACTTGCAGGCCTCCGGGCAGAGATAGCAGTGGACGGGCTGAGGCAGGCTGGCCTGTTGCATTTTCTTATCTGCCGCCTGAGGCCAGGACTGGCCGTGCCTGGCAATTTACGAAGTTCTACCGTGCCCACCTTATCCTCACAACAACCCTGTGAGTCAACCTGAGGCTATCCTAGCAACTGGCCCCCAGTTACTTAGTGTGTTTTGTGGCTGGGAGCAGATCCAGAGGTTGTTCCTTAATTTTTCTTTTATGGTAGATCGTTTGTGTATATTGGGCTGAGGAAGTGTTATAGGCAGGAGGAGGAGGGTGCTTAAATTTCCCACTGTCTCTTGGTTTCTCTCTCTCTCTCTCTCTCTCTCTCTCTCTCACACACACACACACACACACACACACACACACACACACACACACACACCCCTTTTACTTTATACCCAGGAATAAGCTTAAGAAAGACCACAAACAATTTGAACTTGAGCCTCCTCTTCCTGATAGTGAACTGAGCCCACAGTCCTATATACCTAGTAGTAAGACCCATGGTGAGGAGGAATTAAAGAACCTTTTAATGAGGGTGAAAGAGGAGAACGCAAAATATGGTCTGAAGCTCAACATCAAAAAAAACTAAGATCATGGCCGCTGGTCCCATCACGTCCTGGCAAATAGAAGGGGAAGAAATGGAGGCAGTGAGAGATTTCACTTTCTTGGGTTCCATGATCACTGCAGATGGTGACAGCAGTCACGAAATTAGAAGACGCCTGCTTCTTGGGAGAAAAGCAATGACAAACCTAGACAGCATCTTAAAAAGCAAAGACATCACCTTGCCAACAAAAGTCCGTATAGTTAAAGCTATGGTTTTCCCAGTAGTAATGTACGGAAGTGAGAGATGGACCATGAAGAAGGCTGATCGCCGAAGAATTGATGCTTTTGAATTATGGTGCTGGAGGAGACTCTTGAGAGTCCCATGGACTGCAAGAAGATCAAACCTATCCATTCTTAAAGAAATCAGCCCTGAGTGCTCACTAGAAGGACAGATCCTGAGGTTAAGGCTCCAGTACTTTGGCCACCTCATGAGAAGAGAAGACTCCCTAGAAAAGACCCTGATGTTGGGAAAGGTTGAGGGCACAAGGAGAAGGGGACGGCAGAGGATGAGATGGTTGGACAGTGTTCTCGAAGCTACTAACATGAGTTTGGCCAAACTGCGAGAGGCAGTGAAGGATAGGCGTGCCTGGCGTGCTCTGGTCCATGGGGTCACAAAGAGTCGGACACGACTGAACGACTGAACAACAACAAGACCCATGGAATTCATTGGGGCTTACTTCTGAGTTGACTTGTACAGGACTGGGCTGCTCTTTATCTCACTCTTTCCCTTTCTACCATTCTAGTAGGTTTTTAAAAGCAATAATCGTTGGTCAGCTTTCGACCTGGCCTCTCTGCCAGCCCCCTTCCATCTTCCTCAGCAGCAAAGAAAAGTCTGATTTTGGAGGAAGAAAGTGGGGGGGGCAGTGCAGGAAGCCCCCACAACCAGAAACAAGTGTCCTGGCATGGCTTCTTCTAAGGGGAGTTAGCCCACCGTGCTGCCTGTTACTTTTTGCTTGGGAAAGAATGAGAGGAATGGGGTTTCTCCCTTTTGGGTTTTCAAGGATGCAGAAAGGATGTGAACCTGCCAGTGTGGTGTAGTGGTTAAGAGCGGTAGACTCGTAATCTGGGGAACCGGGTTCGTGTCTCCGCTCCTCCACATGCAGCTGCTGGTTGACCTTGGGCTAGTCACACTTCTCTGAAGTCTCTCAGCCCCACTCACCTCACAGAGGGTTTGTTGTGGGGGAAGAAGGGAAAGGAGAATGTGAGCCGCTTTGAGACTCCTTCGGGTAGTGATAAAGTGGGATATCAAATCCAAACTCTTCTTCTCTTCTTCTTCTCGCTTTCCAAAGCAGTAGGCAAAGCAAAACACAGCTGCCCACACTACTCTGAATTTTGCAATGCAATTCCTCCAGCTGAGTAACGCACACAAGAACACAGACACCGGAGTAAAAGTGTGCGTGAAAATGCAAAGGCGAGTGAAGGCACCTTCCAAAACAATGCGTTATGCAAGGAGAAATTGCATTGCAATGTTGTGTGTGTTAGGCATACAATGTGCGTATGAGTTGAAAGTCTCGTGAACAGCTCTTAAAAATAAATATGTAACCTGATGTGACAACGTGGAGACACGAAAGAGTGGAGAAATGAGAATCTGGGAGGAAAGGAAATCAAAGGCCCTCTCATCATTGTGAAGCAAGGAAGTCACACTGTATATGGAGGGGAGGGGAGGGGAGGGCCAGACTCACAACTGGCCACCCTCCGGCCAATCACCAGATCTCATAGGGCATGGGGGGGGGCGTGTCATGTCAATCTGTCTGCAAACTCTTAAGGGCCCTCTTAATTCTTACACTGCAGGGGTAATCCAATGGGTCTTTTCCTTGCTTTCTGCCACTCTGTAGCCTTTGTCCCCATGCAGGGTGACAAGGAAAGGTGCTGTATTGAGATTGAGGTTGAATCCCGACAAGACAGAAGTACGGTTTTAGGGGGACAGGGGGCGGGCAGGTGTGGAGGACTCCCTGGTCCTGAATGGGGTAATTGTGCCCCTGAAGGACCAGGTGCGCAGCCTGGGAGTCATTCTGGACTCACAGCTGTCCATGGAGGCGCAGGTTAATTCTGTGTCCAGGGCGGCTGTCTACCAGCTCCATCTGGTACGCAGGCTGAGACCCTACCTGCCCGCAGACTGTCTCGCCAGAGTGGTGCATGCTCTAGTTATCTCCCGCTTGGACCACTGCAATGCGCTCTACGTGGGGCTACCTTTGAAGGTGACCTGGAAACTGCAATTAATCCAGAATGCGGCAGCTAGACTGGTGACTGGGAGCGGCCGCCGGGACCACATAACACCGGTCCTGAGAGAACTACATTGGCTCCCAGTACGTTTCCGAGCACAATTCAAAGTGTTGGTGCTGATCTTGAAAGCCCTAAACGGCCTCGGTCCAGTATACCTGAAGGAGCGTCTCCACCCCCATCGGTCAGCCCGGACACTGAGATCCAGCGCCGAGGGCCTTCTGGCGGTTCCCTCACTGCGAGAAGCAAAGCTACAGGGAACCAGGCAGAGGGCCTTCTTGGTAGTGGCGCCTGCCCTGTGGAACGCCCTCCCATCAGAGGTCAAAGCAATAAACAACTATCTGACATTCAGAAAATACCTCAAGGCTGCCCTGTTTAGGGAAGTTTTTAACCTGTGATATTTTAATGTATTTTAATATCTGTTGGAGGCCGCCCAGAGTGGCTGGGGGGACCCAGCCAGATGGGCGGGTTACAAATAATAAATTATTATAGTATTTAAAAGCTGCAGGATTTCTCCGGCAAAAGTTGCTTGCATGCGTTCCTTCCCGCTGCGGCTTGAATTTTGCCGCACCTGACGCCGTATGCGATGTCAGGTGTCGGAAAGTGTGTGTGGCTCCTAGGAAGTAGTTTGGCAGGCCAACTTCCAAGACCTGGTGGGCCAGATTAAGCCCATGGTCCAGACATTCCCCACCCTTGGTGCATGCTGTGTGAATAATACTTCACTGTGAGATTATTATGCAAAAATGTTTGACTGTCAGAGTTTGCACTGAGCAGAGAATTCAAGCATCTTGCGAATGGCTTCTCTTCCTTTCTCTTTCCCACTTTCCCTGGAGTAGGGAAAGGTCCCATTGAGAGGTTCCCCTGCAATGACAAGGGAGGGTAGCATTTGCATTCCGACAGCGTTTCTCCCTTCTCCGCCACTGACTCGAATGTTTTTTATGCTTCGTTTTCTGCCAAAGACAAAAGGGGAGAGCAGTGCCTTTCCCTCCTCTACCAGCTGTCTCATTTAATCTGCCTTATTTCTTTGAGCTGCCAACAAGAAACCGATTACGAGGGTCCCAATCCAATAACGACCTTCAGTCTGTATCAGATCTGAAACTGCTTTTACACATGAGACTGTGCTTGAAATATATATATACATATACATATATATGTGTGTGTGTGTGTGTGTGTGTGTGTGTGTGTGTGTGTGTGTGTGTGTATATATATATATATGTATATACCGGTATATGTATATAAACAAAATGTTTTTAATTGCTTTTTAAAGTGTTTGCACGCATGAAATTGCAAAATCATTTTCATTGCTCACGTGTTTTTCTTGTGAAATTGCCTCAAGATATTTTGCGGAAAGTGATTCATAAATGGAACTAAAGAAAGGAAATCTTTAAAGTGAGGGGGAGGGGGAACCTCCCCAAGGTTGGGCTACAATAAAAATACAATATAGTAGGGGTGGCCAACTCCCAAGATCTACTGCGATCTACTCACAGAGTTAAAAACTGGCAGTGATCTACCCCCTTTTGGGGGGGTTCAGGTCAATGTTGTTGAGTTTTTTTCAGGGAGGAGGTAAAATGTTGAGCTTTTTTTTAAGGGGAGCCACAGTTGTTCAGCTTCTATGGGGGGGGAGCCAATGATCTACCAGTGATCTACCGCAGACTCCCAGTGATCTACCAGTAGATCACGACCTACCTGTTGGACATGCGTGCAATATAGCATAGGTACAACAATAAGAGGGACCCAGGTGGCGCTGTGGGTTAAACCACAGAGCCTAGGGCTTGCCGATCAGAAGGTCGGCAGTTCGAATCCCTGCGACGGGGTGAGCTCCCGTTGCTCGGTCCCAGCTCCTGCCAACCTAGCAGTTCGAAAGCACATCAAAGTGCAAGTAGATAAATAGGTACCGCTCTGGCGGGAAGGTAAACGGCATTTCCATGCGCTGCTCTGGTTCGCAGGAAGCGGCTTTGTCATGCTGGCCACATGACCTGGAAGCTGTACGCCGGCTCTCGGCCGATAAAGCGAGATGGGTGCCGCAACCCCAGAGTCGGACACGACTGGACCTAATGGTCAGGGGTCCCTTTACCTTTACCTTTACAACAATAAGACCATGAGAAGCCAGTCAAAATTAACCACAAGCGCCCGGCACAAAGAAGACCAAAATACAGGACATAATTGGAACAAAAGCCTTCAGCGGAACATAGCAAAAAGTGAAAGTGTGTACTTTTAGGAGGTTCTGTTGTATCTTTGTATTATTCAGTTTCACTCTGAACTTTCTAAGTCAAACCCCTAATCTTGAAGAAGAGATTTATAAAGGACGGGGGCATTACCCAGCATGTCCCAATCTACCTTCCTGTGTTTCCCAGCCATTCCTTCCTTTCCCAGTTCTGGAAAAAACTGCAAGGGTACATGCTGAGTTAGCGTATGCCCTGAAAATGTACCTGGAGCTGATTCGTTCAGTGGCATCAAGGCGTTCAGCTTCCGTATGGTCTCCAAGCAGGCCTCTTGCTCCTTCCTGATGAAACAGTCTGAATGCATCGGAGTAGCCTGAAAAACGAAGAAGAATAAAAAGGCTCGCCTTAACCAACGGTTGGTGCGAGGGGGAAAGGCAAAGACACCTGTATTTAGAGAACAACATTATGCCAAGGGGAGTGGGTTATAGCTCAGTTGATGTCAGGGATCGTGCTGAGGAGGGCTACACTGAGTAGGGATGGTGGGAGCCTCCCCCTCCCCCTGCTCCAGATCCTGGATCTTCCCAGGAGCAGGAGAGCAGTATAGATTTGGAACAGTGGTTTGCAGGGGGACGTAATTCAGAAGGCAGAAGCTGGGAAATACTGGATGGGGGACAGCTGGGAGAAGAAGAACTGGGAGAGAGAGAGTTAACAGATTCACTGTCTCTGGAAAGCATTCATCTGCTCAGGCGAAGGTCAAGAAGAGCTGATAAGGTGGCAGCACAGAAAACACAGTGGTTACGAGATCAGGTTACAAGACGCAGTAGTGGGCATGGGTGACTAGGGAGGAAGTGATTGGGAGCACCACCATTGCTAGGAATGGATTCATTGTTCTCTCGCCATGATCATTAAAGTTTCTAACTGGTAAGAAGACTTTTTCCTGACAGTTGGTAGTGTTGGTTCAGGGAAAAATTGTACAGAAAGTTTGGGGCTCTCTTTGGTGAGAGAACCCCAGCGGAGATTTAAAATCTCAAAAATTTGCAGCCAAGCAAAGCATGGAAATATAGGCTCAGAACTGTAAAATATGCCCTTTCAAGTTCCTTCCAAAGTTTCCCTCTTCCCCTAGCATAGAAAAAGACCACACATTTGTTAAGTTCAAAATGGCTTACTTACAAACTCTCCAAAGGTCAGGTTCATGTGCTATTTGATACAGCATTCAGAAAATGTTGCACTGGCGATGAAATTTTGACTTACTTACAAAGTAGTAGTGAAAGTTCCTAAATTATTGGTACAGGAACTAGAGTGGCTTGTGAGAGCCATGTGGTCTGAGCTGAAGCAACATCTCCACCTTTTGAGTTTCTCATGCAGACTAGGAATGAACAGTAGGCTTGATTACTTGTTTCCTCCCAAGGTAAGGGAAGTGACCTAGGCTAAGTCTGGCAGGACAGCTTACTTTATGGGATTAATGCCTTCATGCATTAATTAAACCTAAGCACATTGGTTATATGAGGCTGGCTATCCCACAGGTGAAACATCTGCCTTGCATGCTGCTGCCTCTACTGCCTCCTTCTTAGTCTTCCTGCTCTTTCACAGTCAAGTGCTTTTGTTCATCCTGGTTGTGTTTTACAAGTTTTCCCTTTTCCATACTGTGCGTGGCTTCGAATGCTGTTCCATGGGAAAAGCGGCTCTCTAAATTTATATAATTACAGTAATCGGAAAGCCGGCTCCACGCTCCGTTCTTTGTTTCCCCAGTGCAATATGCCGGCTTTGGGTTCTTGAGTTCAACCACTTAGCGCCGCGTGATATAAAACGATCCTGCAAGCGCGAATTTCTTCGGGACTGAGCCTCCCGGTCTGGCTCCTTCCGCCTTGAGGATGCTGTTTACAGCTTTCTGCATCCAATTGAGATGAATCGGTTTCAATTTTCCCCGGGAGAGAACACCAGCGATCTGTGCAGAACACGGCGCGATGTGATGGATGAGGCAGGGTGGGGGAAGGCAGGTGCAATGAAGATAGAAGCTGAGCAAATGCCCACAATCAAACTCCCCTCCCCCCCCAAATCTCCCAAGGAGGCTGAGAAAGGTTTGACTGGCAGCTCGCTTGGCTACTGGTGGTGGGAGACATGAGGATCTGATTGGAGGAAGCGCAACGACCGAGCATGAATTAATCGAAGGGAGACCATGCCAGCACATGCAGAGTTCTGTTGCACACAGAGCAATGGCTTGCTTGAAAAATAGCCCGGCAAATTCTATCAAGAAGGCAATAAAATCTGGGGAGGCAGGACAGATTCAGGCAGAGGCTGTGAAGATAAATGAGCAACATAACAAACCTTATGGTAGGTCTGAGTTCGAGGGATACCTGAGGTCCATTTCACGCATTTACGGGTGACGTTCAATCAAGTTTTAATCAGGATAGACCCATGGAGATTAATGAGTAATTAAGTTGAATCCATTAAGTTCAATGGTACTACTCTGAGGTTTTTAAACAGAGGTTGGATGGCCATCTGCCAGGGATTAATTAGCTGTGATTCCTGCAGTGCTGAGGGTTAGACTAGATGACCCTTAGGGGTTCCTTCCAACTCTACTATTCTATGGTGACTTAATAATATAGATTTTTTCAACTAGCTGATCTTCTTCCAGCCCGATCTTTTGCACACTTCTTTGGAAATAAGTCCCAATGACTAAATAAATTGGCCTTACCACATAACCCTAAGCATTGCCTAGGATTATAGTCCTATTTTATCAACCGCCTGTGATTTTTCCATGCTGTTGCTTAGAGATTTTTGTTTGTTTGTTTGTAGCCGGCTTCCTTTTATAGCATTTTTTGGGAAAGCATTTAATCAAACATCTCAAAAGAAATGCACAAATGTAAAAATCTCTCGGCATCTGACAGGGTACTTGTTTTGAAATACCTTTGCTCTGGGACTGTAAGCATCTCAGATGCCTTTTGAGAGAGGCAGAGCAGCGATAACACTTCAAAGGCCTTGGAGGAAACGAAGCGCAGAGCCCCCAAGGATTTGACAAGGATGGCACCAAATCAAGACACACCTGTGGTGGTCTTTGTAAATTAATCAGGGCTCCTTCTTCCTTCCTTTCCTTTTAAATGATTTTTCTTTGCTCGGCTGATTCTTCCAAAGAGAGGGGAAATTATGGAGTCCCATAACTGTGAGATTAAAGGTAAAAGGTAAAGGGACCCCTGACCATTAGGTCGAGTCGTAACCGACTCTGGGGTTGTGGCGCTCATCTCGCTTTATTGGCTGAGAGCCGGCGTACAGCTTCTGGGTCATGTGGCCAGCATGACAAAGCCGCTTCTGGCAAACCAGAGCAGCGCACGGAAACGCCGTTTACCTTCCCGCCAGAGCGGTACCTATTTATCTACTTGCACTTTGACGTGCTTTCGAACTGCTAGGTTGGCAGGAGCAGGGACTAAGCAACGGGAGCTCACCCCGTCGCAGGGATTCGAACCGCCGACCAGCCCTAGGCTCTGTGGTTTAACCCACAGCACCACCCGCATCCCTAACTGTGAGATTACCTTGCACCATATACTGGTATATGCCCCCTCAACCACTTCAATCTGTGGAACTCCAAGCAGAAATCTCTGTCGAAACATTTCCTGATAACCATCTGGCTCTGAGCTGAACAAGGGACACTGCTGAAACCCACCCAAGGAGAAAGCTTTAATTGGATCGGTAATTAAATTAAAACTATCCTGCCCTCGGCTTTTAAAAGCGCTCCATCCTGGCACCGACAGTCTGTCCTATGAAGAGCTCCTTCTAATTGTGTCCCCAGAGGCCTTTTTGAAAGTGAGAGGATTTTGATCAAAATTAGCAGAATGACTGGGCAGTCTAAAAGCGGGTTTGGAGAGAGCCGGTGATTAGGATCTCCAAAAAAACCTAACAACGAACTTCTTATTCTTGCCATTAAAAGAAAGAAAAGCAAAATTAAAATGGAAGCCAAGATACTGCAGTGCTGGTGTTTTCTGTCAAAGAGGGAAATGGGAAAGCTGAAAAAAATCTCTTCATCCAGAGTAATTATTCTAAGGATAGAGCCCAGAATCAAATCTTAGACTGAACACTAGGGTCCTTCTCAATGAACTCTCTCAATACATTATTTGGTGACAGGAGCGTAGGAAGTGGGAGGCGGGGGGGGCGGGCGCCCCAGTTTCCATCATGGAGGGGGTGACAAATTATCAAGGAACAATTACTGCCCTATTAGGGTGGTTCATAAAAAACTTTTTTTCTTTTGAAAATGCCTGCTCCAAAGGTCTGGTCTTACTACACTAGGGATTATATAGCTATATATGAAATTTCATGCATATCAGTTAATATCTTGACCCTCCTCCACGAAAAGAGCTGTTTACTTGGCTGTTTTCCTATGTCGTGAAGGCTGAAATTTCAATTCAGTGGGGCACTTACTCTTCCCAACCCTAACCCTGCGGAAAGCCACCTAATTAGACTTTGATTTGATTTTGACATGTTTTTAGGAGGTAATTTAATTATTGTTTGATTCTATATCAATGTTAGGTATCTGATGTTAGCCGCCCTGAGCCCGACTTCGGCCGGGGAGGGAGGGGTATAAATAAAAGTTTATTTTTACTTATTATTATTATTATGACTGTGGAGACCAATTCTGGATCCACACATCCTTCCACAGTGGGGACATAGGTTTCCGGGCAGGAGTTGATCATGGTGAGGGTTTGCCAAGCATGCGTTCCTCTTAGCATGTTTCTCCCTTTCGTCCTGAGTTCAAGCGTCTTCAAAACCCATAACCACCTTTGGTTCTCTAATTGGGGTGCTCGCAGAACAGTGTTTCCCAATTGTTGGTGTTTAACTACATTTTTTTTTAAGATTTGCATTGAGTCTTTAAACTTCTTTTGTTGACCACCAGCATTACGCTTTCCATTTTTAAGTTGGGAATAGAGTAGTTGCTTTGGAAGACGATAATCAGGCATCTGCACAACATAACCAGTCCAATGAAGTTGATGTTGAAGAATCATCGCTTCGACACTGGTGATCTTTGCTTCTTCCACTACAAATCCATGGGGATGAATGGCTCCGAGCCACGATGGCGATGCTCTACCTCCACTATGTCTCTGAAAATCAATTGCTGGAAATGCCAGTTGCATCCAATTTGGCGACCAGGATATGACTAGATGTGCCATTGGCCTGATCCAGCAGCCAGACTCTTCTTATGCTCTTATGTACCAATAAGGAAGACGGCCTTCTCTGTGGCAGTACCCTATTTTGTAGAATGCCCTCCCTCTTGAGATATGGCTGGCGCTGCCCCTTCCTGGGTTTTGTCACCAGCTGAGGACACAGGTATTTGTAGGGTATGAATGCCAGGCTGGGTACAGGCAGAACAATATATGTGGTTCATTGCTGGAGACATTTCATTCTTATCTACTCTTGTTCTATGGTAATCGTTTGAACTGATTGTCTTGTTAAAGGGCTGTACTGTACCCAGTACAACTCTTACTCCAAGTATACCCACTGAAATTAATGGGCAGGACTAACTTATAAATATTAATAGGTCTACCCTGAGTAGAACAAGCATTGGATAATGTGTTTTACCGTACCACACCTTGGGATCATTACCATGGGGGCAGACTAGAAACATTTTAAATCAGTAAATCAAATTTGTTGGGAGCATGGTCACCTACCCTTCTCTAACTATGCCAACTGAAAGAATTAAAAACTGCTTAAAATGTGTCTCACACACTAATCTACGGGAGCAAACACACTGGGTTCTAGAGCGATCCAATACCGTTGAGAAAGACAAAATTCAAATAGCTGTACAGACTATTGTATGACGTTGCACACATTTGCATGTTATAATTTGCCACTGCATTCAACTTTGGGAAACAATGGCTTGCAGAACAAACAAGAGCTGACATACAAAACCAGAGCTGGAAGCCATAGCTTGTGCAAAACATAGCTTACTCAGCTATGGTGTAATGGTAAACCATGGTTTGCTATGATCTTGGAAGTCAGGGCAGAAATCAGAATGTTCACTGGGAGGAAGAAGGAGTGTCTGCACAAAACCAGACTATAATATTAATAATAATAATAATTTATTATTTGTACCCAGCCCATCTGGCTGGGTCCCCCCAGCCACTCTGGGCGGCCTCCAACAGATATTAAAATGCATTAAAATATGACAGATTAAAAACTTCCCTAAACAGGGCTGCCTTCAGGTATTTTCTGAATGTCAGATAGTTGTTTATCTCTTTGACCTCTGCTGGGAGGGCGTTCCACAGGGTGGGCGCCACTACTGAAAAGGCCCTCTGCCTGGTTCCCTGTAGCTTTGCTTCTAGGAGTGAGGGAACCACCAGAAGGCCCTCGGCACTGGACCTCAGTGTCTGGGCTGAATAATGGGAGTGGAGACGCTCCTTCAGATATACAGGATCGAGGCCGTTTAGGGCTTTAAAGGTCAGCACCAACACTTTGAATTGTGCTCGGAAGCGTACTGGGAGCCAATGTAGCTCTCTCAGGACCGGTGTTATGTGGTCCCGGCGGCCACTCCCAGTCACCAGTCTAGCTGCCACATTCTGGATTAATTGCAGTTTCCGGGTCACCTTCAAAGGTAGCCCCATGTAGAGCGCATTGCAGTAGTCCAAGCGGCAGATAACTAGAGCATGCACCACTCTGGCGAGACAGTCTGCGGGCAGGGAGGATCTCAGCCTGCGTACCAGATGGAGCTGGTAGACAGCCGCCCTGGACACAGAATTAACCTGCGCCTCCATGGACAGCTATGAGTTCAAAATGACTCCCAGGCTGCGCACCTGGTCCTTCAGGGGCACAGTTACCCCATTCAGGACCAGGGAGTCCCCCACACCCGCCTGCCCCCTGTCCCCCAGAAACAGTACTTCTGTCTTGTCAGGATTCAACCTCAATCTGTTAGACTATCATGAAAAATTCCCAAACCATAGTTCTTGCCATTGCTAGTGCATGGTTTGGGAGCTCCATGTGGATGTTGAATGTTCACCGACCATCGAGTTTTGTTTGAAAATGTTGGGCTTGTTTCATTCCAATCCACTACTGAGCTAATGGAGTCAACCATTCTGGGTTGCAGACTGTGGTTCCTTGCAGGCGCTCAAAGCTTCAGCGACTCCCAGCCAAAGTCCTGTGTCTCTATATTTAACCTTGGCAGTTGCTGCCACAGTGCCGGACAATGTATGGCACACAGCATCGGGAACGAGGGCGTCCTTTGCATGCCAACTAGGAATGAATGTGCAGTAATGCTTTTAGCCTCTGAAGCCAGTTCCCATAATTCTCTGGATCCGATCCACTAAAGTGAGACCATTCCCACGCTCCTGGAAGGGCTCTTGAATAGCACTCCTGCTGCCCAACCCTTGGAGCAAATCAGGGTGGTAAAATCCTGAGGGAGTAAAGAAGACCGTAGAACATTGAGCTGTGGGTGGGAGGTAGAGACCAGTTCTGAATGCTTCCTCTCATCTGTGCCACAAAAAAATAATACCTATTTAATCAAATCTAATGCTCCCCCTTGTTTTGGCCAAATCACGTTGTGAGAATTAAGGTGTGCATTAGATTTGATGGCACATTTACATTCGCCAGCAAATACTTTTCTGGGTTTTAAGGTTCTGAAAATTTGAGGTGCGCATTAGATTCAAGTAAATAAGGTAATTGAAAACAGAAAACCAATACACATGGGAGAGAGAGATTTGGCCTCGGCCCAGTATCCCTAAAGGAGCGTCTCCACCCCCATTGTTCTTCCCGGACACTGAGATCCAGCGCCGAGGGCCTTCTGGCGGTTCCCTCCCTGCAAGAAGCAAAGCTACAGGGAACCAGGCAGAGGGCCTACTCAGTGGTGGCGCCCTCCCATCAGATGTCAAGGAAATAAACAACTCTCTGACTTTTAGAAGACATCTGAAGGCAGCCCGTTTTTAATGTTTGATGTTTTATCATATTTTTAATATTTTGTTGGAAGCCGCCCAGATTGGCTAGGGAAATCCAGCCAGATTGGCGGGGTATGAATAAATAATAATAATAATCATCATCATTATCCTACTTGCAGTGAACGTTTTATGCAGAGGAGCATCAAAAAATGACATCCTGCACCAACATTTTGAAGTGAAAACAATCAGTTTGATCACTACCAATTCATTTTAGTGAATGGATAAGACTTACGGTATTTTAATGATCACCAACTATTTTTAAGGCCTGGGGGCACATCTGTACTGCTGTTATCTCATCAGGGCACTTCTCTCCCCCTGAATCAGCCTGTCCTATTCACAGAGAGCTGATAAGAGGAAAAAGTGTGCGCACACACACACACACACACACACACACACGTGCACCCCGTCCTCTCCAACATTTCTCTGATGAAAACAAGGACGTCCTATTCCTAATAATAATAATAATAAATTATACCCAACCCATCTGACTGCGTTGCCCCAGCCATGGAAGAAGACTTGCCAAATAAAGTGAGATTAAGACAGAATCTGGGAATTCAAGAGAAGAGGAGCCAAGAGTGGGTCAACAATACCAGTGAAATCTCTTAGGGTCTCACAGACATCTCTGTGACTTAACAGACATTGCATACACTGATGCAAGCGAGCATGGGCGCCCAGGAGATGAATGGGCTGGGGACAGCTGCCTTAGAAAGCTCGGAGCCACACACACACACATGATAAATGTGATCTCACAAAGCAGTTTCAACAAAATCGCCTCGTCACATAGCAGAGGCTGTATGCAAAAATTGAAGTTGATTCTTAAATGGGAGAGGCAGCCTCTATAAAAGCTGCCATTTACAACTGAATGAGCTCCGCACTTAAATTTTGATTTTTTCCCCCCTTTAGTAGGGATCCAGCCTTTTTCGGGCAGCCGGGAGCTCTCCAGCTCAGTTTCTGATTCTGCTGCTCTGGTTTTGTAAGAGAACATAGGAAGATGCAGATCAGTGTTGTCTACCCTGGTTGGTAGCGCCTTCTCTAGTGTTTTGGATATGTCTAACTCCACCTGAAGATGCCAGGGACTGAACCTGTATAAAAGGGATGCGGGTGGCGCTGTGGTCTAAACCACCAAGCCTCTTGGGCTTGCCGATCGGAAGGTTGATGATTCAAATCCCTGCAACGGAGTGAGCTCCTATTGCTCTGTCCCAGCTCCTGCCAACCTAGAAGTTCGAAAGCACACCAGTGCAAGTAGATAAATAGGTACAACTACAGCGGGAAGGTAAACAACATTTCTGTGTGCTCTGGCCTCCGTCATGGTGTTTCATTGCGCCAGAAGCAGTTTAGTCATGAGCCACATGACTCAAAAAGCTGTCTGTGGTCAAACGCCGGCTCCGTCGGCCTGAAAGCGAGATGAGCGCTGCAACCCCATAGTCACCTTACACTGGACTTAACCATCCAGGGGTCCCTTACCTTTAATAATAACAACAACAACAACAACAACAACAACAACAATAATAATTTATTATTTGTATCCCGCCCATCTGGCCGGGTCTCCCCAGCCACTCTGGGCGGCTTCCAACAAATATCAAAATACATTAAAATATCACAGATTAAAAACTTCCCTAAACAGGGCTGCCTTCAGGTATTTTCTAAATGTCAGGTAGTTGTTTATCGCTTTGACCTCTGCTGGGAGGGCATTCCACAGGGCGGGCGCCACTACCGAGAAGGCCCTCTGCCTGGTTCCCTGTAGCTTTGCTTCTCACAGTGAGGGAACCGCCAGAAGGCCCTCGGTGCTGGATCTCAGTGTCCGGGTTGAACGGTGGGGGTGGAGACGCTCCTTCAGGTATACAGGACCGAGGCCGTTTTTTGTACCATACTGCTCTGCCTAGGTTCCTCCAGCCACGCTGATCTGCTGCCTTAAAGGGATGTTCAATGTAGGGAGCAGCCTGATCAAAGCTGATCCATCTAGCTTGTGATTGTTAATTGATCTCCAGGGTCTCTGCAAGCCTTTAGATGGAAATGTGAAGAAGTGAAGGAGAAGCGCAGGCAATACGTGTGCTCTATCTATCACATTCCCCTCCCCAGAGCAATTGAAGGCACTTATTTATCCAAAACAATCACTTTATGGCCACGTCAAGACTAACATGTTTAAAGGCATTATGCACTCACAGAAGGCAAGCAATTTGGGGCCAAATGCAGTTATTTCAGAGAAGGGGAATCACGACTCACAGCAGATCCTCCCACACTTGTGAATCACACATCTGTGAATGTTGGCATCATGGCATCAGCAGGTGACATCACCAGCCCAAGCGAGATGCCCTCTTGCTTGTCGTATCCATATTGCTATGGAATCTGTGTCCTGCTGGGCAATGTGCCCCATGGGTATATGACATCATTGCCCAAAGTTGTCCAACGAGCCTTTCCTCAGATTCTGTTGTCTGAAAAAGAATCCTATCTCTTCAGTGGCATGTCTCTTGCTGAAGTTTGCCACTTTGGTTGCAAGTGGACAATCGAATCCAGGGAATGCTCTCTCTCTCATCGAGATGCTCTCAGTCAGACAGGTACAGTCATGCTACTTGGTTACAGTTTTGGACCAAATTGCCACTTTGGGGGAGGGGAGAGCATGGGAATGAGAGGTCCAGTCCTGATGGTTTCTTAATCTATGTCCCTGTCCTCCTTCCAGGGGTCTCTGACTGGGCACCCACAGGTACTAAGGTTCCCAACTCCTATGACACCTGGAGAGGATCTCAGTAAACACCCACAATCCATAAAAGAATGTATCTTTTTCCTGCCCAGTTTCTGTCTACAATAATTCATCATCACCTACATTGAAGGAGCATCTCCACCCCCTTCGTTCAGCTGAGGTCCAGCTCCGAGGGCCTTCTGGCAGTTCCCTCACTGCGAGAAGCGAAGTTACAGGGAACCAGGCAGAGGGCCTTCTTGGTTGTGGCACCCGTCCTGTGGAACACCCTCCCATCAGATGTCAAGGAAATAAAGAACTATCAGACTTTTAGAAGACCCCTGAAGGCTGTTTAGAGAAGCCAGTGTGGTGTAGTGGTTAAGAGCGATGGACTCATAATCTGGTGAACCGGGTTTGAGTCTCCGCTCCTCCACATGCAGCTGCTGGGTGACCTTGGGCTAGTCACACTTCTCTGAAGTCTCCCAGCCCCACTCACCTCACAGAGTGTTTGTTGTGGCGGAGGAAGGGAAAGGAGAATGTGAGCCGCTTTGAGATTCCTTCGGGTAGTGATAAAGCGGGATATCAAATCCAAACTCCTCCTCCTCCTCCTCCTCCTTGTATATTTGATTAATCATTGTATTTTAATATTCTGCTGGAAGCCGCCCAGAGTGGGGAAACCCAGCCACATGGGCTGGATATTATTATTATTATTATTATTATTATTATTATTATTATTGCTGCTACTACTACTACTACATTGAACAAACCCCCTTAGACAGACCTAAGTTTCAATGGATGCCAGGATCAGACACCTACTCTCCCATCCATTCTAAACAGAGAAGACTCTTTTTCTACTCTTCTACTCTTTTTCCTACAGCTCTTCTGTGTTATGCCACATCTCAAAGCAGCCCTTTTGTGTAATGCCATCCCCCAAGGCAGCCATTTTCTGACTAGTACCCACAACGGTTTCTCGACGTCCCAAAGCAGTTGGTGACCCCCCAGGCTTACACACTGACAACGACTTCTGTTGCATGCAAAAGTCCCGGGTTCAAGTCCCAGAATCTCCAGGGTGCCCTCTGACAGAAACCACTGCCAGTTAGTGTAGACAATATTAAGTTATAGCTACACCAGCTTGCGCTTGTGCTGAGTTGGCATTCGGCAACTGCCTACGTACCGTGCCTTTCCAAGGGCAGGAGAAAGTTATGCCCTGCAAGCAAAAGAGATGGTTATAGTTTTCAACAGATGGCAAGAGAGCCAAGGCACTGAGATGCCCGAAGGACTGAGAGACATCTGCTCTTCCAAATAAGGAGTCAGGTGAGTTGATTAAAAAGGGGTGAAGGGGGGAGAGAGCCATCACTGATAGGCTGGGAAGGTACAGTTTTAAATTTACCACTGAGACAAGGGTGACCTTGGCTAAACATTGTCCCTCAGACTCAAGTAATGGCAAAGAATAATAGAAAAAAAATCTGTCCATTTTTTAAGTCTCCAATGCAATTTCTGCACGCAAAAGCCAGACATTTGGGATAGTTGCCAGTGGTTTAATTTTTTTGAGTTTAAACCAATGCCCCTTAAATCAAGTGCATATCTCGTGAATGCACACTAAGATGTCAGGAGCTCAGCCCCGGCACAACACTTGATAGGTAATGGGAGCACCAGGGCCGTCTTAAGCGTATCCGGCGCCGTGGTGGAAAGATCCCTCCAGCGCCCCAGCCCCCGTTTCCCAGAGTTGTCGACCTTTCCCCAAGCGTTTGTGGGGATTGCTCTCCTCCCGCGGAGGCTTGGGAAGGAAGCTGCACGTCCGCCAGCCATATAGTTGGCGGGGCGCAGCTTCCATCCTAAGCCTCTGCGGAGATCGCTCTCCTCCTGTGGAGGCTTGGGAGGTAAGCTGCACGCCAGTGATCTGTCCATGAGATGAGAAGGTATGTTCAAGGAGTGCAGCAGAAAAGGGATGCCTGTCCAATTTTTATCAGTATTCCTATTTGTATATCATCAGCTCCCCTCCAGCTTTTAATGCACCCTGTAGACTTCCCTGCCAGTGCCTAAGTAAGCTGACAACACAGTTAAGCAAGCTGCTGATTCAGCAGCAGAAATTCAGCAACACGCTTATTAAAGCCTTGAATAGTCTCCTTCCTCGTCCTGGTTATTAATAGCCGAATCTGAAGTGGCTCGAGGCAAGTCTATTTCCTTGCATTTTCTTTCCAGCATTTCCTTTTTGTACTTCCCCGCATCTCCCCTCCCCGCCCCTCCCTGAGCTGAGCTTTTTCAAAAACCTGACGAAGATGGGGAAGCCGATATCAACAACTCTCCCCAAATGCTACTTGCTTCTCGTGCGAAGAACACTGACCAAGTCAATGGGACGCACAAACTATTGTATTACCTGCCTCTCCCTCCTGTTTGCAGGGTCTGTTGATTTTGTCTGGTGTGTGTGTGTGTGATTTGGGGACCTCCTCCTTTGCATTTGGGGAGGGAGGGGTGATGGTACGATCTATGAAAACTTGGGCAGGTGGAAATACAGCACAAAGCGCCCTCAATTTCTGGGTCAACTGGGAAGCAATTGACATGGAAATGAACACCAAAGTCCTGCTGGATTCCGTTAGATTTTCGGAAGTGTCTTTTATATTGTGTGAAAGGTCACATAAAACGTGAAAGTTGCCAGGGAAGGAAATGTCAGGAAGATGGAATTCAGTACTGCCTAAATCTCCAAGGTCTCCTTGGAAGAAAAAAGAGGTTCCGGGAATTAGGGAATGGCAGGAAAAATTATATAGTTACATGGATCTGGCTAAATTAACAGACGCAATTAGAGGCAACAGGAAACAGAAATTCCAAAAAAGCTGGGAAAAATTCGGAAACTACCTGAAGAAACAATGCCCCATGGTAAAGACTTGGATCCATTTCTAAGCATTCTGTATTGGATATTATTAAATAAAGATATGGGATAGATGAAGTTAAGTTAGAATTTGGAAGCAGAAAGAAGACAAAGTAGCAATAAAGGATGGGTTAATAACCTGAGAGGATGACAAGGGGAAGTCAGAGGGGGGGAAGGGTAGGGAGGAAAGAAGGGAAGTGTTGAAACAGTACAAGATAGAGGGAAGAAATAAGTATATGTTCAAAGTATGGAGATAAGGAGTAAAAGATTGGAGTAGATTATATGTTTATATGGTATAATTAGACGATGTACGTGAGTATGGTTTTTCTTTTCTTTTTCTGTATAAGTGTAGATTCATAATGTTGTATGTGAATTACTTTAGTTTTTATTTTATTTTTTGTATGGATGTGTATTCTTTTAAATGTACTTAATAAAGGGGGGGGGGAAATCTCCAAGGTCTCCGACGGACAGCCCTGCTGTTCTTGAGATCCTTCATAACTGGAGATGCCTGGGATTGAACCAAGGACCTTGCAGATGCAACGACGGAGCTCTACCACTGAGCAATCCTCCCTCCCTCTTCCCGATATTCTCCCGGGCTTGTATTTACCTCTCTGCCATTCACAGTGTTCCTTCACACCCTGTCATTAGCACAGCAGAGTGCCGCTCAAGCCTTCCCTTAAAAAACCAGCCTTATCATACTAATCGCAGCCTAAGGCAGGAACCATTTATTATCTGCGCACTCCAACCTTGAAGCGCTACAAAGGCATCTGGAGGAAGTGGCAGTCCTTAGCGCCAAAAAAATCCACCTGATTGAATCATTACTGGCAATTCAAACACCTGCATTGCAGTTGGCTTTAAAATTCAGCTCAAAGCCCTCAAGGCAACGTTGTGACTCACAAATCAAATTGTTTCCCGCGCATCTTTTATAGCCAGCTTAAAGGGGACATGTGCGCTGTAGGTTTCACTTGGTTTCCCTGGCAAAAACAGTTTGACAGCAGCCATAATGTAAGTGCTCGGCTGGTGGATCAGACCAAAGGCCCACGCAGTCCAGTATCCTGTTCTCACAGTGGCCAGTCAGATTTCCATGGGAAGCCCACAAACCAGGACCGAGTGCAACACACTCTCCCCATTTACGGTGCATAGCTCGGTTGGTTGGAGCGTGGTGCTGAAAATACCAAGGTTGCAGGTTCGATCTTCATATGGAACAGCTGCATATTCCTGCATTGCAGGGGACTGTGCTAGATGATCCTCAAGGTCCCTTCCAACTCTATAATTCCATTAGATGAAGCTTCCATGAGAAGCCACTGAGATTCCATGAGATTCCCCAGCAATAATAATATAATAATAATAATTTATTATTTCTACCCCGCCCATCTGGCCGGGTCTCCCCAGCCACTCTAGGTGGCTTCCAACAAATATTAAAACACATACACATGTCACAGATTAAAAACTTCCCTGAATATCTTCAGGCATTTTCTAAATGTCAGATAGTTGTTAGTACCTTTGACTTCTGATGGGAGGGCGTTCCACACGGCGGGTGCCACTACCGAGAAGGCCCTCTGCCTGGTTCCCTGTAGCAAATGATATTCAGGGGCAAACTAACGCTGACAGTGGAGGGAGAATGTAGCCATCATGACAAGAACCTGCAGGTGGACCTATCCTCCTCGAATCCATCCAATCATCTTTTAAAGAAAGGTATGTTAAGCAGGGACACGGGTGGCACTGTGGTCTAAACCACTGAGCCTAGGTCTTGCCGATCAGAAGGTCGGCGGTTCGTATCCCTGCAACGGGGTGAGCTCCCGTTGCTCGGTCCCTGCTCCTGCCAACCTAGCAGTTCGAAAACACGTCAAAGTGCAAGTAGATAAATAGGTACCACTCTGGCGGGAAGGTAAACAGCATTTCCGTTCGCTGCTCTGGCTTCGCCAGAAGCGGCTTAGTCATGCTGGCCACATGACCCGGAAGCTGTACACTGGCTCCCTCGGCCAGTAAAGCGAGATGAGTGCCACAACCCCAGAGTCGTTCGTGACTGGACTTAACTGTCAGGGGTCCATTACCTTTTTATGTTAAACAGAAGACTGAACAAGTCATGTGAGAAGGGAATGAAGGGATGCTCAGCGAGCTATATAATGTCCCTTATTCTTCAGTTCCCAGGGTTCTTTGGGGGGAAGCCACACATATTTAAAGGAGTATGCTACTCCTTTAAATGTATAGTGCATTGGGGCCTCTCATTTATGTATGGATAAGAAGCAATCTGAGCCTGTAAATACACAGGGCAGGACAACAGAGGATGACAACACAGCAGGTGTCACGGGGCTTTCAAAACTGTGCAAGCCCAGTAGGTCTCCTGGAATCGTGAGCAGATAACTGTCTTGGCACGAAGAGAAAGCCAGAAGCAACTGTTTCATGAATGCCACCATTGTAGGCCGCCATGAACAACATTAGAGAAAACTAATGACCCAGCATCACTCTTGTAATGAACATATTGGCTCCGAAAGAACAAAAGGCAAAGTAGTGTTAATGGGAAAACATTATCTCTGTCTCTCTCTCCAAAGATTCGTATCATTTCTCACCGACTCGGACACTCTTTACAGTGTGAAGATACAATTATTGCCTCCTTCAAAAGATAGGTTTGCAGTCCAGATAATCCCCTTGAAGGACCTGGTGTCAGCATAACCTACTACCACTAAGACTTTGCAGCAACAGTGCCCCAAGAATCAAAGATTTAACTCTCTGTTTATCTGATTTTTATTTATTTATTTGTTGGCCAAGCCAAGGGGGGCCCCTAGTCCCCGCCCCCCGCCCCCAAATCTCACTTGAATATCTTTATACAGGAAGACAATTTGGTCAACAAGTTCAGGACACAATTCTACATGTCAAGAAACTCTCCACTCAAATCTCTTCACCACGGGGCCAAACAATGGAGGGATCTGGGCATAAACATCTGCAGCGAGGAAGAGGTACAGTAGGGACATGGCTGGCGCTGTGGTCTAAACCACTGAGCCACTTGGGCTTGCTTATCAGAAGGTTGGTGGTTCAAATCCCTGCGACGGGGTGAGCTCCCGTTGGTCTGTCAACTCCTGCCAACCTAGAAGTTCGAAAGCATGCCAGTGCAAGTAGATAAATAGGTACCGCTATGGCGGGAAGGTAAACAGTGTTTTCGTGTGCTCTGGCTTCCATCACGGTGTCCCATTGTGCCAGAAGCAGTTTAGTCCTGCTGGCCACATGACCTGGAAAGCTGTCTGTAGACAAACGCCGGCTCTCTCAGCCTGAAAGTGAGATGAGTGCCACAACCCCATAGTTGCCTTTGACTGGACTTAACCCTCCAGGGGTCCTTTACCTTTTGCAGTTGCCCTCCTCAGCCCCGCCATGAAACATAATCCTCAGATTCCTTTAAAAAAGGGCTTTTAGCATTTGTAAAACCTGATACAGTGGTACCTCGGGTTACATACGCTTCAGGTTACAGACTCTGCTAACCCAGAAATATTACCTCGGGTTAAGAACTTTGCTGCAGGATGAGAACAGAAATCACACAGCAGCAGCGGGAGGCCCCATTAGCTAAAGTGGTGCTTCAGGTTAAGAACGTTTTCAGGTTAAGAACGGACCTCCAGAACGAATTAAGTATGTACCCAGAGGTACCACTGTATATGAAAGAAAATGTGCAGGCATTATTCCATTTTTGGTGACACGCTAGTCTGCACTCCTGCCTTTCAGTGTTTAAAGTTGTCCCCCATCCTGGAAAAATCCATGTGCACACCCATGAGTCTGGTTAGATTCATATGAAGCTCCCTTCACCTAAGCACAGCTTCCTCACTCCTGAAAACTGAAAGGTGAAATGTCTCCCTCACAGCTGAAAATACCATGAGTGTGTGCTCAGCAACTGGTCTTTTCTTTCCCCCTTTCCACACTTGAACAACCTCTGGGTTGTGGGAATGGAGAGTTGCAGAGGCAGCCAGGATATCTACCCTAAAAGAATGCAGGTTGTAGGAAGGTAACTTGATGGGGAGGGAACACTCCTAGGGTTACTTACCACAGGAAGAAAAATGGCTGCCAAGACACAGGTTTTCCAGCAGGCGAACATCTTGACAATCAACCAAACCGCAGTCTTCATGAAACAGATTTAGATCTTTTCCTGTGACTGGAGTGTGAGGAGCCCAGAAGATTTTGCCTCGAGCTCTTCAAATCTCTGCAAAAGAAAAGAAAGAGAAAACATTGATAAACCATGGACTTTCCGTGAGAGAAATTAAAGGTCATTTTGGCCAAATAAACAAATTGCATTCAGGGTCTAGGAACATGGATGGGGTGGGGGGGGACCCAGTGTGATGTTGGAAGGACTAAACTGTGGAAGCAAGGATGCAGGTGTCAAGATTTTGTCTTATAAGTGCAGTCATCAAAAGAGGAAGAAGAGATGTGGGGCTCATGGCTTCTTCCAGATCTTGCCCAGCAATGTCTTTATCTGGCATGGAATTGTTGTTTTTTATCAGCCATAGTTGTACCCACACTTCCTTCAAGAAGCTCAAGATGTCATACATCAGGCGTGTCCAACATGTCAATCACAATCAACTCATAGATCATGGACTGATTTTTGTGGGTCGCAGCAGAGGCGTAGCAAGCCCAGGTGGTACCCGGGGGCGGAATTTTTTTTGTCACCCCCCCCCCCACTTCAATTTTTTAAAAAATTAAAAAAATTAAAAAGTGTCACCCCCCCTCTGAGGGTGCCACTTTGCAAGGTGTGGGGGTTTTGTATGTGTGTGTCTATTATCTCTTTTTCCCCCAATAAAGTTAAAATAAAAATAAAATAAAAAATAATAAAAATGTAAAAAAATAAAAAAATAAAAATAAAAAGTGCCACCCCCCCTCTGATGGTGCCACTTTGTGAGGTGTGGGGGTTTTGTGTGTGTGTGTCTATTATCTCTTTTTTTTCCAATAAAGTTAAAATAAAATAATAATAAAAAAAGATAAAAATTAAAAAAAAAATAAAAAAGTGTCACCCCCCTCTGATGGTGCCACTTTGTGAGGTGTGGGGGGTTGTGTGTGTGTGTCTATTATCTCTTTTTTTCAATGAAGTTAAAATTTAAAAAAAATTAAAAAAACTTTTTTTAAATTTTTTTTTTTAAAGTGTCACCCCCCTCTGGGGTGGAACCTGGGGCGGACCGCCCCCCCCGTTGCTACGCCCCTGAGAGAGAGAGAGAGAGAGAGAGAGAGATGGAGGGAGGGAGGGAGAGGGAGAAGCCTGGTGCGCTCTGACTGGCTCCTCAGATCTGTATAGGTAAAGGTAAAGGGACCCCTGACCATTAGGTCCAGTCGCGGACGACTCTGGGGTTGCGGCGCTCATCTTGCTTTATTGGCCGAGGGAGCTGTCGTACAGCTTCCAGGTCATGTGGCCAGTATGACTAAGCCACTTCTGGCGAACCAGAGCAGCGCACGGAAACGCCGTTTACCTTCCCGCCGGAGTGGTACCTATTGATCTACTTGCACTTTGACGTGCTTTCGAACTGCTAGGTGGGCAGGAGCAGGGACCGAGCAATGGGAGCTCACCCCGTCGTGGGGATTCGAACCGCCGACCTTCTGATAGGCAAGCCCTAGGCTATAGTTTGACTTTTCTCACTTGTTTAGTTACTTGTCCATCTAATAACTCTTTGGATCTGTCATGATGATATCCAAACATAGCTACTGTATCCGTGAAATAAAGATTGATTGATTGATTGATTGATTTAATAAACTTAAATTACTTCCGAGGGTGGTAGATCACTGCCAGGGTTTTTTATACTGGGTAGTAGATCACAGCCCACTTGAAGTTGGACATGCCTGTCATACATGATCTCCTCCCCCCCCACCCCACAGGTGACTGGTAAGTAGAAAGACCGCAGCAAAACAGAAAGCCCATTAATGGTCCAAGATCATTCAATGACCTCCAATCGCATTTCTTGGAAGACCAGCTTCAGGAGGGGTTAGAAGGTGGGGCTTGCTGGGGCAAGGAAGCCTTAGGAGAAACCATCTGCTAGTTCTGAGCTTGAGTTAGAGGGGAGGGGGCACACAATCTTTCTCAACTCCTGTTTTATTGATTGAAGGAAGCAACGTAGGCCTAATAAGGCACAAGAGGCCTCCCCATTTCACCTGTGACGCCATTTTGCTCAAGCCACGCCCACCTGCCCTTACAGAGCCAGTATGGTGTAGTGGTTAAGAGTGGTGGACTCATAATCTGGTGAACCGGGTTCACGTCTCCGCTCCTCCACATGCAGCTGCTGGGTGACCTTGGGCTAGTCCAGGGGTCAGCAACCTTTTTCAGACATGGGCTGTTCCACCGTCCCTCAGACCATGTGGTGGGCCGGACAATATTTTGCGGGGGGAAATGAATGAATTCCTATGCCCCACAAATAACCCAGAGATGCATTTTAAATAAAAGGACACATTCTACTCATGTAAAAACACGCTGATTCCCGGACTGTCCGTGGGCCAGATTGAGAAGGCGATTGGGCCGCATCTGGCCCATGGGCCTTAGGTTGCCTACCCCTGGGCTAGTCACACTTCTTTGAAGTCTCTCAGCCCCACTCACCTCACAGAGTGTTTGTTGTGGGGGAGGAAGGGAAAGGAGAATGTGAGTCGCTTTGAGACTCCTTCGGGTAGTGATAAAGCGGGATATCAAATCCAAACTCCTTTTCTTCTTCTTCTACCGCTGACAGCGGTTTATGGAGAAACCTCTGGCCTTTGTGTGACTGGGATGCAGCCTATTTTTCAGTGGGGAAACTCACATCCAATGCTCCTCCCAATTTACCTCTGGCCCTGCCCACCACTGGCATGTGGCCCTCCGGAAGGGCATGTGGCCCTTGGTTTCCCCACCTCTGTCCTGTTTTATGGATTTGGCCATAGGTTAAGTTCAAAGATTTGGCCAAGGTTAAGTTCAAAGACCCAGGTGGCGCTGTGGGTTAAACCACAGAGCCTAGGGCTTGCTGATCAGAAGGTAGGCGGTTCGAATCCCTGCGACGGGGTGAGCTCCCGTTGCTCGGTCCCAGCTCCTGCCCACCTAGCAGTTTGAAAGCACGTCAAAGTAGATAAATAGGAACCGCTCTGGTGGGAAGGTAAACGGCGTTTCCGTGCGCTACTCTGGTTCGCCAGAAGCGGCTTTGTCATGCTGGCCACATGACCCAGAAGCTGTACGCCGGCTCTCGGCCAATAAAGCGAGATGAGCGCCGCAACCCCAGAGTTGGTCACGACTGGACCTAATGGTCAGGGGTCCCTTTACCTTTACCTAAGTTCAAAGCAGGTTGGTTTTCACTGGTTAAATGTGGACGCATTTGACATCACAGCGTGCCTCGGTCTCTGGAGACGAAGCAGGAACAGGAGCCGAGAGAGATAAAGAAATGAACGGCTGGAAGAGAATGTTGAAGTAAAAAAAAATGAGAGAGAGAAAGAAAATAAATAAATAAATGGAAATAATAGTGGAAGCTGCTCTCTATTCAAGTGTTGTTCGGTATTCCCTCCTACTTCAACCTTGGCAAAACAGCAATGCTTGGAAACCAGAATGATTTGTATTAATGAAAAATAAAATCACTGCATTACTCATCTCCTCAATGAATGGAGGAAGGGAAGTGATTCAGAAAACCTCTGAGTGCACTCTCTTCTCCAGTCCTCTCTTGGAGAGGCTGCATTTAGGCATCACAATAAGCCACAGTTTATCGTGACCTGAATGAGACATAGCAACGTTCGAGGAAGAATTTGGAAGCTCTCTGCTTCCGATTAACCACTGCTGGTCCGTTTGTCCAAATCCAACAAGCCATGCTTAATCTTAACAAACCAAACTGCGGGTTACGAAGCTGGCCACTCTCCACAAACTGTAGCTAAGATCAACCACAGTTTAGGGCTTGAAGGGCACAGTAAACTGCGGTTTTTTTAAAAAAACGGAAGCAATGGTTTGAAATCACCTCCTCGCAGCCATGCCAGAAGGAAAGGAGCATGACAGCTCAAAGCCCCTGACAGCACATTTCTATCACAATAAGCCACAGTGTATTGTGACATCCAAATGTAGCCAATGTCCTACATTTCCCCCTGTCCCTTCCACCTCTGCCTTCTATGACACCGGACCCTCGTCTCTTGGCCCCATCATTTCTCTGAGCCTGGAAAGGAAGCAAATAATGCATAGCAGCTCAAGCTCAAATTAACTTCTAAGGGTGTTAATGCAATGCCCCTTTGACCTTTGCACATTTATGGAAAGCATGCAGGCGCAACTCTGTCATATGAAGAGAGCCATACATTACTTTGGGATTAATATAATTGTTTTAAAGCAGGCATAGGCAAAGTCCAGCCCTCCAGATGTTTGGGACTACAATTCCCATCATCCCTGGCCACTGGTCCTGTTAGCTAGGGATGATGGGAATTGTAGTCCCAAACATCTGGAGGGCCGGAGTTTGCCTGTGCCTGTTTTAAAGGGATGCTGTTGAGATGCCCTCAATTTTACACAAAGGGACCCTGATTTGCAAGTTCAATTCTCTCCCCAAACTTAATTTTTGCAAGATTCAAGTAGGTAGACGTGTCGGTCTGCCGTAGTCAAAATAAATTAAAACAATTCTTTAAAAAGATAGTTAAAAAGACTCTTCTTAAAAACCTAAAAACTCCCTTAAAAGAATCAAGTCTTCGAAAAAGTTATATGATCTAAGAAAGTCTTTGAAAGAATCCTTCCAAAAGAATTTAAAAATGATAATGTAGCACCTTAGAGACCAACTGAGTAGTTTTAGGTATAAGCTTTCGTGTGCTTATACAAGTGTATCTGAAGAAGTGTGCATGCACAAGAAAGCTTATACCTAAAACTGTTTTAATTAATTTTTGCAGTGCTTGTTACCATTAAATAGCAGGCAAAGAAGAGAAGCATTTTTTTCATTCCTGGCATGTCTGATATATTCTGACGTAAAGATAAACTGTCGGAGATGCTTGAAAAGAAAGCAAAAGCAAATTTGTATGTGGGTGGTGCCTTTACTTATTCTGCTCATGGGGTGTTTTTAATGAGAGATTTTGATTTAAAAACCTGGATTCGTCACACCTGAAAATGCCTGCAGACAAAGTTTTCATCTATATGTATAAAATCATTCGAGTTGGATGTTTGTTAACAATCGCCTTTTTCCGTAACCCCTTGATTGATTCCGTTCAAATTTGGACACAACGTTCCATGCCCATATGGGAGTGATCATATGTACTTACATTGCACAAATACCACACCTTTCCCAGGTAAAAATGTGATTTTGTGCAAAAAAAAAAATAGCACCTTCCAGTGGACGTTAAACAGCACACCTGTTTCTGACCCCTCTCTCCTCCTTTCCCGACATCACTACCACCATCCAATTGACAGACAGACCGCCCACAAACACTACTGCTGGCTCCGCCGGTGGGTATAGAGCCACGCCGAGAGGAATAGTAGTAATAAACAGTTGTAAAAATGAAGACAAAAATGGGAGGGGCAAACGGAGAACACATAGACTGAACTTCAATGAGATAAGGTGTAAGTAAACATACGCTTTCTCTTTCATACTGTATCTTACTTTTGCATTTCACCAAATCAGCCACAGCAAGGCGTGACCGGGTCAGCTAGTTTTATATATTTACAAGCCCTGCCAACCTGAAAACAATGATCTCCATCAGACGGTTCTTAAGTTAAAATTCAGTGTCAGCTAGTGGTTTCTTCTCAGATTTGAACAGTCAGTCCGAGACAGGATGCATTTATCCCAGGGCTTCCTAATTCTAGAAAGGACAAACATAAAACACCCTCCCTCCTACTGTCCTGATAGAAACCAGATGTCTGCATGCTTGAGGATTGGCATCATCAATCCCGCGCAAAGATTAATTTGCAGCTGGCTTCGCTTCTAAGCCGCACCAAATTTCTTGTGAAATATTTGTATTTACGCAATATCCTATTCAAGTTGCTGAACTGTGAAACATGTTTGATGGGCAGTTCCTGTTGCATGGTCAGTTGAAACTATTGGCTCAGCTTCCCTGAAGGAAGAAGGGAGATAAAACAAAACATAAACTATTGTTATAAATTGAGGGGGTCCCCCTAAAACTAAAGGTAAAGGGACCCCTGACCATTAGGTCCAGTCGTGTCCGACTCTGGGGTTGCGGCGCTCATCTCGCTTTATTGGCCGAGAGCCGGCGTACAGCTTCCGTGTCATGTCCCTAAATCCTAGGAATGAATAAATATTAGGATTGTGATTAATTGGGATATGCACACTACGTGGGGCTACCTTTGAAGGTGACCCAGAAATTACAACTAATCCAGAATGCGGCAGCTAGACTGGTGACTGGGAGTGGCTGCCGAGACCACATAACACCGGTCTTGAAAGACCTTCATTGGCTCCCAGTACGTTTCCGAGCACAATTCAAAGTGTTCGCGCTGACCTTTAAAGCCCTAAATGGACTCAGCCCAGTATACCTGAAGGAGCGATGGCCACCAACTTGGATGGCTTCATAATAAATAATAATAATAATAATAATAATAATAATAATAATATTTCTACCCCGCCCATCTGGTTGGGTTTCCCCAGCCACTCTGGGCGGCTTCCAACAGAAGGTTAAAAATACATTAAAAGAGGATTAGACAAATTAATGGAGGAGAGGGCTATCGATGGCTACTCGTCACGATGCCAATAATAATAATAATAATAATAATAATAATTTATGATTTATACCCTGCCCATCTGGCTGGGTTTCCCCAGCTACTCTGGGTGGCTTCCAACAAAATATTAAAATACAATAATCAATCAAACATTAAAAGCTTCCCTAAACAGGGCTGCCTTCAGATGTCTTCTAAAAGCCTATGCTTTGTCTCCACTGTCAGGAGATAATAATGCTTCTGAATACAGTGGTACCTTGGGTTAAGAACTTAATTTGTTCCGGAGGTCCATTCTTAACCTGAAACTGTTCTTAACCTGAGACACCACTTTAGCTAATGGGGCCTCCCACTGCCACGCAATTTCTGTTCTCATCCTGAAGCAAAGTTCTTAACCCGAGGTACTATTTCTGGGTTAGCGGAGTCTGTAACCTGAAGTGTCTGTAACCTGAGGTACCACTGTACCAGTTGCTGGAAACCACAGGAGAGGAGAATACTCCAGTATACCTGAAGGAGCGTCTCCACCCCCATCGTGGAGGTCCAGCTCCGAGGACCTTCTGGCGGTTCCCTCCCTGCGAGAAGCGAAGTTACAGGGAACCAGACAGAGGGCCTTCTCGGTAGTGGTGCCCGCCCTGTGGAACACCCTCCCATCAGATGTCAAGAAGATAAAGACCTACACAACTTTTAGAAGACATTTGAAGGCTGCCCTTCAGTTTTTAATGTTTGATGTTTTATTGTGTTTTTATATGCGCTGGAAGCCGCCCAGAGTGGCTGGGGAAACCCAGCCCGATGGGTGGGGTAGGAATAATAAAATTGCTGTTGTTGTTATCATTCTGTGATCGAATCCTGCTTGTGGGTTCCCCAAGGACATCTGGTTAACCACTCTGAGAACAGGATGCTGGTCTGTATGTCATTGGCCTGATCCAGAAAGTTCTTCTTATGTTTTTAAAAGGAGGCACTCAAGATTACATCTGGAAATCATAAAGACTAAGTAAAAAGGGATTTTCTTAAATGCCGTTAAACAGGGCAGCTTTAAGCAAATAACCAGTCGACCGATTGCCAAAATGCAATTCTACAAATTCCCATCCCAGCTGCATAACGAGGGGCAGCAAACCTGACCCGCTTTCTTCTATTCCTTTCCAGACAAACTGCTCAGTCTTTTGGACACTAATTGCCTGTACTTCAGTGGGCTCTCTGACTGAGCGAGCTGACATGATCGGCGTCTCCAGAGGACGCCTGTCAATCTTTCCTGCAAATGCACACGGCAAAACACGCCAGTTCCATCGAGCCAAAGGTCATGAGATGTGTGCTTTTCCCCTGTTTCTTTCAACACCGGATGCTTCAAATTCTGGGGAAGCAAGCCAGCCCTGGAATCAGGTTAAGCGGTTGATGACTCCTAAAGATGGGAAGAACTGCACAAGGGGGGGGGGGTCAAATTTAGTCATAGAGAACTAATTGGCAGGGACCAGAAGACGGCTGATGAAGCTGAAGGCTGAGGATAAGAAGGGAAGTGGAAATGTGTAGGGTCAAACTCAAGAAGGACTATTCCTCTGTGTGTCCTGCTCTGGCCGGAAGCAGAATGCTGGAAGATTCAGCACAGATCAAAGAGAGCACTTCTTCCCATAGTTAAACTATGGAACTCACTGCTACAGGAGATATTGATGGTCAACTTGGGTGGCTTCCAAAGAGGATCAGGCAAATTCATGGTGGAGAAGGCTATCAATTGCCACTATGACGGCTATGCTCTGGCATCCACTATCCAGACGCAGTGATGCTACTGAATACCAGTTGCTGTGGAAGCCACAGGAGGTAAAAGGGCTCTTGTGCTCACGTTCTGCTTTCCAGTTTCCCCACAGGCATTGGGGTAACCAGACCTGAGGGTGATTTGCAGGTGATAAGTAAATAACTAAATAAATACCAGAAAGCCTGTGCAGTGTAGTGGTGAAAGCATCAGGGTAGGACCTGGGAGACCAGGGTTCAAATCCCCACTCAGTCATGCAGCTCACTGGGTGATCTTGCGAGTCAGTCACTGCCTCTCAGCCTCACCTACCTCACAGGGTTGTTGTGGGGATTGAATGAGGAGGAGGAGAACCATGTATGCCACATGGTTCTGTGGAGTATAAATTCAATACATACATAGATACATAATTTATTGTGTCTGTGACCTTTTAGTGCTTCCGCTTTAGGTTGGGTGGTGTGGATTTGTCCATAATAAAGGTAAAGGTAAAGGGACCCCTGACCATTAGGTCCAGTCGTGGGTGACTCTGGGGTTGCGGCACTCATCTCGCTCTATAGGCCAAGGGAGCCGGTGTTTGTCCGCAGACAGCTTCCGGGTCATGTGGCCAGCATGACAAAGCCGCTTCTGGCGAACCAGAGCAGCACACGGAAACGCCGTTTACCTTCCCGCCAGAGCAGTTCCTATTTATCTACTTGCACTTTGACGTGCTTTCGAACTGCTAGGTTGGCAGGAGCAGGGACCGAGCAACGGGAGCTCACCCCGTCGCAGGGATTCGAACTGCTGACCTTCTGATCGGCAAGCCCTAGGCTCTGTGGTTTAGACCACAGCACCACCCGTGTCCCATCTTGTCCATAATAATCACCTCTAATTATCAGATGAACATTTTAGGTTCCGGTTTTATTGTTCCTCTTAATGCAGTGGTACCTTGGAAGCCAAACGCCTTTAGACTCGAACGTTTTGGCTCCCGAACGATCGAAAACCCAGAAGGGAGTGTTCCGGTTTGTGAACGTCCTTTGGAACCCGAACGTCCGACGGGGCTTCCGTGGCTTCCGATTGGCTGCAGGAAGCTCCGGCAGCCAGTCGGAAGCAACGCTTTGGTTTCTGAACATTTTGAAAGTCGAACTGACTTCCGGAACGGATTCATTTTGACTTCCGAGGTACGACTGTATTTGGTTTCAATGTTTCTTGCTCTTTCTGTGCTCACTTGCAAGTCGCTTTGAGGCGCTTCTGTTTAAAAAGAAACAAGTAAGCATAATAGAAGGGGAAGAAATGGAGGCAGTGAGAGATTTTCCTTTCTTGGGTTCCATGATCACTGCAGATGGTGACAGCAGTCACGAAATTAGAAGACGCCTGCTTCTTGGGAGAAAAGCAATGACAAACCTAGACAGCATCTTAAAAAGCAGAGACATCACCTTGCCAACAAAGGTCCGTATAGTTCAAGCTATGGCTTTCCCAGTAGTGATGTACAGAAGTGAGAGCTGGACCATAAAGAAGGCTGGTCGCCGAAGAATGGATGCTTTTGAATTCTGGTGCTGGAGGAGACTCTTGAGAGTCCCATGGACTGCAAGAAGATCAAACCTCTCCATTCTGAAGGAAATCAGCCCTGAGTGCTCACTGGAAGGACAGATCCCGAAGCTGAGGCTCCAATACTTTGGCCACCTCATGAGAAGAGAAGACTCCCTGGAAAAGACCCTGATGTTGGGAAAGATGGAGGGCACAAGGAGAAGGGGACGACAGAGATGGTTGGACAGTGTTCTCGAAGCTACCAACATGAGTCTGACCAAACTGCGGGAGGCAGTGGAAGACAGGAGTGCCTGGCGTGCTCTGGTCCATGGGGTCACGAAGAGTCGGATACGACTAAACGACTAAACGACAACAAAAGCATAGTAAACTAATAATAAATAAATACATAAATAACTCTCTCTTCGGGATTTCTTTCAAATTCCCACAGACGTTCCGCTTCTCCGGAAGCCTGAAAAAGCCCCGCTTGGGTGCTTCTCCCCTGGAAAGCCTGATGTTCAGCGAGACAAGTGGGGATGCATCCACTTAACACAGCAAAAATGAACAATGAGCTGAGAGACGGAGTCAGAATGTGGGTGCGTTTCGAAATGGGGATAAATGAGGAGGGGGCCCCTCTCTCTTCTTCCCCTCTCTCCACGAGGGTGCTGTGGTTGACATAACAACGAGAATCTAGCGAGCCACCCCCTCCTTGGGAAAGACAAGCACCGACAACGCTTCCCGCCCCATAACGCCTTCGCTCTCGACTGGAATGCTAAAAAATAGAAAAGGTTCTTTAATTACACCCCAAGGACACTGCGGCATGCAAGTGTGTTGCTATATCAGCTCAGCACCAGCCGTCCAAAATCGTTACCAATTATTATCTCACTCACTCTTTCTCTCCCTCTCTCTCCAGAGCGCCATCCAAGCTCATAACGCGTTAGGCAGATGCACACGCTCCATCGCGTCGCGTCAACAGACGTGCAAGACACCCCCTTACAAAATTCCACGAATCCCATCCACGTCCTCGTTCCGTTTCCTCAAAATTCCTCATCCCGCCGCGAGCTTAATGGCGCACGCTGCTCCCCAGTTCCGAAATGTGGGGCACGTCTCAAAGTGGTGCAGGGGTTAGAGGCCTCTGTCCGGTAAAAAAAACCCGAAAACAAACGAGATTCCGTCCATACGCAGCTCAAACGCCGGTCAAATAATGATCAAGTCATTTTAAAAGCATTAACCTAATGAGAGCATCGTAGATGATAACAATCAGCACAACATTTATGCTACTTGCAAATAAAAAAAAACAAATTAGGTCGCTCTTGTGAAACAATGGTGTTAGCCTTGAAAAAACGGTGAGGAATCTGTTACTTTAATATATTTTATTCCATGTTTTATCTGCCCTTCAACCTAAGGGAAGCAGTTTAAAACAACTTACAAACACAGAAATCAGGTCCTTAAAAATATACACGAGAGTATGTACAGAGATGTGTTAAGGAGGTCCCACTAAATTTCATGTGAAGGTAGGTGTTATGTACTGAGCTGAATCCTAGAACAATAGGATCCAGAATGCAGCAGTCTGATTAGTCCGCAGGAGCCACCCAATCCAGCTCCAGGTGGAAGTGAAGGAGCGACCTGATTGGCCTGCAAGAGCAGCCAATCAGGCTCCTGGATGAAGTGAATCCACAACCGGATTGGCCTGCAGGAGCCAATAATTGTAAATAATTGTTTCTGCTCCTTTGGTATCTCTGCCCCTAAAATTCCTAGTAAAAAAGCCTCGGGTTTTTCCACAAACGTTATTTTGAACATTTTTTCCAACTCCTTATATATCATTTCCCAGAATGCTTTTGTTATCTTTGTTGTGTATTGATTCAAAGGTTATCTCTGTATTACTATTGTCTGTAAAGTAACTGCATTCCTGTTCCAGAAGGAACAGCTTCTATTGGTTTATTCAAGCTGCTGTATTTGGATCCTCAGCTTTATTGGTTCCCACCAAAAAGCTGCTGTGTGATTGCTTGAGATTGTTCCCTCCAAAATGTATCTTTTCCTTGCCATGTCTCTGTCCCTATAAATGTAGCCCCCCTCCCTCCTTCCCTCAGTCTTGTCTTGTTGCCTGAATAAAGAGTTGTTACATGAAGACGCTGTCTCCTTGCCTGCAATGTCAGAGAGCTGAAATCACTAGCTGAAATCATTAGCCCCACGCCACAACTGGCGACGAAGGTGGGATCCAGAATGCTGAGGAGCAGTTAAACGCAGCCTGCCTCAGGGTCCGGATTGCAGCACAGGACAAGACTCACTGGCCAGCTGAGAAGACGACCCCACCGCTTGGAGAATGGAGAGTCCAAGGGTATGGGAGCCCTTCCAGCCATCAGAGCCCCACCTATGGGAAGACTACGTTGAACGCTTCGAGTTCTTCACGGCGGCTCAAGGAATCACTGATGCCGGCAAAAGAAGGGCCACGTTCCTGAGTTGCTGTGGGCCTGAGACCTTCAAGCTGGCCAAGGCATTGCTCGCCCCAGCGAAGCTGAGTGAGACATCTCTCAAGGATATTCTTGCCTGCCTAACAAGCCACCTGGCGCCTACCGAGACCAAGATGGCCCGGCGGATGGAGTTCCATAAGAGGCAGCAGCGCACTGGAGAGTCTGTGGCTGCATTTCTAGCTGAACTCCGGAAGCTTGCTCAGCACTGTGGCTTTCAAAATCTGGAAGAGACTCTCCTGGATCGATTTGTAGGGGGCTTGAGCAGCAAAAAGGCCCGAAGACGCATTGTGGCCAAAGAAGAGGTTACCCTTGCTTCCGCCTTGAAGGAGGCCACCGCTACGGAGAATTATGAAAGAGAGGAGCGTGAGGCCAGTTGCAAGGTCACCAAGCCGCAGAAAGAAGCTGCGCATGCCATGGATGAGCTAGTGGTCAGTCCGAGTCAGAGCCCAGTCCGCGGAGTCGAGTCGGTGCGTCAGGCCGGCACAGCGCACAAGGATCGCCGAAGCGCTTGCCCAGGCTGTGGCGGGAACCATGAGCGGAAGGATTGCCGTTTCCGTGATGCTATGTGTAGAACATGCAGAAAGACTGGACACATCGCCAGGGTCTGTAGATCAGCGACGTCAGGAGCAACGGGATCACCTCGATCGGCGTTTCGCAGACCATCCACCGCGACTCATCTCCTAGAGGACTGCAACTACCTCACGGAAATCAATGGGAAGACCGTGCAGTTCCCAGCGCAAGGCAAGACACATGTGAAGGTGAAGATTGAGGGTCAGCCGTGCAACATGGAGGTGGACTCCGGATCTGGATTCACCATCGTTTCGGACCAGACCGCGAGGACGTTTTTCCCTGGGGGTAAGTTTCCCTCTCTGGAGCCCTTCCCGACAACCTTGCAATCATACTCAGCGGGCCGCATCCACATTTTGGGAATGTGTGCCGTGAAAGTACAGTTCCGGGACAAACAGGCTGTGCTCAAACTGGTGATTGCAGAGGGGAGTCGCCCCAGTCTCCTGGGCACTGACTGGTTCCCCGCCCTGGGACTGAGTATATCAGGGCTTAATTCAATCCAAACCTCCCCTGAGATGGGCGAGGCGTTATGCAAGGAATTTGCTGAACTCTTTAATGGGAAACTGGGTTGTTATAAAGGGCCCCCAATTGACTTTGAGCTGGACCCCGGGGTGGCCCCAATCCGACTCAAACCAAGGCGAGTGCCGTTTGCACTGCAACCCAAGATTGAGGCAGAACTGGATAAATTGGTCAAGCAGGGAGTTCTCTCACCCGTGGACTCTGCCAAGTGGGAAACTCCAATAGTTACACCCCTTAAAGCTAATGGGGAAGTTAGGATCTGTGCAGATTACAAATGTACTATCAATAAGGCACTCAGGGGAAACTCATACCCCATTCCAGTCGTCTCACAGCTGTTGGCAAAACTGGCTGGGGGCAAGGTTTTCGCCAAAATTGACCTAGCACAAGCTTACCAACAGCTGCCAGTAACCCCACAATCAGCAGAAGCACAGACTATCGTAACTCAGAAAGGGGCGTTCAGAGTTAACAGATTACAGTTTGGAGTTTGTGTGGCACCAGGGATTTTTCAAGGGCTAATGGAGCGCCTGTTAAGGGGTCTGCCGGGGGTCTTGCCATTTTTTGATGACGTTCTGATTGCTGGAAAAGACCCCCAGGAACTGACTGAGCGTGTCCGTGCAGTGTTACTCAAGTTCAAGGAGGTGGGGCTGCAACTGAAAAAGGAAAAATGCAGTTTTGGGGTGCCAACTGTGGACTTCTTGGGTTTTAAAATTGACGCAGCAGGCATCCACCCCACGGAGGCTAAAATTAAGGCCATCACTGAAGCACCACGCCCACAGAACAAGATGGAGTTGCAGTCATTCCTGGGACTTATTAACTTTTATCACTCATTCTTACCCCAGAAAGCTTCGGTAGCTGAACCGTTGCATAGATTATTGCAGAAAAAGAATGTGTGGCGTTGGGGTCAGGCACAGCAGAAGGCTTTTGACTCCTTGCGAGGAATGCTGACTAGCAGGAGCGTCCTTGCTCATTATGATGTGTCGAAGCCACTGGTCCTGGCATGTGATGCCTCTCAATATGGGCTGGGGGCTGTGTTGAGCCATAGGGAACCGGATGGGTCGGAAAAGCCCATCTCTTTCTATTCCCGTACGTTGTCGCCCACGGAGCGCAACTATGCTCAAATTGACAAAGAAGCACTGGCAATTGTGGCAGGGATCAAAAAGTTCTATGACTATGTGTATGGTCGCCATTTCTCCATTGAAACGGACCACAAGCCACTGTTAGGGTTGTTCAACCCAAACAAACAAACGCCGCAAATCCTCTCCCCCAGAATGTTGCGCTGGTCTATATTCCTGAATGGGTTCCAGTACACCCTGACCCATGTGCCGGGAAAAAGGTTGGGCCATGCTGATGCATTGAGTCGATTGCCCCTTCCTGGTGGGAGCGATGCGGATCCTGCCCCAGCGGAACGCATCATGATGCTAGAAACGCTTCCGGGGGCCCCTGTAACTGCTACTGAAATAGCTGTGAGAACAAGGAAAGATGCCGTTCTCTCCCGTGTGCTCACTTGGGTGGGGAGGGGGTGGCCAGGTGGCCCGCATGAAGAAAAATTCAGGCCTTATGCAACAAGGCAGCATGAGTTATCCTTGCACAAGGGTTGTCTCCTGTGGGGAGACAGGGTGATCATCCCAGCACCACTGAGAAACAGGGTTCTAGAGACGCTTCACATGGGACATCCGGGAATGGTCAGGATGAAGTCGCTAGCCCGATG
The DNA here is from genome assembly GCA_034641395.1 of Darevskia armeniaca. Classification (NCBI taxonomy): domain Eukaryota; kingdom Metazoa; phylum Chordata; class Lepidosauria; order Squamata; family Lacertidae; genus Darevskia; species Darevskia armeniaca. The sequence continues at coordinate 257,740 of JAWWNF010000904.1, forward strand.
TTATGTGTGGTGGCCGGGAATGGACCATGAGGTTGAACAGTGGGTACGGACATGCAAGGCATGCCAAGAGGTGCGCCCAGAAGTGGCCAGAGCACCGGTCCACTGGTGGGAGCAGTCCAGGACTCCCTGGAGCCGGCTGCACATAGATTTTGCTGGGCCATTCCAAGGGAAGGTTTTTTTGGTTATAGTTGATGCGTATTCCAAATGGTTAGAAGTAGCTATGGTCATCAGCATGTCATCAGCCGCAGTGATCAAAGTGTTGAGACGGCTGTTTGCGACCCACGGGTTGCCCGAGACCATCGTGTCAGATAATGGAGCAGCTTTTGTATCTCAAGAATTCAGAGCATTCTTGGCAGATAACTTCATAAGAGGGGTCACATCAGCTCCCTTTCACCCATCCTCCAATGGGCAGGCTGAGCGCATGGTACGAACAGCCAAAGGATCCATTGCGCGTTTAATGGAGGGTGACTGGTCGGCTCGCATCGCCCGAATGTTGTTTTTGCAGCATGCGACGCCGTGTACTGCTACAGGCAAGTCGCCAGCGGAGCTGCTCCTAGGTAGAAGGCTGGTAACGGTGCTGGATTATGTCCACCCAGACAAGGTGCCAAACCACAATTCAAGAGCACCCCCACAGGCCGAGAGTGACACAACAAGGTATCTCGCCCCTGAAGATCTGGTCTGGGTGAGAAACTATGCACGAGGTCCATGGTGGGTGGCAGGTGTGATCACCCGGGCTAGTGGACCTGTGTCCTATTACGTAACTTTGGAAAATGGGCAGGTTTGGAGGAGACATATAGATCAGCTGAGGCGCCGGGCGCCCAGCAGGGAGGAGTCAGATGCAGAGAATGTACAGGCTGAGGATACTCCTCCCCCTGCTAATGACACACAGCTGCAAGGCCAGAGTGGAAATGGCCCAGAGATGCAGGCACCAGAGGTTTCAGCAAATGAACCTGGTCCTGCTAGTCCTCATGAGGATGAGGAACAGGTAGGGGGCTCTGAGCTGTCTGAGACTCCCTCTGTTCCTGACACAACGACTACAATAGCCCCTCCACCGCAGGTAATACCTAATCCTGTACCTGCCACACCTGTTGTCAGGAGGTCAAGAAGAAGTCGCAGCACCCCACAGTATCTAAGGGATTACGTGTGTTGTGCTCACTAGGGGGGAAGGGGTGTTGTGTATTGATTCAAAGGTTATCTCTGTATTACTATTGTCTGTAAAGTAACTGCATTCCTGTTCCAGAAGGAACAGCTTCTATTGGTTTATTCAAGCTGCTGTATTTGGATCCTCAGCTTTATTGGTTCCCACCAAAAAGCTGCTGTGTGATTGCTTGAGATTGTTCCCTCCAAAATGTATCTTTTCCTTGCCATGTCTCTGTCCCTATAAATGTAGCCCCCCTCCCTCCTTCCCTCAGTCTTGTCTTGTTGCCTGAATAAAGAGTTGTTACATGAAGACGCTGTCTCCTTGCCTGCAATGTCAGAGAGCTGAAATCACTAGCTGAAATCATTAGCCCCACGCCACAACAATCTTGCACGCCCACCACATGTGGTAGGATGTGCCTTCCTTCTCCTTTCATTTCCAACATACATTTGAAGCAGTTCTATACATCTTTGCTAATTTTATAGGTGTTAAATACCAACGATACATCATTTTCATATAGCTCTCCTTCAACGCACAGCATGCTGTAAATTTTAAATCCTCCCTCCGTAACTTTTCCCAAGATGAAAATTGGATGATCTTTTCTCGTGGCATTGCCAACTTCCACAATCTTCATAAGAAGCTGCTGTTAAGAGGCGAAAAACCAGGAGAAAGAAGTGTCCTTTGCCAGCCTGCCCACAACCGCTGCTCACAAACCACACTCGAATTCGCAGCACAATTACTCGTTTATTTAGGAAAGGTGGAAGATTTGCATTCGGGTCTTTAAGCTGACAAAATGCATCCCGAAGACTGACAGAGAATCTGCTTGCGCACCCGATCCCTCCCCCCCCCCCAAAAAAACCCCTGAGCGCCATCATTACGATGCTCAACAGCATGTATAGCAACGCTGCTTCCTCGCACTCGGCTCTCTGACTCAGCAGGAGAACTGACGGGCGGCTCGCTCAAGCTGCGCACTTGGCCGTATCCATTGTGGGAGGTCAAGCCGGCCGAGCTGACAGTGACAGCTCCCCCCCAACACCTTCGTCTCCGCAGGAAGCCTTTTCACACAGCCTGGGGGTCTGGCTCCGTCTGGAGTGGCCAGATGGAACAAATGAGGCATAAGGTTTGTTTTCGTAAAATGTCACTCAAGGGAGGAAAGGCTTTTCTGAGGTTACTGGCCCGCTCCGAAGGAACTGTTAAGGCAAGGCTCTTCGCGAGGAAGAGAGTGAAGAGGATGGGTTGTATTCAACATGGCATCCTGTCAGCGCAAGCAATTAATCTTGTCCATCAGGACAAGAGCCAGTGTGGTGTAGTGGTTAAGAGCAGTAGACTTGTAATCTGGTGAACCGGGTTCGCGTCCCCTCTCCTCCACATGCAGCTGCTGGGTGACCTTGGGCTAGTCACACTTCTCTGAAGTCTCTCAGCCACACTCACCTCAAAGAGTGTTTGTTGTGGGGGAGGAAGGGGGAGGAGAATGTGAGCCGCTTTGAGACTCCTTCGGGTAGTGATAAAGCGGGATATCAAATCCAAACTCTTCTTCTTCTTCTTCTTCTTCATGCCACCTCGACGGAGCTAGGCCATTTTTAGCCCCTAAATCGCAGCATGTTATTTTATTTTTAAAAATCCCTTCAATGAGATAATTTATTAGTTCCACATTCTGCGACACTGAGGAACCGCCTAAGTATTAAGTGTTTTAAAAGTTTATCCTCCGACGACTTGTCGGTTTCCGTTCTGTAATGAGTTGGGTAATTATCTGTGCCTCTTCTCTGGTGACTCTTTCATTATATAATTATCATATAATGGCTTAAAATTCGATGGCGCCTGGTACTCTGAGCCATCGTTTCTCCATTTTGTTCCTCCTCAGGATTGGACTTTTTCCTGCTTAAATGCACTTTTGAGCAGCCCACAGAGAAGGAGAATTAAGATGACATTTGATGCACAAATATGAATAAAAACGGAATTCACTTTTTTTTTAGTATCTCTTTTGTGAAAAAAGAAAAAATGATCCAGCTTCTAGTTTTCCATATTGACGGAATATGTTTCAGTTCTGCATTTGATTTTCTTCTGTGAAAATGTATCCCACTGCAATAAGGCTATATCTGAAGAGCAGAAGAAAGTATATTTCATACCCTCCAACATTTCTCCAATGAAAATAGGGATGTCCTATTCCATCATCTTCATCATCATCATCATATTTATACTCCGCTCATCTGACTGGGTTGCTTCAGCCACTCTGGACAGCTTCCAACATAATATATAACATAATTAAACATTAAAAAAATTCCCTAGATAGCCTTGCCTTCAGATGTCTATCTCCTTGGCTTGGGGGTCACATAACTCCATATCCTCCAACATTTTGCCAATGAAAACAGGGACGTCCTAGAAATAGTAATTTACAGTTTATAAATAAGATTAAATTTAGGAAAAATATGATAAGACCAAGATAAGATAAGATAGTATGATAAGTTAAGAAATTAAGAAAGGACAAAATAAGATAGTGAGATCTAAGTAAAATAATATAAGATGATGAGAAGAAATTGCTAAATATGTTTATAAACGATGAAACGTGACAGGATTGACGGGGGAAGTCCAATGAACAAGATAAGGAAATAAGAAAGGGGAAAAAACGATTAGAGTTTGTTTGTTTTGTGTGTGTTTTTTGTGTTAAGCTGTTTATGTACATGTTGATGAATAGAATATCATATATCTGGAAACCCAATAAAAATTATTTTAAAAAAGAAAACAGGGACGTCCTAAGGAAAAGCAGGGGATTCCAGGATCAAATCAGGAACCGAGAGGGCTTCTGTAAATCCAGGACTGTCCCTGAAAAAACATGACACCCTCCAGATGTATGAATTACAAGTCCCATCGGCCTTAGCCAGCATAGGATGGCACAATGATTCATTTTTTTAAAATCTCATTTATATCCCACATTTTTTCCCTTTATGGATCTCAAGTTGGCATACATAGTCCCCCCCCCCATTTAATCCCCACAACAGCCCTGGTTAGCCTGAGAGGCATTGACTTGCCCAAGGTCACCCAGTGAGCTCTGTGGACGAGTGGAGAGACTTGAACCTTGGTCTCCCATGTCCTCGTCTGGCACTCTCAGCACCACACTGGATGCATGCGTGCACAGACTCCAGGGAAGAACACCTAAGAAGAACACCTAAAGATTGAGCCATAATCTTCATAAAAAGCAAGAAGGCAACCTAATTTCCCCACTGAAGAGCCAACTGAAATTCAGCATTACAAGGATTTTAATTACAGGAATATATCAAAAGATTCCAAAAGCGTTTAGACACAGAGGTGAATGTAAAAGCTGTTCAAAAGTGGACAGAAGACCTTCTTCTTTGGCGATCCCTCGTAGCCGAGAAAGATTGCCTTCCATAAACACGGTTTTAACAATGAGTCTGTAAGTGACTGTGGAGGCCAATTCTGGATCCACACGTTCTTCCACAGTGGGGACATTGGTTTCCGGGCAGGAGTTGATCCTGGTGTGGATTTGCCAAGCATGCCTTCCTCTTAGCACGTTTCTCCCTTGCGTCCTGAGTTCGAGCGTCTTCAAAGCCCATGACACCTTTGGTAAAGGCTGTTCTCCAGCTGGAGCGCTCGCAGGCAAATGTTTCCCAATTGTTGGTGTTTATACTACGTTTTTAAAAATCTGCCTTGAGAGAGTCTTTAAACCTCTTTTGTTGACCACCAGCATTACGCTTTCCATTTTTAAGTTTGGAATAGAGTAGTTGCTTTGGAAGACAATCATCAGGCATCCGCACAACATGACCAGTCCAACAAAGTTGATGCTGAAGAATCATTGCTTCGAAACTGGTGATCTTTGCTTCTTCCAGTACAAGGTGGTGGACTCTCCTTCATTGGAAGTTTTTAAGCAGAGGTTGGATGGCCATTGCCAGGGATTTTTTAGCTGTGATTCCCACGTGGCTGGGAATGAATGACCCTTGAGGTCCCATCCTGCTCTACAGTTCTATGATTATCTCTCTCTCTCTCTTTGTATTTTCCATTGACAATATCAGATTTAATTTGGAGACATTGTAAATCAGCTGAAACCTTTTGACAAACTTTGACAACTTTTGACAAACCCCACCGTTCAGCCCGGACACTGAGGTCCAGCGCCGAGGGCCTTCTGGCGGTTCCCTCACTGTGAGAAGCAAAGCTACAGGGAACCAGGCAGAGGGCCTTCTCGGTAGTGGCACCCGCCCTGTGGAACGCCCTCCCAGCAGAGGTCGAAGCAATAAACAACTACCTGACATTTAGAAAATACCTGAAGGCAGCCCTGTTTAGGGAAGTTTTTAATCTGTGATATTTTAATGTATTTTTATATTTGTTGGAAGCCGCCCAGAGTGGCTGGGGAGACCCGGCCAGATGGGCGGGGTACAAATAATAAATTATTATTATTATTATTACATTCAAGGATGCTACTCTGTCCAAATCCTGTACAGTGGTACCTCGGGTTACAAACACTTTGGGTTACAGACTCCGCTAACCCGGAAATAGTACCTTGGGTTAAGAACTTTACCTCAGGATGAGAACAGAAATCGTGCGGCCGCAGTGGGAGGCCCCATTAGCTAAATTGGTACCTCAGGTTAAGAACAGTTTCAGGTTAAGAACGGACCTCCGGAACGAATTAAGTTCATAACCAGAGGTACCACTGTACTTATAAACCAAAAAACCCCCACAACAACAGACGAACCCTGATCAACAGTATTGATAACCGAGAATGCCGAACATAGTTTGAACGGAGACAATGCGCCGTTCCCTCTTTGCAATGCAAATTTTAATTAAGACAGTTTGTTTGACGATTCCCCGCCTTCTCTGAATTTACTCACCTCCGAAACCAGCTCGCAGGTTCTCAGCAGCCAACATTTCCACGTGAAGCCACTTGTCAGTGTCAGGGAGAAAATGAAAGTCATTTTTCTCTCTCCACAAACATGCCAGGATTGAATAACGAATTGGGAATTAAAAGCTTAGTGGTGCTAAATCAGAGTCGGGGAATGCTGAACCTTCTAGCATGAATGGCTGGGGCTCATCTTCCAGGGCACCGTTTGCCAACCTGCTCCTCTCCAGATATCCGGGGCTGACAGGAGTTGTTGCCCAAAGCAGCTGAATGGCACCAGCTTGGCCAAAAAAAACCCAACCCCAACCATCTCAGAGAGTTCAACAGAGGAACTAGAGTACAGCCAGGGACGTAAGAGGGCGTTTTTAACAGTTCCACCCTGGGTTTGTTGCATGCAGCGCTGCTTCCATTCTGCTGCACTTTGTGTCCCACCCAAATCTAGGTTATTTGTCTTGCTGTCCAACGTGGTGTGTCAGAGAAAATTCCCTTATGTATGAATCTGTTAAATGGGATTTACTATGAATTCAACAGTGGGGGACTCGAGGAAGTCATATGAAATTGAGAAAAATAGAGATGCCTGGCCCACAGAATTGGGCCAGGCCTAAGCAATGTTATGGAAAATATCAGCAAGGTTAAATGTATAATGAATATGTATACCTCTGTGAGAGGGGGGGGTGGATTGTGGCTTCCCACGGTGAGAGGGGGGAAGTATGAAAATTTAACCGCTATGTTATGTGCTTAAAAATTGTAAAAACCAATAAAAATTATTAAAAAAGAAAAAGAAAAGAAAAAGAAAATTCCCTTTAGGGGTTTCGATACAGAGGGTCACAAAAACTCTGTATCTGCCCAATTGGGCAGATCTTTTCTTCAGTAATGCATTACAGGACAGAGTCCAGAGAGTTTTCCATTAAGATACATCCTGCCAATAATAATAATAATAATAATAATAATAATAATAATAATAAACAACCATATTTCTTAAAGCTACGACAGTCAGCTGCGTATTCCATCCTCCAAAGGAGGGCAAACCATGGAACCCCCTGGAATCTTGCTTTCTCTCGGCAGGGAGTGAGGGATGGCGTCCAACGTCTGCAGCAATATCGGCACGGAGAGACAGAGAAAATATTACCCTTATGGAAACTAGATACAGTGGTACCTCCGGTTGCGAACGAGATCTGTTCCGGAGGTCCGGCTGCATCCCAAGGAATTCGCAACCGGAGGTGCCACTTCTGCGCATGCGCGCGGCACGGTTTAGCGATTCTGCGCATGGGCGCAGCATGTAGTGCACTTTTGCGCATGCGCGTGCAGTGAAACCCGGAAAAATATTTCCAGGTTTGCTGCGTTCGCATCCTGAAAGATACGCAACCAGAAGTGTGCGTATCTAGAGGTACCACTGTATTTTGTTTTTTGTCTATCCGCATGCTTCTGGTCATTTTTTTAAAACATTTATCCACAGTAACCTCAAAAAAATGTATTGAGACCAAATTCAGTGGGTGGGTGGGGGGAAAGTAACTGGACCCTTAATGCTTGAGTATTTGGTGTCATGAAAATGTGTGCGTATGTCCCACCCACCCCCATCCTTACCTCGACCTGTCCTTTATGTTGCCTGACATGTCCCACATTTTGCCCGACCAAAGGTGGCAACCCTAGTCTGACTAGATGACTTACCCAACTCTACAATCCTATGATCCAGTTCCCCACCAACAATTCATACCAACAGCTTAATCTGCATGTACAAAAACACATTCGAAGGAGCAGATTTTATGCCACTTTTCAGCCTCTCTCTTTTTTCTTTTTTCTTTTTTTTACCAGGTAAGGCGCCGCCCTCATCATCATCTGCAGCAAGAAAGCTCCCAATTTCACCTGTGCTAAGGCTCAGGCACATGGGTGGTGCTGTGGTCTAAACCACAGAGCCTAGGGCTTGCCAATCAGAAGGTTGGCGGTTTGAATCCTTGCGACGGGGTGAGCTCCCGTTGCTCGGTCCCAGCTCCTGCCAACCTAGCAGTTTGAAAGCACGTCAAGAAGAAGAAGAAGAAGAAGAAGAAGAAGAAGAAGAAGAAGAAGAAGAAGAAGAGTTTGGATTTGATATCCTGCTTTATCACTACCCGAAGGAGTCTCAAAGTGGCTCACATTCTGCTTTCCCTTCCTCCCCCACAACAAACACTCTGTGAGCTGAGTGGGGCTGAGAGACTTCAGAGAAGTGTGACTAGCCCAAGGTCACCCAGCAGCTGCATGTGGAGGAGCGGGGAATCGAACCCGGTTCACCAGATTATGAGTCCACTGCTCTTAACCACTACACCACACTGGCTCTCAAAGTGCAAGTAAATAGGTACTGCTCTGGTGGGAAGGTAAACGGCATTTCCGTGCGCTGCTCTGGTTCACCAGAAGTGGCTTAGTCATGCTGGCTACGTGATCCAGGAGATGTATGCTGGCTCCCTCGGCCAGTAAAGCGAGATGAGCGCCGCAACCCCAGTCATCCGCAACTGGACCTAATGGTCAGGGGTCCCTTTACCTTTAAGGCTCAGTGGAGGAGCTGGCATTCCTCTGATTCCTTTGTGACCAAACTGGTCTGTTTCCAGCCACTCTTCGCCCACCATTGAGCTTTAGAGCAACTCGGGAGAATGAATACAAATTTACGGAGGACCGGAGCACTTCTGACAGCTGTGATGGAGCTCAAGGCCTTAGTCATTACCAGCCTGTCTCCCCAGCTCTCTGCAGTTTAGGCATCTACATTATTTCTGTACTTTCTCTCTCTCTTGCTCTGTCTCTTTCTGCCGATTGCTGGTTTGGGGAAAAATAAGAGGCTTTTTAAAAAGCCGGCTTCTCCTCCCACCTGCAGCCTCCCTCCCCTCCTTTTCCCACTGCAAGAGGAAATGAGTAACTTCCACCGATTTGGATGCGAGCTACTCAAATCCAATGCTGGGGAAATTAAGCTTTGCAGAGTGTACAGTAAACTTCCGTTCCCCAGGACTGCGTCTAAAGGCAAAATTGTGTATAGACAGTGTTTTTCTTCTGGGGGAACGCAGTGGTATGCATAGCCCTAAACATTTTGTGAATCTAGCAGGAGAAGAAACTAAAAAATAATATTTTTTTTAGTTTCTTCTCTAGCACGGTGAATCGTCAGTTCCATTGCTACCCCTGATGGCAGCTTCCTTTCCTGTCATGGTGTTTCCTGAGTATCAGATGGAAGCGAGCGTTTAATGTGTGAAGCAGTGTGGAATGTGGATGTGTGGTGTTTTAATGATGAAAGTTTGGCCTCATTGATGGGCAATATTTCAATATGACAATTTTTCATCAGGGGAATCAGGAAGATGTTAGTGCACACAACCTCATGCCAATGTGCTGTGTAATATGAGGTGATGCATGTTTTTTGTACTTTTGTCCATTTACTGTATTTATTTCCCCCTGATTCGAACTATAAAATGGTGATTTTCTTGAGTCAAAATACGAGCACCCCTAAACATTTTTTTAAGACAAAAAAAAAAAAAGGTACTGCGTATAGACAAGACACATTGGGCGCAATGGCAGATGAGGGGATTGCCAAAGTCTTTTTCTCCAGATGTCCACACCCTATTTATTTATTTAGCCAAGCATGTAAAGCTGAACGTGCACAAGTTAAATAATAATAATAATAATAATAATAATAATAATAATAATTGTTGTTCAGTCGTTCAGTCGTGTCCGACTCTTCGTGACCCCATGGACCAGAGCACCTGGAGAAGGAACTGGCAAGCCACTCCAGTATCCCTGCCAAGAAAACTCCATGGACAAAGACAACAGGCATAATAATAATAATAATAATAATAATAATTTATTATTTGTACCCCTCCCATCTGGCCGGGTCTCCCCAGCCACTCTGGGCGGCTTCCAACAAATATCAAAATACATTAAAATATCACAGATTAAAAACTTCCCTGAACAGGGCTGCCTTTAGGTATTTTCTAAATGTCAGGTAGTTTGACCTCTGCTGGGAGGGCGTTCCACAGGGCGGGCGCCACTACCGAGAAGGCCCTCTGCCTGGTTCCCTGTAGCTTTGCTTCTCGCAGTGAGGGAACCGCCAGAAGGCCCTCGGAGCTGGACCTCAGTGTCCGGGCTGAACAGTGGGGGTGGAGACGCTCCTTCAGGTATACAGGACCGAGGCTGTTTAGGGCTTTAAAGGTCAGCACCAACACTTTCAATTGTGCTCGGAAACGTACTGTGCTCGGAAATGTGTGTAAGCTGTGGGCTTACTGTACTTCAAGGTGCAATTGGGTATTTGCTCACACCTGTGTGGATCTCAGCTGGCCCACCCTCACCCCCCCACCCCAGGGGGATGGAGAGAAACCAGTCTTCTCAGATATCATAACACAAAGGAGGGAACGCTCAAAAGAGGGTGTCATGGACTGGCTAGATACAGAGGGATGGTGGAAGGCACCAGCTGGTGAACACCCAAGGGAACCCCCAGGGGAAGACGGTCCAGGGCCAGGGAACTGACAGTGGGATGATGACAAGTGGTCAGAGGGAGAAGAGGGAGAAGACTGGAAGGAGCAGGTGTCAGAAGCTTAAGAAGAAGAAGAAGAAGAGTTTGGATTTGATATCCCGCTTTATCACTACCTGAAGGAGTCTAACATTCTCCTTTCCCTTCCTCCCCCCCAACAAACACTCTGTGAGGTGAGTGGGGCTGAGAGACTTCAGAGAAGTGTGACTAGCCCAAGGTCACCCAGCAGCTGCAAGTGGAGGAGCGGAGACGCGAAACCGGTTCACCAGATTACGAGTCTACCGCTCTTAACCACTACACCACACTGGTGTAGAGATAAGAGGGTTTAGTGCGCAGGAAGAGGCTGTGGCAGAGAGCAGTCCAGAATCAGAGGAAGAAGCAGAGGCTGGTGAGGAAGAGGGCCAAGAGGCAGAGTGGAGGCAGGCTGCTGAAGAAGCCGGGGGGGGGGTGTCTTTCCCTCCTGCTGTGACCAGCTCCCCTCCTCCCTGGTCTCACAGAACATGCAGAGGAATGAAGAGGGTGGAGCAAAGAGAGACTAGATGAAGGAGATTTAGGCTGCCACAGAAGGAACTGGGGGCGGAGCCTTAGAGAGAAGTGGTGAGGTCCCTCAGTCCTCGCAACTGTCTCCTTAGGGCAAGACCAAAATGGGAAGAGTTGCTGTGATCACTAGACCTGTGTTCTTTGGTTTCTTTGAATAAGGAGTTACCTTCACTGACAGTGGGCTATTTATTCCCGAACTACTCCGGACTCTGACTTCTGACAGAGGGGGTCTCTTCCAACTTTCCCCCCAGGTGTCAACACTCCTGGTCTTCCTTATGAAGTAGAACTGACTCTCTTGGAATCTTCAAAGCTGTATTATACCATTTGAGAACAGGCAATGCTTCCCCCAGAGGATCCTGAGAAGCATCATTTATTAAGGGTGCAGAGAGCAGCTGTGATCCATACCACATGATTCTTTGGGGAGACTGATGACCTTTCTCCAAATTTTGCAGTGCAATTCTCCAGCCAATTAACAGGCGCACACAAACACAATTTATACCCCACCCATCTGGCTGGGTTTCCCCAGCCACTCTGGGCAGCTCCCAACAGAATATTAAAAACACGATAAAACATCAAACATTAAAAAACTTCCCTGAACAGGGCTGCCTTCAGGTGTCTTCTAAAAGTCAGATAGTTGTTTATTTCCTTGACATCTGATGGGAAGGCATTCCACAGGGCGGGCGCCACCACCGAGAAGACCCTCTGCATTATACTACTACTACTACTACTAATAAATTATTAGTATAATGCAGAGGGTCTTCTTGGTGGTGGCGCCCGCCCTGTGGAATGCCTTCCCACCATACTGAGGTAAAGTGTGCGCAAAAATACATTTCTTACTACAAATGACACACATTATTTGCGAGGATGTGTATGTTAGGCAAAAATTACATAAACCATGTGTGTCTCAGAAGAAATTTGCGCAAAAATGCTGGTGAATTTTCATTAGCTTTCCCCCTCCCCCCCAAAAAAATAAATTACAACTGATGTGGAAATAGGAAGAATGAGAAAACAGGAACTGAGAGAGATCAGCCTTGACAGATCAGCCCATCCCTAACTCTGAGCAACTTCCTTTTTTCCGCTTTAATGAAAAAGGAGCAATTGGGAGTTGTACACACTCCGAGCTCCACCATTCAAGCCCGATCCGGGGTGCTCTATTTTTAAATACGCTGATCATGTCAGCTGCTGCAAACAGATGTTCTTGGCTTCTGTAGAAACATGGGGTTGAAGAGGACGCACACCCAGTTATCAGCACACTTGTCTTATCTCATGTTGGATTCACAAAGTGCACCCTGAAAAAGAGACAATTGCAGTACAATGGGGAGGCAGTAACTTCCAACATCTACTGTAGGGAGATTCGAGGAAATGACTAGGACTGCTAGGTTGGTGTGCAGAGCCTGTGAGCGGCTTAGCTCAGTGGCAGAACGTCTGCTTGGCATGCAGAAGGTCTTGGGTTCAATCCCCGACTGGGAGTGGCTGCCGGGACCACATAACACTGGTCCTGAGAGATCTACATTGCCTCCCAGTACGTTTCCGAGCACAATTCAAAGTGTTGGTGCTGACCTTTAAAGCCCTAAACGGCCTTGGCCCAGTAGACCTGAAGGAGTATCTCCACCCCCACCGTTCAGCCCAGACACTGAGATCCAGCGCCGAGGGCCTTCTGGCGGTTCCCTCACTGCAAGAAGCAAAGCTACAGGGAACCAGGTAGAAGGCCTTCTTGGTAGTGGCGCCCGCGCTGTGGAACGCCCTCCCATCAGAGGTCAAAGAGATCAACAACTACCTGACATTTAGAAAATACCTGAAGGCAGCCCTGTTTAGGGAAGTTTTTAATCTGTGATGTGTTAATGTATCTTAATGCTTGCTGGAAGCCGCCCAGAGTGGCTGGGGAGACCCACCCAGATGGGCGGGGTACAAATAATAAATTATTATTATTATTATTCAATGAAGGGTTGGGAGAGACTCCTGTCTGAAACCCCGGAGAGCTGCTGCCTAACCGTGTTGACAGTTCTGGGCTAGATGGATCAAAGTTTGGGCTCGGTATAAGGCCGTTTCTTACATTCCTATGACCGTTGCTCGGTCCCTGCTCCTGCCCACCTAGCAGTTCGAAAGCACGTCAAAGTGCAAGTGGATCAATAGGTACCACTCCGGCAGGAAGGTAAACGGCATTTCCGTGTACTGCTCTGGTTCACCAGAAGCGGCTTAGTCATGCTTGCCACATGACCTGGAAGCTGTACGCCGGCTCCCTCGGCCAATAATGCGAGATGAGCGCCACAACCCCAGAGTCGGTCATGACTGGACCTAATGGTCAGGGGTCCCTTTACCTTTGCCTAAAGAAAAGCGGGACATTAGGGGATCAAATCAGAAAGCAGGATGTCTTCTGTTAATCCGGGACTGTCCCTGGAACATATATACACTTGGAGGGTCTGCTATAATATTGGAGATGATATCTGAAAATCAATCATTTCATTTTACAGTGGAAGAATCATAGCCCTGTGGAAGAGAATCCACTAACCCAGTGGAAGATTCAACCCCTGGCATTTCCACGCCTGAAAACCCAGAAAAGCACTGCCAGTCAGTGTAGGCATCACTGAGCCAGATGGACCAATGATCTGACCTAGTAGAAGGCAGCTTCCTATACAGTGGTACCTTGGTTCTCAAACTTAATCCGTTTCTGAAGTCCGTTCCAAAACCAAAGCGTTCCAAAACCAAGGCACGCTTTCCCATACAAAGTAATGCAAAATGGATTAATCCGTTCCAGACTTTTAAAAACAACTCCTAAAACAGCAATTTAACATGGATTTTACTATCTAACGAGACCATTGATCCATAAAATGAAAGCAATAAACAATGACTGTACTAGAAAATAAATAAGTAAGCCAGTATTGTAGATGATAAAAAAAATAAATTCTTACCTGCACTGATGATAGTCATTGTTTGGATGGGGGGCTTTAATCCATTTCCGCAGTCACACAATCAATCAATCATCAGCTGAACTGGGTTCCACACAGTCACAAAACCAAATTAACCGAAAAAGCCTCAAAAACAAAAACGCAAAATAAATAGCAAAAACAAAATCACCATACTTATTCCGTTCCAGAAGTCCGTTTGACTTCCGAAATGTTCGAAAACCAAGGCGCAGCTTCTGATTGGTGCAGGTGCCCCGGAAACAGTAGCCGACAGCATCATCGGATGTTCGGCTTCCGAAAAACATTCAAAACCCGAAACACTTAATTCTGAGTTTTTGGCGTTTGAGAACCAAGGTACCACTGTATTTGACTCCGTTCTTCTCACTCCGTACATATTATTTGCTATTATTTATTGCAATTGCATCCCGCCTTTTTCTCCAAGGGGCTCATGGTTCTTCCCCCCTCCTCAGTTAATCCCCACAACAACCCTCTGAGGTAGGTTAGGCTGAGAGGCAGCGACTGGCCCAAGGTCATCTAATAACCTTGGATTTCGAATCAATGTGTCATGAATTGCTACTGAGGTTTTCTGTCATCTTCCTCAGTGGGTCATAGAAACTGCTGTTCTGATTAATGCTTTTAATAGGGTAGGGGGCACTGGGTAGCGGCCCCCAAATGTTTGGGAACCACAACACTAAGCCCCACTGACTCTCAGAGAAGAAATAGGCTTATTCTGCTAAAAGCTTTGGAGAGTCGCAGTATCTTTCATTCCCCCTGCCTTTGTGTTTCTGTTAGAAACGAGATCTTCCTACGGCTCCTGTTCTCAGACCCTCTCCATTGGGAACTGTCTCATCGAGATCGAGAGGAGCTCTCCAAAACAAGCAGCAAACAAATCAGGCTCTGCGATTCCCCTTTACTCTGAAGCAACCCCACTTAAACCCACGCGGAAAGGGTTCACGGACTCAGAGATGCAGGCAGAACATCTCTGGCAGATGCTCTCTGAACAGAGGAGGCAGGCAGGCGAGCTGCGAAGGGTGTATGGATAAATTGAAAGAATTTTGGAAGGGCTAGGGGTTTTTTAAGGGACCCAGGTGGCGCTGTGGGTTAAACCACAGAGCCTAGGGCTTGCCGATCAGAAGGTTGGCGGTTCGAATCCCTGCGATGGGGTGAGCTCCCGTTGCTCGGTCCCTGCTCCTGCCCACCTAGCAGTTTGAAAGTATGTCAAAGTGCAAGTAGATAAATAGGAACTGCTCTGGCGGGAAGGTAAACGGCGTTTCCGTGTGCTGCTCTGGTTCGCCAGAAGCAGCTTAGTCATGCTGGCCACATGACCTGAAAGCTGGACGCTGGCTCTCAGCCAATAAAGCGAGATGAGCACCGCAACCCCAGAGTCGGACACGTTTTCAAGTGTACAAAATCCCCCCGCCAATATATTCAATAAACATTTCCCAATCTTCTCTTATTCTATATGTTAGATCCGCAAATTACACATATTCCATCAGTTTAAGTTGTCATTCTTCTTTAGTTGGGACTTCGCTCATTTTCCATTTTGGGGCTAACAAAACATGGGCCACATTAGTAGCATACATAAATAACCTTTTTTAACACCTGGGAATTTCCGTCTGAATTATCCCCAACAAAAAGGACTCTGATTTATTTATTTTTTTGAAAAGTACTTTAAAACTTTTTTTCCAATTCATTGTAAATTATTTCCCAATACTCTTTTACCCTTTTACAGGTCCACCACATATGAAAGATTGTTCCCTCGACCTCATTGCATCTGCAGCACTTATCTGATTCGGCCTTATACAAGTCTAAGGTAAAGGTAAAGGGACCCCTGACCATTAGGTCCAGTCGCGGATGACTTTGGGGTTGCGGTGCTCATCTCGCTTTTTTGGCCGAGGGAGCCGGCGTACAGCTTCCGGGTCCTGTGGCCAGCATGACTAAGCCGCTTCTGGCGAACCAGAGCAGCGTACAGAAATGCCGTTTACCTTCCCGCTGGAGTGGTACCTATTGATCTACTTGCACTTGGACGTGCTTTCGAATTGCTAGGTTGGCAGGAGCAGGGACCGAGCAACGGGAGCTCACCCCGTTGCGGGGATTCGAACCGCCAACCTTCTGATCAGCAAACCCAAGAGGGCTCCGTGGTTTAACCCACAGTGCCACCCGCATCCTACTCGGAGGTAGATGCCATCTGCAAATCATGGATGTAATAATGGAATACTGAATGGTTTAGTTTATGAAAGCTATGCAGGGATTTATGTTATGCAAAATGAACCATGGAATGAATATTCTAAAACGTAAAACAGGAAGATTAATAAAAATTATAGAGGGGGGAAAGAAGTCCTGTCTTCTCTGTGTCCCGAATCTTCCTAATTTCAGTGTGGTGGGTTGTGGAGAGGCGTGGAAAAGGACAGGAAAGTTTTCTTCCCTGAACATCATCCTTAAGTTACCGTAGCTTCCACCCAAATCTGATTTGGGATGATTCCCTGCGACCCCAACCCAGATCTATTCTGAATACTCTTGGTGACCCCAACCTTCTCATGAGGCTTTTCAAGGCTGCAGCAGAGAGGATGGAATGGGGAACTTTCCTTCTCTCAACTTCGGGCAGATCCACACCACACAATTGAAGCTCATTCAGCAGAACACATGTAAATTGTGAAAAGTCCTGGGAACTCTAGTTCGATGCGGTTGCTAGGAGTTGTAGCTCTGTGAGGGCGAAACTACAGTCCCCAGAATTCTTTGGGGGAACAAATGTGATAATACGGTATGGATCTGCCCTTAAGCCACGCTGGAGGTCCATATTGTTTCGTATATAATACCCAGAGAATTTAAATCAGGCTGGGGAACCTCAGACTGAGGGCTGGCTGTGGTCCTCTGCAGGGGCGTAGCAACGGGGGGGGAGGCGGGGGGCGGGCCGCCCCGGGTTCCACCCCAGAGGGGGGTGACACTTTAAAAAAAAATTAATTTTTTTTTTTAAATTTTAACTTCATTGAAAAAAAGAGATAATAGACACACACACAACCCCCCACACCTCACAAAGTGGCACCATCAGAGGGGGGTGACACTTTTTTAAAAAATTATTTTTTATCATTTTTATTATTTTATCATTTTTTATTATTTTATTTTTTTATCATTTTTTATTATTTTTTATTATTTTAACTTTATTGGAAAAAAGAGATAATAGACACACACACACACACACACACACACACACACACACACACACACAAAACCCCCACACCTCGCAAAGTGGCACCATCAGAGGGGGGTGACACTTTTTAATTTTTTTAAGTTTTTTAAAAAATTAAAGTGGTGGGGGGTGACAAAAAAAATTCTGTCCCCGGGTACCACCTGGGCTTGCTACGCCTCTGGTCCTCTGGGCCTCTCTATGTGGCCCCTGAGACAGCCCAGTTCACACGCTTCACCCTACTGGAACGTGCCCTTGATCAGTGATGGTGCTTCTTGTTTTGAGGAGTATTGAAATCAATGGGCACTGCCGACTTAGGTTAATTCATTTCAATAGGTCTACTCTGAGTACAATTTAATTGGTGCTTGCTTATCCTCGATAAACCCCCTTTTTATATTATAAATAAATAAATTTTTTGCATTTCAATTTGCTACTTTGCACAATATGTTTTTGCCGACCTTGAATTTACATAAATGTTTACAGCGGTTATCTGAGCCTGGTGCATAGACCTCGCATTTGGTTTGTGGGTGAGCCCATTCCAAACAAGTGGCAGGTTTAAGAATATTATTGTTGGAGCCATTAAAAAAAAATAATGTTCTGGCTGGATGTTGCCCAATTAAACCAGTGTGTGGTTAAGACCAATGCAAATCTGTTCTGCAAAAAACAACAACACACAACTGGGATATTTGCTTATTTTGAGCTTTTGCTCTTCAGTCAAAAAAGCAGTTTTGCATCCCAGCAATTTAAACAAGACAGTCTTACAATCGAAAAGTCATGGCACAAAAGGAAAAAAGAGACAGGGAGGGAAGAAGTTGGGGAAAGCAAAACGTAGCACCAATCTTGAAAGTTATAGTAGCAGCTCTTATATCGGCAATATGCACTACGGCTAAAGGAGCGATGTCTGCACTTGGCAAATGAAAGCATTTTCAGGTAACAGGATGACTTGGGTTTGCTGAAAACTGGGAGAAATTGTCACACACACACACACACACACACACACAATTCAGGTGGATGGGTGGAAGTTTTGTATTTAATAATACAAAATATATTATCCGATATGGAATGGAATGGGACCATCACATTCCATTTCTTGGTTTTGCCTCTCTGATATGTTTTATGCTTTATATCACTAAAATAGCAACCCTGTGCCTTGTGGCTTCCCCCATTTTGTCCTTTGGTGGCGTCTGAGGGTTGTGAATGGTTGCACAACCTTGCTGTGCGAAAAGCAGATATCTGTGTTTCAACACAAAAGCACCCTGGAACGGGGCGTCCTGTTTCCCGATTGGTCACCTTGGCTTCGAAAAGCCCCTTTTGCAAATGTCCATAGGTCTGGCGTGTGCATTTGTGTCTGTGTGGAATGGTGCCAGAACGATGGATGAAAACCGTGTCTTGTGTCCCAGGCACACAGACAACACAGCTCCAATCAAACACGCCACAAGGGAGCCTGCCCTCCAGGGGAGTCACTGAAACCTATGATCCAGGCATGCCCTATAGCGGTTGCATTGTGGACAGAAGCCATTGCCCGTGTTAACTTGGTCCTGGGAATAGCCCTTAAATTATTGGATGCTCGGTTATATTCCCACGCCATGGGCCTTGGCAAAGGAGCAATGTTTGCCGGGACTCTGCATGGTAGCCAAAAGGCTGTTGTTGCTATTCTGGAAGGAACGTAAGCACATGCACGTACAGGATCACTTAGCAATCAGGAGACTTATCTATTTTTGCAGCATTTGAAAAAAGCTACTTTTAGCAGGCAGCACGAAGAAAATAAACACTTGGTTATTTCAGAATGGTTTGCTTGAACTATATGACCAGCAAGCTCTGTCGGAGCCTAGCTCCCCTCCATCCTTTTAACCCCTTGCTCTGTTTTTACCTGAAGGCCAAAGTGAGCAGGGATGTTTACATGGCAAAATGCACTCCTTAAGGTACCCTGATTTTGCAGAGTTATTATAAGCCCAAATGAAATTAGCAAATGCAAGTGACTCACACGTGATGCTTGTTCTACGAAAGAATGAACTGACAATACAAATTCTAATATTGCATCCGTGGGTCTCACCTTCTGATCCAGAATCCCATTTCTCCCCTAATCCTTCCTGCGGTTAATCGACGAGGAGGGAAATGCACTCTTGGCATGCTCAGAAGCTATTCCACATGTTGCAGGGTTTAACAGTGACCATGGGGGGGGGGGGGATAGCTTCAAAAGAACAGTCATAGTTGAGACTGAATCCTGGATTTAAATATTTAGAAAGCGGAATGTAGCATGATGCAGAGAATCAAAACCTGAGAAATCTGGTGGAGGAAAACAAGTCACGTATTCCACAGAATATCCCCTTTACTGGTATAAGACAGTTATAGGGAACGCTTCTTTCAGATATTTATTCTGAATGTATACTACTGCTCTAAATTTATAATGTTGATGCTTTTCGTACCCGAGACCCACCTATGACCCCCAAACTACAAAACGGCCAGGAGCACGTTTAATATTTTGTTTATTTAATTTGAAGTACACACATGTCATATTTCCATATAAATATTCCCAGGATGTCTTACATAGGAAGAATAAAGCACAACCACAAGAGTGATATGTTCGTATTCCTCTGTCTGACAGTGTCTACCCCCTTCTTTACCTTTCACAAATTCTTTTTATCCTAATAAACATAAACAGATGGAAACAGCCCATCGCAACCCATGAGTGGTCCTCAGTAGACCGGGGCACGATCCAGTTACTGGGTGCAGCCAGCTGGTTGAAAGTCAGTGCTCTAAAGCTGCCCTGTTTTTTCCTCAAAAAGCATACAACCTAAGACATGCACACCTCACAAACTGCTTATCTAACTCATTCCACAAATACCCTAAAACAATTGGGGAATATCTATATCGGAGTGGGGATGCTGACCATCTCAGGTAAATTCTGGGAATGTCTAAAACTCACAAATACACATCTGAATCTTGCTCAGGTAGGTATATGTGACTGCAAATAACCAGAAGACATGCAGAGACAATGCAAAGATAATCAATGCATTGATTATCCACTAGATATTGAAAGTGGGTCGTATATTGTATACATATGGATTCCAGATAGAGGTATCACAGAACCACATTTAAAGAACAATTCCCCTGCAAAGAATTGTGGGGCTGTTGTTTACCACCCACCCTACGCACAGCTCAGCACCCTTAAAAATCAATCAATCAATCAATTTTATTACAGCAAGAGCCAGCAACACAAAACAACATGATTCCAAACAAAAGAATCAGCAACACCACCACAAAGAATCAAAATCCAAAGGGCAGAACAGAGGATCAATGACGCAAAAATAATTTATAGTGTGTTTTTCAATAAAAGAGATTTACGTTTTCTGATAGCTAAGGTGCAGAATTTGGCCACAGCATAAGATACTGAGCTCAGAGAGTCTTCCAAAAGAAATTTGTGAAGAATTTCAGGGGTGAATTCCAAGTAGAATTGCAAGGGTGTAAATTTTGATAAAAGGGGTAATATAAGTCGAGATCATTCTTCACTGTAAAGTTCACAGTATAACAATAAATAATAAAAATCACATATCCCAAGATTCTTGGGATGGGGTGAGCAATTGTACTTTAAATGTATGCTGCACACACTGCCCCAGGGATGCCATTTGTATTCCATGAGTTTGGGTCCTTCATCTTGCACACAATGGACATATATACCTGATCATAGACTCTAGTCCACAACCACATTGGCCACCGCTGACCTGTTTGCCTTTCAGTCTCATTCAGATGTTTGGACACGAATATGGACACCAATCAAATTTGCGGCGTTCGCCTTGACAAATGCACGTAATACTTAAAACCCGCAAATTGTGCTTCCTTCTATAACATACACGCCAACGAGAAAGTCCGGTTGTAGCAATGGTTCCTCGGGACTAAGTCCCATCGGTCCCAGCAGGACTTACTTCCAAGTAAGGATGCTTAGCCTTGCAGCCCAAGAAGGGTGACACAACTATGCTTTGCTTCAGTTTAACAGGCTTGTGCCCATTTTCACAGCCGCCGTCAGATCAATCAAAGGACCAGAACATCGAAATCTGCCTTGTATTGAAAGCAGGGAAACATTTCTTGCCCTGCCTGGAGATGCCAGAAATTGAACCTGGGACCCTCATATACTGATATCAGAACCTAGGAACAACTTTGATGGAGTGACTCCAGATTGCTCCCAGAAATGGGAACATCCGTTCCCTTAGGTGCATGTTTCAAAGCACACCTAACATTCTTCTCTCCCACCGTTTCTCATCACAAATAGTCAGCAAGTAATGTTTAAATGAGCAGCGATATTTGTTTAAGGTAGGGGGCCAACCGGTAATCTTAGAAGTACATGCAGATTCTCTCCAAAGAGTAATATATGACTGGCACATTTAAGATCATCTAGCCAGTTGAGATGGCTTATAAGGAGAATCTGGAACTACCAGGCATTTTTTCATACGCAATGAGCACAGCCCCACTGAGGTCAACGAGTGGGGCTTACTCTGAGTAAGTGTGCATAAAACAGCAGTCTCAAACTGGTGCTTCAGTGAGCTTGAAGGCAAGTGCAAAACACCGATTGATGTGCCCCGGATTTCCCACCCGACAATCTCAGCACCGGAGAGATGTTCTAACCCGCTTGCAGCCATCTCACATTAAGAATGTTCATTGAGTCCGTCAGGATTTAAATGCCCAACCTGAACGTGGAAGCAAGCTGTTTTTGAGCTCAGCAGTTGCTAACCTGTGCTGCATTTTAGATTGGGGTTGCACAGATTATGAGGATCAGGGTTTCCATTGCCTTGACATTCCCCAAACCCTGGAGAGCAGCTGCCAAGGCAGGGTAGGTGATACTGAACCGCATGGACCATTAGTCTGACTCAGTAGAACACAGCTTGCTCCAGCACCCATAAATGTGTGTGTGAGTATGAATATAAATAATAAGAAGAAGAGTTTGGATTTGATATCCCGCTTTATCACTACCCGAAGGAGTCTCAAAGCGGCTAACATTCTCCTTTTCCCTTCCTCCCCCACAATAAACACTCTGTGAGGTGAGTGAGGCTGAGAGACTTCAGGGAAATATGACTGGCCCAAGGTCACCCAGCAGCTGCAGGTGGAGGAGTGGGGAATCGAACCCGGTTCACCAGATTACGAGTCCACTGCTCTTAACCACTACACCAATACACACCCACACACAAGATACGTATATTTGATGTCCCCTCTTGGGAGATGCAAAGGTGCTCACAATATTATTACACAAACAATGACTACTGATCTGAAGGGCTAAATATTGCATTCAGTATCAGAGGCAGCGTGACATGGTGAATGCCCTTTGCTTTGGAGGAAAAGCAAAAGAGAGGGCTTCTTGCACTTATTCATTAAAAAAAAATTATTTGTATGCCGCTTTTGCACACATGCGCGTGCGCGCACACACACACACACACACACACACGAGCAAACAAATCACACTCTAAGTGGCTTACAGAAAAGAAACAGCATCTAATAGCAAAATTAACAAGGGAGCTTCATAGTTTCACCTTAGTCCTAGAAACACTCACAGTTCTTCAGGCCTGGTTTGTTTCCCGGAGAAGTCTGGCTGGCCAGTGTGAGAAATGGGATTGTAAACTAGCAGGACCTCTGGCCTGATCCAGCAAGCCACTCCTTATACGCTGAACCTGGGGAATCCAGGGTTCAAATCCCCGCTCAGTCATGGAATGCACTTGGTGACCTTGGGCCAGTCCCAGTCTTTCAGCCTAACCTACCTTGCAAGGTTGGTGTGACTGGGGGGAAAATGGGAAGAGACCTGCATGTGCCGCCTTGAGCTCCTTAGAGGAAAGGAGGAATCAAAATGCAATAAAGAAAGAAGCACACTTTTCAACAAGCCCACATTCAATCCCAGCATAAATCAAAGCAAAACTTGTGTCTCCCACTGTTGTGCTCAGGTGAGAGTTTCTGTGAGTTCCCATACCTAATTATAGAGAGAGAGCCTTCCCAAAGCAATGGTCTGAGCATTTACTCTGGGATAATAATGTTGCTCTGTGTTCCTTACCATGCATGCTGTGGTCCTGCACACAGACTTCCAGTTCAAGATGACACAGAAAGAGATAAATATTAGAATCGTTCTACATCAGTTGCAAGTGGAGTTTCAGACCTAAGCACCAACACATCCACCTTCTTAAGCAAAAAAACAACAACTAGGACATCTTTGCAAAAGGGTTCCCTTACTCCCTTAAACTGGAGCTGCACAATATGGTTAGTTGCATTTATTCATCGCTTTCCCCCCAAGGAACATGTCTGAAAGCGCCTTACAAATCCACAAAAGGCCAAACCAGCCTTGACCATCATTTTCAAACCAAAAGCGTTGGAAACATCGGAACCAGCTGCCCAAATGGCGGCGATGTGGGGAAGCGCATAAAACACGCACACGAAAACACACACACAGATCCAGTCGGAGGAAATTTTAACCCTTTCATCCTCAGAGGGATTCCTTCTCCTCCTCCTCCAAATTATTTTTAGAAAATAAACCTACTCGCCTTGAGGAGAATCGCTGCGTTTAATTCCCAGCCCCCAATAAATCTCGCTGGATCCACAAGCCCTTTTCAGCAACGTCCATTTGTTTTCAAAAGCAATGGAATTACTTAATCGGAAGAGGTTTGAATGCAATCTTCATCTCACACCGAAGTCAATGTCAAAACTCCCATTTCCTTTGACTGGCTCTGCCTTCCACGCATCCCCTTCTAAACACCCAGCCCTGTGGCGGTCTAAAATCCCTAGAAACCAACGGCTTAACCGGTTTGTGAATCGGATTATTTGTTACCTATCAGTCTGGGGGGTTTGTTTTGTTTTATTTGCAAATTACCAGCCATGTTGCATCGAAAGGAGACGTGAGCTACATACCAACACGCTGTCCTGGGAGCCCGGCTCGGCTTTATCTCCTCCCCCCTCCCCCCACTAAAATCCATATATTTAGACACACTCTACTTTCATCACCCCAGTTATTAAAAAGAAGAAGAAGCCCACCTCTCCATACCGGCATGGTTCTTGCGGAGGTCGCCAAAGAGCGAGCCCGCGCGTTTGCGCATCTCCGTCTGCCCGTTGCATTCGCCCTCCAGCTGTGTGTTTTGTGTGTCGTTGTGTGATCCCTATGCAAGAATTTAATTCCCAGGCAGAAGTGGAAGCCCAAGCACGCCGCCGTCCTGCAGCACCGCCGCCCGCGCCGGCTCGTTGCTCGCTCTTCTCCCTCCCCCGTTTTAATTCTTGCAAACCTTTCCAGATTCCCCCCCTTTCAGGCATCGACTTTGCAAGAAAAGCGATTCGTGCAAGCAACTCTCTCTCATCTTCCCTGATTCCTTAGCCTCCAACACACACACACACACACACACACACACACACACACACACACGCTCCAATCTCCTGCACAGTAGCCCAACGGGAATGGGGTGAAGGATCTATAGATGGGGCGACACGCAGCTTCGGGGGCGCAGGGTTGCCTTACCATTGCAGTCCCGAGGTGGAGAGCCCACGATCGGCAGCTGGACGCCCTTGGATCTCCAGCCGGGGGAAGGCGAACTGCAGTCTTGTCGGGAGAAGTCCTCGGCGGTGGGGGCTCCTTTAGCGAAACGAGAGAGATTTCAAAAGGGTCTTTCCTCCCCGCAGCTTGGCGAACAGCTGCTGCAATGGTATCAGTGCACTGCAGTGCAAAAAACTGCCCAGACAAGCAGAGAAAGAGATGCGTGTGTGCGCGCTCGCAATTTTTTTAAAAAAAATAAATAAATCAGAAATCAACTCGGCTACGAAGGAATTAACATTCACTCCCAGTCCTCAGCGCTGCCTAGCGCCTTGAAACGACAGACTAGGAGTTGCCACGCCGTTGGGACGTGCCCGCGAAGGCATTTTCCTCGCCAAAAAATATTTATACTGAGGATGGTACGCTTTGTGGGGTTTTAAAACTTCTTTCCTTTGAGATGGAGTGGTTTTTAAAAATTATATCATTTGCTTTCTTCGCTTTTTTTTTTTTAAGAGAGAGTTTGATCCCGATCAAGCAAGATGCGAAGCCGAATCCGGATTTAAGAAGACATCTCTTGGAAGGTCTCTGTGCGCAAACCTGCCCAGGCAGGACTGCCGGGCTCTCGCGCGTCCTGCAGAAAAATTGCCCAGCTTTCCCTCGCCCTGCAAAGGGAGGGGAGGGGTAGAGAAGGGGGGCAGGCGATGGGAAGAGACCTGAGCCAATGGCTTGAGAGGGGTAGAGAAGGGAGAACCAATGGGCTTCAGGGAGAGGCGTGGCCTATTCAAACCAGCTGTTTAAGTCAAACTCTTGGTATCCAAAACTGCGTCCAGATTATTTCTCTCTGAGTTAAAGGTTGCGAGGAGCTGGAAAGTGGATGGTAGGTTCATGAGGACTGCCGGCATGAAAGTCTCCTTTAACTTTGAGAAAGAGAGAGAGTATATCAATCCATCAGTTTACTGTACTAGCCAAAGGCCATAGCAAATCAATACCATGCCATCAGTTTAAAATTTAACTCAAACAGCTGCAAATAAAAACAGCGGCCAAGGCAACTGACAGCAGCAACACCAACACAGTTACACTAACTAAATTTCAATTTAGACATCGGAAAACCCCTTACAATTTACAGCAATTTTATTCAGTTCCTAATTTTTTAATTATTATTATTAATTTTTTGCCACTGGAGAAAAAGAGCTACTTTAGGTGTCACTAAGACATTGTTGTCACACAACAGCCCCTGAACCCTTTCTATCAGGGAGAGCCTGTTTTCTTGTACCAACAGGGATTTTAGAAAGTGCCTCTTTGGATCCTTGCATTAAGGACAAGTGGACATATAATGAGGAATATATTCCAACTGAGGCTGAAAAAGAGAGTGTATATAACTATATACAGATATAATGGGAAGAGGAGGAGTCACCCTGTGCAGTTTATTCCTAGTGAAAATCATCAGTGCCCTTTACTCTGACGGGTTATGAAGTTTTGACTTCAGATTTCCATTCAGTCTATGAAATTCAAGGACTGCTCTTGAACATTCAAGCGATTTCTGCTGTCTATAGTTCCTTTTCTGTGCCCTGAGAGTATGACTCCGACCCGAGCAAATCATCCTTTTATAGGACTATACTTGAAATTTATAGCATTCTAGAGGTTTGCTGTGCTTTCCAAATGATAATTAAGATCAGAAGAATCCTGGAGAGCTAGTGTGGTGCAGCGATTAAAAGACCCAGGTTCAAATCTCCACTAGGCCCTAGTAGTAAGGAATGGATGTTTCCCCAAAACGTCTGCTATAAATACATTATTTGCACAATGGGCCCCACTTGATTGGCTAATTCCGGGACACTCCTCTAGGCCAATCAGGTTGTGGATTCACTTCCACCTGGAGCTGAATTGGGTGGCTCCTGCGGACCAATCAGACTGCTGCATTCTGGATCCTATTGTTCTAGGACCAATCAGACTGCTGCATTCTGGATCCTATTCAGCTCAGTACATAACAGCCCTGAATCTCACTGGGAAATCATGAGACAGCTACTCTCCCTCAGTTTAACCTACTCCACAGGGTTGTTGTGATGATAAATTAAGGGGCAGGGAGAGAACTGTCCATGTACTGTATGCCACTTTGAGTTCCTTGGAGGAAATATATGAGTAAATACCTGATTTATAATTGTTTTACTTTTTGGATGGCAGCAGTTGCGACCTTCGCAGACTTGGTATCGATAAGCAGCACAGAAAGCGGGAAGCATTATATGTGAGCACCATCTTTTGTGTAGGGATCTCAGGCAAGACTTCTCATCTGCAAAGAAGCAGGGAGGTGATTTGTACGGGAGAAGGAAGGTTGTAGCTTAGAGTGTAAGAACATAAAAGGAGCCCGCAGGATCAGGCCAATGGCCCGTCAGAGCAGCCACTTTGAAAACAGGATGCTGGGCTTAGATGCGCCATTGGTCGGATCCTGCGGGGATTTAATAATAATAATAATAATAATAATAATAATTTATTATTTATACCCCCCCCCCAATCTGGCTGGGTTTCCCCAGCCACTCTGGGCAGCTTCCAACAGAACATTAAAATACAATAATCTATTAAACATTAAAAGCCTCCCTAAACAGGGCTGCCTTCAGATGTCTTCTAAAGGTCTGATAGTTGTTGTTCTCTTTGACATCTGAAGGGAGGGTGTTCCACAGGGCGGGTGCCACTACCGAGAAGGCCCTCTGCCTGGTTCCCTGTAACTTGGTGTCTCGCAGTGAGGGAACCGCCAGAAGGCCCTCGGCGCTGGACCTCAGTGTCTGGGCTGAACGATGGGGGTGGAGACGCTCCTTCAGGTATACTGGACCGATTTCCTCATGTTCTTTTCTCCAAGAGTGTTGGCAGTGGTGGTGGGGTTTCCCTTTCCTATCTTTACCTTCCTCGCCTACCCATGTCTGCCTTTTTGCCTCTCGTCTGTCTCGCCCCACATCTGCTCCCCGATGATTGCAGCGTCTGTGGCCAGGCTTTCCTGCCAGGAGCCCAATATAAAATGTTAAAGTGCAAATAGGCAAAGGTAAAGTTAAAGGGACACGGGTGGCGCTGTGGGTTAAACCACAGAGCCTAGGGCTTGCCGATCAGAAGGTCGGCGGTTCGAATCCCCGTGAAGGGGTGAGCTCCTGTTGCTCGGTCCCAGCTCCTGCCAACCTAGCAGTTCGAAAGCATGCCAAAGTGCAAGTAGATAAATAGGTACCGCTCCGGCGGGAAGGTAAACGGCGTTTCCGTGTGCTGCTCTGGTTCGCAGGAAGCGGCTTAGTCATGCTGGCCACATGACCCGGAAGCTGTACGCTGGCTCCCTCGGCCTTTAAAGCGAGATGAGCACCGCAACCCCAGAGTCGGTCGCGACTGGACCTAATGGTCAGGGGTACCTCTACCTTTACCTTTAAAGGTAAAGGACCCCTGGACTGTAAGTCCAGTCGAAGACGGCTATGGGTTTGCAGCACACATCTGGCTTTCAGGCCGAGGGAGCCAGCGTTTGTCCACAGACAGCTTTCTGGGTTGTCAGCATGACTAAACCGCTTCTGGAGCAATGGGACACCATGACAGAAACCAGAGCAGCGCACGGAAATGCCGTTTACTTTCCCACCACAATGGTACCTATTTATCTACTTGCACTGGCATGCTTTCGAACTGCTAGGTTGGCAGGAGCTGGGACAGAATCCGTCACGGGGATTTGAACCGCCAACCTTCCGATCAGCAAGCCCAAGAGGCTCGGTGGTTTAGAACACAGCGCCACCCGCATCCCCTTGTTAAAGTGCAAATACTGGCATACTGATCCACTGCCTCACCAACCTCTGCTTGCCCTCAGCCAGCTCCCATCAACCTGCCTCCCTGCTTACAACCAGTTCAGGTGGCAACATTGCCCATCAACTTTCTCCTCCTTGATCTGGAGGTTTACCTTGTAGAATTTGACAGGGAGGAGGATGGAAAGAAAACTAGCACAGGGGAGCACCTCCAAAATGGGACAGTATTGCATGGTGGGGCTGGGTGGGTGCGGAATTCAATCGCGTCCCAGCACTAATTATTATTATCATCACTATTATTGTTATTAATTAATTGAATTTGTATACTGTCCTCCATATGTAGATCTCAGGGCAGTTCACATCATAAAAATACTCTAGGTTTTGCACCATCAAAGTGGCGTAAAACCCTGTGTCTCCCTAGCACAACAAATGCTATTTTTAATAAGACCTTTTGCAGCTTGGAAAGTAATGGGAACATGCCTTGAGAATCATGGGATGAACTGGTGTTTAATGGGAAGGCCTGAAAATACATGGGGGGGGGGGAAATAATGATGCACAGTCACAGCTGTTAAACCACACACACACCCCACCACAAAAAAGCAAAAACCAAAACAACCAAAAACAAATGCTCAATAAGGACTGGGTGCTGGAGGAGACTCTTGAGAGTCCCATGGACTGCAAGAAGATCAAACCTATCCATTCTGAAGGAAATCAGCCCTGAGTGCTCAATGGAAGGACAGATCCTGAAGCTGAGGCTCCAATACTTTGGCCACCTCGTGAGAAGAGAAGACTCCCTGGAAAAGACCCTGATGTTGGGAAAGATGGAGGGCACAAGGAGAAGGGGACGGCAGAGGACGAGGTGGTTGGACAGTGTCCTCGAAGCTACCAGCATGAGTCTGGCCAAACTGCGGGAGGCAGTGGAAGACAGGAGTGCCTGGCGTGCTCTGGTCCATGGGGTCACGAAGAGTCAGACACGACTAAATGACAACAAAGCATCTAACCTCCTCTTCAGCTTTGTGCAAGCGAATTAGGATGAATGCCCATTAAATAGCTTTCTCTCCATAGTCCCCATGTTGCCCTTGTATAACTCAACGGGGTGGGGGGAATGTGGCCAAAACTAAAACTATCTGTCTCTGTTTGCCATTGATTCTGGGTCAATCTGCCTTTGGGTTCCCTGTCTCCCACCCCATTTCGTTGCAATGGGCACCGCTACCAGTGATTCTTCCCTATATTTGCAAGGAACAATGATATCCAAAGGCACTGTCTGGACCAGTACTGTAATTGCTGGGTAGCAATCTTAAATCTGCCTAATCAAAATTGATAATGTTTCAGTGCACTTAATGTGTAGCACTAGAAGCCTGTCTCCCACTGTCTTCCCAGGTCCCCCCCCCCCCAGGTTAAGTTGTCTTCAAATGAATAAAAGACAATGAACAGCTCGACCTTCGGGTTTTCTGTCTGTCTAGCCAGAAATCAATATTAGGAACATGATCAAAAAAGGTGACAGCCAGAGGGGTGCATGGGGAATGATGTGAAAGGGGGGAGGTGACCTTTTGGCAAAGACACAGGGGGTTGCAGGGGAAATAGATCGTGCCAGGAAGAAGAAGAGTTTGGATTTGATATCCCGCTTTATCACTACCCGAAGGAGTCTCAAAGCAGCTAACATTCTCCTTTCCCTTCCTCCCCCACAACAAACACTCTGTGAGGTGAGTGGGGCTGAGAGACTTCAGAGAAGTGTGACTAGCTCAAGGTCACCCAGCAGCTGCATGTGGAGAAGCGGTGAATCGAACCCGGTTCACCAGATTACGAGTCTACCGCTCTTAACCACTACACCACACTGGTTTCTTTTTAGAAGATAGGTGCTTTGCAGATATACAGATGTTGAAGAATGTCATCTCTCGTCGGCGCCACCCATTATAGTCTTAGGGCTGCATGAATTACCACTCTCACTGAAACATGGGTTCTGTGATCTTGTGGCTGCATAAACATACAGGGAACTTTTTTGGCTCAGCGTTTAATTGATTCTATGAAAGCAATACAGGCTCTGCAAAATGCCAGAACGTCATTCCACAATAGCGGAACATCAGATTGTGCCCCCAAATACTGTTTGAAGCAGAATTGGCCCTTTTAGAACCAAAACAAAAATCCACGACTGATCAATCTTTCGCTTCCAGCCATCTCTGACACCGAGGTTTCTTCGTCTCATCTTTGGCAGCGTGTTGTTTAATCTGCTTCCTGCATTACGCTCTGCCCAGACAGACCTTTCCAGATTTATTAATGACTGGCTTGTGGCTAAACGCAGAAGTCTCTCTCCCACTCTGATCCTGACTTCATGCATCAGCAGGCATTTTCCACCATGGACCGCTCACCTTTCCTCATCGTTTTGACGGTGACAGATGTCTTTCTGATTAGGCTTTCCATCCAACAACGTTCATCCCTTTTCTCCGACACATCTGTCAACAGCGCCAGGTCAAAATCACTCTTAATCTCTTGACCTCTCCGTGTGATGACCTCTCTGCCTCAGGAAGCCAAGCCATTCCCCCTTTCAAATGGCTTTTCAGCATCTAGTAAAGACTTTTTGCTGTCGCACCAAGCCTTTGTGTTACTTTAAGATTTATTATTATTATTATTATTATTATTATTATTATTATTATTCAAACTTCATTCATTTCATCACTTCAGTCATGTTACATTTATCATTAGAATAATAGAGTTGCAGAGTTGGGAGGGACTCCAAGGGTCATCTAGTCCAACCCCCTGCAATGCAGGTATCAACAGCTGAAGAATCCCTGACGGATGGCCATCCAACCTGTGTTGGAAAACCTCCAATGAAAGAGAGACGACCACTTTCCAAGGTGGCCTGTTCCACTTTCAAACAGCTCTGAAGTTAAATCTGAACCTCCACAAAAACTCCTCTAACCATCCCATTTGCATGTTGTTGTTTTTTGTATACTTCCCTCCAATGCATATTTTTTCATTGCATTTTTTCCTGTTGAAAATATGCACCTTACATGCATTTTAATAAAGCACAAACCCAAATGCAACTTTTTGCAGAGCCAGTGTGGTGTGGTGGTTAAGAGCGGCGGACTCGTAATCTGGGGAACCGGGTTCGCGTCTCCTCTCCTCCACGTGCAGCTGCTGGGTGACCTTGGGCTAGTCACACTTCTCTGAAGTCTCCCAGCCCCACTCACCTCACAGAGTGTTTGTTGTGGGGGAGGAAGGGGAAGGAGAATGTGAGCCGCTTTGAGACTCCTGAAGGGGAGTGATAAAGCGGGATATCAAATCCAAACTCTTCTTCTTCTTCTTCTTCTTCTTCTTCTTCTTCTTCTTCTTCTTCTTCTTCTTCTTCTATTCAGATGCAGATTGTACCTAATGCCTCCATCCACCCCTCATCTTAACAGGTTGATTCCCCCCCCCCCCCAATGGATGAGAGCCTGCTGTGGAGCGATACCTGATGCGACGATGCAACTGAATGGAGACCGCCACACAGGAAATATCAGGAGTTACAGGTGCCCCAAAGAATGACTGAAAATACAGGTAATTTTGCTACAAGGGAAAACAGTATCACAACATAATTTCACTCAGCCCAACTTTAAAGAGGGATGGTGGAAAATAACCTCCCAAAGAGCTGCATTTCAACCTCATTTTGTCTGTGGTAACTTTCACGTCGTTATTTCCCTCTCTGACAGAAAATGGGGCAGAAGGTTTCTTCTAGCCTTTAACTCTGTCACGAAAGACAATTTTGTTGCCGGGTTTTTCAGCAAGGAGCTCAAACCGCCAACAGTAGCTGCGGCGTTAACAGCGGGTTTCTGTGATCAGCAATCTGTTTTCCGAGCCGGCAGGCTCCTATGGCTACGTCTGTGTTTTATTTTATTTTGCCCTGTAAAACAAGCCGTTCCATTAATAGCTCTGCCATTAAGAGCTATATCTGTGTGTGTGTGGTTGTGTGTCTAAATGGGCATAATGGTCTGGAAATCCCGAGAGAGAGATTGAGTACTGGCAACGCTCTTGGGGGAAATTAGCTGGTGCAATAGGGTCTGTGGATGTCACCGATTGTCAAAAGACATTCCCAGTTTGTGTGTGTGTGTGTGTGTGTGTGTGTGTGTGTGTGTGTATTTGCACAAACCCCTGGTTAGATTCACAGAACTAGATGGACCTCAGGGCTCTTCAACCTCTCCAGATGCTATTAGCCTTCCTAGCTAAATTCAATTTGCTTATCAAAAAGCTTGAGAGCAACATTTGTGTCGCTCCCAGGCATGCTCCTCTCCAAGTGTCAACCAGACTGAGACCTGCTGAGGTTTAACAATAAAAGAGTGCAGTGATCGGATCAATACCAGGCATCCTCAGGAAGTTGTCAGTGCACCAACAGCTGCCCTGGAAAAATCTCAACTTCTGACATACTTTGGCCACCTCATGAGAAGAGAAGACTCCCTGGAAAAGACCCTGAGGTTGGGAAAGATGGAGGGCACAAGGAGAAGGGGACGACAGAGGCATAGCTGTCAACCCTCCCCTTTTTGGCGGGAAACTCCCTTATTCCAATACCGTTTCCCACTGCTATCCTGGATTGTTGATATCCCTTAAATTTCCCGGATTTCAAAGGAAGCAGCTCCTCTCCCTCCCTGCCGGCCAGGGAGGCTCCTCAGCTGCGTTGCTCGGCTGCCAATAAGGAGTCTGAGACCGACTGGGGGCGGAGCTTGCATGCCTTGTGCAGCCAGACCCTCACGCCCAACCAGACAGACAGCCTGCCTGCCATCTACGCGCTCGCTCTTTCGCTCACCCGTTTGCGTGCAGCCTCTGGAGCGCAGGGTGGTGAGACTACTTGGTGCCATTGCACTGCCCTCGTGGCATCCCTTATTTTCAAATCCGAATGTTTTGGGAAATCCCTTATTTTCAAATCCAAAAGTTGACAGCTATGGACAGAGGACGAGATGGTTGGACAGTGTTCTCGAAGCTACCAACATGAGTCTGCCCAAACTGCGGGAGGCAGTGGAAGACAGGAGTGCCTGGCGTGCTCTGGTCCATGGGGTCACGAAGAGTCGGACACGACTAGAGGACTAAACAATAACAACAACAACTTCAGTAGCTTGGGGCCTCATCAAACCTAAATGCAGCCCTGTTCTTGCTCCTGATCTACAAAGTATTTTGGAAATGCATCCTCTCTCGTCCTCCTCCCTCTAGCGTAGGCCGTTCTCCGCCAGGTAATCTGAAAGAGGAAGCTTCATACAGTGACAGCCTATTCTTCAGATATATTCCAGAAGTTTATTCCTTTTGACTATGAATTGCTGCCTCATCATTTATTGATGGCCGCTGGAGCTCTGCTGCCGTCCAAACGCGGGTTTTTAATTATGGCATGAATTTTTCACAAGGGGGATGAAGCGAGGAGGGGGGGTGAAGTTTGCAGAGCTCTGCGCAATGCTTATCTTAAGTTGTCAAAGAGATCTGCCCCCACCCACGGAGGGATCGGCTTGTCAATGCTGATCCAGCTCACAGTTACATTTCATTTTCTATTATTATTATTATTATTATTATTATTATTATTATTATTACAAAGCAACCAGTCAACAGTGACCCCACAAAGACTTTGATACCTCTGGTATCCTTTGAGGGTGTTAAATATAATAATAATAATAATAATAATAATAATAATAATAATATATTTATACCCCGCCCATCTGGCTGGGTTACCCAGTTAGACTGCTCCAGAATTCAGGAAGGCTGTGCACAGAAGCTCTGCCTGGATATTTATAGTAATAGAATCATGGAATTGTAGAGTTGGGAGGGACCTCAAGGGTCATCTAGTCCAACCCCCAACAATGCAGGAATCTCAGCTAAAGCATCCATGAGAGATGGCCATCCAACCTCTGCTTAGAAACCTCCAAGGAAGGAGAGTCCACCACCTCCCGAGGGAGATGGCTCCACTGTCAAACAGCTCTTACTGTCAGAAAGTTCTTTCTGACGTTTATTCGGAATCTCCTTTTTTGTAGCTTGAAGCCATGGGTTCAAGTCGTACCCTCTTGAGCAGGAGGTAGTGCTGGCTTAGGTTTGCATATGTGCTGGGGTGCTCCTGCGATTGAAGCGGACATTGACTGTCCATGAATTACAACCATAGGAGTCGGGAACCTCAAGTATTCATCAGGGCCAGCTATGATGTAGTGGTTAAAAGCTGTAGTCTCGTAATCTGGTGAACCGGGTTCGCGTCTCCGCTCCTCCACATGCAGCTGCTGGGTGACCTTGGGCTAGTCACACTTCTCTGAAGTCTCTCAGCCCCACTCACCTCACAGAGTGTTTGTTGTGGGGGAGGAAGAGAAAGGAGAATGTGAGCCGTTTTGAGACTCCTTCGGGTAGTGATAAAGCGGGATATCAAATCCAAACTCTTCTTCTTCTTCTTCCATGTTGGTCCCACATGAGCTGATAAAAGGGTCAAAGAGGTAACTTACAGGGTCCCATAGACAGGGGTCAAAACTGGGCCCAGACCGAAGGCCAGGCGGATCAGCTCTGTCTTGCAGGCCCTGCAGAAGGATGTCAAGTCCCGCAGGGCCCTGGTCTCCTGCGATAGAGCGTTCCACCAGGCTGGGGCCAAAGCCAAAAAGGATCAGCTCCACATATACCCCGAATTATGGGACAAATTGAGGAGACGGGAGAAAGGTTCTCATATCTCCAAGGTGGATCACAGCATTAGCAAGTGTCTAGAGTCATTTCCAAGCCAGTTGTCCAAAAACTGTTGGGTATAGTTCAGTTCAGTTCTTTATTTGACCGTCAGTCAGAAAAGATACATTTCCATACAAAATTAAAACATCTAAAATGACTAAAAGAACTTTGGAGTAAAACATAGCCAACAATAAAATGAAGCTATACAGATAAGCCCATGTCAATGCTGTTGTGACGGATTGGCCCTAAAATGAAGGAGTTATTACCTCCCGGTTCATAAGGAGTTAATCCACCCTCACTTTGAATGGCAGCTCATCCTTTAGGGGCGGGACCATCCCCGGTTTAAAAGGAGGGAACGGCCGTTTTGACAGTTGAGAAGAGGGAGGGTGTGTGTGGTGACAGGGAGAAGAAGGGTGTGGGGCCAGGATAGTGGTGGTATAGGTTAGGTTTAGTTTATCGTGAAACTATACAAGTACTGTTACTGTAAACAAGATTGTGAACGCATGAAGCTTTAAATCGACTATGTTCTATAAGAAATAAAGTTCAGTTCTTTTTGTGCCATAAAGGAATCGTCGTCATTATTAATCCAGCGGGGTATCAAAGCTCACAGAGGTGTGTACTCAGGAAGGGGACAAAACTTACCTGAGGAAAGGGTTTTAGTTTGTGTCTCAGAGTCACACAGAGAGGGGTTAGAAGGTGAAGACCTGGAGTGCCATTAAGTTGCCAGAAGTGTGAGGCAAATCAATACAGTGGGGAGACGAGCTGAGGGCTGCACTGTAGGCAAAAGGTGGTTCACCTAAATAGCCCCGAGCATTAAGGATACCAGGCCACGTAAACTGGATACGGACTCTCATTAATAAGAAAAACATTTTAGTGAGAGGGAGTTGGGTTCGAGGACGAACCTCCTTTCGAGTGAGAGAGAGACAAGAGGGAGGGGGTTCGTCGCAGCTGTCAATTTTAATCTTGCGATGCTTAAGAACTAGAAAAAGAAATTTGGCCACCAGGGAGGCTGTTTTTCCAGTAACATTACTCAACAAATATAGAACCTGTCTTTCTCTGGATAGAGAGCTAATTGGACATAGGAGTGGAGCTATAAGATTTTGCCTGAGATCTGCATAGAAAGGGCAGGTCAGGAGAATATGTTCGGTGGACTCTACCACTCCCAAGGCACAACGACAAGTTCTCTGAGCGTATGGGACTCCCCTGAACCTTCCCCACAATACCGCAGATTCGAGGACATTTAATCTGGCCGCTGTGAGGAGAAAACTGTTGGGTATAAGCAGCCTTGCATGCCTCCGGTCATGAGGCTATTCGATAGTCAGGGAAAATACGCTTTGTGGTTTTTCACTAAGCTCTGCCCTTTTCTCCTGCTCTCTCTCTCTTTCTTTCTTCTCCCTCTTTCTTCCATGAGAATGCCATGAAGGTGGCTCCAGTTGTGCAGTAAAAATCCGAAGCCATCCTTAAGACTATGAAGCAACTGTAAATAGAGTTCTCTTTTGTTTTACCAGTCGGACTCCAGTGTATTCCCACCCCCTTTAAGTAATGCTAGTGGTGTCTGAATGAGACAGAACGGGTGGTAGGACTGAACAAGTTCCTGGCAGCTCCAGCTTCCAAGCTTCTAAAACTCTCATGTGCCAACCATTTATATTTTTAGAACCTAACAAACATATCACTGTCGATATTTCCCCGCAGCAAATCCAGGTTGTCTGGAGAAACACAAGGAGCTCAACAAGCAGCAAGGGGAATATTTGTCAGGGTTGCACCAGATGAGCAGGAGTGGTGGCAAGCCCCCCTAGGCGAAGCGGCAACCACCGAAGAGTCCAGAGAAATGGAGGGATTCTCACCTGAAGAAGACTGGTGGCAACACTCCTCAGAAGAGGAAGAAGCAGATGGGGAAGAGGGAAGGCCAGAACAGGAGGAGGAAGAAGTTGAGCCAGAATCAGGCCCTTGTGAGGAGAGGAGCCAGAGGGCCCCCTCCCCTCCTCCCATCTCAGCTGTAGAGCGTAGAGCTGAGAAACGGAGGAGCAATTGGAGGCAGTTGCAGCTCATAAAAGGCCTGGTGGTGAGCTGGCTACTTAAGGAAGGCCGGCTGCTTCCCTCACCAGCACCTGCAACTGCTGTGCTGAAGCACGTGGTTGTGCCTGCTCATCCTATTCCTGGTTCCTGTGTTCCTGACTTTGGCTTCCTGACTCCTGGCTTCCTCCTGACCTCGGCTTCGTGACTTCGGCTTTCTGACTCCTGGCTTAATCCTGACCTCAGCTTCCTGACTTCTGGTTTGAACTGACTGGCTGGCTTCTGACCCGGACTGTTTAACATCGGCTTTATCAGACTGACTGCTGCTCTTCAGTGCGCCAACTTCTTGGCGTCCTAACAATTTTAGTTTGATGGAGTTTAGCTTTTCATCCCAGTGAGTTTTTCCCAGGAGGCTCCAATCACATTGATTGGGGGAGGGATGAAAAATGATTCCTTTTCATTTTGACCTATGCCTTTGCCTGTGCAAATCCATGGTGAGATCTCAAGTGGGTTGCAAAAAGATCAGTGTGTGTCTGTGTGCTGGGGAAGGAGTCTGTGGAATCGGTGCTGTTTTTCCGTTGCTCCTCCCCCAGGGAGAAGAGACTGCACCCCCCAAAATTTGGGGCAGGGTGAGAAGTCTGCTTGGCATAAGTCAATTTCCTTCATTTCTCATCCTTCCTCTAATTAACTCAGGCTGACTATCTTGAGGTGATGTCATTTTATCCTCATGACAACTCTTTGTTGTTGTTGTTGTTGTTAGTCGTTTAGTCGTGTCCGACTCTTTGTGACCCCATGGACCAGAGCACACCAGGCACTCCTGTCTTCCACTGCCTCCCGCAGTTTGGTCAGACTCATGTTAGTAGCTTCGAGAACACTGTCCAACCATCTCATCCTCCGCCGTCCCCTTCTCCTTGTGCTCTCCATCTTTCCCAACATCAGGGTCTTTTCCAGGGAGTCTTCTCTTCTCATGAGGTGGCCAAAGTATTGGAGCCTCAGCTTCAGGATCTGTCCTTCCAGTGAGCACTCAGGGCTGATTTCCTTCAGAATGGATAGGTTTGATCTTCTTGCAGTCCACGGGACTCTCAAGAGTCTCCTCCAGCACCAGAATTCAAAAGAATCCATTCTTCGGCGATCAGCCTTCTTTATGGTCCAGCTCTCACTTCCGTACATTACTACTGGGAAAACCATAGCTTTAACTATACGGACCTTTGTCGGCAAGGTGATGTCTCTGCTTTTTAAGATGCTGTCTAGGTTTGTCATTGCTTTTCTCCCAAGAAGCAGGCGTCTTCTAACTCTTAGAGGTCAATGAAGCTCATAGAGAGGTCCAACATGCTATCTGACTCCCTCCTGTTCTCTCAGAGATGAGACTCGCTTTTTAATCTGTGTTTCTGGTAATAGACTGTCCCCATTTTGACATTGGGGGACATTGACCTTACTGCCTGGAGCATTGGTTTGTTCCCACAGCTCCCTGATCACAGCAGACTGATAGTCCCAGATTGGCCCTGGTAATGTTGCTGTGGCTGTATGAGGAAGCCTGCCACCCTAATGACTATGGGCAACAGGATCCTTGGAAGGAAACCAAGCCTTATGTGGAACAGTTTGGAAGTCCCGAGCCTCAAGGAGGTTAGATTGGTCTCAACTAGGGCCAGGGCCTTTTCAGCACTGGCCCCGACTTGGTGGAACGCTGTCACAAGAGACCAGGGCCCTGCGGGATTTGACATATTTCCGCAGGGCCTGCAAGATGGAGTTGTTCCGCCTGGCCTTCGGCTTGGACTCACTCTGACCCCTTATATGGGATTTGGTATATAAATCCCCCCCCCTTTTTTTTGCTGGCCCATGTAGGACCAGCATGGATAGCAGGCTCGGGTGAATATCTTATGTTTCCTCCCTTTATGGTCTTGATTTATGGGCTACTACTAAAATGAGGCTGCATTTTAAGCTGTATTTTAAGCCGTATTTTAATTAACTGGTTTTTTCTTCTTTTTCTTCTTTTTTCTATTGTGTTTTATTGTAATTTATATTCAGTGTTAGCTGCCCTGAGCCTGGCCCTGGCCAGGGAGAGTGGGGTATAAATAAAAAATTATTATTAAAAAACTTATAATTATTAGTTGAGGGATCACTACAGCATAACAATTTGGAAGGGAGGATTGGTATGAAGGCTTCCAGGACAGAGAGTGGTGCAGCTTATTCCAGAGGGACTCCTGGATTCCAAAACAACCTCACAGGGCTATCTACCACAGTTTAAGAAGGATATTGACAAGTTGGAACATGTGCAGAGGAGGGGGACCAAGATGATCAAGGGTCTGGAAACCAAGCCTGATGAGGAACGGTTGAAGGATCTGGGTATGTTTAGCCTGGAAAAGAGGCGACTGAGAGGAGATATGAGAGCCATCTTCAGATACCTTAAGGACTGTCACATGGAAGATAGAGGAAGCTTGTTTTCTGCTGCTCCAGAGAGGAGGACTCAAAACCAAGGCATTCAAATAATATGGAATGAGATTCCTACAAAACAGTAGGAAGAACCTTCTGACACTAAGAGCTGTCCGGCAATGTAATGGGCCCCCTCGGAAGGTGGGAGCCCATTACATTGGGTTTTTTTAAATAAAAAAAGTAGAGCTTGGATGACCATCTGTCAGGGAGCTGTGAACCCTGCATTGGAGGGGGCGGTCAATTAAATGATCCTTGTGTCCCCTTGCAACTCTATGATTCCGTGTCTGAATTGCTGTTAATAATAATAATAATTTTATTATTTATACCCTGCCCATCTGGCCGGGTCCCCCCAGCCACTCTGGGTGGCCTCCAATAAATATCAAAATACATTAAAATATCACAAATTAAAAACTTCCCTAAATAGGGCTGCCTTGAGGTATTTTCTGAATGTCAGATAGTTGTTTATCGCTCTGACCTCTGATGGGAGGGCGTTCCACAGGGCGGGCGCCACTACCGAGAAGGCCCTCTGCCTGGTTCCCTGTAGCTTTGCTTCTCGCAGTGAGGGAACCATCAGAAGGCCCTCGGCACTGGACCTCAGTGTCCGGGCTGAACGCTGGGGGTGGAGACGCTCCTTCAGGTATACAGGACCTTGCTTTCTAAAACAATGGACAGCCAAAAGAACCGTGAAATCAGACAAAGATAACCTGAAGTTTTATTAGGGATCTTTGAACAATCTCTGTGCCAAAAACATTGAACATCAGTGTCTTGTAAACAATCTGTGAATTACAGCCTCTGTTCTTGCTGTAAAATATTGGAATGGAACATATTTGCCTTACTGCGAATGATTGGCCTCCTGGTGCTTGGCAGATCTCGGTGGCTATAAAAATTAGCTATTACAAAAGACCCTGGGAAGATGCACAATAAACACTCGTGGATAGTTGAAGACCCTTCTTGATGTACTGGAACAAAATTAAATCACTTGAAGGAGTTTGCCAAGAAATACTAACATATCGTACAAGTGCGGCAGAGTTCCCAGCTGCAGTTTCAAGGATGACAGCCTCCGTTCTGCAACGATATTATCTGCATCTTCCCCCCATTTTATTCTGATGAATATAGACTTGTTTTTCTGAACCAGAAATTCAGTGTGAGATTATATTAAATACACTGGAGGAGTAAAGTGTTACAGTCAAATTGATGGTTATTATTATTTAAAGTTATTAGTTGCTTGCTGCCTTACAGGTC
Organism: Darevskia armeniaca; assembly: GCA_034641395.1. Lineage (NCBI taxonomy): Eukaryota > Metazoa > Chordata > Lepidosauria > Squamata > Lacertidae > Darevskia > Darevskia armeniaca. The sequence continues at coordinate 298,402 of JAWWNF010000904.1, forward strand.
TCTGAGTGACATACGACATGACATGTTTAGGGAAGCGACATGGCGTGTTTAGGGAAGTTTTTAACGCTTAATGCTGTATTATGTTTTTAATATTTGGTTGGGAGCCGCCCAGAGTGGCTGGGGAAACCCAGCCAGATGGGTGGAGGATAAATAATAAAGTATTAGTATTAGTATTATTATGCATTTACAAAGATAAACATAAATACATTACACCATAGGAAACACCCCCCCCCCCACATTAGCATTTTCCTACAACATACAAAAAACAGTCCCTAAAGGAAGCTTGGGCAGCACTCTAAGTATAAAAGAGAATCAACTCAGTTCATTGAAGGCCTGGGGGGAAAGGTAGGCTTTCGCTTGCAACTAAAAGGATATCAGTGAAGGCACCAGGAGGACCTCACTTGGGAGAGCATTCCACAGATAGGGAGCCACCGCTGAAAAGGCACACATTTAGAATCAGAACTCAGAGTATGATAGAACGATAGCCATACGTTAGGGGTGGGCTTTGCCTCTGCTTGGGCATCTAATAGCAAGACAAACTGAGGTGATTTGCATGCTTTTGCCCAGTTGTGCCACGCCCTCACAGCATCCGATGTCACTCCTGAGAAAAGGCATTGATATTCCAACCATTCTGCATATTGTAGCTCTGTGAGTAGAACTGGGGTTTCGCGACAACTCCCAGCACCCTTCACAAACTACACATTCCAGGATTTTTTATTTTTTATTGGCGGGGAAGCCATGACTGTTTATTTTATTTTTAAAAAATATTTTTTATTAAAGATTTTCTTGATTTACAAAGGTATGTGTAATGTCTCTCTTGTATTTGTTCCATGTAACATTTTTACAAATCAGTTTTGTTTGTTGAGACATTGGGAAGAAAAGGGGGAACCCATGGGGAGATGGGTGGGGTGGGGTGACAATGTCTCTATTTTACTTAGTATATGTAGGGTTTGGTGTCAGCGTTGTTTGTGCAGGATCTTTGTTGATCGCTTGTGCTCCTTTGGCGGTGAGAGAGGTCGGGGTTGGCGTACGGTATGATTGTTCATTTGTGTTTGGCTGTGGTGGTCTTTGGTTTCCTGTGTGAGTGGGGTGGGTGAGTGTTTTTGATCGGGTTAGCCATATTGATTTGCATGCTGTCGGTAGATTTTTGTCATTGTCTTGTTGGGCTGTGTGTGTGATGAAGGGGAGCCATACCGGGGTGAAGGCGTCTTCTTCTATTAGGTAAGATAAGCAAGCAAGTGCTAGAAATCACCCCAGAATTGGTCTTGCTAAACATCTTCCAAGACAACAATGCCCACTTACACCACAAAGAACTCATAACCCACCTACTCTCAGCAGCTAGAAACATCATAACCAGACCTGTCAGGAGTAAGCATGGACAAAGGGTACTAAATAGTATGGGAAACAGCCCTACTAGAAAAACTAACCAGTAAGCTGAAACTGACACAGGGACAAATAGTAGCCATGACTGTTTAGAATGGCATGATATTGCTTTGAACAAGCAGAACAGATTGACCCCCTTTGAGCTCTCCATGGTCCTGATCTTTGCTTAGTACCTGCTGAGCTCTTCTGGCCCTGCCTAAGAATTCTGATTGGAACCAGTTTTTAGGTTCTAGCGGTGGTGGGAGACCTCAGTCCTGGTGGCTGAATGTGGTCCTTCATGCTGCTTGCCTTGCCCTTGGGCCTCTTCTCAGGAGGTCTCCCCTCTCCAGGCTGCAAACCACCCCAGCCCTGCTCCACACCTGGTGTAAGGGTTTTTGCCTGGCTGGAATGTTTCATTGAATTGTGACAATGCCTCTTGTTTCCTTGGATAAAGAGATGCATGTGTAGAAACCTAAGACTTTGGCGCAGCTGGAACATCCACTTCTTGTCTCAGCTGGTAGAACACGAGGCTCTTAATCCCAGGGTCATGGGTTCAAGGCCCACAGCTGGGCAAAAGATTCCTGCATCGCAGGGGGTTGGACTGGATGACCCCCGTGGTCCCAACTCTATGAGTCTGTGATCATATCCATTGCCCTGCCCCCTTTTGCTTCTGGCCCCACCCACTGGTGGCATGCAGCCCCCAGAAGGACATTGTGATGGCCTGGGATTCAGACTCAGATGCTGAACCTGAGGGATCCCAGCCTGCACAGGATTCCCCGCCTCCAGAACCAGCAGAGCCAGGGCTAGGGCTTGAGTCTGAAGGGTCCTCACCTGTGCTGTATCCTCAGGTGCAGGCATCATCTGAGTCTGCTCTGGCTCCTGATGGGATGGAGGACCCATTGCCTGCAGGTGCTCCACTCTCAGCCCTGTCAGAGGAAGCTGAGGTTGCCCCTGGGTCCGGTAGCCCACCAGCCTCTCCTGAGTTGCAGAGGATCAGGGCAGAGAGGCGAAGGTAACTGAGTTCCCGCAGGAGGAGTGCTCGCCTCCAGGCCAGAAGGAGAGGCGAGTCACAAGAGGATCGGGGCCGCCCTATGCCTCGGGGCAGATAAAAGCCGGCCAGCCTCAGCCCCAAGTTGCGGGAGCAACATTGTTGGTTGCCAGTGTTCCTGCTTGAGACCTGTTTTGCTTTCCTGCCTGAGCTCCTGACCCGCCCTGGTTTCCTGCCTGCATACCTGTTCCTGACTTCGCCTAACTCCCTGCCCTGCACCCAGCTTCAGATACTACGGACTGTCTCTACGTTGAACCTTTGACCACGGACCGGACTTGGACCTCGCCTCTCGGGTAACCCACGGGACCAGCACAGACGTCCTTGGATGGGAAAAGGGCTCCCCACCCCCTGTTTAGACAAAGTGGAAGGAGCTCAAGCGAGCAGCATTAAATGGCACTGAGATTTTAATGGAGGCGGGGAGGGTTGAGGCGAGGCCGCTTGCTTGCAGGCAGAATGCTGTACCAGTTATTAAATCACACAAGATTCGACCAATTAGAAGTATATGAGCATATAATCATTTTAAGGCATCAGCTGCTCACCAGCCTTTCCCAGCGCACATCGTCCGGCAGGAACGAAAACACAATGCAGTCAAAACATCATTAAAAAGCTCCATTACAGAAGCCGTAAGGAAACTTTGAAAACAGACGATGAATCGTACAACACCCCTCCCCCCCCTCCCCAGCCAACCTCCCACCAACCCATGTGCTGGCCATTTGTTCCAACATATGTTTTGAAGGCTCGGATGGCTCCCTGCGAGATTTCTCCCCCGAAAACACAACATGGCCCCAGCTTTGATTGTACAAAGCCCTCTCTGGCTGCCAAGACTCGCTTTGTTCTGTGCAGAATAAAGAGCAACAGTAGTCAGGCTAGGGATCAGAGTCAGGTTTTGAACAGGGGTGCGTTGGGAAGGGAGCTCTGCCCACGGACTCCAGCATGAGCCAAGGGGAAGGATCACAGAATCTCCGTTTCCCCCATTCACAGAGGAAAGGGGGAAAGTGCTGTGTGTTTTCCAAGTTGCACCCTTGCAATCAGAGGTCAGCTTGCTCCCAGGTAACTATGCAGAAGATGACAGTTAGACCACATGGCTGATCAGGGTTGATGACCCAGGTCCACGCAGCCAAATTCCAACCACCTTTTGCCAGGTCACTATTCTGATTCTAATAAACGAGGCACGGTGCTATATACCATTGCTGCTTTGGTGCATATATTTAAAGCTCCATGTGTTCACAAGGTCACGAACTTGCCAGAAATCTATGCCACAACAGGGCCTGACATCATAATTCCCATCCCATTGAATTCTTGGAGCTCAGTTGTAGAGACTCTGCTGTGTACCCAGAAGGTCCTCACCAAGACACTGTAGAATCATAGAATCATAGAATCATAGAGTTGGAAGAGACCACAAGGGCCATCCAGCCCAACCCCCTGCCAAGCAGGAAACACCATCAGCGCATTCCTGACAGGTGACTGTCAAGCCTCTGCTTAAAGACCTCCAAAGAAGGAGACTCCACCACACTCCTTGGCAGCAAATTCCACTGTCAAACAGCTCTTACTGTCAGGAAGTTTTTCCTAATGTTTAGGTGGAATCTTCTTTCTTGTTGTTTGAATCCATTGCTCCGTGTCCACTTCTCTGGAGCAGCAGAAAACAACCTTTCTCCCTCCTCTATATGACATCCTTTTATATATTTGAACATGGCTATCATATCACCCCTTAACCTTCTCTTCTCCAGGCTAAACATACCCAGCTCCCTAAGCCATTCCTCATAAGGCATCGTTTCCAGGCCTTTGACCATTTTGGTTGCCCTCCTCTGGACACGTTCCAGCTTGTCAGTATCCTTCTTGAACTGTGGTGCCCAGAACTGGACACAGTATTCCAGGTGAGGTCTGACCAGAGCAGAATACAGTGGTACTATTACTTCCCTTGATCTAGATGCTATACTCCTATTGATGCAGCCCAGAATTGCATTGGCTTTTTTAGCTGCTGCATCACACTGTTGACTCATGTCAAGTTTGTGGTCTACCAAGACTCCTAGATCCTTTTCACATGTACTGCGAAAAGGATCTAGGAGTAATCTTGTAATCTTCACTGTTCCTCATTTCCTCACACTAGAGTAAATGGGAAGGGAATCCTGCCCGTAAACCTGGAGAGCAGCTGCCAGTCAGTGCAGACAATACTGAGCTAAATGAGCCTCTGGTCTGTCTCAGTATAAGGCAACTTCCTATGTTCCTATTTAAACAACTCTTAATATTTAGGACGATGAAGGCGAGAATTTTACTTCCAGGGAATAGGCCACAACTTCATGCATTGCATTAAGAAGGTCCCAGGTCCAATCCTGACATCTCCAGGTATGGCTGGCAGAGTCTCTTGGCTGAAACCTTAGAGAGGGCCATAGCTCAGTGGTTAGAGCATCTGCTTTTCATGCAAAAGTTCCCAGGTACAATCCTGACATCTCCAGGTAGGGCTGGGAGAGAACTCTGCCTGCAATCCTGCAGATGCAACTGCCAGTCACCACAGACCATTCTAAGCTAGAAGACCTCTTTGTATGTCCCCCAAACTGTGCCTCACCCCAACGCTTCTGACTGCCTCCTCCCCTCCATCGACGGCAGTACACCATAGGCAGCTTAAATGGTAAAAAAAAGGTAATGGACCCCTGGACAGTTAAGTCCAGTCAAAGATGACTACGGGGATGCAGCTCTCATCTCACTTTCAGGCCGAGGGAGCCGGCGTTTGTCCACAGACAGCTTTCCGGGTCATGTGGCCAGCAGGACTAAACCACTTCTGGCTCAATGGAACACCGTGATGGAAACCAAAGTGCACGGAAACGCTGTTTACCTTCCTGCCGCAGCGGTACCTTTTTATCTACTTGCACTGGCATGCTTTTGAACTGCTAGGTTGGCAGGAGCTGGGACAGAGCAACGGGAGCTCACTCCTGTCGCGGGGATTCGAACCGCCAACCTTCTGATCGGCAAGCCCAAGAGGCTCAGTGGTTTAGACCACAGCGCCACCCATGTCCCCTAAATGACAACTGGTGGGTGCAAAACCATTTGAATAGCCTTAGAACCTTTCATCCAAAAATGGCACAAACGATGCTTGCCCCCTTAGGGACGACGTTTGTGTCCAAGGACACGGAGCACTGCATTTCTCCCTTCCCCACCGAGTGGGCGTATTCCCCAGTCATGTCCTTTGTTGCTGTTTGCAAAACTTGCCTGATTTTGGAGCAGGGTGGTCCTGCAAATTGCATACAAATGGAGCGAATTAAAATGCACGTCAAGTCATCCTTTTTAATCCCCTTGTTGGCAACGGGTCAGATGCGCAGAAGTGGGGGAAAGGAGCATTATGTTCCAGGATGGATGAAGATCCCTTTTTTCTTTTCTTTTCTGGTTGGTTTGTTGTTTTTATCTCACGACCGTGAGAAAGCGCTTTGCTATGGCACTTGCCGCAGAAGGCGAGGGAGGGCTGAGCCGCACGCTTTTGATCAAAGGGAGGAGAGCAGAATACAAGGAAATGGGAGTTTCAAGGCAGGCTTACAAGTGTCAGTGGTGCTGTCCCAGAATTGGCAGTGTCAATCCATCAATGGTCAGCGACCATTGAACCAAGTGCAAAATACAAAGTAATCGTGCCTTGTGTGGAACCAGCTATTAATGGTTAAGGGCAGGAGTACGACAAGGCTGTATATTGTCTCCCTGCTTATTTAACTTATATGCAGAATTCATCATGCGAAAGGCTGGACTGGATGAATCCCAAGCCGGAATTAAGATTGCCGGAAGAAATATCAACAACCTCAGATATGCTGATGACACAACCTTGATGGCAGAAATTGAGGAGGAATTAAAGAACCTTTTAAAGAGGGTGAAAGAGGAGAGCACAAAATATGGTCTGAAGCTCAACATCAAAAAAAACTAAGATCATGGCCACTGGTCCCATCACCTCCTGGCAAATAGAAGGGGAAGAAATGGAGGCAGTGAGAGATTTCACTTTTTGGGTTCCATGATCACTGCAGATGGTGACAGCAGTCACGAAATTAGAAGACGCCTGCTTCTTGGGAGAAAAGCAATGACAAACCTAGACAGCATCTTAAAAAGCAAAGACATCACCTTGCCAACAAAGGTCCGTATAGTTAAAGCTATGGTTTTCCCAGTAGTAATGTACGGAAGTGAGAGCTGGACCATAAAGAAGGCTGATCGCCGAAGAATTGATGCTTTTGAATTATGGTGCTGGAGGAGACTCTTGAGAGTCCCATGGACTGCAAGAAGATCAAACCTATCCATTCTTAAAGAAATCAGCCCTGAGTGCTCACTAGAAGGACAGATCCTGAAGTTGAGGCTCCAGTACTTTGGCCACCTCATGAGAAGAGAAGACTCCCTAGAAAAGACCCTGATGTTGGGAAAGATTGAGGGCACAAGGAGAAGGGGACGGCAGAGGATGAGATGGTTGGACAGTGTTCTCGAAGCTACTAACATGAGTTTGGCCAAACTGCGAGAGGCAGTGAAGGATAGGCGTGCCTGGCGTGCTCTGGTCCATGGGGTCACGAAGAGTCGGACACGACTGAATGACTGAACAACAACAAAGGCAACCTAAGGCCCATGGGCCAGATGTGGCCCAATCGCCTTCTCAATCCCACCCACGGACGGTCGGGGAATCAGCGTGTTTTTACATGAGTAGCCCCGCACATTTATTTTTTAGATGCCATTTTTATGACAAGGCTCGCAGAGACATCATTGCCCCCCTAATGGAGAGGTTAGCTGGCCTTCCAGATAAGACTAAACTAAATGCCCTTTTACTAGGCAAAGATCAAAAGATAACCTGGATGGTAGCTAGATTCAGCACGCAGATTTGCAGGCAGTCTATCCTCCCAGAACAAACCAGTCAGCGGGGAAAACAGTCGCAGTGAGCCCCCGGGGCGATAGGGTCAATCTGTATGTGATTTGATACAGAAAGCTCCAAAGCACAGTGGAGGTCAAACAGTTCTGGCTCCACACCCCCATTTACTTTGGAGGAGACACTGCTCAGTGGCTTTGTATGTAGAAGATCTCTTGTTCAGTCCCTGACCTCCCCAGAGTATTGAACTTGGTGTTGGGCTGTGGGTAGCAGCTCTTCTGCTCGGGAATGGAATGAAGACCTTGAGCAGAAGCTGGGAAAATGCAAGCTGGACCCTCCTCTTGGAAATTTTTAGCCCCTTTTAAATTTTTAGACTGCTATATTCATTCTGCGTTTTAATCTCCTTTAGCTCTGTAAAGGACTTTTCATATTTTAAATGCTGGTCTATGACCGTAATAAAGATTTGAAAAAAATAAAGTAATACATGAGTAGAACGTGTCCTTTTATTTAAAATGCATCTCTGGGTTATTTGTGGGGCATAGGAATTTGTTCATTTTTTTCTCCAAAATATAGTCTGGCCCACCACATGGTCTGAAGGACAGTGGACCGGCCCACGGCTGAAAAAGTTTGCTGAACCCTGGTTAAGGGTGACACATTAGGAACCATCATAGCAGGTCTAAGAGGTATCACATTCGGATATATTTCCACATGTTCGGTAATGGATTTATTAGCTTCCCCTCAAGGAAGATACTCAGAAGGGTCTCCAAGAATCAACACGGAAACTGGCTCAAGAGGGAGATGAGTGATGCATTTCTACCATCTTGATTGAATCTATAGGAGAAGAACACATGAGAGATTGTTTCAAGTGCCGAGTAGCTGCAAGGAAAGAAACTGCCCTCAAAGGAAACGTGATTTGCTTTCATGGTTCCCCACCCCCCATATTTATTTACTTTTTACTTCTGTGCATGTACTGAAGTATGTTGTTTGGATATATTTACTGCTGCGGAACTATTGCTGCTTAAAAATGTGGAATTATTATTGCTGTTGTTGTGAGCAGTCTTGTTTCACATTTCACAGAATTGTTGAGTTGGAAGGGATCCTGTGGGTCATCTAGTCCAACACCCTGCAATGCAGGAATCTTTTGTGCAATGTGGGGCTCATACCCATGACCCTGAGATTAAGAGCCTCTTACTCTACCAACTGTCAGGCTTCAGGGAATCTGCCCCCTCCCACGGTAGCAGCGAAGAAGCTGTTTTTTTTTTAAGAGTTCTTACCAATTAGTTTATTGAATAATCACAGCGAGAGACAAAGAAATGCGACCTCTCTCTAGATAATGGTGGTTGCTCCAAGTAAAGCCCATCCCCTTCCGTCTCCCTTATCCTGCGCCATCCCTGCGCCGGCTGATCTGAGCTTTCTGCTTCTAAACTTTTTGTTCTACTCCCTTCAATGCCCACGTAGTCCTGGTCAGTGGGGCTCAGGAATGCTCTCCAAAGACACTGAGTCTGCCAGCTGTCTTTCCCCTGGTGCTTCTTCTTCTTCCTGTTGTTCCTCTTCCAATATTTCCCAGCTTCTGCCCTCTGCAGCCTCTGAACTGTGCCCTTCTGCAAACCACTGTTCTAAATCTATACTGTCCTCCTGTTCGCGGGAAGTTTCAGGAGAAGGGGGGGCACCATTCTTCCTCAGTCCAGCCCCTGACACCAACTGAGCTATCCCAGCTATTGCTGGAATATATTTCATGTGGAAATCATCATCATCATTGGGCTATATGAACTGCTGTTGGAATACATCCCTGTTGGAGCACTACTCCATAGGGAGAAGCCAGTTCTGGTTGTTTATTGAAATTTGATTTATATTGGAGACTGTCACTCCTGGAAAGGGGTATGTGCAAAGCAAGCGGGGGAGAGTAGCAGAGCGAAGAAGTTTGGTGAACAACAGGACGAGAAGATGGCCATGGTCGGAATGTGGCATTTGGAATTAAGAAGATCGACCTCATCCACACAGAGACATTGTTTATTATAATTTAGCCTGCTTGCTGGCATATATCAGCGGCTGTGGAAATATTGGAAAGAATTTTGAAAAGCAATCGATGGAGGTGATCAGGGAAGCTCCGGCGTCCAAGGCATTGGAAGTCCATATATATATATAATTTACTATAATAATTAGGCATAATTGGAATGTTTCTTTTAATTGGGAATTGTATAATTAATTTGGATTGTAATTTGAAATGTAATTGGGAATAATTTCAATGTGATTTGCTGTGATTTGTATTGGAAAATTCAATAAATAGATTATTTTTAAAAAAGGGAATACATCCCTGTTGGACTATGAAATGGTATACCAGTTAAATGAATGAAGTAGAAATGTTGGAAAACATCTTCTACCTAGGATTTTAGAGGGTGAAGAAGAGTCCTGTTGTATCAGGTGGTCAATGGCCCATCTAGTCCAGCGTCCTGGTCTCACAGTGGCCAACCAGATGCCTCTGTGGAAACTGGTGACTGTTTAAAAACGTCTCTTCTGCTCTTAGGTATCACAGAACATTGAGCTATGGCATTCATTTGTTAGAGGCAGACCAAGTCAGGCTTGGAGATCATGGTTTACATGGTCCATTAGCTGCCATATGTAGTTCTTAGACATCTGTATCTTTTACTGTTTAACAATTGATTTGACTTGCACTCAGTCCAAAGGCATTTTTGAAATCAAAACAGCACCATCTGCATATAATGAGATTTAAATTATAGTGGTTTTTCATTGGGGGTGGGAATATAATGAGGAGGATAGCCCAAATTTGTGGGAAGATCACCAAAGTATAAATTAAATAAGGTGGGAGAAAGGACATATCCTTGTCTTACTCCATAGGTGGGAAAAACTACTTAAGACAGATTTAAAGGCAAATCTAATTTACGCTTTCCAACAAAATATGTGTGAATAGATACACAACCATCTTCAGAAATTTGCACTTTCTCTGAATTTTGCAATGCAGTTCTCTAGGCAGGTAATGTGTGCAAATATGTATATACTCAAGTAAAGTGTGTGTAAAGGTAAAGGGACTCCTGACCGTTAGGTCCAGTCGCGGACGACTCTGGGGTTGCAGCGCTCATCTCGCTTTACTGGCCGAGGGAGCCAGCGTACAGCTTGCGGGTCATGTGGCCAGCATGACTAAGCCGCTTCTGGCGAAACCAGAGCAGTGCACGGAAACGCCGCTTACCTTCCCGCCGGAGCGGTACCTATTTATCTACTTCCACTTTGACGTGCTTTCGAACTGCTAGGTTGGCAGGAAAAGTGTGTATAAAAATGCATATATTAGTAAACATAATATACAGAAATGCAATGAATAAGGAAAAATACAAATATTAGGGGAAGCTGTCTGACAAATGATAGATATAGATCAGGGGTCAGCAAACTTTTTCAGCAGGGGGCTGGTCCACTGCCCCTCAGACCTTGTGGGGGGCCAGACTAAGTTTTTTTGGGGGGGGAATGAATGACTTCCTATGCCCCACAAATAACCCAGAGTTGCATTTTAAATAAAAGGACACATTCTACTCATGTAAAAACACGCTGATTCCTGGACCGTCCGCCGGCCGGATTTGGAAGGCGATTGGGCTGGATCTGGCCCCAGGGCCTTAGTTTACCTACCGATGAGAGAGAGAGAGAGAGAGATAGGTACAGATAAGGACAAATTGCATTCAGAAATGTGTCTATTAGGAGAAATTCACTTGAAAAGACTGGTGAATTTTCGTGATGAGTTTTTTTAAAAAATGAAGATGGATGTGCAAATGTCGAGAAGTGAATTTAAGATTAGAAAAACAGAGCAACCAAAACTGACAGATTCATCTCTCCCTAACTGGTGATGAGCTTTGATATAAAACATTGGTTCATGAGTAGCAGGCTCTTGCCCATAGCAGTCTGAGTCAGCCTGCTCTCACGAGAAATAAGATCAAAGGACGATTTTAAATCAATAAAAGCTGTGAACTTCTTGCCTTCCTTTTTGTTTTGTGCATTTCTCTGCCAAGTGTGGCCATACTGAACTGCGATCGCGTGTGGAGTGTCCAGATTTAAACCCATTCTGCCCCTCCCCATGCATATGAGGACCACTAATCCGGACTTTAGGTTTATGGCACTGAAAGCTGGCATAAACTTTCCCTGTAAAAGATAATAAGCCCGCAGAGGGGTAGAGTCCTCTTAGGTGGTGAGGAGGTGGGTGGGGAGAGGGAACATACAGGATGCATGTTACAAGTGATGCACCAGGGCTGTTGTTCTGCTTCTGCCTCTTTTCATTATTGTTAGCATGTGATGGGCAATGGGGGTTTGGAGAGAAGGCTTGTATACTGAGTGCGAGTCACAGGGAATTGCAGAGAGCGCTTTTGGGCTCAGGACCTGCTTACAGGCTTCTTACAGGCATACACATATGTGTTTTCATTTGATGGGATATAATCATAGAATCATAGAGTTGGAAGAGACCACAAGGGCCATCCAGTCCAACCCCCTGCCAAGCAGGAAACACCATCAAAGCATTCCTGACAGGTGGCTGTCAAGCCTCTGCTTAAAGACCTCCAAAGAAGGAGACTCCACCACACTCCTTGGCAGCAAATCCCACTGTCGAACAGCTCTTACTGTCAGGAAGTTCTTCCTAATGTTTAGGTGGAATCTTCTTTCTTGTAGTTTGAATCCATTGCCACGTGTCCTCTTCTCAGGAGCAGCAGAAAACAACTTTTCTCCCTCCTCTATATGACACCCTTTCATATATTTGAACATGGCTATCATATCACCCCTTAACCTTCTCTTCTCCAGGCTAAACATACCCAGCTCCCTAAGCCGTTCCTCATAAGGCATCGTTTCCAGGCCTTTGACCATTTTGGTTGCCCTCCACTGGACACGTTCTTACCAAGTCAGCATGATCACCCCTGCCCATTGCTCCCCAGCAGGAGAGTACCAGAAGACCCACATCTTCTCATGATAAGCTGGCTGTGACAGCTAATAATAATAATAATAATAATAATAATAATAATAATAATACCGGTAATTTATTTGTACCCCGCCCATCTGGCTGAGTTTCCCTAGCCACTCTGGGCGGCTCCCAATCAAGTGTTAAAAACAATACAGCATTAAATATTAAAAACTTCCCTAAACAGGGCTGCCTTCAGATGCCTCCTAAAAATAGGATAGCTGCTTATGTCCTTGACCTCTGCTGGAAGGGAGTTCCACAGGGCGGGCGCCACTACCGAGAAGGCCCTCTGTCTGGCTCCCTGTAACCTCACTTCTCGCAATGAGGGAACCGCCAGAAGGCCCTCGGTGCTGGGTCTCAGTGTCCGGGCTGAATGATGGGGGTGGAGACGCTCCTTCAGGTATACAGGACCGAGGCCGTTTTGGGCTTTAAAGGTCAGCACTAACACTCTGAATTGTGCTCGGAAAAGTACTGGGAGCCAATGTTGGTCTGTCAAGACCAGTGTTATGTGGTCTCAGCAGCTGCTCCCAGTCACCAGTCTAGCTGCCGCATTCTGAATTAATTGCAGTTTCTGGGTCACCTTCAAAGGTAGCCCAACGTAGAGCGCATTGCAGTAGTCCAAGCGGGAGATAACCAGAGCATGCACCACTCTGGAGAGACAGTCTGTGGACAGGGAGGGTCTCAGCCTGCGTACCAGATGGAGCTGGTAGACAGCCCCCCCTCCCCCGGACACAGAATTAACCTGCGCCTCCATGGACAGCTGTGAGTCCAAAATGACTCCCAGGCTGCACACCTGGTCCTTCAGGGGCACAGTTGCCCCATTCAGGACCAGGGAGTCCCCCACACCTGCCCACCCTCTCCCCCCCGAAAACAGTACTTCTGTCTTGTCAGGATTCAACCTCAATCTGTTAGCCGCCATCCATCCTCCAACCTCCTCCAGGCACTCACACAGCTGCCTTTAGGGCTGGTCCATAAAAACATGCTCCTGCTGTACAACAGGGTTGTCAGACCCAGAGGCCTGATCGGAAGTCTCCAGCTTCGCCTGGCCCTCTCCAGGTGGCAGGTGGAGGGCGACAGTGCCTTTAACAAATAAAAAGAATTGTTACGAAGACCGTGCGTGCAGCTTGCAAGCTCCAGCACAGCCATAGCTGTCAAGTTCTCCCTTATTTTAAGGGAAATTCCATTATGTCGAATAGGCTTCCTCGTGAGAAAAGGTAAAACTTGACAGATATGAGCGCAGCAGAAGCTGGCTTCCAAAGATAGCTCCGACACTTTGGGGCCATCTGCCCTTTCCCCCTCTCTTCTCCCAATTAACCTCCATCTCCAGGAGCTGCTCCTAGGTCTCAGGTTTGGGCCCTGAAATTCTCAGGGTTCGGGATGCTCCTGACCTGACAGCTCTAGATACACAGCTGAGCCAATGACACAGGGTCATTGCATCCTGCACTCCTCGAGAGGGCAGTTCTCCAAGGGAAGCCAGCCACCTCTCCACGAGATTTTATTTAATTACTGTATCTCGCTGCCAAGCTAGGGATGTACCAGACTGCCAGGATCCAGGAATAGCTGTTCCTGGCAAATTGAGGCGATCCATATCTCTTTCTTTCACCCTCCCCCTCGCCTCTTTCTTCTTTGTCCTCTGCTCTCATTTCTTCAGCATCTCCAAGGGAATCAGAGCAAACTCCTTGCTGCTTGCTCAGGCGGCTTTGCGGCATCAGCCTAAATTCTGTGGCCAGCGCAAAGATCACAGCTCTCCACAGGCAGGGCTGGTCGTATAACTTGACAAGGGTGCATCATTGATCAATGAGATGCATGGTTCACACACCTATTATCAGCATGCTAAATATCAGAAGCGATACATGAAACATCTGCTCATTTCAGCAATCCACGCTGTTATTCCAGTCATAGGTGTTAGAGTTGCTGCAAGCAGAATCCCTGATTTGCACCTTGTGCAGAGTAGGAATGAATGCTGTCCACCGGAAGAAAGAGTTTCGAAACTTTGCCGGAAACAGTCTTAAAATAGTTATAATTAAACGTTGCAAAATACAAAAGGGCACATTGCTCTTAAACAAGCAGTGTGGTCACATCTTCAAGTCCTTAATACAGTTCAGCAACTTTCCTCTCGCTGCTCCGAAAGAGAGATCCTATGCATGCATCTCGCTGAGCTGAGCTTCTATTGTTGCTGATTCCAACAGCTAATTCAGAGGCTGAGTTCTGAGGTTTCATCTCCTGCTGTGAGAGATCTCTGCTCCGGTTTCCGGAATGAGTCATCAATTAGCCTCGAACAGTCTCCTTGTCACATTTGCTGTAGTGAAACCTCTTGCCTAATGCAAACTTCTCTTTGCAAAATGTTTTCAAACACAGCGCATACAGACATTACATTTATGCATATTAAACTTACATCTTAAACCATAGGCAGGTAAGAAATTTCTATCTTACTCACTCACTCTTTGCCCCCCCCCCCATTATGTTTTACCTGGTTTCATGTCCTCCCTCTTTTCCAATGTTACAATTGGTGTCCAGGGGATTTTTAGAATTTGATAAAATGCCCAGAGGTTTGGGGGGGGGGGTTGGCACCCCCTCCCCCCATCTCTTTCTCCATTTGCTCTAGGAGAGGGCGAGTGAGCTCCACCCCCTTTGTGGGGAAAAGGTTAACCCTTCCATCACTGGCAATAAGGGTTGTGTCGGGGGGGGGGTGGCATAGCTGCCTGGTTGGCAGCCCCAGGAACTGCCCAGACGGTGATCCCGGTGAACCAGAAATGAGAGGGCAGAGTGGTAGGGCAGGGGATGCTGGGGAATGCACCTGGGAGAAAGATAAAGGGGTGGCTAAGCTGTGATGCCCATGCCAGCCAAAGATGGAGACCTTCCCCCATACAGAATCCATGTGATGGGACAAAAATGGACCTGAGGGCAGCAGACTAGGTGTCAGGCTTCGGGGAATTGGATCTCCCACCCCTGGTGGCAGTAAACAAGCAGATCAAATGAAAGGAGTGTTCTTACTAGTTAGTTTCTTTAATAATCACAGCAAGAGACAAAGGAATGCATCTCTCTCTAGAAATGGCGGTTGTTCCCAGTAAAGGCTCACCCCCTCTGTCCCCATTAATCTACGTCACTCCTACATCGGGTAATCTGAGCTTGTTGCCTCTGCTCTTTCTGTTCTATCACTCTCAGAGCCCGTCTAGTCCTAGGCAAAGGGGGGTCAGGAATGCTGTCCAAGGACACTGAAACTGCCAGCTCTCTCTCTCCTGGTGTGCCCTCTTCTAGCTATTCTTCACCCAGTATTTCCCAGCTTTTCCCCTCTGGACTATGCCCCTCTGCAAACCACTGTTCGAAATCAATACTGTTCTCCTGCCCTTGGGAAGGTTCAGGAGAAGGGGTGTGTGGTTCCCACCATTCCTCCTCAGTCCCACCCCTGACACTACGGTGGCCTTCTGCTCTAAGATACAAAGGGATTGCCTGGTCCTCAGAGAAGGAGGAGATTCTACCAGGCTTTCAAGTGATGTAGTGTCTGCTGTACTGTTTCTCCCACTTCTGAGTCCTGTCTATGTTCAGGACTAGAGCACCTGCTAGCTTGCTCCTCCATTATTTCCCAGCTCTTTGCTTCTTCTTCTGGGGTGTGTCCTGTTCGCCGCCGCCACGAATCTGGGTCCATACTACCGTGATCTTCCTCCTGCCCAGATGCCTCTTGAGGTCTCCACCGCTCCTCCCCATCTGCCCAGTCCTTGACAGGTGGGAACAGGTTGGTCGGGCAGCACCCCATTCATCACAATGGACAGGCTCCCGCTGCTGCAAAGTGCTTAGCGCTGATGGAGGGACATTGCTGGTTTGAAGAGCCTCTGGTTTGAAGAACATGACTTTTTCTCATCTGGTTGAGGAGGATTAATGGGCCGGAAGCCGCTCCGATCCTTTGACAAGCTGATACAAGCACAGGGGAACAGGTGCGATTGCTTATTGAGATGTGTCTGGAATCGCCTGTGAGTCCCTCGGGTGCTCGTGCCTCGATGCGTGAATGCTGACATCTGTTACATATTAAACCTACCACAAATATGCCAGGGTAAATATTGTCACCACAAAGCGTGACTTTTCCCAATGCAGGAATGCATCGAAGGAGCTGAGTGGTGGAGATCCAGGCCTCCGCTGGACTGATATTGATGGGCGCTCTTGAAATCCTAAGTCAAGACAAGTGGATTTCTCTTTCTTGGGAGAAATATACACATATTTAAAAGATTTTATTGAAGTAAGTCAAACCAACCGATACAATAAAAAACAGTGGAAGTACAAGAAAGGCAGCGCAGTATATTCAAAAGTGACTTAATATTAGGTTGCTAGAGAACTTAAGAGAATTAGGACAATTTCCATGTTTTACGGCAGATTGGGATAATAATAATAATAATAATAATAATAATAATAATAATAATTTATTATTTATACCCCGCCCATCTGGCTGGGATTCCCCAGCCACTCTGGGCGGTTTCCAACAGAACATTAAAATGCAGTAATCTATTAAACATTAAAAGCTTCCCTAAACAGGGCTGCCTTCAGATGTCTTCTAAAGGTCTGGTAGTTGTTGTTCTCTTTGACATCTGGTGGGAGGGCGTTCCACAGGGTGGGTGCCGCTACCGAAAAGGCCCTCTGCCTGGTTCCCTGTAACCTCACTTCTCACAATGAGGGAACCGCCAGAAGGCCTTCGGAGCTGGACCTCAGTGTCCGGGCAGAACGATGAGGGTGGGGACGCTCCTTCAAGTATACTGGACCGATACTGGGAGTCCTGTGTGTTTGTATTTGTTGTACATAAGTAAAAATCCCATCATGAAGGGTGGCACGGAAATCATAATTTGCTATATACATAAATTCCTTCCAGTAGCACCTTAGAGACCAACTAAGTTTGTTCTTGGTATGAGCTTTCGTGTGCATGCACACTTCTTCAGATACCACACTTCTTCAGATACTTGCATGCACACGAAAGCTCATACCAAGAACAAACTTAGTTGGTCTCTAAGGTGCTACTGGAAGGAATTTTTTTATTTTGTTTTGACTATGACAGACCAACACGGCTATCTACCTGTAACTTGCTATATACATGTTGACAAAACTTTAATAAAATACTAATAATATTGCTACTAATAATAATTGTACCCTACCCATATGACTGGGTTGCCCCAGCCACTCTGGGCAGCTTCCAACAAATAGAAAAGCATAATAAAACATCAAAAACTTCCCTATGCAGGACTGCCTTCAGATGTCTTCTAAAAGTTGTATAGTTACTTATCTCCTTGACATTTGGTGGGAGGGCATTCCACAGGGCAGGTGCCACCACCGAGAAGTCCCTCTGCCTGGTTCCCTGTAACTTCACTTCTCACAGTGCGGGAACTGCCAGAAGACCCTTGGAGCTGAACCTCATAGAATTGGAAGGGATCCTTAGGTTCATCTAGACCAACCCCCTGCAAGGCAGCTGCCCCATGCAGGAATCGAACCTGCAAGCTTGGCGTTATCAGCACTACGTTCTAACCAACTATTCAGAAACATTCATCTGAGTGTTTATTGTTGCTTTATTTTAATTTTTGATTTTATGTAACTGCTGCATGCCACACGCTCTAAGGTGAACAAAGATCTCTCTCCATAAAACCATGCTAAACCATCTAAAGATGAAGATGAATAGAAGCTACATTACAAAAAGCAAAAAAATAAAAAAATAAAAATGACAGTGGAAAAGACTCCCTCCAGAGGCAATGGGCTTTTCTTACTACAAGCTTTAGAGCAGAGGTCGGCAACCTAAGGCCAATGGGCCGGAAGTGGCCCATGAGGGTCGCTTAACCGGCCCATGAGCTGCCCCCGAACCGAGCCGCCCACTTGGCAAGTCCCTGCGTGCTGTGCTAAAGTGGTGCAGTGCGGTGCAGGGATTCTCTTCCGCAGCTCCGGAAACGTTTTTTCTACACATGCCCAGATGCCGGAAATCGCATCTGCATATGTCTGCAGCACCGGAAATCACTTCTGCACATGCCCAGATGCCAAAATCGCTTCTGCACAGGCATCTGGGCATGCGCTGAAGTGATTTACGGCACCACAGGCATGCGCAGACGTGATTTCTGGCATCATGCTGCGCCGGCCCGGCCCACGGAGGATCTCCGGGGGAGTGATCCGGCCCATGCCCGGTAAGCTTTGCCGACCCTTATTTAGAGCAGAGACTGGGATGTCCATCTCTCAGGGATGCAGTGTTTGCAGATTCCTCCACTGGGCAAGGGAGATGGACTAGGAGATCTCCCAGAGACCTTTGCTCTCCCTCTTCCCTGCTGTGACTCTTCATCCATGCCACAGGTCCTGCCCATTGAAGTTTCCATGTGGCAGTTCTGCTTTTGAGCAACTGAAATCTGTTCATCTGGCAGCTCAGTTGGACTTTTGATCCACAGCCAGGTTTAAATCAGGAAGAGCTGCCCCTCCTTTTTTCAATCAATGGGCACTGGAGAGTCTCAGCTCCTTGGAAAGCCAAGCTAACCGATCTTCTTGTTGCTTCCAGCAAACTATCCTCTCCCGCTGGTTAGTCTCCATCCAAAATAATCATCGTCTCTATTTTGTGAGTCTCTGTTAGTTGCTGGGGTGATAATTAGGAGGCTGGAACAAATAGCAAACTGTGTTTACAGGTGAGGAGTGAGCAAAAGTGGAAAAATCCATCAAGGCACATTATGGCTCATTTATTTGTGAGATTATTGGGGGTTTTCTAAAAAAAGAAAAAACAACATCAGGCCAAAATGTTCTGTCCTTTCAGGGGCAAAACATGGCTTCATAAGACTATAAATTTCAGGATTTGCCATTCTTGTGCGTGTATCAGATTCCTAAGAAACCAAGCTCTCCTGTTTTGTCATTGGAAAAGAATCCCCATAGCGCTCAGAACCATTTAAGAAAACAAGTTTCTAGTCCTCATGCTGGCGGAATGGATGAAGGCACAGCGGGTAGCTGATTGCAGGCTTGTGTAAGCCTCTCACTATTAGGTTCCTGGTAAGTTCCTCTTAAAAGAATAAACACGCCACAATCTTGTGTAAAGTATATAAGATTACTCACATTTCAGTTCACAGTTGGATCCCTGAAGGCAAACTTAGTTACAAAGTATATACATGTGGATCTATCCCATATGGGGATAATCCGAGTGTCCCTTGTTGGCTGGAAGCTAACAGAGCATCTCTAGCTAAAAAGCTGCTCCAGTGATGGAGGAAGTCAAAAAGAGAAAAGGTTTGCAACCTGATCACGCAGAACTGGAACAATGTAACCACATATTCCCAGTTGCTGGAAATTGCAGGAGGGGAGAGAGCTCCTGTGTCCAGGTCATGCTTATGGACTTCCCATTGAGACATCTGGTTGGCCACTGTGAGAAAAGGATCCTGGACTAGAGAGGCCATTGGCTTGATCCAGCAAAGCTCCTCTGATGTTCTTAAAAGGCCTTTTTGACCTTTATGGGAGCCAGTTGCGTGTGCAGGGCACCCAGTCACTCCCACCAAATAACTGACACCTGAAACATAATTTTTGGTTTGGGTTTATGGGCATATTTTGGCCACAACTTTATTGAATACAAAACACGTGAGTGGTTGCGTAGGCATTGGTTCCAAACTGTCCTCCTGGACAGGGCTGACCCTAGTCAGGAAGACTATCTGTCCCGCTGGACAGAGCTGACCACTTGTCAGCGCAGGGAAACCATTAGCTGGGGAGAGTTAAAGGAGGCTGGTGAGATCAGCGCCTCCCCCTCCCCAGGGGTCCACAGGGGCTCCCGCTTGGCCCTGCAACCCATCAGGCCCAGACTAGCAATGTGGAGCCCCTGGCTTCCTTTAACGGAATTCCCAACTCCGACATCACTTCTGGGTGGGCCTTGCCCCCCCCCCCATACCACTGAACCAATGCCTAACCGCCAACCTTACAAGTTGTGACTATTTGCTGTAT
The DNA here is from genome assembly GCA_034641395.1 of Darevskia armeniaca. Classification (NCBI taxonomy): domain Eukaryota; kingdom Metazoa; phylum Chordata; class Lepidosauria; order Squamata; family Lacertidae; genus Darevskia; species Darevskia armeniaca. The sequence continues at coordinate 318,490 of JAWWNF010000904.1, forward strand.
AGTAGGCAAAAACCAAGTGACAAGAGCCAATGCGTCACTTGGACAAAATTCCTACCAGGCCCCTCAATCGAGACGACCCCATAACAGGCACAGCAAGGTCAAGCACCATCCTATACCAGGGAGGGGGGGTGGGAGATCCAAAGCTCCAGCCAGAGTGCTTACCTCACTCTGGGTGGCTCCTAAATAAAGGACGCTGGGCTGTCCATCAAACTTGCTACATGCAAGTTGACCCAGCAACAGCTTGGGTCAGCAACCTGTGGCCACTAAGCCCTGCCCCCAAACCAGGAAGTGACTTCCAATGCCCATACCGCAACGGCAGCTCTCTTTGAGAACTCACATTGTCAGGTAGCAGCTACCCAAGGTCCTGGAACTACAGCTGGTCACTACCCTCAGGTATCTGGCCATTCCACGATGGGCTCCCCCTAGGGGCCAGGGCAAATCAATATGCTGCAGGCACATAGGACTACTAAGCTGTCTTCTCTCAGCTCAAGCCTCATATCTGGGTGGGAAGAAAGCCAGTAAATAGCTTGATCGCTTCTTGCTTATACCTGAAGCATCTCCCCTAAGCATTTTTGCTCATCAGAGTTTCTAGTAACTTCACAGCTGAAGCACGCGTATGCAATTACTGCTGGAGGCTGACATTTTCCTTTCACCTGAATAAATTCCCCAAAGAGCAGGCCATCAAACCTTCATATCCTTACCATTATTTACATGCAGGGAACAAACATTTGCACAATCTGGAGCTGTGATGCCGGGTGGCATGCAGAATTCTTATTTATTTATTTAGTCCTCTCCAGCATCAAAAAAAGGTGATCAGGGACACCATGTCCGCTTGTCAATCTGCCATGGAGATGAAGGGTCCTTTGATTGACATGAAGGAGCAACATAACCTTTCATGCAGTCCTGGCTAAGCATGAGAGGACAGCTCTCTCTCTCTCTCTCTCTCTCTCTCTCTCTCGCTCTCTCTCTCTCTCTCAATCTAGCTTTGGTTTTCCAGCAAAGCAGAACGTTGGAAGATTCAGGACAGTTACAAAGATGGACCTCCTTCATTCAACACATAGTTAAACTGTGGAACTCTCTTCTGCAGGATGCACAGATGGTCACCAGCCTAGGTGGCGTCAAAAGAGGATTAGACAAATTCATGGAGGAGAGGGCTATTGATGGCTACTAGCGAATCCACGAATAACAATAGCTTAAAGGTCCCGAGCCCCAAAAAAGCCAGATTATCCTCCACAAGGGCCAGGGCTTTTTCAGTGTTGGCTCTGACCTGGTGGAATGCTCTGTCCCATGAGACTAGGGCCCTGCGGGACCTGACCTCCTTCCGCAGGGCCTGTAAAACAGAGTTATTCCGCCTGGCCTTCAATCTAGCCTGATCCCCTATTCCTTTTTCCCCTTCCCTTTTTTCTGAAGAAACCCGTCTGGGTCGCCACATTAAAATTCTTCCCTGGTCTCCCTACTGGCCTAGCAAGACTAACTTGGCCAGTTAGCCCTGGTGATCCCATTGATGTTTGTTTTTATGCTGCTTTTAGCTGTTTTTTAAGTTGTTTTTAATCAATGTTGTTGTTAGTCGCCCTAAGCCCGGTTTTTGGACTGGGAAGGGCGGGGTATAAATAAAAAAAAATTATTATTATTATTATTTCTCCTCAAAGTCCCCCCAAGCAATGCCATATTTGTTGTTGTTTAGTCGTGTCCGACTCTTCGTGACCCCATGGACCAGAGCACGCCAGGCACTCCTGTCTTCCACTGCCTCCCGCAGTTTGGTGAGACTCATGTTGGTAGCTTCCAGAACACTGTCCAACCATCTCGACCTCTGCCATCCCCTTCTCCTTGTGCCCTCAATCTTTCCCAACATCAAGGTCTTTTCCAGGGAGTCTTCCCTTCTCATGAGGTGGCCAAAGTATTGGAGCCTCAGCTTCAGGATCTGTCCTTCCAGTGAGCCCTCAGGGCTGATTTCCTTCAGAATGGATAGGTTTGATCTTCTTGCAGTCCATGGGACTCTCAAGAGTCTCCTCCAGCACCATAATTCAAAAGCATCAATTCTTCGGCGATCAGCCATATACAATCATAGAACTGTGTGTGGAGTTGAAGGTACCCCAAGAGTCACCCTCTGCAATGCAAGAATCTTTTTTTTTTTTTGAAATTATTTTTATTAATTTTACAATTTTATACGCACATTACATCTCGGTTAGGTTTTCCATGCCTCCCCTCTCTCACCGTGGGAGGCTTAAATCTAACCCCCCTCTCACAGACGTATACACATTCCTCATACCCCTAACCTTAATAATATTATGCCTTAACTTTGCTTAGGCCTGGCCCCAATTCCCAGGCCAGGCCGTTCTTATCTCTATTACATATCTCATATGACTCCCTCACGTCCTCCCCATTGATTTCATATTTTGTCATCTTGTCCTCTTAACAGGTTCATGCTTCTTCTATTAAATCATCATCAAATATATCACGTTATTATAACTAGATTCATACCTCTGCAATCATATACTTCTATTTCATCTACTTAGTTCCCCCCTACCTCCCCTTAGTCTCTGAGCGTCTAGCCTTGTTGGATCCTTTACTTATTCTGCAATGCAAGAATCTTGCCCACTGATGAGATCATGAAATTGTCCTGAGTCCAGGGGCACCATCACATGCTTCAGAATCCCCATCAGAGTGATTTCTTATAGCCAGTTCATCGAATATAAGGCTTTCAATGGCTACTAACCACAACTGTTGCCCCTGGACATGAAATTCTACTCAGTATCGATCCAGAGCAGATTCCAACGTATACTTACCATAGTAGAGTAAAAACTTAAACACATTGCAGGATTCCCCAAAAATAGACCAGAGGAAATTATATTTCATCCAGCAGAGCTCTACTGCTACTGGAGGCAAATGAGTGTAATGGTCACAAATCCAATACATTCAGGATTGGCCCTGTCCATGAAGAAGAAGAAGAAGAAGAAGAGTTTGGATTTGATATCCCACTTTATCACTACCCGAAGGAGTCTCAAAGCGGCTACCATTCTCCTTTCCCTTCCTCCCCCACAACAAACACTCTGTGAGGTGAGTGGGGCTGAGAGACTTCAGAGAAGTGTGACTAGCCCAAGGACACCCAGCAGCTGCATGTGGAGGAGCGGAGATGCGAACCCGGTTCACCAGATTACGAGTCTACCGCTCTTAACCACTACACCACACTGGCTCTCCATGAGAAATCCAGTTGCAGCAGACTTAACTTAAACTTACAATAACTTATAATAAGTCTATAACTTAACACTATATACAGAACACCACACCAGAAGGAAGAAAGAGAGAAAGTAAAAGTGAAACCCAGGCTCCTTCTGGCATTACTTTTATAGCCAACATGACCTTGACAAAAAGAGATAAGAGAACCAGTTTACGCCAGCTGCACTCAGCTTCTCTGAAGGAATAACCCAAACATCATGAACCTTCTCCTTGTTTCTTTCAGGCAGAGAAGCTTCCAGAATCCTCTTGAATTAAGTACATTAGGAAAGATCTCTACACATCAGATCAATACTTTCTGTACCAAGAAATGCAAACTGACAAGGTATAAGTGAAAAGCAGACGGGTGAATAATGGCTGTGGAAAAAGAGGTTTGGATGTTATCGGGACTGAATGAAGATGGCGACTGTCCGTGATTAGGCTTTTGGAATCAGAGTGCCAAGGGGCAAGGCGATCGTATGGTGATGAAAAATGGACTTAAATCCACACAGGGACATTGTTTGTTTTGATTTATCTTGCTTGCTGGAACACATCAGAGGCTGTGACAATATAGGAAGGGTAAAAAGCAAGGGCAAATAGTTGATTAGATACCTCCGGAGTTTGAAGCGTGGGAAACCTCAAAATAAATTTTAAAAATAATTTGGCAGAATTGGAACTTTTGTTTTCTTTTTATTATTGGATTCATAATTTGGAATGTTTCAATGTGATTTTGTTGTATTGAAAATCTTAATAAAAATGATTTGACAAAAAAAAAATGCAAACTGACCCTAATGTTGGTAGCCACCACAACATCTTACAGAAGCAAATCCCATAGTTTAGCTCTGTACGGCGTGAACAAGTACCTTTCTCACTCTATCCCGAATCCTTAGAATTGTTCTAAGCTTGCCTACACAGATCCTAGAGGAACTTGCTGGTGACTATTCCGAAGCAAAGCTGGGGGAGAAATTCAAACTGAGTTTTCATTTGAATGCAAAGCAGCCTCATTCAAACTTCCTGAGGCAGCGCCAAAGCAAAACGTAGCTATCATTTGAAATCCAAACTTCTCCGGATTTTGCTACGTAGTTCACTAATCAAATAATGTGCACAAAAATCCATTTAGCGAGGGAAAGCAGGCATATGAATGGAAATCAAGGATGCATTCTGTTAGGGAAAATTGCTTGCAAAAATCCTGTGCATTAGGCAAGAGAGTATTAAAAAAAATGTCAATGTGCTAAAACGGTGTTGAATGTTCATGAGGATTTGCAAAATGATGTAGAAATGTAGCTAACAAATTTCAGATGGGGGAAAATGTGCAAATGGGAGAACCTGAAATTGACAGATTTAGCCATCTCTAGTTCAAAGGGAACCTCTTGCAAATAAACAATTGTGCTGAAGACTCAGCAATGCAGGCTGTTGGGTTTAATCTGCAACGTCTGTGATAGTTTGAAAAGAGCTTTCTCTCATGCCATATATTCATAACGTAATTCTTTATAGCTTTGTGCTTTTATCAGGCAAACACCTAAACAACTTATTTTCCCTTTCATGTATGTCTGAATTGGATTTGAATACTTAAAGTGAGTTGCTTCCAGCTAGAATTTGTTGCTGCAAGTTGTTTTGAAGGAGCAAATCACACTGAGAAGGTTGCTTAGAAACTGGAAGTGCCTTAGTAAGATCTGAGATCGTCTCGTTTCCCTCTCCCTCCGCATGCAAACTTAGATGTTTCTATGGGTTGGCAGAACTTTTCCTGGGATATGCTTTGCTGAGTATATCTCAGAAGGTCATGAGCTAATAGCATTCAGTAAGTCAGAGTTAGAGAACTGTAGACCTCTGCCTGGGTCACAGGGATGTTCATCCCATACTCCTGACACACTGCTTACTCAGGGGCGTACAAAGGGGGGTGCGGTGGGAGTGGTCTGCCCTGGGTGCCATCCCAGAGGGGGGTGACAAAATCCACCCTGGGAGGCATAGCTGTCAACCCTCCCTTTTTTTGCGGGAAACTCCCTTATTCCAATGCCGTTTCCCGCTGCTATCCCAGATTGCTGATATTCCTTAAATTTCCCGGATTTCAAAGGAAGCAGCTCCTCTCCCTGCCTGCCGGCCAGGGAGGCTCCTCAGCTGCGTTGCTCGGCTGCCAATAAGGAGTCTGAGACCGACTGGGGGCGGAGCTTGCATGCCTTGTGCAGCCAGACCCTCATGCCCAACCAGACAGACAGCCTGCCTGCCGTCTATGCGCTCGCTCTTTTGCTCACCCATTCACGCGCAGTCTCTGGAGCGCAGGGTGGCGAGGCTACTTGGTGCCATTGCACCGCCCTTGCGGCATCCCTTATTTTCAAATCTGAAACTTTGGGGAAATCCCTTATTTTAAAATCCGAAAGTTGACAGGTATGCTGGGAGGTTTGCGCCACCTCGCCACAATCGGCCCCCACCAGGAGGGTCGCGCTGTCTCGCCACAATCAAACCGCCTCCAGGAGAATCACATCGCCATGCTGCGATCGGACCCACCCCCCAGGAGATTGCACCGCCGCGCCGCAATTGGGGACCCCCCCCCCGAGGATTGTGCGGCCATGCCAATTGCCCCGTGGGGAGATAGCGCCATCTGTGGGTGGATCTCCCCGCCCCGCCGCTCCAGGTGCAGGAGCAGCTAACTCCGCCACTGCGCTTACTGCCCTTGCTACACACACTCCTCGAGTCTTCTTGCCTAGCTGGAATATGTCCTGAAACTTTGATAATCATAGAATTGTAGAGTTGGAAGGGACCCTGAGGATCGTCTAGTCCAACCCCCTGCAATGCAGGAATATGCAGCTGTACCGTACGGGGATCGAACCTGCAACCTTGGCGCTGTTAGCACCACGCTCTAACCAACTGAGCTATCCAAGCTAGCTATGACTCCTTGTTGCCTGAATGGAGGGTAGAGGGGGAGTGAGAATGTAGTGTGTAGAAACTAGTCTAGCTGGGCAGGGGAGCTCTGTTGGTAGAGAATGAGACTCTTAATTTCAGGGTTGTGGGTTTGAACCCCACATCGGGCAAACAATCCCTACATTGCAAGGGGGTCGGCCTAGATGACCCCCATAGTCCCTTCCAAATCTACAATGTTATGATTCTACCATACAATGGAAAAACCCACATTATTTACTGTGTCTTCTTTTGCCTCTGACACTGTCCATTCCTGGCATGCGGCCCCTGGAAGATTTCCCAGAAGGGAATGTGGCCCTCAGGTTGAAAAATGAGCAAGAAAGCCACGTGCATGCAGTCTGAAGGCCAAGAGCCTTTTGGCCTCTCTCTGTGACAAGTTGCTCATAGTGGGAGGAGATAAGCAGTTCTTGGTAACTGCACCAAGCAGTGCCATGGGAGAAGGGTGCTTCTGTGTAAAAAATGGCAGCCAGCCGGTTGGGGGGGGGAAGCTCAGTCCTGGGGGCGATATGCAGTCCTCCAAGCCGTTCAATCTGGTCCTCAGGTCTAAGTTGTGACTATCCCTTTGGGATAGGTAGAGTGGAAAGCAGGAAGACCAACAGGAGGTGGAGCCAGTGCTGTTGACAGGCAAAGCTGGAGCCAATGACAGGCAGAGCCAGCTAGTTTTGTCCCCATTCTCTTCCTACTTGGGCAATGCCGGGCTAGAGTGGTGCATGCTCTAGTTATCTCCCACTTGGACTACTGCAATGCGCTCTACGTGGGGCTACCTTTGAAGGTGACCCGGAAACTTCAACTAACCCAGTATGCAGCAGCTAGACTGGTGACTGGGAGTGGCCGCCGAGACCACATAACACCGGTCCTGAGAGAACTACATTGGCTCCCAGAACGTTTCCGAGCACAATTCAAAGTGTTGGTGCTGACCTTTAAAGCCCTAAACTGCCTCGGTCCAGTATACCTGAAGGAGTGTCTCCACCCCCATCGTTCAGCCCGGACACTGAGATCCAGCGCCGAGGGCCTTCTGGCGGTTCCCTCGCTGCAAGAAGCCAAGTTACAGGAAACCAGGCAGAGGGCCTTCTCGGTAGTGGCAACCGCCCTGTGGAACGCCCTCCCTCCAGATGTCAAAGAGAACAAATACCAGACCTTTAGAAGACATCTGAAGGCAGCCCTGTTTAGGGAGGCTTGTAATGTTTAATAGATTATTGTATTTTAATGTTTTGTAGGAAGCCGCCCAGAGTGGCTGGGGAAACCCAGCCAGATGGGCGGGGTATAAATAAATTATTATTATTATTAGTAGTAGTAGTAGTAGTAGTAGTAAGTCAGAAGGCAGGCAGGTGGAGGCAGGCTGAGGTTGGTGGGGCAGTGCCCTATTCACCTTAACAGACCAGCCTCCGCAGTCAGGACTCCCCCGCCCCCACTACTGTCATGGACTAGCTGGAATGGTGGGAGGCACCAGCTGGGGAACTATCAAGGGAAGAAGACTCAGAGTCAGGGGACTTGTGGTAGGATGACAATGAGTGGTCACTGGGAAGAAGAGGTGTTGGACACTGAAGAGGCAACAGGGCTTAGTGAGCTGGGAGAGTCTGTGGTAGAGAGGAGTCCAGAATCAGAAGCACTGGAAGAAGCAGGAGAGGATGGAGACCAAGAGGCAGAGATGAGTCCAGCTGATGCAGAAGCACAGGAGTCTACCCCTCCTGCTGCAACCAGCTCCTCTCCGCCCTGGTCTCCCTGGACCAGAAGAGGTATGAAGAGGGTGGAGCAAAGCAGATAAGACGAAGGAGCCGCAGATTGCTTGGGGAGGAACCAGGGGAGAAGTCTTAGGGAGCTGTGGGAAGGCAGGAACCTTCTTTTTTTCTTTTTCTTTTCTTTTTTTAAAATAATTTTATTGGGTTTTCCAAACATATAAACACAAACTTAACACAGATCAAATATAATGAAACAAATGCAACAATAAACACAAATATCTTAATTTTTCCCTTCTTCTTTCCTTATCATCTTAGTTTGACTTCCTCCTGTCACTCCTACTACATTTCATTGTATTTCATCTTTAGCAATTTCCTCTCATCATTTAATATTATTTTTTTACTAATATTATTTTCTTATATTAACTTAAAGTTTTATATTTCCTTACTCATATTTCTCTCTTAACTTATCTTAATCATACATCATAAATTTACTTAATTAATCTTATTTCTATTCAGTAAACTACCACTTCTTCCAGCTTTTTTCTAACTTTAAATCTTACAATAATTATTAATATATTCCTTGAACTTCTTCCATTCTTTTTCCACCGCCTCTTCCCTCTGGTCGCGGAGTCTCCCCGTCAGTTCGGCAAGTTCCATATAGTCCACCATTTTCATCTGCCATTCTTCTATGGTTGGTAAGTCCTTTGTTTTCCAGTATTTTGCAATCAGTATCCTTGCTGCTGTTGTGGCATACATAAAAAAGGTGTGATCTTCCTTAGGAATTTCTTGGTTGACCATTCCAAGTAAGAAGGCCTCTGGTTTCTTGGTAAATGTGTTTTTCAACACTCTTTTGATTTCATTATATATCTTTTCCCAGAAGGCCCTTGAGGAAGGCAGGAACGTTCAGTCCTGGCAACTGCCTCGTTGGAGCAAGATCTACTGGGAAGAGTTGCTGTGCTCTATAGGCCTGAGCTGTTCTGTTTCTTCAAATAAAGAGCTAACTCCACTGGCACCTTGTGAGCTGGCCTGCTCGTGACACTCGCCCTTACAGCCACTCCCTCTTCTTGGACCACAACCATCATTGGCTCCATTTCTCATGTTCCTTTTTCCTGGCTGGAATATGTCCTTGAGCTCTGAACATGCCTCTTGCTGGCCTGGATGGAGGCTGGAGGGTGGGGTCTAGAATCTAGCATACCATACAAATGTATTTTTACATTTCTTGCTCCACCAGTTTTCCCCATGGACCTCTGCCCACTGCTGGAATGTGGACTCCAGAAGTTTGCTTAGAAGGGAATGTGGCTCTCAGGCCATAATAGTTTCCCCTGCCCTGCTGCCTTGTAGCCAGTAAGTACGATCACCTTTCTACTAAAATCATCATCATCATCATCTTGCATCATCATGCATCAATAGGAGTATAGCATCTAGATCAAGGGAAGTAATAGTACCACTGTATTCCGCTCTGAACAGACCTCACCTGGAATACTGTGTCCAGTTCTGGGCACCACAGTTCAAGAAAGATACTGACAAGCTGGAACGGGTCCAGAGGAGGGCAACCAAAATGGTCAAAGGCCTGGAAACGATGCCTTATGAGGAACGGCTTAGGGAGCTGGGTATGTTTAGCCTGGAGAAGAGAAGGTTAAGGGGTGATATGATAGCCATGTTCAAATATATAAAAGGATGCCATATAGAGGAAGGAGAAAGGTTGTTTTCTGCTGCTCCAGAGAAGCGGACACGGAGCAATGGATTCAAACTACAAGAAAGAAGATTCCACCTAAACATTAGGAAGAACTTCCTGACAGTAAGAGCTGTTCGACAGTGGAATTTGCTGCCAAGGAGTGTGGTGGAGTCTCCTTCTTTGGAGGTCTTTAAGCAGAGGCTTGACAGCCACCTGTCAAGAATGCTTTGATGGTGTTTCCTCCTTGGCAGGGGGTTGGACTGGATGGTCCTTGTGGTCTCTTCCAACTCTATGATTCTATGATTCTATGATCATCATCATCATCATCATCATCATATCATTGAAATAGATACTCCAATGTTGCCCTCTGGTTATGTGATGCAAAGCAAGGGAGGATTTAAGCAATAGATATTTCACCACCAAATTTCCAAATTCACTCCAGATTTTGCAGGAGTGTTTTGCTGGATCAGGTGGCTGCAAAATCTCTTATTTTACAGAGATGCTCATTGGATCTTAGCCAAGCTTCCTTTCATGTATACATTAAAACAACAACAATAGCCAGGTAATGTTTAATTTTCTCCTCTAAGTCCCCAGGTGGCTTCCTGGTCTCACAAAACAAAATGCTGCCGACTAATTTCAATCTCCACCTGAGAAGGAGCGTCAGGATGTCAATGGCAAACTCTCACCTGGAAACAAGTTCAAAGGCAAAAGCCAGGCAGAAGAGAGAGAACAAGGAATTGCATAACGAAACGCATTGGCAAGCACTTTTCATGAGACCCAGCCAGTGTTGCAAACGGGAATCAATTTGAGCTCTCAAAACACTGCCGAGGTCGGTAGAAATAATATGGCTCCTATTTTGGAGCACGGTTAATTTTTTTAAAAAAATAGCGAGCTGTTCTCTGCATCCTCCTCCAAAGTGAAACACCATCACCCGAACAGGCAAACGTTGTGCTAAGAATAATTATGCAAATTAAGATATTTGCATAACATGAGGCATTTGCATAATCCTGCTTGGATTGACATGAGTTGGGGAAGTGGGAGAAAGGGCAGAGGGTTAGGACTTCGTGCTTGGGAATCAGTCCTGATGAAATTCACAGGACCAGATATAGCCAGGAAGGTAAGGAAAATCTTACTATCTAACGAGACCATTGATCCATAAAACGAAAGCAATAATCAATGTAAAGTAAAGGTAAAGGGACGCCTGACCATTCGGTCCAGTCGTGTCCGACTCTGGGGTTGTGGCGCTCATCTCGCATTATTGGCCGGGAGCCGGCATACAGCTTCCAGGTCATGTGGCCAGCATGACTAAGCCGCTTCTGGCGAACCAGAGCAGCGCACGGAAACGCCGTTTACCTTCCCGCCAGAGCGGTTCCTATTTATCTACTTGCACTTTGATGTGCTTTCGAACTGCTAGGTGGGCAGGAGCTGGGACCGAGCAACGGGAGCTCACGCCGTCGCAGGGATTCGAACCGCCGACCTTCTGATCAGCAAGCCCTAGGCTCTGTGGTTTAACCCACAGCGCCACCTGGGTCCCTAGGTGTACTGTACTATAAAATATAAAATACTATAAAATATAAAATACTATAAAAAAGTCAATGTACTGTACTATAAAATAAAGAAGACAGTATTGTGGATGATTAAAATTTTAATTACATTTTGTTTCTTACCTGCACAGGTGATAGTCATTGTTTGGATGGGGGGCTTTTATCCATTTCCGCAGTCACACCATCAATCAGTAGCTGAACTGGGTTCCACACAGTCACAAGAACAAATGAACCGAAAAAGCCTCAAAAGCAAAAACGCAAAATAAATAGCAAAACAAAAGCGCCAAACCTAATCTGTTCTGGAAGTCTGTTTGACTTCTGAAATGTTCGAAAACCAAGGCGCAGCTTCTGATTGGTGCAGGTGCCCCCAAAACAATAGCTGACAACCACATCGGATGTTCGGCTTCTGAAAAACGTTTGAAAACCGGAACACTTACTTCTGGTTTTTCGGCGTTTGGGAACCAAGGTACCACTGTATTCTGAATTGTCCTTTCTAGGACAATGCCTCCATGCAAGAGGTGGACTGATAATAATGACATTTGCTTGACCCATCCCTCTTCGTGACTAAAGTGATGATAATTTGCCCTTAGGGGAGGGCGTGGGAATCAGACAAAGCCCCACCCCCAAAAATATGTTAGTCATTTATGTTCTTGCATTTATATCAGGGGAGGAGGGATGAAATGGTATAAGCAAATAAATAGCCATAAATAAGTTAACTGTTGTCGCTGTTTTTCAACATCTTATTCAACATCTTCATCAATGACTTGGAAGATGGGCTTGAGGGCATCCTGATCAAGTTTGCAGATGACACCAAATTGGGAGGGGTGGCTAATACCCCAGAGGACAGGATCACACTCAACAAACGAAACTGCTGTATAAAAATGTTACATGGAAAGAACAAGAAAGAGACAATGCATATACCTTTGTAAATCAAGATAATCCTTAATAAAAAAATTAAATTAAAAAAAAAATGACCTTAACAGATTAGAGAATTGGGCCAAAGCAAACAAGATGAATTTTAACAGGGAGAAATGTAACTTACTAACCATGGGCAAAAAAAATGAAAGGCACAAATACAGGATGGGTGACACCTGGCTTGAGAGCAGTACATGTGAAAAGGATCTAGGAGTCTTGGTCAAGAGTGTGATGCAGCAGCTAAAAAAGCCAATGCAATTCTGGGCTGCATCAATAGGAGTATAGCATCTAGATCAAGGGAAGTAATAGTACCACTGTATTCCGCTCTGGTCAGACCCCACCTGGAATACTGTGTCCAGTTCTGGGCACCACAGTTCAAGAAGGATACTGACAAGCTGGAACGTGTCCAGAGGAGGGCAAACAAAATGGTCAAAGGCCTGGAAACGATGCCTTATGAGGAACGGCTTAGGGAGTTGGGTATGTTTAGACTGAAGAAGAGAAGGTTAAGGGGTGATATGATAGCCATGTTCAAATATATAAAAGAATGTCATATAGAGGAGGGAGAAAAGTTGTTTTCTGCTGCTCCTGAGAAGAGGACACGGAGCAATGGATTAAAACTACAAGAAAGAAGATTCCACCTAAACATTAGGAAGAACTTCCTGACAGTAAGAGCTGTTCGACAGTGGAATTTGCTGCCAAGGAGTGTGGTGGAGTCTCCTTCTTTGGAGGTCTTTAAGCAGAGGCTTGACAGCCACCTGTCAGGAATACTTTGATGGTGTTTCCTGCTTTGCAGGGGGTTGGACTGGATGGCCCTTGTGGTCTCTTCCAACTCTATGATTCTATGTTTTTTTTTTTTTCTTATACCGGCTCATCCCACAACAGAGCCATTGATTTTTCTCTTTTTCACTGAAGGATTGTGGGAAATTATTGCCTTGAGGGCTAGGTGTAGAATCCTGGTCCTCCAAGCCATTTGGAGTTCGACATCCCTGGGTTAGATGTAAGTGGCTTGCAACCACCGAAGATCCCACATCAAAGCAGAAAGTGTGCAGGTTCACCTCAGAGGGACTCAAATGGCCATTATAGCTAAAAGGCAATTAATCTCTATCCATCAGGCCTTTACTGCATGATCCTAAGGGGATCACAAAAAGGAGGCTGTGGTAATATAAATTTGCTGCCAGTTCTCTCTCTCTCTCTCTCTCTCTCTCTCTCTCTCTCTCTCTCTCTCTCTCTCTCTCTCTCTGTGTGTGTGTGTGTGTGTGTGTGTGTGTGTTTTAAACCCAACCACCACCAAAGGAATAAAATACCAGCTATTTCTCAGTGTCAATACTATGGTAGGAAAGAACAATTTCAGTGGGGAGAAATGTCCCCCTCCACAATATACAGATTGTGTCAACAGTACTCAGCTTTTCCTGAACATGTTGGTGATCATTCAGCACCAGGGTTTCTTTATTTTATTTTATTTTATTTTATTTTACTTTCTTCCTCCATTCTGGCATATCCACATCAGTAAAAAGGTACAGGTAAAATACCCCTGGATGGTTAAGTCCAATCAATTCTGCCAAATTATTTTTTAAATTTATTTGGAGGTTTCCCACGCTTCAAACTCCGGAGGTATCTAATAAACTATTTGCCCTTGCTTTTTACCCTTCCTATATTGTCACAGCCTCTGATGTATTCCAGCAAGCAAGATAAATCAAAACAAACAATGTCCCTGTGTGGATTTAAGTCCATTTTTCATCACCATATGATCGCCTTGCCCCTTGGCACTCTGATTCCAAAAGCCTAATCACGGACATTCGCCATCTTCATTCAGCCCCGATAACATCCAAACCTCTTTTTCCACAGCCATTATTCACCCGTCTGGTTTTCAGGTTAAGTCCAATGAAAGGCGACAATGGGTTGCGGCACTCATCTCGCTTCATGGCCAAGTGGGAGTTTGAACTCTGGTCTCCCAGGTCCAACACTCTAAGCTCTACAGCACACTGGCTCACCACGGTCTCTTACCATTGACCAAGCTGGCAGGGGGTGATGGGTTTTGTAGTTCAGCAACAATATGGGGCACTGTCATGGACTGGTTGGATGCAGAGGAATGGTGAAGGGGAACCAGCTGGGGAGCAGCCAAAGGAAGAAGGCTCAGAGCCCAGGGGTTGGTGATGGGACAATGATGAGTGGTCAAGTGGAGATGAAGAAGAAGACTGGGAAGAAGTAACTGTCAGGCTTCAGAGGATCCACCCCCCCCCCACGGTAGGTTGCCAGGAATGGATAAGAGAAGGAATGTTCTTACTTTCTAAGAGGCTTAGAAATGCAGCCTTTTGGAGTAATTGTGTTGCTCTGAGTGAAACCCCACCCCCTCCATCTCTCCCATTACACATCATCACTATGGGTGCTGAGCTGTGCCTTCTGCCTCTGAGCTCTCTGCTCTCCTATTTTCAATGTCCGCCAGTTTCTGGGAGGTGTGTGTGTGTGTCTGGAATGCTTTCTTTCTTTCTTTTTATAATAGTTTTATTCATTTTATCATATAAAACAAAACGAGCACATAAACTACAAAAAAAATAACATAAACATATAAACACAACAATAAAGTATATCATTTTTCACCTATTTTCCTTAACATCTTGTTGGGACTTCCCCCTATCCTCCCTTCCTGGTTTCACATCCATCTAACTCTTATTTTCAGGCAACTTCATCTTCAACTTTAACCTTTTATCTAACCTTTTATTATCCATTTATTCATTTATCATGATGTTACCCTTTTTTTTTAACCTCGAAGATATTTTTCAGTCCCAATTTTGATCCGGTAAACTCTAGTTTATACCCTAGATTTTCAAATACTTTCCATATTACAATATTTTTTTTTAATACATTTTAAATTTCTTCCAATCTTCTTGCACCACATCCTCCCTCAGTCTTGCTGTCAGTTCGGCGACTTCCATAAAGTCAATCATCTTCATTTGCCAATCTTCCACTGTTGGTATTTCTTGTGTTTTCCAGTTCTTCACAATCAGTAGTCTCGCTGCTGTCATTGCATACAAAAAGAAAGCCCTGTCTTTTTGGGGGATTTCCTCCCCTATAATTCCCAAAAGAAAGGCTTTGGGTTTCTTATGAAAGGTGTCCTTCAACACCTTTTTCAGTGTCTGGAATGCTTTCTAAAGACACTGTGTCTGTCAGCTGTCCCCCCCCCCCTCTGGTGCTTCTTCTTCCTCCTCCTCTCCTGTTATTTCCCAACTTCCCCCCTCATCTGCCTCTGAGCTGTGACCTCCCTCAAGCCCCTGTTGTAATTCTGAACTGTCTCCTTCTTCTCTAGAAGGGTCAGGCTAAACATTTTTTGAATCAAAGTTTGGCCTCATTGAGGGACAGTAATTCAATATGAGCAGGAAACACTAGCAGGACTGAAATAAATCCGGCAATGATAAACTTTAAAACTTTTCTTACCAAAGAGATAGAGTTGACTACAAGGATATGAAGGTCAGAAATTGATAATTTAAGGTGCCATACAAAGATCTGAAAAGGAAAAAAAACCAGCTGAAAGGACAGAGGTCAGTCACAAGCTCTGCAGAGCAAAAAGTATATTTGTTTGTTATTGCAAGGTTGGATTTGTTGTGTTATAAAAGGAAAAACTAATAAAAATTATATGGGGGGAGAGAGTACCCTAAACTTTTTTTTTAAAGCACTGGTAACAGGGTTTAGTGAGCAGGGAGAGTCTGTGGCAGAGAGAAGTCTAGAGCAAGAGGCAGAAGCTGAAGCAGGAGAGTGGAGTGAGGAAGACCGAGAAGCAGAGATGAGTCAGGGTGGTGAAGAGTCACTGGTGACTCCCCCTCCTGTTGCTGCAGCAAGCTCCCCTCCCCCCTGGTCTCCCAGAACCAGAAGAGGCATGAAAAGGGCAGAGGAGAGGTTGCCTGCACCTAGGTGCAGTATCTGGTTGCTTGGGGAGGGGGGAACTCTGGAGAGGAGGGGACTTAGATGGCTGTGGGGAGGTGAGGGTTTTTAGTCTCAGCAACTGATTCTCATGGAGTAAGACCAATGTGAATAAACTGCTCTGCCCGTTAGTCCTGGAACTCAACGAAGTCTGTGGAGGTTGTGTTTTTGCTAACAAAGAGTTAACTCTGTCTTTGAACTGTGTGGATGACTGACTCGCACATTCCTGTGACAGGTGCATAGGCCTCATCACTGCATGAATTCTAGCGTACCTCCTAAACACAGGCAGCATGATGGAGAAGGGACAGTTCTGGAGTATCTGCTTTGCATGCAGAAGGGATTTGGTCCAATCCTGGGAATGTCCGTTGCCTGAAACTCTGTTGGCAGTCAGTTTCGGACAGTATTGAGCTAGACAGACCTACATTTATAGGCTGCCTACCTTCCCACGATGAGCATCTGCACCCCTCAGGGGAACATCAGTCGTGGTGCGCAAGCTGTGCTTTGTTGTAAGACCCTCAACAGGGTTCCAAGGAATCCCAGGGTTCTTTGAGAAACGCTGGTTTGTCATTTTATCACCAGGGTTGCCTAGTTAGCAGAGACATGAGATCCCTGCTGGTTCTGTGCAGCATCTTGGCTTGTGTTGATCTCCCTCCTGCGGCTTGTGAAATGTGCACTCTCAGTCTCTCCGTTTAAATGGATGCGCTGGCCTGCAGGAAGCATCTTGTCTAATTATGCAAGATTCCCCAAGGCCACTGGAAAAAGCCACAGAAGATGGGTGGGCACATTCTCCATCTCCCTCTGCTCAAGGGGCCCACCAATCTGTCAACATGTCCATGGAATGCTTATAGACCATCGTGGAATGGTCCCGAATCAAATTAGCCATGCTGGCCATTGCTTTTCCTCCTCTACTGGCTCCCCAAAGCCCACCACTTTAAATGTAACTGCACAACTAACAGGGCTTCGGAATTTTGTTCAGCTGGCTTGTTAAACTCCTACAGTTTTCAAGGTCGCTTTTTCAAAGCCCAGCAGGGAAGCGGGAGGAACATTCTCAGGCAGGTTTAAAAGTGTGATGCTCAAGATTTAGGTAGGCATCCAAGGTTAGTCAAACTCTGGGCAAGCCCATTGAAATCAACGATCTCGAGCAACTTCAGTGGGTCTGTTCCAAGGATGACTTAGTCGGCTATGACCCCAAGGCTCCATAAGAACATAAGAAGAGCCATCTGGATCAGAACAATGGCCCATCTAGTCCAGCATCCTGTTCTCATAGTGGCCAACCAGAGGCCTCTGAGAAACTTGGAAGCAGTATTTGAGCACAAGAGCCCTCTCCCCTCCTATGGTTTCCAGTAACTGGGTTTTCAGAATCATTGCTGCCTCCACCTGCAGAGGCAGAGCATAGCCAACATGACTAGTAGCCAAACTTATACAGCTGGGTATGTGCTCCCCTGGACGCATGGTTCTCCTTCTCAATAAACCTGCTTAGGCTGCTTCTGCATATTAGATGGATGTAAACCTATTTGGATTAGGTCAAAGATCCATGTAGCAGGACTCCTGCTGCCATCATCTCTGGCATTTGACCATGCTGGTTGGGGCTGATGAAAGTTGTCATCCAGGAATATCCAGAGGGCAGCAGCTCAGTGAAAGCTGGTCTAGGGCAATTGCTTTCTCTCAAAACTTACTATGTGTACGGCATTGTAAAAACATGTGTTTTAAAGAAGCATTATCTTTACTACATCTCCATCAACATGCTGTCTTAGACAGCCCTTTTCTATTCAAACATATTGTATTGTATTGTATTGTATTGTATTGTATTGTATTGTATTGTATTGTATTGTATTGTATTATCATATCATATATCATATCATATCATATTATATTATTTTTAAAATTCCATTGTATAAGTCATCATTTAAGATCCATTTTCTTTATATTTTAATGGATTGTGAAATATGGCTTAGCTGATCTGTCCACCTTGATGTGCTATAAGATCAGATGTATGCCGTGTCTGGTGTTCCTGGATTCTCTTACCTTTCTGTATGATCTGCAAAACTCAATAAAAACCATTTTTTTAATATAAAAAAGTGGGTGGGTGGGTATGCCAACCCATTGGGACAACTCCATTGCTTCCATGTGGTTCTGAACTCCTTTCTTCAGTCTTCAACCACTTAGATTTAGACCACAGAATCAACCCAGGGAGCCCTGCCATTTCCATCCCTTAATCCGAGCTTTGAGGCTACTGTGACTCATTGCCTGTTGGTAAGCCACCTTTACTCTGCCTCAGTAAAGATCTGGATAGATCCGTTGGTTAGAGGTTGGTGCTGATAATACCAAGGTCACAGGTTCGATCCCCATATGGGACAGTGGCATATTTCTTCATTGTTTAAGGGACCGCCTCTCCTGGTATGCCCCAGGTAGGACCTTGAGGTCCTCAAATAATAACATCCTGGAGATCCCGGGCCATAAGGATATCAGGCTGGCAGCTTTCTCGGCCAGGGCTTTCTCGGTTCTGGCCCCGACATGGTGGAATGGTCTGTCGCAAGAGACAAGGGCCCTGCAGGATTTGGCACCCTTCCGCAGGGCCTGCAAGATGGAGCTGTTTCGCCAGGCTTTTGGGTTGGGTTGAGTTTAATCCCAGATGTTTTATTCCGTTGGTTGGTTGGTGGGCTGCTTAAAATGAGGTGGCATTTTTTTAAAAATTAAATTTTAAATTGTATTTTAATTTGCATTTTTAACTGATTGTTTTGTGGTTTGTTGTGGTTTTATGATTGTTAGCCGCTCTGAGCCCGGTCTCGGCTGGGAAGGGCGGAGTACAAATAAAAGTTTATTATTATTATTATTATTATTATTATTATTGCAGGAGGTTGGATTAGATGATCCCCTTACAACTCTACGATTCTATGATTCTATCTCTCCCTTATGTTTAAGCATGGACCTCTGTTGTTACAGCTGAGTGGGAGCCAGAACACATAGTAACTCCATTCTTCGAGTCCAGTTGCTATGTCATCAAAACATGTATCAAACACATACATAAGGGAGGTACCAGCAGATTTGTGAGAACCCAAAGTTCTGCAGAAGAACCTCCTCCCCAAAATACAAGCTGGGTTGCGAACATTAAAGGAAGGTCCCAAAAATAGCCCAGTGAAGACTGAACATGGTCAGCAGCCATACAACACAACCCCCCATTGCTCAGCCTGGACACTGAGGTCCTCCTCTGAGGGCCTTCTGGCGGTTCCCTCACTGCAAGAAGTAAAGTTACAGGGAACCAGGCAGAGGGCCTTCTCGGTAGTGGCACTCACCCTGTGGAACAGCCTCCCATCAGATGTCAAGGAAATAAAGAACTACACAACTTTTAGAAGGCATCTGAAGGCAGTCCTGTATCAGGAAGTTTTTAACGCTTGATGTTTGACTATGTTTTTATATGCTGTAAGCCGCCCAGAGTGGCTGGGGAAACCCAGCCAGATGGACGGGGTATAAATAATAAAATTATTATTACTTATTGTTATTATTGATGATGATTGGGGCAGGAGAAAGTGGTAGGTGGAATGGGGATGGAATGGTATACTCTTTAAGTCAGCCTTTCTCAACCTTGGGTCCCCAGATGTTTTTGGACTACAACTCCCATCATCCCTGACCACTAGTTTTGCTAGCTAGGGTTGATAGGAGTTGCAGTCCAACAACATCTGGGGACCCAAGGTTGAGAACCACTGCTTTAAGTGGACATGACTGGCATGCTGGAACACTGAGCAGGTGCGCTCCACACAACAATGTTTTCTTGCAGGTCCGGGTGGCAGGTGCTTAAAATGGCAGAAAGCTCCTGGCCATTAGCTTCCATTAGCAAAGATTCTGGGCTTTCAACCAGCAATTTGCCTAACAAAGGAATAGTGGGCAGTCAGCTAGCAACATAACAATGCACACTGGAGTCAGGTGGGGGAACTGAGTGGGAGAAAGCAATCAAAATGATGGTCCTTGCTTAAGGGGACTAGAAAATATCATCAGGAAAAAGAGTGGCCAGCTGTCACAATTTGGTTCCTTTCCACATGCGCAACAAGGCATGTTGGAACATCCTATTCTACTGAGAAATCGGAGAGGGGAGAGCATTTCGAAGCATCTCTAAGCCAAGCTCCTACAATATGACCAGTATGTAAAAAAAAAAAAAATTAGTGGATGGACATTTAATCATGCTAATCTTCTGGTCCTTTTGCATCGATGACAATCCTGGCCAACTTCAAAGCATCCTCAAGCATCTGCCGCACCATTGGCAGAAGATGACTGTGAGCATTTTTCATGCTGACCGCATGATTTGCACATTGGGGGAATGGTTGGCAGATGGCACAAGTGTTTGTTTATCGGTTTCTGCCTCCGAGGTTGGCCTGTTAATGAATCTTGGTAAGATGGTTGTCATGCATCAAAGGATGCTATGATGGCGAAGCCCTACAGAACAGTGGCACTAATTTTCCCATTAATGGTATCCGGGTGACAGCAGCGATCTCTCCTGCATCTGGTCAGAGGGTTGCATCAGGAAAAGCGCTTTCAGGGAGAAGGAGATAAACTACTTCTTTACGCGGGGAAATGAGAGCAGTTTTGCCCATAGATATCATAGCAGATCCTGAAGCTGAGGCTCCAAGACTTTGGCCACCTCATGAGAAGAGAAGACTCCGTGGAAAAGACCCTGATGTTGGGAAAGATGGAGGGCACAAGGAGAAGGGGACGACAGAGGACAAGGTGGTTGGACAGTGTTCTTGAAGCTACCAACATGAGTCTGGCCAAACTGCGAGAGGCAGTGGAAGACAGGAGTGCCTGGCGTGCTCTGGTCCATGGGGTCACGAAGAATCGGACACGACTAAACGACTAAACAATCATAGCAGCAGGAGGGAAAGCAGGCAATGCACACCAAGGGTTACTCATGTTTCCTTGTGTCATTGGAGTGATTAGGCTCAGATTAGCATTGCCACTGAATTTTGCTGAAAACTAAGAACCGAGATGAATTCAGCGGTTACTAAAGGGAAAGAGCCAGAGAACGTCAAGAGAAATTTCAGGAAAAATATTGGTAAAGCTAAGGAAAAGGCTTAGAAAGGCATGGTCTCCCTCTCTCTCCTTCCCCTACTCCCAGGGAATACGTTCTTGCCTGGGCTTGGTAGGATTGTAAGAGTTTTCAATTTAGAAAAAAAGGCAAGAGGCAACATGATAGAAGTTTATAAAATTATGTATAGCATTGCTAGGGAAAGGTTTTTCTCCTTTTGTAACACGTGAAGTCATGGGCATCCAATGTCAGGCGTCAGGGAATCCGATCCCCCCCCCACACACACACACCCATGGCAGGCTGCCAGGAATAGATAGACAAGGAAAGCTCTTACCGAAGTCTTTTATTCAATATTCACAGAGAGAGACTTCGAAATGTAGCCTCTTGGAGTAATGGTTTTGCTCCGAGTAAGCTCCACCCCCCCTACTCTCCTCAATCGTCAACAGCACCACCCTGCTTTACGGTGGCTGCTTAGGGCCATTTGCTTTCTAGCTCTTTGCTCTCCTGCTTTCAATGCTCACCAGGTTCTGGGAGATGGAGGATCTGGAATGCTTTCTAGTGATAATGTGTCAGCCAGCTGCTCTGGCTCTTCTTCTCCCATTATTTCCCAACTTTGCCCCTCATCTACCTCTGAGCCGTGACCTGCTGTAAATCTATGCTGTCTTCCTCTTCTCTGGAAGGTGCAGGAGGAGGGGGAGGCAGACTCCACCATTGCGGCTCAGTCCAGCCCTTGTCATCCAATGAAGCTGAATGTTCAGGACAGAGAAAAGAAAGTCCTTCTTCACACAGTCCATAGTTGAACTATGGAACACGCTGCCACAGGAGGCAGTGGCAACTACCAACTCGGGTGGCTTTAAAAGAGGACCAATTTATGAAGTCTATGAATAGCTACTAGCCATGATGTCTATGCTTTGTCAGGGTTGCACCAGATGAGCAGGAGTGGTGGCAAGCCCCCCTAGGCGAAGCGGCAACCATGGAAGAGTCCAGAGGAATGGAGGGATTCTTACCCAAAGAAGACTGGTGGCAACACTCCTCAGAAGAGGAAGAAGCAGGTGGGGAAGAGGGAAGGCCAGAACAGGAGGAGGAAGAAGTTGAGCCAGAATCAGGCCCTTGTGAGGAGAGGAGCCGGAGGGCCCCCTCCCCTCCTCCCATCTCAGCTGTAGAGCTGAGAAACAGAGGGAGCAATTGGAGGCAGTTGCAGCTCGTAAAAGGCGTGGTGATGAGCTGGCTACTTAAGGAAGGCTGGCTGCTTCCCTCACCAGCACCTGCAACTGCTATGCTGAAGCACGTGGTTGTGTCTGCTCATCCTGCTCCTGATCCTGTGTACCTGACTCTGGCTGGTTCCTGACTTGGATTGCTCTTGACTTTGGCTTCTCTTGACCCAGGTACTGATACCTGGCTTCGGCACACCATCCTGTTGGCGCCTTAACACAGTTGGAGACAACAATGCTTCTAAATACCAGTTGCTGGAATCCACAGGAGAGGAGAGGGCTCCCATGCTCAATTCCTGCTTGTGGGCTTTCCAGGGGCATCTGGTTGGCCATTGTGAGAACAGGATGCTGTACTCAGTGGGGTAGTGTGGGGGAGCAGGGGGGTTGTTGCCCCAGGTGCAACCAGGTGTCCCCTGCTGGGGAGCAGAGGGTGAAAAGCACCTGCCCGGTGGTCATAGCTGTCAACCCTCCCTTTTTTTGCGGGAAACTCCCTTATTCCAATGCCGTTTCCCGCTGCTATCCCGGATTGTTGATATCCCTTAAATTTCCCGGATTTCAAAGGAAGCAGCTCCTCTCCCTCCCTGCCGGCCAGGGAGGCTCCTCAGCTGCGTTGCTCGGCTGCCAATAAGGAGTCTGAGACTGACTGGGGGCGGAGCTTGCATGCCTTGTGCAGCCAGACCCTCACGCCCAACCAGACAGACAGCCTGCCTGCTGTCTACGCGCTCGCTCTTTTGCTCACCCGTTTGTGCACAGCCTCTAGAGCGCAGGGTGGCGAGGCTACTTGGTGCCATTGCACCGCCCTCGTGGCATCCCTTACTTTCAAATCCGAAAGTTTGGAAAAATCCCTTATTTTCAAATCCGAAAGTTGACAGCTATGCCGGTGGTAGTGGGGGCAAAGGTGCTCCATCCTTGCCAGGGGTAAAGGTGAGCGCACGTGCCCTGGACACCGGCACATGGCACTATGCCCCTGACTGCAATAGTAGTAGTAGTAGTAGTAATAATAATAATATTTATTTATATGCTGCCCTTCTGGCTGGGTTACCCCAGCCACTCTGGGCGACTTCCAACAAACTGAAACACAATACGACACCAAACATTAGAAACTTTCGTTCAGGATTTTAAGTAAGGCTGTCATGAAGAAGGTGTTTTAACAAAAGGTCATCTCCTTTTGCAAAAGGACATTTTTAAATGCTTCTGGAAAAAAACAGCCAGAGAGTGATGACCCTCTTTCTACTGGAGATGCCTCATTTCATGTGACCTATAATTGGGGCTCATTAAATCTTTCGTACCACAAGTGAAACGGAACAACAGACCCATTGCTTTTGTGCCTTGGTAAATGTCAAATTGGATTTTGATAGCGGATGCTAGACACCTTGGAACAGCTGAAAAATGGTGAAGAGGGGGCGGGAGTTGGAGGAGTTTTTATTTATTTATTTGAATACGACATAACAACACAATACTATGGAAATAACAGTAATACTTCAATAACATATTGATAAAAACAGTTTTTTTTAAAAAAAAATGTTCCAAAAGCCTTTCTGAAGCTTTCTTCCATCACAGAACCCCAAAATATGTACACGTATATGACTCTCTGGCAGAAAATGAGTGCATCTATCCAAGACAGTATCAGACCAATAGCCCCTGTAGCCCAGCATCCTGTTCTCAGGACCGGTGCTAGGGATTTTGGCACCCTAGGCGAGGGGGCGGGCCACGTGACGTCATTGCGCATGACGTACGGTGCCCCGTCCCCAGCCCGGCCGGGTGCCCCACGCCGCCGCGGTTTTCGTCGCTGGTTGGGGCGGCATTGGGCGGCGGTGGGGGGCGAAGGGCAGGCTGGCCAGCGCCCCCTCCATTTTGGCGCTCCCGCCGCTGCGGTTTTCGCCCCAAGCTGCTTGCTCCGCCGCTGGTTGGGGTGGCAGCGGGCGGCGGGCAGCGGGCGGCAGCGGGGGCAGGCTGGCCAGCGCCCCCTCCATTTTGGCGCCCCAGGCAACTGCCTAGTTCGCCTTAATGGACGCACCGGCCCTGCCTGTTCTCACCATGGGAAACTCGCAAGCAGGATTTGAACACACGAGCCCTCTCCCCTCCTGTGGTTTCCAGCAACAGGTATTCAGGAGCATTGCTGCCTCCAACTGTAGAGGCAGAGTATAGTCATCATGGCTAAGGTAAAGGTAAAGGTACCACTGACCATTAGGTCCAGTCGCAGACGACTCTGGGGTTGCGCGCTCATAGAATCATAGAATCATAGAATCATAGAATCATAGAGTTGGAAAAGACCACAAGGGCCATCCAGTCCAACCCCCTGCCAAGCAGGAAACACCATCAAAGCATTCCTGACAGGTGGCTGTCAAGCCTCTGCTTAAAGACCTCCAAAGAAGGAGACTCCACCACACTCCTTGGCAGCAAATTCCACTGTCGAACAGCTCTTACTGTCAAGAAATTCTTCCTAATGTTTAGGTGGAATCTTCTTTCTTGTAGTTTGAATCCATTGCTCCGTGTCCGCTTCTCTGGAGCAGCAGAAAACAACCTTTCTCCCTCCTCTATATGACATCCTTTTATATATTTGAACATGGCTATCATATCACCCCTTAACCTTCTCTTCTCCAGGCTAAGCATACCCAGCTCCCTAAGCCATTCCTCATAAGGCATCGTTTCCAGGCCTTTGACCATTTTGGTTGCCCTCCTCTGGACCCGTTCCAGCTTGTCAGTATCCTTCTTGAACTGTGGTGCCCAGAACTGGACACAGTATTCCAGGTGGGGTCTGACCAGAGCGGAATACAGTGGTACTATTACTTCCCTTGATCTAGATGCTATACTCCTATTGATGCAGCCCAGAATTGCATTGGCTTTTTTAGCTGCTACATCACACTGTTGACTCATGTCAAGTTTGTGGTCTACCAAGACTCCTAGATCCTTTTCACATGTACTGCTCTCAAGCCAGGTGTCACCCATCCTGTATTTGTGCCTTTCATTTTTTTTGCCCAAGTGTAGTACTTTACATTTCTCCCTGTTAAAATTCATCCTGTTTGCCTTGGCCCAGTTCTCTAATCTGTTAAGGTCATTTTGAAGTGTGATCCTGTCCTCTGGGGTATTAGCCACCCCTCCCAATTTGGTGTCATCTGCAAACTTGATCAGGATGCCCTCAAGCCCATCATCCAAGTCATTGATAAAGATGTTGAATAAGACTGGGCCCAAGACAGAACCCTGTGGCACCCCACTAGTCACTTCTCTCCAGGATGAAGAGGAGCCATTGATGAGCACCCTTTGAGTTCGGTCAGTCAGCCAGTTACAAATCCACTGAATGGTAGCATTGTCTAGCCCGCATTTTACCAGCTTCTTTACAAGAATATCATGGGGCACCTTGTCAAAGGCCTTGCTGAAATCAAGATAGGCTACATCCACAGTGTTCCCTTCGTCTACCAGGCTTGTAATTCTGTCAAAAAATGAGATCAGATTAGTCTGACATGACTTATTTTTCAGAAACCCATGCTGACTTTTAGTGATCACAGCGTTCCTTTCTAGGTGCTCACAGACCGTTTGCTTAATGATCTGCTCTAGAATCTTTCCTGGTATTGATGTCAGGCTGACTGGGCGGTAATTGTTTGGTGATGAGCATCTCGCTCTATAGGTCGAGGGAGCCGGCGTTTGTCCACAGACAACTTCTGGGTCATATGGCCAGCACGACCAAGCTGCTTCTGGTGAAGCAGAGCAGCGCAGGGAAATGCCGTTTACTTTCCTGCTGGAGTGGTACCTATTTATCTACTTGCACTTTTGATGTGCTTTCAAACTGCTAGGTTGGCAGGAGCTGGGACTGAGCAACGGGAGGTCACCCCATCGCGGGGATTCGAACTGCCGACCTTCTGATCGGCAAGCCCTAGGCTCTGTGGTTTAGACCACAGCGCCACCCGCGTCCCCAGTCATCATGGCTAGGCACCATCAATAGCCATCTCCTCCATGGAGTTGTCTAATCCTCTTTTAAAGCCATCTAGGTTGATGAGCATCACTGCAAGAAGCAGACATGCTCAGCTATAGGAACCTGGTGGCCTCATGTGCCTTCAGAGTGTACCCTGAGATATTCCTCTGAGAAAAGGCATGGAGGAGGTTTACAAGCAGCACCCAAGGAGATGCCATTGTTCTCCCTTGCTGCGATACCATTGGCGGTGCTTTGTTCCTGCCCCACTCTGCTCTGCCACAGCACAGGATTAAATGTTCTCTGTGCGTCAACTCAAAGCCTTAAGGTCCTACATGTACCATATCCCTCTCAGATGTTATGCGCAAGACAATAGGCCATGGTTAGCAGATTTTTTTCAATGAATCTGGGGACACTTTTTTTTTGGAAGCTGAGTAGCAACAGGGAGTCAGTAGTGTGGATGGTGAGGCAAAAGACCCTGGGCCCAAGCACACATGCATATTGTATAAAGAAGAAGAAGAAGAAGAGTTTGGATTTGATATCCCTCTTTATCCCTACCCGAAGGAGTCTCAAAGCGGCTCACATTCTCCTTTCCCTTCCTCCCCCACAACAAACACTCTGTGAGGTGAGTGGGGCTGAGAGACTTCAGAGAAGTGTGACTAGCCCAAGGTCACCCAGCAGCTGCATGTGGAGGAGCGGAGACGCGAACCCGGTTCACCAGATTACGAGTCCACTGCTCTTAACCACTACACAACACTGGCAAAGCCCTTCTTTTGCACCCTGTGAAACATAAATGCGCAGAGTTTTTTTTTTTAAAAAAATGGGCAACAGCCAGCCGGCTGCAACTCCCTAACCTCCCCCGATCAGTCAAAAAAAGGGGGAAGGGGGCAGGAGATCTGTACCGCCGGACATCCCTAGTTCCCCTTTGGAAGTGGCAGCAGTGGCAATCAGCAGCCCAGAGCCAGCCTGGTAGCGCAGTTGGCTCTGGCTGGCTTCAGGAGCTGCTCGCTGCCCGCTGCCTGGCGTCCACCATTTTTCCTCACCGGAAGTCCCCATATAATGTGTCTCACCGGAAGTCCCCATATAATGTGTCTTGTGTGCAACACATCATATGGGGACTTCTGGCTAGGAAAAATGGCGGGTGCTATGGCAGCGAGAAGCTCCTGAAGCCAGCCAGAGCCAACTGCACTACCAGGCTGGCTCCAGGCTGCTGAGGCTGCCACTGCCACGTTTCCTGGGGACAGATGTGCAAATTCGGGGACTGTCCCTGGGAACCGGGGATGTCTGGTAACCCTACACTAGGCCCCTCTCACATCAGATGTGCTTCTGGAATAAGGGACACAAACAGGGGCGCTTCTAGCCCCTTGGCTGCCCGGGGCGGGAGGTCAAGAGGCACCCCCGGGGGCAGGGCGTCGCAGCATGTGCGTGCGGCATGACGTCATGACGCACGCGCAGCGCGACGCCTGCCCCCAGGGGTGCCAGGCAGCGGCTTCGGGAATCTCCCGAAGCCGCTGCCCAGCACCCCTTCGTGCGGTGGCTGCTTGTGCCTGCGCATGAAGGGGTGCCGAGCGGGCGGCGGCTTCGGGAGTCTCTGCAGCTCGCAGAGACTCCCGAAGCTGCCGCCCGGGCTCCCTCGGCAGAGCGCAAGTTGGGGCAGGGAGCGGGGCGGGCCAGCGAGGAGGGGTGGCAAGCCAGCCAGCGGCAGTAAAAGCCGCTGGAAGGGGGTGACACCACTCCTCGCTGGCCGCCCCTGCGGCTCCACCCCGGCAGTGCCGAAAATAGCCTTAATTATTTTTTTTAGAAAAGCCCAGGGGGATGGGGCCACCGCCCAAAGTGTCACCCCCAGCAGGGCGCTGCCCGGGGCGGACCGCCCCCGCCCCCCCTTGCTACGCCCCTGGACACAAAGGAGATGAGAGAGAGAAGGGCATGGATTACAAATGTGACACGCAAACAAAGGTGAAGCTCTGCAGGTTTTTAATTGGCCTCAACTCTTTGACTGGAAAACCTTCTTCAGCAAGTGCCTGAGTTGTCAACAACCTATTAACGCTTCCCAGAAGCCAAAGCATAGCAGGCAGGAGGCTGGGCAACCAGGCCTACCTTTCTTCAGCCCCCAGATATCTTTCTGCAGTTGTAAATATTTGCAGCAAAGCCAATTAGCTGTGGCAATCGTTGCAAAGGGTTGCCTAGGAGACATCAATATGTGCTTCAAAGAATCCATCTGCCCCCTCCTTTTCTCTTTGTTTTTCTTCAGCCAGTGGAGAGTGGATCTCATCTCCTGAGTGCATCAGGCATCCTTATGCAGATGCATGTTAAAGCACAGTGGGAGAGGAGAATATAATGTCAAACTGTCCAGAGGGGCCAGGTCTCGCTGGCACAGCATGTGTGATGACCTGGGATTCAGAATCAGACGCTGAACCTGAGGGATCCCAGCCTGCACAGGATTCCCTGCCTCCAGAACCAGCAGAGCCAGGGCTGGGGCCTGAGTCTGAAGGGGACTCACCTGTGCTAGATCCTCAGGTGCAGGCATCTGCTGAATCTGCTCTTGCTCCTGATGGGATGGAGGACCCATTGCCTGCAGGTGCTCCACTCCCAGCCCTGTCAGGGGAAGCTGAGGTTGCCTCTGGGTCCGGTAACCCTCCAGCCTCTCCTGAGCTGCAGAGGCTCAGGGCAGAGAGGCGAAGGGAACTGAGTTCCCACAGGAGGAGTGCTCGCCTCCAAGCCAGGAGAGGCGAGTCACCTGAGGATCGGAGCCGCCCTATGCCTCGGGGCAGATAAAAGCCGGCCAGCCCCAGCCCCAAGTTGCAGGAGCAACATCATCGCTGACTACTTCCTGCCGGTGTTACTGCTTGATCCCTGTCCTGTTGTTCTGCCTGAGCTCCTGACCTGCCTTGGTTCCCTGTTTGTTCACCCGTTCCTGACTTCGCCTGACTCCCTGCCCTGTACCCTGCTCCAGTAAATTCGGACTGCCTTTACGTGTACCTCTGACCTTGGACCGGACTTAGACTTCGCTTTCTGGATACCCCACGGGACCAGCACAGCATGGCACCCAAGAGACAAAATTTGTGCTCATAGATGGGGGAGAAATTTGGTGAAGTTCTGAGAGCCAGATGCACAAATATAGGATGAGAAACACCTGACTTGTCAGCAGTACATGGGGAAAGGATTCAGGGGTGGAGGAAGAAGGAGGCGGTGGGTGTGGGCTGCCCTGGGTGTCACCACTGAGGGGGGTGACAAAATGCCGGGCAGCACTCACTGCCGGGCCTGCAGCGCGCCTGAGCCACACGTCTCCTGTGAGAGACGTGGTGGCTTGGGTGCATGCAGGCTCTGCGCTGCCCAAACTGTCTGCCCGCTGCCTCCTACCCAGCTGTAGGGCGGCTGGGAGGAGGCAGGCAGACTCCGGAGGCCCCGCAGTGCGCCCCACCCCATGGACAGATCGCCCCACCCTCACCCCGTTCCTATGGGTGGCTCGCCCCACCCCTGGACACGCCGCCCTGGTGCCCGAGCAGCTTCCTCCGCCACTGGGGGCATTGGTAGACCACAAGCTATCTGACATCAGGAATCACAAGACAGAGAAACCAGCAGGAGAACACTTCAATCTCCCAGGACACTCTATACAAGATCTCAAAGTGGCTGTCTTATTGCAAAGGAATTTCAGAAATAGACTGGAAAGAGAAGTTGCTGAATTGCAACTCATTACCAAGTTTAAAACCATGGAGAGACCTGGTCTGAACAAAGACATTGGATTCTTATCTCATTATACATGACAAAGCTATTTTTAACCTCCTCACCCCTTGCTTTTTCCTGTAAGACCAATTGCAGTCGTTAACAGCCGTCAACAGGTTTACCACAGCTATCAGCCTATCACCCCTTCCCATCACCCTTCTGAGTAATACCCCTCCCACCCTCTCACTATATATAAGGGTCTGGTGACTTCTGTTTCAGTGTATCTGAAGAAGTGTGCATGCACACGAAAGCTCATACCAAGAACAAACTTAGTTGGTCTCTAAGGTACTACTGGAAGGAGTTTTTTTATTTTTTATTTTGTTTTGACACCTTAACAGTGTGATGCAGCAGCAAAAATCACTACTGTTATTTTGGTCAGGGGCCAGCAAACTTTTTCAGCAGGTGACCGGTCCACTGTCCCTCAGACCTTGTGGGGGGCCGTAATATATTCGGGGGGGGGGGGATGAACAAATTCCTATGCCCCACAAATAGCCCAGAGATGCATTTTAAATAAAAGCACACATTCTACTCATGTAAAAACACACTGAATCCCGGACAGCCCACAGGCCGTATTTAGAAGGTGATTGGGCCGGATCTGGCCCCCAGGCCTTAGTTTCCCTACTCATGTTCTAGGCTGCATCAATAGAAGTATAGTATCCAGA
This sequence comes from Darevskia armeniaca, assembly GCA_034641395.1. Taxonomy (NCBI): domain Eukaryota; kingdom Metazoa; phylum Chordata; class Lepidosauria; order Squamata; family Lacertidae; genus Darevskia; species Darevskia armeniaca. The sequence goes on from JAWWNF010000904.1 coordinate 348,864, forward strand.
TCTGGGAAAGTGACAGCACCTTGGTCAGACCACACATGGAATACTATGACCAGTTCTGGGCACCGCAATTTAAGGGTGATATTGACAAACTGGTACGTGTGCAAATGAAGGCAAGCAAGATGATAAAAGGTCTGGAAACCAAGCCTTATGAAGAAAAATTGAGGGAGTTGGGTATGTTTAGCCTGGAGAAGAGGAGACTTGAGAGGAGATATGATAGCCATCTTCAAATATCTGAAGGGCTGCCATGTGGAAGAGGGAGTAAGCTTGGTTTCTCCTGCTCTGGAGGGTACGACCTGAACCAATGGCTTCAAGTTGCAGGAAAGGAGATTCTGACTAAACATCAGGAAAAGCTTTCTGGCAGTAAGAGCTGTTTTGCAGTGGAACAAACTCCCTCAGAAGGTGGTGGACTTTCTTTCATTGGAGTTTTTAAAACTAGGGTTGGATGGCCATCTGTCAGGGATTATTTTGCTGTGATTCCTGCATTGCAGGGGGTTGGACTAGAGCATAGCTGTCAACCTTCCCTTTTTTTGCGGGAAATTCCCTTATTCCAGCACCGGTTTTCGCTGTTTCCCTTTTTGGGTGGGAAATTCCCTTATTCCCGCACCATTTCCCACTGCTATCCTGGATTGTTAGATATCCCGTAAATTTCCCAGATTTCAAAGGAAGCAGCTCCTCTCCCTCCCTGCCGGCCAGGGAGGCTCCTCAGCTGCGTTGCTCACCAATAGTTACAGAGAATAGGATGCCATTAGACAGCAGCACTGTTTGTGCTTTGCTTGCATGTAAAGTCAACCACTCTGGCCCAGCCCACAAATACACTCCTTCCAAAAGAGTGTTAAAGGATGCAAAGCCTGCAACACGTTTGTATAATAAGTCATTAATGGATGCCAGAGAGCCCAAAGAGTGAACCTGATCAATCCCCCCATGAAGAATTGACGCTTTTGAATTGTGGTGCTGGAGTCCCGTGGACTGCAAGAAGATCAAACCGATCCATTCTGAAGGACATCAGCCCTGGCTGCTCACCGGAAGGACAGATCCTGAAGCATTGCATGAGAAGAGAAGACTCCCTGGAAAAGAGACCTTGAGGTGGGGAAAGATGATGGTGTGTAGCCTGGTGTAAATTAATTTGTAGCCTGGGGGGATTACCGCAGTGTGGACTGTCCCCAAGAACCGTAGACTGTCCCAGGGACAGATGAGGCTGCTGATCCATTATTTTCAAATCTGAAAGTTGACAGCTATGGACTAGAGGACCCCTGAGTTCCTTTCCTACTCTACAAGTCTATATTTCTCTGATTCTGTGAATCTACCTAACTGGCATTGTGACAGGTCCCACATAATACACATTCAACACTTGTAAGGGGGGGGGAGATTTATTGTGGGAGTACCCAGATTTTCCCAATGTGGTATGCAACTCCCATCAGTTTGATGGGAATTGTAGGACCAAACAAAGACGTTAGCATACCCAGGATGCTGAGAGAGGATGTTGAGGGAGGATAACAATCTGATTCCAGCTCTTACGAGGTGTTCTTTAATCTGCTCTTGAAGCAAAAGCACATCATGCAGACCAATCATCTTCCAGTGCTTCAGCATTCATCCTTTTAAGTTTGGGATGAAATAGTAAATTCCCTCAAAGCCATTACATCCTGTCTTTATTGAAGCTCTAATGTCTCCTCTTCACATTTTCCGTTCCTCCATTAGCCCCAGAGAAACCAAAAGAAAATGGGGAGACATTTAAGCAAATGGGGACCTGACAACGCACTCTCAGCTGTGTTCGGCCCATTTGGAGAGCCCCATTTTCTTAAAATAGGCCATGGAGCCATCAAGGTGGCTCTTAACTGCAATTTGGTCACCCCCTGCAATTTTGATGTCCAAGTGCCTTTGAGACAAAACTCCCTTTCATCATTCTGAAAAAGTCACGCTTTACCCAGCATTTGAAGTCAACACGGTAAGATGCTCTGGTTGATGGTCCTTCACGCAGAGCTAATCAGCACACCTTGGCGACTGTGTGTTGGGTGCACCATTTTAGGTGGTGGTGGAGAAAATGTCCCAATTTGAAATGTATCCCCTTCAATTGAAAGGGTACACATAATACTGTCTCTGGTGTGCTTATTTACTACTTATCGCCTTTGAGGAAACTCTGGCCCACCAGGTCACCCCATATAGCCCCCAGAGCCATTTTGGCCATGGGTTCCAGGGCAGGTATATGTCCTGGCTCCCAGTAGCTGAAGAACAAGGACTTGGGATGAGGATTCCTTCCAAAGGCTTTGATTGTTTAGGTTGCTGTGATGCATACGCAAAAGACTGGTTTAAGGCACTGCGAGCAACACACATAATTCATCCCAGAGGCTTTAGGCATCACACACCCCTTGCTATCCTATGTATCTTTGTGCAGGAAGCGTTTCTGAAATCTCTCACTATGCCTAGTAGGCATTCATCTGTTTCCTCCTCCTTTGGTGCCTCCTGGATCTAGGGGATGGGGAAGACGTCTCTGCCCCCTGAAAGGTGGGTTGGGCCAACAGAACACCCTCCTCTGCAAAGGCAGGGTTATTCTCAGTGAGGACGCCGGAGTGGACAGTGTGGAAGTGTCAGAGACAGGCTCCGACAACTGTGGAAGTGGATATGGAGAGCAAGAGCACCAGGCAGGGGAAATGTGACCTAGCTGAACTCCACTTCCTTGATCCACGCAGGATCAAGGCTGTCTGTGATGAAGGAGCACTGGGAGGTAAAGAGGGAGAGGAGCAGTGGTGGCTGGTGCCCATTGGGATTGGTGGGGCAGGAGACAGGGGGCCCAGAAGAAGGTTGAGCCAGATCCCATGTCAATCAATTCTAGCTTGTCCCCATCCCCCACCCTGCTGAGTTCTGTAAGGACAACACTGAGACAAAGGAGCAGCAGGAAGCTGACAGCCAAGGCCACCGACCCTGGACTGGTTACAAGCCAGAAGGCAGGCAGGTATGGGGTGGATGGAGGCAGGCCTTCACTGGAGAGGAGAGATGCTTTAGTTTGGTCCTACTCATGAGCATCTTTTCTTGTGAAAATTAGACCAATTACCTTCTATATGCATATGACGGACACATGCAATCCAAGGGCAGCTAATTCCATCCCATACAGTTTGGCGCAAGGGACCCAGGTGGCGCTGTGGGTTAAACCACAGAGCCTAGGGCTTGCTGATCAGAAGGTCGGTGGTTCGAATCCCTGCGACGGGGTGAGCTCCCGTTGCTCGGTCCCTGCTCCTACCAACCTAGCAGTTCGAAAGCACGTCAAAGTGCAAGTAGATAAATAGGAACTGCTCTGGCGGGAAGGTAAACGGCGTTTCCGTGCGCTGCTCTGGTTCGCCAGAAGCGGCTTAGTCATGCTGGCCACATGACCTGGAAGCTGTACGCCGGCTCCCTTGGCCAATAAAGCGAGATGAGCGCCGCAACCCCAGAGTCGGACACGACTGGACCTAATGGTCAGGGGTCCCTTTACCTTTACCTTACAGTTTGGCGCTGAGCAAGGATGAGAATGCCTGGCTGGCCTCTTCCACCTAAAATTTGCAGCTTCCATGCAGAAATCTGACTCCAGAGTAGGTTGATCAGCTCCCAGTTACCTGCTTTGCAGCCACCTTGTATTTTCTCATCCAGGTCTGGTGGAATTTCCTGCTCTCTCTTTTTCAAATGCCAGCCTCGAAAACAAGCCCACACAATCCCCATTTGTCACACGTTGGAACAGAGTGCTTGTAGAAACTCAGCAGTGTCCTCAGAAATTATTAGGCTTAGCTGTGTGGAGTCACTCACTCTGCAGACTGTGAAATTTAATGTCTATCCAAATGCCAATCACAGGAGCTGCTTAAAAATCTTGAATTTCCAGATATGGCCAGGTTTCTATCCCAAATGCATCCAACGGCTGAGGTGTGTGTGGCTTTTTTAAAGTGTGATATGACTGTTTTGTCAAAACTCTGCTTCAGGTCAGCTCCAGCAGAAACACACACCCTGACTCCATCTGAAAGGCACACGTCACCTGCCATAAAATGGGACAGCGAGATCGAATCTCCCTCTGACCACATCTGAAGCACCTTCACAACTGGTGCCTAGGATGGGTGAGCCAGATTGAAATGGAAGAGGGATTGGGTGATGAAGAGAAGTTTGGGGCTGCTGGGGGCATCAGCTGGGAATTCTTCTCTGACCCGGATTTAACTCTGAGCTGGAGAAGAATTTGGGGACTTGTTAAAGTTTACCACTAAACCACTGAGCCTCTTGGGCTTGCTGATCAGAAGACTGGCAGTTCAAATTCACACAATGGTGGTGAGCTCCTGTTGCTCTGTCCCAGCTTCTGCCAACCTAGCAGTTCAAAAGCATACCAGTGTGAGTAGATAAACAGGTACACTCTGGCATCCATCACAATGTCCTGTTGCGCCAGAGGCGGTTTAGTCATGCTGGCCACACAACCCGGAAAGTTGTCTGTGGACAAACACTGGCTCCCTCAGCCTGAGAAGCGAGATGAGCACCACACTCCATAGTCATCTTTGACTGGACTTAACCATCCAGGGGTCCTTTACCTCTACCTTTTACCTATATGTGGTGGGCTTTACAAGCCCTTGAAAGTCATGCCTGAGCTTAAGATCAGTGAATATTGCTGGCATCCTTGGTCTTTTAGTCCTTTTCTCTTGGCTTCATTTGAACCAGGAATTGTGTGGGCAGAGTATGAATGAACTTTCCCCCCTCCCCATGTGGCCTGATTTTATTTCTAATACAAATATTGAGGCACATGGCCACTCAGTGCCATCAGTATATGCAAATGTCTGGCTCATTTAAGACTATAGTGAACCTTTATTCTCAATGATGGAACTCACAGGTGGAGAATGCTTTCATTTTTCTAAATCTTTATTATTTGTAGAGGGAGTCTTTGCATGAGTTGATACTTTATTATACCTTTGGAGCTGTATTGTATCTTTGTATTTTTGTTCTTCCAGGCTGTGATGCTTTGTTTACACACACACACACACACACACACACACACACACACACACACACATACACATGTTATGTTTGCATTTGTTGTTGTTGTTAACAAATCAATAAAATTAAAAGTAAATAAAAATGGATTTTGTGTAAATAAACAAATGTTGGGGATTATCCAGATAAAAACCTCATTTTGTGCAACAGATTGGAAAACAATCCTGTCTTAAGGGTTTGTAAATAGATGGTTAGTGAGATTTTATCTAGGAAAAAACAAGGAGGGGGCGCAGAAGATTTTATGCTGCTATTACATTTCTCAAATGTTTCATTATAAAACATATGACTACAAAAGTTCAAGTGCAGACTCGAGTGTTTGACAGTTGTTAATACATGGACATGAAGTGGTATTTCATATTGGGCGGTGAACTCTAAACCTTTGGTGGAATAAGGGATCATTGACAGCCTTATGACATTTGGTATTTGTCACGAGTTGAAAACACAATGACCAAGAAACTGCCAACAAGGCAAAGCACTCAAATGGTGTGTTGTGTGGTGTGTGTGTGTGTGTGTGTGTGTGTGAGTGAGTGAATATGCTACTTTTGGAAACAACTGAGCATATTATCATCACAGTCTTTTCTGTTCCAGGCATGGTCACAACTGCAAGGTTGTTCAAGCCTGGGTGTCAGTTCTTTTAGGCTTTCAGGACCCTGGACAGCTCCAAGTTCTGGCAGGACCATGGACAGTTTCAAGTGGAGACACACACAGGCGCAGGAGGCATAAAATGTTGCTTCAGCAACAGAAAATGGTTAACAGTGAAGGTTAAATAAGGCTGCAGCTCAGTCTAGGTGAGCTCTTCTGCCACTGGAGAAAGTCTCCAATACTCAAATGGGGTATTGTCTGATTTAACACCTGTTGGATCCAATAGCATGGGGGCGGGGAGGGTAGGACAGTTGCTTTTGTGGTTTTGGACTGGGATCTTTGGTGGTAGCGTGATCTAGTTAGAAGATGTTGGCAAGATGGGCTCCTGGCTTTCCTGACATGCTGAAGCATCTGGGGGAGCAGAGTTGTCTAGAGTCAGTGCTGAGTGAGATTCCCTCCTGCACTCCATCTCTCCCTCAGTTGGTTCATGCTGGCATCCACAGTGGGGTCTTCTGCTAATAAGGAGAATCCATCTCCAGATACAACCAGGTCCTGGCAGTGCTTCTGGGCTCAGGGATGTGTGTGTGTGCGACCTGTAACACGTCATAGATGCAATAACACTGCATTAGTGGTGAATTTATACTGGACTGTCCACACATCATACCAGCTGAAGGGTCATCCTTGCAATAGAGCGCAACAAAAGCAGGACAATCCCTCAGACCATTCATGGTAGAAAAACTTACAGGATTTCAGCAGGAAGTAATTGAGCACCCACTGCTTGGAAATAAAGCACAATATCTGCCCCAAAACGTTTGCAAGCACAGTGTTGAAAGTGAGATCATATATAACTGCTCCAATACTTTCATGAGCACAAATGATGATGGATGCACAATAAAAGGGGTGTCTGGAAGAGCCCCCAGAGGAATGTTAGCTCATTTATCATGATATCCTAGCAGTAAGATTGGGATTTTTTTGTGTGGCAAATGTATAGGTGCCCTGTTCTCCTATGCATCTGAGCCCTCTCCTCCCACCCCCGTCCAATTCTGAGGTTTGCCGTAGTAAGGCATATTCCCTCTAAGAAGAAATGGGAAGTAAAACAATATTTTCATCAATGGTTGCTATTACAGCATGTGAAAGATGTCCATCAGAAAGCACTTAGCAAGTGAGAAGGTACCTTTGGTTCCCAGGTTGTGCATTCAGAAAGGCTAAGTAAGAATGGCAATCATTTTTATTTTTGACAACAGCATTCAAATGGTTTCTTTCATTAAGGTGTGGGCTCTTCAGACAGCACCAAAATCTCTTGGTGGATCTTTAATTCACCACTGTTCCATGTGTGACATGTTTTCCATTACCCTCCAGGCTGCGATCCTAGTCAAATGCCACTGAATGATGCTCCCATGTTGAGGCAAGTAAATGCTGCTGCAGATTGAGGTCTCCCAATTCTGTGTCCCCCCCCCCCAATTTGGTTTTGTATCTGGGGGGGGGGGGTCAAGTGGTCCAGCGCTGATGCTGGAGGTATTGAAGATGTATCATTTCTTGGTTTGTCACCCTGGCTGGTGTTTTCCATTCCAAATTGTTTTCTTTTCACCGTCACCCTTGAGCCCTTGCACATCTCTATCAAGAATTGAAGTCCCATTATTTTCCTTTAAATGGAACCAAGATTGTTGAATGTCACGTAACAGCTTACTTTGGACTGTAGTTCAGGATGCTTCATAAAACAACCTACAGGAATAAGATTAGTTTTAAGGAGAGGGTCAGCATGTGTTTATGAGAGCCTGTTTTTCTTCTGCATAACTTTATTTTATTTATTTTTTTAAAAAGGCAAGGATCTTACCTTTTTCTTAAAATTTTCACAGAATAATGATATAAAGAGGTGTGGGGTATAGCTATTAATGATAAACTAACATGTGCCATTAAGGTAAGATGGGGAATATGCAGGATAAATGATTTTGAGGAGATATGGGGGGTGTTTGTTAGAATTTGTACTGTTGAAACGGAAAGGGGTCAAACCATCACAAGAGGTGTTAAAATTTTGGGAGGTTGGATAGTTAAAATGGAATGGTCTCAGTGGTGGGGTGCACATTTTTATTCTTATTTATATATGATTATTACTTTGTCAAAATTTATAAAATAAATTAATAATAATAATAATAATAATAATAATAATAAATTTCACACAGTGTGCTGTTAAACTATGGAATTTGCTCCCACGTGACGTTGCGATGGCACCATCTGGCTTGGCTTTGCAAAAGGATTAGGCAAATTCGTAGAGGATAAGGCTATGACTATGGCATAATGACTATGTTTTCTGTCCACTGTTGGAGGCAGTATGCCTTTGAATAGTAGGTGCAGGAAATCACGAGTGCTGGAAGAGCTGCCGTTGCACTCAGATCCTGCTTGTGGTCTTCCCATATGAATCTGGCTGGCCACCATGAGAACGAAAGGCTGGATTAGATGGGTCTTTGGACTGATCCAGGAGTGAGGCTCTTCTTACATTAGAATCATAGACTTGTAGAGTTGGAAGGGACCCTGAACATCGTCTAGTCCAACCCCCTGAAATGCAGGAATATGCAGCTGTTCCATATGCTGATCAAACTTGCAACCTTGGCATCATCAGCACCTTCTTCTTCTTCTTTGGCGATCACTCATAGCCAAGTAAGATTGCCTTCCATAAACACGGTTTTAACAATGAGTCTGTAAGTGACTGTGGAGGCCAATTCTGGATCCACACGTCCTTCCACAGTGGGGATATTGATTTTAGGAGAGGAGTTGATCTGTGGATTTGCCAAGCGTGCCTTCCTCTTAGTACGTTTCTCCCTTGCGTCCTGAGTTCGAGTGTCTTCAAAGCCCATGACACCTTTGGTAAAGGCTGTTCTCCAACTGGAGCGCTTGCAGGCCAGTGTTTCCCAGTTGTCAGTGTTTATACTACATTTTTTTAGATTGCCTTGAGACAGTCTTTAAACCTCTTTTGTTGACCACCAGCATTACGCTTTCCATTTTAAGTTTGGAATAGAGTAGTTGCTTTGGAAGACGATCATCAGGCATCTGCACAACATGAACAGTCCAACGAAGTTGATGTTGAAGAATCATTGCTTCATACACTGGTGATCTTTGCTTCTTCCAGTACACTGGTATTAGTTCGCCTGTCTTCCCAAGCACCAAGCTCTAACCAGCTGAGCGTTCTTTCAATTGATTCTGCAAGCACCACAATCTCGAATGAGTCTAGTGAAATTCTCAACTTCCAAAACTGGAACGGGACACACCCGTGGCACCCCACCAACTGCTGGAAATTCTCTTGGGTTCTTTCAGATGTTTGCCTTTGCCAGCATCTGAAAGATGTTGCTTGTGCTGCTCTTCAAAGGACGCACATCCAAAGCACCATCAAGCATGCTGTTCATGCAGTTCTTTGGATAAGAACATCAGAACATCATAAGAGCCTGAGTCCAGCATCCTGTTCTAAGAGTGTACAACAGTGTTCTAACACAGTTCTTCAGTGTATCTGAAGAAGTGTGCATGCACACGAAAGCTCATACCAAGAACAAACTTAGTTGGTCTCTAAGGTGCTACTGGAAGGATTTTTTTTATAGTGTACAACCAAAAGAGACCCTGAGTGCAACAGCAACTCTTCCCAATTGCAGTCCCCAGCAACAGATACAAAGCCCTCTCCGTCTTCAAGACAGGAACGTAGGAAACTGTAGGAACATTTATATATAACTAGTTGAAGTTAGCCCGTTAAATAACGGGCGCTAGAGGAGGAGGAGGCAGGAGGAGGCAGAGCCCCAGGAGGAGGAGGCGAGGAGGCCCGGGTTGAAATCCCACCAGAGGGGCTCTCTCCCCCTTCTTCTTTTTCCCTGGGGGTGGCTGCAGCGGCGGCGGTAGCGGCGGCGAGGATGGGTCGGCCCTCCTTGGCTTCCGGAGCACCGGTGCTCCGTTGGATGGGCCGTCCCAGGCCGCTAGGCCTCGGAGCCGCGGGGATTGGGCTCTGCGTCCGTGCGAGGCAGCGGCGCTGGCGCAACTGACAACGCGCGTGCGCCTCCGCTGCCTCTCGGACACGCCCCCCTCTCCTCCCGCTCCAATCCCTGCGTCCGTGTGGGACATGGACATGTGCAGTAGCGCAATTCCGTGACACACGGACTGGACGCAGGGACACAGCAACTTTATTATATAGGATATAGCAGGGTTAAACGTTTCCTTATTTAAATTTACACAGCAGCAAGCGGATTGCTGACTCGTTTGAGTCCTTTTAGTAATTATGTCTTCTACCTTCCTGCCTTCTTGGTTGTTAGTCCCTTTTGTCCCTCTTAAAAGAAAAATACACATGAATCTGAATGATAACAAAATAAACTAGTTCACTGTCAGATTCATTGAGTACATACTTAGGTTACAAAAGATATGAACTATATAATATTAGTGAGTCTGTAGCAGTGGCCCAAAGGGCCCCAATTAATGTGATAATGTGAACCCCTATAAATCCTTGAATATGCTTCTATAGAGATGTTATGATAACCTGTTGCTTTAAAGAAACTGATGAATTGGCAAAAGAGGCCTTCCCTACTGGAAAGTACAGCAAATACATCAATCACACAAAGATGCCATTCATTAGCTAGAACATAAGTTGATACATGAAAATGGCTACACACGGCTAACATAGGTTCCCATACATGCATACTAACAGAATGTAACAGATTATTAAGATTGTTTACTTGACAATGCTTATTGCACATGCATATTAGATTAGGTAATGTACATGCATACTAAACTAATATGAGGTAATGTTGAACTTTATTGGTTAATTTGAAATCCTTTGTTTGAAATGTTATAAATACCCCTGCCCAGACCCTTGGGCGGGGTTGCAGTTTTGGGAAAAGATTCCGCTGTAACCTATTGCTTTGCAATAAACAATAATGGACTCCTAGCTCCTCTAGTCTCTGAGTTTTATTGGCGTAGCTCAGAAGATAGGCCTTTCCAGCCAATGCAACAAGTCCTAAAAAGACTCCATCAGAGCATTTACTACCTAACACTTCTATCAGCAGCAGCCTAACTGACCAACAGACCAAACCGACTGTCACATAGAGGCAGTTAGTCCTCTCTTAGAATGTTGGGTTTGACTGACATATCCCACAGAAACTGCCTTATATAAAGTCAGACTGCTGCTCCATTCAGCTCAATATTGTCTACACTGGATATCTTCAGCCGTTTCAGACTCAGGACCCACTTTTAAGCCAAACACGCATCGGGCAACCTCTTAAACTTTTACCATATATTTGGATGACGGTGCTGCAACCCACCGTGAATCAGCCCATGACCCACTAATGGGCATCAACTCACCACTTGAAGATCAGTGGTCCACCCTGAATAACAGCGGTTCTCCAACAATTCAGACAGAGTGTAGCAGTGGCCCAAAGGGGCCACAATAAATGTGATAATGTGAACCCCTATAAATCATTGAATATGCCTCTAAATAGAAGATGGTAACCTGCTGCTTTAAGGAACCAATGATTTGGCATGAGGCCTTCTCTACTGGGAAAGAAGAACAAGCAAATACTCAATCATAAAGACGCAATTCATAAGCTAGAACAAGGTTTACTTAGCAATGCTTGTTGCACATGCGTATTAAATTAAGTAATGTACATGCGTACTAAACTAATATGAAGTAATGATTGGTTAAATTGAAATCCTTTGTTTGAAATGTTATAAATACCCCTGCCTGGACCTTTGGGCGGGGTTGCAGTTTTGGGGAAAAATTCCGCTGTAACATTGCTTTGCAATAAACAATAATGGACTCCTACCTCCTCTAGTAGGGGACCAGGTGGCGCTGTGGGTTAAACCACAGGCTTGCTGATCAGAAGGTCAGTGGTTTGAATCCCTGCGACGGGGTGAGCTCCCGTTGCTCGGTCCCAGCTCCTGCCCACCTAGCAGTTCGAAAGCACATTAAAGTGCAAGTAGATAAATAGGGACCGCTCCAGCGGGAAGATAAATGGTGTTTCCGTGCGCTGCTCTGGTTCGCCAGAAGCAGCTTTGTCATGCTGGCCACATGACCCGGAGGCTCTCTTCGGACAAACGCCGGCTCCCTCAGCCTATAGAGCGAGATGAGCACGCAACCCCAGAGTCGGACACGACTGGACCTGATGGTCAGGGGTCCCTTTACCTTTACCTTTACCTCCTCTAGTCTCTGAGTTTTATTGGCGTAGCTCAGAAGATACGCCTTTCCGGCCAAGGCAACAAGAGGACATTTCCATTCCTATTTTGAGATGCTGGGCATTGGTAGAGCTGATGTTCTACCATTGCACATCCAAACCACAGAGAGCACCTATAGTCTTCCCATTTCCTAAGGACTGCCCCTCACTGCCATTGTCAATCCTTTGCCATCAAGAATCCAGTTAACATTTCATTTTCCATCTCCTTCCTGGAGGAGAGAAAAACCATGGACATTCGCAGCAGTTTTGCTGAGTCAAATTCACATCTGTTGCCTTGAGTTTGATGTTCATGTGTGCCAATGTTGTTGTTGTCCCCCCCCCCGCTTTCTTTTTATTTTTCAGGGTGGTATTGTTCAGAGCTCCCCCTCCTTCTGGGAATCTGGCCCACAGCCAGACTCAAAAACACGGCGCCGGCTGCAATCTTGTTTTCCAAAGCTGTCATTCCGAACGAGTGAGAACGAAAGCCACTGGGCGCTCGTGAATGATATATGCACTCTATTATATACAAGGGGCATGTGTTGCATCTGAACGGTGCCAGATCATCCCACACAAAACAAAGCCGACGTAATTACACCATTATACCCCTCCCCATTTTCTCTGCTTTGCGAAAAAAACGGTCTCATTAAGGTCATGGCACATATTGGGAAAATATTTATTGTCTGCAGTTGAATGAACAGATTTGTGAATGCTGCTTCAAGTGAACGACTAAGAATTGTGAATAATTATTGCTTTTGTTTGTTTGGTGGAAGTGAGCTGTGAGCAAAAGAACCTAGTGTGAAACAACAGTGGGAGAAAAAAGACAATATTCTGCAAGTGCAACAAAGCAGGTGGGGAGGGATTCAGTCTTGTAGACCAATGGTGGGAAGACAGATTCTGCATTTTTAGGGGGTTGGACAAGATGACCTTAGAGTTATATAATTTATAATAATAATTTATTATTTTTACCCCGCACATCTGGCTGGGTCTCCCCAGCCACTCTGGGCGGCTTCCAGCAGACATTAAAATACATTAACACATCACAGATTAAAAACTTCCCTAAACAGGACTGCCTTCAGGTATTTTCTAAATGTCATGTAGTTGTTGATCCCTTTAACCTCTGATGGGAGGGCGTTCCACAGGGCGGGCGCCACTACCGAGAAGGCCCTCTGCCTGGTTCCCTGTAGCTTTGCTTCTCGCAGTGAGGGAACCGCCAGAAGGCCCTCGGCACTGGATCTCAGTGTCCGGGCTGAACGGTGGGGGTGGAGACGCTCCTTCAGGTATACAGGACCGAGGCTGTTTAGAGCTTTAAAAGTCAGCACCAACACTTTGAATTGTGCTCGGAAACGTACTGGGAGCCAATGTAGCTCTCTCAGGTGTTATGTGGTCCCGGCGGCCACTCCGAGTCACCAGTCTAGTTGCCGCATTCTGGATTAGTTGCAGTTTCCGGGTCACCTTCAAAGGTAGCCCCACGTAGAGCACATTGCAGTAGTCCAAGCGGGAGATAACTAGAGCATGTATCACTCTGGCAAGACAGTCCGCGGGCAGGTAGGGTCTCAGCCTGCGTACCAGATGGAGCTGGTAGACAGCCGCCCTGGACACAGAATTAACCTGCGCCTCCATGGACAGCTGTGGGTGCAAAATGACTGCCAGGCTGCGCACCTGGTCCTTCAGGGGCACAATTACCCCATTCAGGACCAGGGAATCCCCCACACCCGCCCGCCCCCTGTCCCCCAAAAAGTTACCTTCCAACCCTACAATTCTGTGATTCTACTTTGCCCTTGACTCGAACCACTGGATTTACCAGTGAAAGAAACCAGGTAGAAGGGAAGAAAACCAGATAGAATGAAAGAACAATGTACCCCTGAGCACATTTTGAGTAGGGCTTTAACTTGAAGGACGTTGAGTGGTGCTTCTCCAAGACATGACCAAACCGCAAAGGGGTGTGTGTGTGTGTGTGTGTGTGTGTAGCTGCTCTTTTGAAAGGTTCCTTGAACATGAGGAAATTATACTTTTGCAGTAGTTGCTTCATGCATAAATGAAAAGTTTAAATCAATACTGTTCATTTCCCCCCCCCAAAAAAACCCACCCCACAATAAATTGCTTGCTGCTTTCTTCCAGAGCAAGGAGTTTTAACAGTATTTTTATTGTTCCCTGTTTCATAAGTAACATTGTGCGTGTTGCCTCCTATTTAACTGTAATCTGCTTTCAGCAAAGAGAAAATGCCAGTCCCCATATCCACCTGCCACTATCAATTGCAATTTTGGCTGAATGCCCAGCAAAAGAGGGTTTTTTTTTAAACAACAACAACGAGGCAAGAGCTACCTGAGCATAATAACCCAAAATGAGTGCCTGGAGTTGTTCCAGGTTGGAATTCACTAGGATTCTGGTTTTTCATTCTAACTAGCAAGGAGGCAAAACATAGTAGAGTAGAGTAGAGTAGAGTAGAGTAGAGTAGAGTAGAGTAGAGTAGAGTAGCAGAGCAGAGCAGAGCAGAGCAGAGCAGAGCAGAGCAGAGCAGAGCAAAATAATAAAATAAAATAAAATAAAATAAAATAAAATAAAATAAAATAAAATAAAAACACAGTGCCTAGGAAACCTTTCTTTCTCTTTTTATTAAGTAGCACTCTTGAATGGTGGTGTGGAATCTTGAGAGAGGCTTTCAAGTGACAAACGCTAGCCAGTGGTTTTTTTTACTTATAATATTTAATATTCCATCTTTTCTTCCATGAGACTCAAAGTGGCTCAGGCGTCTGGGTCCTAGATGGGTCTTTCATCTGGGCGATGACCAGACCCAGCACAGCTTGCTCCTTTCTACTAGGTGTCAGATGCCAAGGGCCTTCGTTCTCCATCACCTTCAGCAGTCAGCTCCAAAGGGAATCAATAATAATAATAATAATAATAATAATAATAATTTATTTGTAATAATTTATAATAATAATTTATTTGTACCCCGCCCATCTGGTTGGGTCCTCCCAGCCACTCTGGGCGGCCTCCAACAGATACTAAAATACATTAAAATATCACAGGTTAAAAACTTCCCTAAACAGGGCTGCCTTGAGGTATTTTCTGAATGTCAGATAGTTGTTTATCTCTTTGACCTCTGCTGGGAGGGTGTTCCACAGGGCGGGTGCCACTACCGAGAAGGCCCTCTGCCTGGTTCCCTGTAGCTTTGCTTCTCGCAGTGAGGGAACCGCCAGAAGGCCCTCGGCGCTGGACCTCAGTGTCCGGGCAGAACGATGGGGGTGGAGACGCTCCTTCAGGTATACAGGACCGAGGCCGTTTAGGGCTTTAAAGGTCAGCACCAACACTTTGAATTGTGCTCGGAAACGTACTGGGAGCCAATGTAGCTCTCTCAGGACCGGTGTTATGTGGTCCCGGCGGCCACTCCCAGTCACCAGTCTAGCTGCCGCATTCTGGATTAATTGCAGTTTCCGGGTCACCTTCAAATGTAGCCCCACGTAGAGCGCATTGCAGTAGTCCAAGTGGGAGATAACCAGAGCATGCACCACTCTAGCGAGACAGTCTGCGAGCAGGTAGGGTCTCGGCCTGCGTACCAGATGGCGCTGGGAGACAACTGCCCAGGACACAGAATTAACCTGCGTCTCCATGGACAGCTGTGAGTCCAAAATGACTCCCAGGCTGTGCACCTGGTCCTTCAAGATACTGACAAGTGAGAGCTAGAAAAAGCAGGGTACTCCTCCTGTTCCAGGTTCCGGCCAGCCATTCCCTCCAAGCAGGGCATTCCATGACCTGCATGTTCCATTTTTCCTTGCAAACATTCTGTGGCTAATGAGCAAGCTTAGCATACCCTGTTTCCCCAATTTTAAGACGTAGTCATAAAATAAGCCATAGCAGGATTTTTTCGCATTTGCGAAATATAAGCCGTACCCTGAAAATAAGCCATAGTGATAGGCGCAGTTCTGGAGGGCGCCAAGGAAAAGGCGGGGCTGGGCTTACGTAATAAAAATAAGACATCCCCTCAAAATAAGCCATAGTGCGTTTTCTTGAGGGGGAAAAAAATATAAGACGGTGTCTTAAAATAGGGGAAACACGGTAATAGAATAATAGAACTGTAGAGCTGGAAGGGATGTTGAGAGTCACGTAGTCTAACCCACTGCAATGCAGGAATCTCCATGAAAAGATGCTCATGAAAAGTACCCACCACCTTCCAATGGAGTTCATTCTACTATCAAACAGCTCTTAGCACCAGAAAGTCCTTCCTGATGTTTCATTGGAATCTGCTTTCTTGTAACTTGAATCCTTAGTTCAGTTCCTACCCTCCAGATCAGGAGAAAACAAACTCGCTCCATCTTCCACGTGACAGCTCTTCTGATACTGTGATATCTCCTCTCAGTTTCCTCTTTTCCAGGCTCCAGTTTCCTCTTTCCCCCCAACTTCCTCAATCATTCCTCATAAGGTTTGGTTTCTAGACCCTTTATCATCTTTATCATTGTTATCATTATTTATAAACCACCCATTATTTATAAACCACCCTTCATCCTAAGAGGTAAAATGTAATAAAATATGTAAAATATGTAATAAAAATGAACAAGAACAACCAAATCAATGACACCCCTGTAAGCATATACCGCAACTGGGGCAGGTTGTGAGACTGCCCCAAAACCAGAGCAAATCTGTGTGCGCACATCCCCGGCTACTGGAGTAGTCCAGTGGCGCAGTCATATGTGATTATTCCCCAGCATAAAGAACAACACACACAAGCCATGATTAAGGCTAAACTATTTATTGTAGAAAAGTGCAGAGAGAATCTCTGCTGCCATCTCAGTAAGACAGAGCTGGCATAAAGTGTCCGTCCGGCATCAGGTCTAGCCAGAAGAGAAGAGCACAAAGGCTAGGATTACAATAGTACAGTGAAACATAAACATCACATGTAGGAAACAGATAAGGCAGCTTTCTCACGGCTTAGTGAGACAGGCAAAGGTCAGACCAGCCTCGCTGCAACTGTTTGCCACTCGACTTGGACAAAAATCATAACCCCCCCCAAAAAACCCACACATTTAAAAGGCCATAGACTTCAGCCAAGGGCCTGTTTGAAGAGGAACGCTTCTTGACCACCCTCCTCTGCACATGTTCCAGCTTGTCCACATCATTCTTAAATTGTGGTGCCCAGAACTGGACACAGTATTCCAGGTGTGGCTTGGCCAGTGCCGGATTTACGTATAAGCTAAACAAGCTATAGCTTAGGGCCCCACTCTCTTGGGGGCCCAAAAAAAGTTAAAGAAGAAAAAACTGGATGCACATTTCCATCACGTGCTGGTACTTTAAAGCCAATTAAAGAATTAGAATTAGAATTCTTTATTGTCATTTTGGGGACAACGAAATTATTCGGCTGCTCCATCCACCCAGATAGGGCACTCCACGCAAAAACAAAACAACTACAAAAACACTAATTAAAACCATACAGTACGATACAGCATAACAGGTAAGATTAGATGACTTTCAAAGTCCAGGCTTCCCATTCAAGGCTGAGATTGCTCTGGAGAAGAAGCTGTTCCTAAGACGGCTTGTTCTTGTCCTCATCGTCCTGTATCTCCGTCCCGACAGCAAGAGCTCAAAGAGATGGTGACCAGGATGCGATGGATCTTTTACTATGTCCAGTGCCTTTCTATGGCACCTGGTGGCAAAAATCTGCTCTAAGGTGGAGAGTGAGCAGCCAACAATGCTTTCTGCTGCCTTAACAACTCTGCACAACCCCATCCTGTCCTGGGTAGTACAGCTTCCGTACCATACACATAAACCATAAGTGAGCATGCTCTCAATGGCACAGTGATAGAAGGCAAGCAGCGGATCCAATTAAATGGAGAACCTCTGCTTCTTCATGGTGGTATAGGAGGGTTTTTGCCAGGTGAAGTGTTTTTGCACTCAATGCCTCCCTGCTTCCCACATTTCATGCCGGAGCAAGAGCCAGGAACCGAGACGAACTGCGAGTGAAGCCCATTCCCCCCGTCCCTGGGGGGAATTTGCAAGGATGATTTACCCTCTGTTATCCTTGTTTTTCATTCGCCGACGATCCCCTTCTGTCACGGGCGCTGCCTCCTTTAAGGCAGGCGGGACCGGAAGCCCAAAGTTTTGTCACTTTATTACAGAAGATCTTAGGAAGGGCAGGGAGGTCCCCAGTAACACCAACCACAAAAGTGGCGGTAAGATGAATTTGTCAATCTAAAACTTAATAAAAGTGTGGAAACCACCACCCACCCCGCCGCTGCCAAATCTTCATCTCCAGGGATCATCTTCGGCTTTTAATTGAAGGATAAGAGACTTGAAAGATAAGTCTTTCCAGTTGTCATGACGACTGGGTGCTGTGTGTTGATTTCCCATTTTTAAGGGGTTATTTTTTATTATTGTTGTTGCCCGTCTCCTCTTGGCATCGTGAACTTTGATTGCTATGGTAACACCTGAGATGTGCTTTATTCCATCCCCACTGGCGGTTTCCTCTCAAGGAGGCTATTTTGCTTGTGATTTT
This sequence comes from Darevskia armeniaca, assembly GCA_034641395.1. Classification (NCBI taxonomy): domain Eukaryota; kingdom Metazoa; phylum Chordata; class Lepidosauria; order Squamata; family Lacertidae; genus Darevskia; species Darevskia armeniaca. The sequence goes on from JAWWNF010000904.1 coordinate 367,095, forward strand.
GCAAGGAGACTGAGGAAAGTGTTATAGGAACCTCCTGCAAGCTGTTAGGCGCCATGAGTGGCGGTGGCAGCAAAGAGGGGGGAACCATCTCCACCCCTGTAAAGAGAGATACAAGGTCTAGGGGAGACAACACCGATTTGATTTTGTTACACAGCTCCTTAGTTGGCATAAACTCTTGATGGAATACTGCCAAATCACACCAGCTGAGTGCAATGGACCACTCCAGCATCCCACCTGGAACAAAATAGGTCTTTTCATATCTCAAACGAGATTAGCATTTTTTTTGTCCATGGGTTCCTAGCGCATGAGGGCCGAGTGCACAATATAGAAAAAAGAGTAGAAAAGAGGTTAAAAGTTAAAGATAGAAAAAGCAAATTCAGAAAGCAAAGAACTTCCAATTCTTCATTTATCCACTATATAGAAACAATATTCACTTTGTCCCCAACACGCGCCTTTCAATGCCATTGTCAATATATGACAATGCCGGTGCTATACAGTGTTTGCTTATTTTGACATCTCAATCCTGCCTCGGGGCTATACTCAACTAAGTTCTGCTCAGAGTAGAAATTAAGGGACCTAAGTTAAGTCACCTGCACTAATTTCAATGATTCTGCTTCCAAGGAAACTTCATCCTAGGTAAAGGAGGTGCAGTTGGAGTCAGTCCATTGCTGTACACACAAAGAGACCCTTGCTTTAAATGTGCAAACAACAGAAAAGTGAGGCAGAATCCGAACCGGTTCTCAGATTGCCCTGGTTTTCTTTCCCCCTTTCAAGAGATTGCCTTGTTATTTCAGAGGCAGCTGCACTCCGGTCTTCTTCATCCACTCAGACGAGTTGATCAGTCGCCACGAATGCAGCTCATGTGCTCATAAAGCCTAAATGAAAAAAGCACCTTTTGAAGAGATGGACATGTCACTTCAAAGCCAAATCCACTTTCTCTTAGCACTGATGACTGCCAAATAGCCATGGGTGTGTGTGAGAGAGAACAGCGGGCGTTCTTGGCAAGGAAGAGAGCAGAGTGCATGACTTGCGATGAATGATGCACGCTCACCTCCACCTGAAAACAACCAGGCAAGCGATAGATTCCCTGTCTGATACTCCTGCAGGAGGGGGAGAGAGTTGCAGCCAGTATGGAGGACTTGCTTCCATCTAAGACACCCACCCTTTAGATGAAAATGACCCACAGAACGTCGGATCCTGATGGAGATAATGGGGCCTGTAGCCTTCAAACTGTGGCAGATATTGTATGTGTCTCCATGCATTACTGTGAGGAGATGTTGGTTTAATTCTTCCATTTTGGACTTAATATATTTCATGAGGACTACTTGCCTGATGGGGATGCAGGTGGCGCTGTGGGTTAAACCACAGAGCCTAGGGCTTGCTGATCAGAAGGTCGGCGGTTCAAATCCCGCGACTGGGTGAGCTCCCGTTGCTCGGTCCCTGCTCCTGCCAACCTAGCTGTTCGAAAGCACGTCAAAGTGCAAGTAGATAAATAGGTATCGCTGCAGAGGGAAGGTAAACAGCATTTCCGTGCGCTGCTCTGGTTCGCCAGAAGCGGCTTTGTCATGCTGGCCACATGACCCGGAAGCTGTACGCCGGCTCCCTTGGCCAATAATGCGAAATGAGCACCGCAACCCCAGAGTCGGTCACGACTGGACCTAATGGTCAGGGGTCCCTTTACCTTTTACTTGCCTGATGAAAAATCTAAATACAGTGGTACCTCTGGTTAAGTACTTAATTCGTTCCGGAGGTCCGTTCTTAACCTGAAACTGTTCTTAACCTGAAGCACCACTTTAGCTAATGGGGCCTCCCGCTGCTGCTGCGCCGCCAGAGCACAATTTCTGTTCTTATCCTGAAGCAAAGTTCTTAACCTGAAGCATTATTTCTGGGTTAGCGGAGTTCTTAACCTGAAGCGTATGTAACCTGAGGTACCACTGTAGTCGGGAATGAGACAGCTCTGGGTAAACTTAGCAACATTTGCCAAGGGAAGCAGAACATTGCGAAGGTGGCAGTTGGGGCAGTTGGGCCGGAGAAGGAGAAGAGGAGTAATGGTTGTGGCAATGAGGAAGAAGGAGGTATTGTTGTGAGTTTGTGACGTACATCAGGGGTGGGGTGGGGTGGGGGGAAGACTGGGAGCAGGTTCTGGGAGTGGTTGTAGTGGAAACGGGTGGAATGGGATGGTTGTTGGGTGCAGTGAAAGATCTAGCAGACTGTGATACCAAGGAGCAGGATTTATTTTATCTTTATTGTATTTTATTGCATTTATATCCCACCTTTTCCCATCCAGCCCTCCTAGTAAAGGTAAAGGGACCCCTGACAAAGCAGCTTCTGGCGAACCAGAGCAGTGCACGGAAACGCCGTTTACCTTCCCGCTGGAGCGGTTCCTATTTATCTACTTGCACTTTGACGTGCTTTCGAACTGCTAGGTGGGCAGGAGCAGGGACCGAGCAACGGGAGCTCACCCCGTCGCGGGGAATCGAACCGCCGACCTTCTGATCGGCAAGCTCTAGGCTCTGTGGTTTAACCCACAGCGCCACCTGCCCTCCTAGTGGTGCAGCCATAAAATCCACTAGCCTATTTGCAAAGCTAATCAGGGTTCTGCAGGGCTTCATTCTCCAAGGAGGTAAAGATGCTATACATGCTTCTCCTCCTCACTGAATCTCCACAACAGTCCTGTTGTGGCAGTGGCCCAAAGGGGCCATAATGAATGAGATAATGGGAACCCCTATAAATCCTTGAATATGCTTCTGATAGAGAAGTTATGGAAACCTGTTGCTTTAAGAAACTGATGATTTGGCAAAGATGCCGTCCCCACTGGGACAGAAGAACAGCAAATACGCCAATCACAAAGATACAGCTCATAAGCTAGAACATAAGTTGATACATGGTACAAATGGCTAGACCATAAAGAAGGCTGATCGCCGAAGAATTGATGCTTTTGAATTATGGTGCTGGAGGAGACTCTTGAGAGTCCCATGGACTGCAAGAAGATCAAACCTATCCATTCTTAAAGAAATCAGCCCTGCGTGCTCACTAGAAGGACAGATCCTGAAGTTGAGGCTCCAGTACTTTGGCCACCTCATGAGAAGAGAAGACTCCCTAGAAAAGACCCTGATGTTGGGAAAGATGGAGGGCACAAGGAGAAGGGGACGACAGAGGACGAGATGGTTGGACAGTGTTCTCGAAGCTACTAACATGAGTTTGGCCAAACTGCGAGAGGCAGTGAAGGATAGGCGTGCCTGGCGTGCTCTGGTCCAGGGGGTCACGAAGAGTCGGACACGACTGAACGACTGAACAACAACAACACAACAAATGGCTACATGTAACACAGGTTCCCAACATGCATACTAACACAATGTAACAGATCACTGTGAGAATCAAAGTTTAGTTACCAGTGCTTATTGCGCATGCGTATTAAACATGAAATGAGGTAATGGTGTACATGCTTGATTAAATTGAAATCCTTTGTTTGAAATGTTATAAATACCCCTGCCCAGACCCTTGGGCGGGGTTGCAGATTTGCGAAAAGATTCGACTGTAACCTATTGCTTTGCAATAAACAATAATGGACTCCTAGCTCCTCTTGTCTCTGAGTTTTATTGGCGTAACTCAGAAGATAAGCCATTTTGGGCTTACATCATTGTGAGGCAAGTCAGGCTGAGAGGCAGTGACTGGCCTAAGGTCACCCACTGAGCTTCGTAGCTGAGTGGGGATTTGAAATCTGGACTCTCGGGTCCTAGTCCAACACAGAGACAGATTTAGGAGTTCGGTCGCACTGGGCATGGAGCCTTGGAGAAGCCGCCACAACTATGATGTAGAATGGGAGGTGGGGGTTGCTGAATTTTGGCATTGCAGAAGGCGCTGGAGAAATTTGAGACCCCAAAGTCCACCACTGCCAACCCTCAAACCACTGCCCCACACTGGCTCCACGCTGCCACAGAGGAGCACCCAGGGACCATTGCAGAACCATACAGGACCAGGCTGTAGAAAAAGAATGCAACACTGGTTCATTTTCCCAGAAAGGATGCAGTCTTGTAAGGAGGCTATATGTGGGGGAAAGGTTATCCCTTCCATCACTGGTAATAAGGGTTGTGTCAGGAGGGGGTAGTGAAGAAATTGAGGGTTGTGAAGAAATGGAGGCAGTGAGAGATTTTACTTTCTTGAAGAAATGGAGGCAGTGGCAGTGAGAGATTTTACTTTCTTGTGTTCCATGATCACTGCAGACGGTGACAGCAGTCACAAAATTAAAAGACACCTGCTTCTTGGGAGAAAAGCAATGACAAACCTAGACAGCATCTTAAAAAGCAGAGACATCACCTTGCTGACAAAGGTCCGTATAGTTAAAGCTATGGTTTTCCCAGTAGAAATGTACGGAAGTGAGAGCTGGACCATCAAGAAGGCTGATCGCCGAAGAATTGATGCTTTTGAATTATGGTGCTGGAGGAGACTCTTGAGAGTCCCATGGACTGCAAGAAGATCAAACCTATCAATTCTTAAGGAAATCAGCCCTGAGTGCTCACTGGAAGGAAAGATCCTGAAGCTGAGGCTCCAATACTTTGGCCACCTCATGAGAAGAGAAGACTCTCTGGAAAAGACCCTGATGTTGGGAAAGATGGAGGGCACAAGGAGAAGGGGATGACAGAGGACTAGATGGACAGTGCTCTCAAAGCTACCAACATGAGTCTGACCAGCATGAGTCTGTTCCCAGTAAAGGCTCACCCACTCCGTCCCCATTAATCTACATCACTCCTATGCCGGGTAATCTGAGTTAGTTGTTGCTGAGCTCTCTGTTCTATCACTCTCAAAGCCCGTCTAGTCTTAGGCGGAGGGGGGTCAGGAATGCTTTCCTAGGACACTGAATCTGCCAACTGTCTCTCTCCTGGTGTTTCCTCTTCTAGCTGTTCCTCACCCAGTATTTCCCAGCTTTTCCCTTCTGGACTATGTCCCTCGGCAAACCACTGTTTTAAATCTATACTGGCAACTACAACCTAAGATATCTGCCTCACTCTGCCTAACAGTAGGGATGGCTCTGCAGATACCTTCCTCTTGTGTGCTTTGGATACAAAAGAACCCACCCTCTGAGCATATAGGATTCTTTGCTCTGGAGCATTTTCTGTCTAAGATACTCCCTAAGGAGGAGGTACTAGCAAAACCCATGTGTTTCTCGATTGAGGGAACTCTAGCAATGGGTACCAGTTCACAAGTCCCTGTATATTGCAAAAGATGCCTTGGTCTCTCTTTTACATCACTCTCTAGATCAGAAGGGCCATAGCTCAGTGGTAGAGCATCTGTTTTGCATGCAGAAGGTCTCAGGTTCAACTCCCAACATGTCCAACTGGGACAAGACTCCCTGTCTGAAATCCTGGAGGGCTGCTGCCAGTCAGAGCAGACAATACTGAACTAGATGGACCCATGGTCTGACTCAGGATAAAAAAAACTTCCCCTGAACGTCCTCCACATTGCTTGAGGCCCACAACCTTCAATGACATACCAGTTTAACATCATTATTTGCTAATATCTATATATGGTCCATGAAGCGGAACAAATTCCAATTGGATTTTATCAGTCATCCTCTCAAAGCTGACATTCTGCCACGATAAGAACTCCTTAGCTAATACGCAGAATGAGACGAGGGACTCGTTCTCGGGCCAGACGGCCTATGAACTGCATACCTAAAATAAACCTCAGCCACCGCCGGAGGGAAATGGATGCTAAACCTGTTGCAAAAGATATGGATTTCTGTCTTATTATTTATACAGCGCCGTCAGGGCACATTGAATTATACAGTGTTCAAGATGGGACGTGTCTGCTGCAGGAGTCCTGACCCCGGAAGGGCTTTCTCCACGTAACTTGATCTCACCAAATTGGCCCAAATCACTTTGGGTTGGGGCCAAATCCTGTACGCGGTCTTACATTTCAGTGCCTCTTTCTCCCAATACACACATTTCAAAATGCAATTTCACCTAACGTAGACATGTTTTCCAAAGCGATTTCCCCCAACTGATGCATTTTTTACCTTGTTTTCAGCAGTACAGTCATACCTTGGGTACGGCTGCTTCAGGTTGCTCGATTTCGAGTTGCGCACCGCACTGAACCCGGAAGTACCGGAATGGGTTACTTCCAGGTTGCGGCGCTTGCGCATGCGCAGAAGCACTAAATTGTCGAATTGCGTCACGTGCATGCACAGTGGCGCGGGTTGTGAACGCTGCGGGTTGCGAATGCACCTCCCGCACGGATCGTGTTTGCAACCTGAGCGTCCACTGTATATGCCTTCGTACTCAGACCTCACCCTCGTACATGCCAACTGGCTGCAAAATTCAGAGAAGTGCAAACTTCAAAAGGTGGCTGTGCTGTGGTTCTTTTATTGTTTCAGAACATCGGCTCAATACATTTCGGCACCTGAGGCAAAGCCCAAGATGGAGTCCCCCTCCTTGCTAAGGAAGAAAGGATGAGTGGAGCTCTACAGGTGGACCAGGGGGCAGCAAATAAAGATTTACAGTGGGACCTGCTGCCCCTGTGGATTTTGCCCCCTGAGGCTGTCACCTCACCTTTCCTGATGGGTGAGCCAGTCCTGGAATGAACTCCATTTTAGGTAACATGCAACCTAAATTAAATTTTTCCCACAACCCTACTTATGAATCAACGAATGCAAGCAGACTTAAAACAACTGGTTTGTCTGTCCCCTGAGACTGTGTGGTTTGCCCAAGTTCTCAGTTGCTTCAGCACAGTTCCATCTCGCCCAATTAAAAATGCACGTGTGAATATTATCCATTGATAAAGCCCTGCAAATTCAGTCATCCTGACGCAATCATGTTTCTAATGCTTTACAGTCCTTTGAGAGGGTCGACAAGCATATAGATTGATTCGTTTGACATGGTGTACTTCAGCTTTCAAAAAGGATTTTTTTTTAATTTTTAATAAATGAAAATCATTTACAAAAATGCAAATTAGGGGAAAAAATGCTTGGGGAAATGTGTTTATTAGTCAACAATGCATACAAAAAGGTGTTTGTTCGGAGAAACTCGCACCTAAAATGCGAATGAATATTCGTAAAGATTATTTATGGGGCGGGGAAACGCAAATTGCCACAGGATCTGTAGAACTGAATTTAAGAATAGAAAAATGAGAAGCAGAGAGAAATGAAATTGACGGATTATTCCATCCCTAGGCCACCTAACCATTTGTAATTCTCTCCACCCCCAGAGGATGAGATGGTTGGACAGTGTTCTCGAAGCTACTAACATGAGTTTGGCCAAACTGCGAGAGGCAGTGAAGGATAGGCGTGCCTGGCGTGCTCTGGTCCATGGGGTCATGAAGAGTTGGACATGACTGAACGACTGAACAACAACAACCACCCCCTTGCAGCAAAAAATAAAATGATTTTTTCTTATCACCTTCGCACCTTCTGCCACCACCAAACAAATAATCTGAACTTGCCTCTGCATTTATCCATCTCATAAGGATAAAGATGACACCTCGTTGGACCTCACTGGACAGAGGGGGATGAGTTGTGAGGAAGCTCAGGAGACTGAAAATACGGATGAGGGAAGTGTGAAGCCTCAATATTCTCCTGACAAATGGACGTAGGCAGAGGCAAAGCTCAGTGTGTTGTTTACTGAAGCAGGCAGGAGGGGGGGAGCCTTTCAATTGGTCAATTTAGCTGTAACATGTTGGCTTCAAACCATCTCATTTTTCTCTTAATATACACACACAGACTTTTCATTTCAGCACTTACAGAAGATCAAGGACTCGTGAAGCCGGGCTCTTAGGAGCTGATGCACAAATGAAAACTGTCTCATCGAAGCCATTTCTGACCTTGTGTATTTATGGGGAGGCCAGGCAACATGCCCTTTCCAGGCACGGTTTTGAAACCTTGCTTGGCTTACGATGCTGGGAAGGCACAGCGGAGCAATGCCGCGTTTGGTAATCGGATTTGATGTTGCCAGCATGGGGGGGCAGCAAATTGCAATGGGACTCTCTGTTGCGAAATCTGTGGAGATGCAGGCAAGGCCCCCCCCCCCCGAAAGAGTTATATAGTCCCAGGTCAAGGAACTGTGCTAGCCTTGGGAGAACACTGTTCTCCCCACATGCTTTGAACAGCAAAAGCCACTCTATGGGGTTCAGGGTTGACAGCAAGCATTTTTAACTTAGGGGTTCCCAAACTTGGCTCTCCAGCTGTTTTGAAGAAGAGTTTGGATTTGATATCCCGCTTTATCACTACCCGAAGGAGCCTCAAAGCGGCTCACATTCTCCTTTCCCTTCCTCCTCCACAACAAACACTCTGTGAGGTGGGTATGTTTAGCCTGGAGAAGAGAAGGTTAAGGGGTGATATGATAGCCATGTTCAAATATATAAAAGGATGTCATATAGAGGAGGGAGAAAGGTTGTTTTCTGCTGCTTCTGAGAAGCGGACACGGAGCAATGGATTCAAACTACAAGAAAGAAGATTCCACCTAAACATTAGGAAGAACTTCCTGACAGTAAGAGCTGTTCGACAGTGGAATTTGCTGCCAAGGAGTGTGGTGGAGTCTCCTTCTTTGGAGGTCTTTAAGCAGAGGCTTGACAGCCACCTGTCAGGAATGCTTTGATGGTGTTTCCTGCTTGGCAGGGGGTTGGACTGGATGGCCCTTGGGGTCTCTTCCAACTCTACGATTCTATGATTCTAGGTGAGTGGGGCTGAGAGACTTCAAAGAAGTGTGACTAGCCCAAGGTCACCCAGCAGCTGCATGTGGAGGAGCGGAGACGCGAACCCGGTTCACCAGATTACGAGTCTACTGCTCTTAACCACTACATCACATTGGCTCTACCGCTCCTAACCACTACACCACACTGGCTTTTGGGACTACAACTCCCATAATCTCTAGCTAGCAGGATCAGTTGTTGGGGATGATGGGAAAGCGGGTTCTCCACTCATGGAGAGCACGTGTTATGGAAGGGTTAACAAGACAACTCCCTTGTTGCTGGGCGGGTTAGTTTGAATGGCCACAGTTGTGATTGGGCTCTTCATGTTGCTGGGAAGAAAGGTATGTGGCAAGTTAATGATTGACAGCCATAGCCATTTAAATTCCTGCATGCAGCTTGCTGGTTTCACTTTTGCTGCATGCAACAGATCTCCCGTCCTGTTTTCAGGGCCTTTTTGCAATTGACCTTGCTATGCCTGTCATGGGGTCGCCTGCTTTTGGGGCAGGGGCCTGGTAGGAATTTTGTCCATTTGGCTGATTGGCTGGTGCCATTTGGTTTTTGCCTACTGCGTAGCAAATCGTCACAACCTGTAAGGTTGTGGTTAGGCATTGGTTAAAATTGGTTGGTGCAGGGGTTAAGGAATCGGCTGTGCCTGCATTTGTATGGACAAATGCTGCTGCTGCAAGGGTATTCCGTTAAAGGAATCCAGGGGCTCGACATGCTTTTGTCCGTACCCCCGCAAGGGGCCAGGGCCACACAAGAGCCCGGGGAGAATTTGGGGAGAGGTGAGGGCCTGGCACCCAGCTCTATCCTCTCTCAGGAAGTGTTTACCCTTACTGACTTCGCTAGAAGTCCTGAGAGAACTACATTGGCTCCCAGTACGTTTCCGAGCACAATTCAAAGTGTTGGTGCTGACCTTTAAAGCCCTAAATGGCCTCGGTCCTGTATACCTGAAGGAGCATCTCCACCCCCATCGTTCAACCCGGACACTGAGGTCCAGCGCCAAGGGCCTTCTGGCGGTTCCCTCACTGCGAGAAGCAAAGCTACAGGGAACCAGGCAGAGGGCCTTCTTGGTAGTGGCGCCCGCCCTGTGGAACACCCTCCCAGCAGAGGTCAAAGCGATAAACAACTACCTGACATTCAGAAAATACCTCAAGGCAGCCCTGTTTAGGAAAGGTTTTAACCTGTTATATTTTAATGTATTTTAATATCTGTTGGAGGCCGCCCAGAGTGGCTGGGGGGACCCAGCCAGATGGGCAGGGTACAAATAATAAATCATTATTATTATAGATGGCTAGCGGATGTCAGTTCTGTCCCAGGGCAAAGGACAGATAGTCGGAACCAATGCCTAAGCAACCACATTGGTTGTATTTAAATAAAGTTGTGGCCAAAATAATGCCAAAAACCTTAAACTTAAATTGCTGTGTGAAGTGTGAATTATTGGGGGGGGGTGTCTTGGGATCTCGACACGCAATTGTAGTCCTAAAAGACTATCCTCTGTTATAGAGGATAGTCCTCTATGAAGAGCTGTCTGAAAACAACCCCTTCCTCATTTAATCCCCACAATAAACCCTGTGAGGTAGGTTAGGCTGAGAGGCTGCAACTGGCCCAAGATCACCCAGTGAGCTTTGTTGCCAAGTGGGGATTTGAACCCTGTTCTCCCAGGTCCTAGTCTGAAACTCGGACCACTGCACCATGCCTGCCCTGCTACTTTCACTATGAAGAAGAAGCAGCTGCCAAAATGATCATGGCAAATAATAATGACAACTATAGATGATGTTCTTTGGAAAGGGAGAGAATTAGAGTCAAGGCCATGGGTAAAGCATAAATGTCTTTTCTGAGATCATTTTTGACTGGATGAGGCTGCTTGTTCCAGTCCAATTGACTATTGATTGGCTGGGCTTTTAACAAAAGCCTGTATATTATTCACTTGGTTACTTCGAGAGGCAGAATGTCAGTAGCTGTCTAGGAAACAAGCGCAGCATGGTGATGGTCTCGTTACCAGGACACCAGCCAGCGCTAAAGGGGCCTATTTCCTAGCAAAAGTCATTACAGACCGATGCTGACAGCTGGAGTCTGAATAAGGGAAGGAGGGATGAAAAGCCAGCTTCTACGGCTGCCTGTCTGACAAGGCAGGCTGGGGCAGAGTGTGTGTATATGTTTGTGTCCAGGGAAGATGGATGGAAAGGGTGAGGCAGTGGCATGCTTTGCCCAGAAGGGGGAGCCCAGGGCCAGGCACCACCACTGACTTTTATGATTGATGGTGTGTTTTCTTTTTTTTAATAATCATTTTTTATTGGTTTTATATAAGTACAATAATAAATTCGCACATTTATCTTCACATCTTATACCGTTTTGGCTTTTTATGGCCGTGACTTCCGTCAAACCTTCCTTATGATATTCTAATATCTATTCCTTATATCTATATTTCCAAAGTCAATCATTGTTTTATATTATTATTTTCTAAAATTAATCACTATATCTTCGGACTAACAACAATATTTCTTCCTTACTCTACAAAGCCTCTTGCAATCCTACCAACGTATTCAATTGAATACAATTTCCCTTTAAATAGTCTGCGAATTTACCCCAGTCTTTGATGAACTTCTGGCCCCGCTGGTCGCGGATTCTCCCCATCATCTTGTCCAATTCTGCATACTCTGTTAGTTTCACAATCCATTCATCTTTTGTCAGTGTTTGTTCTTGTTTCCATTTTTGCGCTATTAACATTCTCGCCGCAGTCACTGCATATTGGAAAAGATTAAAGTCTTGCTTTTTAATGTCTGTACCTGTAATTCCCACTAAAAATGCTTCTGGTTTTTTAAACAAATGTGTATTTCAACATTTTCTTAATTTCACCGTATATTATATCCCAGAAGCATTTCACCCTTTTACACTCCCACCACATATGATCAAAGGTACCTACTTTCTCTTTGCATTTCCAACACTTATTATGATTGATGGTGTGTTTTCGTTTTTGACTATAAACCTCCTTGTGTTTCCTGGACCAGGGATAAGGAAGCTGTGGTCCTCCGGACATTGTCGTTTGACTCCCGTCAGCAATCTCCCAGTCAGCACGCCCAATGGCTAGGGATGGTCGGAGCTGTGGCTTAGTAATATCTGGACGACTGCAGGCCCTGTCTTAGAAAAAAGGCAGGATATCCATTTTGAAAATAAAGAAAGCCATCTCCTTTTCTGTTGAGTCTCGCACAGTTCTGCAAATATCTTGCAGGTATCTTGCAGGTCCTCCGGTGTTGAGCGAGGACCGTCTGAGGCTGGGAACCTGCTCTTTTGCCTTTCTTTCTCCTTGATATATTTTGGAAATCAGCTGAAAGTTTGTGTTTTCAGAGAACTTTACCTGAAAGGTATTTCAAAATCTTTTCATCAAAACCATAGGCCGAAAGGTTGCATTTTCAGAGAGCTTCATCTGAAAGGTATTTCGAAATCTTTCTGTTAAATCCACAGAACAAAATATATACGGGTCTCACTCTGCGGACATTTGCTATGCAAAAATTCACTTAGTCAAACACGAGGAATTAGCACCCAAAGCTCGTTATACACAACACAGATTCAGATATCTGAACAGAGAGCATTTTGCTTCCCTGTTTGCATTTTGCAGGTTGGTTGAGGAATGTAGGGAGGGAGGGGGAGCAATTGGATAAACCAGAGAGCATTTTTTCAGGGTTTCCCCAGGGTTTTACTTTGCTTGGGGGGGGGGTGTGTGTGTCAAAATTCCATGGTTGGGAACGCATTAAAAAAACTCTCATAGAAATCAATGGGATTTGTGGTCTCGTTTTGCAAACACTCACCTAACAAACCATTTCCAGGAATGTTTGGTGAGCAGGACCTGCATGTAGATAACAGAGCCTCTGCACATGCCTACTCAAAAGAAACCTCCTGTGAGTTCAGCTGAAGGAGGCTAGCTAAATGTGGTGTACAGGGTTGCAGTCTAAGAGTGCAGTTCTGAGCAGAGTGAGAAGAGGGATCCACCACCACTTATTTACTTTTATTTAATTTATTTATTGAATTTATATACCGCCCTATACCCGGAGTTCTCATGGCAGTTCCAAAGTCTTGGATAGGTAGGTAAGACAGGTAAAAACGTAAAATGAAACAGCCCCAATCTAACACAGGGTTAAGTGTAAAGAAACCTCTCTCTGTATGTAATTGAATTAAAAACTATCCAAGGTTTCACTACAAAAAGAACTTCATTTATGTTCAGTTATTTTTATTTATACACCACTTTCCACCAGAAAAATATCTTTGTAAGTGGTTTAGAATGCAAACACAAAAAGGAATGTGTAAAACAATAATATATATATATGTAACATCAAGCTCCATAACACGGAATTGCCCTGATTCAATACATCCTCTCTGTATCCACATCTACTAATGCATCTGTACCTCGATCAACCTATTCTCACATGCTCTCAACAATTACAGATCCCAGCCATCCCCTGGGTACATTTACAAAGGCTGCACTACAACACTAGCAGCCTATCGCTGTGAGGCTAAAATCACATTTAATCTAGGACTATGCAACATTTATGAACCAGCACGAAACAGAAACGACAGCCTTTTGGCCAGAATAGATGTAAAAAATCAACAAAAAAACCCAGAAAGGAATGTGGAGGACGGACCGGGGGGGGGGGGGATCACATGCTTAAAATGTGTGAATGGGATAGAGGTCTAACAGGAACGCAGGTGGCGCTGTGGTCTAAACCACTGAACCTCTTGGGCTTGCCGATCGGAAGGTTGGCAGTTCGAATCCCCGCGACGGGGTGATCTCCTGTTGCTCTGTCCCAGCTCCTGCCAACCTAGCAGTTCGAAAGCACACCAGTGCAAGTAGATAAATAGGTACAACTGCAGAGGGAAGGTAAACGGTGTTTCCGTGCGCTCTGGCTTCTGCCATGGTGTCCCGTTGTACCAGAAGCGGTTTAGTCCTGCTGGCCACATGACCCGGAAAGCTGTCTGCGGACAAACGCTGGCTCCCTCGGCCTGAAGCAAGATGAGCGCCACACCCCATAATGACTGGACTTAACTGTCTAGGGGTCCTTTACCTTTTCTTTTCTTTTCTACCTAACAGTGCGATCCCATGCATACCCATCAACTTCAATGAGATTTACTCTCAAATAAGAGTGAACAGGGCTCCAACCTAAATAATATGTATAATAGAAGTGTTATTTTATCTGACTTCCTCTTTCAGGGACTCTGGGTCAATAGTTACAACTGACCAGCCAACAGCAGCTCCCCATCAAACACATTTTACAATTAAGCAAGTTGAACAGGGTATTATGTAATACAAATATTTCACACAAAAAATCTGGTTTTGAGGGGAAGGGCGCTGTTTGTAACTGAAGGCAGCTGTAAATTCATCTCCTTAGTGGATTGTGGCACATAGAAATCTGGTTTCTATCAGGAGGGTCGGGGGGAGGGTGTTCTGAAATGACATAAAGAGGGTCTGCTGGATCAGGCCATTGGATCACCTAGGCCAGCATCCTGTTCTCAGAGTGGCCAACCAGATACCTCTGGAAACCCACAACAACGGCAGGTTTAGGGCACTGTGACCAGTTCTGCTGCACTGGGCTCTGAACCTAGGGGGTGCCACTGTTGTGATATACCATTCCACCTTAAGAGCAGACATGAGACTGGAGCATGTCACATGTCTGTGTAATATCCCAGTGCTTCTGGGAACTTCCGTTTTGTAGTTAGTTCTTTCTCTTTCGCTTTTGGACATGGAAGAGACTGCACGTGTTCATCTCGTTGTCCTGCTGTTTGCTGAATAAATGCTTGTAAATACGCTCATACTAGCCTCTGTCGTGCCACTTCTGATGTGCAATGGACTATATAGGCGTGCCTAGCTTCCTGGAAGTTAGATCCCTGATTTCTGCTGCTCCAGGGTTCAGAACTCGACCGGCAGTTCGGCCGGTGGTGTGTGAGCCAGCTGGGGGCATGCCAGTTGCTCCGGTTTCCCTGGAAAATTACCAACAGCCACAGGGCGTTTTCAACTATGATGTAGTGAATTGAGCAAAACGGAAGGCAAGAGGCGGGGGGGGGGGCAGATCAGATTTTGGCCTCGCACAGGGTGCTGCTGAAATTAGAAAGACCAAAGTCTGCCCCTGCCCACAAGCAGGAACCCAGCACAAGAGCCCTCTCCCTTCCTGTGGTTTCCAGCAACTGGTACCCAGAGGCATTGCTGATTCCAGCTGTGGAAGCAGAGCACAGCTACTAGTAGCCATCAATAGTCCTCTCCTCCATGAATTTGTTGATCCTCTTTTCAAGCCATCTGTGATGGCCTGGGATTCAGACCCAGATGCCGAACCTGAGGGATCCCAGCCTGCACAGGATTCCCTGCCTCCAGATCCAGCAGAGCCGGGGCTGGGGCCTGAGTCTGAAGGGGCCTCACCTGTGCTGGATCCTCAGGTGCAGGCATCAGCTGAGTCTGCTCTGGCTCCTGATGGGATGGAGGACCCATTGCCTGCAGGTGCTCTACTCCCAGCCCTGTCAGGGGAAGCTGAGGTTGCCTCTGGGTCCGGTAACCCTCCAGCCTCTCCTGAGATGCAGAGGCTCAGGGCAGAGAGGCGAAGGGAACTGAGTTCCCGCAGGAGGAGTGCTCGCCTCCAAGCCAGGAGAGGCGAGTCACCAGAGGATCGGGGCCACCCTATGCCTCGGGGCAGATAAGAGCCGGCCAGCCCCAGCCCCAAGTTGCAGGAGCAACATCGTTGGTGACCAGTTCCTGCTTGATACCTGTCCTGCTTTCCTGCCTGAGCTCCTGACCCATCCTGGTTCCCTGCTTGCCTACCTGTTCCTGACTTCGCCTGACTCTCTGCCCTGCACCCCGCTTCAGTTATTACGGACTGCCTTTACATTGTACCTCTGACCACGGACCAGACTTAGACCTCGCCTTTCGGATACCCCATGGGACCAGCACACCATCTAGGCTGGTGGCCATCACTGCCCTCTGCGGGAGCAAATTCCATCGCTTAACTCTGTACTGTTTGAACAAGTTTCCTTCTAAAATCTGTCCCAAATCTTGCAACGTTCAGCTTCCATGAGTTCTGGTGTTACGAGACGAGGAGAAAAAAAAACCACATTTCTCTATCCATCTGTTGTGCGCAGTAGTTCAGCTCAGGGACAATTCCCCCGTCTCATCTGCTGTTTGTGCAAGCTAAACCAAATTTGCTCCCATCTCCTTATTTGCATTGTGATGCCCCTCATTGCCCCCTCCAAATATTATTGCATATTATTCCTGTGCTCATCCATGGGCACCATATGCCTTACCACTGCCCATCTATGAGCATCCTGCCTGAATGAATGATGTGCTCCATCTCTCTGTTCCTCATTTGACTAGGGCAGTTAGGGCGTAATCTAATTGTGCTGTGGTAACCTCATTTGGCTTTGTTGCCGGAATCCTTCCTCTCGTGCTGCTATTCAGAGCCTATTCATTTCAACATGTGCAGGGGAAGATAAATGACCTTCTGCGGTCAGAGGGTGAATATGAAGTAGCAAGATCGCGGTGGGAAATGCCTGAGTGCCGATGCAAGAAAGAATGGAAAACATAACCATGTCATATACCTGTATATTATATGTGTTGGATATTCTTTCTGTGTGTGAGAGAGAATCATTTGTTCCAGAAACAGCAGAACAGAGAAGAAGTTTCAAGAAGCAATGGGAGGCTGAGATTGTTTTGTCCGTGCAAGGACATTTTCTGTGGGAACTGTTCTTTGGACATGTGCAGTGTGACAGGAAGTACTGAAAACAATGGATCTGTGTAACTAGTTATGAGTCTCTTGCTTGCGTCTTGAGAGGAGCAGAGAAAGAGTCTTGGACTCTTGTTGGACTCTAAGCATGCCTTGACCACGGCAATGGTGAATGTCCGTATATATTTGCTACCAATATGCTTTTATGCCTATCAAGTAAACCTCTACACTTGACTGAATCTTTATGGTGTCCATGAGTGTTTATTGCCTACTGTGTATTATTGCCTACTGTGCGTACCTTGAACCCTGAAGACACTTCCAAAGGATGGAGCTGCGTTGAGATGTACTCTGGTGGCCATAATTTTGGAAACCTTTTGGAAAAAGTGTATTTCTGAAGTCTAATGGCTCATAAGACCACTTTTTTTGGAGTAATACCATAAAATTATATATCTATGGAAATATAATTTAATGAAGAATGTAACGGAACAATGTTTGTTCAATTATCTGTATTCTATCAAAAGTTGTAGCCAAATAACCAGGGAAAAAAGGAAGCACAACTTGATTAGGTTGATATACTTGCTTAGGTTGAAAGCAGTAGCTTTCCTTCATTTGAATGTAGCCAATGAGCATGGGTGTTTAGAGAGCCAATCAGGTGTTATGAGCCATCAAACCTCGGAAATACACTTTTCCCAAAAGGTTTCCACAATTTTGCCCACTAGGGTAGCTCTGCTGAGTATGGATACTGGCACGCACACACACACAGCGCAAAAGTGATGCCGGACCCAGTCCTTCGAAATCATCAATCAGAGGTTAATGGATTGATCCAATAGGATGTCCCAAAGAGATCCAAAGTCTGGGTTGGGGGGGGGATTCCATTGAGATAATATAATATGTCTTTATTTGTGTGCTAGCTAGTGGACAGTGTTCTCGAAGCTACCAACATGAGTGGGACCAAACTGCGGGAGGCAGTGGAAGACAAGAGTGCCTGGCGTGCTCTGGTCCATGGGGTCACGAAGAGTCGGACACGACTAAACGACTAAACAACAACAACAACAACAACAACAACAACAAGCTAGTGGAGGTGTGGACTGCTTTATGCACAATGTGGAATGACTGGATAGAGAAGAGCTTCTCTCCCTCTCCCTCTCTCATAATACTAGAACTCAGGGTCCACCAGCAGTGCTGAATGTTGGAAGAGTCAATATTCTTCCTGCTCTCTCCTCTCCAATCATGGTTGGCAGGGTAGGGTGGCAGTGCTTCCTTGACCTCCAATCCATAGGCGCCAGCTTCTAGAGGTCAAGCTAGTTTCAGCCCCCTGGTTGTTTTTTTAGGGGTCCGGGCCCCCTCAATATTCAGAGGACATCAAGCAACATCATCGCATCATGCCACCCTGATCTTCTGAAGAACCTGGCACCTCTGTTCCCGTCAGTTTCAAAAACCCTAATTCGACATTAGTCCCATGCCCTGAATTGATTTGGATGTTGCCCAGGTCGGCCTGGATAACAGATGGGCAGGTTAGATGGCCTTGTTGGAGCCACTCAGATATCACCCAGCTCTATCTGTCGGTTTTCCTCGCCTTCCCTTTGCTCCCTACCACCCTCGCCTTATCATTTCCCAGCACGCAGACAAGCCCTCAAACCTGCTGTCTGCGATCTCTCAAAAATAAATTAGACAGGCGGCAAAGAAAACATGTCTTTGCTTTATTAAACACAGGCTGGTGGTGGAGATGAGCTAAGCAAACAGCCTTCTCTAGATCAGCTAATATTGGCAGGAGTTACCCCTGTCCAGCTCAATGGTGCAGCCATAGATGTGTACAGCCAGAGGGACTCGCAGACTGAGGAAGGCTGAGCCAAGACAGGTGGACATGTCAATTTCTTGTCATATGTTCCATACACAAAAACCTCCCCTCTCACTGATTCCTGCACAAATATGCATATTATTTTATTCTTCTTTAATTTTTATTTTTCTTCTTCTTCTTCTTCTTTGATCCCTCGTAGCCAAGTAAGATTGTCTTTCATAAACACAGTTTTAGCAGTGAGTCCATAAGTGACTGTGGAGGTCAATTCTGGATCCACATGTCCTTCCACAGTGGGGACATTGGTGAGGGTTTGCCAAGCGTGCCTTCCTATGAACATGTTTCTCCCTTTTGTCTTCAAGCGTCTTCAAAGCCCACAACACCTTTGGTAAAGGCTGTTCTCCAACTGGAGCGCTCGCAGGCCAGTGTTTCCCAGATGTTGGTGTTTATACTACATTTTTAAAGATTTGCTTTGAGTGAGTCTTTGAACCTCTTTTGTTGACCAGCAGCGTTACGCTTTCCATTTTTAAGTTCGGAATAGAGTAGTTGCTTTGGAAGACGATAATCAAGCATCTGCACAACATGACCAGCCCAACGAAGTTGATGTTGAAGAATCATTGCTTCAACACCGGTGATCTTTGCTTCTTCCAGTACACTGATAATAGTTTGCCTGTCTTACCAAGTGATGTGTAAACATTTCCAGAGACACGGTTGACGGAATCTTTGGAGGAGTTGGAGATAGCATTTAAAAGTGGTCCACATTTCACAAGCATACAGTAAGGTTGGTAGTACAACAGCTTTGTAAACAAACATTTTGGTTTCCCTGCGAATGTCCCAGTCCTCAAACACTCTGCACTTCAATCGGGAGATGGAATCTTTTGAGGAGTTGGAGATGGCATTTATAAGTGGTGATAAGAAAATACAAGGAAGTGAGCCACATTTCAAGCAACTCTACCTTTTAAAAAATAATAATAAGAAGAAGAACAAATTACAAAAAAATAATCTAGCACTGTGCAGCAACTGTCCTTTTCCAAGTTCACCATCCCAACTGGTGATAAGGACACAAGATCATAAGAAGAGTCCATCTAGTCCAACACCCCAATTACCATTTATATCAGATGAGAATTTGTGAAAAGTGAAAAGAGTTAGGGCAGAGATCAAAGGCCAGAATATAGTTTTGAGTTGTATGGAAGCATTCATATCCTCTTTGGTCAAGACTGATCTGACTTTGCTGATGTTCTTGCTGTAATGAACGTGGATCTAATTCCCAGTGGATCTAATTCTTCCTTGGTCTCAAGAAAAGAGAGGAACCATTGCGACTTGCAAAAGTGTCTTTCCCGTCCTAGTGAAATATGAAATGGCAACCCGGAATGGCAGTGCTTAACTCAAGCAAGTGAAACTAATTTTCCCTTTATGTCTCACATCGGGGAGCATCAAAATGAATAATATTCCACTTTGGACAGTGCCAGCAACTGAGGAAGAGATTTCATGCAATACTGGCTATAGTTTGGGGGGGGGGTTGCAAGAAAGATGGTCCATTTTGCTATAACACCACCACCCCCTCTTATTATATATCTGCTGAGCTTCATACCAAACTGCTATCACCCTCAAGATCCACTTTTGTTCTATCTCAGAGGAAGAGCCAGCGGGACAGGCCCTTCCTTTAATAATGACCCTTCCTTTAATAATGCAGAACAGCGTTATAAAGCTTTGCAAAAGAGAGGAGTCAGATCTTTCAGACATTTGTCACAGTAGATGACAACAGGAATGGCTACTTCTCGGCGGTAGGTGGATGGGATTATTTGCAAAAAGCTGCTGTGAGCCATCTTTGTAATTCACAAGTGCTCACCTGATATAAATGGTAATTTTCTTGCAAGTTAAAATTAAAATATGTTTGAAACTGGAAGGGGTTGGAAAAGGTGGGAGGAATAAACAAAGGTTGCTGGAGATTTGGACAAGTTCTCAGATCATGCTGTAATAACCCTTCCCAAGGGTAGAATCACACACATTTCCCCATCACTTGATGAATGCAGCCATGTAACTGGCTGGCTGACCGAAACCAAAGGGTGCTCATCAATGGCTCCTCTTCATCCTGGAGAGAAGTGACTAGTGGGGTGCCACAGGGTTCTGTCTTGGGCCCAGTCTTATTCAACATCTTTATCAATGACTTGGATGATGGGCTTGAGGGCATCCTGATCAAGTTTGCAGATGACACCAAATTTGGAGGGGTGGCTAATACCCCAGAGGACAGGATCACACTTCAAAATGACCTTAACAGATTAGAGAATTGGGCCAAAGTAAACAAGATGAATTTTGACAGGGAGAAATGTAAAGTACTACACTTGGGCAAAAAAAAATGAAAGGCACAAATACAGGATGGGTGACACCTGGCTTGAGAGCAGTACATGTGAAAAGGATCTAGGAGTCTTGGTAGACCACAAACTTGACATGAGTCAACAGTGTGATGCAGCAGCTAAAAAAGCCAATGCAATTCTGGGCTGCAACAATAGGAGTATAGCATCTAGATCAAGGGAAGTAATAGTACCACTGTATTCCGCTCTGGTCAGACCTCACCTGGAATACTGTGTCCGGTTCTGGGCACCACAGTTCAAGAAGGATACTGACAAGCTGGAACGTGTCCAGAGGAGGGCAACCAAAATGGTCAAAGGCCTGGAAATGATGCCTTATGAGGAACGACTTAGGGAGCTGGGTATGTTTAGCCTGGAGAAGAGAAGGTTAAGGGGTGATATGATAGCCATGTTCAAATATATAAAAGGATGTCATATAGAGGAGGGAGAAATGTTGTTTTCTGCTGCTGCAGAGAAGCGGACACGGAGCAATGGATTCAAACTACAAGAAAGAAGATTCCACCTAAACATTAGGAAGAACTTCCTGACAGTAAGAGCTGTTCGACAGTGGAATTTGCTGCCAAGGAGTGTGGTGGAGTCTCCTTCTTTGGAGGTCTTTAAGCAGAGGCTTGACAGCCACCTGTCAGGAATGCTTTGACGGTGTTTCCTGCTTGGCAGGGGGTTGGACTGGATGGCCCTTGTGGTCTCTTCCAACTCTAGGATTCTATGATTCTAAGTGATAATGCACCTATCTGAAAAGGCCACTGTGGATGATGGCTGAACCAAACTTCTGCAGCTCTCCATTTCTCCAATGAAATTTGTCCATTTAGCGAGGTCAAAGAAGCAACATTCAGACGGGTCTGCTTTCTCATGTGATACCACGAAAGGAAATACTTTTTTCACACAGAACATAGTGAAAATTCGCTGGTATAAGATGTGGCAATGGCGACCAGTTTAGATGGCTTTAAAACAGAGGTAGCCAGATTTATGGTTGATAAGGCTATGAATCATGATGACTGTGTACCATCTCTGCTATTGGAGGCAACATCCTTCTCATATGGTCCAACATTTTGGAACGGGAGAGCCTGTGTCAGATCCACATGCTCTTTTTGCCACCACCCCATCACCTGATCCATGAAATCTTTCTCCCACCCATCCTGCCCAATCTGCAGCGGGTAGGCCTCAGCCTTCTTGGGGCCAGCTTGGCCTCGCCATGGCTCCTCGATGATTCCCAGAAGCACCTGCTTCTGGGAATATGCCAGCAGCAGTGGAGCCTAGGGCAAAGGCCACCGTGTGTCAGGGACTGGACTGAGGAAGAATGGTGGAGACCTCACCCCCTCCTGCACTTCCCAGAGAAGAGGGAGACAGTATAGATTTAGAACAGTGGTTTGCAGAAGGTCACAGTTCAGAGGCTGCAGAGAGGAGAAGCTGGGAAATATTGGGAGAGGAGCAGGAAGAAGAAGAAGAAGCACCAGAGGAGAGACAGCTGGCAAGTCTTTAGAAAGCGTTCCTGACCCCTCCCCCCCCCCCAGGTCCTGGAGAGCACTGAGAGAAGGAGAACAGAAAGCTCAGAGGCAGAAAGTACAGATCAGAGGCAGAAAGCACACATCAGCCAGTGCAGGATGACATATGATAAGAGAGATGGAGGGGGTGGGAATTTACTCGGAGCAATGGCATTATCCAAAGAGAGACAGCATTTCTTCGTCTCCCTCTGTGACTATTGAACAAAAGACTTGGTAAGAACTCTTCTTGTTTATCTACTGCTTGGCTGCCCACCATGGGAGGGATCAGATTCCCTGAAGCCTGACACTGTGGCCATCCCAGACTTCAAACAGAAGCCAGGGCAGCTTCTGTGAATTCCATTAGTTGCTGGGGAGCACAAGTAGGAAGAGTGCTATCGATGTCTGGCTTCCCCCCAGAATGCTGGTCTAGGTAGGCATTTGGCCTGATCCAGCAGTTCTCATGTTCTTAGCCCCACGACTATTGTTTCCAAAAGTCAAACCGACCACAAAATGTTTCTGGAGCTTCCAGACTATGCATCCCATGATGCAGTGCAACAGACCGTGAAATGTATTCAAGATCTTGCGGATTTGGATGACTCATGACCGGGTTCCTATTCCAATACATCTGGTTGTGCATCCACGGCAGATGAAGATTCCTGACCCAAGTTGAAAGACCAACTTGAAAACCCCGTGGGGAAGCCTCTCCCTTATCAGTGTTTGTATAAGACTACAAACACCATAAAGCACTGTGCCCACAAATGAAAATGTATACAGAAAAACGTTTGTTGCTTTCAACCAAAGAGAGCAATGGGTTACATTAAGTTAAGAAACCCAGGCTGTCTGATATTCAAATCAGATTCAAATAGACTGTCTACGAACTGCTTGGAACATGAAATTAAATTCCTCCTTTAGGTTTTACACATCCCCAGCCTACAATGACCTGTGAAATCTACCATCTCCCTGATTTGTATACACACATAACATGGAAGCCTTTGATGCATTAATGCAGACAGTTAATTCATTTTGAAGCAGGTTTGCCTCTGTTCCTCCGAAATTCTATTTCTTTATATACACTGATTCTTTCTTTCATCCTGTATCCATCAAGGTAAAAACACCAACATTTAATTCAATACTGTTAAATT
Source organism: Darevskia armeniaca (assembly GCA_034641395.1). NCBI lineage: Eukaryota > Metazoa > Chordata > Lepidosauria > Squamata > Lacertidae > Darevskia > Darevskia armeniaca. The sequence goes on from JAWWNF010000904.1 coordinate 390,264, forward strand.
AACATTCCAAACACAATCCGGTTGGCATATCATCAAGTCCTTTTAAGACTGGACTGCAAATAGTCTCTGCCCACTGTGGCAAAACAAAAATAAAAATAGTGCAATGAAATACTGATCGCATTGAAAGGTCTTTGCTTGCTGACAGTTTCCCCCACTGCGGATGGCTCGAACCAGTCTTAAGAGTCAAAGAATCAAGAAAAAGGACCAATTTTTGTCCTGGATGTTAAGAATCATTGGGATTTCTTGCACGCAGGGGGCAAGGGAAGTAATTCCAGGTATCTCAGTCCCTTGAAAAGGGGGTGAAATTCCCAATTCAATTAGCCATTTTGAAAAGATTGGTGGAAGTAGTTTAAAAAAAAAAAATCCCAGTGGGTGCCAATCAAAACTGGTTCAGATTCAAGCATATCTCAAATGGCACTTCTGTGTTTTGCACCATGGATCAAATACCAGCTCTGAAGGGGGACATTTTAATTGGAAAATAGGATGTGAGAAAAAGCAAGTTTGCAAACTGCTTTGGAATGCAGATTTTTAACCCGAAAAGGTGGCAGTAAGACAAACAAACAAGGAATAGGAATAGGATAGGAGTAGGAATAATTTATTGGCCAAGTACATTTTCCAGCATACTTGGAATTTTTCTTCGGCTACATTGCAATGTAAACATACCTTATACAAACACTGTCCCACTCACAATACAATGACACAGCAAAGAAACCCCTCCCATAACTGGTCTCCCCTTTTACAATTTAATGGCACAAGGAAAGCGGCACATGCGGCCCTGTTTAGGGAAGTTTTTAATGTTTGATGCTGCATTGTTTTTAATATTTGGTTGGAAGCCGCCCAGAGTGGCTGGGGAAACCCAGCCAGATGGGCGGGGTATAAATAATGAATTATTATTATTATTATTATAAACGAACAAGCCGCTTCTTATAGCACCACAGTCCCAAATAGATCCTCGGCTGCTTATCACTGTTGACTCCAAGCTTTGGAGGCTCAATAGAGGCTGGCAATTTGCAGCAAATGGGGCACTGCCCCATTAACCAGTTTCCATCTGCCTGGTTTCTTACTTACAACCACTCCAGCAGGTAGCCTTGGCTGTCATTGTCCTCCTCCTCCTCCTCCTCCTCTGTCTCAGGGTTGCCCTTGTGGAACTCAACAGGGAAGAGCACAGGGACAAAACCAGAAGGACTTGGCTCTGTCTCTCTGGCTGCCCCTACTGTTCAGCTCTGTGACTTCCTCCCTACCAGTCCCAATGGTCACAAGCTGCCACTGCAATGGCCCCTTTCCTCCTGGCTGCTGTCAGTGACATTTGCTCCTGTGCCTCATTGTCATTTGTTCCCACCTGTTTGCTTGGCAGGTAGCTAGCCAATGAGCAAGTAGGCAGAGGCATCTACGCTTCTCCTTCTCACCACTGCTGTTGTATGGACCAGAGTGAGAGGCTGGGGAGCAAGGAAGAAGAAGAAGAAGAAGAAGAAGAAGAAGAAGAAGAAGAAGAAGAAGAAGAAGAAGAAGAAGAGTTGTTTGGATTTGATATCCCGCTTTCTCACTACCCTAAGGAGTCTCCAAGCGGCTAACATTTTCCTTTCCCTTCCTCCCCCACAACAAACACTCTGTGAGGTGAGTGGGGCTGAGAGACTTCAAAGAAGTGTGACTAGCCCAAGGTCACCCAGCAGCTGCATGTGGAGGAGCGGAGATCCGAACCCGGTTGACCAGATTACAAGTCTACCACTCTTAACCACTACACCACACTGGCTCTCAACAGGTGGTGAAACAGGTGGTCACCCTGAAGAGAAAGAGGTCCAGGATGTCTCGTGTTGGTGGTTGCCATGCAGTGTGTGGGCTGTCAATAGAAGGCCAACCATGCCAACTCTTGAGGTCAGGTATTCAGCTTTGAAGACAAACACTGAGATTTCCAGTCATGGACTCCCCACTGTGATGTCTAGAATGGTCTCTGGTGATAGTCCTGGCGAGATACTTCAAAGCCCCCTTTGATGCAAAAGCCCGGATGGAGCTCAGAGTCTTCCTTCACAGAAACCACATTGGTGGTCTCATTTCACTCTAATGTCTCATATAGAGACCCAGAATCCATCCCCACATTCTCTGTTTTTGTTTCCAAGGTCCTTCTTTGGTTCTCCTCAAATCAACGCAAGCAAAGAATTCCTGGAAGAGAAGGACTTAACAGAACTGCCAGGAAATGGAGACGCCGAGTTATTCAAGGAGTTAATGTCTTGTTTGGCCTTTCAGTCAGATCGCAAGCGAGAAAAGTCAGAGCTGTTATGGATAATTGACTGAAGATTTGTTGCCGGTCCATCAGCATTCATTCCCAATGATCGCTTCAGAAGGACAAGTTGAGTCATAAATCCGAGAGGGAGATCAGCAAGAGGAAAAGTTAATGCTAATGGGAAAGAGTATAGCAGAACCCTAGAAATTAAGAATCAATGAAAAATAGGTCTGAATGTGTCTCATTTTGGTTCCATTTTCATTCAGACAGTGCTGCAGGCGAGTGTTGTTGTCTGCTCTGGTGACTGCGGAGCTCTTCTTGAAAGACAAAATGGTGGTTGCTATTTTAATTATCTACAGTGCCCCACAACACTGTGGGTAAATAAAATAGTGGTAACCACACACACACACACACACACACACACACACACACACACACCTTTTCAGTGGGCTCTGTTGGGCTTATCCGTCTGTCACAGCAAAATGCTGAACAGCACCAGGCAGTGGAGAGCTGCTATTTCATTACCCACAATGCCCCAGATATAGCATCACTCCACAGCATTGTGGGGGGAAATAAATAACAGTCACCATACACAACCACACACATATCTTACAAGGCCCTGAAACTGAAAACCACCAGCCATTTAGTTACCCACAGTGCCTCAGTGCCATGTTGTTCCAGAGCACTGTGGAAAATTAAAACAGCTCCATTGCTAGAAGTTGCCCAGTGCTGATTAGAACCCAGGGCAGGTGGGTGAGGAGATTAAATGGTGACCCAGGTCATGTATTCTCAGTACACATTCCCAGTGTTGCCTGCTGATGCTGTCTGTATGCTGAGGCTAGATGCCTGTTTACCAAGAATGACATCTCTAAAAACTCACACAAACGGTTTTAGAAATGCATTCCTCATATCTCCCCGGAAAGCTAAATATAACTAGCAATTCATCAGGGACAGGTACCAGACTATAGTAGATGGGGACAGTTGGAGCATCTCTTTCTTACTCACTAATTGGACCAGAGACAGCCTCATCCTCTGCACCCTCTCATTTTTCAATACACTATTTATTTGCTTGCAGCGGCAACACAGCTTGGTTTAGCATCCCTGACATGGTCCTTGAGAGTTAATTGGCTTTGAGGACCAAACATTGGAGGCAAAAAAAGGCTTGCTGGGTAAAGTTCAGGGAGCTCGAAGTCTCAGCAGTGGAAGCCCCAGATGGATTCCCTGTAGCTACAGTCAATATTACTCAGAAATGGCTAGATCTGCAGTTTCACAGCTTGCTTGGCTGGAGCATAGGAAACAGGGGAGGCACTGGGTCCCGGTTCACACTGATCTGCACTTCCCAAAGCAATACATGAACTGAAGTACGGCTATCCTTTAACACTGGTGCATTTCTAAATGTTGTGGTTCAGTTCTCCAACCAGATAATGTGTGCATGTTAGGGGAAGGCATGCATTAAAACGTATTAGTGAAAATGACGCTTAAAAATGCATTGTATTGCTTGCAAAAATGTGTACGTTATACAAGATCGCATACGAGAATGTGTTTGATCGGGAAATGGTACACCTGTTGAGTGCTCACGGGATTTGCACCTTGTTCTGTTCCTGATCCACTCATTGTCCCTGCTGGTCCTGCTACAGCAGGGATGGGGAACCTATGGGTATCTTTGGAATCCAACTTCCACCAGCCCTAGCCAGGATGGTGTCATGAATGAGTCAGCTCCCAGGGAAGGTTTGCAACCAGCTGAAGAAAGCAGCCAGGAACAGAGAGGGTTAACTGCCATCGGCTAGTGCCAACTCCCCCACCCCTTGGAATGCCGGTTGATAAGGGAATGGCTGAGAGCGGGTCAGAACCCAGCCAACGCTCTTGAGAAGTGCAAACTGGCACGAACAGAGAAGGAAGCAGTTTGTCAGAACAGGAAGAGATTGGAGCTGATCCAATCCCTCCTAAGAGTCGGCTAAGGGGAGGGCTGTTAGACCGGAAACAAAGCAAGAGGCGCAAAGTGAGAAAGTTCAATATCTTCTGCAACCGGAAGGGGTCTTCAGAAGGGTCATCGTGATTGATGATGCCATGAAGGGTGAGTTGGAGCCGCCCGGAGCTATCTGTTGTTTTGACAATCAATCATCCTTTTAAATTAACTACGCTTACTGTGTGATCAAGCGGGGGACTAGACTCCTACAGATGGCCAGTGGTTGAGGATTATAGGAGCTATAGTCTAACCACATCTGAAGGATGGCAGGTTTCCTATCCCTGCCCTTCTCTGTCATCACACTTGTCTTGACCATTGTTCTTTGACCCCAGATTCCCAGGTGTTGCTGGATTTACAGATATATAATCCCTAATCCTGTGCACAGCCACCCGATCCAAAAACCATAGTGTTGCCATATTTGAAGAAGTAAAAATCCAGACTTTTTGAGTGTTTTGGGGGTGATCGCCCTGCAAGTCACCCACTCGCTTGCCCCCCAAAAAACTTCAGGGTAGATGGCAACCCTAGTCATTTAGCGCAACATTGAAGTGCAGGAATTTAGCGCAACATTGAAGTGCAGGAATGCTTAGGGGATTTTGGATACCAAATAAACAGAATCCAGCTCTCAAAGAGACACTGTAAAAAGGTCACTGTGTTCTACAGGGTTCACATCATTGGAAAGATGAGTCAAGAAAAAACAATATTCAAATGAGTAAATAATGAGAAAGATGTTCATAATTTCATTTGCTGTTAAAGGGTTATGTGATTCTGGCTCGGTCAAGTGATCTTTATCAAGCGGGGGATTTTTAATCCCTCTTCATCATATCTGATCCATGGCGAATGAGCATCCTAGAGAGGTACCCAGGGAGAGCTCAAAAAGGGGCTGCATCAGGCAGCATCCAGTAACCAATTAAGCTAATGATTCAGAGGAAGTGTGAGGCTGAAAAAGGTAGGATGCTGAGTTTGCAAGAAGCCCTTAATTGGGGACTTTTTCACAGCAGGCTGTGGCAAGGCGGGGAATGAAGATGCAAAGATGAAATTTCAAGTAACAGAAAAGATGAACTGCAGTTCAATCCTCTGGTCCGGAAGTCTGTCGGGAAAGCTAAGTAATTGGAAATTACAGTAAGAATATGGTGGCATAAGTTTTCTTTTAAGAACTTATGGATGAATGTATGTTCTTCCTTTTTTATTATTTTCCTTTAAAAAAAATTGTGTGTTCTTTGTTAGTAGGAAATGGAACAATTTGTAAAATGTAAGAAAACTAAGGGACCCAGGTGGCGCTGTGGGTTAAACCACAGAGCCTAGGGCTTGCTGATCAGAAGGTTGGCGGGGTGAGCTCCCGTTGCTCAGTCCCAGCTCCTGCCAACCTAGCAGTTCGAAAGCACGTCAAAGTGCAAGTAGATAAATAGGAACCGCTCTGGCGGGAAGGTAAACAGCATTTCCGTGCGCTGCTCTGATTCGCCAGAAGCGGATTTGTCATGCTGGCCACATGACCCGAAAGCTGTACGCTGGCTTTCAGCCAATAAAGCGAGATGAGTGCCGCAACCCCAGAGTCGGACACGACTGGACATAATGGTCAGGGGTTCCTTTACCTTTACCTTTAAGAAAACTGATAAAAAGCATGGTTTCTCAGTGTGTCCAATAATATTAAGCCCCAGAGTTGTGAGATCCCTCTGTGCCCGCTTGCACCCTCTCACAATCTATTCTGGAACACTGGGGGGACTCCCACACCCACAAGCCACTTAAAACATATCAAAATAAGATATTTCATTGTAGCATATTGCATCCGTAAAACCACCATCCAAATGATATTTTAACAATATTATGACAGCAGCAGATAAACAGCATCAGCGGGTATCGCCAGCCATGGTGATAGCTCAATGGATCCTTTCCCATCCTATATCTGGCGATACTGCACCCAGACGGCCCTTTCCGGATGTATTTGGGCAGATCTGCCAGCCCCTCTCTTTCCAGAAACGAAACACCAATTGTGAATTCTGAATCAGACGCCGCCGTTTGAACAAAGACATCTCAGCAGGGTGATGTAACTGACATCCCGGGGAGGCATCTTCAGCAAATGCAGGTGGGCGGGAAAAACTGTTTCAATGAGAAACTTGTCAAAGCAGTTATAATTTTTTCTCAGGTGGGAGAAGAGACAAGAGGTGGCGGATGGGTTGATTGACAGGCGCTCCCCTCCCCAGCTTGGTGCCATTAATGGCAGCAGTGGGTAGAGACAGATGCTATCCTAGGGGAGGGAAAGGAGGCTAAAACAAGCAGGAAGGTAACTCACAGCATAGCTGTCAACCCTCCCTGTTTTTCTGGGAAACTCCCTTATTCCAATGCCGTTTCCCGCTGCTATCCCGGATTGTTGATATCCCTTAAATTTCCCGGAATTCAAAGGAAGCAGCTCCTCTCCCTCCCTGCCGGCCAGGGAGGCTCCTCAGCTGCATTGCTCGGCTGCCAATAAGGAGTCTGAGACCGACTGGGGGCGGAGCTTGCATGCCTTGTGCAGCCAGACCCTCACGCCCAACCAGACAGCCAGCCTGCCTGCCGTCTACGCGCTCGCTCTTTCGCTCACCCGTTGGCGTGCAGCCTCTGGAGCGCAGGGTGGCGAGGCTACTTGGTGCCATTGCACCGCCCTCGCAGCATCCCTTATTTTCAAATCCAAAAGTTAGAAAAAATCCAGAAAATTTGAAAAAAATTCAAATAAGAAAGTTGACAGCTATGACTCACAGGTGTCACAGAATTGTAGAGTTGGAAGGGATCTCAAGGGTCATCAAGTCCCAGTGCCAGATTTACGTATAAGCTAAACAAGCTATAGTTTAGGGCCCCACTCTCTTGGGGCGGGGGCAAAAAATTTAAAGGAAAAAACCCCTGGATGTACATTTCCAAAATATAAGATAAAAAAATAAATAAAATAAAACCTACATACAGCAACAGTGTTTTGTGTTGTGTAGGCTCCTATGATGTAAGTAATAGGCCCTGCCTGCTAGCCTGCGCCCTAAAATATCACTGGTTTGCTCATTTCTATATATAGGGTGCCTACATTCTGCCTGGACTTTTATGTGCCAACGGCTTTATATACCGATTAGGTCCACAAATTACCATATAGCATATATTCAACACAAAAAACGGCGACAATTTGTTGTTGACAAAGGACAGCTGGACATATAAAGGGCCCCATTACCTTCAGTAGCTTAGGGCCTCATCCAACCAAAATCCAGCCCTGTCTATTCCTATGCAGGAATCTCATCTAACAGGCGACCATCCAATCTCTGTCAAATGATTACAGTGGTACTTCGGGTTAAGAACTTAATTCGTTCCAGAGGTCCGTTCTTAATCTGAGGTACCACTTTAGCTAATGGGGTCTCCCACTTTCGCCGGGCCACCGCCGCACAATTTCTGTTCTCATCCTGAAGCAAAATTCTTAACCCGAGGTACTACGCTTGTGTACAACAAATCCTGGTGAGGAAAAATGGTGAGCGCCATGGCAGCAAGCAGCTGCTGAAGCCAGCCAGAGCCAACTGCGCTACCAGGCTGGCTCCGGGCTGCTGATTGCCACTGCCACCGCCACTGCCAAAGGGGAACTGGGGACGTCCGGCGGTACAAATCTCCTGCCCCCTTCCCCCTTTGTTTTGACTGATCGGGGGAGGCTCAGGAGTTGCGGGCGGCCAGCCGTTGCCCAGTTTTTTAAAAACTCTGCGCATTTATGTTTCACAGGGTGCGAAAGAAGGGCTTTGCACCTTGCCTGGTAGAGAAACCGCATGCCTTGCGCCCCTCCTGGGCAACGTCCTCCCGTCTGCGACTCCCAAGCCTCCCCCCGATCAGTCAAAACAAAGGGGGAAGGGGGCAGGAGATTGCGGGAGGCTTGGGAGTCAGCGGCAGCCAGCGCGCCGTTGCCTAGTTTTTTAAAAACTGCATTTATGTTTCACAGGGTGTGAAAGAAGGGCTTTGCACATAGCTGTCAACCCTCCCTTTTTTGCGGGAAACTCCCTTATTCCAATGCCGTTTCCTGCTGCTATCCCGGATTGTTGATATCCCTTAAATTTCCCAGATTTCAAAGGAAGCCGCTCCTCTCCCTCCCTGCCGGCCAGGGAGGCTCCTCAGCTGCGTTGCTCGGCTGCCAATAAGGAGTCTGAGACCGACTGGGGGCGGAGCTTGCATGCCTTGTGCAGCCAGACCCTCACGCCCAACCAGACAGACAGCCTGCCTGCCGTCTATGCACTCGCTCTTTCGCTCTCCCGTTCACGCGCAACCTCTGGGGCGCAGGGTGGCGAGGCTACTTGGTGCCATTGCACTGCCCTCACGGCATCCCTTATTTTCAAATCCGAAAGTTCGGAAAAATCCCTTATTTTCAAATATGCATGTGTGCTTGGGCCCAGGGTCTTTTGCCTCACCATCCCCACTACTGACTCCCTGTTCAATGAAAACAATCTGGTAACCATAACCTAGATGCCTGTGGGGAACCAGCAAGCAGGATTAAAGAACAGGTGCCCTCTCCTCTCCTGTGGTTTCCAGAAACTGGTATTCAGAAGCATTGCTGCTGCCAACCAGAGAGGTGTGGCAGGAGGTACATTCATCCCCTGCACCTAAGGTTCCCCAGGGACGCTGGTGGTGTTGTGGTCTAAACCACTGAGCCTCTTGCGCTTGCTGATCGGCAGGTCAGAGGTTCGAATCCCCGCAACGGGGTGAGCTTCCGTTGCTCTGTCCCAGCTCCTGCCAACCTAGGAGTTCGAAAGCACGCCAGTGCAAGGAGATAAATAGGTACTGCTGCTGTGTTTCCGTGCACTCTGGTTTCCGTCATGGTGTTTCGTTGTGCCAGAAGCGGTTTAGTCATTCTGGCCACATGACCTGGAAAACTGTTTGTGGACAAATGCTGGCTCCCTCGGCCAGAAAGCGAGATGAGCGCCGCAACCCCATAGTCGCCTTTGACTGGACTTAACCGTCCAGGGGTCCTTTAAATGTAAAGGTAAAGGGACCCCTGACCATTAGGTCCAGTCGTGTCTGACTCTGGGGTTGCAGCGCTCATCTCGCTTTATTGGCCGAGAGCCGGCATACAGCTTCCGGGTCACGTGGCCAGCATGACTAAGCCACTTCTGGCGAAACCAGAGCAGCGCACGGAAACGCCATTTACCTTCCCGCCAGAGCGGTTCCTATTTATCTACTTGCTCTTTGACGTGCTTTTGAACTGCTAGGTTGGCAGGAGCTGGGACCGAGCAACGGGAGCTCACCCCGTCACAGGGATTTGAACCGCCAACCTTCTGATCAGCAAGCCCTAGGCTCCTTTACCTTTAGCTTTTACCTAAGGTTCCCCGCCCCATTCTGTGTAACAGCTTTTCAGCTGTTTTAAGAGTGCTATTCTGGCTTCTTTTAATCTTCCCTTTCCTGATCCTCTAAGGACTTTGTGCCTCCTTTCATATCTACATGCAGCCCCAGTAGACAGGGACGCTTTGTCTGGGTGTGACCAGACCAAAAATCAAAAGACTTGCTCATCCCTATCGATAGGTGAGTTGGCCATGCTGAAATCTCCCTTCTTCGCATCTCCTTCAATGCACTCAAGGCACACACTGTGGATGGTTTTGAAAAAACTCTTTGAACTAATGATCCCAGGCTGTGATCTCTTGAGATTCCATGCATCTGTTGTCTAACAGGGCTGAGCTGTAATGTTTGCCCAACACGCTTTGATACAGTCAAGCACATTCCCTTTTCTTCTCTCCACTCTAATGATGATAATGAGAGGAGATAATGATGGCGCTCACTTAGCAGTGAAGGAGCTGAGCAGCTTGCGAAGAGAGCGAGGAGATGCCTGCCCCTAAATTGAACTGTTTCCTAAGTGAAGGAAGAATAAGCACCAGGTGAAAATGAGGGCAGGAGGGGTAGGATTGCCCGAAGCAGGGCATCTGCAGAGCATAGACCCATTCGGATTCAGAGCCCCACATGTGCTGCAGTATGCGCACTGGGGTTGCATGTGCCCAGGCCATGCCATTTAACGTGGTACCTTGGTTCTCAAACACCTTGGTACTCAAACAACTTGGAACCCAAACACTGCAAACCTGGAAGTAAGTGTTCTGGTTTGCGAACTTTCTTCGGAAGCCGAGCGTGCTCCATTTTGAGTGTTTTGCTTCCGGTTTGAGTGCCACACTTCCAATTTGAGTGTTACGCTTCTGTTTTGAGTGTTACGCTGAGGTCTGTCTGTTTTTGCTATTTATTTTGCATTTTGTTTTTGTCACTTTTTAGTTTTGTTTCTGTGTCCGTGTAGAACCCAGTTCAGCTACTGATTGATTGATTGATTGTGTGACTGCTTTCATTTTATGGATCAATGGTCTCGTTAGATAGTAAATTAATGTTAAATTGCTGTTTTAAGGGTTGTTTTTAAAAGTCTGGAACGGATTAATCCATGTTGCATTATTTTCTATGGGAAAGCGCGCTTTGGTTTTGGAACGGACTTCCAAAACGGATTAAGTTTGACAACCATGGTACCACTGGTACTACCATCTTCAATATGGGAGATGGAAAAATAATTCACATGTGGATCTTCTCCAGGTAACAATAAGGTCCAGAGAGCCATTCCAGGTGGCAGAGTTCCATGTGCTCAGAACCAGTCCTTGGACTTGAGGTCAGGGGTGATATCACAGGTGTCTGGAGTGAGCCAGAGTGTGACAGCAATAATTCAAACTGAGTGGGCGAACTTAATGTTTCTTAGAAGAAACTGCCTTGTAAACCGCTATGAGATCTTCAGTTGATGGGCGGTACATAAATTTAATTAATAAATAAGAAACAGGATCTGCTCAGGAGTGCCAGGCTTAATGAGGACAGCAACTCTTCTTCGGTAGGTCTTGCCCCTATGGGGCCTTCCCACAGCTGCCTAAGTCTCCTCTCCTGAGTCTTTCCCAAACAATCAGAGACTATGCCAGAGTATCTGCCTTTGCACCACCCGCTTCATACCTCTCGAGGTCCTGGGAGACCAGGGGGGAGAAGAGCTTGTTGCAACAGGAGGGAGAGACACCTGTGATTCTTAACCAGCCTGACTCATCTCTGCCTCTTGGTCTCCTTTGTCTCCTGCTTCTGGACTTCTCTCTGCCACAGCCACTTCCTGCTCACTAAACATTGTTAACTCTTCGGCTTCCAGCACCTCCACCTCTCCGTCTTCTCCCTCTTCTCCCCCTGACCATTCATCACTGTCTCGCCACCAATCCCCAGGCTCTGAACCTTCTTCCCTTGGGGCTCCCCAGCTGGTGCCTCCCACCATTCCTCTGTGTCCAGCCAGTTCATGACATCAGGACAACAGTCTCGGCCTATTGCTGTTCCCCACTGAATTCCCAACAAATTTTGAGCGGCCAACACGGAGAACAAAATAAGAGCCCTGCTAGACCAGGCCAATGACCCATCTAGTCCAGCATCCTGTTCTCACAGTGGCTGGCCAGATGCCTGTAGGAATGCCTGTACAAGCACAACAATTCTCCCCTCCTGTTGTTTCCAGCAACTGGTATTTAGAAGCATTGCTGTCTCCACTGTGGAGACTGAGCATAGTCATCACCTGCCTGCATTACACGAGAGCAATGCTATATTGCTTCATGTGACTCATTGTGCATCAGATGTGTGCTACTAGCACAACCACTCATATTCTGTATGGTCAACTACTTAACTACCTATCCATCACTTATCCCCCCCCCCATCTAGCAGCAATCAATAGGAGGAGGAGCTACCCCCCTGCTGCCTGTATACCTGAAAGAGCATCTCCACCCCCATTGTCCAGCCCGGACACTGAGGTCCAGCTCCGAGGGCCATCTGGTGGTTCCCTCACTGTGAGAAGTGAGGTTACAGGGAACCAGGCAGAGGGCCTTCTCGGTAGTGGCACCCGACCTGTGGAATGACCTCCTGTCAGATGTCAAGGAAATAAACAACTATCTGACTTTTAGAAGACATCTGAAGGCAGCCCTGTTTAGGGAAGTTTTTAATATTTGATCTTTTATCGTGTTTTTAATATTCTGTTTGGAGCTGCTCATAGTGGCTGGGGAAATATTATTATTATTATTATTATTATTATTATTATTATTGCCTGTCACCAACAGGGTCATTTATATAATGACTATTTATATAATAACATTTAGTTGGATCCAGACTGCAGCCGCATTCACACGATACATTTCAAGCACTGTGAAAGCACTTTAAACAGTCTACAGCTTCCCCCAAAGAATTATGGGGACAATAATTAGTTAAGGGTGTTCAGAGTTGTTAGATGACCCCCTATTCCCCTCCCAGATCTACGATTCCCAAATTTCCCAGGAAGATGGATTGATTGTTAAACCACTCCAGGATCTGTAGTCCTGTGCAGGGATTAGGGGTCTCCCGACTTCCGATCGGCGCGCCGGAGGGGAAGGTCGGGGGGACATGTCGCTCCTGACATTCCCCGACCCGACCGGACAAAGGGGAGCTTGCGACAGCGACGCAGCCCCCAAAATTCCCGGGAGGGTGTTCCCGGGACCCTAGATCCGGCAGAAGCTCGCAACGCCGCCCTACTCCCCGGTAGAACCACGCAGGGTCTGCCGAGAGTGAGTGGGGGTGGCGGAGCTCAGCGGATCGCTAACTCCCGTCGGGTGGAAGCTGCGGAAACCTTCCCCCCTCGAGCGCGCTGATTCTTCCTAAAGGACTAAGATTTGAATTACAAAACGTGAGTAACAAAGGAATTTGGACCTAATTGGGACTTAATTGGAGCGGCATTGGGATGTAAATTACGGAGGTCCGTCCCTTGCCATTGTAGCACTAAATCAGGAACTTTGTTACCGATGCGGCTGAAATGCAACTGGAAATTTAACTTTGTAACAGAGATTCAATCCTTCTGACACCCCTGGTCGTGGGGGTAACTAGCTGATTAAGTGGATATAAGAGGACTTGAATTGGAACTGTTGGATTTTGATTTTGAATTTGGATTTTGAACTTGAAAGTGGTTCTGTTTTTAACTTTGCAAAGCTACGTTTTTGAACATGGCGGAGGATTTGCATACTGACGGCTGGAGGAAGGTCCTTGAAAAAATATGGGAAATAAGGATGGAGCTCCGAGCCGAGACAGAGAAGATAAGAGGAATTGTAAACAAGAGTGATGTTCAGCCAGCTGCACCAAAGATGGAAGGGGGAGCAGTCCCCCTCAAGGTTAAAGATAAACCTCGCTGCAAGAAAAACACTTTTCGACGCAAGAGACCTAGACTGGAGAAGAGAAAGAAGAGCAAAGTACAAACAATGAAGATTTATTTTAAAAGAAAGGAGAAGGAGCTGCGGAGAAGACAAGAGGAGGAAAAAGTCCAAGAGCAAGCAAGCACTTGGACATGGACCCTAGAAAAACGGGGGGAGGGGTGAGGGGTGCAGAATGGTAGTTTGTGGATTGACTATGTATTTGGTTTTTTTTTTGGACAATAATTTCGGACATGGCTTACGTAATGATTAAGTAAAGAACTTTTAAAAGCTGGGAGCCTGAAGACTAAGGGGAGTCAGAGGGAAAACGTATAGATGATTTAGAAATTATACGCTGAGGTGTGAATTAAATAAGATTTAATAGATATATGAATATGAATATGTGTATGCTGAATTATGATGTGTAATAGTGTAATTATGATGTGTAATAGGGAATTATGAGCCTGAAAGGGAATATGTTTTGATTCATGAAGCCAATGGGGAGGGACGGAGGAAGTCATTGGAAAATGTTGTACAACTAAGAATGGTCTACCCGGTAATAGGGTTAGATCCAAGCAAGATGATGTACTGAGCAAGGTCAGGGGAAATAAGATAAGGTATTCCTCTGTGAGAGGGGGGGTAAGATTAAAGCCCTCCAAAGTGAGAGGTGGGGGGCAATGAAACCTGACCGAAATATAATGATATGTGCTTATAAAATTGTAAAACTAATAAATATTATTTTAAAAAAAAAAAGGGATTAGGGGTCTCCCAGAAACTCTTAGCACTCTTAGCAAACTACAGTTTGCAGAATTCTTTGGGAGAAGCCATGACTGATGAATGTGGTTATTGCAGATAATATTGTGCAGCTTGAAGCAATTGGATGCATAAAAGCTGACTCCTCTTGAAATAAAAATGATTCAGACCCATAAATATGATTCAGAGCTTGACTAACCAGAACTTACTCAAAACAGGTACAAAAACAAAACAGTGATACATCGAAATAGTTCCATAAGACATATGCTTATCAAAGCATAGGCTCAGCATCTTCTTATAACTCTAAATCAGCGTTTCCCAACCGGTGTGCCGCGGCACACTAGTGTGCCGCGAGACACCGGCTGATGTGCCGCGGAAAAAGGGACCTGCAGCCCAGGGCTGCACAGGACCGTGGCGGCGGCGCTGCTGGAGCCCAGCGGCGCTGCGGAAGCCAGGGCGGCGCTGCTCCCTTGGCTGCTGCAGCAGCAGCAGCAGCAGCAACAGCAGCCTCGCGCGAGAATCCCGACCGGAAGCCTCGCGCGCGCCGCGCTACAGCTGATCCCAGAGGTAACTCTGGGTCAGGAGACCCGGTGCAGCTGGGTGGGGGAGGAGCGGTGTGCCACGAGATTTTTTCATTGATTCAAGTGTGCCGTTGCCTAGATTAGGTTGGGAAACACTGCTCTAAATAGACCTAGAATCAAAGGTATCTCTCTCCTTATAGCCTCCACCAGTCTGCATTGCAGCCTGAGGCTGTTTCTCCTAGAGAGGGATCATTAGCACATCCTTCTCTGACTGTGCCTGGGAACAAAAGATAAAGGCAACTCCCTTCAAAATGGCGATTTGCAATTGAATATCTTAAATCATGTGACCTAAGGTTAAACACTCAGGTGAAAGAGCAGAGAACATCGACAGTTAAGTATTAACCTGCTAAACACCCAGTGAGCTTTAGTATTCCATACTGGAATTTTCCAAAGTCAAAACCCTTCAGCAATATATATATATATTCTCCATTTCAGAGTGCAATTCAGCAATTATACTTAACACTGGTATGGCAACTGCTTTAAGTGTATAGTGCAGATTGGGCCTGAGTCTTGGTTAGGGTAGGGTAGCAATGGGTGGATTGATCTGCTTCTGGTCTGTGCCATCTCGAGCCAAAGTCAGTTTTGAAAAATTTGGCGACGTGCAGAATCTTACATTCAAATCCCTGCATTGGTGCAGGGCGTGCAAATTAGGTTCATCTAAAAATGTAGACAGTGGGAGATTTCACTTTCTTGGGTTCCATGATCACTTCAGATGGTGACAGAAGTCATGAAATCAGAAGACACTTGCTTCTTGGGAGAAAAGCAATGACAAACCTAGACAGCATCATAAAAAGCAGAGACATCACCTTGCCGACAAAGGTCCATATAGTTAAAGCTATGGTTTTCCCAGTAGTGATGTATGGAAGTGAGAGCTGGACCATAAAGAAGGCTGATTGCCGAAGAATTGATGCTTTTGAATTATGGTGCTGGAGGAGACTCTTGAGAGTCCCATGGACTGCAAGAAGATCAAACCTATCCATTCTTAAAGAAATCAGCCCTGCATGCTCACTAGAAGGACAGATCCTGAAGTTGAGGCTCCAGTACTTTGGCCACCTCAAGAGAAGAGAAGACTCCCTAGAAAAGACCCTGATGTTGGGAAAGATGGAGGGCACAAGGAGAAGGGGACGGCAGAGGATGAGATGGTTGGACAGTGTTCTCGAAGCTACTAACATGAGTTTGGCCAAACTGTGAGAGGCAGTGAAGGATAGGTGTGCCTGGCATGCTCTGGTCCATGGGGTCACAAAGAGTCGGACATGACTGAACGACTGAACAACAACAACAAAAATGTAGACACTTCTCCTCCATCTGCCTGTCGAGTGGATCTATTGAAATCCATGTGACCTAAGTTAATTGTGACTCACTTATGGTTTCAGTGGGTCTGCTCTAAGCATGACTAATTCAGATAACGTTAAGTCACCTCCAAGTCCTTCCAGCAATCAACAGTGGTCCCAAATGGGTCCTTCGGGGCATCCTTATTCACAAGCATGGCCACGTGCCCTTTATTCTCCTGTAATTTAAAGTTCAGCGTAAAAATGATGCTTTGAAAAACAAGAAAGTACCAACCATTTCAGTATTAACGAGAGAACAAAGAGAGAAACAGCAGGGCTATCTCTTAGCAGATTTCGATATAAAACCAGTGCAAACAAACTTCAAAGTGCTTTCAATTTCATGCGCGCAATTCTCCCAAGGAGATGCACACACACTCCAAAAACCCATTTCGTCTTCCACCTCTGTGAAGCTCTGTATTTATTTTCGAGACGTCCTTGTCATTTTCACGCTCCGCATGTGACACAGGGAAGCCAATTTCCCTCTCTTCTTCCCGACGTCAGTGGGAGCCGTCGCCTCTCTTTCTCTAAGTGGTGATAAAAGAGAAGCTTGGGTTAATACCCTGCCATTATACCGATGCTGAAATACGAGCGCATCTCCTCTCCACCCAAATGAAACACCGAGTTGCCACTCGGGTTTCTTTGTCTCGGCTCCTCCTGCGCTCGCCAGGTCCCCTGTGTGGTTACTTCCCCTGCGAGCTAAAAGGCCATCCGATCTGACAGGTGACACGGGAGGGTGGGTGGGTGAAAGGGAAATTACGTGTTTCAGTCCTCTCCCACATCTTTGCCTGCTGAGGATCCTTCCCAAACCAGAGAGCCCTCCCGATGTTTCCAGCAACTGGTATTCATTTTTTCCCCAAAACAGTTTATTGGTTTTTCAGGTTTTTATATCACTCCCACATTTTATAATCATAAACACATAAAACGCATACCTAACAAAACAACAGAAAAAGTTGAGTCTAAACTTCTGTTATTATCCACTTAAAATCACCTCCAACTTGACTTCCTCTAAACCTCCCTTACTGAAGTTCCATGCCTTACTTCTATAGCAGTTGTCAAATTTCTCACTTCGTTTACCTCTTTGCTCCTTATTATTCTCAACTTTTCCTTAACATTCTCCTAGTCTTTCTTTATGTGCTTATTTCACAAACTTTCTATATCTTAATTTCTAAATACTTAAACCTATCCTATCTACTAAACATCTATTTCTAATCTGAGCCTCTTTGGGCCTTCTGAAACATTTCTAAATTCAAATATTACCATATTTCTTTAAATAACTTCTAAATTTCTTCCAATCTTCCTCCACCGTCTCCTCCTTCTGGTCGCGGATTTGTCCAGTCCAGCAACTGGTATTCAAAAGCATTGCTGCCTCTGACCGCGGAGGCAGCAGCCATCGATAGCCTTCACGAATTTGTCCAATCCTCATTTAAAATCATCCAAGTTGGTGGCCATCACTGCCCCCTGTAGAATATGTGGGGTCATGGATATAGGGTTGGCATGGAGGTGCCACAATGTGACCATGGGGCTGGAGCGGATATGGGGTGTGTGGGGTTGTAGTGTGAGAGGCAGAGGAGGGCTGCGGGGTTATCATAGCGGCACGGTGTAGCTGTAGGGCTGGAATAGATAGGGGGAGCATGGGGTTGGCATGGGGTTAGCACGGCGTGGCTTTGGGGCTGGAGCGGATATTTGGGGGACGTGGATATGGAGTTAGCATGGTTCTGCTTCTTTTAAATTGCTTTAAAAAATGTTTTAGTGTTTTAACTGTTTTCAGCTATGCCCTTTTAAAATGTGTTGGGAGAGGGCGTTATTGAAGAAGAAGAAGAAGAAGAAGAAGAAGAAGAAGAAGAAGAGTTTGGATTTGATATCCCGCTTTATCACTACCCGAAGGAGTCTCAAAGCGGCTCACATTCTCCTTTCCCTTCCTCCCCCATTACAAACACTCTGTGAGGTGAGTGGGGCTGAGAGGCTTCAGAGAAGTGTGACTAGCCCAAGGTCACCCAGCAGCTGCACTTGGAGGAGCGGAGGAGCGAACCCGGTTCACCAGATTACGAGTCTACCGTTCTTAACCACTACATCACACTGGCTCTTGTTTTTATGTTGGTTAAGTACTTTGTGGTTTTATATTCTGATTTTATTCTGTAAACCACTCTGAGACCTGTGGGTATAGGGCAGAATATAAATTCAAGAAGAAGGAGAAGGAGAAGGAGAAGGAGAAGGAGAAGGAGAAGGAGAAGGAGAAGGAGAAGGAGAAGGAGAAGGAGAAGGAGAAGGAGAAGAAGAGGAGGAGGAGGAGGAGGAGGAGACGAAGAAGAAGAAGAAGAAGAAGAAGAAGAAGAAGAAGAAGAAGAAGAAGAAGAAGAGGAGGAGGAGGAGGAGGAGGAGGAGGAGGAGGAGGAGGAGGAGGAGAAGGAGGAGAAGGAGAAGGAGAAGGAGGAGAAGGAGAAGAATTTGCCAACTTTCTATTGTCTGAATCCATCATCATCATAATCATCATCATTATTTACTGTGAGAACAGGCTGATGGACTAGATGGGCCATTGGTTTGATCCAGCAGCAAGGCCTGTCTTATGTTCTTCTCCTGTTCAGTGCTGACAGAGCCATTCTTTTCCTTTGGCAAGGAAAACGACAAATGTTCAGAGTGCCTCTCCCTCTGTTTGTTTTCCAAATGCACTGAGCAATAGCCGAGGAAAAAACAAAATCTCTTTCACCTCTTGCACAGCTATCTTTTCTGATCTCTCTTTCTCTCTCTCTCTCTCTTTCTCTCTCTCTGGCTCCGATCTGAGAATTTGGAAGCAAACAAAAAAAGAAAAAGCCAAAACCTTCTGCAGTCAAGCAGAGTGAAATAGCTCTAATAAATAAAAATTGCTGCTTGTTTGCGTTTGGCTGTTCATCTCATGCATACGAAATAGAATTCGGAGTGGAAGCGTTGGCCCTGCATTGTAAAAAGAAGGGAGGAGAGGAGGCCGGATGAAAGGAAAGGAATTCTATGTGGATTATAAGGATGAAAATATGATCTGTAAATATAAAACTGGGGGGGGGGGAATCCATGAGCAATAATAATAATAATAATAATAATAATAATAATAATAATAATAGAAAGGGAGAGGAAAGCATCTGAAACAAAAAGATAGAAAGCATCAGAACCACCAAAGGATGGTAAGAATGGGAGGCTCAACATCAGAAAGGAGCTTATTGCGATGCTGAAGTCACTTAACTCAGATGGACAAGGAGCACTGAGTCCCGAAGCTGAATGGTAAACGTATTCAGCACGGCAGTGTTAATACCAGCAACGCAGGGAATACAAGTTGTCTCCCTCCCCAGGTTCCACACAGCGGCTGCTGGCAGAGTGTCTATTAGCCACGTCTAGCGCCGACGCCTGCTGCATACGAAAGCAGCTCACTGAGCTTAGCCAGCTGCCTCTTGTCAGACGGCGGTTTTACACGAAAGAGTCAGGATGGAGCAAACAGGAGGCACTCGGCTTTCTGGCTCTCTCACACTGCGACGATGTGACTCAGGGGTCCCCCAAATTTATGAGATTTGTTTTTTTGCTTATGCTGGTTTTCTAGCTGTGTTGCAAGGAATCATAGAATTGCAGAGTTGGAAGGGACATGGCTGTCAACCTTCCCTTTTTTTGTGGGAAGCTCCCTTATTCCAATGTTGTTTCCCGCTGCTATCCTGGATTGTTGATATCCCTTAAATTTCCCGGATTTCAAAGGAAGCAGCTCCTCTCCCTCCCTGCCGGCCAGGGAGGCTCCTCAGCTGCGTTGCTCGGCTGCCAATAAGGAGTCTGAGACCGACTGGGGGCGGAGCTTGCATGCCTTGTGCAGGAGCGGTGCTAGGGGGTTTTGTGCCCTAGGCGAGGGGGCGGGGCACGTGGCGTCATTGCGCATGATGTACGGTGCCCCGCCCCCTGCCCGCCGTGCGCTCCGCGCCGCCGCGATTTTCGTCACTGGTTGGGTGGCACCGGGCGGCGGCGGGGGGCGAGGGGCAGGCTGGCCAGCACCCCCTCCATTTTGGCGCTCCTGCCGCCGCAGTTTTCGCCCCAACCTGCTCACTCCGCCGCTGGTTGGGGCGGCGGCGGGCGGCGGGGGGCAGGCTGGCCAGCGCCCCCTCCATTTTGGCGCCCTAGGCAGTTGCCTAGTTTGCCTAAATGGAAGCACCGACCCTGGCCTTGTGCAGCCAGAACCTAATGCCCAACCAGACAGACAGCCTGTCTGCCGTCTATGCGCTCGCTCTTTCACTCACCCGTTCGCGTGTAGCCTCTGGAGCGCAGGGTGGCAAGGCTACTTGGTGCCATTGCACCGCCCTCACAGCATCCCTCATTTTCAAATCCGAAAGTTTTTAAAAATTCCTTATTATCAAATCCGAAAGTTGACAGCTATGGGTAGGGACCCCCAAGGGTCTACTAGTCCAGCCCCCTGCACTGCACGAATCACAGCGAAAGAATCCCCGACAGATGGCCATCCAACCTCTGTTTATAAACCTCCAAGGAAGGAAAGTCCACCATCTTCCCAGGGAGTCCGTTCCACTGCCAAACAGCTCTTACCATCAGAAAGCTCTTCCTGATGTTTAGTCAGAATCTCCTTTGTGGGCATTTGATTCCATTGGTTCAGGTCCGACCAGCAGCAGAGGAAGCCTCTCGGGCACCTGGGGCGGCGCACCCAAGGGTGGGGCGAACCGCCCATATGGCAGGGTGGGGCATGCAGCACATAGGGAGGGGAGAGGCGTGCGGCACCCATAGTAACGGGACGGGGCGCACAGCACCCTTAGCAAGGGACAGGACGGGGTGCACAGCAACCATAGGGACGGGGTGCACTGTGGGGTCTCAGCCGCCCTACAGCTGGGGGGGGGGAGAAGAAGAAGAAGAGTTTGGATTTGATGTCCCGCTTTATCACTACCCGAAGGAGTCTCAAAGCGGCTAACATTCTCCTTTTCCTTCCTCCCCCCACAACAAACACTCTGTGAGGTGAGTGGGGCTGAGAGACTTCAGAGATGTGTGACTAGCCCAAGGTCACCCAGCAGCTGCATGTGGAGGAGTGGAGACGCGAACCCGGTTCACCAGATTAGGAGTCTACCGCTCTTAACCACTACACCACACTGGAGGCAGAGGCCGGACAGCGTGGAGCCTGAAGGTCCCCGAGGCACGTGGCTCAGGCACACTGCAGGCCCCGTGGTGAGTGCTGCCTTGTCACTCTCTTCAGTGGGGACACCTGGGGCGGGCCGCACCTACTGCACCCCCTTGCTCGCCCCTGGATCCGACCCACCGGAGCAGCAGAAAACAGGCTGCACCGTCTTCTACGGATATTTGGCTTTCATATCCCCTCTGAGTCTTCTCGTTGGGAAGTTCATTAGAGTGTCTTCGAAACTTGGAAGGGAAGGAAAATTTGTGTGAAAGAAAGCTGAGGGGGGGACTGGAAAAGTGGGGGGTTCAATGGGGGTCAATGGGGGGGGAGATGGCTGAAAAACAGGTGCTGAAGGGGCAGCATAATTATGTTTTAATGATGTACCACTCCAGCTCATTCGTACCATGATGCGAAGGACAGGCTGTTCCAGGAAATGAAATACTGGTGCGTATCAGAGAGCTTATCTCGAGGAAGGGACTGACATGTCAACCGTCACCCAAATCTGAGCCTAAAATAGAAGATGGAATCAAGGGGAGAAGGATTTAGGGATCTAGACTGTGACCGCTTACAGCCCTTACAGATCTCCCTTTCCCCCCATTGCGCATTTGTGATGATTTTGTCCTCAGAATGGTGGTTATACACAATCCTGCTTTCAATGATGTTTACAACTCAGTTTGCATAATGGAACCAGGCAAGGGTTTTTTTTGGGGGGGGGGGAGGACCTCCCAGAAACAATTTGCTTCCAAGTTCCCCAGCATCACTTGAAGCACAATAGAGTAAAAACAAACAAACAAACAAACAATGGAGGATAAGACAACCAGTGACTACTTAGTCGCAATGGTTTTCTTCTACCTGTACTGTATGAGGCACTTTCAGACCCTCCAAGTGTCCCTATTTTTCAGGGATGTCCCTGATTTAGAAAAGCCACCCCAGTTTCTGATTTGATCCCAGAATGTCCCACTTTTCCTTAGGACAGTGGCTCTGGACAGTTCCTTAGGACAGTTTTGGAACTACAACTCCCATCATCCCTGACCACTGGTCCTGTTAGCTAGGGATGATGGGAGTTGTAGTTCCAAAACATCTGGAGTGCCAAGGTTAGCCACCACTGCCTTAGGATGTTCCTATTGTCATGGGAGAAATGTTGGAGGGTATGGAGTTATCCAAATCCCTAGGCTGTATGAAGGCAATCCTGTTTAGGGTAGTTTTTTAAAAAAAATTCTTTAATGTTTTATTATGTTTTTCTATATGTTGGAAGCTGCCCAGAGTGGCTGGGGCAACCCAGTCAGATGTTGGATATAAATAGTAAAATAGAACAAGGCTCTTCTTTTATTTTTCAGTGCGGTATAAATATAAACAAATGAAGAAATGAAATAAGTCCAAATTTGGCCCTCATGTCTCTACCCTCAGTGAGTTATCTCACCCCCTTCATGTGTGTGAGTGTGTGGGTGTGTTTAATTCACAGTTGTAGACCTGACATGTCTTGTTGGCCTCAAAATGGAGACCTCATGAGTGGAGGGTTGAAATTCCACTCAAGTTGTTCCCTCTCTCATGTATGTTATCCATTTTTGTCGTCCCCCCCCCCAATGTGATTAAAGGCACCTCTGGCTTCATTAAAGAGGGGAAGAAAGATTTGTGTTGATAAGCAGACAAGGGCGCTCTGACAGGAACTGAGTGTTCCACAAAAGGAAATCTCTCCAGGAAGGCAGATGTTGTTGTTGTTGTTTTGTCGTTTAGTCTTGTCCGACTCTTCATGGCCTTATGGACCAGAGCATGCCAGGCACTCCTGTCTTCCACTGCCTCCCATAGTTTGGTCAGACTCATGTTAGTAGCTTCGAGAACACTGTCCAACCATCTCGTCCTCTGTCGTCCCCTTCTCCTTGTGCCCTCCATCTTTCCCAACATCAGGGTCTTTTCCAGGGAGTCTTCTCTTCTCATGCGGTGGCCAAAGTATTGGAGCCTCAGCTTCAGGATCTGTCCTTCCAGTGAGCATTTCCTTCAGAATGGATAGGTTTGATCTTCTTGCAGTCCATGGGACTTTCAAGAGTCTCCTCCAGCACCATAATTCAAAAGCATCAATTCTTCAGCGATCAGCCTTCTTTATGGTCCAGCTCTCACTTTCTTACATCACTACTGGGAAAACCATAGCTTGAACTATATGGACCTTTGTCGGCAAGGTGATGTCTTTGCTTTTTAAGATGCTGTCTAGGTTTGTCATTGCTTTTCTCCCAAGAAGCAGGCGCCTTTTAATTTCGTGACTGCTGTCACCATCTGCAGTGATCATGGAGCCCAAGAAAGCGAAATCTCTCCCTCCCTCCATTTCTTCCCCTTCTATTTGCCAGGAGGTGATGGGACCTGTGGCCATGATCTTAGTTTTCTTGATGTTGAGCGTCAGACCATATTTTGCGCTCTCCTCTTTCACCCTCATTAAGAGGTTCTTTAATTCCTCCTCACCTTCTGCCATCAAAGTTGTGTCATCTAGGAAGGCAGATAAAGGCTCTCAAACAATGCTTCTCTGAGTGTGGCAGAAGAGTGCCCTGCAGCCTTGTTCATGATCAATTCAAGGTGAGAGCAAAAGCAGGAATATTGAAAGAAGGAGAGATGCATCTCCTTCTTTGATGCAGCAGTCTGAATCTTTAATTCAAATGCCAGTGGCAAACCAGAGAAACAAAGAAGCAAAGCATGACTGATCTGCTTCAAACACAAGGCTATGATCTACACTAGCCTTCCCATGAAGTTGCCCTCCAGGTTTTTGTTTATTTATTAATGCATTTATTACCTGCCCTTCTCCAAATGGTTCCTGGGTGACTTACATAATACTAAAGCAATACAATGCAATACAACTAAAACAATAAAATGCAATACAACTGAAGTCAGGACTAGCACCAATTCTCTTAGAGCTTTGGTAAAAATGTGCACCTGAGGATGCCTTCGGAATATGCTCAGAGTTCATTTAAAGGCAGGGAATTTCAGTCTAGGGGCCACCACAGAGGAGGTCCTCTCTCACGTCATCGCCCCGTGGGACATGTAGCTGTCCTACATCTCACATCATCCCTGACCATTGGCTATGCTGACCAGGGCTGATGGGAGTTGAAGCTCAATGGACAGCTGCATATTCCTGCATTGCAGGGCATTGGACCAGATGGTCCTCAGGGTCCGTCCCAACTCTACAATTCCATGTTTCTAAGGTTCTTTGATTTCTGAAAGACACCAGGCTGAAGAAAGCTGGTCTAGGCATCTACGAACCATGGTGGCTAAGCTCAATCTCCACTGCGAGGGGCCGTTATGCCTCTGAGTACCAGTTGTTGGGATTCACTGGTGGGAAGAGTGCTATTACACATTGGGGAGAATGGACCTTTGAGGTTTTAAAATGAAGCGGGATGTACCCATACTGATGTTCCTTCAAGCCTATTGAGATCCCACCTCTGTTTGGTCCTGATTTGGCTCCTAGTGTGGTCCTTCATTGGCTCCCAACATGTTTCCAAGTGCAGTTCAAAGTGTTGGTGCTGACCTTTAAAGCATAGCTGTCAACTTTCGGATTTGAAAATAAGGGATTTTTTCAAACGTTCGGATTTGAAAGTAAGGGATGCCGCGAGGGTGGTGCAATGGCACCAAGTAGCCTCGCCGCCCTGCACTCCAGAGGCTGCACGCGAACGGGTGAGCGAAAGAGCGAGTGAATAGACGGCAGGCAGGCTGGCTGTCTGGTTGGGCGTGAGGGTCTGGCTGCACAAGGCATGCAAGCTCCGCCCCCAGTCGGTCTCAGACTCCTTATTGGCAGCCGAGCAACGCAGCTGAGGAGCCTCCCTGGCCGGCAGGGAGGGAGAGGAGCTGCTTCCTTTGAAATCCGGGAAATTTAAGGGATATCAACAATCCGGGATAGCAGCGGGAAACGGCATTGGAATAAGGGAGATTCCTGCAAAAAAAAGGGAGGGTTGACAGCTATGCTTTAAAGCCCTAAATGGCTTTGACCCTGCATATCTGAAGGAACATCTAAATACCCATCGTTTATTCTAGACACAGAGATCCAGCACTGAGGGCCTTCTGGCGGTTCCCTCACTGCAAGTGAGGTTATGGGGAACCAGGCAGAGGGCTTTCTCTGCAGTGGTGGCCACCCTGTGGAATGCTCTCCCATCAGGTGCCAAGGAAATAAACAACTATCTGACTTTTGAAGACATGTGAAGACCGCCCTGTTCAGGGAAGTTTGGAATGTTTGATGTCTTGCTGTGTTTTAACATGTTGGAAGCAGCCAAGTGGCTTGAGCAACCCAGTTAGATGGGTGGCATATACATTTTATTATTATTATTATTATTATTATTATTATTATTATTATTATTATTTCTGTTGGCACTCACCACCAGAGTTTGCTGTTGCATTGAGTGAAAGATGTCCTTTTTTGGGTTTAACCCCAAAATTCATCCAAAATGTCACTAAAGGAACAGAATTTAAGGAGGATCGAAAAATGTTTGTCGTTTATTAAAAAAATTATGGTAAACATGTTAAAATGCAAGTAGCCTTAGAGTAAGAACAGCTGTAAAACTTACATTTGAAAATATTGTGGAGAAGATAAGGCACAGAATAACTATAATATGCAGCATTATTTGGAAAATTATGGAAACCATGGAGGGGTGGAGTGGAAGTCCAACGTTAATTGATTGTTAATTGGAAAATGTTGTATTCTGTTCTTTTGAAATATATAAATACAAAAATAAAATTGAGGGGGGGGGATGAAATTCCACCAAGGGAGAAATGTTCACATTTGCTTCCATTTTAACTGAGATTGGGTGCAGGCAGGACCGGTGCTGGGGATTTTGGCGCCCTAGGCGAGGGGGCGGGCCACGTGGCGTCATTGCGCATGACGTATGATGCCCCGCCCCCTGCCCGCCGGGTGCCCCGCGCCACCGTGGTTTTCGCCGCTGGTTGGGGCGGCACCGGTCGCCGACGGGGGCCAGGGGCAGGCTGGCCAGCACCCCCTCCATTTTGGCGCCCCCGCCGCGGTTTTCGCCCCAAGCTGCCTAGTTCGCCTAAATGGACGCGCCGGCCCTGGGTGCAGGGAAGGTATCCAAAGCATAGCTGTCAACCTTTCCCTTTTCTCGCGAGGAATCCTATTCTGAATAAGGGAATTTCCCGCAAAAAAGGGAAAAGTTGACAGCTATGATCCGAAGTATAGTATTAGCAGTGCTCTCATGGGCCATTGATATTGTTCATTATCCAAGCTCATACAGCTCAGGCATAGGTCCATCCGCTTTCTTTGCATTTTTGCAGATATCGCCTCTGTTTCCCATAAAAGGAGGAGATGCAACTTCTAGGAAAGTCATGGAAAGTCATGGCTCTTGAAATATACTTGGAGTCGAGTGTGGATTTCAGCTCTTTATTCAGCTCATAGTA
This sequence comes from Darevskia armeniaca, assembly GCA_034641395.1. NCBI lineage: Eukaryota > Metazoa > Chordata > Lepidosauria > Squamata > Lacertidae > Darevskia > Darevskia armeniaca. Next base: position 416,775 of record JAWWNF010000904.1, read on the forward strand.
GCGAGGAATGGAAGTTTCCCCAGAACATCTGCTTTATATACAGTATTTACACAATGGGCCCCATGTGATTGGCTAATTCCAGGATACTCCTGAAGGCCAATCCGGTTGCGGATTCACTTCCACCTGGAGCTGGATTGGGTGGCTCCTGCGGACCAATCAGACTGCTGCATTCTGAATCCTATTGCTCTAGGACCAATCAGACTGCTGCCTTTTGGATCCTATTGTTCTAGGACCAATCAGTCTGCTGCCTTTTGGATCCTATTGTTCTAGGACCAATCAGACTGCTGCCTTTTGGATCCTATTCAACTCAGTACATAACACCCCTCCCCTCTAAGTTCCAGTCCTGCCCGGGAAGTTGCATTCATAGTCCTCAAGGTACGCCGGCCGCCTACGTATGCGTTGCGGCCTGGGGTGTTCCCTGGTCAGGGGTTCGGGTTCTGGCTCGTGTCCCAAGGCTGCTGGCTGTGATGGGGCCGTTTGGTCTGACGCGACTGGCTCGCTCAGTTGTGGCTCTGGTTCCAGTGTCCTTTCGGCCTCGCGGGTCCCCTCTGTATTTACTGATTCTGCCTCCCCTGCTGGCCCCTCCTGCTCTATGGGCCTCGCTGCCCCACTGTTCCCTTGGGACTCCTTTGACCTGTCCTCCTCCTCGTTTTCTCCCGGGAATCGTCGCCGTAGCTGGTCGCAGTGGCGGCGCCAGCATTGCCCCCCCTCCGTTAGCACCTCGTACGACACGGGGCCAGTCACCCTGGTGACTGTGGCGGGTACCCATGCCGGGCCTGCCCCAAAATTCTTTGCGTACACTGGGTCCTGGGCCACGAAGGTCCGGGGGTTCCTGCCTTCCCCCACCACTACCTCATCCTGAGCTCTGTCGGGGTGAAGGCGGTCCAGTCTGATTGCGAGGCGCCGGCCCATCAGTAGTTCAGCGGGGCTCCGACCAGTCGTTGAGCTGGGGGTGCTGTGCTGTGCTAGAAGGAATGTGGCAAGGCAGTACTCCCAGTCCCCTTGCGTCATGCGGTGGAGGGTGTCCTTGGTGGTCCGCACCATGCGCTCTGCTTGGCCATTGGTGGCAGGGTGGAATGGCGCCGAGCGGATGTGGCGGATGGCGTTCTGCGCTGTGAAGGTCTGGAATTCTTCTGACGTAAATGCGGTTCCGTTGTCTGAGACTAGAGTGTCAGGGAGCCCGTGGGTTGCAAACAGCCTGCGTAGTACCCGGATGGCTGCGGATGTAGAAGTGGACGGTACCAGTGCGACTTCCAGCCATTTGGTGTAGGAGTCCACCACTATGAAGAATGTTTTCCCCTGGAAGGGGCCAGCGAAGTCCACATGCAGGCGTGACCATGGTGCTCGAGCAGACTCCCAGGGCTGGACTGGGGCCCTTGGGGGATCCGGGCGGGATTCTTGGCAGGCCTGGCAGTGTTTGACCCAGGCCTCTATCTCTCTGTCAATCCCCGGCCACCACACATAACTCCTGGCGAGGGCCTTCATTCTCACTACCCCTGGGTGTGTCTCGTGTAGGGCTGTAAGGACCCTTTTGCGGAGGGGCTGGGGGATGAAGACCCTGCTTCCCCATAACAGGCACCCCTTGTGGGCTGACAGTTCATGTTTACGGGTTGTGTAGCCAGCAAATTCTGGCCCGGGACTGCTGCTGGGCCATCCCCTCCACACCCAGTCCAGGACCCGGGAGATGACCCCATCTTTCTTGGAATGGTGCGCAACTTCTTGTGCCTGAATGGGGCGGTCGGGAAGCAGCTCCAGGGTCATAACCTCTTGTGCGGGCGGCTTCCGGTCGGCGATGCCGGAGAAGATGGTCGGGGGGACATGTCGCTCCTGACATTCCCCCGTCCGACTGGGAAAAGGGGAGCTTGCGCCAGCGCCGCAAACCCCAAAACCCCCGGGAAGGGCGTCCCGGGATCTATAGGACCTGCATGGGCTCGGACGCCGGTCCTGCTCCCCGGGAGACCACAGCAAGGGCTCCTGAGCGCGAGCGGGCGGCGGAGCCCCAGGGTCCGCTAAACTCCCCCTCGGGCGAAGCTGCAAGACCATCTTCCCTGAGCATGCTGATTCCTCCAAGACTTGCAAATTCGGAAATGTGAGTAAAAAGTAAAAAATGGAATTCGGACTTAATCTGAACTGGTTTGGAACGAAAACACGGAGGTCCGTTCCCTGCCATTGGAGCCATTGTAACAGGAAACTTCTATAGAAGCATTGAAAAGGACTGATTTGAGCTCTTTGTTATGTGGCTTTAAATTAACCCTCGCGCCTCCCCTGGTCCTGGGGGAAGCAGAAAGAACTGTGATAGATTTGCGGATTACTTTGAAGTTTGAAGTTTTTGAAGGGGATTAAAGGGAAAAAGTTTTGAAAAGTTTTAAAAAAGTTTTAAAAGTTAAACAACTCTCTGAACTGTGTCCAAATAAAATGGCGATGGAACCGGATGCTAGCTTGCAGACATTGCTGGAAAGGATGAAGGAATTTACAGCAGAACTGAGAGAGATGAATGCTATGAGAAGTTCCGCGGAGGAGATAAGGCAAAGTCTAAACACTGGCCTGGATTTACAAACAACTATGGAAGAGACAGTATTCGTCAAGGCTGAACAACAAAAGTCTATTTTGGCAACAACCAGCTGCAAAAAGAGACCTTCTAAACGAAAAACAAAAGGAGCTGTCATTCTAAGACGCAAGAGAAGGAACATAAGGAAAATCAGCAAACCAAAATCCCATGACAAGCAGCGGAAGACATGCCGAGACGATCAGAACATGCAATGGAAAGGCTGGCCACAGATTTTGGAGGATGCCGCTTTGGAAGAAATCTTGCAGGACTCACTCTGGTTCTGGACTTTGTTGCCGGCAGGTATAGGATGAGTATAGTTAAAGTATTATTTGCCTTTTGGATTCTAGGTTTTGATCTATGGACACGTTTCGGACTGATTAAGTACAATTATGAAGGATATTTTAAGTATAAAGAAGGATAAGTATATTTTATTTTAAATATGGTAATGATGAGTGGAGTTAACATTACAAATTGAAGCTGTGTACCCAGGGACTGGGAGAGACAAGAGGGATGTAAATGAAGATACATAAGTATGCTAGGATGTGAGAAGATGGTAGTGTGATATTAGAAATATGATTATTGGACTATGAATTTAGGAACCTGTTAAAAACTGTTATATGCAAATAGATGAAAACAATGGAGTGGACGTGAGGAAGTCATATGTTACTGGTTGTAATTCATGTGAGCTGGCCTGAACCGGGGTCAGACAAATATTGTAAACCCAATAAAAATTATTAAAAAAACAAAAACAAAACATAACCTCTTGTGCGGGCGCTGGGTCAGGGCCTGTTTCTGGTAGTGGTAGCCTGCTGAGGGCGTCTGCGTGGCCCATCGCCTTCCCAGGGCGGTGAATCAGTGCATACTGGTAGCCGGCAAGGAAAATTGACCACCTGAGGACGCGAGGAGACAGCACTTGGGGGGTCTGCTTTTCGGGGGCAAACAAGCCAAGCAACGGCTTGTGGTCAGTCACAACGGTAAAGGGCCGCCCGTACAAGAAATCATGGAATTTTTTTACTCCCACAGACATTTCCCCTTACTTTTTAGGAGGAAAAAAGTGCGTCTTATGGCGCGAAAAATAGGCATTTGTTGTTCTCCTAAACCTTGAAAAGAGGGGCCAATTGAACCTGTTTTCTTGGAGGTCCGACAACAACCTAGCTGCCCACACTGACAAAGAGCCCGTTTCCAAGATGACAGTTAGCCTCTTAGAACAACAGATGCTTCCTCTAGGAGCGCCCCACCCATCTTGGAGGAAAACAGCTAGTCTAGGATGCTGTGCCCATCTTGGAAACATTTGCGCTGGAAGTAGAAGAGTAGCAATGAGGAAGGAAACAGACACAGTGGAAGAAGAAAGCTCACGGACAATGTCACCTGGCTGCCTTGCTGAAATTTTGCTTAAACAGAGATCTCATCCTGCCTCCTGGTCTGCCCTGCCCTAAGGCTAATCAATAATCTTTCGGATTTTTTTTTAATAATCATTTTTTATTGGTTTTATATAAATACAATAATAAATTCGCACATTTATCTTCACATCTTATACCGTTTTGGCTTTTTATGGCCATGACTTCCGTCAAACCTTCCTTACAATATTCTAATATCTATTCCTTATATCTATATTTCGAAAATCAATCATTGTTTTATATTATTATTTTCTAAAATTAATCACTATATCTTTGTACTAACAACGATATTTCTTCCTTACTCTACAAAGCCTCTTGCAGTCCTACCAACGTATTCAATTGAATACAATTTTCCTTTAAATAGTCTTTAAATTTAGCCCAGTCTTTGATGAACTTCTGGTCCCGCTGTTTGCAGATTCTCCCCGTCATCTTGTTCAATTCTGCATACTCCATTAGTTTCACAATCCATTCTTCTTTTGTCGGTGTTTGTTCTAATCTTTCGGACTTTTGGATGTTCCTTGTGGCTGCAGGGTGACCGAAAGGCCGGGAGAAATTTACTAATAACAAGGTTATGTCTCCACATTGCCACCGCCCCGCTTCCAAATTCTTGACAACTGCCTGAATCTGCTTCCATGGCAACCCCTAAAAATATTGCTCCCTTCTAAAAATAAGGTCCTGTTCCTCAGTGCCGGCTCTGCACAGGGCAGCCTTTTTCGCAAACAGCCCTCTTGCCAGCTGCTTTGAAACACGAGATGCGGCAACTCGTGTCATTGGAATAAGGTGAAATTTAAATCCCGTCTCTGACAAGCTCATCCAGAAAGACGTCTAATCACCGTGCAGCCTCCTATTTCTGTCGTACGAGGCTAGACAGCCTGTCGCACTACAAACCCAACAGGTGCACATAATTGGATGCGTGCTGCTTAAAACCTGTACAACGTTCTAAAGAGGCCCCATTTCCTCCTTAATGGGTCTACTGAGTCAAGCCACATTCTGTCAGGAACCCAGCATTCTCATGGCTGAAAATGATGGTGGTGATGATGATATGCTGCCCATCTGACTGGGTTACCCCAGCCACTCTGGGCAGCTCCCAACAGAATGTCAAAAACTCAATAAAACATCAAACATTAAAAACTTTCCAATACAGGCTGCCTTCAGATGTCTTCTAAAGGTTGTATAGTTGCTTACCTCCTTGACATCTGATGGGAGGGCATTCCACAGGGTGGGCGCCACTACAGAGAAGGCCCTCTGCCTGGTTCCCTGTAACCTCACTTCTCTCAGCAAGGGAAATGTCAGAAGGCCCTCGGAGCGGGACCTGAATGATGGGTATGGAGACGTTCCTTCAGGTATACAGGGCCAAAGCCATTTAAGGCTTTAAAGGTCAGCAGCAATACTTTGAATTGTGCTTGGAAACGTACTGGGACCCAGTGAAGATCCTTTAGGACCAGTGTTATATGGTCCTGGTGGCTCCTCCCAGTCACCAGTCTAGCTGCCACATTCTGGATTAGTTGTAGTTTCTAAGTTACCTTCAAAGGTAGCATTGCAATAGTCCAAGCGGGAGATAACCAGAGCATGTACCATTCTGGTGAGACAGTGCACAGGCAGGTAGGGTTTTTCAGCCGACATACCAGATGGAACTGGTAGACCGCTGCCCTGGACACAGAATTGACCTGTGCCTTCATGGACACCTGTGAGTCCAGAATGACCCCCAGGCTGTGCACCTGGTCCTTCAGGGGTACAGTTACCCCATTCAGGACCAGGGAGTAAAAGCCAGTAAATTTCAGATTCAGCCACCATCCATCCATCCATTCCTGTCCCCGCCCACAGACCAGCCCCCAAACAAACAAACAAGCAAGCAAAGGAAAATCTGCTCCGGCACTGTATACAAGTTTCTTGCTACTACTATTAATGTTGGAAGGATCAAACAAAAACGGAGAGTCATGCTCTTCATTGACTTCCTTGCAGTCTTCCTGGAAACATTTGCCTGCCCACTGTTGAAAGCAGTATACTGGGGTAGATGGGCTTTCTGGCTGACTCCCCGGGTTTCTTCTTATGTTCTGGTGCTCAAGCAGCGATCGTTGACACGCCGATATTCTTATCTGTGACATGTTGTTTGCTGTGCCCTCTCTTTCCCCATTCAGAATGGCTCTAGCGTAATAAACGAATGAATGTTAAAAATGAGAAGCGCCTTAACAACATTGCCACTTTCAGATATGGGAAGAAAAACTAAAAACTAACAAGCCACATGCAGATTGTTGCCGTGAAGCTTTGCCTCATGACACATGGTCCCAATATACCCATCTCATCTTCCCATAATGACATGAAAATGCTTTAAGGAAACACATTGAAATGACACTTGTTAAAATGAGATGATGTATGAGTTCTTTTAGAAAGCAAACAAAACCCAGGCATGCTTTTAAATGTCACATTGCTCCATTGAAATCTTGCCGTCATGTTGTTTGCATATCATTTCGAAAACCTTCCTTGCCTTGGTGCTTCAAATATTCCGGCGACATTCTATCAAAACCGTTCGTCTGTTTAACGCAACATGTTGCTAAACCCCAATTTCTTTCTCCCTTTTCATTCCTGCGTTTGCCGCAAACATTGGCCAAGTTTTGCCAGAATGAAAAGCTACCAGAAGAAAGGAAAACGAGAAAAGGCAGCTTGAAATCACCAGCCATTGTGTTTGCTGGGGAAAGGAGAGATGGGTAGTGATTATGACATGTGGACCCATTCTTATTTATCATCGAGCTGCCAGTCTCTTAAAGGAAAGAGTGAAAGAAATGAATGTTGTTGCTGTTGTGATTGTTGAAGGAAGCAATCTCATTTCAATCCATTCACAAGAACATAAAAAAGCCTGCTGGATCAGGCCAATGGCCCATCTATGCATCCTGTTCTCACAGTGACCAACCAGAGACCTGCAAGCAGGATTCAAGAGCGCTCTCTTCTCCTGTAGTTCCCAGCAACTGATATTCAGAAGTGTTGCTGTTGCCAATTGTGGAAGCAGAGCAGAGTCACCATGGCCATTGATAGCCCCTTGCTCCATGCATTTGTCTAACCCATTCTTAAAACCAGCAAGGCTGGTGGCAACCACTGTTTTCTGTGGGAGTGAGAGAAGCTGCATCTCTGGCGGAAGTGAGCAAATCAGAAATTTATTTAGAGAAGAAGAAGAGTTTACCGTAGATTTGATATCCCGCTTTATCACTACCCTAAAGGTAAAGGTAAAGGGACCGCTGACCATTAGGTCCAATCGTGTCCGACTCTGGGGTTGCGGCGCTTATCTCGCTTTATTGACCGAGAGCCGGCGTACAGCTTCCAGGTCATGTGGCCAGCATGACTAAACCACTTCTGGCGAACCAGAGCAGCAAGCGGAAACACCGTTTACCGGTACCTTCCCGCCAGAGCGGTACCTATTGATCTACTTGCACTTTGACGTGCTTTCGAACTGCTAGGTGGGCAGGAGCTGGGACCGAGCAACGGGAGCTCACCCTGTCGCAGGGATTCGAACCGCCAACCTTCTGCTCAGCAAGCCCTAGGCTCTGTGGTTTAACCCACAGCGCCACCTGGGTCCCTTATCACTACCCTAAGGAGTCTCAAAGCGGCTCACATTCTCCTTTCCCTTCCTGCCCCACAACAAACACTCTGTGAGGTGAGTGGGGCTGAGAGACTTCAGAGAAGTGTGAGGTCTCCCAGCAGCTGCATGTGGAGGAGCAGGGAATCGAACCCAGTTCACCAGATTGCGAGTCCACTGCTCTTAACCACTACACCACACCTTCTTCATGGTTCTGAACTTCCACTGCTAAAGTGAGGACCATTCTAGATCAGCTGGGCTTTTGTAAAAAAAGGGGGGAGGAGTAAACCCAGTGGCTGGGGAAACCCAACCAGATGGGCGGGGTGTAAATAAATTATTGTTGTTATTATTATTATTATGGATTGGCGATCAGAACAAATCCAGTAGATTTGTCTATTCAGGGGTTTCTCAAGAGGGGTCACATATCCCAAACACACTAATCAATGTTTATTTATCTACATCAGAAAATAGGGGGTTGTCTTAGGATGCTATAACTTCTACCCTTCAAAATCTCCCCCTCCTCTCTTGTTTCAAAATTGCACAGTTCAGTACAAATCCAGCAAGATGCCATTATCCCTCTCCTTCAACCGCGCACACAACCTGCTCAAATATCCGAGGCTCAGGTACAAAACCCAGAGCCCTGTCAATGGCTTGCTAGAGAGGAGCAGGCTCACAGCTTAGCTTTGTCACTAAGGCAACTGTTGGTGGGGGGGGGAGCGTCTGGAATTTGTACCAAGCCACGCTGGCATTGTGGCTCTACAGCTGCCTCCCTTGCATGAACCCCCCCTTCAAATCTAAACCCAGCTTCCCGGCCGTGAAATTATTCATACCTTCTGGGATTACGGAGAAGTCTCATGCTCTCTGGTGTGTCAAAAAGAGGGGGGGGGAGCAAGTTTTCTTCCTGTAATAAAACCTGCAACCTGCCTCCCCAATCCAAGACCTTGTTTTGTGATTATACGGTCATGAATAAATGAAAGCCTATGTGAGTTGACGCAAGCCAGGAGCTACACAACTCAGCAGAGACAGTGTGAAACAATTACTGTCCTGGTCCCTGGGGGATGGACACCGCCAGCTCGACTGATTATATACATTGCCATCGCACGGGGCTTCTGCTGATAATTTAATGAGTTTGCCGCTTTGCTCTCAGCTTGCAGTCATTTGCAAAGTTATGTGTTTGGCTTCCTATTGCACGGACAAGGCTTTATGTTGTCTACAGTTGGCACCTGCATGAAAATGGTGAAGTGATGGTGGTACTCACCCTTCTTCTGATAGGAAATGCTCTGTGGGGGGGAGGGAATGAGGGGGTCAAGGAGAGTCCATTGGAGGGGAGTGAGAAACGTCCCTATTTTCAGCTGAGGAATGTTGGAGGGTATGTAAAACTTGCTGTTTTAAAACACACTTTGTAAGATTCCACCAACACGGCTACCTACCTGTATCTAACACTTTGTAAGATTCCACATTTTGGCAGACTTGAAAGAAGGAAATAATAATAATAATAATAATAATAATAATAATTTTTATTTGTACCCCGGCAAAGAAAGAAAGAAAGAAAGAAAGAAAGAAAGAAAGAAAGAAAGAAAGGCATTTGAAGAAGAAGAAGAAGAAGAAGAAGAAGAAGAAGAAGAAGAGGAGTTTGGATTTGATATCCCGCTTTACCATTACCCGAAGGAGTCTCAAAGCGACTCACATTCTCCTTTCCCTTCCTCCCCCACAACAAAGTGTTGGTTCTGACCTGTAAAGCCCTAAACGGCCTCGGTCCTGCATACCTGAAGGAGCATCTCCACCCCCACCATTCAGCCCGGACACTGAGATCCAGCGCCGAGGGCCTTCTGGCGGTTCCCTCACTGCGAGAAGCAAAGCTACAGGGAACCAGGCAGAGGGCCTTCTCAGTAGTGGCGCCCGCCCTGTGGAACACCCTCCCAGCAGAGGTTGAAGTGATAAACAACTACCCTACATTTAGAAAATACCTGAAGGTTTAGGGAAGTTTTTAACCTGTGATATTTTAATGTATTTTAATATCTGTTGGAGGCCGCCCAGAGTGGCTGGGGAAACCCAGCCAGATAGGTGGGGTACAAATAAAAAAATATTATTATTATTATTATTATTATTATTATTATTATTATTAACAAACACTCTGTGAGGTGAGTGGGGCTGAGAGACTTCAAAGAAGTGTGACTAGCCCAAGGTCAGCCAGCAGCTGCATGTGGAGGAGCGGAGACGTGAACCCGGTTCACCAGATTACGAGTCTACCGCTCTTAACCACTACACCACACTGGCTTTCAAGTGCAGAAAACAATGAGGTGAAAGTGTCAGCCTAATATTGGGTGTTCCAAAGCGTAGACTCTGCCACACTGAAGGACTCATTTTGTGCATATGCAGCACAAATACTTTGTGAGCACAGAAGGGGTAAGGTCACCCCGCACCTTGTTTGGTCTGCATTTGAGAGTTAGAACTGCTTTCCAGTTTTCCAGACCTTTCCCAGCATCCTCCCTCCATCCCCCACCAAGTTTGTTAACAAAATCTCTCTCTCTTTTAAGTTTCTATAAATGGCTAACCCCAGGCATCCAACTTTTATTATCGGGCTCTGCTCTCTATAATCTTCTTCCCCCACTCCAGACAACGGCATGCTGCTTTATATGTTGAGAAGCTAAAAACGGTGCCGTCTTCTCCGGAAACCGTGGCTCAGGGATGGCTCAGCTGAGACTCTGCTCCTCCAAGTCTGATTCTGCTCATTGCCGTTTGGAAGAGGTTAGATATGGGACATGAAAGGAGCATGGGAGATTGCAGGCAGGTGTGTGAGGAGCTGCCAACTGGAAAACATACTGACAGAGGAACAATGCGAAAGAATAAAGAAGGTGTGTTTGGAGGGGAAGAACTCCAGAGTACCTGTACCCTAGTTCTCAAAGCATGTATTAATGAAATGCAGTGACAGGAGGAAGGCAGCAGTAAATCACACTGTGCAAGACATAGCTGTCAACCCTAAATGGCCTCGGTCCTGTATACCTGAAGGAGCGTCTCCACCCCCACTGTTCAGCCCAGACACTGAGATCCAGCACCGAGGGCCTTCTGTCGGTTCCCTCACTGCGAGAAGCAAAGCTACAGGGAACCAGGCAGAGGGCCTTCTCGGTAGTGGCGCCCGCCCTGTGGAACGCCCTCCCATCAGAGCTCAAAGCAATCAACAACCACATTACATTTAGGAAATACCTGAAGGCAGCCCTGTTTAGGGAAGTTTTTAATCTGTAACATGTTAATGTATTGTTTTTTAATATTTGCTGGAAGCTGCCCAGAGTGGCTGGGGAGACCCAGCCAGATGGGTGGGGTACAAATAATAAATTATTATTATTATTATTATTATTATTATTATTATTATCACCCTCCCTTTTTTTGTGGGAAACTCCCTTATTCCTATGCGGTTTCCCGCTGCTATCCCGGATTGTTGATATCCCTTAAATTTCCCGGATTTCAAAGGAAGCAGCTCCTCTCCCTCCCTGCCGGCCAGGGAGGCTCCTCAGCTGCGTTGCTCAGCTGCCAATAAGGAGTCTGAGACCGAATGGGGGCGGAGCTTGCATGCCTTGTGCAGCCAGACCCTCACGCCCAACCAGACAGACAGACAGCCTGCCTGCCGTCAACGCGCTCACTCTTTCGCTCACCCGTTCGCGCGCAGGGTGGCAAGGCTACTTGGTGCCATTGCACCGCCCTCTCGGCATCCCTTATTTTCAAATCCAAAAGTTTGGGAAAATCCCTTATTTTCAAGTCCAAAAGTTGACAGCTATGGAGATGGAGTCAACTTTATTAGCAAGAACAGGACCTTGCATAGGAGTGTCAGGAATAACAAGCACAGCAACTCGTCTTTGGTAGATCTTGCCCCCATGAAGCTGTTGCGGAGACTGAAGGTCCCCACCTCCCCACAGTTGCCTAAGTTCCCTCCTTTCTGGGGTTTCCCCCAAGCAATCTGAGACTGCTCCTGCATGGAGCTAACTTCTCCTCCGCCCTCTTCATCCCTCTTCTGGCTCTGGGAGTCCAGTGAGGAGAGGAGCTCATCACAGCAGGAGGGGACACTCAGCCAGACTCATCTCTGTCTCTTGGCCTCACCATTGCACTCCCGACTTGCCAACATGCAGACAGGGAACTCTCGGGAAGAGCTATCAAATGGACGGTGCTGGCTAGCCCAAGGTTGAACAGAAAGGAGAAAAAAGTGGCCATCTCTTCGTGAATGAGGGGGTGTTTGAGCCAGATTCTGCTGAATGAAACTGGGATAAGACTGGTTAAAATGTCAAAAGGAAATCGAAACACGTACCAAAATGCATGAGACAGCCAAGGACTTGCCATTTAGAGAACTGTGATGGACAGCTTGCATATCATGTACTCAAATTTCTGAAAGGCACTGCTTTTTTTCTGTGACACATCTGTTACATTTTGGGGAGGGTTTCTCTGTTAAGGGATGGGACAAGAAACCGAACTTTTAAAAGACATTACACAAAATGTCTGGGGTTCCTCTTCTAGCTTTTGAAAGTAGGCACAGATTAAATAAAGGATCAGGCTTACTATCCACCTTGCTGTTGTTTAATGTGGTTGTAGTCTTTGATAAACCACAGAGCCTAGGGCTTGCCGATCAGAAGGTCGGAGGTTCAAATCCCCACGACCTTTAGGTGGCAGGCGAACCAGGGTGAGCTCCCGTTGCTCGGTCCCTGCTCCTGCCAACCTAGCAGTTAAAAAGCACATCAAGTGCAAGTAGATAAATAGGTACCACTCTGGCGGGAAGGTAAACAGCATTTTCGTGCGCTGCTCTGGTTCACCAGAAGCGGCTTAGTCATGCTGGCCACATGACCCGGAAGCTGTATGCTGGCTCCTTCGGCCAGTAAAGCGAGATGAGCGCCGCAACCCCAGAGTCAGTCATGACTGGACCTAATGGTCAGGGGTCCCTTTACCTTTACCTTTACTCTGACAGAAGAATGGACATTGAGGAATCACAATTCCCTTGATTGGGGTTGAGCTGCAAAAACAAACCCTGATTCTTATACCACCACCATTAAGCTCCACCTCATCTTATAGAATAGAATCATGGAAGGGACACCAAGGGCCATCTAGTCCAACCCCTAGGAATCTCATAAGGCTCCTCTTCCAATCACCTTTAGCATATGAACTCTGTTCCCTGTATATCAGTCTTTGAGCCTCTGGGAGGAACTTGGCAGCCCAATCTGGAGAACCTCTCAGATGAGGTCACAACAGCTTGTGTCCTCCCACCCTAACTGAGCCCTGACAGATCCCTCTGTTTCCCCTCTTAACTTGCTGTGTGTCAGCTTTGCACCCTGAGTCAAACGAGGAGCTCATCTGGGCATCGTTTCTCTCCATCGCGTCTCAAACGAGGGCACCAATAAGTTAATTGCCAGGTTAATGCTGTGCAAATGCATGTTATTTCACAACGGCTCTGAGGTAACTGCATGCGACACGCTAGTCATTAGGCAGTAATTTGTGGTGGTTCTGTCATGTCATTTCCTGGATGGCCATGCAATTAATCCGTGCCAGAATCTATGTTCAGCAGAGTTGCCATCCACAGCCCCATTGCTCCTGCTGCTAAAATATATGGGGTTTCTTTTTTCTTTCCGGCAGTCCCTTCTCCCCCTTTCACCAGTCCCTTCTTCCTACGTATCAAGATCTAAAAGGGAATGTTGATCTTCTTGCGACTCCAGTGAAACTTCAGGATGCTGTGTTTCATTTCCAATGACAAAATTCCCCATCGTCCCTGCTGATTCCTAGCATCAAATCACTGTGTGGGCAGCAGGTAAAAATGTAAGGCTCAAGACCGCAATACCTAAAGGACTGCCGCTCTCCATATGAACCAAGCTCTTCTTCATGTGCTTCCTCCACAAGAGGTCCAGAGGGTGGCAACACGAGAACAGTGCCTTTTCTGTGGTGGCTCCCCATCTGTGGAATGCTCTCCCCAGTGAGGTTCGCCTGGCTCCTTCATTATACACCTTTAGGTGGCAGGTGAAAACATTCCTCTTCAACCAGGCCTTTGGATGACTGACATCCGATTCTCTTTTAAATGTGTTGTGGGAGAGGAGAATTATTGGTTTGTTTTTGTTCTTATTTTTATTATGCATTTTGTGTTTTTGTATTGTGATTTTATGTTGTGACTGCCCTGCGACCTGCAGGTGTAGGGCAGTATACAAATTTAAACAACAACAACAACAACAAATGAGGTGGATATTGAGGGGGGCTAACACATCTCCCTACTCAGTAACGGCAGCAGAAAAATGCATCATATATATATTTATTTGTTCCCCACATTTTTTCCCTCCAATGAGCTCAAGACGGTGTACATGGTTTTCTCCCCCTCCTCATTCAATTCCCCTACAACAACCTGGTGAGGTAGGTCAGACTGAGAGAAGACAGTGACTGGCCCAAGAGTCAAGTGGGGATTCGAACTCTGGCCTTCCAGGTCCTAGACTGACACTCTAAGCACTACCCCACATGTTAACAGTGTATGTCAACAGTGCCCCAATGACAATTTCCAAAAGCAAAGCAGCTTTGGAGGGGGGAACGGAGTGGGAGAATTCAGAGGTGGCAGAGAGGTGCTTATCTGCTCCTTCCCATTTTCCCCTGTGCCAAATGCCCTTCAAAGCATCTTTATCTTCTCCACAAGGAGCAAAATACATGCTTGCATGGACCAGTTTGCAACTCGCGGACCAGTTGGTGTTAGCAGAGATGCTCCATAATGAGTTGGAAAAAAATGTTTAAAAAAACTTTTTCTAAAAACCCCAAAGCCATTCTTTTAGGAATTCTAGGTGCCGAAATCCCAAAGGAGCAGAAAAGACTATTTATGTATGCAACAACAGCTGCGCAGATGTTATTGGCCCCGAGATGGAAATAAGATAAAGTCCCTACCAGAGAAGAATAGCAGTTGAAGTTGATGGACTATGTTGAAATGGCCGAAAGAATCAGAAATCAGGAAGATCCAAATTATAATAAGGAATGGGGGGGGAGGTGTTTTATAATTTATCTTAAAAAACCATTGTAAACAGTTAAAATCGTTAGTAGGGTTGGAATAACACTTGCTGTCTAATGGTGAATTTTGGACACAGTGGAGATGTAAAAAGATTTGGATTAACATAAAAGATGCAGGAGGAAATGATTAACAATGGGACCCACAAAGGGGAGAAGTCCATGAGACTCTTTGGAATCATAGAATCATAGAGTTGGAAGAGACCACAAGGGCCATCCAGTCCAACCCCCTGCCAAGCAGGAAACACCATCCAAGCATTCCTGACAGGTGGCTGTCAAGCCTCTGCTTAAAGACCTCCAAAGAAGGAGACTCCACCACACTCCTTGGCAGCAAATTCCACTGTCAAACAGCTCTTACTGTCAGGAAGTTCTTTCTAATGTTTAGGTGGAATCTTCTTTCTTGTAGTTTGAATCCATTGCTCCGTGTCCTCTTCTCAGGAGCAGCAGAAAACAACTTTTCTCCCTCCGCTATATGACATCCTTTTACATATTTGAACATGGCTATCATATCACCCCTTAACCTTCTCTTCTCCAGGCTAAACATACCCAGCTCCCTAAGCCGTTCCTCATAAGGCATCGTTTCCAGGCCTTTGACCATTTTGGTTGCCCTCCTCTGGACACGTTCCAGCTTGTCAGTATCCTTCTTGAACTGTGGTGCCCAGAACTGGACACAGTATTCCAGGTGAGGTCTGACCTACATACAACATAAAAATCTTGTTTTTATGTTGTATGTAGGATATGTGATTGTAAAATTTTAATCTGAAAAACCATATAAATAGGGTTGTGTTGTTGTTGTTGTTGTTGTTGTTTTAAAGAGATGCTCCATCAGATACCTTGGTCCCTAGTCGCCAAGGGCTTGATACATAAGCTGCAATGAGTCACAGTGGGGCATCTCAATCAACTCAGTCTTGCTTAGGACAATGCTAGCTGAACCGAGGTTATGCTAAACATGGTCCTCCTGAGATGAACCCCTAGGTGGGTTGCCTGGTCTGACTGGAACATAATCCTGTGGTTTTTGTGCATGGCAGAGATTCATTAGATCATCACCACGACACCTGACCAATTAAAAGAGGCAGGAGCCAGTCCAGAGAGAAATAACCCGGCTTGGAAGAAAGTATTCCTTTCCTTTCTCAGCGCTATGCAAACAAGAATTAAAGTGCACCGATGTTCCTAGGAACACTGCAGTGCCGGTGAGAAAAGCTTTAAAGAATAATAGGTGAGTACCTGCATCATCAAGTCCCTTCATATCAGCATTCACAAACATCAGTGTCCTCAAGCCTGAATCCCAGCCTGGAAAGGATCTTGACGTCAAGAATGTATCTCTGTACTTTTCCAACAGCTTTCCCTAGGGCAGATTCCTGCTACAACCTGATGATGAGCACAAGGACACATTTCAGAATCCTCTGCACAGAGAAATGTGAGGTTTTCGCCTTAGGTGTTCAAATGCTTCAGACTTTTGCTGTAGACTTTTCCCAGTTTCATGGACAGTACCAGATTTAGGGCAGTGTGGGTGTTTTCCCTGCACAGAGGCACTGAGCCGAGGGGGAGGACAACCACAACCACAACAAACAACAACAACAACAACAACAACAACATATCTTTATTTGGGTGCCTACTGAGAAGATCCATAAAAAAGCACAAATGGTTTTAGCTATTCTTATTTTTATCTGTAAGCTGTCTTGTGTCCCTGGGGTATAAATAATAATAATAATAATAATAATAATAATAATAATAATTGCCGTCAGCTGGGCCATCACTTTCAGCTGCTCCACTACGGCTGGGTCGGGAGAGGCTGAGGCGGCCCCTGGGTCTAGTAACCCACCGGCGTCTCCCGAGCTGCAGAGACTCAGGTCTGAAAGAAGGAGAGACCTGAGTACTCGCAGGAGGAGTGAGACAGGGTGGTGAGTCGTCGGGGGATCGGGACCAGCCATTACCTCGTCAGAGATAAAAGGCTGCCGGACCCCGCCCCAGGTTGTGGGAGCACCTGATCCTGTTTGCCTGATCCTGCCTGTGTTCCTGACCTTGACTGGTTCCCTTCTCCGTTCCCTGCCTTGACTCTTCTGGACTGACTCCTTGCTGACTCTTCGAACCCCGGACCGGACCTGGACCTCGCTTCCTGGATACCCTCGGGCCAGCACAGAAAGGCAGATTTTGGTTCTGCATTGGCTGCAGGTGCTTGTTGCTAGCAGGCAGCAAAAGAAAGCAGCTGCATGTTTTTTTCAGGCATTGGTAAGCAGGAGAAAAGCCCCTCTGGATGATGCTCTGCAAAAACACTCTGCTTTTTGCAGACATAGGGTGTGAGAGGGACTTCTCTCTTGCACAGTGATGCCTGTAAAATGCAAACTTCTTTCTATGTTCCCCAGCAGCTGATGGATAAGCAAGTGATGGATGTGGCTTGGTAGAGGGGCCAGATGGAGAGACCAGGAGGGCTGAGGTTCCCAGAACTGTCTGTGCACTTGAACATGGAAAATAATACACAATTAATCCATTGGCAGGTGATGATGTGCATTGAACATGCAGCAGTGATTCAGTTTTGTGGCTCGCAGAGAGCTTTTGAATAGCGAATAAGGCGAGTAATTAAACTAGCTGCAGGCAGATTATGTTCAACAACAATTCGGATATGCATCGTGAAAGCTTTCGATGGAAGTCGGCGGTGCGATTGCTCAGGTATATCTCAGGAAAACCTGCTGCTTGTAAATGCAAGCAGACCATCTCTCTGAGCACGGCCGTCTTAAGCATATGTGGTGCCGGGGTGCAAAGATCCACCCGGCGCCCCCCACCACCACCAGTTGCCCAGTCCCAGGCCCGCATGAGGGCGGAGCCGGCTGGTCACCTCAGCATCTCACTGGTTCGGTTGCCCCTGAACTCACGGCGCAGAGCCGCCCACAGCAGAAGAGCTCGCTGCGGTGCTCTGACCGATGGGCGGGCTCTTCCCTGGACTCAACTCTCAGGCCCTGGACTCTCGGCCTGGCGCCCCTGAGAGCCCGGCTCCCGGGTGCCCCACACCTCTAGCGCCTACTAATTATCACTGCCTTATTCAACTGATCCTCACCTACTATTATTATTGCCGGAATTGGAACCCTTGTTACCGCCACTTATTCCATATTTATGTTCCTAATAACCCAACGAGGAACCCTTTCAACTCAGTATTGTCTCCTCCCACCCACCCACACCCGAGAACATTTAACCTTATCCTACATCTACTCCCCCTAGGACTTCTTATGCTAAAACCTACACTAATTGCAGTCGTTAACAGTCGTCAACAGGTTTACCACAGCTATCGGCCATTCACCCATTGCCACCACCCCTCTGAGTAATACCCCTCCCCACCCTCTCACTGTACAGTATATAAGGGTCTGGTGACTTCTGTTTCAGTGTATCTGAAGAAGTGTGCATGCACACGAAAGCTCATACCAAGAACAAACTTAGTTGGTCTCTAAGGTGCTACTGGAAGGAATTTTTTTTTTATTTTGTATTAATTTCAGGGTTACTTACTTGTAAATATAGTTTACCCAAAACACTAGACTGTGACTCTAGAAACAGAAGCTACGTCTTCTTATTTACCAAGAGGTGTATAAACCATTTGAACTGCTAACTCAAATAGCTAAGAATAAGATACTTAGGCCTCTTACTTCTATAGGAAAGTAGTAATCCATTGGTTTTAGGCACCAACAACCTTGGTGCAACTCCAAGTAAAAGTAATGATGCACAATCTTCTCTTGCATTCAACCATACTAACCGTCCTATTTATCCTTACACACCCTGTTCTCACAACTATAAATCCAATTCCACTTATAATAGGATGAAACACGCTTTACGCAAAAGCCGCCGTACAATTAGCATTCAAAATTAGTCCAATCCCTCTTCCCCGGACTCAACTCTCAGGCCCTGGACTCTCGGCCTGGCGCCCCTGAGAGCCCGGCGCCCGGGTGCCCCACACCCCTAGCGCCTATGGGTAAGATGGCCCTGTCTCTGAGTACGTCAGTAAATGCCACTGCTTAGGGAGCTGGGTATGTTTAGCCTGGAGAAGAGAAGGTTAAGGGGTGATATGATAGCCATGTTCAAATATATAAAAGGATGTCATATAGAGGAGGGAGAAAAGTTGTTTTCTGCTGCTCCTGAGAAGAGGACACAGAGCAATGGATTCAAACTACAAGAAAGAAGATTCCACCTAAACATTAGAAAGAACTTCCTGACAGTAAGAGCAGTTCGACAGTGGAATTTGCTGCCAAGGAGGGTTGTGGAGTCTCCTTCTTTGGAGGTCTTTAAGCAGAGGCTTGACAGCCACCTGTCAGGAATGCTTTGATGGTGTTTCCTGCTTGGCAGGGGTTTGGACTGGATGGCCCTTGTGGTCTCTTCCAACTCTATGATTCTATGATTCTACTAGCTGGCCCGGCCACACGTTGCTGTGGGTTATTATGTGAAATTGGATAAGTTAGAGTAAGTGCATGGATACTCACAGGTGGAGTATCATGATTCTATGATTCTATGCTTCAACACAGCCTCTCTTGAGAACCTCAAGCTAGGACAGGCCTAGGCCTAGGAGCAAGCCCTATTCAGAGCAGTCCATGCTGCAGCAGGTGGACCAGTGATCTGCATCAGTTCAACAGCACTGTGTGTTTGCATGCCTCCTTCCTGTGAGTGAATCATTCCCCCCAACTAGAGTGTGAAACGTGAATTCATTGATAAGACAGCAGTGCTAGGGGGTGACGACATTAAAAAAAAGGCATCTACTTGCAACTCTTTCTATGGGAATTAACTTGATGAGGAAGCCAGGATTATTGTTCAGGCAATGGGAGTACACCTGAGTGCTGTTTGTTTCATGGCCTAATTTTATTATTTTCAGATCAGCCATTTAATGCTCAGCTGGCGGTCATATTTCGTTATGGCCTTGGTGGCATTTCATAACGTTTTGCAGAGATGAATGATGATAGTACCTCTTGCAAGAAAACAAACACTGGAGAGAGAGAGAGAGAGAGAGAGAGAGAGAGAGAGAGAGAGAGAGAGAGAGAGAGAGAGAGCACTGTCTTCCTTCAGCCCAACTGCTGTTGCTTTGTGATTGCACTAGTTAATTTATTGCTTTTAAATGTGGGAACCGACCAGAGGATGTGATTGATTGTACACTATACACATGGCAAAAAAGTTAAATAAATAAATAAATTCTGGAATATTCTGCCAATAGAGATTCACCAGGTGCCTTCTGTTGTGAGTTTTAAGCTCCTCCTGGAAAACTTTTTTTTATTCTGACAGGCCTAGGAAGGCAATAAAGAAGACATGCTTCCATAATGGTTAATTGATGTCTGTTTTAGCTTTTTATGTGGTTTTTATTGTACAGCCTTATGTTTTATTGCTGTAAACCACTTTAACATACACACACACATATAATGACATACTGGTATATATTTTATAAAAAAACTGAGATCAACTAATAATAATAATAATATATTATTTGTATCCAACCCATCTGACTGAGTTGCCTCAGGCATTCTGGGTGACTTCCAACATATATAAAAGCCATAATTAAACATTAAAAAGCTTCCCTATACAGGGCTGCCTTCAGATGTCTTCTAAAGGTTGTATAGTTGCTCATCTCCTTGACATCTGATAGACATGAACGGGGCTCTGACTTACTACTTTTACTGGAATTCTCATGAAGGCTGCAGTGACTCTTGAGAAGCAGAACCAGTGTCTGGTTTAGAAGATGTATAGTTCTCTAGGGGTTGATCAAGGAACCTCTTCCTCATTGCTCTCCCCTTAGGGCTAGGATTAGGGTTAGGGTAAGTGTTAGGGCTAGGGCTAGGGCTAGGGTAAGTGTTAGGGTACGGGCTAGGGTTAGGGTAAGGGCTAGGGTTAGGCTTAGGGTTAGGGCTAGGGCTAGGGTTAGGGCTAGGGTAAGCGTTAGGGTAAGGGCTAGGGTAAGGGCTAGGGTTAGGGTTAGGGTTAGAGTAAAGATTAGGACTAGGGTAAGGGTAAGGGTAAGGGTTACCTTCATGAACATCTACATTTGGGGACATAGCTTGCAGAGAAGCCTAATGGTGACTTGATTCAGCATCATACTCATGCTATACCCATGAGGCTAATTTATTGTTGAATGACTGCTAAATAAAAGCATTCACATCCTCAAATTGATTTTCAGACAGGTAATGTTGTGGTGGACGTGGTGCCATAAAATATGGTGCCATAAGCAAGATTTACAAGAAGCATTGGGAACTGATTGCTGCTTGATGAGATTAGTGAAGAGGACATGGTGTCTGGCCCCACACATCAGAAAGGAGTGAAACAGCTGAGAGGTTTAAATGAGGAGGGAGAAATGGAGGCATTCATAAACAAATTAAGGAAGGCTTTAGCAGCAGACTGGGCTGCAGCATTACAGTCTTTAGTAGCTAAAATAGAAACTTTATTAAAGAGCATAGTCTAGAGGTCTTGCATACTGCAAATAAAGCCCTTAATATGAGTTTATCTAGTCAATCAGGATCGCAACTATTTGCGAAAGGCAAATGAAGACCTTGAACTAAAGTGGGAGGAACATTCAAATCGGGAACATTTTCATCTTTGCAGAGTTCCAGAATGGGAGGAAGGGGAAGACATGGTTGATTTAATAGTGGAATTGATAAAAAGCTTAAATAGAAATGTCTCTCTTTCTCTGACTGATATAGTGAGAGCACACAGAATTACTGGTACATCTACATTTAAAAAAAATGCATTTGCATTACTTAGAGACATTACCTGGTGATAAGGGAATAGATGGTGTAAGGAGGGAGCTGCAGGCCACGATAGGAAAATAGGTAGAAAGGGAACACCTAGCTACTTTAAATGAATTCAAATCTCCAGGGCCTGATAGGCTGCATCCAAGGCTCGAAGATGTAATCTTCGAGCCTTGAGAAGTCTTGGAGAACAGATGAGGTCCCTGCAGACTGGAGGTGGGCTAATGTTGTCCCCATCTTCAAAAAGAGGGAAAAGAAGACCTAGGTAACTACTGACAGGTGAGCTTGGCACTAATACGAGGGAAGATCCTAGAACAGATAATTCAACTGTTGGTCTGTGAGCACTTAGAAAAGGATGCTGTGATTACTAAGACCCAGCATGGGTTTCTCAAAAATAAGTGATGCCAAACAAGTCTCCCTCCCCCCCCCCCCTCTCTCGGAGTTACAAGCTTGGTGGATCAGGGGAATGCTGTAGACATAGTATATCTTGATTTCAGTAAGGCTTTTGACAAATTCCCCCATGATGTTCTTGCGAGGAAGCTGGTAAAAGGTAGGTTGAACAAGGTAACTGTTTGGTGGATTTGTGGCTGGTTGGCTGCCCGAATGCAAAGAGTACTCATTAATAGTTCCCCGTCCTTCTGGGGAAAGGGACAAGTGGGATGCCACAGGGTTCTGTCCTGGACCCCGTGTTGTTCAACATCTTTATAAATAACTTGGATGAAGGAATTGAGAAGACGCTCATCAAGTTTGCCGATGACAATGATCCGACTCAGTGTAAGACAGCTTCCTATGTTACTGGGGACCCTGTGTTGACAACATCCACACCAGATCTGAAATTGGATATAGTTGTGTCCTGGACCTCTTAGAAGTTGGCACCCCCATTTCTCCCTCCTCCCCAGTTTTGACCAGCTGAATGTGGCTCTGATTGCGAGCCTTCCTCATGCCCCATGCAAATTCCAGCTTCGCCTCAGCCCAATGCATACAGAACTGTGTCCCTTCAGTCTTTGATCTCAACTGCTGTTGCCTTTGGAAATAATTTCAGCTTTGACTTCAATGTCTATTCACTACTTTAATAAAAAAAGCAAGTGAAAGTGAGGGAGAGAGGGAGGGGGGCACCAGCCCACGCAGACAATGGGAGTCCTGCATCTTAGACCCCAATGGAACAAAGGAACTAAGTGGCCCAAATTATGTAAAATTGTATTTGATTTTTCTGTCAGAGACATATATCTGAGGCTGCCCAATTTTCCTTTCTGTCTGTTGCATTGATTACTATAGTAACAACATCAGACTCCCTAATTTGCTTGATTGCAGGCTGAGAGTTGGAGGAACAACAGATTGGTGAACTTTTCAGAAAGGAAATATGAGGCCGTTTCTATTATTTATTTTTGTGATGTCCACAAGGAACATTCGGTCTTCTTGGAATCACAAGAAAAAGGTGAAGGTCCCTAATGTTCACCAATTTTGCAATGGGGGAAAAAATATTTTCTTTTATTTGCTCCCTTCCTCTACTTCCTTTGAATGCCTACTTTCCTTTCTCCTTAAAAATAGCTGCTTCTTTGTCTCCTTTCACATCAGCCCTGCAATCCAGATACATTTCAAACCAATCCAGGAGTGGAGCTGCTATGAATAGGGTCTTGCAGGAACATAGCTGTCAACTTTCGGATTTGAAAATAAGGGATGCCACGAAGGCGGTGCAATGGCACCAAGTAGCCACGCCACCCTGTGCTCCAGAGGCTGCGAGCGAACGGGTGAGCAAAAGAGCGAGCACGTAGACGGCAGGCAGGCTGGCTGTCTGGTTGGGCGTGAGGGTCTGGCTGCACAAGGCATGCAAGCTCCGCCCCCAGTCAGTCTCAGACTCCTTATTGGCAGCTGAGGAGCCTCCCTGGCCGGCAGGGAGGGAGAGGAGCTGCTTCCTTTGAAATCCGGGAAATTTAAAGGATATCAACAATCCGGGATAGCAGCGGGAAATGGCATTAGAATAAGGGAGTTTCCCGCAAAAAAAGGGAGGGTTGACAGATATGTGCAGGAACCCACAGGACTAGAAGCTTAGCCAATCAGTTGTGCCAGGATAGAAAATCAACATTGCTATTGGAGGGAAGTTACTAGCAGGGTTGGGCTGAACCTCCTCGCTTCCCCACACCCCCTACCCTGGCCACCTGTCATGTGACAAAGGTATTTGAGAGCAGAAGCAGTAAAGGACGCAGTAAAGCAGTCTAGAAATGTTGAGAAATGCTGTAAAGCTGCACTCAGCATGCTGAATCGCTGTGACTCATCTTGAGGAAGACTCATTCTCTGTACAGTCGTACCTCGTTTTGCGGCCGGGGTCCGTTCCAGAGCCCCGGCTGCTAGCTGAAAAGACCCAGGGCAAACCGCCGCGGCTGCACTTCTGCGCATACACGAAGTGCAATTTAGCACTTCTGTGCATGCTCGAGCGGCAAACCCGGAAGTAACCCATTCCGGTACTTCTGGGTTTGTCACGGACGTTCGCCGGAATGGACGCTAGACAAGGCGGATGTTCGCGGAGGTATTACTGTATAAATATTGTAACTGTTTGCAGACAAACAGTTTGGAGCCTGTTAGTTTGGAGCCTGTGAGCTGTGTAAGGGTGGAGTCAGTGTGTGTACAGAGCCTGACTAAGAAGTGAAGCTTGTACTCTGTGTATGCTCTGAAGCTAGTTTAAATCTTCTGTTCACCATGCTGTTTATTTGCAAACAAGATTTTTAACTCAGTAAAGCTTTTGTTCTTTTACTGAAGAAGACTCTGCGTTATTAATTTATGCTGCGCGTCACAAACTGCCTTGAAAAAATTCTGAGGCTGAGCAGAAGTTTCTAAAATAAAAATAAATTTGAGAAGAGCCTGCTGGATCAGGCCAATGACCTGTCTGCTCCAGCATCCTGTTCTCACAGTGCCCAACCGGAT
The DNA here is from genome assembly GCA_034641395.1 of Darevskia armeniaca. NCBI lineage: Eukaryota > Metazoa > Chordata > Lepidosauria > Squamata > Lacertidae > Darevskia > Darevskia armeniaca. The sequence goes on from JAWWNF010000904.1 coordinate 440,916, forward strand.
GCCTGTGGGAAACCCGCAAGCAGGATTCAAGCAATAGAGCACTCTCCCCGCCTGTGGTTTCCAGAAAGAGGCATTCAGAAGCATTGCCACTTCCAGCTGTGGAGATAGCATAGCCAGGATGACAGGCGAAGGCAAAGGCAAAGGCAAAGGCATCCCAGACCATTAGGTCCAGTCGCGGATGACTCTGGGGTTGCGGTGCTCATCTCGCTTTATTGGCCAAGGGAGCTGGTGTACAGCTTCCGGGTCATGTGGCCAGCATGACTAAGCCGCTTCTGGCGAACCAGAGCAGCACACGGAAACGCCATTTACCTTCCCGCCGGAGCGGTACCTATTTATCTACTTGCACTTCATGCTTTTGAACTGCTAGGTTGGCAGGAGCAGGGACTGAGCAACGGGAGCTCACCCCATTGCGGGGATTCAAACAGCTGACCTTCTGACCGGCAAGCCCTAGGCTCTGTGTTTTAACCCACAGCGCCACCCGCATCCCAGTAGTCATCGTTAATAGCCCTTTCCTCCATGAATTTGTCTGATCCTATTTTGAAGCCCTCCAAGCTGGTGGCCATCTCAATCTCCTGCAGAAGAGAGTTCTCTAGTTGAACTCTGCGCTGTGTGAAGAAGTCCTTTGTTTTCTCTGTCCTGAATCTTCATCAGAAGTCCTCAAGTGCGATGCGAGGGGGGGAGATATATTTATTTGAAAGGCAGGACAAAATAATAATAATAATAAAAGTTGAAATTAGAAACTTCAAAGCTAGCCATCTGAAAAGTCTGCTTTGTTTCCCCATTTCAACCAAGGAGAGTCTGGCTGAAATCCTCAAAAAATGCTGCAAGCCTAGACGCTCTGTGCTGCAGCATTCCTGGTTTACTGGCTAATCTAGCCCTGTTTTTAATGTAGACTAGGATCCATGAAATATGCTTAGCCAGTCTCCCATATAATTAAACCTGGAGGGAGCAATTATTTTCCAAGGGGTTCTTAATGCATATATTGCAGCCTCGGCAGAAACCAACACAGAGGGCACCGCAAAGGAAAGCCCTCTCTTGTGATCCGCTGTCTTGCAAGCAAGCCTCCTGTTTAGGATCCTGGTGGGATGCCCTCATGTCAAAGGGACACTATGTTTTTAAAGACTCGGATGCAACACAAGACCTGCCATTAAGATCTCAGCCGTGCAGCTCGTGAAAGGCACTTTGTTAAACATATATGCAGTCTTTTCCGGATGGGGGTAGGGGGAGGAGCATAGATTTGCGGGGAAAACCAATTATATTTCCTACAAGCTTTATTGTGTCTTGTAAAGGTGTAAGTGGTATTCTGATACCCATCGAGTGCTATAATGTGGGGAAATAGAATTATAAAGCGAAAGCGAGTCTACAGGGGTGAGTCTCTGGTGTAATGCAATCTCAGCGTACAGCCTCCTTTACATGCTCATTAGGAAGCTGATAATAGAATATCAACAAGATTTCAAGCTGTCAATTGAATGAACTTGCGCGGCAAAAGTTACCCTAGTAACAGCCCTCGGCATATGTTGGTGTAGAGCAGAAGTGTCCAAGGTGGTCTCCTCTAGACATTGAGGGACTCCAAGTCCCATCAGCCCCAGACAGCATGGTCAATCATCAGGGATGTTGGGAACTGTGGTCCAGTAACAGCTGTAGGGTACCACCTTGGCTGCCTCTGACCTATGTCACCAGATGTTGGGATTTCGACTTCTGCCAGGCCCAGTCAGGTCAGGGAAGATGGGAGGTGTAGTACATCAATATCTGGAGGGCACCACATTGTCTATCCTTGGCATTGAAGATGAAGCTGATTGGCCAATGGTCCAGATTGTCAGAGCAATATATTTGGTATTAGATTTCAGTGTCCATGAAGTTGTCTTATAGTGATGCTCCACCCAGCTCACTATCATTTAGCTCAGCCATCTTCAGCTACCTGAGGGGCTGTCAAATGGAAGATGGAGCGAGCTGGTTTTCTGCAACTTCAGAGGTCAGGACTTGAACTTTCTGAGGGTAAAAGCCATTTGACAGTAGAATAGACTTCTGTGGAAGGTGGTAGACTCTCCTCCGTTGGAGGATTTTAAACAGAAGTTGGGTTCTTGAATCGTAGTTCTTGAGCTACAATTCTTGCAATGCAGGGGGCTGGACTAGATGACTTTTGGGGTCTCTTCCAACTCTGTGATTCTATTATTCTATTGACTCTGTCCACAACTGCCTCATAGAGGCAGGACTATTGAGAAGAGTTGTTCTGCTCATTAGGCCTGGCACCCCTGAGCTGACCTTGTTTCTTCTAATAAAGGGTTAACTTCACTGACTCTGTGTGATTTAATGCGGACCCACTCCAGACACCCAGGTTCAATCCCCGGCAGCTAGGACTGGGCATGTCCCCTGTCTGAAACCCTGGAGAGCTACCACCATTCATGGTAGACCAAGAGTTGGAAACTCCTGGCCCTTGAGATGTTCCTGGACTGCAAGTGCCATCATCCTTGACCACTGGCCATGCTTGCTGGGGCTGATGGGAGCTGGAGTTCAACAACATCTGGGGGAACACAGGTTTCCCATCCCTGGTGTCGACATTACTGAGATATGTGGACCAATGCTCTGATTTGGTAAAAGTCATCTTCTTTTGTACCTATGCACCTAAGTCACTTGTCTGTCACTTTGAGACTTTCATGGGACGCGACACAAAAATGGGCCTTTTCAGTGGTGGCTCCCCACTTGTGGAAAGTTCTCCCCAAGGAGGCTCACCTGACACCATCATTACATAAATTTAGGTGCCTTAAAAAAAAGGATATTCTTTTACATTTTTCTTTGTTTCTTCTTTAATGCAGGTTTCAATATATGTGGTAGATAGATAGATAGATAGATAGATAGATAGATAGATAGATAGATAGATAGATAGTAATCTGCTTTGAGTTTAAAATAAACCAATAAATAAACTTGTAAACTGAATTAACAACTGCAGCAGCACAGGGGGGTTGATACCCCAAGCCACTATGGAGCATGCTCTACGTAGAAATTATTTTTCCTGACTTGAATGAATAACACCTTGCTAGCCTGGTGGTTAATCACTGTGAAAATGATTATCCTGAGCCTGTCTATTTCATCTGTCAACTTGACAAGAGGGGGTGTGAGGAGAGAACAGTATGCTATCAGTGTCTGATGCAAAAGATCTTCTTTATACATATATGTATATATTTTAATTTTAAAAATTGCTCAAGATCTGCTCCCTTGATAGTTTCTCTGGAAACAAAGGGTGATTATTCCATTTATGCATAATGCAAGCAAATGGAATTAAGATTTCGTTTACACATATTCGGAACACTCCGGGGAGACTTGCAACTGTGCATAGCTGAGGACGAATCGTTGTTAAGGAGGAAATTAATTAGATTAACGACGAGCGTTTTTTAATGGTGTCGGTTTTCTTTAAAACAACAAAGGAACTCCCACATGATGCTCTTTTAAGCACAGAGGCACGCTGAACGATAAAGAACAAGATTGTGCATTGCATCAGCACCTTGGGGGTGCATCATCCCAGAATGCAGGGAACCTGGATAGCTCAGTTGGTTAGAGCATGGTGCTGATAACGCCAAGGTTGCAGGTTCGATCCCCGTATGGGACAGCTTCATAGTGCTGTATTGCAGGGGGTTGGACTTGATGATCATCAGAGTCCCTTCCAATTCTTCAGTTCTAGGGCACTCTGGCTGAAGCATCTCTACCTGGCCCTTGAGATTTGTTTCTCCAGGTCATGGCCTCCTCAGGTGATAGCACAGTAAGCGTCGTTAATTAAAAAGGAGGATTTATTGCAGAAACAAACAGATAGCTCCGGACGGCTGTAACCTAGCCTCCGGCCTCCTCAATCACGATGACCCTTCTGAAGACTGTTTCCGGGTTCTACAGAAGACATTGACTCTTCGGACCTTACGTCTTTTGTTTTGTTTCCTGTCTAAAAGCCTGCCCCTTAGCCTACTCTTAGGAGAGATTGGATCAGTTCCAACTTCTTCCCGGTCTGACAGACTACTTCCACCTCTGTTCCTGCCTGATTGAAACTCCCGAGAGCTTTGGCTGGGTTCCAGCTCACTCGCAAGCGTCCCCTTATCAACCGGCATTCCAAGGGGTATTGAGAGCTAGCTCTCTCTGCGCTTCCTCCTGCATGAGAGTTAAACCCCTCTGTTCCTGACTACCTTCCTCAGCTGACTGCAAACCTCTACTGGGAGCTGGCTCATTCCTGACACTCCCTCTGGGCTACGCCCCTCCTCAGAGTACTTTGGGATGGTTGACCTTGAACTGCCAATACCTCCTGGTTGCCTGGGTAGAGGTGTGTGCTTGTTCTTCTGGTGCACCATTGCTGAGGCAACATATTGTATAGCTTAGCTCACTGTGGCTATGGCAGGACAGCTCCTTCGGTCTTGTGGACTAGAAACCTTGATTGCCAACCTGTCAGATAACTTTGCAACCTTGCTGGTAAGGTATGAGCTTAAGCCAGGTGGAAGTGGAGGTGAGAATGGAGTGAAATGTGGCAGCTGGTAAAAACATGGTAAGCATTTATCCAGATTCCTGGAATTTGCATTATGCAAAGGCAGGCGTTTGCAATTCGTTTAACCCAGAGCACAATCCACCAGGACTTTCTCCTGAGCTCGCTCCATTGAGATGAATGAGAGAAGCAGAAAAACACGGCATCTGGGACCTAACTGAAAATATAGTGGATGTAAACAACAGGACAAATATTGAGAATTAGGAAAATAGCTCATAGCAATGCAGCAAGCCTGGTGTTCATCTCTGTGTAAATGTCGGTAGTACAGTTGAGCAAATGAAATTAAACCCAGGCAAAACAGATGCAGATGATGCATTAATAAAGATAACATTTGCCAGGAGGACCCAGTCATTTTTCCCTGTTACCATTTTTATGTATAAATTTGTGAAATCATTGCTCCACCTGAATGCATCCCCCACCACACACACACACACACACACACACACACACACACACACACAATTCAAATGTTGTATTATGGAATGTAAAATCTCCATAGGGATTTCATTTTAGGTTTTCCATAGTTAGTGGGATGGAGAGTTCCTAGGTATGAAATACGCTTTCTGAAAAGCAGGGTTGGGAAACCGCAGGCCCTCCAAGTGCTGCGGGGCTACAACTAGCGTCTTAAGAATGTAAGAAGAGCCTGCTAGATCAGGCCCATGGCCCATCTAGTCCCGTATTCTGTTCTCACAGTGGCTTTTGGAATGTAAAAGTCCAGCGCGCTTTCATCTGTGCATTACTGAACCCATAAATCTTTCAGCAGAGATAACACGCGAGCTTCAGCGTTCCGAAGACAAGGTCCAGGAAATTAGACAGAGTCCTGTCTCTTTAGTCCAACTCAGCTTTATTGAAAGGTATCAATAAAGAAAGGAAAAAGTTAGCCAGCCCGGAGAAACTGCTGGCATCCTGCCTGCAGCTCCCGACATCCAAGACTGAACAACAGAGACTGAACAATACATGGGAAATCCAAGAGTGATATAGAGAGTGGCTTCTGTTCCCTCGGAAATGACCCCACCCTTATCCCCTGTGTCGCAGGAGGAAATACTGGCTGATAAGCCTGAAACCTAACATGGCCAACCAGATTCCAGCAAGAAACTCACAAGCAGGGTTTGAGCAGAAGAGGCTGGGTGGCCATCTGTTATGGATGCTTTAGTTGAGATTCCTGCATTGCAGGAGCTTGGACTAGATGACCCACGGTGTCCCTTCCCACTTTACAATTCTAGGATTCTATGGTTCCATGCCAGTGGACTTCCCATTTGGGCATCTGCATGACCACAGGATGCTGGGCTAAGACAGGCCTTTGATCTGATCAGGCTCTTCTTATCCCATTTCTATACCTATTAGATACCTTTCCTCATCCCTCCTTGTCCCTTTCCCTTGTGTGTCGTGTTCTTCTTCTTCTTCTTCTTCTTCTTCTTCTTCTTCTTCTTAAGTTTATTTTACAACACACATACACACACACACTCATAAAACTAAACATAAAAGCAATAATACACAATCAAAAAGAAAAAAAAGAAATACAAATCAAGCATAATGACGTACGGAAACTTACACAGATCAAATAGTCAATAATATATATATATCATATTTCAATTCTTCTTTTCTTCCAATTGACTTCCTTCATCCTCAACACGGTTCACTTTCATTTTTGGTAACCTGTCTCCTTCTTAGTTCATTTTTTTTTTAATAATATTTTTTATTTTTAAACACAAAAATAAACAAACATACAATAAAACAATAAAACACATACATAAACACTCACTACACTAAAACTACAACACTACACTACACAACATTTATATTGATATTCTTATCCTATATCCTTAACATTCTCTTATGACTTCCTCCACTCTGTCCCTCTATGTCGATTCTCCTTATCTATTAACTACCAGCAATTTCCTAATATTTAATCTTATCATTTCTATTCAATTTCTAACTTATTTTAATTACATTATTTAAATCTAACTATAACTTCCTAATTCTTTTCCACAACCTTATAATTTCTAATGAGTATATATATTAAGAAAAAAAACTTTAATTCAATAATGCTTAACACTTATTTCTAAAATCTAACTACCATCATATTTACCTTCTTAGTTCATTATTAACCCATTTTCTTTCTGTTTTTAACTTCTATACCATAATTTATTTTGCAGAAGTTAATCGAAACAAGTCCAAGTATTAATTTGAGGGCGCTGCTTTTTAAGGTATTCTCTAAATTTCCCCCATTCTTTTTTGAAATTTTTGCTTGGGCTGACCCCTAATGTCTTCTGTCAATCTAGCCAATTCAATATAGTCAAATAATTTATCTTGCCACGCTTTTTTTGTCGGTATTGTTTCTCCCCCCCCCCATTTTTGGCAATTAGTGTTCTCGCAGCCCTTGTAGGGTAAAGGAATATTTTCTTATTATCTCTGGCTATGTCTGTGTCTAATATCCCCAATAAAAAAGCTTCTGTTTTCTTGACAAAGTTTCGTTTGAACATTTTCTTTAGCTCTTCATACACCATTTCCCAGAAACCTTTAATATACCACATGTCCACCACATATGTATAAGTGTCCCCTCTACTTGACTACACCTACAACACGGAATTGATTTTGTTTTATACCTTTTACATATTTTGGTTGGGGTTAAATACCATCTTGGGACACGGGTGGCACTGTGGGTTAAACCACAGAGCCTAGGGCTTGCCGATCAGAAGGTCAGCGGTTCGAATCCCTGCGACGGGGTGAGCTCCTGTTGCTCAGTCCCCGCTCCTGCCCACCTAGCAGTTCGAAAGCACGTCAAAGTGCAAGTAGATAAATAGGAACCGCTCCGGCGGGAAGGTAAACGGCGTTTCTGTGTGCTGCTCTGGTTCGCCAGAAGTGGCTTTGTCATGCTGGCCACATGACCCGGAAGCTGTACGCCGGCTCCCTTGGCCAATAAAACAATATGAGCGCCGCAACCCCAGAGTTGGTCACGACTGGACCTAATGGTCAGGGGTCCCTTTACCATTACCTAAATACCATCTGTGAAACATCTCTCTTAGATTTTCCTTTATCGCTTCGCAAGCCGTAAATTTCCAACTTTCCATCCATAATTTTCCCCATGGTGATAATTCAATAGTTTAAACTATTGTGTGTCATGCTCTTATATCCTGCAGGTAGGGACTGTCTTGTTTTGATGGCACGTAAGCGGTTTGGGAGCCCTTTCGACCAAAGAGCAGAATGCAAATGATCTAAATAAAACAAAGCAAATAAATAAATTGAAGCAGGACAGATGCTACCAATGGCTACAAGCCATCACGGTGGCTGATGGTTATATAGGGCTTTCAGGGCAGTGCTATATAATAAACAGACACAGCAACAGAGAGGGCGGGTTGTCACCATCATGCCCTGCTTCTGAGGCCAACCCCCAAAATGGCGCCCTCCCTGCCAGGGAAGGTGAGGGAAGATCTACATCAGGATCAAGAGGAGGAAGAAAGATTGACATTGGGATCTGCTGCCCCAGTGGATCCTGCCTCCTGAGGCAGTCATTTCACCTTGCCTGAACCAATGGACCAATGTGGAACAATGCAGGGAAGGAGGCTAGAATCATAGAATCCTAGAGTTGGAAGAGACCCCAAGGGCCATCCAGTCCAACCCCCTGCCAAGCAGGAAACACCATCAAAGCATTCCTGACAGGTGGCTGTCAAGCCTCTGCTTAAAGACCTCCAAAGAAGGAGACTCCACCACACTCCTTGGCAGCAAATTCCACTGTCAAACAGCTCTTACTGTCAGGAAGTTCTTCCTAATGTTTAGGTGGAATCTTCTTTCTTGTAGTTTGAATCCATTGCTCCGTGTCCACTTCTCAGGAGCAGCAGAAAACAACTTTTCTCCCTCCTCTATATGACATCCTTTTATATATTTGAACATGGCTATCATATCACCCCTTAACCTTCTCTTCTCCAGGCTAAACATACCCAGCTCCCTAAGCCGTTCCTCATAAGGCATCGTTTCCAGGCCTTTGACCATTTTGGTTGCCCTCCTCTGGACACGGTCCAGCTTGTTAGTATCCTTCTTGAACTGTGGTGCCCAGAACTGGACACAGTATTCCAGGTGAGGTCTGACCAGAGCGGAATACAGTGGTACTATTACTTCCCTTGATCTAGATGCTACACTCCTATTGATGCAGCCCAGAATTGCATTGGCTTTTTTAGCTGCTGCATCACACTGTTGACTCCTGTCAAGTTTGTGGTCTACCAAGACTCCTAGATCCTTTTCACATGTACTGCTCTCAAGCCATGTGTCACCCATAGAAAGGCTAGAAAGGGTTTTGGTGTAACCTAGCAAAACTCTGCTTCTGCCCAAAAGAACCAGAAACCAGAAAGAAGCAAAATAAATCTGCCCTCTTTCCTTGATGTTGGTTTTAATGCGATGTACATTTGCATGAACAAGACAGCAGATTTTAATGAGAACCCCAATTATCTCCCCTGCCAACTGCTTTCAGTACTATTTCGTCGATGCTGTTGGTTTGGGATGAAAACTAAATAAATGAAAAAGCTATCATATTGTTGATAAAAGCTACAGAGCCATTTGCTTCAGTTTTTAATGACTTTTCAAGCAACAACCCACAAATTAGTGGAGCCCGGAATATGTGGTGTTATTATGTGTAATTAATCAATGCTTCTTAAGCTGTGCAGCCACACCAGATTAATCAGTGCTCTTTAGCCATGCACTCGTGCCAGACCCTCGAAATTGCATAAAATCTCAGACGTCTGCAAAAATGGTAATGGGCACCCACACGCAGGGGTCATGGTTCCCTTTTGTGTTGGTCTGGCTGATGGGTGATTCCAGAGGCATCTGCGATGGAGTGTGGAAGAGAAAGGGGCCTGCTATGTCAAGTGTTTTATCTTTTAATTGAGCTCCATGGTGCTCTCTGTTTCTGGAGGGGGGGGGGAATAGCGACAAACATTGCTGTTCCACAGCATCAGCGAAAGCATGTTTTAGAGATGGAAAAGTAGCAGATTCGGGCAGCTGAAGCTTTCAGAGGGCTGGAGCCGTTTCCAAATGAGAAAAGGTTGCAAATAATTGGGGCTTTCAAGTGCAGCAAAAAAGCAAATGCAGAAAACATGAGAAAGGTCCGTACAATTAGGCGCAGTGTAGAGAAAATGGATAGAGAGACATTTCTCTCCCCTCTCTCATAAGATTAGAACTCTGGGCCATCCATTTATGATGCAGGATGGGAGATTCAGTGCAGACAAAAGGAAGGTGGTATTTGTGGCGCTGTGGGTTAAACCACAGAGCCTAGGGCTTGCCGATCAGAAGGTCAGCGGTTCGAATCCCCGCGACGGGGTGAGCTCCCATTGCTTCGGTCCCTGCTCCTGCCAACCTAGCAGTTCGAAAGCACGCCAGTGCAAGTAGATAAATAGGTACTGCTCCGGCGGGAAGGCAAACGCCGTTTCCGTGCGCTGCTCTGGTTCACCAGAAGTGGCTTAGTCATGCTGGCCACATGACCCGGAAGCTGTACGCCGGCTCCCTCGGCCTATAGAGCGAGATGAGCGCCACAACCCCAGAGTCGTCCGCGAGTGGACCTAATGGTCAGGGGTCCCTTTACCTTTACTAGCCATGGGAGCTGTGTGTTCACTGCTTTTATAGAATCATAGAATTGTAGAGTTGGAAGGGACCCCGAGGGTCATCTAGTCCAACCCCCTGCAGTACAGGAATCTCAACCAAAGCATCTATGACAGATGGCCATCCAGCCTCTGCTTAAAAACCTCCAAGGAAGGAGAGTCCATCACTTCTTGAGGGAGTCTGTTCCACTGTCGAACAGCTCTTACTATCAGAAAGCTCTTCCTGATGTTGGGCCTCTGTTGGGCCTTCATTGGATAACAACCATTCATAGACCTGTCCTTCATGCATGTGTCTGTCTCTGAATGCATAGCTTTTACGTCTGCATCCACGTTTCACTTCTCCTCCGAAATCTCTCTAGTTTCATCTAAACTCTTTTTGACTTCCTTCAAAATTCCTCAGGTGTCTTGCCCGAAGGGGAGAAATCTCTTTGTGGCCACTTTCAGTATCAGTTGTACATACAGGGGCGTAGCAAGGGGGCGGGGGGTGGGCCGCCCCGGGTTCCACCCCAGAGGGGGGTGACACTTTAAAAAAAAAAAGTAAAAAAAAAAATCTATTTTTTTTTTAAATTTTTAACTTCATTGAAAAAAAGAGATAATAGACACACACACACAACCCCCACACCTCACAAACTGGCACCATCAGAGGGGGGTGACACTTTTTATTTTTATTTTATTTTTTTACATTTTTATTATTATTTTTTATTTTAACTTTATTGAAAAAAAAAAGAGATAATAGACACACACACACAAAACCCCCCACACCTCACAAAGTGGCACCATCATAGGGGGGTGGCACTTTTTATTTTTATTTTTTTACATTTTTTTATTATTTTTTATTTTTATTTTAACTTTATTGGAAAAAAAGAGATAATAGACACACACACAAAAAAACCCCCACACCTCGCAAAGTGGCACCATCAGAGGGGGGTGACACTTTTTAATTTTTTTAAATTTTTTTTAAAATTAAAGTGGTGAGGGGTGACAAAAAAATTCCGCCCCGGGTACCACCTGGGCTTGCTATGCCTCTGTGTACATACATGTGCACACTGGAAGCAATGATATATCCAAATAAGTATTGCAAATAACATGCCAGATACTCTGGAGAGACAGTCCCACAAGCTCCCTGTAACTTGACTGCAATCTGGTTTCTCCATCAGTTGATGTTTCCGCTCACTTCCAGTGGGTGTTCCGGTAATGAAAGCACACAGTTTCTCTTTTGCATCTGCATCCCATACACTAAGGTACAGAGTGAATCATCGCAGGTGTGTTGAGAATCTCAGTGTGAGCTCAAGAGATCTCATCAATATGAGAGCAATGCTGCTGCGCTCTGTCTTGCTTTGCCATCTGAAGAATGATTGAATATTCAAGTTCTTGCGGAACAGGATGACCGTTCAGGAAGGTGAGAAGAATTAAGTGAAGAGGTTGTCAATCTTGGAACTCTCGGGGTGGAATAAAGCATTGCAAGGAATTGAGGGCAGCTAAAAACAAAAGCCATGTGAAAAGTTCTCCTTCGTTCAATGTCCGGAACACCTCACTCTATGACCTGACACCAGGAGATGATTCTAGCAGTGCCATAACTAGCAATGTAATTGGGTGATGTGCATGGAGGGGGAATCACAGGTCTTGTGAATGGACAAAACACCTTCTGTCTACCTTCTAAGAACATACAAAGAGTTCTGCTGGCCCAGGCCAGCATTCTGTTACCACAACTGCCAACCATGCAGCTATGGAAAGTCTTCAAGCAGGACCTATACAACAGCATTCTCCTGCGCCTCTTTCAGAGGCATGCTGCCCAGTAGCATAGCATGGGTTGCCAGTGCCTGGGGCAATAATAATAATAATAATAATAATAATAATAATAATAATAATAATTTATTTATACCCCGCCCATCTGGCTGGGTTTCCCAAGCCACTCTGTGTGGCTTCCAACAAAATATTAAAATACAATAGTCCTTCAGATATTAAAAGCTGCCGCAGAGCGATTTCTGTTCTCATCCTGAGGTAAAGTTCTTAACCCGAGGTTAGCGGAGTCTGTAACCCAAAGTGTTTGTAACCCGAGGTACCACTGTAAATAGCAAAAACAGACAGACCTCAGTGTAACACTCAAAACAGAAGTGTGGCACTCAAATCAAAAGCGTAACACTCAAATTGGAAGCGTAACACTCAAATCGGAAGTGTAACACTCAAAATGGAAGCATAACACTCAGAACGGAGCACGTTCGGCTTCCGAAAAATGTTCGCAAACTGGAACACTTACTTCCGGGTTTGCAGTGTTTGGGTTCCAAGTTGTTTGAGAACCAAGGCGTTTGAGAACCAAGGTACCACTGTAAATGCCAGAGATAGGACCAGGGCCCTTATTCATGCAAAGTAGACGTTCTCCGACTGAGCTCCACCTAAAGGGTGGGCTGGCCACTTGCAAATGAGCCAGGATAGGCACCTCCACTGAACAGTTGTTCAGCAGAAGGAAATATACGGGGAGCAAAGGCACCCCTTGTCTCAGTCAGGAGGGGCAGAGGAGACACAATGTCTCCTACCCCTGCCTCCTCGTGGTTATCTAGAGTTATATACATAAGCAAAACTCTACTTCCGCATTAGCCATGTCCCCATACTTATTCGGGACTGGGTTCAGGGCAGGTGGTGTTCCTGAGGTACAGCCAGAGTGGGTCAGCAGTTCCCTCCCCCCAGATCTGAGCCATGGGGCAGATCAAGGTGTGCATGTGGAAGAGCCAGCGTGGTGTAGTGGTTAAGAGCGGTAGACTCGTAATCTGGGGAACCGGGTTCGCGTCCCCTCTCCTCCACATGCAGCTGCTGGGTAACCTTGGGCTAGTCACACTTCTCTGAAGTCTCTCAACCCCACTCACCCCACAGAGTGTTTGTTGTGGGGGAGGAAGGGAAAAGGAGAATGTGAGCCGCTTTGAGACTCCTTCGGGTAGTGATAAAGCGGGATATCAAATCCAAGCTCTTCTCTTCTTCTTCTGTAAGTATTTTGGACTACGACTCCCATGTTCCACAGGCAGGCAGGCCAGGTGCTTTGAAAGCATCAAGGGAGCACTAAATCTGGCTATTTTCCAGGCCCCACCAGAAGATAAAAAAGGGAATAAGTTCTTACAAGTGCTCTGGGCTTAGCTGGAAGGGACTGATAGTTTTTTTTTGGGGGGGGGGAGAGTGAAAGAATAACGTGTTAGGAGGCACCGGCCAGGGTCTATTTCCCATCTGCAAACCAGTGTGGTGTAGTGGTTAAGAGCGGTAGACTCGTAATCTGGTGAACCGGGTTCGCTTCCCCGCTCCTCCACATGCAGCTGCTGGGTGAGCTTGGGCTAGTCCCACTTCTCTGAAGTCTCTCAGCCCCACTCACCTCACAGAGTGTTTGTTGTGGGGGAGGAAGGGAAAGGAGATTGTTAGCCGCTTTGAGACTCCTTCGGGTAGTGATAAAACGGGATATCAAATCCAAACTCTTCTTCTTCTTCATGACTCTCTTAACAGCATATGATGAGGGGAGAGGAGAGATTATAACTGTACAAGCCCTGTGTTTTTTGCAGTGCTCTGTTCCATCCTGATGTTACAGAGCATCACCTCTCCAAGCATTTTGGGGGGTGAAGGACTTGATGTTCCTTTCACCAATTCTCTCCCCCCATCACTTCTTGCCTCTCTTAATAGGCCTAATTTCCTGAATGCACTCTCCCCCCCCCCCCCCACCGCCGCCCTGTTGTTCGGTAGCAAACTAAGTAGCTTTTAACTGCTGGCTGGATATTAATTTTACCTCTCTGAGCATTAAGAGCTTTGGGGAGTGGGGGGTGGGAGGAGGATGGAAGAGTAGCTTTTAATAAAGGGGAAACTATTGGAATGGCAATCATTTCACTTTTCTCCCTGCCTCTTCAGTGGCTGCAGAGAGCGCTATTTAATTAGATTAATTCGCAACTCATATGCAGAAAGCTTTTCTCCCCTTCCTATTTTCCCTTTCCGCAAACCACCTGAAAGGTATTCAGCCACCTTTGCTCAAGAGCTGCCTACGAGCAACAAGTACCCTCATTTACTCTTTGGGTAACAAGGCAGCCGGCCGACAAGGACAGAGCTACATGGCCAATTACTCCAAAAGAGAGGAAATGGATCACACTCATGCAAAGAGGACGGAGATGGGCGCACAAAATTGAACAGGCTAATGGATGGGTGGGTGCAAATGCAGACACAATCACGATAATTTAAACATCGTGCAGCGCGCAATAGTGGAGATGATCTCCCAATTCCCTGCTCAGTCTGCAATCTGGGTGCTCAATGTGGATGCATAACTTCAGGGCCCCTCCTGCTCTCCCGATTTAGAATTGTTGACCTACAAACTGGACTCATACCGGACAGCTTTTCAAAGAAAGGATGCCTTTGAGCAGAGGACATCCTCCGTAAAGTAGGACACTTGGACACGGCAGTGTTGTGATTTTTGTCCAAGCTGAGCGGCACCAGCTGCAGCGAGGACTAGTTTCACTTTTGCCTGTCTCACTGAACCGTGAGAAAGTTACCTTATCATTTCCTGCATGCAATGTTTATGTATTACTGTACTGTTGTAATCCAAGCCTTTGGGCTCACACTCTCTTCTGGCTAGTCCTCAAGCTGGAAGGACGGCATTATGGCAGCTCTGTATTCGGTGTCAGGGTTGCACCAGATGAGCAGGAGTGGTGGCAAGCCCCCCTAGGCGAAGCGGCAACCACCGAAGAGTCCAGAGAAATGGAGGGATTCTCACCTGAAGAAGACTGGTGGCGACACTCCTCAGAAGAGGAAGAAGCAGGTGGGGAAGAGGGAAGGCCAGAACAGGAGGAGGAAGAAGTTGAGCCAGAATCAGGCCCTTGTGAGGAAAGGAGCCGGAGGGCCTCCTCCCCTCCTCCCATCTCAGCTGTAGAGCGTAGAGCTGAGAAACGGAGGGAGCAATTGGAGGCAGTTGCAGCTCGTAAAAGGTGTGGTGATGAGCTGGCTACTTAAGGAGGGCTGGCTGCTTCCCTCATCAGCACCTGCAACTGCTATGCTGAAGCACGTAGTTGTGCCTGCTCATCCTGTTCCTGGTTCCTGTGTTCCTGACTTCGGCTCCTGACTCCTGGCTTCCTCCTGACCTCGGCTTTGTGACTTTGGCTTCTGACTCCTGGCTTCCCCCCTGACCTCGGCTTGTGATTCCGGCTTCTGACTCCTGGCTTAATCCTGACCTCGGCTTCCTGACTTCTGGCTTGAACTGACTTTGGCTGGCTTCTGACTCGGACTGTTTAACCTCGGCTTTATCAGACTGACTGCTGCTCTTCAGCGCGCCAACTTGTTGGCTTCCTAACATTTGGGCTGGCAGCAGAGAATCTCTCTGCACTATTACTACAATAAATTAGTTTAGCCTTAATGAATGGCTTGTGTGTGTTGTTCTTCATGCTGGGAACAATCACATATTACTGCGCCACCAGACTCTCAGTAGCTGGGGATGTGCGCAAACGGCTTTGCTCTGGCTTTGGGGCAGTCTCACAAACTGCCCCAGGCGGGGTAAATGCTAACAGGCAGGTGGCAGCGGGATCATAAGGTAGATCCAGGCCAGGCTATGTTTTTTTTTTGGGGGGTGCACTCCTCCTGGCCCAGGGACGCAGGTGGCACTGGGGTCTAAATCACTGAGCCTCTTGGGCTTGCCGATCAGAAGGTCTGCGGTTCGAATCCCCACAACAGAGTGAGCTCCCATTGCTCGTTCCCAGCTCCTGCCAACCTAGCAGTTTGAAAGCACGCCAGTGCAAGAGCCAGTAGTGGTTAAGAGTGGTAGACTCGTAATCTGGTGAACCGGGTTCACGTCTCCGCTCCTCCACATGCAGCTGCTGGGTGACCTTGGGCTAGTCACACTTCTTTGAAGTCTCTCAGCCCCACTCACCTCACAGAGTGTTTGTTGTGGGGGAGGAAGGGAAAGGAGAATGTTAGACGCTTTGAGACTCCTTTGGGTAGTGATAAAGCGGGATATCAAATCCAAACGCTTCTTCCTCTTCTTCCTCAACTCCCTCATATGCAGAAGCTGCCTGCGAGAGAGGAAAGGAATCCTCTCCAGGTGAAAAAGAAGAACCCCCCTTTCGCAGAAAACTTTTAATGTGGGAAGCATTTCAGATCTTTTATTGAGATTGCCATGACAACGGCACTCCGAGCTCGGTCATCATTATTTTATGGGCAGAAAGCAAAGGATTTCTTTGCCCTGGCTCTTTTCCCCAGCTGGATTCTAGAACATGCTGGAGAGAGATCTCAGACTCCAGATTTTGGATGGTGTGCCCTCATTAAGAACTCCCCTGTCCCATGCATCCAGGTTTTGTTCAGGAAGGCAATGAATATCTCATGGAAGAGATTCCAGCTTTGACAGATGCGTCTCTTGCCCAGAATTCCTTCTGGATATGCGGGGCCAAAAGCCCCCCCCCCAATCCGCCAAGCCTTTCAGTTGCAGAACTGCATACCCTCCAACATTTCTCTGATCAAAATAGAGACATCCCATTCCATACCCTTTAACATTTCTCTGATTCAAACAGAAATTTCCCCCCTCCAACATTTCTCCCGCGAAAATAGTGATGTCCTAACGAAAAGCGGGACATTCTGGGATCTAATAATAATAATAATAATAATAATAATAATAGGTTATTTATACCCCGTCCATCTGGCTGGGTTTACCCAACCACTCTGGTCGGCTTCCAACAAAAGACTAAAAGTACATTAAAACATCTGAATCTGAAACCAGGATGGCTTCTGTAAATCTGTGACTGTCCCTGGAAAATAGGGGCACTTGGAGGGTCTGGCTACTGTCGAACTGAAAACTGGGACCTTCTGCATGCACAGCATGTGTCCTGCCAATGCACCCCATAGAATCATAGAACTAGGGCCATCTAATTCAACCCCCTGCAATGCAGGAATCACAGTTAACTTTTTAAGTTCTCCATCCTCATTTCCATATGAAATGGGGCTTATCCACAGTTGAGTTTCCTCCGCAATTTCCAGGAATGGTCCACATTCTTCTCTTCACTGCAGAGCTTTCTCAGTGAAAACCGGCTCTTTACTGCTGAATTGGAGCAAACCCGAATCCATCTGATACGCAGGCTGAGACCTTAACTGACCGCAGAGTGTCTCACCAGAGAGGTGCATGCTTTGGTTATCTCCGGCTTAGACTAGAGCCAGCGTGGTGGAGTGGTTAAGGGCGGTAGACTCGTAATCTAGTGAACCGGGTTCGCGTCTCCGCTCCTCCACATGCAGCTGCTGGGTGACCTTGGGCTAGTCACACTTCTTTGAAGTCTCTCAGCCCCACTCACCTCACAGAGTGTTTGTTGTGGGGGAGGAAGGGAAAGGAGAATGTGAGCCGCTTTGAGACTCCTTTGGGTAGGGATAAAGCGGGGTATCAAATCCAAACTCTTCTTCTTCTTCTTCTTCTTCTTCTTCAATGCACTCTATGTGGGGCTACCTTTGATGGTGACCAGGAAACTGCAACTAATCCAGAATGCGGCAGCTAGACTGGTGACTGGGAGTGACCACCGAGACCACATAACACAAGTCCTGAGAGACCTACATTGGCTCCCAACCCTACATTGTTGTTGTTGTTGTTGTTGTTGTTGTTGTTGTTACTATTTGTTGTTGTTGTGCTTTGGTTTTAAAGAGCAAGTTTTCACTGGGAAAGTTCTGAGGTGGGGGGAAAGAGCTTTTGAACACGGAGCTTTAAATCTTTGTCTGGAAAGGGTGAGGCAAAGGATAAGTGTGCATAAAAAGGTAAAGGGACCCCTGACCATTAGGTCCAGTTGTGACCGACTCTGGGGTTGCAGCGCTCATCTCGCTTTATTGGCTGAGGGAGCTGCCGTACAGCTTCCGGGTCATGTGGCCAGCATGACTAAGCCCCTTCTGGCGAACCAGAGCAGCGCACGGAAACCCCGTTTACCTTCCCGCTGCAGAGGTACCTATTGATCTACTTGCACTTTGACATGCTTTCGAACTGCTAGGTGGGCAGGAGCAGGGACCGAGCAACGGGAGCTCACCCCGTCGCGGGGATTCGAACTGCCGACCTTCTGATCGGTAAGCCCTAGGCTCTGTGGTTTAACCCACAGCGCCACCTGCGTCCCTCCGCAGATTCGGAGAGACCCTTCAGAAATTGCTGAACTACAGCTCTCATCAGCCCCAAGAAGCATGGACAATGGCCAGGAACCATGGGAGTTGCAGTGCAGCAACATCTGGAGGGCCAAATAGGGCTTTAAACAAGACAGTTTGCTGCCACCACTACAACATTTGAGGCTTTTTTTTAATTTCAGAAACAGATAAAGGAGGAGATGCAGAAAGAAGACTGCACCCAAGTTTGATATTCACATGTCCCTGGGATTCGCAGTGGACTGTTGTTCGATCCATCCGTGCAGCAAATGATGAGTCTGACTCGTGCCGTTTTCTTTTTAAATTTCTCCCCGCAGAAGCTATTCACCAGCCAGCTGCTCTCATGCTGGGAGACAGAGCCGCAGAGGCAGTCAAAACATCTCAGCGGAAAAAAACCTAGCAGCCTGGCTTCCAGAGACTGCCTGCCGCCTTGTGGCGGAGAGACTGGATAGCTGCTCTGCTCTCAGATGGTTTTGTTTCCAAACCAACAAATGGCTTCTGAAGGAAGGACGTTTTCAGTTGGACCGTGTTAGATTCAGTAGCATGGAATCTCCAGCAGGGCCGGCCCTCCTGTTAGGCTATGTGGGAAAGCTGCCTCAGGTGGCAGATGCTGGAGAGGAGGGGGCAGGCAGCGGGGTGAGGTGTTGAAGAGCATCGTAGGGGGTGTGCTACATTTCCAGCAGCGTCCCCTAAGCTCGCCTGCTGCATGCTGGTGTAGTAGTGGATGCTCACAAGGCAACAAGGAATGCTGGAGAATTCTGGCAAAAGCAGAAATAGGAACAGAGTTTGCTGCTGTTCGCTTGTTATTCGCTTCTTAAATTATTATTATATTATTATATAAGCCTGGTATCCCAGTGGGATGCAGGTGGTGCTGTGGGTTAAACCACAGAGCCTAGGGCTTGCCAATCAGAAGGTCAGCGGTTCGAATCCCCACGACGGGGTGAGCTCCCGTTGTTTGGTCCCAGCTCCTGTCAACCTAGCAGTTCGAAAGCACGTCAAAGTGCAAGTAGATAAATAGGTACCCCTCTGGCGGGAAGGTAAACGCCGTTTCTGTGTGCTGCTCTGCTTCGCCAGAAGCAGCTTTGTCATGCTGACCACATGACCTGGAAGCTGTACGCCAGCTCCCTCGGCCAATAATGAGCACTGCAACCCCAGAGTTGGTCACGACTGGACCTAATGGTCAGGGGTCCCTTTACCTTTACCTTACCCTGGTATCCCAGGTCCTATTCCACTATATCACACTGGCTCTTAACCCACACTCATAGGTCTAGAACAGGCATCAGCAAGGTTATCCGGTCATGGGCCAGATCAAGCCCACGGAGAGCGTCGGTGGGCCAGCCATGCGCAGCGCGATGCCGGAAATCGCGTCTGTGCATGTCCGCGGTGCCGGAAATCGCTTCTGCACATGCCCAGATGCTGAAAACCACACCTGCGCAGAAGCGATTTTTGGCGTCTGGACATGCGCAGACCCGATTTTCAGTATCTGCGCATGCGCAGGTGCAATTTCCAGCGCTGCTCGGCGAGTCCCCGCACTGCACTGCACCACTTTAGCACAGTGCGCGGGGACTTACCAAGCAGGCAGGGTGGCTCGTGGGCCGGTAAAACAGCCTCCATGGGCCGGATCCAGCCCGCAGGTGGGAGGTTGCCGATACCTGGTCTAGAAGGAGGTATCTGAGTCCATAGGAAACTGCCTCACACCATCTGACCATTGGTCCACCTACCTCAGTATTGTCTATCTGACTGGGAGTGGATCTCCAGCATTTCAGCCCGGGGCTTTTCCCTAAATTTATCTGAAAATGCTGGGTATCGAACTTGTGACTTTCTGCCTGCTCTACCACTAAGACTGTATGATGCAACAGTCAACAAGGAACATTGCCTGCGAAGAATTTACCTCCCACCGACTGGAGACATTTCCGAGAACTGCAAGCTGGATGTCATCTGAAGTCCGCCGTTCCACTTGATTGAAGAGGTACAATTACATCGTTGGGTGGAGGGCATGTCCCAAGTCCAGCGCTCACGTGTCAGAGGTTCCTATTATGAGGCACTCAAGAATGAAATTACCATCCAATTATTCCAGGGAGCATAACACATTTAATCAAGAGCTATTCTCCAATCCAAATCACACACAGGCCTTGAAAGCTTGATCTGGAGTCGTTTGTGGGGGGAGAAGATGGGCTATTTGATGAAAATTGTCACATAATTTAAAGGTCTGAGACCAATTACAGATACTTTGCCAGAGGAGAAGTGGCAGTGGGGTAGAGATTTCTATTCCGTGTCAAAGCAAAGTTCATTAAACACTCTTTCTCAGGATGGCCAGAGGGGCTTATGATCCTTGGGGTTATATATTTCTTAATTTTATTATTTGCATTCCATTCTTTCCCCCTCCAGGGTAGGTTGAAGATAGCATGCATGGTATTTGCCTAACATCTTAGACTCAAGGAAATGCTGGGCTTTGCTGATGGAATTGCAACAACTGACTCCTGGCCATGCCCTAGACCAGTGTTTCACAAACTTGGGTCCCTCAGCTGTTGTTAGACTACAACTCCCATCATCCCTGACCACTGGTCCTGCTATCTAGGGATGATGGGAATTGTAGTCTGAAACATCTGGAGGGCACCAGGTTAAGAATATAAGAACTTAAGGTGAGTCTGCTGGATCATGAGCCATCCAGAATTCTGGGAGTTGTGATTTGTTAAGGGTGCTGAGTGCTGTTAGGAGAACCCTATTCCCTCCCTGGAGCTACAATTCCCAGAGTGGCTTGACAATCAGTCCCTCTTTCCAGGGAACTCTGGAAATTGTAGCTCTGGGAAGAGGAAAGGCATTGCCTAACAGCTCTCAGCATCCATAACAAACCACAGCTCCCATATTTCTTCTGAGGAAGCTATGACTGTATAAATTAGCATTATGCATTGCAGGGGGTTAGACCAGATGACTCCTAGGGTCTTTTCCAACTCTACAAGTCCGCTCCACTTAACCGTGGGGCAGGATTGCGGATGGCCGCGCGGCCGCCCACTCTCCTCCGGGGGCGGGGGACGTAGTCTCACATTCCCCGGAGGATCCCGGCCACGTCATCAGCAACCAGCCAATTGGCTGGGTGTGGGGCGTGACCGGGACACATTTAAATGAGGGCGCGAGCCAGGGGACTTCCTCTTGGCTCGCTTCCTCCATCTCCCACCCTCCCTCCCTACTTTCAGGTTTCTTCACCGGTTTTGCTTTGGACTGCGGTTGGTCGCCTGTCTTGTATCAGGGGCCTGGTAGGAATTTTTCCACTTGGCAGGTTGGCTTAAGCCATTTGGTTTTCGCCTACCTCTTAGCAATCGTCACAACTTTGTAAGGTTTGCGGTTAGGCATTGGGTGACCTCATGTTGGGGGAGGGGAGGCCCGGCCATCGTCTGCCCCTCCAAGCTTAAGGGTATTCCGTTAAAGGAATCGGGGGGGGGGTCTCGTCTGAAGCCCGGGGTGGGGTTAGGGCCTTGCCACGACCCCTTCGGGAACCCAGGGGGAGCTCAAGTTGGTTTGCATCAACGGGGCTCCCCCTACCGGTGGTTTACCCTTACCAGACTTCCTGTGCAGCGGGCAGGAGTCAGTTATAGTCCGGTCCATCCAATGCCAAAGCCAATTACTACTCACATTCTGTAACCAATAAAGTTGTGGCCAAATTTTGCCCAGTAACATTAACCATATATTCTGTGTCCTGGTGCCTTTATTCATCTTCAAGGGGGGGGGGGTTGTGGGGTCTCGGCATACAATTCTATGATTCTATGACAGTATAATATTTTAAACATATGGTGTAAATGTAGCCTTAAATGACAGCACTTAACAAATGTCTTTTTCTTAGTGCGGTCAAGATTCACCCACACACCACGCAAATACTGAATTATACAACTGCATCTGTCCTCCACTTTTATGTATAAATTTAGACAAAGAAATTTTGCAGATAACGTAGATTCCACTGTGGCAGTAGGGCCAGGATGGGAGAGTGCTAGAGCTCTGTCTAGTCAAGTTGTATGGGATCAGTTTCAACTGCTTGGACAAGTGAAAGTGACCACCTGTCTCCTTGATCCTTGCCCATCGCTCATAAAAGTGAGCCAGGCAGGGCTAGGCAATGGGCTCCATGGGCTGGTGAATGCTTCCCTCTGTGAGGGAGTCTTCCCAGACCCGCTTGAAGAAGCGATTATTAAGCTGCTTTAAATATTTTTTAAAAACCCACCATCTTTGGACCTGGCCATTATGTCTAATTATCACCCAGTCTCAAATCTTCCATTCCTGGGCAAGGTGATTGAGCAGGTGGTCTCTGAACAACTCCAGGTACACCTGGAGAATGCAGGCCATTTGGATCCCTTCCAGTTGGGATTCAGGCCCCACTATGGGACTGAAACCACCTTAGTCGTGCTGGTCAATGATTTCCAGCAGGCCACAGACAGAGCCATGTATGTTGACCAGTGGGAGCAAAGAGTTGTCCGGAGTGGTCCCTGCTGGGTATGGGATTCAGTTAACCACAGCAAAAGAAAGTGTAGTACCGTGATACCTCAGGTTACATACACTTCAGGTTACATATGCTTCAGGTTACAGACTCTGCTAACCCAGAAATATTACCTCGGGTTAAGAACTTTGCTTCAGGATGAGAACAGAAATGGGGAAGCGGTGGTGCAGCGGCAGCAGGAGGCCCCATTAGCTAAAGTGGTGCTTCAGGTTAAGAACGTTTTCAGGTTAAGAACGGACCTCCGGAACGAATTAAGTACGTAACCAGAGATACCACTGTATTGTTTTACTTAGTAAATGCCATCATACACAATACAGATGTGACAAAACAGTTTTCTAAGTTCCTAAAGACAAAACACACTATATACAAACAAACAGTACGTTTCTGAGCACAATTCAAAGTGTTGGTGCTGACCTTTAAAGCCCTAAACGGCCTTGGTCCTGTATACCTGAAGGAGCGTCTCCACCCCCATCGTTCAGCCCGGACACTGAGATCCAGCGCCAAGGGCCTTCTGGCGGTTCCCTCACTGCGAGAAGCAAAGCTACAGGGAACCAGGCAGAGGGCCTTTTCGGTGGTGGCGCCCGCCCTGTGGAACGCCCTCCCAGCAGAGGTTAAAGTGATAAACAACTATCCTACATTCAGAAAATACCTGAAGGCAGCCCTGTTTAGGGAAGTTTTTAACCTGTGATATTTTAATGTATTTTAATAGCTGTTGGAGGCCGCCCAGAGTGGCTGGGTGGACCTGGCCAGATGGGCGGGGTAGAAATAATAAATTAATCATTAATTATTATTATTATTATTAGTTGCTTGAGGAAGTCTTCTCTCTCTCTGAGCCCAGAGAGGGCTTTTGCTTTCAAAGCCATTGCTTAGGCAAAGCTCACAAAGCAAGTATAGAGAACACTTCCCAAAGTCCTGCAGCACACAGATCTCCAAGTCCAGTTCTCCAATGGTCTTCTCTCCATCTCCACACTTCATCTTCATACGTCTCCAGAATTTATGCCTCAAAGGAATGCTGTGAAGTGAGCCTCTTACACAGGCCAGCAATACTTGCCAGGCTGCCCAGCAACAGAGATAAGGAATCTTGCATTGGGAGAGCAGCGCCACCCTGCTACTGGCTGGTGATGCCATCATCCTGAATCTTTTCGCTATAATGGCATAATAAGCTATAATGATAATGTCTCATCTCCTGTCAATTTGTTGGGTTTTAAATAGTTGCCGTGCTTTCATTTCGCTTATTCTTGCATGGTTGTTTTTGTATTTTACCTATTATAAGCCACCTTGAAAGGCAGCCTAAGAATACATTCATATATAAATACAATTATTTGCCTCCGCTGAAATGCTGCAATTACTGTTGGTTTTTCTTTACTGCAGCTTTAGATCAGATTATCCAATGACATGCAAACATCCATAGGTAACATTTCTGCTTTCTGCCTTGAATTCGCTTAACTCAGCAGTCACAGAACATGTGGGCAGATTCTGCAGTTTTACCTTTTCCAACTGTGACCAGTGTTTAGTTCAACTTAATTTGTTGTATGTTCACTGGTGTAATTGCTGGCAGCTGTATCTAACTTCCACATCACTATTGATTTGAGGTTTGTCTTAATCCACAGTTTGTAGATAAAGATTTTAACTTATTGTGATTGGGACCCACTTTGCAGTTCTTTTTGCGTGGTCAGGCGGAGTCCCCCTGAACCCCGGGCAGCCCCTGAGGGAAATAACGACACGTGACAACGTTCTATGGGATTAAATTGGCCACAACTTTTATTAAGATTCAGATGTAGGGAGACCTTGGCTCAGGCATTGGGCGTTTATCCTTCCCAGCCCCCCAGCCGGGGTTCTGGGTAATTTTCAGGGTTATCCAGCATGTGTGGGGAGTGGGCTAGCTCTGGAGAACATATGTTCAAGCAGATAGCCCGCCCCCCTGTTCGCCGCCACTGGAGGGGGAGGGCAATGACGACCTCTGGGCGTATGGTCAATGCCTCCCCCTAAGACCCCTTTAACGGGAACCCTGGTATCATCGCCGCAATGGGGGCAGGGGTCACCACCCCACACACACCCCATTTTAGGTAGATGACTAAAGGATTCCGCCCAAAGTTGTGACGAATTGCTATGGGAAGGCGAAACCTGCCAATGCAGGGAAAGTCCTTTCTGGCCCTTTAACAGCGACCTTGTCATAGCAGCGCCTGCGTGCCTGTGTGGCTGTGGAAAATAAAAGGTTAATCTGTATAATAAGCGTTAATTGAGGGAGTGGAGGGTGGGGAAGCTCTGAATCCAACGGCCGCTTCCCAGGTGTGACTCAACTTCTATTGTGTACTGTATGTTCCCTCCTTCTACCTGGCCAATCCCCCCGGCAACACCTCCCCAGCCGGGATTGGGCGGCTGCTGGAGTAGGTGGAGACCACAGGTATCCAACCTGGGAAGGCAGTGCCAGGCCCAACTGCCAGGAGCTGCAACGTGATCCCAGGGGGCTACTCGCGAACACACAAAATGCGCACCCCATTTGATGTGGGGGAACGGTCATTGCAATGAAAAATGGGCTGGAAATATTTTTTTATCAAATATTAAATTATTATCATTTTAAAATAATTTGGGCGTGTCAGCTTAGGTTTTATGTAGCCTCAAGGCTACGTTCTACCTATCCTGTCACAAGCAACATGCTTCTGTCAATCAGTTACTGGGAACTGCAAAAGGATACAGTGCTCTTTTACTCTGGTTCCTGCATCTTGTTGGTCACTGTGGGAATATGATGTTGGACTAAATGGACCATTGGCCTGATCTAGGAAGGATCTTCCGGTGTTCTTAACCAAGCAGGCAGGTGTGAGGGACTCCCTGTCCTGAATGGGGTAATTGTGCCCCTAAAGGACCAGGTGCACAGCCTGGCGGTCATTTTGGACTCACAGCTATTCATGGAAATGCAGGTTAATTTTGTGTCCAGGGTGGCTGTCGGCCAGCTCCAACTGGTACGCCGGCTGAGACCCTACCTGCCTGCACACTGTCTCAATAGAGTGGCACACGTTCTGGTTATTTCCTGCTTGGACTACTGCAATGCGCTCTACGTGGGGCTACCTTTGAGGGTGACTCAGAAACTACAACTAATCCAGAATGGGGCAGCTAGACTGGTGACTGGGAGCAGCCTCCGGGACCGTATAACACTGGTCCTAAAAGATCTACCCTGCCTCCCAGTGCGTTTCCGAGCACAATTCAGAGTGTTGGTGTTGACCTTTAAAGCCCTAAACAACCTTGGCCCAGTATACTTGAAGGAGCATCTCCACCACCATCGTTCAGCTTGGACACTGAGGTCCAGCTCCAAGGGCCTTCTGGTGGTTCCCTCACTGTGAGATGTGAAGCTACAGGGATCCAAGCAAAGATCTTCTCAGTAGTGGTACCCGCCCTGCGGAACGCCCTCCCATCAGACGTCAAACAGATAAACAACTATTTGACTTTTAGAAGACATCTGAAGGCAGGCCCTGTTCAGGGAAGTTTTTAATGTGTGGTGTTGTATTGTGTTTTTAATATTTTGTTGGGAGCTGCCCAGAGTGGCTGGGGCAACCCAGTCAGATGGACAGCATATAAATAATAAAAATATTGTGATTGTGATTGTTATTATTATTACAAGCTATTTCAATCCAAAGCTGACTTTTCTGCAGCCACTGCTTCTCCAAAGTACACCCATCTCCTCCACCATGAACCAAAGCTAGTAAATTGTTGGGTATAAGTACGACTATTAAACGAAATAGGAATGTGACCAGGTGCACAGTATACTGGCATTCTGAAGAGGTTATTCTTATGTTATCTTTGGCTCTTCTCAGCCACCTATCAGGGAATGGCCTGGATCTGAAGATTGGGGAATACGGTCACATGCAGATCAGCTTCTCTCAGAAGAGGAGGGGGAGTATCCCCCCCCCCCGCCTCCAGTGTTTTCAGTAGCAGAGAGACAGGCAGACACAGAAGCTGAACAGATTCGGGAGGAGCTACCCAGCTACGAGATAATGACAAGAGATCCAGAAGGGAGGGGGCAGCTGGGAGACACCTCAGTTGAGAGTGTGGGAAAATCCCCTCCCCACAGACTTGGATGTTTTTCCCTTTTGCAGTTTTACCAATTTCGTGGTATGTTCTCGCATGTGACATTGGCCACAGTGACAATGATTTTAAATAAACAAGACAAAAATTCCACGTCAGCTATACCTTTCCCATTTTTCCCCTTAGTGTGAGTGTTGAGGCACATCTCTACACTACTTCCTCTAGGGGGGTGGGTGTCTCGAATGATTATTTTCTGCCCATAATTTGCAATGCCAGTGACTAAAGCAGTACCTATATGCTCTGCCTCTTTCATTCCTGAGGAATAAAGCAACCTTTTTCCTACTTCCTGGTGTGACAAGTTCTTTATTAGGCACAAGTGTTAAAGGTATACACACATTTTTTTAAATGGACACATGTCAAAATGTTGCATTCCTCTCAAGAGGTCTATACGTGTGGTGAATACGTACGCAGGTTCAGACATGCACCTTGTAACAACAAACACACACGAAATTTGGAAAGGAAATTCATTTGGTAGGCTTCTTTTGTTTCATGGCAGACATATATTTTAACAAGTAAGAATGAGTACTTTCCCACAATTTCCAATCAATTCTTGAGGCGAACTTATCCAACTCTGTCCACATTTACTCAGAGGACCCCTTGAGTTCGACAGGCCTTGGGGTACAATCCTAAGCACATTTATTCACGAGTAGGCTCCATTGAGCAGAGGTTGGCTTAAAGGTAAAGGGAACCCTGACCATTAGGTCCAGTCGTGGACGACTCTGGGGTTGCGGCGCTCATCTCGCTTTATTGGCCAAGGGAGCCGGCGTACAGTTTCCGGGTCATGTGGCCAGCATGATAAAGCCGCTTCTGGCAAACCAGAGCCACACACGGAAACGCCGTTTACCTTCCTGCTGGAGTGGTACCTATTTATCTACTTGCACTTGACATGCTTTCGAACTGCTAGGTTGGCAGGAGCAGGGACCAAACAACGGGAGCTCACCCCGTCGCGGGGATTTGAACCACCGACCTTCTGATCGGCAAGCCCTAGGCTCTGTGGTTTAACCCACAGCACCACCCACGTCCCTGGTTACTCATGGGTAAAAAGCATCCAGAGGATTGGGTTCCATGGCTGCTGAATCATATGCTAGCTTACTCAGAAGCCAGCCCACACTGAAGTCAAAACGAATTTAGAGGGGCGAAACAGAAGCAGAAATTGTCCGCGATGATATATCTGTGGTGATTCAAATATTCACATTAAATTTGTGTTTCGGGAGCCTGAGCGACACATTTCCAAATCTGGATGTTTTAAACAATGCAGACAATGTCAGGTTGTTAGCCTTATCACATCATGGGGAGAAAAGTAATCAAATTGAAGCTGGATAATTTCTGCTGTCTGGGTTTAAAAACTCAATTAATTGCCTGGGGGTTTTCGTATGACAAGCCCTCTGAATTAATTCTGTTCCTTACACATCACACATTACATAAGGCCTTCAGCTAGGGGGAACTCCCTCTTCTGGAGACATTTACATTTACATGATAAATGTAATGTTCCCCGCCACTTAAATGTGCGGTATATTCCCACCCCCCCAGGTACTCTCGGCTGAAAATCCTCAACCTTCCCTGTGCATATTAACCCGAAACGCCCTCCTAATTATGATTAACGATCATGTTCCCTCCTCCAGATGTCTGGAGGGAAATGTAAGGGGCGGCGTTGCTATGGCAACATCGAGTCCATTCCCATGGAGTCCATTCCACGGAGCAGTCCTCTCCTGAAGATTACAGCTTATTCCGCGCTTCACAGAGGGCAAAACAGCTTATGTTAACCCAGGCTGAAACTGGGTAAATGGAATGGTGCGAGAAATGTCCCGTCCGAACTGGATGCTGTGGCCTGTTGCCATGCAGTCATTTCCACAATTTGGCTTCTGGAAAATGGCCTCCCAGAATTCAGTGCACCATTTGTGGGTGATGAAATGAAACAATTTCATGGAGGTGAAAACCAGCAAGGGCCACCAGCCCTACTGCCACTGCTGGATGCAGAATAACTCTGAATTCCAGTTGCTGGAAGCCGCAGGACAGGACATTAGATGTTCTCGGACTCCAATTCCCACCAGCCCCAGGCAGCATTCTCAATGGTCAGGGGCGAGGGGTTTTGTAGTCCCTCAACATCTAGCAAAGTGTTTCCCACACTTGGGTCTCCAGCTGTTTTTGACTACAACTCCCACCATCCCTAGCTAGCAAGACGAGTGGTCAGGGATGATGGGAATTGTAGTCCAAAAGCAGCTGCAGACCCAAGTTTGGGAAACACTGGCCTAGTGGGTCCCGTGTGCCTCATCCCTGTGTTAGAGTCCTGGCTTGCGGTGACTCCACCAGCCCACAAATGGACTGGCATGACCATGTGACAAGATGAGCAGCCTCTTCCCCTATATAAAGGAGAATCAGGACATACATTTGAGGGTTGGGAAATAGTCAACATGGCGTCCAATTGGCAGACTCCAACTCCCATCAGCCACAATGACCTTGGCCAATAGTTGGGGGTGATGGGAGTTGTAGTTCATCTCTAGAGCGCCATCTTGATTACCCCTTTCACATCGCAATAGGGCGCAGCTAATCTATTATTTGTTCTGGAGCAAGTTTCCATATTGTGATTAGGAAGTATCCTGGCAACACCATGAGTTACTATGGTTTTATCGAATTGTATTAATTGTTCGGATGAATCTGTTGGTGTTGTTTGCTTTATTTATATGCTACTGTGTTTGATATTACAGCAATTGCAATGTTTGGGGGGGGTGTGTGTGTGTGTGTGTGTGTGTGTGTGTGTGTGTGTGTGTGTGTGTGTTTCAAAGCTTTTGTGATTTTGGGGAGCCTCCCCGAGCTCAACATCTGTCGTTGGAAAAGCAGAATACAAATATTAAATCAAATCCAAGTCAATAATCTGCTCCCTGATCTTGCCAATGGTTGAATTTTGCTTGCAAATCAGGGGCTTGAGCCATAGTCTATTCCACAAAGCAAAACGAAGGAGCTGAAATAAGCAGGATGCAGCACTCTGTATATCACAATTTGAGGAGGGGAGGGGAGGAACAATGGAGATTTCTTAACCATCATTTCCACTTCAGAGGCAGGTGCAAGAGATCCAAAATCTGAGAAATGAGAAGGTCAGAATGTTCTATGCTGAAGCCACAGTCTTTAGGTGATGGAGGTGCTTGGTTTGGAGAACTAACTCTCAGCTTAGTGATGGATCTGGGTGACAGTTTCTTCCAAAACTCCACGTTCCTTTCTTCTGGTCCTTCCTGTTTCCTTTCACCTTATCAGTCCCCCTTAACACACCGAGGTTGTCATCTTGATGCCAGAACTCGATGGCACGGTCCACCTTGTCCTCTTCCTCCAAATTGGCATAAATCCATAGCTGTTGCCACGCCATTTCCGACAAATTTCCGCCTGTACCTTGAAAATCAAAGAGCTGCCATTACCAGAAAACTGCCACTTCAGACACAGCCAGAATAGAATTACAAAGCTCTGAAGGTGACATTTGTTATATGTCAAGCACAGAAGGAATAAAACTAAAACCTTTGGATTATTCTTAGCTATTTTGCACTCCTCTTGACAAAATCCGACTGAAATTTGTCAATGCCAACAAATGCAAAAGTTTAGGTGTCAACTGTTGGCATCAGCAGAGGCGTAGGAAGGTCAGGTGGTACCCAGTGCGGAAAATTTCTTGTCACCCCCCCCCCCACACACACACATTGATTTTTTTTTATTTTATTTTTTGCCTGCAAAAATGGTTTTACGTTATTTCATATTTTCTTACAAAGGAATAATAATAAGTAATAATAATAATAAACTTTTATTTATATCCCGCCCTCCCCGGCCGAAGTCACGCTCAGGGCAGCTATCATCAGATACATAACATTGGTATAAAATCAAACAATAATTAAATTACCTCCTAAAAACATGTCAAAATCAAATTAAAAGTCTAATTAGATGGCTTTCCGCAGGGTTAGGGTTGGGAACAGTAAGTGCTCCACTGAATTGAAATTTCAGCCTTCACGACATAGGAAAATGGCCAAGTAAACAGCTATTTTCGTGGAGGAGGGTCAAGATATTAAGTGATATGCATGAAATTTCATATATGGCTATATAATCCCTAGTGTAGTTAGACCAGACCTTTGGAGCAGGCATTTTAAAAACAACAACAACACACAAACGTTTTTTTATGAACTGCCCTAAAGGTAAAGGTAAAGGGACCCCTGACCATTAGGTCCAGTTGTGTCCGACTCTGGGGTTGCGGTGCTCATCTTGCTTTACTGGCCGAGGGAGCCGGCGTACAGCTTCTGGGTCATGTGGCCAGCATGACTAAGCCGCTTCTGGCGAACCAGAGCAGCACACGGAAACGCCATTTACCTTCCCGCCAGATCAGTTCCTATTTATCTACTTGCACTTTGACATGCTTTCGAACTGCTAGGTGGGCAGGAGCTGGGACCGAGCAACGGGAGCTCACCCCGTCGCAGGGATTCGAACCGCCGACCTTCTGATCAGCAAGCCCTAGGCTCTGTGGTTTAACCCACAGCGCCACCTGGGTCCCAGATGTCCCTATTAGGGCAGTAATTGTTCCTTGATAATTTGTCACCCCCTCCATGATTGAACCTGGGGCGGCCCGCCCCCCACCTCCCACTTCCTACGCCCCTGGGCATCAGAAAACACTGTGGGCACTTTGGGGGAACTTTATTGTTTATCTAGCGTTGCATCATAATTATTTTCTTAGTTTCACTGTTTAACGTCTACCTACCTTAGAGACTGTTGTGATATTAAGCAGCATATAAATATATAGAAGTAAGTAAGCAGAAGCTTCCATAGCATTAGGTCATATTGATTGATTGATTGATTGATTGATTGAATCACAGAATCATAAAATCAGAGCTGGAAGGGCTGTCACATGGAAGATGGAGTGATTCTGTTTTCTCCTGCTATGGAGGGTAGGACCCAAACCAATGGCTTCAAGTTACAAGAAAGGAGATTCCGACTAAACATTAGGAAGAACTTTCTGACAGTCAAGAACAGTGGAACGGACTCCTTCAGAAGGTGGTGGACTCTCCTTCCTTGGAGGTTTTGAAGCAGAGGTTGGATGGCCACCTGTCATGGATGCTTTAGCTGAGATCCCTGCATTGCAGGGGGTTGGGCTAGATGACCCCCAGGGGTCCCTCCCAACTCTACACTTCTACAATTCTATGGCCCATCTGATGTTGGAGGCTGGGGGAAGCAATAATTTGTGTAGCCACAAGAGGGCCACATCCTCACGAAGATGAGAACAGGGAAGGGTTTATACTCTCTGCTTCTGTGTTTTGTTCTGTTTAGGATTGAATTGCTCGATTTCTTTTCTGCTGTGGTCGTGGGAATCGCAAGCCTTTGCTTCCCAGAAAACACAGCCAAGGCCAAAGAATGCAAAGCCCCCGCCCCCAGCCCTCCTTACCTCTTGATTTAAGAAGCAGTACAGAACAGCAACAATGAAGCCCTGTATAATAAGGAGGAAAAACACAGAAGTTAAATAACTAAACCGGCAGCTGGGGAGACTCAGGTCTGTGGGCCAAATGGAGTCCTCTTGACCGGGTCCCTGGGATTCTCCATTGGCCATGCCTCCTCCCCAAACCGCACCACTGCCCCTCTCACCTAAGATGTAATTATGCTCCTGACAGGGATGGACCTTAGTAATATGGTGCCCTTGGTGGGGACAAAATTTGAGGATCCCCCCCGCCCCACTCCCAGCCCTCATGTCGCCTTCCCAAAGCCAGGGAATTGAGGTGCTGGGCTTGGAAAAGGAGCTGTGACGCTCTGGCAGGGTCCTTGAGTCCTCCTGTCTCCTTCCCAAAGCTGAGCAAATAAATTATTATTATTATTAATAATAATAATAATAATAATAATAATAATAATAATACCCCATCCATCTGGATGGGTTTCCCCAGTCACTCTGAGTGGCTCCCAACAGAATATTAAAAGCACAATAAAACATCAAACATTAAAAACTTCCCTAAACAGGGCTGCCTTCAGATGTCTTTTAAAAGTCAGATACAGTCATACCTCTGGATACAAACGCTGCGTGTTGCGTTCGTCACGGGTTATAAACGCGCCGAACCCGGAGGTACCGGAACTGGTTACTTCCAGGTTTGGCAGTTCGTGCATGTGAAGAAGCGCCAAATCGTGCTGTGTGCATGCACAGAATCGCAGAATCGTGTCGCGCACATGCAGAGACACGGCACTTCAGGATACGTGCTCCTCATGATGCGAACGGGGCTCCGGAACAGATCCCATTCGCAACCAGAGGTACCACTGTAGTTGTTTATTTCCTTGACATCGGATGAGAGGACATTCCACAGGGTGGGCGCCACTACCGAGAAGGGCCTCTGCCTGGTTCCCTGTAACCTCACTTCTTGCACCTTCGTCGCCAGTGAAATATACTCGGAGTTGAGTGTTGATTTCATGCTCTTTATTTCAGCTCATGGTAAACACTGAGTGAGTGCTTTTCCCGAAAACCTCTGGCTATATATACATTATTTACACAATGGGTCCTGTGTGATTGGCTGATTCAACTCCCCTCTTGGAGCCTGATTGGACTGTTCCTGCAGGCCAGTCAGGTTGCTGATTCACTTCTTCCTGGAGCCGGATTGGGCGGCTCCTGCAGACCAATCAGGTTGCTGCCTTCTACCTGCCTATTGTTCTAGGATTCAAGCTCAGTACATAGCAGCCTGGTTCCCTGTAACCTCACTTCTCTCAGGGAGGGAACCGCAGAAGGTCCTCGGTGCTGGACCTCAGTGTCTGAGCTGAACAATGGGGGTGGAGATGCTCCTTCAGGTATACTGGACCGAGGCCGTTCAGGGCTTTAAAGGTCAAAACCAACACTTTGAATTGTGCTCAGAAATGTACTGGGAGCCAATGTAGGTCTTTCAGGACCGGTGTTATATAGTGCTACCTAGGCTTCAAGAAGGAGGGCTCTAGGTCCCTGTCAGGGCCCTCACGCCTCCTTCCTGAAGCAATAGCTTACTAGACTTTGGGACATAGCTGTCAACTTTCGGATTTGAAAATAAGGAATGCCGCGAGGGCGGTGCAATGGCACCAAGTAGCCTCGCCACCCTGCGCTCCAGAGGCTGCGCGCCAACGGGTGAGCGAAAGAGCGAGCGCGTAGATGGCAGGCAGGCTGTCTGTCTGGTTGGGCGTGAGGGTCTGGCTGCACAAGGCATGCAAGCTCCGCCCCCAGTTGGTCTCAGACTCCTTATTGGCAGCCGAGCAACGCAGCTGAGGAGCCTCCCTGGCCGGCAGGGAGGGAGAGGAGCTGCTTCCTTTGAAATCCGTTAAATTTAAGGGATATCAACAATCCAGGATAGCAGCGGGAAACGGCATTGGAATAAAGGGGTTTCCTGCAAAAAAAAGGAGGGTTGACAGCTATGCTTTGGGAAGGAGGCGGGAAGTCGCCCCCTTGGCTCGTCACCCTGAGTTTTGGGCGGCTGGGCCAGGGACACTTGCCTACAGAGGTATGTGATCCCTGGGTGTTTGAACCACTAGGGAATGTGACCCCCAGGCTGAAGCAAGCTACTCAGCAATGGTCCAACTCTTATAAAGGCAACTTCATCCATGATCAGAACTTTTGTCTAGTCACTGCTGGACTATACCAGAAAATATGGCTGGGGCTGATGGCAGTTGAAGAGACAAAGGTACCTCAACCCTGATTTAGATGATACACTGAATTGTGTGAGCAATTCAGTCTGAGAGCAGCAGCAGCATTAGCAGCAGCGAGCTAACTTGTGATTAAAAACCAATATGAGCCTCCTAACCCTAAAATAAACCCTAAGCAGTGGTCCTGATGCTATAGCAGCATCGGAAACACCCATGCTGTTACAAGATTTAATCTCTGCAACAAAAACAAAAAAATCCTACATGAAATATACTCGGAGTCAAGTGTGAATTTCATGCTCTTTATTCAGCTCATAGTAGTAAGGAATGAATCTTTCCCCAAAACGTCTGCTATATATACATTATTTACACAATGGGCCCCACGTGATTGGCTAATTCCGGGCTACTCCTGAAGGCCAATCAGGTTGCTGATTCACTTCATCCAGGAGCCTGATTGGCTGCTCTTGCAGGCCAATCAGGTCACTGATTCACTTCCACCTGGAGCTGGATTGGGTGGCTCCTGCGGACCAATCAGACTGCGGCATTCTGGATCCTATTGTTCTAGGATTCTGCCCAGTACATAACACTACACTTGCACTATATGAAACTTTACTTAACAGGAAAAAATGTGATTTAGAATATGAAAGACAAAAATGGAGTAAAGAGCTAGGAGTACAGATAACAAATGATATATGGGAGACAAGTATAATAGAAAAAGCCTCTATGGATTTAAGACTTATACTTATTCAACAGAAAATAGTATTTAGAATCCACTGGACTCCAGCAAGATTATATCAGAAGAAAATAACAAGTGCAGATAATTGCTGGAGATGTGGGAGTAAAGATGTGAACTTAATACATATGTTGATTAACTGCCCAGCGATCAGACCATTCTGGAGCGAGGTGAGGATATTTATAGCAAAAGCAATAAAAAGAAATGGTTATTTAGGGGAACTGAATTTAATTCTAAATTATATTCCAGAAACTTGGAAGATCTCAAGGGGCCAAAAAAAGTGGTTGTATATATTATATTAGAAGCAAAAAAAAACTTGTTTTCATGAATTGGAAGAGTCGCAAAAAGATTCCACTGAGCATATGGATTGATAATATGGACAGATTAGCTACATACGAAAGAATTGCTTGTCAACGCAAAATAAGAATGGGTAAATACGAAGAAATTTGGAACGAATATCTAAGTGACAAGGCAGATAACAGTGGGAAATAGAGGGGGGAGAGAGTGGTGATAAACAAGGAGTAGGCATAGGGGTATTACTGTATCTAAATTTGTGTTGTCAATTTGTGTTATTATTGTTATTATGGCTTTTTGTTGTCTTTTTAGTTTGGTGTTTGTACTGATTGGGAAAAGTGAAATAATAAAAATAATAATAATAATAATAATAATAATAATAAACTCAGCAGTGGCAAAGCACACTAGTAAAATCTGATTGATCCCTTAAGTCCATACTTCACCTGGAATGATCCGATGCAGAGCTCCAGGGAGAGGCGGACCCCCACGTTGGCATAATCGGGAAGAAAATTGAAGATGATGTAATGTGTCCCAAACAGAGGGATGAGGAGCAGAGTCGACTTACAGAGGCGTCTGGTTTGGGAGGAGAAATCGGGAGAAAAACACGGTCATGGCACCCTGGCTTACAGAAAACGGGCACAAGATGGCACTCCCAGCATCTAAATTGATCTAAAGTGATGGTCAGGGACCGTTGGAATTGAGAAGGAAGGAAATGAGGGGAGCCGCCAAATGGTGGAATTTGAGCCAATGGAAGAGAGAGCAAACGGATCCTACCTTTGTCCCCACCGACTATCTGTTGATGGGAGGCAGCGCTAACAAGGAGGTGCAGCCATTGGCACCTCCTGCGCTGGTTGTAAGTAAAGGGGCAGGTGTATAGCTGTCAACTTTCGGATTTGAAAATAAGGGATTTTTCCGAACTTTCGGATTTGAAAATAAGGGATGCCGCAAGGGCGGTGCAATGCACCAAGTAGCCTCGCCACCCTGCGCTCCAGAGGCTGCGTGTGAAAAGGAGAGCGAAAGAGCGAGCGCATAGACGGCAGGCAGGCTGTCTGTCTGGTTGGGCGTGAGGGTCTGGCTGCACAAGGCATGCAAGCTCCGCCCCCAGTCGGTCTCAGACTCCTTATTGGCAGCTGAGCAACGCAGCTGAGGAGCCTCCCTGGCCGGCAGGGAGGGAGAGGAGCTGCTTCCTTTGAAATCCGGGAAATTTAAGGGATATCAACAATCCAGGATAGCAGCGGGAAACGGCATTGGAAGAAGGGAGTTTCCCACCAAAAAAGGGAGGGTTGACAGCTAAGGGCAGGTGGGGACTGGCTGAGATTGGTGGGCCAGTGCCCCATTCCCTCATACTCTGTGGCCATGGTTCCTGTACATTTGCTGCTGCTTCTTAAAGGAACTCCCTTCCATCCCGAGCTTGCTACCACTCAGGCTGAGGGAGAGGTCTGGAGCAGGACCACACTATTGGCCAAGAGACTAGAAACATTTGGTTACTCCTCTCCTCGATCTGTTTATGCTCCAGTTTTATAACTAAGAAGAAGAGTTTGGATTTGATATTACGCTTTATCACTACCCTAAGGGGTCTCAAAGCGGCTCACATTCTCCTTTCCCTTCCTCCCCCACAACAAACACTCTGTGAGGTGAGTGGAGCTGAGAGACTTCAGAGAAGTGTGACTAGCCCAAGGTCACCCAGCAGCTGCATGTGGAGGAGCGGAGACGCGAACCCAGTTCACCAGATTACGAGTCTACCACTCTTAACCACTACACCACACTGGCTCTCCAGAACTAAGTGCCTGGGTTTGTTTGTTTTTCCTCCTCCCTCCTCCTTCCTTTTGTGCTGTGCCTCTTAGATTGCAAACCTGGGAGCTGACACTTCCTCATTACTGAAATGTACAAGCCACTCCAGGAGCCTTTTTAGCCAAAGAGTAGGGTTTTTTTTTTTTTAATGCCTGAAATAAATAAAATAATACATAAACCATCATTCCCATCGTGTGACACCCCACGCCAGATGTTCTAGAATTAAGGAATGAATTACATTTCCCCCATTCCAAATTCATATGAACCTCAGATCTTTCTCTAAGCCCTTTGCTCAAAAATATGTTCACAGTATGCAGCTTGCCAGCATTTCTTCATGCTGGCTGGTTCCGCTCAATTCACCTGTACTGAGATGAGTTGTTGAAACTGATTTGTCCTGGATCCAGTTTTTTCAGCAGGATTCTGATGATGTTGATAAAAAGAATGAAGTTGACCTGTCCCAGATGTAGCGAGGAGAGATGGGAAGAGGGAAGAAGAGAGCACAGTTAAGGTTAACAGACAAAGAATGTTTTTGATTGATTGATTGATTGGCCACCCTTCACCAGATTTAAAATATATCCTCCAAAATGTTCTGGATGGAGTAATGATCTTGACACTGAGGGTCTGCTTTGCGGGAATGGGGAAGAATATTCAAATCATATTCTGGAAAACACACGTTTTCTTTCTTTCTTTCTTTCTTTCTTTCTTTCTTTCTTTCTTTCTTTCTTTCTTTCTTTCTTTCTTTCTTTTCTTTTTAAATATATTTATTGATACTTGCCCAAAGCTATACAAAAGTTCATACCCTATACAAGCACTGTCTTTTTCTATGGGAGTTAAAAAGAAAGAACATTCTCAGAAAACCCTTTTCTGAGAAGGTAATAAACATAGCTGTCAACCCTCCCTTTTTTGGCGGGAAACTCCCTTATTCCAATGTCGTTTCCCACTACTATCCCGGATTGTTGATATCCCTTCAATTTCCCGGATTTCAAAGGAAGCAGCTCCTCTCCCTCCCTGCCGGCCAGGGAGGCTCCTCAGCTGCGTTGCTCGGCTGCCAATAAGGAGTCTGAGACCGACTGGGGGCGGAGCTTGCATGCCTTGTGCAGCCAGACCCTCACGCCCAACCAGACAGCCAGCCTGCCTGCCGTCTACGCGCTCGCTCTTTCGCTCACCCGTTGGCGCGCAGCCTCTGGAGCGCAGGGTGGAGAGGCTACTTGGTGCCATTGCACCGCCCTCGCGGCATCCCTTATTTTCAAATCCGAAAGTTCGGAAAAATCCCTTATTTTCAAATCCGAAAGTTGACAGCTATGGTAATAAACCAGAACATTAACAACAACAACAACAACAACCACCACCAAATAACCACTGCAGTAAGCAAGATTTTAAAAGGTCTTGATCAACAGACTGGGATGAAGTGTTAGCAGTCTTTGAACTCTCTCTCTCTCTCTCTCTCTCTCTCTCTCTCTCTCTCTCTCTCTTTAACACACAGACAGACAGACAGACACACACAGTTTTGAAAGCCAGAACTTTCCACCATCCAAGTGTACAAAAATGCAAATAGGATACATACCCCGACAGAAAAGATAATGGGTCCTTTGATTAACCACCAGTAAGGAGAGCCTTGGTTTGCATCCCAGCAGCTGGAAAGAGCATGCAATGGTTAATGCAAATGAATGGATGGTCTTTTCTGAATATTGTTTGATTGAATTATTTATCCTTCCTCTTGTGTCTCCCTCTCAGTCAGTATGTATTGGTGGAGTGGGGGGGGTCCATTCTTAACAGGGCCGGCCCTACTGTTTTACAGAGACAGCTGCCTCGGGTGACAGATGTTGGCAGGGGGCAGGGAGGAGGCGGCACTCAAATATGGGAAGACAGTTCTTGTATGTGCAACACAGCCGACCTGTGGCACCTTCTAAACAAGGCAGTCTTCAATTTGCTTTGTCTCATTTTTGCATTTCTTTTGTTTAAAAAGTCCTCCCCCAAAATTTGCCAGCATTTTACTGTGCGTTTTTACACACTGTTTTGCCCAAATCAGGGGTGTCCCTGGAAAATAGGGACACTTGGAGGGTCGAGAAATGCCTGTTTGGCCTTTACATGAGCAATAATGATCTTCCAGGCAATTTTGGGATTTCTGTGTGCATTAAGCATCAACCCGACACTAATCCGACCACTTTAAGCCTGCACAGCTTGTGATACGCACATACTACAATCCAAACACAGGCCAACAGCCACCACTTGCCACGTTTGCCATAGCAGGCTGACCACCAAAACGGAGATGAGCATCGCCAGTGTGAGTCACCACGCATGGCTCATAGATCCATAGCTCAGTGGGCCAGTATTTCTAGAAGCCTGGGTTACTTTCTTGTCTCCTGTGCCCCTCCCCCTCCCCTCATTTTTATGAATCTGAACATAGGACGTGACTCACGAAATGTCTTCGAAATGCACCTTGACTAATATCCACAGTATGGTAAAAAATGTCGGAACACCTGTAGGATCAAAAACAGAGGACACGGTGATTTTTATGGATGCAGTCAACCCGCATCGTTTTCCAAAACCGACCACCTACTTGTTAAGGGGACAGATCCTTGATCTGTATCTCTTGAGCAGGTGTGATGAACCTTTGGCTCTCCAAATGTTGCTGTACTACAACTCCCATCGTCCCAGGCCATGCTTGTTGGGGACTGTCAGATTCTCTTACCGGTTGTTCAATAGTAAGACCAAGTCATCTTGTCTTTAAGTCTCTTTATTTTGTGCAAAACTATTTACAGTGCAGAGTTCAGTTTATCATGTCTGCTCAGTCACTAGCAGAATCCGGAAGTGCCTCCCTCCTGTTTTGGCACCAACACCAAAGCCTCGGCATCCTGAATTGCCGCCTTCTCCTCCTACGTGAGATAGGCGCCGGAACTGACGCCTCCCCCTCCGAGCAAATCTGCTGGGTGGTGCCAGGTCTCCCATCAACCCCCTGGACACCTGGCACTCCCTGGCTCCCAGCCACTAACTGCTCCTCCCCCGAAGAGGGGCTGCCAGATTCACTCGAAGATGAATCTGTCATTAACACAGGCTGCGGGTCCCTGTATGCACTCAGAGCCGGACTGGCAGGGGTGGGCAGATCCCTGACAGGGGCTGATGGGAGTTGTAGTCTAGCAACATTCAGACAGCGGAGGAGCATATGCCCATGCTGCCCAGGGCAGGCACGCTCCCAAGGGAGGCATGGCGCAGAGGGCGCCCTCTCATGCACGGGATAGCCACTTGGGTGCCCGGAGTGCCCTGCAGCCGGGGGCGGAGCGAGCCGCTCACAGGGGCGGAGTGAGCCGCCCATGGCAGACATTTGGCACCCCGCCTGCCCGCAACTCCCAAGCCTCCCCCAACCTGTCAAAATGAAGGGGGAAGAGGGGAATGCCACCAGCAATGCGGCTCAGCTCCCTCCTTACCCCGACGGCTTGGGGTAGGCTTGGGAGTCACGGACGGGCGGTGTGCTGAATGTCGCCCCTCTCAGTGAGGGCACCTGGGGCAGACCGCCCCCACCGTTCCCCTTTCTATGCCCCTGCATCCAGAAAGCCAAAGGGTTTCCTCACACCTGCTCTAAGCAATGGTGTTGTGGTGGAGACAACATGCCGAACGGATTAAGTTCAACAACCAAGGTACCACTGTGTTTTTGATGTCATGCAAACAGCCTGTCTGCTTGCCCATTTCTGCATCTGATTAACTTGTGATCAAATTGTTAATAAGTGGTGAAGGGGGTGCTGTAAGCCGGGGGTGGGGAACCTCTTCCAGCCTGAGGGCCACATTCTCTTCTGGGCAACCTTTCGAGGGCCACATGCCAGCGCTGGGCAGGGGGACAGAGGCAAACGTGTGCAGAGGAAGAAATGTGGATTTTAGCTCTGTTCAGTCCGCTTCTTTCTACACACAAACACACAAATCGCTCTCTATCCTCTAGGGAAGCAAGAGGCAGGATCAGAGTTCAAGGACAAATTCCAGCCAGGCAAAAGCACTTGGGGGCGAAGCAGAGTTAGTGAGGGGAGTGGCCTGGAGAAACGTCTAGGGGCCAGACTTGGGGTGGCTTGGAGAGCAACATTTGGCTCCCCAGCCTGAAGTCCACCACTGCTGCAAGTCCTCCTCACTTACCCCAGCCAAACAGCATGAGCCACCAGTAATATTTTCTTCCATGGGGAAAGGAGGACAGCAGCAGGCAGTTGAGGTAGAGAGCTTCCACCAGCAGCCACATGAAGTTAGCCATTGTGAAATATTGACAGAAAACCACCGAGATCTTGCATTCGGTCTACAGAACACAGAAAGTGAAACTTCAATGAACACCTTCATTTGCAGGGCATTGCTTTGGTTTGTGTGTGTGTGTGTGTGTGTAGCTGATATTATTATTACTATTATTTTTTAAATTTGCATACTGCCCTTCATCGAAGATCTCATGGCAGTTCACAGCATAGAAATACAAAACAGAAACACAAAAGACGTAAAATGAACAAAAACAAAGCAAACCCAGAACCCTTCTATAGGTGTCCCGACGGCACAAACTATAGGCTCCCATGTTGCACAAACTACCCCTGAAACTCAGGGGAGCTTCAGAAGAAAGTTATGGAGAGGGTTGAAACGTTCATTAGAATCTGAAAGCAAAGGAAAAAACCTCCAGGTGTTGTGCACTACAACTCCCATGATCCATGGCCATTGTCCGTGCTTGCTGGGGCTGATGGCAGTTGGAGTACAACATTTGGACACAGGTTCCTCAGCCCAATTCTAACAGCATCCATGTGCAGGATTTGTAGATTTGGGGCATATCAGTTTCTCATTTTTCAAATTCTCCACATTTTGCAGCAATTTGTGAATTTTAATTTTAAAAGATTCATCAGCCTAACCTTACTGTATGCGTGTGAAACATGGACCACTTATAAACCCCATCTTCAACTCCTTGAAAGATTCCATCAACGGTATCTCTAATAAATTTTATACATCACTTGGGAAGACAGGCAAACTAATGCCAGTGTACTGGAAGAAGCAAAGATCACCCTTGTTGAAGCAATGATTCTTCAACATCAACTCCGTTGGACTGGCCATGTTGTACAGATGCCTGATTATCATCTTCCAAAGGAACTACTCTATTCCGAACTTAAAAATGGAAAGCGTAATGCTGGTGGTCAACAAAATAGGTTTAGAGACAGTCTCAAGGCAAATCTTTAAAAATGTAGTATAAACACCGACAATTGGGAAACACTGGCCTGCGAGCGCTCCAGTTGGAGAACAGCCTTTACCAAAGGTGTCATGGGCTTTGAAGACACTCGAACTCAGGACGCAAGGGAGAAATGTGCTAAGAGGAAGGCACGCTTGGCAGACCCTCACCGTGATCAACTCCCGCCGAGAAACCTATGCCCCCACTGTGGAAGGACGTGTGGATCCAGAACTGGCCTCCACAGTCACTTATGGACTCATTGTTAAGTCCATATTCATAGAAGACAATCTTACTTGGCTATGAGGGATCACCGAAGAAGAAGAAGAAGAAGATGATGATGAAGAAGATGAAGAAGAAGAAGAAGAAGAAGAAGAAGAAGAAGAGTGCAATTTTCTTTCACCAATGTACACGTTTCCACAAGCAGTTTCCCCTAACATAATGCATTTTGTATGTTATTTTTACTAATAAGTTCCATTTTTGTGTTTGCTTCCTCCCAGTGCTATTTTTCTAAATAAAGAAGTGCCAGAACTCACCATGTACTCCTCCCTTGTTCTCTTAGAACGCCAATGGTGCCCAACCTGAGAGGTGCTGGAACAGAGCTCTGGTGAGTTCCAGCTGAAAAAAAGCCTTACTTCCCCTGATATGTGCATTTTTGTAAACCTTGTTTGCAGTTGGAGGCAGCAAAGCTTCTAAATTTGCTGGAACCCAAAAGAGGTGAGGACTGTTTGTGGGTTCCCACTGGCATCTGGTGAGAACAGGATGCCGGACTAGACGGGACACTGGCCTAATCCTGCAGACTCTTATGTTTGGAGAACTACATCACAAAATTCAGGTAAGTGTGAATTTTGAAAACTAACTGTGTTTCGGTTTGCATATTATCACCATCATTATCGTTATTATTACATTTATACTCCAACTTTTCCCCAGACAGGGACTCAAAGTGATTTCTCGCAGAGAGATCCCGTTGCGGGGCGGGCATGAAGGCATTTCTTGTTTGGGTTTTTGACCCTTGGGTCTACGCAGCTTCCAGGACCTGCCTGTTGTAGGGCAGAATTTTATGTTGCAATTTAAGGACAGCCCAGCGTCCTTATATTGGATCCCCATGCGGATCTCCTGTCACTCGTTTAGAGCTACGGATCTCCCACCCCCCCTTCCCTGGTATAGGCGTACGTTGGCCTTGCTGTGCCGGGTAGGGGTCGCCTCCCCTTGAGAGGGGCCTGGTAGGAATTTTGTCCATTTGGCAGATTGGCCGAGCCACGTGGTTTTTGCCTACCATACAGCAAATAGTCACAACTTGTAAGGTTGGCGGTTAGGCATTGGTTCCGTGATTGGGTGGGCGTTTTCCCACCAAAGTGGTGTGAGTTATGGGAATTCCGCAAAGGAATCCGGGGGCTCAACTTTGCTGTCCAAACCCTGGCGGGTGCAGGGCCATGCAGGAGTCCCTGTGGACCCCTGGAGAGGGGGGACACGTCAAATCCGGTCCTGCTAACTCTCTTCAGTTAATGGTCTCCCATCGCTGACAAGTGGTCAGCTCTGTCCCGCTGCGACAGCTAGTCTTGCTGCTGACTGGAGTCAGCTCTGTCCCGATTGGACAGTTGGTGTGCTGACTAGGGTCAGCTCTGTCCCTTGGACAGTTGAACCAATGCCTACGCAACCACTCACTTGATTTGTAATTAAATAAAGTTGTGGCCAAAATAGAGCCAAAAACCCAAACCAAAATTAATGTCTCCGGTGTGAATCTATTGGGTGAAATGACTGGTGCCCTGCGCCCGCAAGTAGGTTTACAGATTAAAGGATGAGAACAGCT
This sequence comes from Darevskia armeniaca, assembly GCA_034641395.1. Lineage (NCBI taxonomy): Eukaryota > Metazoa > Chordata > Lepidosauria > Squamata > Lacertidae > Darevskia > Darevskia armeniaca. The sequence continues at coordinate 485,083 of JAWWNF010000904.1, forward strand.
AAAAACAAAATGTTTTGGAAAACGCTGATTTGATAGATTCAGCATTAAAAAAGGTAAAGGTACCCCTGACCGTTAGATCCAGTCGCGGACGACTCTGAGGTTGCGGCGCTCATCTCGCTCTTAGGCCGAGGGAGCCGGCGTTTGTTTGCAGACAGCTTCCGGGTCATGTGGCCAGCATGACTAAGCCGCTTCTGGCAAAACCAGAGCAGCACAGGGAAACGCCGTTTACCTTGCCGGCGGAGCAATACCTATTTATCTACTTGCACTGGCATGCTTTCGAACTGCTAGGTTGGCAGGAGCAGGGACCGAGCAACGGGAGCTCACCCCGTCGCATTAAATTTGCATTTGATTCAGCATTAAATGAGTGCTAAGTTCCTCTTTTCCTCCCATCCCTCTCAGGGACTGGTTAGACACAGAGGAATGGTGGAGAGTCAGGGACCTTCAGTCTCGGCAACTGACTCATGAAACTGAGCTGCTGTGCTCATAAGGCCTGACACCCAGCCAAGGCTGTGAAGATTGTATTCTTGTTAATGAAAAGTTAACTCCAACTTTGAATGGTGTGATCTACTGCCGGCTCACTCTGTGACAGACCCTGTCTCCAGCTGAAAGCATAATGCCAGATTACATGGAGCTTTGTTCTGCTAGAGGAGGAGGAGGAGGAGGAGGAGGAGGAGGAGGAGGACGACTTTGGATTTGATATCCCGCTTTATCACTACCCGAAGGAGTCTCAAAGAGGCTCACATTCTCCTTTCCCTTCCTCCCCCACAACAAACACTCTGTGAGGTGAGTGGGGCTGAGAGACTTCAAAGAAGTGTGACTAGCCCAAGGTCACCCAGCAGCTGCATGTGGAGGAGCGGAGACGCGAACCTGGTTCACCAGATTATTAGTCTACCGCTCTTAACCACTACACCACAGAGCCAGGCAGTTGGTGTCCCACCCCCCACCCCTTTTAAGGTTCTTTCGAAGGTTTCCAGGCTATAGTTTGTGCTTTAGTAGAAGGAGCAAGCAGAAAAAAGCGGCCCTGGTACCCATGTGGTCATGACACACACAGATGAAAAACAGAGATAAAAGCAAGTCACACTTTTTTACACCTTACCGTGGAAAAGCTGCAATAGTCAACATCTTCTGTTTTGAAAAGAACCTCATCCTTGACAAAGACAGCAATGGTCTTCAGGATGAAGGTGAAAAAGAGATGGACATGGATGTAGTTTCTGGGGCAACGGAGCCTCCTGCAGGAGCAGAACATGGAAGCATAAGAGGCAGAAGCTAAGAGACTGACAGTGTCAATCCTATACTTGTCTACCTAGTAAACTTAAGTAGTAGTAACAGTAATCATCATCGTCATCATAATTTTATTATTTGTACCCTGGGTTGCCCCAGTCATTCTGGACAGCTTCCAACGCATATAAAAACACCAAACATTAAAAACTTCCTGAGACTGGGCTGCCTTCAGATGTCTACTAAAAGGTGTATAGCTCCTTGACATCTGATGGAAGGGCGTTCCACAGGGAGGGTGCCACTACCGAGAAGGCCCTCTGCCTGGTTCCCTGTAAGCTCACTTCTCGCAGGGAGGGAACCACCAGCTGGACCTCAGTGTCTGGGCTAAACGACAGGGGTGGAGACGGTCCTTCAGGTATACTGGGACAGAGACCATTGAGGATTTTAAAGGTCAGCACCAACACTTTGCTCGGAAACATACTGGGAGCCAATGTAGATCCTTTAGGACCGGTGTTATGTGGTTCTGACAGCCATTTGCTGTCACCAGTCTAGCTGATGTAATAAAAGATAGCTCAATGTTCAGGCAGGAATAAAATCCCTTTGGAGGAAGGGATTCTCCTAAAGGCATATACCTCTCGTGGTTCCCCCCATCCCTCGGCACAGCATGCTACCTGTCAGGTTCCCATGAACATACCTGAATGAGATTAGGACCATGATGGCCATGGCAAGGGAGGTGGTGGAGATGCTGTAGCCCACAGTGTAGATGGTTTTGACGGTTGTCAGGTAGGAGTGCTGAAATGGAAAGAAAACAAGGGCATTGGCAGGCTGGATCTTATTACGGAAAAGAATTGGATAGCCATTACTGAACGAGCCAAAAATATTGAACCATTTGAAAGACGCTGTACTGGAGGACGATTTGGAGGTAACGTTGAACTATCTCCTGCAAAACAATAACAATAACAATAACAATGACAATGACAATGACAATGACAATGACAATGACTGACAATAAAACAAATTTTTATTTATACCCTGCCCTTTCCGGTCCAAAAACCGGGCTCAGGGCGACTAACAACAAATACAAGACAACAATTACCGGTAAAAACAACTTTAAAAACCGCTAAAAACAGCATAAAAAACTAACATCAGTGGGATCACCAGGACTAACTGGCCAAGTTAGTCTTGCTAGGCCAGTAGGGAGACCAGGGAAAAATTTTAATGTGGCGACCCAGAAGGGTTTCTTCAGAAAAAAGGGAAGGGGAAAAAGGAATAGGGGATCAGGCTAGATTGAAGGCCAGGAGGAATAACTCTGTCTTATGGGCCCTGCGGAAGGAGGTCAGGTCCCGTAGGGCCCTAGTCTCATGGGGCAGAGCATTCCACCAGGACAGAGCCAACACTGAGAAAGCCCTGGCCCTTGTGGAGGATAATCTGGCTTCTTTGGGGCCCGGGGCCCTTAAGCTATTGTTATTCATGGACCTTAAGGTCCTCTGTGGGGCATACCAGGAGAGGCAGTCCCGTAAGTATGAGGGTCCTAAAATAAAAATGGCTAAATCATGGGGGGGGCAGACAGCCACCAGCAGCAGCCCCAGTCTCAGAATGGTTTGAAAGAATCTGAGATATTGTAAAGTCGATTGAATCCATGTCCTACAACAGAGCAACGAATGTACAAAGAGATTCTTGCAAAGAGGGGCACCATCAGTTATTATCTGGGAGGATAAATGCCCTATTGTCTGTTATGCAATCGTCTGAGAACCTCACTGGCTTGGCTGCATTTGAACGTCAGTGTGGGAACAAACGACACCGCAAGCCATAGCCTCCAGAAGATCAAAAGTGATTATGAGGCTCTGGGCAGGAAGCTGAAGCAATTAAATGCACAAATTGTCATCTCATCTGTCCTCCCAGTTGAACGCCGTGGCCCAGGAAGAGAGGGGAAAATAGGAGAAGTGAACAACTGGCTTCGCAAATGGTGCCGGCAGGAACGGTTTGGATTCTTAGATCACGGTCTGCAGTTTCTTGAAGATGGACTTCTGGCAAGTGATGGGCTGCACCTCACAAGGGTTGGGAGGAATGTTTTTGCCAACAATCTCAAAAACCTCATCAGGAGGGCTTTAAACTGACTTATGTGGGGGAGGGAGACAGTGGTCCTGAAGGTAGGAGTCGATCAAATGCTGAAGATGATCATCCAAAAGTCAAGGACCAAATGGAGCAAAGAGCACACAGACCTAGTGGTGGGAGGAAAAAATCCTTAAGTAGGAGACTAGGGGGAATGATCAATGGTTTTCAATGTCTGTATACAAATGCACAGAGCATGGGAAATAAACAAGATGAACTTGAGCTCTTGGTACAGCAAACTAAATACGACATAATAGGCATCACTGAAACCTGGTGGGATGAGTCTCATGATTGGAATGTAGTAATAGAGGGATACAATCTATTTCAGAGAAATAGACCAAACAGGAAAGGAGGAGGAGTGGCGTTATATGTCAGGGATGTGTATACCTGTGAAGAGATCCATGATTTAAAACTTCAAAGCCAAATTGAGAGTATCTGGGTCAAAATTAAGGGAGAGAAAAATAACAGTGATCTCATTGTGGGAGTTTACTATAGACCCCCAAGCCAAACTGAGGACATAGATGATGCCTTCCTGGAACAGATGACCAAGCATTCAAAAGGAAATGAGATAGTAGTAATGGGGGATTTCAACTATCCTGATATTTGTTGGATGTCAAACTCAGCCAAGAGCATAAGGTCGAACAGATTCCTCACTGGCCTTGCAGACAATTTCATTGTCCAGAAAGTGGGAGAAGCAACAAGAGGATCAGCCATTTTAGATCTGGTCCTAACCAATAGTGATGACCTGGTTAGTAGGGTAGAAGTGGCAGGATCATTAGGTGGGAGTGATCATGCTCTTCTGGAGTTTATTATACATCAGAAAGGAGCAACCAAGCATACTAAGACTCAAATTCTAGACTTTAAGAAAGCCGACTTCAGAAAACTTAGGGAAATGCTGGGTATGATCCCATGGTCAGTAATACTAAAAGGGAAGGGAGTTCATGATGGATGGGAGTTTGTTAAAAGGGAGATATTAAAAGCACAACTTCAAGCAGTACCAATGCGACGAAAACATGGAAGGTGTCTAAAGAAGCCAGGGTGGCTATCTAAAGAACTTTTAACTGAGTTAAGATTTAAAAGGGATATGTACAAGAAATGGAAAAAGGGGGAAACCACCAGAGAGGAATTCAAACAAATAGCCAGCACATGTAGAGACAAAGTCAGAAAAGCTAAAGCACAGAATGAACTCAGGCTTGCTAGAGAGGTTAAAAGCAATAAAAAGAGTTTTTATGGGTATGTCCGTAGCAAAAGGAAGAACAAGGAAACAGTGGGGTCACTTAGAGGAGAAGAAGGTGAAATGCGAACAGGGGACGCAGAAAGGGCAGAACTCCTCAATACCTTCTTTGCCTCAGTCTTCTCCAAAAAAGAAAACAATGCCCGACCTGAAGAATATGGAGCAGATGATTCAGCAGGGGAAACACAGCCCAGAATAAGTAAGGAGGTAGTACAAGAACACTTGGCTAGTTTAGATGTATTCAAGTCTCCAGGGCCAGATGAACTACATCCCAGAGTATTAAAAGAACTGGCAGAGGTGATTTCAGAACCACTGGCAGTAATTTTTGAGAATTCCTGGAAAACAGGTGAAGTCCCAGCAGACTGGAGGAGGGCAAATGTTGTCCCTATTTTCAAAAAGGAGAAAAGAGAGGACCCAAACAATTATCGCCCAGTCAGCCTGACATCAATACCAGGAAAGATTCTAGAGCAGATCATTAAGCAAACGGTCTGTGAGCACCTAGAAAGGAACGCTGTGATCACTAAAAGTCAGCATGGGTTTCTGAAAAATAAGTCATGTCAGACTAATCTGATCTCATTTTTTGACAGAATTACAAGCCTGGTAGACGAAGGGAACACTGTGGATGTAGCCTATCTTGATTTCAGCAAGGCCTTTGACAAGGTGCCCCATGATATTCTTGTAAAGAAGCTGGTAAAATGTGGGCTAGACAATGCTACCATTCAGTGGATTTGTAACTGGCTGACTGACCGAACCCAAAGGGTGCTCATCAATGGCTCCTCTTCATCCTGGAGAGAAGTGACTAGTGGGGTGCCACAGGGTTCTGTCTTGGGCCCAGTCTTATTCAACATCTTTATCAATGACTTGGATGATGGGCTTGAGGGCATCCTGATCAAGTTTGCAGATGACACCAAATTGGGAGGGGTGGCTAATACCCCAGAGGACAGGATCACACTTCAAAATGACCTTAACAGATTAGAGAACTGGGCCAAGGCAAACAGGATGTATTTTAACAGTGAGAAATGTAAAGTACTACACTTGGGCAAAAAAAATGAAAGGCACAAATACAGGATGGGTGATACCTGGCTTGAGAGCAGTACAAGTGAAAAGGATCTAGGAGTCTTGGTAGACCACAAACTTGACATGAGTCAACAGTGTGATGCAGCAGCTAAAAAAGCCAATGCAATTCTGGGCTGCATCAATAGGAGTATAGCATCTAGATCAAGGGAAGTAATAGTACCACTGTATTCCGCTCTGGTCAGACCTCACCTGGAATACTGTGTCCAGTTCTGGGCACCACAGTTCAAGAAGGATATTGACAAGCTGGAACGTGTCCAGAGGAGGGCAACCAAAATGGTCAAAGGCCTGGAAACGATGCCTTATGAGGAACGGCTTAGGGAGCTGGGTATGTTTAGCCTGGAGAAGAGAAGGTTAAGGGGTGATATGATAGCCATGTTCAAATATATAAAAGGATGCCATATAGAGGAGGGAGAAAGGTTGTTTTCTGCTGCTCCAGAGAAGCGGACACGGAGCAATGGATTCAAACTACAAGAAAGAAGATTCCACCTAAACATTAGGAAGAATTTCTTGACAGTAAGAGCTGTTCGACAGTGGAATTTGCTGCCAAGGAGTGTGGTGGAGTCTCCTTCTTTGGAGGTCTTTAAGCAGAAGCTTGACAGCCACCTGTCAGGAATGCTTTGATGGTGTTTCCTGCTTGGCAGGGGGTTGGACTGGATGGCCCTTGTGGTCTCTTCCAACTCTATGATTCTATGATTCTATGATTCAGTTTCATGTGGATATCTGTTTGGACATCTGGAGGCCGTACGTTAACTTATATGTTTGACTTAAGGTATATGTCTCGGTAGGGAGCGGGTGGCACTGTGGTCTAAACCTCTTGGGTTTGCTGATCGGAAGGTTGGTGGTTCGAATCCACACAATGGGGTGAGCTCCCGTTGCTCGGTCCCAGCTCCTGCCAACCTAGCAGTTCGAAAGCACACCAGTGCAAGTAGATAAATAGATACCACTGCGGCGGGAAGGTTAACTGCATTTCCGCACGCTCTGGTTTCCGTTGCACCATAAATGGTTTAGTCCTGCTGGCCACATGACCCGGAAAGCTGTCTGTGGACAAACACCAGCTCCCTCGGCCTGAAAGCGAGATGAGCGCCGCATCCCCATAGTTGCCTTTGACTGGACTTAACCGTCCAGGGGTCCTTTACCTTTACTCGGTAGTGGCGCCCGCCCTGTGGAACGCCCTCCCTTCAGATGTCAAAGAGAACAACAACTACCAGACCTTTAGAAGACATCTGAAGGCAGCCCTGTTTAGGGAGGCTTTTAATGTTTAATAGATTACTGTATTTTAATGTTCTTTTGGAAGCCGCCCAGAGTGGCTGGGGAGACCCAGCCAGATGGGCGGGGTATAAATAATAAATTATTATTATTATTATTATACTTACAAGTATTGGTGGCTTCTGTGCCCACTGATGGTGGGGTTTTGTTATTTCTTATTTGTTTAATGCGTTTCTATTCAACTCTTAAGCCAGGAACGTTCCCACGGTGACTTACATCCATCCAATTAAAGCAGGACAGCCCCTGCCCACAGGCTTACAATCAGAAGAAACACGACAAACTGGTCTCCCAGGGTAAGAGGCTGGGAGGAGAAAGTACCAGGTGAGAGCTGGGAGGAGCGACTAAGAATTACTTTCAAGAGAGGACTCCATATCGCACTTATTTTGTTTGAATTTTCGTAACCACTGTTTTATTGTATTATGGAGAACTTTAATAAAAATAGAATTACCAAAGAAACACGACAACACAAGGGGAAAGGGGAACGGGAGGGGTGGAGAATGAAAACTCAGATACCAATTCTTAAACAGTTATTATTAGTATTATTTGTAAATTATTTCTCTCTCTCTCTCTCTCTCTCTCTCTCTCTCTCACACACACACACACACACACACACGTTTCTTTCCCCTTCTCTTTCTTTTTGCTAACTTTGTAAGTTTGCTTTTTTTTTTACAGAAAGAAAATAAATGCTTTTAAATGACTAACAATTCTCTGTGGGCTTTAGCTGCTGTTCCAAAACACTAACCGCTTCCCGTTGCATTGAAATATTGCAAACTGAAAGCAGATTTGAGGCTTAATGGTCAATTATAAGCAAATGGCAGACAATAATAACACGTGTGAGCCACAACAATAATTCAGATTTCCATTCTACTGCTTGGAAAAAGATGTGCACTTTTGAACAAGGAACACAGTGTGCCTTTCAGACCACTGTGGATACCGTAATCTTTCCTTTGTGGTTGTTTGTTTGTTTATTGCCGCCATCCCACTCTTTGGCCCCAGAGGGTTTCCAGCAAACAATTAAATATTGAAACTACTAGGTTAAAAAAAACCCAAAAACAACAACCCACATGGACAGAGCATATAATTATAAAATAGTGGAACAGTAAAAACAAATATCATCGAATCATAGAATTGTAGAGTTGTAGAGTTGGAAGGGACCATGCAGGTCATCTAATCAAACTCCCTGCAATGCAGGAATTTTTTGCCCAACGTGGGGCTCGAACAAACAATTCTCATGATATAAACAAATGAACAATCTGAGCCAAGCAAGAATAAGCTCCTGAAATGGTCCAGGTATAGATTCCAACAAATCTTCAGAAATATTGTGTGCTCTACACTGAACAACTAAATGGTTTTGAACCTCAACATCCCTCCCTGCAGCCTGCTTCGAAAATAGCAATTGTTAGAGATACTTTTTTAGTCTTCGAAACCTCGGAGGAGGCAGGAACACCACTGAGCTCATAAACTAGAAGCCTTGGAGCCAACTGTCTCAGCATCAGCAAGCGCCAGGGGGTCCCCAAGAGGGTTGCTAAGCAACGGGGCTTTCCTTTCCAAACAGAGCTCTGCCACTATTACTTTGGAGCAAGTGTGTACGAGTGGCCCAAACCTCTGAAGAGAAGCGGGAGATGGGCACATTAAAGATATAAAAGAGGCATGAAAGCCAGTCTTCCACAGGACAGGAAAGGGGTGGTGCTTTGTTCAACAAAAATATAAAACATGGCTGGGGAAACAGGTGTCACACCAACCCCAGCTCATGTGGATGATGGTCAAGGATGATAAAACCTGCAATATCTGGATGGCAACAGCTTCCCAACCCTGGTACAAAGTGGCCCAGACTTTGTGGGATGTAACATCACTGGAGCAGTCAAATACAGCATTTCCTGTTTGCCCAGAGTGGACACAATGGGGAGTGTTGCTCCAGCCAGGAGGACTCCCTGTCTCACCTGGTCCCTGTGTATGACCAGGTAGGTGGGCGTGACCCTGGCAGACCCTACAAAAGGGCCAGTCACGCAGCCATCTTCCCTTCTCCCTTCTCTCTCTTGACCCTTCTTGATGTCAGCCAGCAGCACACGGGCTCATTCCCCACATGGGATGAACCCACACTCTCTTCTGTAACTACAAGCTAAATCCTGCCTTCGGGGGGTCATACTGTGAACTGAATGTAAGTAAACTTCTTATTACTTTTAAAAGAATACTGTTGTGTCATTACTGTTCTTAAGAGGGAATTAAAGGGAATTTACCAGGAACAAATCCAATCTGGACAAGCCAGACTGGATTGCTTAACTCGAGAGATTCTAACGAAACTACCAACTAGCTTCCTGCGATGTACAGGGAATGTGCTCTGCTACTAGCTCACTGGCGTGAGTGAGGAAGGATAATATTTAATCAATATATCCTCTCCTACTATCCACAACATTCCCACAGACTTGAGGTTGCTAGAGCTGGGAATGGTTCACACCAGCAAGGCCTTTGATGTTTACAACAGAGCAGAACAGGGAGCTGTCCGCTTTTTCCTTGACACCAGTGGTGCTGAAGCTGAGCAGTAGCCCTTGTAGGGCAGCTCAGAATATGTTGGACTGAAAAAATGAACCTATGCTGCCAATACTCGTGGTAGACCGGTATAATGTAAGCAACACATAAGCGGCGCACTGAAAGCTATCAAACCATTTCATGTTCTTAATGTTTGACTACCCAGAATATGTTGGAGGCTTGGACCAGAGGCCTGGGTTAGGGATAAGGCAGGATGGTGCCATTCTAGACTATTGTGAGAGCCAGTGTGGTGTAGTGGTTAAGAGCGGGAGACTCGTAATCTGGTGAACCGGGTTCGCGTCTCCGCTCCTCCACATGCAGCTGCTGGGTGACCTTGGGCTAGTCACACTTCTCTGAAGTCTCTCAGCCCCACTCACCTCACAGAGTGTTTGTTGTGGGGGAGGAAGGGAAAGGAGAATGTGAGCCGCTTTGAGACTCCTTAGGGGGATATCAAAGCGGGATATCAAAGCCAAACTCTTCTTCTTGACTCAGAAGCCAAACTGAACACTCCTTTTGAATGGTAGCAATTTAATGCCAAAGCAATGTAGTGGCTAGATCAGGAAAGGGAGACTTATGGACCTCCATATGAACTTGGGCTTCAACTCTCAACAGGCCTAGCCAGCATACCCAGTAATCAGGGATAATGGGAGTCCAACAGCACTGGGAGAGCTTCAGAGTCACACTCAACTATGAACCCAAGCCAATTTCTCTCTCTCTCTCTCTCTCTCTCTCTCTCTCTCTCTCTCTCTCTCTCTCTCTCTCTCCTCCCTCCCTTCCTCCCTCCCTCTCTCTTTCAAACCATGTACACCACTCTGAACTAGGGGGATAAATTTGGTTCAGTTCACATTTAACTCAGAACTGACCAAATCCACACTTTCAAAAAGCAATATGTGGACCAAAATTCAGCCATCCTTCAAAATTTACATTTCTTGGAATTTTGTAATGTCGTTCTCCTGCCAAGTACTGTGTACAAGAATGCATATAACACACACACAAAACCATCATATTATGGAAAATTCCATATTATGGAAAATTGTTTGAAAAACAAAAGTGTATATCAGAAAGTGACACTAAAATCTGACCGGTTTTGATGAAAATAAATTGCATACAGGTGTGGAAATGTGGAGAACAGAACCTGAGGCTTGAAAGAAGAGAAACAGGAAATTATCACACTCACCGAACCCTATTCTGAAATTCTTGGAAGAAATGGGGGGATGTAAGAAATACGTTCCCCTTCCTGGATCACTGCCTTGTCGTGGCGAAGGGGCTTGAATAACTCCAAGAAGCTATGAGCTATGCCATGCAGGGCCACCCAAGACGGACAGGTCATAGCTGAGAGTTTAGACTAAATGTGATCCACCTGGAGAAGGAACTGGCAAACCACTCCAGTATTTTGCCAAGAAAACTTCATGGACATAAATAAGGAGAAGCTTTGAGAAGAAAGTGAGAGTTTCCAAGGCATGCTCTGGTTCATGGGGTCACGGAGAGTCGAACACGACTAAGACAGCTGTCAGGTCCTCCCCCTCATCAGCCGTTCAATAAGGGAGCCCAGCCACCTGTCCTTTTAGTAGTTTAATCAGTGCTCATTATTTTACAGTGCAGAGCTGAATCATATCACATCTGATCACTCACTAGCAGAATCCGGAAGTGCCCCCCTGTGATTCTGGCACCAACAGAGCATTTTTGGCATCCGGAAACGCCTTTTCCTCCTACATAATCTCTGCGCAGGACCTGACGGCTCCCCCTCTGTCCGACCCTGCTGGTTGGTGCCAGGCCTGTCTCTATATCTCTGGAGCCCTGGCACTCCTTCCCTCCCAGCCACCAACTGCTTCTCCCCCAAGGAACTGCTGGTTTCACTCGCAGATGAGTCAGTAGTCAGAACAGGTGGCTGCTCCCTATAAACACTCAGGGCTGGACTGGCAGGGGGAGGTAGATCCCTGACAACGACTAAACAACAACAAAGAAATACGTTAAGTGTGGTACCCAAATAGTAGGAGGAAGAGTCCCTCCCTGACTTGAAAGGTTTTCCAATCCAAGAGATCCCCTATCAGCAAAGAAACTCGAACTGCAGAGTTAATTCAATGCCAACTTTTTGAGGCACCATTCCTTGCCATCCATCATGCTCTACCTAATCGCAGGAAGCATTGATCTCCTGCAGAAGTTGCCCCCTTCCCCTCACCTTTCCCCTGCCTCCCAAATACCAGGGTGTGTCATTCAGCTCTACCCACCTCATAAAGAGTAACCTCATCTTCCACTGGACATGCTGTGGAATATGGCGGAAATGGGTCAGACCAGCCCTGAGCTGTGCAGCTTCTTTTCACCGAGCCTATGAACAATAAGGGGGAAATAAGTCAGAAATGTAAGATGGGATTCTCTCAGTTCTATTATTTTTTTAAAAAAATATTTTATTAATTACATATGTTAATTTACATCCATACATAGTTTTTGGTACATGTCTTTGTGTATGTGCAAATTCTTCTCTTACAATTTTAAACTAAGCAAAAATATATCAAAATATTGAACCCAGTAAACTAAATTCCAATAACCTAAATCATATAAAAACAGACTTCCCGTCATTTCCCGATGTATGTTACATTTACAGCATTGAATGTACTTATATTTCTTACCTTACTCTTACTATAATTCCTAGTACTTTCTTATAACATATCGTACCGTGTTTCCTTGTTTAATAGTATATATTTTACACAAGGGTCATTCAAATGCTGCCAAAGATATTGTGTCGCTGTTATATTTCTGTAGGTATAGCTTAAACCGATTCTCCCAGTTCTAAACTGCCTCTTTTGAGTCCTGTTCTCTTGCAAACTGTGGGTCTCTGCTGCCCATCACAACACTCAAGGAACCCCTACCATTTATGTCACTTCTGCAAAACAACAACAACAACAACAACCTCTATTCTTGGAAGCTGTCAGGTTTCTCTTATCGGTTGTTCAATAGGAATGCCCAAGCCATTTGTCTTTAAGTCCTTTTATTCAGTGCCAAACTATTTACAGTGCAGAGCTCAGCCTTATCATGTCTGCTCAGTCACTTGCAGAATCCAGAAGTGCCTCCCTCCTGTTTTGGCACCAACACCACAATCTCGGCATCCTGAATTGCCGCTGTGAGAGGTGTGTGATGTCTTCTCAAGAGTAAGCATCCACGCATGCTTCTTGCTAAACTAATAGCTTTATTTACAGCATTAAACAATACAGCATTCAAACTTCATCATCCGTCTCGTCTGAGTCAGATACCCGGAGTGGGGGCTGACGGCTCCTCCCCCAGCATAAGAGCTTCGGGAAACCAAAGCGCCGCCTACCTTCTTTCCGCTTCCGCGGTCTGGACCTGAGTGGGGTAGCGCTGGTCGCTTCCCCCATGCTCCCGTCCTGACCGCTGGGTGTCTCTGGGGCTCTTGCAGCATCCCAGAGACTCCGTTCCTCTCTGTCCACCTCCATTTCCTGTCCCCTGCTTTCCGGCTGCTCTGGGGCTCTGGTCGTATCCCTGAGCCCTCCCATTCCTTCCTGTGGATCCGGGACTCTTGCTTCATCCCAGAGCCTGAGCACCTCTTCCGGTGTTAGCGGAACTCTAGCCTCTCCCCAGAGCCCCTCCTCCATTTGTGGCGTTTGGGTTTGCGCCTCCCCACTGCTGCTTTCTCCCTGACTCTCCTGTGAGTCACTATCCGATCTAAACTCCTTCCGTTGCCTCCAGCTGCCTGTGTCCTCCGACCCTGCCTAGGGGATGGACCAGTCCCTGACAGCCGCCTTCTCCTCCTACGTGATATCTGCGCCGGAACTGACCATTCCCCCTCCGCGTGAGTCTGCTGGGTGGTGCCAGGTCTCCCACTTTCTCTCTGGACACTTTGCACTCCCTGGCTCCCAGCCACTAACTGCTCCTCCCCCGAGACTGGACTGCTAGTTTCACTTGAAGATGAATCTGTTGTCAACACAGGTTGCGGCTCTCTATAAACACTCAGAGCTGGACTGGCAGGGGCGGGCAGATCCCTGACAGAAACATTGGGGGGATTACCGAAAATGATACCTCAGGTAACAATATGCAAAGGGTTAAGCACAGTTGTAAACAATGCCTAGAAACAAATAAACACAATGGGGGGGCACAGCAAGCTACAGCACCCTCACCTGGTTGCTTTGTGAAGTGGAGAAGGATGCCCGGGCAGGTAAAGGTGAGTGTTTGTCCAGCATTTGTATCCGGCCAGCACAGGAGTTGGTCCCATATTCTCTTGCAACCTTGCAAAGGGAGGGGAAAAGGCACTTTGAAATCTCACATCTCTTCGCCATGCTTGGAAATGGGAATACAAAAGCAAATAGGATTTTCCCAGTGCCCTGAACTGAGCCTAGAGGCTGATTTGTAACCTCGGGAGCTCCTTCAATTATCATGGCTATAATATCCCTAAAATCCATTGGAAGGCATCTCAACCAAAATGTCTCAAAATAGCATGTTTTCAAGGACCCAGAAATTATTATCAAGCTAGATGTTGGTGGTGGGGACAGGACCACAAGGGGTTGGGGTGGGGTGGGGGGAGAGAAAAGGCTCTTGGAATTATGTAGTTAAGCCGTCCATATAGTAAGTTTTAAGAGGGAATGTGGGAGGAGCTAACAGCCATTCAAATGAGACACTTTCAGATGCTTTTGGAAAATTCTTCCCAGGGAGCTTTGGTGAAACCTGTAAGCACATGAAATGCTCTGTTTGAATATCCGCTTGCCCCTCCCACATTCCTTCTCGGAACCTGTCAAATGCAGACGTCATTGGATGGAGCGACCCCAGATGCCTTTTCTTCCATTTCCCCCCTTTAAGTTTGGCGCTGTGGTCTAAACCACTGAGCCTAGGGCTGGCCGATCAGAAGGTCGGCGGTTCGAATCCCCGCGACGGAGTGAGCTTCCATTGCTCGGTCCCTGCTCCTGCCAACCTAGCAGTTCGAAAGCACGTCAAAGTGCAAGTAGAAAAATAGGTACCGCTGCAGCGGGAAGGTAAACGGCGTTTCCGTGCACTGCTCTGGTTCACCAGAAGCGGCTTAGTCATGCTGGACACATGACCCGGAAGCTGTACGCCGGCTCCCTCGGCTAGTAAAGCGAGATGAGCACCACCACCCCAGAGTCGTCCGCGACTGGACCTACCGCATTTTTCGCTCCATAAGACGCACTTTTTTCCTCCTAAAAAGTAAGGGGAAATGTCTGTGCATCTTATGGAGCGAATGTGTGGTCCCGTGACTGGCTGATTAGATTATCTGTCTGGAAACTAGAAATGGCTCCCTTTACTGAAGCTGCTGAACTGTGAGTTAAACCCCATAAAACAGGATTTTCTCCCTTTGCAAAGTAAGCTCAACAACTTTGAGCTGATCCTCAAAAAATGGGGCTTTTCTCCTTTGCAAAATAAGCTGCAGAAATTTGAGCTGATCCTCAAAAAATGGGGCTTTTCCCCTCTAAACTAGGTGTGTCCTATGGTCAGGTGCGCCTTATAGAGTGAAAAATACGGTAATGGTCAGGGGTCCCTTTACCTTTATAGATTAAATAGTTAAACTATGGAGCTCTCTCTCTCGGGAGGCAGTGATGGCCACCAAGTTGGATGGCTTTTGAAGATGCTTAGACAAATTCACAGAGGATAAGCTTATCAATGTCTACTAGCCAGGATGGCTATGCTTTGTCTCCATGGTTGGAGGCAGCCCTGCTTCTGAATCCCAACTGGAATACTGCTGGAAACTGCATAAGGAGAAAGTACTCTTATGATCAAGTCCTGCAAGCATCTGTTTGGCCACTATGAGAACAGGATACTGGCCTCTTCTTCTCCTTTTTCTCCTTATGTTTGTGTTTCTAAATACCTAGCCTGGTGGAGAACTCTGCAGAACTAGGAAGCTTGTGCACTATTTTGTGGCATTTTGGTTGGCCTAAATCAAGGGCTTGCTCTAATATGGACATTGGGATTTTCCTTATGAAATCCCGGCTCTACCTTTACACTTTGTGTGACTGATGTAATGTACTCACTGAAGTTCACTCCAACCAGTAACCAGGCAGCCTCATTCTGGACCCCTTGAAACACCCAAACTATATTAAAGGGTGTTCCCACACCGAGTGAAAGTTAGTAATCAAACTGCAAAGTGAATGAAGGTAACACCAGGCTCCAGGGCAGTCACCTAAGCAAAACACAGGCTACACACTGTGGCCCAACACCTTAACGCTGACTACATCTCTCTAAACTAGATACATGCGGGCTACTTGCACACCCCTCTCTGATCATGCCTTTCACTAGCAGGGATGGAGGGCAGAGTTTGAGGACATGTTTCAGCCAAACAAAGGGCACTTAAGGAGGGTGTGAAGCAGAAGTGGTGAGGGGCATGGCTTGGGGTGAGCGTCAAGAGCTGGATTGGAGGTCTGGGGGTCCCAATTCATGACCTTTCCCAACCTTGAGATATCCAATGCCTCTCCAGAGATCCAAACACTTCTTCTTCTAAGGTACCTGCTGTTTCATTCATGTGCTGCTGAATCTCCTTGAGGCATTCACTCTCATTTTTCTTCCATTCTGTTAAAGCTTCGCATTCTGCTTGAGACATTCCAAGACCCTGGAAACAGGGGAGAAATAAGAGGCTGGGTACATTGATACAACCTCACCTTCTTTCCCTCCCTGCACCCCCACCAAAAAACCCCCTCCTTATAGTACAATCCTAACCACGGTCCCATCTGCACCATACATCTAGAGTATTATGATACCACTTTAAACAATCATGGCTGCCCCCAGAAAAGAAGCCTGGGAACTGTAGTTTGTTAAAGATGACAGTGAGAGTTGTTAGGAGATCCTGTTCACCTCCTAAACCTACAATTCCCAATATCAGTCAATCCCTCTTCCGTGGTAACTCTGGAAATTGTAGCCCTGTGAGGGCACAAGGAGAAGGGGACGACAGAGGATGAGATGGTTGGACAGTGTTCTCAAAGCTACCAACATGAGTCTGACCAAACTGCGGGAGGCAGTGGAAGACAGGAGTGCCTGGCGTGCTCTGGTCCAGGGGGTCACGAAGAGTCGGACACGACTGAACGACTGAACAACAACAACAACTTTCATCATCCTTAGGAAACTACAGTTCCCGTGATTCTTTGGGAGGGGACCTAAGCTGTTTAAAGTGGTACGATAGTGCTTTACATGTATATTGCCCATGTCTACTCAAATGCCCCTCCTATTGAATACAATGGGACTTACTCTCAGGAAAGTAGGGTAAGGATTGCAGCCTTTGTTGTTTGTGATGCTATTAACATTTGAGTGATGCATTCCTCCCCCATTCTTCCTTGCACATCCTACATCAGTTCACTATGTCAATCATCATTCAGTTGTTGAAAATGGTGTGACATGAAATAGTTATTACTGAATAAATGACTCAACATTGGGTATATCTGGTGCTCAGAAAAAGGGGGAAATGTCATAGAATTGTAGAGTTGGAAGGGACTCTGAGGATCATCAAGTCCAACTGCCAAGGCCGGCTTACCCATAGGCGCTCAGGGTGCAAGGCACCCGGGCGCCATGCTCTCAGGGGCAGCAGGCCGAGAGTCCGGGGCCAAGATTTGGAGTCCGGAGATTGAAGAGCCAGGCCAGCCAACAGCCACTGCCGAGCGGAGCAGAGCTGATTGGAGTGCTGCAGGTTTTTCTGCTGCGAGCGCTGAGCCAGCCGGCTCCGCCCTCCTGCACACCTGGGATTGGCAGGCTGTCGAGAGGCCCGCCCAGCACACACACGCTGCTCACACGAGGTGCACAGTTTCTCTCCCAAGCCTCTGTGGGGATTGCTCTCCTCCTTCCACCCGCAGCGGCATGGGAGAGAGTTGCATGCCCCCCAAAAAGCTCAACAACTCTGAGCTGCACCCTAACAAAAGCTCAAAAACTTTGGCCTGCCCCCCAAATTGGGGGCGCTGGGCAGTTTTTTGCACCCCAGAGCCACATAGGCTAAAGACGGCCCTTCCAACTGCCTACAGTGCAGGAATATGCAGCTGTCCCATAAGGGAATCAAACCTGCAACCTTGGTGTTACCAGCACCAGGCTCTAACCAACTGAGCTATGCGACCTCTCCATCCTGGAGACCACCACCTTTTAGGAACACAAAGGATGCTGCCTTATGCAGAATCAAAACAGTACTCCATCAATAATAATAATAATAATAATAATAATAATAATAATAATAATTTATTATTTCTACCCCGCCCATCTGGCCGGGTCTCCCCAGCCACTCTGGGCGGCTTCCAGTAAGCATTAAAATACATCAACACATCACAGATTAAAAGCTTCCCTAAAGAGGGCTGCCTTCAGGTATTTTCTAAAGGTCATATAGTTGTTGATCCCTTTGACCTCTGATGACAGGGAGGGCGCCACCACCGAGAAGGCCCTCTGCCTGGTTCCCTGTAGCTTTGCTTCTCGTAGTGAGGGAACTGCCAGAAGGCCCTCGGCGCTGGATCTCAGTGTCCGGGCTGACCGGTGGGGGTGGAGACGCTCCTTCAGGTATACAGGACCTTGGCCGTTTAGGGCTTTAAAGGTCAGCACCAACACTTTGAATTGTGCTCGGAAACGTACTGGGAGCCAATGTAGGTCTCTCAGGACCGGTGTTATGTGGTCCCGGCGGCCACTCCCAGTCACCAGTCTAGCTGCCGCATTCTGGATTAATTGCAGTTTCCGGGTCACCTTCAAAGGTAGCCCCACGTAGAGCGCATTGCAGTAGTCCAAGCGGGAGATAACTAGAGCATGCTCCACTCTGGTGAGACAGTCCGCAGGCAGGTAGGGTCTCAGCCTGCGTACCAGGTGGAGCTGGTAGACAGCTGCCCTGGACACAGAATTAACCTGCACCTCCATGGACAGCTGTGAGTCCAAAATGACTCCCAGGCTGCGCACCTGGTCCTTCAGGGGCACAGTTACCCCATTCAGGACCAGGGAATCCCCCACACCCACCCGCCCCCTGTCCCCCAAAAACAGTACTTCTGTCTTGTCAGGATTCAACCTCAATCTGTTAGCCGCCATCCATCCTCCAACCGCCTCCAGGCACTCACACAGGACCTTCACTGCCTTCACTGGTTCTGATTTGAAAGAGAGGTAGAGCTGGGTATCATCCGCATACTGATGAACACCCAGCCCAAACCCCCTGATGATCTCTCCCAGTGGCTTCATATAGATATTAAAAAGCATGGGGGAGAGGACAGAACCCTGAGGCACCCCACAAGTGAGAGCCCAGGGGTCTGAGCACTCACCCCCCCACCACCACTTTCTGAACACGGCCCAGGAGGAAGGAGCGGAACCACTGTATAACAGTGCCCCCAGCTCCGAACCCTTCTAGACGGTCCAGAAGGATGTTATGGTCGATGGTGTCAAAGGCCGCTGAGAGATCCAGCAGAACTAGGAAACAGCTCTCACCTTTGTCCCTAGCCCGCCGGAGATCATCAACCAGTGCGACCAAGGCAGTTTCAGTCCCATGATGAGGCCTGAATCCTGATTGGAAGGGATCCAAGTGGTCCGCATCCTCCAGGCGTGCTTGGAGTTGTTCAGCAACCACCCGCTCAATCACCTTGCCCAAGAATGGTAGATTTGAGACTGGGCGATAGTTGGCCATATTGGCCGGGTCTAAGGATGTTTTTTTTAAGAAGCGGTTTAATAATCGCCTCTTTCAGCGGGTGTGGGAAGACTCCCTCACAAAGGGAAGCATTCACCACCCCGCGGAGCCCATCGCCCAGCCCTTCCTGGCTCGCTTTTATTAGCCAGGATGGGCAAGGATCAAGGAGACAGGTGGTCGGTTTCACTCATCCAAGCAGCCTGTCCACATCCTCGGAAGTAACAGATTGGAACTGATCCCATGCAACATGACTAGACAGGGCTCCAGCACTCTCATGCCCCGGCCCTGCTCCCACGGTGGAGTCTACCTCCTTCCGAATCTGAGCGACTTTATCAGCGAAAAACTTTGCAAAAGCATTGCAGGAGATCTTGGGGTCCCTACCAGACCCCGGTGACAAAGGTGGTTCTGACAGAGTCTGAACCACCTGGAAGAGTCTCCTGCTGCTGTTTTCTGCCGATGCAATAGAAACGGTGAAGAAAGTCCTTTTCGCCGTCGCCATTGCCACTTGGTAGGCTCGAAGTTGAGCTCTAGCCCGTGTCCGGTCTGATTTGGAATGAGTTTTCCGCCACCGGTGCTCTAGCCGTCTCAGCGACTGTTCCATTGCCCTCTGCTCCGGGGAAAACCACGGGGCTGTCCAGACTCCATGCAATCGGAGAGGGCGCAGCATTGTCTACAATGACTGGAAGAGACTCCCCAGCTTTCCCTGGCATTGCAAGAGATTGAACCTGGGACCTTCTTCATGAAAGATAGATGCTCTGCTAAGCTATGACTTTTCTTCAATTGTCAGCCTGATGCAGCTTTTGCCATTTTTAACCCTGCAAGTTTGGGAAAGCTTTGTAAGGCTGGCCTTCCATCCCTTAGCGAACAAGTAAATTAGCACCACCAGGGGCTCTCTGCTAATCCTACTTTGGACCACCCAATTTTCTGTGACTCACAGCCAATTTAAAAACTAGGGAGGACATATACAGAGGATGTTATATATTAATTTGCTTTTTTAAAGGGCAAAGATATGTTCCTCCAAATGTACTCAGCCATCTACAGATGATCATATAACACCGGTCCTGAAAGACCTACATTGGCTCCCAGTACAATTCCGAGCACAATTCAAAGTGTTGGTGCTGACCTTTAAAGCCCTAGACGGCCTCGGTCCTGTATACCTGAAGGAGCGTCTCCACCCCCATCGTTCAGCCCGGACACTGAGATCCAGCGCCGAGGGCCTTCTGGCGGTTCCTTCACTGCGAGAAGCAAAGCTACAGGGAACCAGGCAGAGGGCCTTCTCGGTGGTGGCACCCGCCCTGTGGAACGCCCTCCCAGCAGAGGTCAAAAAGATAAACAATCTGACATTCAGAAAATACCTCAAGGCAGCCCTATTTAGGGAAGTTGTTAATGCTTGATGTTTTATTGTATTTTTAATATTTTGTTGGAAGTCGCCCAGAGTGGCTGGGGAAACCCAGCCAGATGGGCGGGGGTATGTATAAATAAATAAATAAATAAATAAATAAATAAATAAGTAAATAGTACTAATTATTATTATTATTATTATTACAGTCATACCTTTGGTTGCGTTTGCTGCGGGTTGCATTCATCAAGGGATACGAACGCACCGAATCTGGAAGTACTGGAACTGGTTACTTCCGGGTTTGGCGCTTTGTGCATGCGCAGAAGCACCAAATTGCGCAGTGCTCATGCGCAGATTCGGCACTTCAGGTTGCGCTCTCTTCATGTTGTGAATGGGCCTCCCGAATG
Source organism: Darevskia armeniaca (assembly GCA_034641395.1). Classification (NCBI taxonomy): domain Eukaryota; kingdom Metazoa; phylum Chordata; class Lepidosauria; order Squamata; family Lacertidae; genus Darevskia; species Darevskia armeniaca. The sequence goes on from JAWWNF010000904.1 coordinate 505,842, forward strand.
GATCCCGTTCACAACCAGAGGTACCACTGTATTTATTATTATTATTATTATTATTATTATTATTATTATTATTATTACCCCCTTGCATTCTGGGATTCAGCACATGGCTAAAAACTTTCCTTTTGGCCTCTGCTCCTGATTCTTTTGACTAGTCATGGCAGGATGCTACAACCCATTGATTTGTTCTCGCTAAGGGGCGGGAGAGAATGAGACCCAGAAAAATCAAAACACGGTGAAATCGACCTACTGGACAGGTGGCGTAGCTGATGCTGCTCGGCTCATTTCCACACCAGCGGGATAAATATTCAGCAAGGTTTCCAGATCTCTGGATCATATATTTTTTTCGGGTCACAAAGAGTGCAGAAGGCATTGATTCCCTGATGCATGTGCTTCTCCTATTCATATTCACAGCCTTCTTCATTAATGAAGAGGCCTCCAGCCAAATACATGGCTGGAGATGGCAAATACTTCACCCACTGCAAGTCTTCTATTTGCCACGCTCCTCTCATTTTTGTAAGGAAGTAAAAAGAGCCTGCTCCCCCCCCCCTCCACACACTGTCCAAAAGAGGGGAGCCTGTGCTATACAAAACCTTTTGGGTGCCCCTACATTAGGGATGGGGAGAACTTCACAACCGATCCCCTTTCCCAGGGAACTCTGGGAAATGTAGTTCCGTGAGAGGGGAACGGGTCTCTAAACAACTCCCAGCACCTTTAACAAACTACAGGATTCTTTGGGGGAAGCCATGATGATTTAAAGTGGGATTGTACTGCTTTAAAAGTGTAGTGCAGATGAGATTTATGAATCTAAATCTTTCTGGTCCAAAAACTCTAGCCAGTACACAATCATTGAAATGTGCACAGGACCAAAGTAGATGTAATAGCATTTCCTTCTTTAATCTTGGCATAGGTAAAGGTAAAGGGACCCCTGACCATTAGGTCCAGTCGTGTCCGACTCTGGGGTTGCGGCGCTCATCTCGCTTTATTGGCCGAGAGCCGGCGTACAGCTTCCAGGTCATGTGGCCAGCATGACTAAGCCGCTTCTGGCGAACCAGAGCAGCGCACGGAAACGCCGTTTACCTTCCCACCAGAGCGGTTCCTATTTATCTACTTGCACTTTGACGTGCTTTCGAACTGCTAGGTGGGCAGGAGCTGGGACTGAGCAACGGGAGCTCACCCCGTCGCAGGGATTCGAACCACCGACCTTCTGATCAGCAAGCTCTAGGCTCTGTGGTTTAACCCACAACGCCACCTGGGTCCCAATCTTGGCATGGTTAAGTTTAAATAATATACAGTGGAATTGATGCTTTTGAATTCTGGTGCTGGAGGAGACTCTTGAGAGTCCCATGGACTGCAAGAAGATCAAACCTATCCATTCTGAAGGAAATCAGCCCTGAGTGCTCACTGGAAGGACAGATCCTGAAGCTGAGGCTCCAATACTTTGGCCACCTCATGAGGAGAGAAGACTCGCTGGAAAAGACCCTGATGTTGGGAAAGATGGAGGGCAGAAGGAGAAGGGGATGACAGAGGGCGAGATGGTTGGACAGTGTTCTTGAAGCTACCAACATGAGTCTGACCAAACTGCAGGAGGCAGTGGAAGACAGGAGTGCCTGGCATGCTCTGGTCCATGGGGTCATGAAGAGTCGGACACAGCTGAATGACTAAACAACAACAACCTTGGTTTATGAACATAATCTGTTCCGGAAGACCATTCTTAAACCAAAGCATTCTTAAACCAAGGCGTGCTTTCCCATAGCAGTGGGGGACTCAATTTACAAATGGAACACACTCAACAGGAAGCGGAACATGTTCAGCTTCCAAGGCAAAGTTCACAAACCAAAACACCTACTTCTGGGTTTGCAGCATCCTTAATCCAACTTGTTCATAAACTAAGCTGTTCTTAAACCAAGGTACCACTATATAGCCAGAGCAGAGGGTTCCAAGACTATTACCGTACTAACTGGGGTGGGGGGGAGCTTGAACCCTCAAAAAGTCCTCCCTGGATTTGGAGGTGTTTGGTAACAATGGCTAACACCCCTTTTAATGGATTTGCTTATCAATGGGGTTGGTGGGACAACTTCAGATGAGCTTGGAGGAGATGAGTTATCAGGATTCAGTTCAGTCTAGCTTCAGGCAAAATCACTAGATTCAAACTGGGAGCCAATTTTTTGGGGAAACATGGATCGTCCCAGAGCTTGAGAAAAACATCACATGAATTAAGCATTTAGTTTATATGTTGAACTGAAACTTTGGGACTCTCTCGGGCATCTTTCAGATTTTGCTTCCGAAATAAAACTCTGAGGTTCACTCTGAATGAAGTCAGACCTCAAGCTTTGGCAGTGGGTTTTAAATGGCAACTTGCCACTGTGAATATTTTCACAACCATCACACACACCCTCCCCTTAAACCCTCAATTTATCCACAGCTGCAAATCTGGGGAACACTCTGAAATTAGGAGAACCTGTATCTGGAGTTTTTGCAAGCTAACTGACTGGAGAATTTCTTTCTCCCAGATTTGCTTCGCCGCAGATGGAAACGGTGATGGCAGAGTGGAAAACGTAGGTGGATTTTGCAGACGAGATTGGCAATTTCTCCGAATACTTGATTTATATTTCGAATAATGTACAAGTGACCTTTAGCAGAATACCAGAAAGGGGTGAGGTAGTTGGCAGGGCAGCCTGGAACATAGTAATTGCCAAGTCAAAGCATCAGTCCACCCAGTTCTGCATTGTCTACACTGACTGGCAGCAGCTCTTCATGGTCTGGGGCATCTCCATGCCTATCTGTAGATGCTGGGGAGACTCAGCAAGACATTTTAAGCAATACTCAAGGTGACAAACCAACAGATCACACAGAGTTGCCACTACGTCCCCACGCAACGTTTCCCAAGCTCTGTCCCATCATTGTATCAGAACAAGCCCTTAAATTTCCTCGTTTATTCCTCTTATCCTTAGTGCACCTGAAAAACAGAACTGGAGCTCTCTAAATCAGAGTTTGCGTTCACAGGAAACCTTCACAGGTAAGCGATGCAATTTGACAGTCAAAAGAAATCCCGTTTAGCGCACCTTTTCTCTGCCCTTCCCTGAACATCTTCGGCCAAATCAACGCCAAAAGAAAGAAAGATCGATGCGATATCAAACCGGGATCTGATCCGAGCAGAAGTGGAGCAACGACAACAAGACTTTTGGACTGTTTACTTACAAGAGACGGCAGAGTCAACAGGAAGAAGAGGCGGCCGTTCCATATATTTCCCGAGTTCATGTTGCAGGAGTTAGAGAGGCACCCCCACTTCTGAGCATCCCTCTCGCCTCTCGCCTCCCTACTGCCTGTTGCTGATCTGAAGCACACAAATGACCAACAGAACCGGTGAATATGTGTAGTGGAAGTGGGGAGGGGGAGTGGTGGAGAGAGAGAGAGACTCAATATTATATTAGCAACTCTCTAGGCTGCGATTGACTTGCCTTCCACCTGTGTGCATTCAGAGAACTCTGCCAGTTACTGCCAAAGGGAGCTGGCAAGCCCCCCAGAAATGCAGCACAAACAGTGACAACACAAAGGATGGGCACAGACCTGCTCAAGTTGACGGCTTTCATGCAAATCAATGCAACTTGCACATGCAGGAAACATATTCATTGGGAAGGTGGGTGTTCCAAGCAAGGAGCTGGATTGTTGGGGGCTATGTGTGAAGGAGTGAGAGCAGTGAGAGATTTCACTTTCTTGGGTTCCATGATCACTGCAGATGGTGACAGCAGTCACGAAATTAGAATACGCCTGCTTCTTGGGAGAAAAGCAATGACAAACCTAGACAGCATCTTAAAAAGCAAAGACATCACCTTGCCAACAAAGGTCCGTATAGTTAAAGCTATGGTTTTCCCAGTAGTGATGTATGGAAGTGAGAGCTGGACCATCAAGAAGGCTGATCGCTGAAGAATTGATGCTTTTGAATTATGGTGCTGGAGGAGACTCTTGAGAGTCCCATGGACTGCAGGAAGATCAAACCTATCCATTCTTAAAGAAATCAGCCCTGAGTGCTCACTTGAAGGACAGATCCTGAAGTTGAGGCTCCAGTACTTTGTCCAACTCATGAGAAGAGAAGACTCCCTAGAAAAGACCCTGATGTTGGGAAAGATGGAGGGCACAAGGAGAAGGGGACGATAGAGGATGAGATGGTTGGACAATGTTCTCGAAGCTACTAACATGAGTTTGGCCAAACTGCGAGAGGCAGTGAAGGATAGGCGTGCCTGGCGTGCTCTGGTCCATGGGGTCACGAAGAGTCGGACATGACTGAACGACTGAACAAAATGTGTGAAGGAAGAAGGAAAGCAGACTTCCCCAACCTGATACTGTGGGCTGATGCTTCGGACTACAACTCCCATCATCCATGACCATCGGCTATGTTGGATGGGCCTGATGGAAGTTGGAGTCCAACAACATTGGGAGAGCATCAGGTTGTGTCTCTGGACTCAGTCTCCCATCCCTGAGCATTGGAACAAAGGAAGCCAACAGTGGTCCATCTAGCCCAGTAGTGTCTGCACTGACTGGCAGCAGCACTCCAGGGTTTCAGATATTGGATATTCCCAGGGCTACCTGAAGATGCTGCGGTTTGAACCTGGGACCTTCTGCAGGCGAAGCTGGTGCTCTGTCATTGAGCCATGGTTCTTCCCAACCTGGGGGCCCTCCTGTCATCGTTGAGGTTGAGGACTACAACTCCTGTCGTCTTGAAGGAGCGTCTCCACCCCCATCATTCATCCTGGACACTGAGGTCCAGCTCTGAGGGCCTTCGGGTGAGTCCCTCATTGTGAGAAGTGAGGTTACAGGGAACCAGGCAGAGGGCCTTCTCTGTAGTGGCACCTTCCCTGGGGAACACCCTCCCATCAGATGTCAAGAAGATAAATAACAATGCAACTTTAAGAAGACATCTGAAAGCAGCTCTGTATCAGGAAGTTATTAATATTTAATAGATTACTGTATTTTAATGTTCTTTTGGAAGCCGCCCAGAGTGGCTGGGGAGACCCAGCCAGATGGGCGGGGTATAAATAATAAATTATTATTATTATTATTATTATTATTATTATTATTATTATTATTAATATCTGGTGTTTTATTATGTTTTTATATGTGCTGGAAGCTACTCCGAGCAGCTGGGGAAACCCAGCAGAATGGGCAGGGTATTATTATTATTATTATTATTATTATTATCCTTGACCATTGGCCATGCTGGCTGGGGCTGATGGAAGTTGGAGTCCAACAACTTCTGTAATTCAACAGGTTCTGTTGCTGGACTGCAGATCCCATCAGTCCTAATTTTTGGCCATGCTGCCTGGGGCTGAAGGCAGTCTCATATCATCATCTGAATCTTTATGGCAGGGAGAAGCTACAGAAAGGCACTGGACATAGTAAAAGATCCATCGCATCCTGGTCTCCGTTTTTTCGAGCTCTTGCCGTCGGGACGGAGATACAGGACGATGAAGACAAGAATAAGCTGTCTTAGGAACAGCTTCTTCTCCAGAGCGATCTCAGCCTTGAATGGGAAGCCTGGACTTTGAAAGTCATCTAATCTTACCTGTTATGCTGTATCATACTGTATGGTTTTAATTAGTGTTTAGTAGTTGTTTTGTTTTTGCGTGGAGTGCCCTATCTGGGTGGATGGAATAGCAGAGTAATTTCGTTGTCCCCGAAAGGGGACAATGACAATAAAGATATTATTATTATTATTATTATTATTATTATTATTATTATTCATAGAATCATAGAATCATAGAATCATAGAGTTGGAAGAGACCACAAGGGCCATCCAGTCCAACCCCCTGCCAAGCAGGAAACACCATCAAAGCATTCCTGACAGGTGGCTGTCAAGCCTCTGCTTAAAGACCTCCAAAGAAGGAGACTCCACCACACTCCTTGGCAGCAAATTCCACTGTTGAACAGCTCTTACTGTCAGGAAGTTCTTCCTAATGTTTAGGTGGAATCTTCTTTCTTGTAGTTTGAATCCATTGCTCCGTGTCCGCTTCTCTGGAGCAGCAGAAAACAACCTTTCTCCCTCCTCTATATGACATCCTTTTATATATTTGAACATGGCTATCATATCACCCCTTAACCTTCTCTTCTCCAGGCTAAACATACACAGCTCCCTAAGCCGTTCCTCATAAGGCATCGTTTCCAGGCCTTTGACCATTTTGGTTGCCCTCTCTGGACACGTTCCAGCTTGTCAGTATCCTTCTTGAACTGTGGTGCCCAGAACTGGACACAGTATTCCAGGTGAGGTCTGACCAGAGCGGAATACAGTGGTACTATTACTTCCCTTGATCTAGATGCTATACTCCTATTGATGCAGCCCAGAATTGCATTGGCTTTTTTAGCTGCTACATCACACTGTTGACTCATGTCAAGTTTGTGGTCTACCAAGACTCCTAGATCCTTTTCACATGCACTGCTCTCAAGCCAGGTGTCACCCATCCTGTATTTGTGCCTTTCATTTTTTTTGCCCAAGTGTAGTACTTTACATTTCTCCCTGTTAAAATTCATCCTGTTTGCCTTGGCCCAGTTCTCTAATCTGTTAAGGTCATTTTGAAGTGTGATCCTGTCCTCTGGGGTATTAGCCACCCCTCCCAATTTGGTGTCATCTGCAAACTTGAGCAGGATGCCCTCAAGCCCATCATCCAAGTCATTGATAAAGATGTTGAATAAGACTGGGCCCAAGACAACCCTGTGGCACCCCACTAGTCACTTCTCTCCAGGATGAAGAGGAGCCATTGATGAGCACCCTTTGGGTTCGGTCAGTCAGCCAGTTACAAATCCACTGAATTATTAAGCCATAGTTTATCATAGTTTATTATTAAGCCATAGTTTATCACTCACCTGTCAGCTGAAAGACCTGGCCTATTGTGGCTGAAATGGCCAGGAAAAGATCAATTCACCGCCTGCAGCTGAACACTAGGAAGGAGATCACCCTTAGTGCAATGACAACACCCTACAATGATGGATTCTCTGGGTCACAAAGTGTCAGGGACGTGCCCTCCCCTGCCAGTCCGGCACTGAGTGGGTACCGGCAGCCTCAGCCTCTGTTGTCCACGGACATGTCTCCCAGTGAGTCTGCCAGCTCCTCCCCGGGGGAGGAGGAGTCACCAGGGAGGAGCCAGGTGGGAAGGGGTCTCCAGGATGATGCAGCGAGACCTAGCACCACTCAGCAGATCCACTCAGAGGGGGAAACACCGTTTCTGGCACCTGTTTTATGCAGAAGGGTCAGGGGAGAAAAGAGGCGGCACTTTAGGGTGCCGAGACTCTGGTGTTGGCGCCGCAGCAGGAGGAGGGCACTTCCGGATGCTGCTAGCGACTAGGTCAGTGATGGCTAACCTTGACACTCCAGATGTTTTGGGACTACAACTCCCATCATCCCTGACCACTGGTCCTGTTAGCTAGGGATGATGGGAGTTGTAGTTCCAAAACATCTGGAGTGTCAAGGTTAGCCATCACTGGACTAGGTGGTCATGTTTTAGGGTAGCTCCGCACTGTACATACTTTGCACAATAAAAATAGTCGAAAGACAAGACGGACTTGGTCTTTACTCATGAGCAACCGTTAGCGAACCTGACCCAAACCACAGTCAGATTGCAATGGGGAGTGCCCTCCCATCTCTGAGCATGCAGGAAGAGTAATTGGTGGCAATGAATTAATTTTAATTACGCATAAAATGGGCAGATGGGTTTTGATGAGTAGTGGAGTTGATTCGAGGAAATGATGAATAGGAAGCTTTAAATCGCACTAAGTAAGAGGTAGCTACGTTCAGGTGAGTGAGTGAGATATAGAACTAAAAGGAGCTATTTTTCTGCCCTAGTTAGAAATGTTTTCTCTCCCCCCCCCATGTTATTTTACGGGGAGAACTGGGCTCTATCCTTGGAGATTTTCCTAACTGCATCCTTTCCCCTCTTCCCATGCCCCAATCCATGCATCTGAACTGAATAAAGAGAGAGATCAATTATGCTGTATACCGTTCTGGTCACCTCACCTGAAAATGGCTATTGTTACAAAGGCCGGGTGTCTCCCCCCTTTCTCTGCCGAGTGGTAGCAACAGTCCATGGTGTTCTGGGGCTGTGGTCCCCTGAAGAGTTGAGACTGTTGTAGCTTTAAGAAATACCTTGGTATTTCTTACCTTGGTTCTCAAACGCCTTGGTTCTCAAACGCCAAAAACCCGGAAGTAAGTGTTCTGGTTTTCAAACGTTTTTCGGAAGCCGAACGTCCAATGTGGATGTCTGCTATTGTTTCCGGGACGCCTGCTCCAATCAGAAGCCGTGCTTTGGTTTTCGAACATTTCGGAAGCCAAATGGACTTCCGGAACGGAGTAAGTTTGGTGCTTTTGCTTTTGCTATTTATTTTGCGTTTTTGTTTTTGAGGCTTTTTCGGTGAATTTGTTTTTGTGACTGTGTGGAACCCATTTCAGCTAGTGATTGATTGATTGTGTCACTGTAGAAATGGATAAAAGTCCCCCATCCAAACAATGACTATCATCAGTGCAGGTAAGATTTTTTTTTTTTTTAATTATCATCCTATATAATAAAGTGGCTGTGTCCCTGCGTCCAACTTTCCGTGTGTCACGGAAGTGCGCTACTGCGCATGGCACACACGGACGCAGGGATTGGAGCAGGGATTGGAGAGGGGGGCGTGTCCGGAAGGCAGCGGCGGCGCACGCGCGTTGTCAGTTGCGCCAGCGCCGCTGCCTCGCACGGACATGGGGAGGATGGCTTGCTGCCGGGGTGCCCCTGTCCGCCTGCGCTCACCCGCTGCCGCCGCCTCCGAGGCTGCCAAGGCCCACTGCTTGGGCTCCGGCTCGGGCTGCTGTTCCGGCGCCCCTCCGCGAGTCGCCCTCTCCCGCGGGCGCCGCCGCTCGCCGGCCCGCAGCTCCCCGCTCGCCCATCCCGCCGCTCGGCTCCGGACTCCGGCTGCTGCATGACCCTGGGCGGCGGTGGCGGGGTCCGGGTGGGCCTGGCTTCCCCCGCCGGCGGCTCCTCGCCCTCCTCCCCAGCGGCAGCGGCGTGGCGGTGGCGGGGTCCGGGTGGGCATGGCTTCCCCCGGCGGCGGCAGCTCCTCGCCCTCCTCCCCAGCGGCAGCGGCCTCTGCCTCCTGCCGCCTCCTCCTCCTGGGGCTCTGCCTCCTCCTCCCTCCTCCTCCTCTAGCGCCCGTTATGTAACGGGATAACTTCAACTAGTCGACAATAATGTCTTATTTATTTTATAGTACAGTACATTGATGGTTGCTTTCATTTTATGGATCAATGGTCTCATGTTGTTAATTTTAGGGGTTGCTTTTAAAAGCCTGGAACGGATTAATCCGTTTTGCATTACTTTCTATGGGAAAGCGCGCCTTGGTTTTGGAACGCTTTGGTTTTGGAACGAACTTACAGAACGGATTAAGTTTGGGAACCAAGGTACCACTGTATGGTTTATTCACCTATTTACATCTTTAGTCTGCATGGAGGGAGTCCAGATCTTATAGCATGGTCCTTTCAAGAAGGGTTTGTCCCCTAAAGCAGTGCAGGGCTTACAAATGAGAGGGCTTACAAACCAGAAGGTATATAAAGAATGGAATATATTCAAAAAATACTTAAATACATATTATCCAAATAATAACCTTTTAGCGGAACTGGGTTGATACTTGCAAAAGAAAAAGAAATATACAATAAGTTTAAGACAAGAATGTAAAAGGATTAAAAGCAGTAATAAAAGAATGTGCGATAAATGTAACCAAAAAAAGACAATACAAATACAATGTGAAAAATTGGAAGTTGCTTTTATTTATGATTGTATAACAGTGAAAAAAGGATTTTTGTGAAATAACGTTCTTGATGTTCTTTCGTTGCCATCTAAAATTCTTTATTCTTTACTTCTTCTATTCTGATTTTTCTTTGCTCTTATTTTTCCCCCCTTGTCTTCGATCTGATGTACTACAATAACAACAACAACAACAACAAGCTTTATTTGCGTAGCCTACAGGCCATTGCATCAAAAGACACATATTACAGATACTGGTAAAAAGCCCTATATAAACCAATACAATGAGCTGAATCAGGATTCAGCACAACACAATTAAAACAAAACAGATGAGATCTTAATTATGAATTCATGCAGAGGGCACTATTGTCATTCATTTTTGTTTTAAAACAAAAATACATATATCTACATACATCGATCTGATGTATGTAGATATATGTATTTTTGTTTTAAAATCAATAAAGATTTATTTTTAAAAAAGAACATATTTTTGAGAGCCAGTGGCAGTGTGATGCTTGGGGTGTCAAAGCAGGACCTTGAAGACCCGGGTTCGAATCTCCCACTCGGCCATGAAGCTTGCTGGGTGACCTTGGGCCAGTCACTGCCTCACTGTCTACCTCGCAGGGGTTGTTGTGGAGATTAAACGAGGAGGGGGTGACCCGCCACCTTGAGCTCCTTGGAGGAAAAGGTGAGATATAAATGCAATAATAATAATAATAATAATAATAATAATGAACACATATTTCACCATGACAAGGGAATCTTGAAACGCTTCACTACGGCGGTTTTGTGGGGAAGATACAGGGGAGTTCCATATGCTCTGAGATTTTGTCCCTGTGCCCTGGGAACGGTTGAGTCAACTGAACATATTCTTTTGACCTGCCCATTTTATGTAGATCTTAGACAAAAACTGATAGCCCCACTCTTATGCCAACTTAACCTAGTAGACAGAGAAAGACAGGTTTTGTTTTTGCTGAGCAATTTTACTGGTACCACAACCCTCTTGGTGGCCAAATTTCTTTTTTTGGCCTTTAAACGCCGTAAGGTTAAAATTGACAGTATTGACATGGGTCTAAATGTATAATCTACTTCTCATTGTATGTTTTAGTGTAAAGCTTTCCGAGATGTTTAGACTTTTTAAATTTTTGTATGGATAATGATTGTGCTCTGACCATAGCTGTCAACTTTCGGATTTGAAAATAAGGGATTTTTTTCAGACTTTTGGATTTGAAAATAAGGGATGCCAAGAGGGCGGTGCAATGGCACCAAGTAGCCTCGCCACCCTGCGCTCCAGAGGCTGCGTGCGAACGGGTGAGCGAAAGAGCGAGCGCGTAGACGACAGGCAGGCTGGCTATCTGGTTGGGCGTGAGGGTCTGGCTGCACAAGGCATGCAAGCTCCGCCCCCAGTCGGTCTCAGACTCCTTATTGGCAGCCGAGGAGCCTCCCTGGCCGGCAGGGAGGGAGAGGAGCTGCTTCCTTTGAAATCCGGGAAATTTAAGGGATATCAACAATCCGGGATAGCAGCGGGAAACGGCATTGGAATAAGGGAGTTTCCCACACAAAAAAGGGAGGGTTGACAGCTATGGCTCGGACTGACAGTCGAATAAACTGTGTTGTATTGTATTGAAATGCTTCACTGACTGAAGTTCCAAATGATTTCTGTAAATGCCCTGAGAATTAGGCAGAAAAATTGAAGCCTCTCTCCCGGAGGAAGAAAACTTTTAAGAAACTGATTTTGACACTAAGCTGCATGGACTCAGAAAATGGGATTGTTTACAGGAGCTGTAGCTCATGGATCCCATCAATATGGAAATTAACAGTGCTGACACCAAACTGGCCTATTTATATCTTCCACGCAGGAGGAACATTTTTGCATAGAAACAAGTAACCAGAAGCACCCACTCCCATTGTAGCAACTTAGCCTCTGGCCTTCGGCCGCATCAAAAACAAACGTAATCAATGCACCTCAGTGTAGCCAGCCAAGTATGTAGATTAATCTGTTTGTGAATGAAGGGACTTAACAACAAAACTAAACAAAAAAAGCAAATAGCAGCTAACCAGGTAATTTGAAACATTTCCATGGCTCTCAGGGACGAAATCTGTCCAAGTTCTGTTGCTGCATACAAAACAGTTCCTTAAGATTCATTGCAAGGAGCAAACTTCAATCAACAGCTCCGACATCTTTCTGAAAGCAAAGGCTGAGCTTTCTCATCTGCCGTCCAATTAAACAAAGCTCATGAGTTTTGGGAAAGAGCTGCTTGTGTGCCGGCGCTGCCCATGTGTGCGCCTAGGCACGTGGATGTGTATGTACAAAGACATGTTTGCAAGGAACCTTGGACAGATAGATGTGCATCGCAGGGGGCTGGGCTAGATGATCCTTGGTTTCCCTTCAAAGTCCACAATTCTATGATTCATAAGGCCAGCTTAACTCAACAGGCCTGTGGTTTCCTGCACAGACACTTCAGGCAGCCTCCTGGAGTGGCAGAAATGCCATGATAATAATCCAGAAGGCAGCAGCCAGACTGGTGACTGGGGTGGCCTCCGAGACTATATAACACCAGTCCTGAGAGACCTACATTGGCTCCCAGTATATTTCCGAGCGCAATTCAAAGTGTTGATGCTGACCTTTAAAGCATAGCTGTCAACTTTCGGATTTGAAAATAAGGGATCAGCACATAGCAGTCAACCTTTCCCTTTTCTCACGAGTAATCCTGTTCGGAATAAGGGAATTTCCCACAAAAAAAGGAAAATGTTGACAGCTATGCAAAGTAAGCCTGTCCACGGTGACGTGAGGAGGGGAAGCAGAGTGAGCTCGGGGCCCCTTCTCAAATAGGCAGACGGCTCAGGGATGCCGCGAGGGCGGTGCAATGGCACCAAGTAGCCTCGCCACCCTGTGCTCCAGAGGCTGTGCGCGGATGGGAGAGTGAAAGAGCGAGCGCGTAGACGGCTGGCAGGCTGTCTGTCTGGTTGGGCGTGAGGGTCTGGCTGCACAAGGCATGCAAGCTCCGCCCCCAGTCGGTCTCAGACTCCTTATTGGCAGCCGAGCAACGCAGCTGAAGAGCCTCCCTGGCCGGCAGGGAGGGAGAGGAGCTGCTTCCTTTGAAATCCGGGAAATTTAAGGGATATCAACAATCCGGGATAGCAGCGGGAAACGGCATTGGAATAAGGGAGTTTCCCGCCAAAAAAGGGAGGGTTGACAGCTATGATGTGCGTGTACAAAGGCATGTTTGCAAGGAAACTTGAACAGATAGATGTGCATCATAGGGGGCTGGGCTAGATGATCCTTGGTTTCCCTTCAAAGTCCACAATTGTATGATTCATAAGGCCAGCTTAACTCAACAGGCCTGTGTTCTTCAGCCTTGGTTTCCTGCACAGACACTTCAGGAAGCCTCCTGGAGTGGCAGAAATGCCATGATAATCCAGAATACAGCAGCCAGACTGGTGACTGGGGTGGCCTCCGAGACCATATAACACCGGTCCTGAGAGACCTACATTGGCTCCCAGTATATTTCCGAGCACAATTCAAAGTGTTGGTGCTGACCTTTCAAGCCCTAAACGGCCTCGGTCCTGTATACCTGAAGGAGCGTCTCCACCCCCATTGTCCCACCTGGAGATTGAGGTCCAGCTCCGAGGGCCTTCTGGCGGTTCCCTCCCTGCGAGAAGTGAGGTTACAGGGAACCAGGCAGAGGGCCTTCTCGGTAGTGGCGCCCGCCCTGTGGAACACCCTCCCATCAGATGTCAAGTAAATAAACAACTGTCTGACTTTTAGAAGACATCTGAAGGCTGTTTAGGGAAGGTTTAGGGAAGTTTTTAAAGTTTGAAGCTTTATTCTGTTTTTAGTCCTCTGTTAGGAGCTGCCCAGAGTGGCTGAGGAAACCCAGCCAGATGAAACCCGGGCTGTGTAACATGACACCATAGGCAGCGGCAAGCGTTAACAACCACAATATACGAACTTTTAATATAATTGGCAACCCCCCCCCCCTGGAAAGGTATAAGTGAAAAGCAGACGGGTGAACAACAGCTGTGGGAAAAGAGGATTGGATGTTATCGGGACTGAAGGAAGATGGCGACTGTCCATGATTTGGCTTTTGGAATCAGAGTATCAAGGGGCAAGGCGATCGTATGGTGATGAAATATGGACTTAAATCCACACAGGGACATTGTTTGTTTTGATTTATCTTGCTTGTTGGAATACATCAGAGGCTGTGAAAATATAGGAAGGGTAAAAAGCAAGGGCAAATAGTTGATTAGATACCTCCGGAGTTTGAAGCATGGGAAACCTCAAAATAAATTTAAATAATAATTTGACAGAATTGGAACTTTTCTTTATTATTATTATTATTATTATTATTATTATTATTGATAATTGGATAAATAATTTGAAATGAAATTTGGAATGTTTCAATGTGATTATGTTGTATTGAAAACCTTAATAAAAATGATTTGACAAAATAATAATAATAATAATTAATTCTATTATTATTATTATTCCTCCTGGATCTTTGAGAAAGCAGGTTCCCAGGCAAAAGAGTCTGAGTAATGGGTGCAGTGATTACATTGCTCCCTGCTTTGCTTTTCCTAGCTACATTCACTATTCCATGCAAATGAATGGAGCAAAGGTGTACATTCATGTGTCTGGAGCATTAACAAGGGGGGGGTTGGAATAAAGGGGTATGATAAGGAAATCACTCAAGATGAGAGAGACTTTGATTGAGACAGAGACAGAGAGAGACAGAGAGAATTCTTCTTCATCCCATGTCCTGTGTTTCCAAGAAGAAGAAAAGAGTTTGGATTTGATATCCCTCTTTATCACTACCCGAAGGAGTCTCAAAGCGGCTAACATTCTCCTTTCCCTTCTTCCCCCACAACAAACACTCTGTGAGGTGAGTGGGGCTGAGAGACTTCAGAGAAGTGTGACTAGCCCAAGGTCACCCAGCAGCTGCATGTGGAGGAGCGGGGAAGCGAACCCGGTTCACCAGATTACGAGTCTACCGCTCTTAACCACTACACCACACTGGTTTGCAGATGGGAAATAGATACTTTTCTACATACCATCATGAAATTGTAGAGTTGGAAGGGACCTCGAGAGTCACTGAGTCCAACCTCCTGCAATGCTGGAATCTCAACTAATATAAAAATTCCCAAGAACTCAGGCTGAATGTTTTAACATAAGAGTAAGTTTACTCACAAGTAGAATCAAACCAAATTAACTATTTCCTGTTGGAATACAATCTTAAACAGAGGTAATAGTTTTACAAAGCAAAGTCTTTTGAGGATGGAAGTTGAGGCTTCTGAGATGCGAGAACTGGAACCCAGGACAGGGCCCTAAATGGTCTAAGACTTTTGCATATTCTGCAGATGAAAAAGAAAAAATATTTGGTTCCTTACCTTCGTTTACAGATGATACTTCCACTAAACCTAACAATGATTGGAACACCTATTTAAACATTTTAAAGAGACAAACTAGATATAACTTACATGCTAGACTTATGGCTGATTACACCAAGGCCCAGAGGATACCCAGAGGATTACGCATACAAAAAGCCCCAACCTTGTTTTCCAATAACGAAGAATTTAAACTTAAATGGATGTCCATTCTAAACAGATGCTCCTTCGATTTGATGACTTTAATCACAGAATTTGCCATAAAGGAGACCGACCGCCTGGAAAAAGATATTGGTGGAATAACTGAACAACTACACAAGCAATTCGATGTAGAAACATTTGAATCTAAATTCAAACAATTACAAGCAGAACTTAAGAATTATACAGATAATATAAAGTCCGAGAAAATCAGGAAATTTGAACGCGATCGTAGAGACTATGAACAAGATCAGGTCTTTCCATGGATGCATAAATCCACACATACAAGCAATCGACCCAGACCAACAACTGAAATTTCCTCTAGTAGTGCTGAGTCCTCGGAACAGAGTGACTCGCAGGAATATACGTCACGACGACAGCCAAGACAGCCTAGACAACCAAGACAATATGATTTACGTTCATATGCCACCGACTATTCCAAACCACAGGATTTTTCCACGCACCGCAACCGGCAACGCCGTCTCTAGTTGTGAATTTATCAAAACGTCTATTAACTCAAGAAGAGGAAAGAATACTAAACCTTGGATTAGGATTTGTTCCCACACCAAAGTATAACGCTTTCCAAACTAGAGTGGACATCTTTAAACTTATACATTTGGTTAAATTAAGATGCCATTTTGGAAACTCTCAGATGACATCTTCTCTATTCCGTCCAAAATCTTCATTCAATCCACACGTTGATAACGCCCGTTTAAATGCATTCTACCAGGTGTTATTAGAGGATATCCACAAAATGGAAAAAAGAAGACCTCCCCCACACAAAAAGAATTTTTCCACAAGAGACAGGGAAATTATCACCAATCTCCAGCTGGACAAAGATATTGTCATAAAACCGGCGGATAAAGGTGGAGCCATAGTGGTTATGAACACACAAGACTATACTACAGAGGTGAACAGACAACTACAAAATAGCTCCTATTATAAACCATTAGCCAAGGATCCTACGGATGACATATCTAAAGTAATTAGAGCAACCCTATCGGAAGGCATAACTTTGGGATACCTCGATAAAAAAACAACGGAATTTTTAATTAAAAAATATCCACGAACTCCAGTTTTCTATATACTCCCTAAAATTCACAAATCACTGAGTGCTCCACCAGGAAGACCCATCGTTTCGGGTAATGACTCTCTTTTGGAACCTTTATGTCAATATATGGAACATTTCTTACACCCATTTGCGATCGACACTCCGTCCTACATATTGGACACTAGAACATTCATTGGAAAAATTGAGAACATCACTGTACCACAAGGAGCAACACTTATGACCTTGGACGTCGAGTCACTTTACACTAACGTTCCATTACCGGAAGTCAGGACGATCATAGAAACTCTTTTGAACTCGAGAACGATAAAAGAACCTCCAACACATTTTTTGCTTGACATTCTGGACATCATTTTGGACCACAATTTTTTTCGCCATTTAAAACAGTTCTACCTACAAATCAAAGGTGTAGCCATGGGATCTGCATGTGCCCCCTCCATTGCGAATATCTATATGATATATTTTGAAAAAACTTACATTCTGAATAACCACAATCCATTTAGATCTAAAATCATGCAATACTATCGCTTCATTGATGACTTATTTTTTGTCATACACGACCAAGACACAGCCGTAAACTTCCTTCAATGGATTAATGTCCAAGATTCAAATATATGATTATCTGGAATGATCCATGACACATCTGTTAACTTTTTGGACGTCACAGTCTTTAAAGATCATCTCCATCTACTGAAGGTCCGCCCATATCGTAAATTGACTGATCGTAACTCCTTACTACACGCTTCATCATTTCATGCGCCACACCTGTTGAACAACTTACCATATGGACAATACTTGAGACTAAAGAGAAATGCGTCTTTGCAACAAGACTATGAATCAGCAGCAAATCTACTTACACAATCTTTATTAAGGCGAGGATATACACCTCGAACTCTTGTTACAGCTCAAAAAAGAGCGGAAGCAAAAGACAGGAAAGATCTTATCTCTACAAGAACCTCTGAAAAATCTAAAGAAGACCGTATTTACTCAGCACTGCAATTTACACCGTACACATCCCAAATCAAGAAAGTTATTTATAAACATTGGCACCTGTTATCCAATATTCCGGGATGTCAAAATCCACCTTTGTTTGGACTAAACAAAACCAAATCACTCAAAAACTACTTGGTGAAATCCGACCTTCTTACATACCCTGAGGAAACCGTTAAGGGCCATTACAAATGTGGCAACTGCAGCATATGTAAATACGCACTACAAGTGAAGGAATTCTGTGACACACAGTCCGGCTTTAATTTTCAGATCAAACACTTCAGTAATTGCAATACAAAGAACAGTGTATATGCATGGATATGCCCCTGTAAAAAATATACATAGGCAAAAGTACCAGACCAATAAGATTACGCATAAACGAACATCGATCACGGATTCGCAATAGGGTGTTAGAAGCTCCATTGGTAGAACATTATATACAATGCAAGCACACGGAGGATGATCTTATCTTCTTTATCATTTGGAAACCTAAAGCAGATTCATTCAATCGGAGAAATATCGAAAAGTTACTATTACAACAGGAAGCCCGTTACATTCATCTTTTTAACACAATGTCTCCAAACGGCCTGAATGAACACCAGGAATATACCTCCTTTCTTTAAGAAACCACCACAACTTTTGCATTGAGGATGTCTATCTGATAGTACTATACCTTTAAGGATTTTGAGGGATCCTCCCCCTTCAGAGATATATAAGGCAACAAACTTTCCTCCCAATGGGAGACGCACAGAAAAACATAGAAAAACTTGAGAATACTCACTGATCTACTAACCAAGGTGAGGGAGTACAATATTGGGTGTCTTTTATTCACATATAACTTGAATGCATAGATGTAACCATTGTCAATACTTATGATTTACAGACGTTTTATTCACCAAAGACTCAAATGAAATAGAAAGTATACATTACTCCTATTCTGTTCAAAAAGACGAGGTAAGAAACCAAACAGTATGAAGAGCTATGGGTAATGAATAATATCCTAAAACCATTGTGTATATTGTTTGTATTGTTTAAACACAACCATTGTTTTGATTAGACTCATTGAAACCTTAGGCTCTGATGTATCTTGTTATTTTGTCATTTGATACCACCAGCTGAAGAAGGCATTGTCCGAAACAGGGCCCTGTCCTGGGTTCCAGTTCTCGCATCTCAGAAGCCTCAACTTCCATCCTCAAAAGACTTTGCTTTGTAAAACTATTACCTCTGTTTAAGATTGTATTCCAACAGGAAATAGTTAATTTGGTTTGATTCTACTTGTGAGTAAACTTACTCTTATGTTAAAACATTCAGCCTGAGTTCTTGGGAATTTTTATACTAGTGTTTATTGCAACAGGAATCTCAACTAAAGCATCCATGACAGATGGCCATCCAACCTCTGTTTAAAAACCTCCAGGGAAGGAGAGCCCACCGCATTCCAAGTGAGACCATTCCACTTTCAAACAGATCTTACTGTCTGAAAGTTCCTCCTCATGTTTCGTCAGAATCTCCTTTCTTGTAACTTGAAGCCTAAACTCTAGAGAGAGAGACCACCATGTTAGTCTTTGGTCTGGAGAAAAGACAGATTGCCTGGCAGCTCATCTGAGAGACTAAGGTCTGCTACTTGTAGCAGAGAGACTTTTGTAGGAATGGCTCTGTAGGGTTTGTGAATATCTAGAATTAGCCAAGCTAACGGATATAGTAAGACATAATCCTAAAAGCCGAGTGAAAAATGAATGGGAGGGTCTGAATGAGTATTTTAAAAAGCAAGGAGGAAAATCGATAATCTGGTTGAGTTTGGAATAAAGGGAATTCATGAAGATCTAAGAAATTGCAAAAAGATTTATTGTGAAATAGATTTAGGGAAGATATAAGGGGGGAAAGTAAATTAAAACAGACAGACAAAAAAGTTGGTTAAAATACTGTATGTCAGGTGGAAGTCAACACTTGGCGTATTTTTCTTTTTTCATTTTTTCTTTTGTGGAATGATAATAATAATAATAATAATAATAATAATAATAATAATAATTTATTATTTTTACCCCGCCCATCTGGCCGGGTCTCCTCAGCCACTCTAGGCGGCTTCCAACAAATATTAAAATACATACACGTCACAGATTAAAAACTTCCCTGATAGCAATGCAAGGCACACAAGATAATGAACAAGATGGTTGATGTATAGTTAAATTTTAATATCTGAACCCTTGCATTGTAAGACTGTTTATATGTACATATATGCATCATTTTCTTCTTTTTATCTTTTTCTCTGTTCTTATTCTTTTTTCTTTCTTTTTCTTCTCTTTTCTTTTTCTTTATTTATTTTTTATTGTTATATTGTGCTTGTGAATTTGAATTTTGTTTTGAATTGGGATTTTTTGTTTTTGCTGTGTAATGGTTAAAGATGAATAAAGTTTATTTTTTAAAAAAAGAGTAGGCCACAACCTACTTTGTCAGGCACACGAAGCTGGAATTGATAGATCAATTCTGGGGATGGATGGAGCGTGAGCTTGCAGGGCACAAATTCATCCAGATATTTGTTTGTGTGGCAGACATGATTAGAGGGCTCTTCTTCTGTCAAAAGCACACATCCCCAGAGTTTAGCTCATGTCGCCCACTAGCAGTAACTTTCAGGAGTCTCATCCTTTGTGCTTTTAAGTGGGGGTCAACATCTGCTAGCTCATGGGTCAAAGGAATGTAGGCTGCTACCTTTTTACACTGAGTTAGGCCATTAGTCTAGCTAGCTCAGTATTGCTGGCACTGACTGGCAGAGTGTCAGGAAGGGAACGATTCTCAGTCCTACTTGGGAGATGCCAGAGATGGAGCCTGGGACCTTCTGCATGCAGAGAAAAAGCTCCTTGGATAAAAAAGGTGTGATGAAGATGCAGTAAATAAAATATATATAGCTCAGTTCAGTTCTTTATTCGACCGTCAGTCAGAAAAGATACATTTCCATACAAAATTAAAACATCTAAAACGTCTAAAAGAACTTTGGAGTAAACCATAGCCAACAATAAAATGAAGCTATACAGATAAACCCATGTTGATGCTGTCAATTTTAATCTTGTGACGCTTAAGAGCTAGAAAAAGAAATTTGGCCACCAGGGAGGCTGTTTTTCCAGTAACATTATTCAACAAATATAGAACCTGTCTTTCTCTGGATAGAGAGCTAAGTTGACATAGGAGTGGAGCTATAAGATTTTGCCTGAGATCTGCATAGAAAGGGCAGGGCAGGAGAATATGTTCAGTGGACTCTGCCACTCCCAGGGCACAATGACAAGTTCTCTGAGCGTATGGGACTCCCCCTGAACCTTCCCCACAATAACGCAGATTCGAGGACATTTAATCTGGCCGCTGTGATATAAACTATATATACAAATGCAGTCGTACCTTGGATCCCGAACGCCTTGCGAGTCGAACGTTTTGGCTCCCAAACGCCGCAAACCCAGAAGGGAGTGTTCCAGTTTGCGAACGTTCATTGGAAGCCGAATGTCCAACGCGGCTTCCGATTAGCTGCAGGAGTTTCCTGCAGCCAGTCGGAAGCCGTGCCTTGGTTTCCGAATGTTTTGGAAGTCAAACGGACTTAAAAGGTACCACTGCACACACAAACACAAATGCATGTAAAGGTAAAGGTAAAGGGACCCCTGACCATGAGGTCCAGTCGTGACCGACTCTGGGGTTGCGGCGCTCATCTCGCATTATTGGCCGAGGGAACCGGCGTACAGCTTCCGGGTCATGTGGCCAGCATGACTAAGCCGCTTCTGGCGAACCAGAGCAGCGCATGGAAACGCCGCTTACCTTCCCGATGGAGCGGTACCTATTTATCTACTTGCACTTTGACATGCTTTTGAACTGCTAGGTGGGCAGGAGCTGGGACCGAGCAACAGGAGCTCACTCCATCGCGGGGATTCGAACCGCCGACCTTCTGATCAGCAAGCCCTAGGCTCTGTGGTTTAACCCACAGCGCCACCTGGGTCCTCCCACTAATCGTACAGTTAAAGAATTGCTCAATAAATTATAAGTGTAAATAAATTGTCAGAGAGGCGTGCCACAGACGTGTACCGCCGAGAGAAGCCTGCTTTTGCGTTCGGATATGAACTCGGCAAGACAAGCTTTTGAAAGCTTCTGGAAAGCTGACTCCATTCATATCCTCCTTGTCGGTGCGTGCTGGGAAAGTGCAGCTCAGTGTTCTGGCTGATTTGTCACTAACTGGAGAAGCATGAATATTGCTCTTCCTAGAAGCTAGAAGCCTGTGGCCGGCAATTTACTTTATTAAGTCTTAATTAACCAGACTCGAGCTACGTTGGAAACTCAGTGCATGAAATCTCCAGCTGACCATTGAGTTCCATTTCTCTTTTTCAAAAGAAAAGAAGAATGGGGGAGAGGAAGTAGAAAAACAAAAGGCTAACGCTGCCTCCAGGAAATCCTAATATGGCCTGAATCATTTCGTTATTCCTAATGATACTTGGGAGTGGTGACTTGGCGCTTAGTGGAAATGTACAGGTCTTGTTTTCAGCTTGGGAGATAAACAACAATGCCAATGGTCCAGGAATTTCTGGTTGGGGACTGAAAACCCCCAAGTCGAGAGAGACTGCCTTCTTTCCCCCTCAAATCTGGAGCAAATATGCAAGACAAGGTTGTGGAGTAAATAAAAGCCAGTTTTATTCATTATACCGTATTTTTCGCTCCATAACGCGCACTTTGTTCCTCCTAAAAAGGAAGGGGAAAAGTCTGTGCACGTTATGGAGCGAAGGCACTGGCCGGCAGCGGGATCCCTCGGCTGCCACTGCAGTCTAAGCAGAGGGATGCCTCTGCCACCGGAGCCATGACTCCCGGAAGGGGGGGGAGAGGAATGGACACCCCGAAAGCAGTGCTTTTGGGATGTCTGTTCCTCTTCCCCTCCACCCCTCCATGCCCGCCCCCTTCCCCTCTGTTCTGGCGGGTGCGGAGGGGTGGGGGTGGGGGAAGGAACGGACATCCCAAAAGCGCTGCTTTTGGGATGTCCGTTCCTCTCCCCCCCACCCCTCCGTGCCCTCGGCTCTGGACCTCAGTGTCTGGGCTGAACGATGGGGGTGGAGACGCTCCTTCAGGTATACAGGACCGAGGCCGTTTAGGGCTTTAAAGGTCAGCACCAACACTTTGAACTGTGCTCGGAAACGTACTGGAAGCCAATGTTCCTTGCCAGGTGCTCTTTCCCCAGCAAAACTGGGGTTCTTACCCAAGCGCCTTGCAGGCTGCGCTGCTGAATCGGGCAGACGCCGTTTCTGCAGGCCTAGCCAGTAATCTCTCGAGCAGCATTGTTTGGCTTAGACAAAACAACTGGGTCATTTTCGCCTCTCTCTACTTTCACTGCAGCTGGAGCTGATCTGATTATTCCGTAACAGATGCCCGTCTAGCCTTGCATATTTTTGCCCTGGGACTGATTCATTTCCTTCCCTGGCAGGCTGGATCAATTGCTTAATGTGCTCAGTTCTTGCAGAATTATGATGGGCCTCTCTCTCTCTCTCTCTCTCTCTCTCTCTCTCTCTCTCTCTCTCTCTCTGTCTCCCCCCACCCCCAGATGTCTACTCTGATTTCTATTCCTGCTTGTAAAGCCATTGCTCAGACTTCTCTTATTGACACCAGCAATTCATTGATTCCGTCCCTTCCTGGGTGCTCTTATATTAACAACTCAGCACCGTGCCAGAAAAAAACATCTCCTGCCTTCCACTCATTACGCTTACAGAGAGCTGCCTTATACTGAATCAGACCCACTGGTCCTTCCAACTCAGTTTTGCCTACAATGACTGGCAGTGCCGTTTAGGAGCACATGGAGCCCACATGGAGATGCTGGGGAAAGAGGAGCAACCAATTTTCAGGAGGCAAAGTGGTGGATAAGGGGGGTCGTTGGTGCAGCTCAAATTAAGGAGGTGCATTTCAAGGTGGGAGGGTCCTGAGTAACAATGAATTAAAGTGAGACACCACTTATTCCATTACCAGGTGGTGACCGCCCCAGGGACCTTCAGAAAGGAATAATGACTCGTGACAACGTGTTATGGAATTAAAATTTGGCCAGGGGTGTCCTACCCATAGAGGCTAGTGGCATGGGGCAGCAGGGCGCCAAGTTCTGGAGGGTGCCAGGGAAGAGGCGGAGGCTGGACGTGGCGCCTCCCGACATCAGCTCGCCGCCCTCGCCCGCCTCTGAAGCAGCGCCGCGCCTGGAGCCTCCGTCTGCCATGGCCACCGCGGCACGAAGCAGCCAGCTGAGCCGGGAGGCACTGTGTCCAGCCTCCGCCTCTTCCGCACCAGAGGAGCCGCCCTCCAGTCGCTGTCCGCCTCCTCCAGCCCCGCCGGCAGCGCCGTCCTCCCTAAAAATCTCTGGGAAATTGGGGGGGCGCGCCGGAGGGAGCTTTGCACCACGGCGCCGGATATGCTTAAGACGGCCCTGAATTAGGCCACAACTTTATTAAACTTCAAATGTAGGAATACCTTGGCTTAGGCATTGGGCGTGTATGCCTCCCAGCCCCCCAACCGGGGGAACTGGGGCTCCTCAGGGTAAATGGGATTTGGGGGTGCTCTGCAAGACACGTGTGTACACAGCAGCCCAGCCCATATCCCTCACGCAGGGTAGTTCACTGTATGGCCAGTGACGCCCATATATATAACCCCTTTAAGAGGGGACCCTGGAATCGCCACTGCAGGGGAGGTGAGTCACCACTTCACGCCCCCCCCCCATATAGGGAAGAAAAGACTAAAGGATTCCACCCATTCGCCAAAGTTGTGACGAATTGCTACAGGGAAGACAAAACCTGCCAATGCAGGAAAATTTATTCCCTGTTCTTCAACAGCAACCAGTCAAAAGACTGTACCAGCACCCACTGAACAGGAAGAAGAAGTTAACCTGCAAACAAGAAAACATTAAACTAAGGGAGGGGAGGGTGGGTGAAGCTCCTGAGCCGACTGCCTGGCTGATGCCAGCCCTGCCCCTTATTTATGCAACCGGCTCCACCTCCCAGCAGTGTAAATTGACTAACTGAGGCTGGGTGTGAACCTCCAAAGAATAACACTGAAAGGCAGGCCAGCCCACACAACTGGTAAGCTCCCTGGGGTCCGAAGCGCCACGCACGATCCCACAAAGGGTACCCATGGTGTAAAGTATGAGTGCTCATTACGTGGATTGCCTAGGTTCTTGAATGGACCTCGGACCTTTGTACAGAAGGCCAGCTTCTGCCCATAATCACATAGCCATCTCTCTATCCTGATAAGCAAGGGACATTATCAGACTTCAAGGGCACCTTGCCAGTGAGGGGAAGGTTCTGAAGGCCAGATACAGGGATGTGGAGGGCCGCAATGCGATCCTGGGCCAGAGGTTTCCCACTCATGGTCCAAAGGCATAGCTGTCAACCCTCCCTTTTTTTGCGGGAAACTCCCTTATTCCAATGCCGCTTCCCGCTGCTATCCCGGATTGTTGATATTCCTTAAATTTCCCGGATTCCAAAGGAAGCAGCTCCTCTCCCTTCCTGCCGGCCAGGGAGGCTCCTCAGCTGCGTTGCTCGGCTGCCAATAAGGAGTCTGAGACCAACTGGGGGCGGAGCTTGCATGCCTTGTGCAGCCAGACCCTCACACCCAAGCAGACAGACTGCCTGCCTGCCATCTACGCGCTCGCTCTTTCGCTCACCCGTTCGCGCGCAGCCTCTGGAGCGCAGGGTGGCAAGACTACTTGGTGCCATTGCACCGCCCTTTCAGGATCCCTTATTTTCAAATCCGAAAGTTTGGGGAAATCCCTTATTTTCAAATCCAAAAGTTGACAGCTATGTCCAAAGGTAGGATAGAATTGCTGCAATTGTTACAAGGCACAAGGAGGAGATGTTTCACAGTTCCAGGAAGAGTCTGAAATGCAATTTGCAGATAAGTTCTCTCCCGCTTGCTTGTTGACATGCTGGAGAATGCAGAGGAAGAAGATAGACTTGGACAGCCAAGAGAAACATGGTTAGCTCCATTTCTGATAACAGAAGCATCCCAGCTCCGAGGAGGTGTTTTCCCATGTGAGACATGGCCTGATGGATGAAGGCAAAATATTATTTATCAGCGTTACCCTCTACCTTACAATGGCATCTTCCTCCTTCAATGAGCCAAATACTGCAAAGTTCTCCAGTGCGGGTGGGGTGGGGAGGCAGGAATCATCCAAGTGCAAGACGTTTTTCACAACAAGAGGATCCTTACGAACAAATTTCAGGTTCTCATTTTGCTAATTTTAAATAGCACAAAGGATTTGCACGGTTGATCTTCCTATTTAAATGCTTTGAAAACTATGGATGGCATCCAACTAGGTTTTGCTCAGAGTAGAACCATTGTAATGGGCTAGGATTTCAATTACAAGGGGTCTACTTTGAGTAAAACTTAGTTGAGCACAACCCAACATTTCATTAGTGAGCAACGTAGATATCAAAGAGCAGGGAAGAATCTCACAACAACAACAAACCCCCTCTCTCTTTGGATACTGGCATCTAGAAAGGTGTGGGGGGCATAATATGGGCACTCTTGAACTTCTGTTCCATTGAGTCTTTGTAATGTCAAGTGACCGAGTCAAATTCTTCATCCGTTTGGCTTTGCCTTCTTGTGTCTGAGGTGATTCCCCCCGTCCCCCAAAGAGGGAAAATAAGTTTTCTGTACAGATTAGGAACCAACCCCACAGACTGCCTCTCGAAACAGACGCCAAAGAAAGATTTCAGAAATGGCAGGGTGTTATGTACTGAGCTGAATCCTAGAACAATAGGATCCAAAATGCAGCAGTCTGGTTGGTCCGCAGGAGCCACCCAATCCAGCTCCAGGTGGAAGTGAATCGGTGACCTGATTGGCCTACAAGAGCAGCCAATCAGGCTCCTGGATGAAGCGAATCCGCAACCTGATTGGCCTACAGGAGTAGCCCGGAATTAGCCAATCACATGGGGCCCACTGTGTAAATAATGTATATATAGCAGACGTTTTGGGGAAAGATTCATTCCTTGTTACTATGAGCTGAATAAAGATCATGAAATCCACACTTGACTCCAAGTATATTTCACAGGGGTTGGCAACAATTCCTGCTTGGAAGAGGAAAGGGAGCCAAAGGAATTGTTTTGATCTTGTTTTGTTTCGAAGGCACCAAGATCACCCTAGGAAGCGTTCAGCTTTCTCTACTCTTGGTTATTCACACTCTTAGGCCTCAAAAGAGACCTTTTGTGTGGTTTTGGGGTTTTGTTTTGTTTTGCTTTTAAAAAAAGAAGTTTCTTTCCCAATGAATTTCTCTTCCACAAAGTAACTGTACTGATTTCAGTTTGGGCAAGTCCCGGAGAAATTAGGCCACAGCCTGGCAGCCTGCCCATGGCATGGCACATTCTGCCATCTGCTCTCCAAGGTTCAGTAAGAGAGGCAAATATTTGGTTGCTGAGGCTTCCTTTTACCTTGTACCTGGTTAAAGTTTGTGTGCACGAACTTTAGAATAACACACTGGCATGTCGGTCAGATTGCTACAGTTCGCAATGCAACAGGTACTGCGCTGTGAAAGGAAGAACAAAAAACGGGACAGAAGCACTAGCATTATAATTTGTTTGTTGATTATGAAAATATTGATATGCCTCTGTATCGTAAAATACAAAATCACAGTGGTTTAAAACAATATAAAAACGTAAAGCCAAGCAATGATATCATACGAAAACAAGTTAAAAGCAAAAAGATATTAAAAGCAAACATCAATAAGCCATGCTGGGGGATGCACCCACAGGGCTGGCAAAATGGAAAGGTTTTCAGCAGGTATTTAAAAGTTGGCACAGAAGGCACCCGTTGAATCTCTAGTGGCAGAGAGTTCCACAGGACTGGGCCAATGACTCTAAAGGCGCCATTTCTCATTGTTGTCTAGCAAGCCTCCCCAACCAGGGGAATGGCCAAAGACACTCCTGCCAATGATATCGGAGACTGAGCTGAGGTATAAGGGTTCAGGTGGGCACCCTGGACCTAAGTTGTTTGGTTTGTTAATTAATACCTTGAGCCTGGCTCAATAGTAAATGGGCAGCCAGTTCAGCTGTTTTAACAAAGGGGGTCCCACGTTCTCAACCCGACGCAATCTGGCTGCAGAATTCTGTGCCAGTTGGACTTTACAAACTAGACCTAAGGGCAGCCCCACAATAGTACAGTAATCTAGCATCAAGGTTCAATCAGGAAAACTAATGCAGTATTCCTCACATCTGAATGCACCGGAAAACATCATCAGTCAGTGTTATGTACTGAGCTGAATCCTAGAACAATAGGATCCAAAATGCAGCAGTCTGGTTGGTCCTAGAACAATAGGATCCAGAATGCAGCAGTCTGATTGGTCCGCAGGAGGCACCCAATCCAGCTCCAGGAGGAAATGAATCAGCAACCTGATTGGCCTGCAAGAGCAACCAATCAGGCTCCTGGATGAAGTGAATCCGCAACCTGATTGGCCTACAGGAGTAACCTGGAATTAGCCAATCACGTGGGGCCCATTGTGTAAATAATGTATATATAGCAGACGTTTTGGGGAAAGGTTCTTTCCTTGCTAATATGAGCTGAATAAAGAGCATGAATTTCACACTTGACTCCGAGCATATTTCAGTCAGCCTGTGAGGGAAGTTTTAAAAGAAGCATGATAATAATAATAATAATAATAATAATAATAATAATAATAATAATAATAATTTATTATTTGTACCCCGCCCATCTGGCTGGGTCTCCCCAGCCACTCTGGGCAGCTTCCAGCAAATATTAAAATACATTAACATGTTACAGATTAAAAACTTCCCTAAACAGGGCTGCCTTCATGTGTTTTCTAAATGTTATGTAGTTGTTGATCCCTTTGACCTCTGGTGGGAGGGCGTTCCACAGGGCGGGTGCCACTACCGAGAAGGCCCTCTGCCTGGTTCCCTGTAGCTTTGCTTCTCGCAGTGAGGGAACCGCCAGAAACAAACCCCAAACTTCCCCCGATACTGCATTTGAGCCAAATTTTCACTGCCGCCCCAGTCCTTCATTCTACACCCTTCCCAATTGTACGTGGCCAAAAAATGCTTTTTCTGCAGACAGCAGTCAGTGTTCTGCAGCAGTCAGTTCTAAGCAGAGCGTTGCAAACACTTCCCAGAAAAAGACTTGAAAAACTCCACATCTCTGCCAAGCATGTTTTCCTCCGTTTTCCCTGTGCCATGAGGGAGCTTTTTGTCTTCCAAATGGCAAAGTGAATGAATAAATCCCTCAGTCCTCCTTGTTCCATCTGCATGCATTATAGAAGCTGGTCAGCAAGGATGAAATATATATATATATTTCAAGTTAGCAACGGACAGGAATGGAGCAAGAATTCTCTTTGGTCCGCGTGTTAACGTGAACTTGCCTAATTCATGCTGCATGAAGCATATATGTGAATTTAAAAATATGGATGGTTTGGATCGCCCCTGACCTGTAGTGGGTGTTATACCAACCCACCCTGCATCTCTGCTTAATGTGAAACATGGGGCAGGATGCAAAATATGATGATTTGAAGGGTTTGGGGGGGGGAGGGGCAGAGTTTTGTTGATTATAGTGAATAATTGTCAAAAGGTTAGAAAAATAAAAAGGGGAAAGAAAGGAAATGGGAGAGAATGAATCGATGACAAGGACATGCGGGGAACGGAAGAGAACAAAAATAGACAGATCCATCGAGAACTTGTTTTTTAAGGGTTTTTAAATTCTGCTCTAACATTGGCACGTATTGTGGCGCTCTGGCCTGTCACAAAATCCATCAGTTCCTTGGAGTTCCACAATATCCTCTGCAGCTTGCCAGAAATGTGTCTGTGTGTGTTCCCCATGGAAGGCCAATTTGGAGATCACTACACGGCCCAGGATTTCAGAAGAGCAAGCTGAAATTGGAACTGTGCTGGCCTTTGCCTTCACATGTTTATAGACTGGAAATTTATCAGCAATACATTTTTCAGACACCATTTCCTGCTTTGCCTCTGTATTGGCTGGCAATCATGAAAAACACGGCTTTGTTTTGTCCTTAGCTGGAAATGATATCAGAAACAAGAGTGACAGCAGGTCAAACCAGTACCAAATTTGCAAGACAATCTTCCCAAGAGTATAAGGAACTGCTTTATAGGGTTGCCAGGTGCAGGGCCGGCGCGTCCATTTAGGCAAACTAGACAACTGCCTAGAGCGCCAAAATAGAGGGGGCGCTGGCCAGCCTGCCCCCCGCCCCCCCGCCGCAGCCTGGTGCTGCCCCAACCAGCGGCGGAGCAAGCAGGTTGGGCGGCCCCGGGCGGCGGCGGGGGCGCCAAAATGGAGGGGGCACTGGCCAGCCTGCCCCTCGCCCCCCACCGCCGCCCGGGGCCGCCCCAACCAGCGGCGAAAATCACGGCGGCGTGGGGCACCCGGCGGGCAGGGGGCGGGGCACCGTACGTCATGCGCAATGACGTCACGTGCCCCGCCCCCTCTCCTAGGGCGCAAAAATTGCCAGCACCGGTCCTGGCCAGGTGTCCACTATTTGAGCGGACAGTCCGCTTTTTTTCCACATTATGTTCACTATTTTTTTTCGCAAAATAGTGGACATTTTTTTTATTCAAAAGCTTTCTGATGAAATGGTACGTAATCTAAAGCTGTACAGTCTAAGAGAATAAGGATAGGAGAATCGTGTTTTGTCTTTTTTTTCATAAGTAAGAATGAGACAAAGATCGAATATCCATTGAACTCGATTCTCCAAAAAAATATTAATCATACTCAATTGTTTCACAAGACATTTAAAAAATGGGGGGGGGTGGGAGGCGCCTCTTGCCGGAGTTCTGCCCTGCCTGTTCCTGACTCGCGGGGAGAACAAAAGGGAGAGGCGCGAAAGAAAAAGACGCCTCTTCCTGTTCCTGACGCGCAGGAGCAGCAGCAAACCAGCTACCGGTAGAGGCGCGCGGGGGGGGGGGGGAGGCGGGCTTGGAGGAGACTTGCCCGGAGACCTGAGGGAGCGAAATCCTTGCCCCAAGGATCGCCTCCCTAATACAGGAACGGTAAGAAGGAACCCCTGTTGGGAACTTGGGTACCTTTGCCCCAAGGATCCCTAAGAAGCAAGCATAGAAACATAGAATTGTAAGAAAATATATAATTTAATTTAATTGAACTGCTTGTCCCCCTGCTTGTCCGCTATTTTTTGGAAGCAGACCTGGCAACGCTACTGCTTTATACAGAGGCGTAGCAAGCCCAGGTGGTACCAGGGGAGGAATTTTTTTTGTCACCCCCCACCACTTTAATTTTTTTAAAAAAATAAAAAAGTGTCACCCCCCTCTGATGGCGCCACTTTGCAAGGTGTGGGGGTTTTGTGTGTGTGTGTGTCTATTATCTCTTTTTTTCAATAAAGTTAAAATAAAATAATAATAATAATAATAATGTAAAAAAATAATAATAATAAAATAAAAAGTGTCACCCCCCCTTTGATGGTGCCACTTTGTGAGGTGTGGGGGTTTTGTGTGTGTGTGTGTGTGTCTATTATCTCTTTTTTTCCAATAAAGTTAAAATAAAAATAATAATAAAAAAATGATAAAAATAAAAATAAAAAAGTGTCACCCCCTCTGATGGTGCCACTTTGTGAGGTGTGTGTGTGTCTATTATCTCTTTTTTTCAATGAAGTCAAAATTAAAAAATAAAATAAAAAAAAATTTTTTTTAAGTGTCACCCCCCTCTGGGGTGGAACCCGGGGCGCCCCCCCGCCCCACCTTGCTACGCCCCTGGCTTTATATACTGTCAGACTAGCTACTAGCTTCTCCAGCTGCATAAGCAGGAACTGTCCAAGGTCTTAGGCAGCCAGAGGCGCTGTCCCAAAGGCCTTCAATATAAGCCAGACCCAGCCCTTCCTTTTTGCAGTATCAAGCAAGTTGGGGGGAAACGTGTTTTTTCAGCTCCCAGCTGGGAACAATACATTACCCACAGATTGCATTTGTCTTGGTGGGTCATGAATAGGGAATAGATTATTGTATTTTAATATTTTGTTGGAAGCCACCCAGAGTGGCTGGGGGAACCCAGCCAGATGGGCGGGGTATAAATAGTAAATTATTAGTATTAGTATTAGTATTAGTATTAGTATTAGTATTAGTATTAGTATTAGTATTAGTATTAGTATTAGTATTAGTATTAGTATTAGTATTATTAGTCCATTTTGGTTTCCCTCCATTGCACCTTTATCCTCATCTTAAATTCAGTTTTTCACCTCTCTACATCTGTTGGTGCATTTTTTTTTTGTAAGGGGCTCCCCATTTGTGGAATGCTTTCCCCAACCAGAGGACAAAAATGTTTTTGTCACATTTGTGTGTGTGTTCTTATTTTGTAAATTTCCTTTTCGTGGATCACTGCCTTGTCATGGTGAAGGGACTTGAATAACTCCAAGAAGCTATGAGCTATGCCGTGCAGGGCCACCCAAGACGGACATGTCATAGCCGAGAGTTCAGAATAAATGTGATCCACCTGGAGAAAGAACTGGCAAACCACTCCAGTATTTTGCCAAGAAAACTCCATGGACATAAAAAAGGAGAAGTTTTGAGAAGAAAACGAGAGTTTCCAAGGCATGCTCTGGTTCATGGGGTCACGGAGAGTCGAAAATGACTAAGACGACTAAACAACAAAATTTTGTACTTTTATCCTGTGAACTGCCCTGGGATCTTTGGATGAAGGATTGGATTGGATTGGATTGGATTGGATTGGATTGGATTGGATTGGATTGATTAATTGATTGATTGATTGATTGATTGATTGACGGAACCCCTTATATGGGATTTGTATATAAATTTTCCCTCAGCTCTTTTTTTCTGGCCCATTTAGGACTAGCATGGATAGTTGGTCCTGGTGAATATTTGACGTTTCCCCACCTTATGGCTTTGATCTATAGGCTACCACTAAAACGAGGCTGCATTTTAAGCTGCATTTTAAATTGTATTCTAACTTATATTTTAATCAACTGTTTTTTGTTTTTGTTTAATGTTTTTACTGTATTATATTCAGTGTTAGCCGCCCTGAGCCCGGTCTTGGCCGGGGAGGGCGGGGTATAAATAAAATTATTATTATTATTATTATTATTATTATGATAGCCCACATTGTCTACTCTGACTGGAAGTGGATCTCCAATGTCTCTGGAAGAGGACTTGTCATATTTGCCAACTGATCATTGTAACATACATAAGGTATGTTTACATTGCAATGTAGCCAAAGCAAAATTCCAAGTATGTTTGAAAATTTACTTGGCCAATAAATTATTCCTATCCTATCCTATCCTATCCTATCCTATCCTATCCTATCCTATCCTGTCCTGTCCTGTCCTGTCCTGTCCTGTCCTATCCTATCCTATCCTCTCCTATCCTATTTTAGCTGGAGTTATCAGGGACTGAAAACTGGGACCTTCTGCATGCACAGCATGTGTCCTGCCAATGCACCCCATAGAATCATAGAACTAGGGTCATCTAGTGCAACCCCCTGCAATGCAGGAATCTCAGGAATATTGAGTGGGTTCATAAGCTTCTGTACTCCTGATAACCAACAGCAGTGGTTACATATTCATATGACCACTGCTCCTTGAAAACTTCCATTGTATATTGAGGTATGCTATTATATTTCATTATTATATTAGTGCTATGTTTTATTGTATTATGTATATTTGCATTACATGTATTGATTTCATGGATTACTGTGATACATGTCCATGCAGGTTTTTGGTTGTTTATCTGTTTATCTATATTTTGCAGTTACATGCTGAAGAAGACGTACACGAAACAGTGTTAATACCGGAACACTGTCCATTGTCTTACTGTTATTATACATGAAAAAAATATACTACTTTCATTGGCCGTCGTGTTGCTCATTCTTGGTTTCTGTTTGAAGATTGCAACACGCAGGTTTCTTGAACTTGCTAAGGAATCTCAGCTAAAGCATCCATGACAGATGGCCACTCAGCCTCTGCTTCAAAACCTCCAAGGAGGTCTACAGCGTCCCGAGGGAGTCCAATCCAACAGCTCTTGCTGTCAGAAAGTTCTTCTTGATATTTAGTCAGAATTTCCTTTTTGGTCACTTGAATCCATTGGTTCGAGTCCTGCCCTCTGGAGCAGAAGACAATAAGCTTGCTCTATCTTCCACGAGTTCCTCCCTAAACCTCCTACTGCATGGCGCCCATCGATTCTTTGAGTGCTTAATGAATTCTTAATTTGGTTCTGTTCTGATGAGACCCACAATGAAATTTATATGCAAATCTTGGAGAACCAAACCCAGAACATTCCTTTTCTCTCCCCTTTCTTTTCAGTGTCACAATTGTCTTTGTTTCCGCACTTCCTGGTTTTATCCGAGTCCAACCCGCAAAGCTGCCAGAGGACAAAGAGAAAAATAAGCCTCTTTCCCCCAAATGGCAGTGTTATTATGAAAGATGATGTTTAATCTTAACAAAAGAACCGGTAGGCAGCTGTTGCGTATCAGGAAGACAATGGAAACTTCCTGCCTAGTGGGATTCATTAACATTGTTGTTTTCAGGGCACGCAGGGCTATTATTAGCGCTATCGAGCCACCATGAAGCTGTTGGTGGGACCTGCGCCATCTTACCTACAAAATCGAGTGCAGGAGGAACCAGTTCTGCTGTGTTTCCAGCAAAAGCCACCTGCGCACAGCTCTGATTGGCTAGCGTCTGTGGCATCATAGGGCCATTCCCCCACTCCCCTGAGTAAGTTGTCATATATATATATATATATATATATATATATATATATATATATATAACCTCTTCCTCTTTGAAAAGTTGTAGCTGCGCAACCAACTTTACTTGGATTAGAACACGGCTTTTCAATGGTACCCCCCTGTGTGTGGAATGCTGTCCCTATGGAAATGTGCCCCCCCAAACGACAACATTGAGACATCT
This sequence comes from Darevskia armeniaca, assembly GCA_034641395.1. Taxonomy (NCBI): domain Eukaryota; kingdom Metazoa; phylum Chordata; class Lepidosauria; order Squamata; family Lacertidae; genus Darevskia; species Darevskia armeniaca. Next base: position 540,112 of record JAWWNF010000904.1, read on the forward strand.
TAGTGCACTAAGGGCTTTGTAGTTAAGGTACCCACTTCTGTGGTACCCATCTTTTGGGGGGGGTGTTAGGGCTAGCTGCTGTCTGTTTTATTGTGGCGTTGAACATTTTAGGAATCTTGTACAGTGGTGCCTCGCAAGACGAAATTAATTCGTTCTGCGAGTTTTGTCGTCTTGCGAGTTTTTTCGTCTTGCGAAGCACGGTCCTGAGAAACACTAGATGGCGCTGTTTCCCATAGGAATGCATTGAAGCACGGTTTCCCATAGGAATGCATTGGGAACTCGCAAGACGTTTTTGTCTTGCGAAGCAAGCCCATAGGGAAATTCGTCTTGTGAAGCGACTCCAAAAATGAAAAACTCTGTCGTCTTGCGAGTTTTTCGTCTTGTGAGGCATTCGTCTTGCGGGGTACCACTGTATTCAGCTTTCTGATTACAGTATTATTTTTTAAGGCTTTGTATTTTATAAGTTAGGGACGCAGGTGGCGCTGTGGGTTAAACCACAGAGCCTAGGGCTTGCTGATCAGAAGGTCAGCAGTTCAAATCCCCGCAACGGGGTGAGCTCCCGTTGCTCGGTCCCAGCTCCTGCAGTTCGAAAGTACGTCAAAGTTCAAGTAGATAAACAGGCTCCGCTCCGGCAGGAAGCTAAATGGCGTTTCCGTGCACTGCTCTGATTCGCCAGAAGTGGCTTAGTCATGCTGGCCACATGACCTGGAAGCTGCACACCGGCTCCCTTGGTCAGTAAAGCGAGATGAGCGCCGCAACCCCAGAGTCGTCCGTGACTGGACCTAATGGTCAGGGGTCCCTTTACCTTTTTATTTTATAAGTTGCTCTGTGTCAGGGCTGGTTCAGCTGCAGGTCAGCACAGAGACAGAGACGATCAGTAAAGTTGATTCTTTATTCAAGGAAACAGAATACAAACAGAGAAACCTATGGGCAAGACTGGCCCCGGTAAAGCAGGGGACAGAACCGACGATTCGGGCCTCCTGCTTCCCCCATCTCTTCTAGGTAGACTTCCCCACGTTGTATGCAATCCCGCCTGTGTATGCTGATTCCTGGATGTAAGAAGACCGCTTTATGATGATGCAAGACAGCAACTGGAATAAAGCCCTACTTAAAATACAGTTTGACTCCTGAGTGCTTCCATACATGGCAACAACGCGGTTCAGCATCTGGTCTAGCATCTTGTTCTCAACGTGGCCAACCAGATGCCTGAAACTCAGAAACTGGACACGAATGCTCTGCCCACCTGCGATTCCCAGAAACTGGTTCTCAGAGGCATATTGTCTCTGACAGTGGAGGTAATATATTAGATAGATAGATAGATAGATAGATAGATAGATAGATAGATAGATAGATAGACATAGATACAGTGGTCCCTCGACTTACGAATTTAATCCGTTCCGAATGGACATTCGTAGGTCGAAAAGTTTGTAAGTCGAAAAAAGCGATTTCCCATAGGAATGCATTGGGAGAAAAAATAATCGGAAAAATTCGTAAGTGGAGGAAACCGCATCTAAAACTGGCAACGATTTCCATTCGGATGTTGAAAAATTCGTAGGTGTGTGGCCACTTTTTTCATTCGTAAATCGAAAAATTCGGATGTCGAGTATTTCGTAAGTCGAGGGACCACTGTAGATTAGATATAGATGATAGATAGATAGATTAGATAGCCTTGCCTTCCATGCAATTGTCGAATCCTCTTTTCAGGTCTCTTTCAAAGATGGCCAGTACGGCATCCTGCGGCAGCGAGTTTCATAGTTTAATTATATTCTGCATGAAGACGTACTTCCTTTTATCTGTCCTGAATCTACCAACATTCAGCTTCATTGCATGTCTGAGAGTTCTAGTGTTGCGAGAGAGAGAGAGAGAAATATATCTACCCATTTTCTCCATGCATAATTTTATTAAACTCTACCATGGTTAGCAATCCATCTGTCTTGGGAGACAGTCTCTGAACTAAAAAGAAATCCCCAAAGCTGCCATCTTTCCTCCTAGGGGAGCCCCTTCCCTATATGGGTGTTGTGATGGTTATGAAGATTTGAATGTTTGCTAAACTGAGCCAGAAAGGTCAAGTAAATAGTGCCAGAGTTAAACTACAGAGGAAAGGTAAAGGGACCCCTGACCATTAGGTCCAGTCGTGACTGACTCTGGGGTTGTGGCGCTCATCTCGCTTTATTGGCCAAGGGAGCTTCCAGGTCATGTGGCCAGCATGACTAAGCCACTTCTGGCGAACCAGAGCAGCGCACAGAAACGCCGTTTACCTTCCCGCCAGAGTGGTACCTATTTATCTACTTGCACTTTGTGCTTTCGAACTGCTAGGTTGGCAGGAGCAGGGACCAAGCAATGGGAGCTCACCCCGTTGCAGGGATTCGAACCGCCGACCTTCTGATCGGCTCAGTGGTTTAACCCACAGCACCACCAGCGTCCTTAAAAGATGCCGTAGAGAGAGTTTGAATCAAATTCCCGCTTTGCCATATAGCTCAGCTCCCTGGGTGACCTCGGAACAGTCCCTATCGCTCCATCTCACCTACCTAACAGGGCTATTGTGAGAATTGAACTACTCCAGAATGCCTTGCAAAATAGATGTTGCTCTTGAAAGAGAGATAAAGGAAAAATCATCATCGTATCTTTTTCCTGGTTACTGGTGTTTATTGAGGATTTAGGACTGAAGTGTTTTTTCCCCCCCGGGAGGAAGAATCTCTAGTACATTCTTCTAATTTTAATTCATTTGTAGAAATCCAGTTCAGATTATCCCCATCTATTTTTTTCCTCCAATATTCCTAATCTGGGATAGGATTGCATTTTTCATTGCTGGTGGGATCTCAGCATGGGGGCAGAAAGGAGGTTTCACAGCCTGCTCACGGGTACTTATGATATCAGCGGAAACTGTTGGTCCTTTTGAGTATTAACCGCTTTCAATTTTAACCTGAGGATTGTCATTTGTCCAGTTTTAATTTTAATTTATTTGAATTAATTTTGGGATGCATTTTAATCGATTGACTGCTTGTTTTTTATGCATATTGTATTATTTATATGATGTTAGCCGCTCTGAGCCCGGCTCCGGCCAGGGAGGGTGGGGTACAAATGAAAAATTCATTAGGATTATTAAATAAACTTGCAAATCTAATGACTTCAAGCTAATGCACAACATCGTTGCTATAAAATCCATCCACAAAATTTTGATACTTTATGTTAAAAGCAAACTTTTGAACAATAAAAGAATTTGGAAGTTTTCCCTGATTTGAAATTTATGAAAAATTTGTGAAAATATTTGATTTATTCTTTAGACGTATATTCTCTTTTATTTATGTTGGCCTCCCCCAACCTGCCCCCCCATTCTGATGTTTTGGACTACAAATCCCATCATCCCCTGCCATGTTGATTGGAGCTGATGACTGTTGTCATCCCAAAGCAGGTTGCGGGAGGGAACTGCTTTATAATATGGGTATGTACAGATACAGTTTACATACATGCAAAACCAAAAGGTGTAAACATTTATTGGGAGTCGGGAGCATTTTTACATGCGACAGAATTAATGGTGCACCGTGAAGAGGAATGTGTGTTAACAGACATGAATAAAACTGGGCTGACGTTAATTGCATACAATAATATTTACTGGCACAACCCACCGGGCCATTATCCTGCACAAGCCTCATTGGGAATATAGGGGAGCTTTGAAAAACCAATTGCGTTAACCCCCGCTAATTTCAATTACACTCCAGTATCCCTGCCAAGAAAACTCCATGGACAAAGACAACAGGCACATAAAAGATATGATGCTGGAAGATGAGCCCCTCAGGTCGGAAGGCGTCCAACATGCTACTGGGGAAGAGCAGAGGACAAGTACAAGTAGATTCAGAGCTGATGAAGCGGCTGGGCCAAAGCCGAAAGGACGCTCAGCTGTGGATATGCCTGGAAGCGAAAGGAAAGTCCAATGCTGTAAAGAAAAGTATTGCATAGGAACCTGGAATGTAAGAACCATGAACCTTGGTAAGCTGGATGTGGTCAAAAATGAGATGGCAAGAATAAACATTGACATCCTGGGCATCAGTGAACTACAGATCCTGAAGTTGAGGCTTCAGTACTTTGGCCACCTCATGAGAAGAGAAGACTCCCTAGAAAAGACCCTGATGTTGGGAAAGATGGAGGGCACAAGGAGAAGGGGACGACAGAGGATGAGATGGTTGGACAGCGTTCTCGAAGCTACTAACATGAGTTTGGCCAAACTGCAAGAGGCAGTGAAGGATAGGCGTGCCTGGCGTGCTCTGGTCCATGGGGTCATGAAGAGTCGGACACGACTGAACGACTGAACAACAACAACAAATTTCAATTACGCTTGGCTTGGGGAATTTCCTGGTAGCTGGTATGCTAACCTTAGATCTCCACGGGTCAGTTCATGACAAAAATTATACCTGGCCCCTGCCAACTTTCCATCAAGGTGTGGCTTTGAAAATAAATAAATTGCCAACAGATGTCTGCAAAGGGAAAGAGGAGTCCTTTCAAGTTGTAAGAAATAAGAGATATTCCATACGTTATGCCTCTCCTTTGGATTTTGTATGCAGCGACATGCATGTAATATATAAACGCATATTATTTGTAAGTAAGAGTATGCCAAAGCAGGCAGACACACTCCACAAGGGCAGATTCCTTGCCCCTAAGTAACACCAGGGCTTTTTTCCCCACCAGAACTCACCAGGGCTTTTTCACCAGAACTCACCAGAACTCAATTCCGGCACCTCTCAAGTGGGTGCCATTGCCATTATAAGAAAACAAGGGAGGTGTTCATGGTGAATTCCAGCACCTCTTTTTCTGGAAAAAATAGCCCTGAGTAACACCAACTTCCTTCTGGAGCCTGGTCATAAATGGGTCTACATGTGATTTTTAAAAACAACAAACCAGACACTTTCTAGAGATTGGCACAATCTGCAGCATATCGAAATTGGCCCTCCATGTTCAAAACCTTCTCACCAGGCACTTCCATTGACTTTCCCCCCCTCTTCATTTCTAGAATTTGGCAGGTGAAATCTCTTCAGATATCCTTTTCTGGCCGCCTGTAGGCTGTTCATGTGGGCTTCATTGCAATGTGCCCATCTGCTGCAGGAGAAGCCAGTCCCTTTGGATTAAGAAATCTAAACCTGGGCTTCCAGAATCATTACTGCAAATCTTCTCCCTAGCTCTTTCACACATATATAGTACAAAATATAGTCATCTCCCCCCCCACACACCCCCATTTTGTTTTGTTTCACTGGGCAGCCACAGATCTAAAAGTCTGGAAAGAATAGGCACGAAATAAGAGAAGGAAAACTCTAATGACTTATAAAATTTGGGGGAAGAATTGCTTGTTGCTTTACAAAGAGTCTATAATACTGATAAAAATCTTCGGAGATTGGTTTTGTTTGTCTTCTTTTTCTTCCTGTCTCGGTTCGCCTCTATTTTGGTTTCATCTCCACCCTGGAGTCATCGGCGTCAAGATCGTATTCCTCCACCTGGCCACTGGTCCAGACCTTCATGCGATCGGTTACGTCGCTGCTCCTAGGAGCCAGGATGAAGTCATAGATGAGGGCGGCACTGGCTCCGCCAATCAGCGGGCCAACCCAGAAGATCTGAAATGCAAGGTCAACGGAAGACGCATTTGTCAGAGCAGTTCACAGAGAAACGTCGCCATTTTGCAATCAGTTCTTTCAGAGGCGTAAGCAGTTATCACATTTCCACCCCCACCCCCACCCCCCAGTTAATCATTTCCTGGCAGTGAAGAGAGGTCCTCAAACTGTCTCCACCCAAGAGAAGGTTTTTAGAGAAGAAGACGAATAGTGCTGTAGTCAATAGGTGGTGTAATGTGAGCAGGAACTAAAGTGATTTAGAACTGGCTGTATGCAGGTGATTATTCTGGGTGACACCAGCAGGGAAAAGAAACTAAGAAGATCTGACTAGTTTTAACAAAATAAAAAAAAATCCTTCCAGTAGCACCTTAGGTAAATGTAAAGGGACCTCTGACCATTAGCTCCAGTCGTGTCCGACTTTGGGGTTGTGGCGCTCATCTCGCTTTATTGGCCGAGAGCCGGCGTACATCTTCCGGGTCATGTGGCCAGCATGACAAAGCCGCTTCTGGAGAACCAGAGCAGCGCACGGAAACGCCGTTTACCTTCCCGCCGGAGCGGTACCTATTTATCTGCTTGCACTGCTTTCGAACTGCTAGGTGGGCAGGAGCTGGGACTGAGCAACGGGAGCTCACCCCGTCGCAGGGATTCAAACCGTCGACCTTCTGATCAGCAAGCCCTAGGCTCTGTGGTTTAACCCACAGTGCCACCTGGTTCTTGGTATGAGCTTTCATGTGCATGCACACTTCTTCAGATACACTGAAACAGAAGTCACCAGACCCTTATATATAGTGAGAGGGTGGGGAGGGGTGTTACTCAGAAGGGTGGTGGGAATGGGTGATTGGCTGATACGGTAGGTGTGGTAAACCTGTTGACGACTGTTAATGGCTGCAATTGGTCTTACAGGAAAAAGCAAGGGGTGAGATGGCTAAACATAGCTTTATCATGTATAAGGAGATAAGAATCCAATTTCTCTATTCAGACCAGGTCTCTCCATGGTTTTAAGTTTGGTAATAAGTTGCAATTCAGCAACTTCTCTTTCCAGTCTATTTCTGAAATTGTTTTGTAATACGACAGCTACTTTGAGATCTTGTATAGAGTGTCCTGGGAGATTGAAGTGCTCTCCTACTGGTTTCTCTGTCTTGTGACTAGTTTTAGTTTTGCACATAGCTTGGTAACAGCACACTGCTAAGTGATTTGTTTCCCTTTTTATAATAATAATAATAATAATAATAATAATAATAATAATAATAATAATAAATTTATTATTTGTACCCCGCCCATCTGGCCGGGTCCCCCCAGCCACTCTGGGCGGCCACCAACGGATATTAAAATACATTAATCCAGTCTCTGTGTTTTGTTTTGTTTTTTTGTAATATTGCAGACAAACAAAAAAAACAAACAAACAAAAACAGGTGTCTACTCCAACCCTCCTCAAATGCAGAAATCACAGATAAATAATCCCTGAGAGATGGCCTTCTAACCTCTCTTTTAAACCCCAGTGAAGCCTTCCAAGGCTGTCCGTTCTACTTTCTAACAGCCAGAACGTTCTTCCTAATGTTTAGCCAGAATCTCCTTGTAATTTGAATCCACTGGTTCTGGTCCCACCCTCCGGAGAAGCAGAGAGCAAGTCTGTTCCACCTTCAGAGCCAAAGCCCTTCAGATATTTGAAGATGGCTATCATATCTCCTATATGGGCAAGGCCTGCAACCCACAAACAGCAGGCAGAAATGGCAATTGACAGTCGTAGCAGAACTCTCCTCTGCTTCCAGCACATACCACAAGTAGCATATACGGTACCTCTGCAAACGGGCATCCATTTCAGTGTTAAGACCTGAAACTTACCCAGTGATTGGTGAAGTTAGTGGCAATCAAAGCGGACCCGAAAGATCTTGCAGGGTTGATTCCACAACCAGTATAGTCAATCTAAGGTGAGAAAAGAGTAAGCGAGAATCACAAGGAAGCAGGTTTTCTTTCAGGTATCGGCAGTCTATTGAGGGGCCCTGTCCATCCCCCAAATGCAACCGTGTAGCTAATTCATATCCAGTTGCATGTTGAAACTACTTTTCCATATTTCCAGTGAAAAAGATCTCAGGAAGCATCCTTCAAAGAGAGCATCTGTCAGGCTTAAGGGAATCGGCTTCCTCCCCCGTGGCCATAAATGAAAGGGAATTCTTACCAGTTAAAGGTAAAGGGACCCCTGACCATTAAGTCCAGTTGCGAACGACTCTGAGGTTGCGGCACTCATCTTGCCTTAGCCTTTGTCCGCAGACTGCTTCTGGGTCATGTGGCCAGCATGACTAAGCCGCTTCTGGCGAAACCAGAGCAGCACACGGAAATGCCTTTTACCTTCCCGCCACAGTGGTACCTATTTATCTACTTGCACTTTGACGTGCTTTCGAACTGCTAGGTTGGCAGGAGCAGGGACCGAGCAACGGGAGCTCACCCCATTGTGGGGATTTGAACCGCCGACCTTCTGATCGGCAATCCCTAGGCTTTGTGGTTTAGACCACAGCGCCACCTGCGTCCCTTCTTACCAGTTAGTTTCTTTAATAAACAAAGTGAATGACAAAGGAAAGCATCTAACCAGAATGGCGGTGCTTCCAGTTAAGGTCACTCCTCCCTCCTTCCCTATTAATCTGCGTCACTCCTACATTTTGTAATCTGAATTTGTAGCCTCTGTGCTTTGTGTTCTGACACTTTCTGAGCTCTCCAGGACTTTGGGGAAGGGGGGGGTGGATACTCCCCAGAGACTGTGAATCTGTTAACTTTCTCTCTCTTCTAGTGTTTCTTCTGCTAGCGGTTCCCCATCCAGTATTTCCCAGCTTCTGCCTTCTGTACTATGCCCCTCTGCAAACCACTGTTCCAAATCTATACTGTCCTCCTGCTCCTGGGAAGATTCAGCTGTGAGAAGAGGATAGTGGTCTAAGTGGGCTCCTCTTATGTGTTTATGTTTGTCAGGACTCGGATATGGATCAGGAAGAGGTGGGCATCACAGTGTTCTTCAGACCCATAGTCTGACCCGGGTATGAGGTACCTTCTATGCCATTTTATAACTAAACCCAGAGCAGAAGAGTTGTGTGTAGGTGGCAGTACCCATGAGCAAAAGGCCATTCTGGGGAGAGAGACCCTTGGATCACCACCCCCATCCCTGCTGATCCTGGTTCTATATTCTTTACTGCATCCTTTTTTGAATACAACTCAAGATGAACCTGTGTCCTGCTTTGCAGAGGACCTCTCATTTGTTAAGTATAATTGTTTAACTGCACACTGAAGTGGAAGACAACTCTGTGCAACTCTGTATTTTGTACTGCTAAATAAACAGCATGGAAACTTCCGCTGTAGCTAAACAAAGGAATTGCAGAGAGTCTAACAGGTAAATGATGAACTGTTGATGTATCTCTGCTACTCTCTCACGTGGTGTTTAACTTAGATCACACGCGAGGGGTATTCAGTTGCAAATCTCCGTTTTGTGTGAGTTAGTCTTGGTTCTCTCTCAAGCCACCGAAGAGGATGGTGTGCTAAATATCTCTTTTTAGGAGGAAACAGGCTTGAATGCAGGCTGTGTGTGGAGAGATCTAGGTTTGTTTTTGGCTCTGTTTGAAGTAACGGAAGTAATCCATCCAAAGCATCTGGCAACAGACTAAGGTGGCACAAAAGTCCCTGGCAACTTCCCCTATAGCAAGATGCAGTTCATTTCTATTTAATTTCTAAAATCGTGTCTATATGCACAACTTAGCATCTGCAGGCTTTATGCAAACAAGCAGCTTCTTCTGCCTTTGTGTGTGTGTGTTTGACGCATTTGCTCGTCCTCGGCAGATCACACATGGATGCCCTAATGTGCTTTGCAGTCCCAGAGACTGCAAAGCATTCCCTGATCCAAGTTTATACTCACAGCAAGAAGATGCCCCAGGGCCACTGAGAGGCCAATGGCCAAGGGTGCCGATCCAGAGACGTCGGTCCTCCTCCTATCTGTCGTGGCAAGCACACAGAGCACCAGTTGCAAGGTAGCAATGATCTCGATGCCGAGGCCTTGTCCTGCATTGATTCCTTCTGACAGCTGTGAGAGGGCAAGGCCAAAAGAAGGAGAAGTTATTTCTTACAAGTTGGAGGAGGCAATATTCTACCTGCGAATCCTGTATCTGAGATGGAGAATTTCACACAAACAACAGTTCAGTATTAGGGTCTCCTTCACATAAGCATTTTGCCACTTGATGGCTCAGAACGCAGAACTCTCCTGTGTGAGCAGGGCCAGTCCAAAGTTTAGGAGAAATATAATAGATCTTATGGACAATGGATATTATAGGTTAGAACCTAACAAGGAGAACCTAAAACAAAAACAAAAACAAATGTTTCTGTGCAGGCTGTCCAAACCAATATAATAATAATAATAATAATAATAATAATAATAATAATAATAATAATAATAATTTATTATTTGTACCCCGCCCATCTGACCGGGTCCCCCCAGCCACTCTGGGCGGCCTCCAATGGATATTAAAATACATTAAAATATCACAAGTTAAAAACTTCCCTAAACAGGGCTGCCTTGAGGTATTTTCTGAATGTCAGATAGTTATTTATCTCTTTGACCTCTGCTGGGAGGGCGTTCCACAGGGCGGGCGCCACTACCGAGAAGGCCCTCTGCCTGGTTCCCTGTAGCTTTGCTTCTCGCAATGAGGGAACCGCCAGAAGGCCCTTGGCACTGGATCTCAGTGTCCGGACTGAATATAATTAAATAAGTCTGCTACCAACATTTCCAAATTGTTTGTTCTTGACTGAAGAATCTATCAGCCACCCAGCCATCGCTGTTTGTGCAGGAAATGCAAGGATATGCAAACAGAACTGGGCAGATAAACAGTGGACAGACTAAATTGAAAATGATGTAATTTAAAACTCACAGCACATCGTTGCGCCCTTATTTTAATGGCAGTCGCTAGAAACGTTAGCGTGCTTCTGAACCGAGGACTGCGTTTAGAAATCTGAAGAAGTACAGAATCCGAAGGACAGCCTGAGTTCGAAACTCAATAAAGCATTCCTCTCAACTCCCTACTTAGGTATCTCACTCCCTCACTCTGTAGAGCAGACCAACAATTAGGGATGGGGAAATCTCTTTTGGCTCCTATTGGTTTCTCGTTTTCCCTCTCTCAGTTTCAGTTTTCCACATTAGTTTGCTTTAAAGAGAGAAAGAAAACCCTCATGAAAATTCATCAGTATTTTACGATGAATTTTTCCTACCATGTACTTTTTTGCATGAGATGCCTTTCCCCCCCAATACAGCTCCCCCTAATGCAATGCAATTTATGTACACTATTTTCATATACAGGTGCACACTTGACCTCAGCGTATGCATTTTGTCAACCTTACTTGGCTGGAGGACTGCATTGCAAAATTCAGAGAAGCGTTTTACTTTGTGTGTCACTTCCAGAACTGTGAATTAGGTAGGGTCACATTTAAATGAAAACCGAAACAAATTCCCCATCTCTGCTCGCAACAAATGATGTGGATTGGCATGAGCCTGCAGTTTGCACTGTCAAAAGAGGAAAGGTAACAGGTTCGCAGTCCCAGTTACTGAGAACAGCATCCTGATCAAAACAGAATTGGGTGATACAACACAGAAGCATGAACCCAGCCAAGCAGATATGAATTACTGCTGTTGTGGCTTGCACCAACATGTCCAAGTGGTACCTTTTCCTAGGGAATGTGTTAATTGGAACTAGACATCTGCTCTCTGATGTAAAAGGTCATCTGTATCTGAGAGGATAAAAGTCAGCAGCAAACATCTAGTCTTCATTTTTCTACATCCCCAAAGGGAGGGAATGCCTTAAACATTCTGGATACACTAAAGCTATTTCTTGGAAATTTTCAGACTATGCAAACTTATATTCAATGCACTTCAATGCACAGCAGAGAGCATTGTTGGCTGCTCGCTCTCCACCTTAGAGCAGATTTATGCCATGAGGTGCCACAGAAAGGCACTGGGCATAGTAAAAGATCCATCACATCCTGGTCACCGTCTCTTTGAGCTCCTGCCGTCGGGACGGAGATACAGGACGATGACGACAAGAACAAGCCATCTTAGGAACAGCTTCTTCTCCAGAGCGATCTCGGCCTTGAATGGGAAGCCTGGACTTTGAAAGTCATCTAATCTTACCTGTTATGCCGTATCATACTGTATGGTTTTAATTAGTGTTTTGTAGTTGTTTTGTTTTTGCGTGGAGTGCCCTATCTGGGTGGATGGAATAGCCGAGTAATTTCGTTGTCCCTGAAGGGGACAATGACAATAAAATATATTCTATTCTATTCTTTCCTAGATAAATGAACCCCCACTTTGTTAGTATTTTAATGTCATTTTTTCCTGCATCTGAGGATAAACAACCTGCTTCTGTTACTCCTTGATTTACTTCGGGAATGATCTCAAACACAACAAATCAACTTTGGAAAACGCGATGTGGCAACGCCTGAGAATGCACAGCTCTGAATATGTGCGTTTCACTTCGAGAAGTGGGAACAGCAGATGTTCACTGTGTTACGAAGCAATTCTACACATGCAGATTCTTGGAAACAGCAGCCGCCCTGTTCTCATGCACCTAGTGCGAAAAATGGCATTGTGTGAATCTGAGAAGCTGTATAAGAGCTTCCTAGGAGATTCGCAGGAGACACCGTAAAGTTATTATCACAGAGGTGCTCTTGCATCTGCCATGTGGGAAACCGCCCGTTTCATTCCCCTCTTTCTTCTCCAGATCTTCATGGCACAGCAAAGGCCACCACCAGTTACACAATAAGAAAATAAGTGGGAAACGGCTCAAGATATTATTAAAACAAGCTGATAGCACAATCCATCGCTACATCCAGGATTTTTTACAAAGCCATACATTACTACAACATGTTGAACTCATCTTGTGTCCCGTCTGGGATAGGAAAAGCACAGGAAATCGTGCTCAGAAAAACTTGAAAGGCATCTGCTCTCCAAAATTTGAAGTGTAATTTCCTGGAGATAAGTATTTGCTGTGGCTTCAGAGAAGACTTTAATGCATGGCTTTTGGGTAGAATGCTTTGCCTTTCAACACCCGCTAGTTTCTTTCATGTTTTCGGATTCACTCATATCTTGAGCCATCATTGTCTCCCACTGCCTTGCTAACAATATCCATACGCGTGCTTAGCGGAGCCAACACATTTGGAGTGAAATAGCCGTCATTTGCACTCTGCACACAGAAAGCTAGTCTGTCAGGGAAAACGCTAAGGCAGAATCCCTCTCCTGAACATCTAGTTTTTGTTTGTTTTAATACAGAGAATCACCCCGATATGTCAGCCTCTAATATGGTATAGAACAAACCCAGGTTTACCACGTCATAGAAAACTAGGTCATAAAGTGCTAGACAGAGAGGATCCCAGCCTGCACAGGATTCCCCACCTCCAGAACCAGCAGAGCCGGGGCTAGGGCTTGAGTCTGAAGGGTCCTCACCTGTGCTGGATCCTCAGGTGCAGGCATCTGCTGAGTCTGCTCTGGCTCCTGATGGGATGGAGGACCCATTGCCTGCAGGTGCTCCACTCCCAGCCCTGTCAGGGGAAGCTGAGGTTGCCTCTGGGTCCGGTAACCCTCCAGCCTCTCCTGAGCTGCAGAGGCGAAGGGCAGAGAGGAGAAGGGAACTGAGTTCCCGCAGGAAGAGTGCTCGCCTCCAGGCCAGGAGAGGCGAGTCACCAGAGGATCGGGGCCGCCCTATGCCTCGGGGCAGATAAAGGCCGGCCAGACCCAGACCCAAGTTGTGTGAGCAACACAGTTGCTTGCGTGTGCCTGCCTGTGGCCTCGTGCCTGATCCTGACCTGTACTTTGCCCTGCTCCCTGCCTTGCTCCTTGCCGGACTGACCCCCAGTTGGACTCCTGGACCTTGGACTGGACTTTGACCCTGCTTTGCGAACAAACCCCCGGCGTGTTCCTGACCTCTGACTACCCGGCTACACCCACGGACTGTTACCTGACTCTGCTGCCGCCCAGCCCCTGGGCTTGGTTGCCTCGCTTGGATCTACTGCTGTTGTCCGGGATTGCTGACCATGACCCGCTCAGCCCCGGGTGAGTTCCTGGTCTTCCCACCCAGTGTCCTCTGGGCAGGGCACTGCCGGGGCCAGCATAGTCTATCTGCCTGTCTGCCTGTCTCCCAAAATGACTTACAAAAACAGTCTAAACATTAAAGTCAATTAGAATGGACAAAATCAATAAACACCTAAAACCCAATTTATACGGAACAACAACCAAAAAAAAAATTCCTTCCAGTAGCACCTTAGAGATCAACTAAGTGTGCATGCACATGAAAGCTCATACCAAGAAAAAACTTAGTTGGTCTCTAAGGTGCTACTGGAAGGATTTTTTTTATTTTTTAAAAGGGTGGATTTGATTTAAATCAAACTGATTTAAATCTCGATTTAAATCACTAGCAGGGTGGATAAAAATCAACGATTTTCTTTTTAAAAAAATTGATTTAAATCAAATAAATCTGATTTAAAAAAAATAATCATTGATTTTTATCCACCCTGCTAGTGATTTAAATCGAGATTTAAATCAGTTTGATTTAAATCAAATCCACCCTGTTTTTTATTTTGTTTTGACTATGGCAGACCAACATGGCTACCTACCTGTAACTGCAATTTATACGGGCTCTGGAGATCCTGTAGCCTGGTGCCCTTCAAATTAAGGACAAAAGTCTTGGATAAAAGGGAAAGCTTTTAACCTGGCACTTAACAATAGTTGAGGATGGTGCCAGGTGTGCCTCCTTGGGAAGAGCATTCCACAAGTTGGGAGCCACCACAGAAAAAGGCCTGTTCTCATGTTGCCACTCTCAGGACCTGCCATGGAAAGGGCACGTGGAGAAGAGCCTCAGTTGAGCATCTCAGGGTCCCGTTCAATTCACGTGGAGCGAGGTGGTCCTGGAGATATTGGGGTCCTGAGCCACCTAAGGCTTCATAGGTCAAAGCCAGCAGTTTGAATTCCGCTCGGAAACTAACCTGACCTTTGTGTTGTGGTTGCATAAACAAGCTCTGGTGCATGTTGCCCCCGTACCAGGAGACCCATTTCCAGAATTTTAAGGAAGCGTGAGAGTAATGAAGAGAGAATGTTTCATATCCATTCCTATCCTGCTTACATAAAAAGAAAGAAACAGGAAATTGAACTGGATCAAGGTAAACCAGACTACATTCTTTCCCAGCAGCAAGATTCCCCCTGCCCCTGTTAGATTATCATTGTTATTTTTTACAAAGGGTAGCAAATGGGGAGGGAAACATTGTTGAACACGGCAGGAAGAATGATGCTATTTGTTTGTTATGCAAGAGGATACCATAGTGTGCAAAGCACGATCCCTTATGATCAAAACAGCCTTTCATTAGGTAACAGGATTTCTGCGATTAAATTCGTTTTTATATAAACCGGGAATAGCTAGTTCATCACACGCACACAACTGATGGAGAAAACTCTATGAAAATCTGCACCAAGAAGCTATAACAGAAAGCCCACCCCGGCAATAATTTGAATTGCATGCAAAATATGGCCACGCTGCATTAAAAACTTTGGGTGTACCCATAAAACTTCAGTAAACCAGAATGCAAAAGGTCACAAAAGGAAATCTTTGGACAGGGTTATTAAAAGTCTATAAAACGGAGCTCTAGCAGATGTTAAAATCTCCCTCCACTTGCAAAGCTAGCACTGCATGGAGAAGCCTCTTCTTCTTCCTTTGATGGGTTGCATGTGCAGGAAAGATTTAAGGAGGGACAAGGCTGGCCGAAGACATTTTGGCACCCGAGGTGGGCCCTAAAATGGCACCCCCATCCTTCCCCACCAGGGAAGAAGGGGTCATGGAAGATCTACTACATCAGGAACAGGGGCAGAGGAGAAAGTTTGACACCAGGATCTGCTGTCCCATTGGATCCTGCTGCCTGAAGCAGCCACCTCACCTTGCCTTATGGCTCTGGCCTTACGAATTTGCAATTCCCACATGCAAATCAAAGGTCAAACCAGAGGTAGTACTATGTTATTGTACTACCAACCTTACTGTATGCTTGTGAAACATTGATCACTTATAAACCCCATCTCCAACTCCTCAAAAGATTCCATCAATGGTGTCTCCAAAATTTTTTACACATCATTTGGGAAGACAGGCGAACTAATATCAGTGTACTGTATGAAGCAAAGATCACCCGTGTCGAAGCAATTATTCTTCAACATCAACTTCGTTGGACTGGTCATGTTGTGTGGATGCCTGATTATCGCCTTCCAAAGCAACTACTCTATTCTGAACTTAAAAATGGAAAGCGTAATGCTGGTGGTCAACAAAAGAGGTTTAAAGACTGTCTCAAGGCAAATTTAAAAAAATGTAGTATAAACACCAACAATTGGGAAAAACTTGCCTGTGAGCACTCCAGCTGGAGAACAACCTTTACCCAAGGTGTTACGGGCTTTGAAGACACTCAAACTCAGGACGCAAGGGAGAAATGTGCTAAAAGGAAGGCACGCTTGGCAAACCTACACCGTGATCAGCTCCCGCCCGGAAACCTATGTCCCCACTGTGGAAGTACGTGTGATTCCAGAATTGGCCTCCACAGTCACTTATGGACTCATTGTTAAAACCGTGTTTATGGAAGACAATCTTACTTGGCTATGAGGGATCGCCAAAGAAGAAAGAAGAAGAGGAACAGGATCATCTGGGCACCATAAATTCCATACCATCAGTTGGCTTACTCACACATCACATTGCAAGGTCCAATTTCAGCAGAATCAAGGAACTGAACATTTCATGGACTGTACCACCCCAGGCTGGGGGTGGGTGGGGCTGGCTTGGAATTTATTGCTCTATTTCTGAAGTTGAGCTGTGATTCCCACATTGCAGGGGGCTGGAGTAGATGACCCTACGATTCTACTAATCCCATGGTTTCTGCAAGAGAAACAGCACTATCTATACACAGATGTGTCAGCAGGCTCAAGAAAACTCTAAAGTTTGCAGAAGTGCAAAATACCTTTTTTTGTGGGGGGGGGGCAGGGCAGGGGTGTCTAAAAACAGCCTAATGAAAACGGAGCATGCTCAGGGCATACCAAGTGCTGACTGTTTGGGGACAGGGGTGGAGGAGCATCCTGAACTGGAGACCCCCCACAATGCATCACAGCAGGTGCCCCCTTGTTTTGCCCCCAGGGAAATTCTGAGATGCGTTTTGACATTCTTCCAAACCCAGAACTAGCAACGTTTCTATTTTTTTTTTAAATAATATTTATTAGTTTTACAATTTTATAAGCACATATCATTATATTTCGGTCAGGTTTCATTGCCCCCCACCTCTCACTTTGGAGGGCTTTAATCTTACCCCCCCTCTCACAGAGGAATACCTTATCTTATTTCCCCTGACCTTGCTCAGTACATCATCTTGCTTGGATCTAACCCTATTACCGGGTAGACCATTCTTAGTTGTACAACATTTTCCAATGACTTCCTCCGTCCCTCCCCATTGGCTTCATGAATCAAAACATATTCCCTTTCAGGCTCATAATTCCCTATTACACATCATAATTACACTATTACACATCATAATTCAGCATACACATATTCATATTCATATATCTATTAAATCTTATTTAATTCACACCTCAGCGTATAATTTCTAAATCATCTATACGTTTTCCCTCTGACTCCCCTTAGTCTTCAGGCTCCCAGCTTTTAAAAGTTCTTTACTTAATCATAACGTAAGCCATGTCCGAAATTATTGTCCAAAAAAAACCAAATACATAGTCAATCCACAAACTACCATTCTGCACCCCTCACCCCTCCCCCCGTTTTTCTAGGGTCCATGTCCAAGTGCTTGCTTGCTCTTGGACTTTTTCCTCCTCTTGTCTTCTCCGCAGCTCCTTCTCCTTTCTTTTAAAATAAATCTTCATTGTTGGTACTTTGCTCTTCTTTCTCTTCTCCAGTCTAGGTCTCTTGCGTCGAAAAGTGTTTTTCTTGCAGCGAGGTTTATCTTTAACCTTGAGGGGGACTGCTCCCCCTTCCATCTTTGGTGCAGCTGGCTGAACATCACTCTTGTTTACAATTCCTCTTATCTTCTCTGTCTCGGCTCGGAGCTCCATCCTTATTTCCCATATTTTTTCAAGGACCTTCCTCCAGCCGTCAGTACGCAAATCCTCCGCCATGTTCAAAAACGTAGCTTTGCAAAGTTAAAAACAGAACCACTTTCAAGTTCAAAATCCAAATTCAAAATCAAAATCCAACAGTTCCAATTCAAGTCCTCTTATATCCACTTAATCAGCTAGTTACCCCCACGACCAGGGGTGTCAGAAGGATTGAATCTCTGTTACAAAGTTAAATTTCCAGTTGCATTTCAGCCGCATCGGTAACAAAGTTCCTGATTTAGTGCTACAATGGCAAGGGACGGACCTCCGTAATTTACATCCCAATGCCGCTCCAATTAAGTCCCAATTAGGTCCAAATTCCTTTGTTACTCACGTTTTGTAATTCAAATCTTAGTCCTTTAGGAAGAGTCAGCGCGCTCGAGGGGGGAAGGTTTCCGCAGCTTCCACCCGACGGGAGTTAGCGATCCGCTGAGCTCCGCCACCCCCACTCACTCTCGGCAGACCCTGCGTGGTTCTACCGGGGAGTAGGGCGGCGTTGCGAGCTTCTGCCGGATCTAGGGTCCCGGGAACACCCTCCCGGGAATTTTGGGGGCTGCGTCGCTGTCGCAAGCTCCCCTTTGTCCGGTCGGGTCGGGGAATGTCAGGAGCGACATGTCCCCCCGACCTTCCCCTCCGGCGCGCCGATCGGAAGTCCACTAGCAACGTTTCTAATTGGGGTTCTGTAAAAGCCTGGAAGGACTTTTGTATTTCAACAACTGACATTTCTAACTGGATTCCCCAGTAAAGCCCAGTTCATGCAATCAGGAGCAGCAGGAGGTAGAGCTTTCTATCCAAGTTCGTACCACTTCTGGAACGGGTGAGACTTCTTTGCATATAGCAACTAGCATGTCGGGGTGGAGTTTCTTCAAGGAGGAAGGGGGGACAAGCAAGCAGCCCCTCACTTTCCGCCTAACATGGTCCAGTCCTTGTCAGAGAGAGAGAGCATGGCACATTCCTCAGCCAACCTCAACTAACAACAAACCTTGCTGTTGTTTAGTCATTTAGTCGTATCCGGCTCTTCATGACCCCATGGACCAGAGCATGCCAGGCACTCCACTGCCTCCCACAGTTTGGTCAGACTCATGTTGGTAGCTTCGAGAACACTGTCCAACCATCTCTGTCATCCCCTTCTCCTTGTGCCCTCCATCTTTCCCAACATCAGGGTCTTTTCCAGGGAGTCTTCTCTTCTCATGAGGTGGCCAAAGTATTGGAGCCTCAGCTTCAGGATCTGTCCTTCCAGTGAGCACTCCGGGCTGATTTCCTTCAGAATGGATGGGTTTGATCTTCTTGCAGTCCATGGGACTCTCAAGAGTCTCCTCCAGCACCATAATTCAAAACATAATTCAAAACATCAAACCTACAGATCCCCAAAAACTCTACAGCATGGCAAGAAACCAGGAATCATTTTTGTATGTGTTAGTTGCAGGTGGTGGTGGGGGGATGTAACAGACTGTAAAGAGAAGAATTATGGTCCCCTTTAGCTTCAAGGTATATAAAAAGAAGAGTATGAGCCCAGCAGACAGACAGTAACTATCTGTATTTCTTTGGGTCTCTCATTCATGGTTGCCAGCGCAGAACCATTCCGTTTGCTGAGTTGTCACATTTAGAGGATGCCATTGTCTCATCCCTGTGGGAATGCTTTTCATTGAGGGAGGTGAAAGACAGCTGGGAATAAATCAGAAAGGCTTTGGACACGGCAAGCTAAAGGGTGTGAGCCGGTAGGTCTAGCGAGGGAGTTTTCAATAGGATGGGTTACAACAAATAAACCATAGTTTAAAAGTTTACAATGGAAAAGCACAACCACCAAAGGGAAAGTGTTCAAGAGCCAACTGAACGGCATCTCAGGAGAACAATGCAAGGAGTTTGATTCTCGAGAGAAGCTGTAAGACGAAGGAAACATAAAGCGGTCAGTGAGGTTTGTGGGCTAGCAGTTGCAGATCGATCCTCCTTAAATTTTCTCTGCAAGGCAGATGTTACACTGACAACTTGCCCTGCACAAACGCAAGCAGTTTGGAAACAGCAGCAAAGTCTGCTGCAAGCGGCTCATTGTTTATATGTACCAAGAGGTGATGCATCATCTGTGTGGCAAGCCGAGTTGTCGGATCATTATGGATCCCAGAACGCCATTGGGGGAAGCAAATGTGATGCACGGGGTTTTGCCTCGACTGCATTAATAGCTGGATCCTGGAACAAGCTTCCATCAAGAAACAGGGCTCTGCGTGGCTCTCATTGGAGAGGACGTTCGAACCACTTGCAGCCACAAGGCTCCATCTGGAGGGGGTCGTGCAAATGAAGTCGTTTGCAATGACTTCAGATCGTGGTGAGCAAGCTTAGCCCTCTCCCCGAAAGGATCCAACTGACGTCTCCCAAATAAACAAATGGTTGCCATGGGCAATGCTATGTTGGGGAAATAGAGGAGGAGGGAGGGAAGGAAGGAACACAAGAAGAGTCTTGCTGTATCGGGCTGAAAAGAGATTGAGTCCAGCATCTTTAGGATCGTAAGAAACTGCCTTAGACTGGGTCAAGACATTTGTCTATCTAGCTCAGGGACACGGATGGTGCCGTGGTCTAAAGCACTGAGCCTCTTGGGCTTGCCGATCAGAAGGTCGGCAGTTCAAATCCACACGACGGTGGTGAGCTCCTGTTGCTCTGTCCTAGCTTCTGCCAACTTAGCACTTCGAAAGCACACCAGCATGAGTAGATAAATAGGTACCACTGCGGCAGGAAGGTAAATGGCATTTCCATGAGCTCTGGCACTCGTCACGGTTGCACCAGAAGCAGTTTAGTCATGCTGGCCACATAACCTCGAAAGCTGTCTGTGGACAAACGCTGGCTCCCTCGGCCTAAAAGCAAGATGAGCGCCGCACCCCATAGTTGCCTTTGACTGGACTTAACCATCCAGGGGTCCTTTTACCTTACCTGTCTAGCTCACTTATTGTCCATGCAGACAAGCGGCAGCTCTCTCTCCAGGGTTTTAGAGAGATGCTGGGGATTGAAACTGGGATCTTGTCCCAAATGCATGCAAGGCAGAGATGCTCTACCAGCGGCAGAACGTGTCCTCATGGCGCCCGGGGTGTGCGTGCACCAGTATGCTGGTGGGGTGAGGCACGGGGGGTGGGGTGATATGAGGAGGAGCCAGAGGGCCAAGCACTTGCCCTTTCAATCTGTCCAGATCAGACTGAATCAGTCCAGATCACGCTGCTTTGCGAGTCTGGGATGTGGTGTTGGATTTGCAAGGCAGTGTGGGGCTGGATTGAGGAGCAAAATGCTTCCTTGAAGAAACTGCTTCATCCATGCTTAAGTATTTCTATTGGCCCAGCCTGAATCTCCTGCCAGTGTGTTTGGGTGACCCAAAATTTTACTATTATGAAAGAGGGAAAAGGGACGCGGGTGGTGCTGTGCGTTAAACCACAGAGCCTAGGGCTTGCCGATCAGAAGGTCGGCGGTTTGAATCCCCGCGACGGGGTGAGCTCCTGTTGCTCGGTCCCTGCTCCTGCCAACCTAGCAGTTCGAAAGCACGTCAAAGTGCAAGTAGATAAATAGGTACCGCTGTAGCAGAAAGGTAAACGGCATTTCCGTGCGCTGCTCTGGTTCGCCAGAAGCGGCTTAGTCATGCTGGCCACATGACCAGGAAGCTGTACACTGGCTCTCGGCCAATAAAGCGAGATGAGCGCCGCAACCCCAGAGTCGGACACAACTGGACCTAATGGTCAGGGGTCCCTTTACCTTTACCTTTAAGAGGGAAAAGGGGGAAACTGTAGCAACTGATGAAGCTGGAAGCCGAAACATTTTGCCACGGGGAGAAATAAATAAAAATTCTGCTGATCGCAGCAAGATAGATACAGATGCAACTACTAAAATAGGGACTTACTCAGAAAGCGTTTTCAGAACAGCAGAGGGGGAATATGAACCACTCCCCATGCCCAACTTTTCCTTTTTTAAAAAAGAACCACAATGGATTGCTACCAAACCAATGTTAGGGGAATAAATGTCATCACCAAGGACACGGGTGTGGCAAGAGAAGAAACGAAGGGGAACGTATCCAGGGAACCTACAGATGGAGAAGCCCCATCAATCAGACTGAACACCCTTGTTTGTCCCAAATTTGCCATGACACCCTAAGTGACCACAACTGTGTGTGTCATCCGAACGATGGATTTCAGCTTGCTGCATAAACAATCTTCCTAACATAGCAACGCTTGCCGGGGTTTCCTGTGCTCTGTGTTGCATTCAAGTCACTACATCAGTGGCTCACGCTTATCAACAGGGGGCTTGTCCATTCTTCTGTTTGCCCTGCTGTTTCCCCTGCGAAAACCCACATCTCAGTGCCGAACCAGAACAAACAGCAATCCGGTTTTTCGCGAATTGCTGTTTGTTCCGATTTAGCACTAAAGAGTGGGTTCTCCGGGGGAAAGTGGTGAGGCAAAGGCCAAACATTCAGTCCCGTGCTTTCATACCCTCCAACATTTCTTCAATGAAAATAGGGATGTCCTATTTAATCATCATCATCTTTATACCCCATCCATCTGACTGGTTTGCCTCAGCCATGCTGGGCGGCTTCCAACATATATAAAAACATAATTAAACATTCAAATGCTTCCCTATACAGGCTGCCTTCAGATGTCTTCTAAAGGTTGTCTAGATACTTATCTCCTTGGCTCAGGGGTTGCATAACTCCATACCCTCCAATATTTCAACGATGAAAATAGGGATGTCCTAAGGAAAAGCTGTGGTCTAAACCACAGAGACTAGGGCTTGCCGATCAGAAGGTCAGCGGTTCAAATCCCCGCAATGGCATAAGCTCCTGTTGCTCGGTCCCTGCTCCTGCCCATCTATCAGTTTGAAAGCACATCAAAGTGCAAGTAGATAAATAGGTATCACTCCGGCGGGAAGATAAACGGTGTTTCCGTGCACTGCTCTGGTTCGCCAGAAGCGGCTTAGTCATGCTGGCCACATAACCCGGAAGCTGTATGCCGGCTTCCTTGGCCAATAAAGCAAGATGAGCGCCGCAACCCCAGAGTCGGACACGACTGGACCTAATGGTCAGGGGTCCCTTTACCTTTACCTTTACCTTTAAGGAAAAGTCAGACATTCCGGGATCAAGTGAGAAACCAGGGCAGCTTCTGTAAATCTGGGACTGTCCCTGGAAAATAGGGACACTTGGAGGGACTATGTTTTCTAGGCACGGTCCAACTGGAATTGTGGACCAGGCCTTAGTCTGGTTTCGCCCACCCCACCCCAAACAACAACAAAATCCCTCACATGTTTAGCCTTTCCTAATAGTTGAAGGAGTTTCCCAAGCCCCTTCTCTTTCAGGGCATCCTCAGGGCTGAAAATACACACACCATACATTTAAAGCACAAATCAAGCACAGGACTTCCCGCAAAGAATCCTGGGAACTGTAGTTTTTTAAAGGGTGCTGGGAATGTCGCTCTGCGAGGGGCAAACTACACTTCCCAGGCTTCTCCCCCATGTGTTTTAAATGGGCTTTAAGTGTTGGGCGGGCATTTTTCCTACCTCTTGGCATCTCCCGCTGCAACCTTTTCTCACAAAAGCATTTGAAGTGGGGTGGGTGGGTGGGAGACCCAACTCTAAGAGGCCAGTTGGAAGAGAGACTTAGCTGGAAGACGAAACAAGTAGCTTTACTCTATTAACTGTGTTTGCCAGCTTAGGCATCTCAAGGAGCCAAGCCTTTTAAGTGTTGACACATTCCCCGACTTTTAGCTGCTGGCTGAGAACCAGAATCTTTTGCCACTCAGTTCGTTGAGATCTGGACCGAGACATATTTTAAAATGCAGTTGTTCCAGTAGTAATCCTGCCTTTATATCAAACACTTAGGGAAACACTTAGGGTCGGATCTGTTCACCTTTCCCTTGGCCTCTCCATCATCCCTGCCCCAGATTGCTAAATTTAAGCCCTTTCGCTGGCACTTTCAAAGGCTCCCTCTCCTGTTTCGGTCTGGAAGGCAAAGTTTCGTTTGGCAAGCAAGAGTCTCAAGAAGCTTGTCCAGTCCTCCATCACTACCCCTGACAAACCTTTAGCCTGGATCCCAGCTGGGCATGGTTACCTGTTTGGTGGGAGAAAGGTGCTCCTGATCTGTTCGTAGAATTGTAGAGTTGGAAGGGACCCCAACGGTCATCTAGTTAAATGCCTACCAATGAACTGACAGGATCCTTAGCACCAACCTCACAGAACTTCACAAAGCTCGGTCTGATCCTAGATCCTGTGTGAAGCTCCCTCGCCTATTATAAGCATCAGATCTCAACACTCCCTGCGTCATCCTCCAACCTCAGCACTTGGAATGTTTGTGAAGATTCTGTAGCATTGCAGCTGCTTAGGCAATGGCGGCAGGAGATAGCTTTGGGTTTTCAAATCACATGCCCTTTCTACTTCTCTCTCTCTCTCTCTCTCTCTCTCTCTCTCTCTCTCTCTCTCTCTCTCTGTGTGTGTGTGTGTGTGTGTGTGTGTGTGTGTGTGTGTCTCTGCTGCCTTCAAGCAGAGCGAGTCTTTTTCCATTGACATATCGTGACAGGTTCTGGGAAATCTACTTCCAGCCTGCTCTGCTATTGTTGCATTTCTTTCCCATGCGGAGATTCGCTTCCTCCTATCCTTCCGTTTCCTACGGCACCAGTTCTAGGCTTCGTAAACTTCCCCTTTTGCTCGGGCTGAAAAACAACAGCTGCTGCCCTACCCATTTCCATGGAGACCCCTTCCATTCTCCCACCTCTAATTCAAAGCATATGTCAGAGGGGGAAAGGGAGTATCTCTCTTTGTGTGTTCATTAGACAGTGCATTTATTTCCCCAACCTGGCTGCTGAGAATAGAGGCATATTGCCATTCTAGAAAAAGTGGCTTCATTTTATCCAAAACCTGCTGGATCCACTTAGCACTGCGTCAAACGGCTCAGCCGTGCACAATGAGCATGCACCATGAAATTTACAGCATGCGGTGCATTAAAAGAAAATGTTGTGAAAATGATGTGTAAAGGTAAAGGACCCCTGACAGTTAAGTCCAGTCGTGAACGACTCTGGGGTTGTGGTGCTCATCTTGCTTTACTGGCCCAGGGAGCTGACGTTTGTCTGCAGACAGTTTTTCTGGGTCATGTGGCCAGCATGACTAAGCCGCTTCTGGCGAAACCAGAGCAGCGTATGGAAACGTCGTTTACCTTCCCTCCAGAGCGGTACCTATTTATCTACTTGCACTTTGACGTGCTTTTGAACTGCTAGGTTGGCAGGAGCAGGGACCAAACAACGGGAGCTCATCCCATCACGGGGATTCGAACCACCGACCTTCTGATCGGCAAGCCCTAGGCTCAGTGGTTTAGACCACAGCGCCATCCGTGTCCCAAATGTATAGATGGTATTTAACACCAACTAAGCTGTAGTTAAACGACAGAACCTAGGGTTTGCTGATCAGAAGGTTGGCGGTTCGAATCCTCGCGACAGGGTGAGTTCCCATTGCTCAGTCCCTGCTCCTGCCAACCTAGCAGTTCGAAAGCACGTCAAAGTGCAAGTAGAAAATAGGTACCCCTGCAGCGGGAAGGTAAACAGTGTTTCCAAGTGCTGCTCTGGTTTGCCAGAAGCGGCTTAGTCATGCTGGCCACATGACCTGGAAGCTGTACGCCGGCTCCCTCGGCCAATAATGCAAGATGAGCACTGCAACGCCAGAGTCAGTCATGACTGGACCTAATGGTCATGGGTCCCTTTACCTTTACCTTTTTAAGCTGTGGTTTAAACCACTGTGCCGCTTGGACTTGCTGATCGGAAGGTCGGCGGTTCGAATCCCTGCAACGGGGTGAGCTTCCGTTGTTCAGTCCCAGCTCCTGCCCACCTAGCAGTTCAAAAGCACGCAGTGCAAGTAGACAAATAGGGACCACTCCGGCGGGAAGATAAACTGCGTTTCCATGCACTGCTCTGGTTTCGCCAGAAGCAGCTTAGTCATGCTGGCCACATGACCCAGAAAAACTGTCTGCGGAAGCAGAAAAACGCTGACTCCCTTGGCCTGTAAAGCGAGATGAGCGCCGCAACCCCAGAGTCATTCGCGACTGGACTTAACTGTCAGGGGTACTTTACCTTTTAAACTTGCCAAAATGTATAGGACAAGAGCTAAGGAGTGTTGGAAATGTGAAGAAAGGGAAGGTAGTTTCTATCACATGTGGTGGCCTTGGAAGGCAGTAAAAGCTTACTAGGAAATGATATATAATGAGTTAAAGAAAATGTATAAGAACACTTTTGTTTAAAAAAAACCAGAAGCATTTTACTGGGTATAGTAGGGGAAGAGATACCAAAGGGAGATTTTAAAAAAAACTGTTTATGTATGCAACAACTGCACCAAGAATTCTTTTTGCCCAAAAATGGAAGCAACAAGAAGTCCCAATGAAAGAAAAGTGGAAGATGAAGATGAAGATGGTGGACTTTGCGGAATTAGCGTAGCTGGCAGGAAAAATCCAAAACCAGCGTGATCAAGTATTCCAAAAAGACTGAAGTAAATTTATACAATATTTGAAGGACCACTGTAAACAATTAACAACACTAGCAGGGTTGTAAAAAGACTTATATTGGCAATTGTTCTTTCCTTTTTATATTTATTTAAAATTGTGACATTTTGAAGGAGTGAAATGTAAATTGGAAAATGTATAAATGCTATGAGATAACGGTTTGCAGGGCAGGGGGGAGAGATGCCAATGAAGTATGAGCATGCTCAGTGGCTACAGAATGGTGAGTGTCTGTTGGGTGGAGCTGCAAGAATAGAAAACCAGGGAAGCATGGAATAGGGTGGCTTGAACCCTGAACAGAAGCACTTCAGACTGCAACATTTTGTTGCAGTGGGTCATACAGATTCAAAGGGTTTATCGCTTCTGTTAATTAGTTGCTAGCGCTTTTAGAGAAGCATCCCTCTGTGAGGCGGAGGAGGTGGAAGGGGTGAAAAGAACAGTATAATTCAAAGTACATTATATTACGTAATATATAACATTTTTTAAAAAAAACTTGCAAGAGCTAAAACATAGAAATTCCATTTTCAGAGACACTGTAACTCCAATGCCTGAATGCCTGCAGATTCTACAAACTTGGGGATATCCGCATCCTTCCCCTGCCTTGGAATTTTCTCGAGACATCTGGCTGGCTCATTTTGGCCAGATCTACTCCAGCAGTTCTTATATTTTTAAGTTCTTGCAAGTCTGCGGAAACTTTAAGGCTCCGGGGACAGTTAATAATATAGTTCGAAACCGTATAAATATAGAGTGGGTTGCAGGATGGCAGGCGGAGGTCTGTAGAGACCCAGGAGGGAGGGAGAGGAGGGAGCAGAACTGAGCTGGGCAACTGGGGTGGGTGGGCCTTCCATATTCAGGTAAGGAGCTGACAGCTTGATGCCGAGAGATAATTGGGCATGTATTTTCTCTCCCCGGAGAACCACTTTTAGCACTTCTGTCCGTCCCTTCATGCGCGGATAATGCAGTTGGAGAGATTCCTTTGCCCTTCGCCTAAAGCAAACGCGCAGGGTAATTTTTGTTGAAACCCAGCAGGGTTTCAGCTACTACAGTCATTTTAACATGTCACATTTGCAATTTTTATGATGTTCTTTCTAAACCGCAGCCACCATCTAAAGCCGTAACCATGGCTACCATTCCCTGAGGTCCCTGGCAAGAGCGGTTGGTTTTCGAACCGCTCTGGGAACTGTAGCTCCCTGAGGAGAATTTGGGGCCTCCTAACATATCTCGGCACCCTTAATAAACTACAGTTCCCAGAAGACTTTGTGGGGGAGCCAGGCCTGCTTAGCATGGTGTGGCACTGTCTTAAATATTTGGTGCCGATGGGACTTGGAAAGGGAGGAATTTATCCCACAGCCCCCTGACTTTGTCACTAGGTTTTCGCCTTGTGTGACATTTGGAGCTAAGATGGCCGCTCCTCCTGAGGGAGAACATCTGGGAAATGGTGAGTCTCAACAAAGTTAGCCGGATTATCCAGGGACGGCCTCACCACACAGACCACATTCACATGTTATAGGAATTTCCCCGTACCACCCAGTTCCACAAGCAAGACACACACACACACACACACACACACACACACACACACACTTGAGTGAAAATATTTCTTTCTCTATAGTGTTTCTGTTATAAATTCGTATAAAATCAACATATATCGGATTGGGACCATTCCACCTTTCTTCTTCAGCATATTAGGAGATCAGCTTATTCAGCTGATCGCCGAAGAATTGATGCTTTTGAATTATGGTGCTGGAGGAGACTCTTGAGAATCCCATGGACTGCAAGAAGATCAAACCTATCCATTCTTAAAGAAATCAGCCCTGCGTGCTCACTAGAAGGACAGATCCTGAAGTTGAGGCTCCAGTACTTTGGCCACCTCATGAGAAGAGAAGACTCCCTAGAAAAGACCCTGATGTTGGGAAAGGTTGAGGGCACAAGGAGAAGGTGATGACAGAGGATGAGATGGTTGGACAGTGTTCTCTAAGCTACTAACATGAGTTTGGCCAAACTGCGGGAGGCAGTGAAGGATTCCCCTCACAAGGCTACAATTTCCAGAGCGACTTAACAATAATTGCTCTTCATGGGGAACTCTTGGAAATGAAGTTTTCTGAGGGGAATAGGCAGCCTCTTAACAGCTCCAGCACCCATAACAAACTACAGCTCACAGAATTATTCACCAGGAGCCATGAGTGATTTAAGCGCCTGGCGTGAATTTGCCTCATGCTGGTTCCTTTATGCTCCCTGAGTTGGTTTCAGCCCTGTCTCCCATGGGCGGTCGTGACTCCCATTTTGCAACCCTCAAGAAGAAGAAGATCAAACCGAAATGATAAAGGAGCAGAAAGTTCAGGAGAAACGATCCCTCTTCACACAACCGCTCGCTTTTCCAGGGCTTTCTCCATGCCGGGTCTACAGAAGCTGTTCAATCAAATTCCTAAGGAAAACATTTTCCTGTTCCATCCTGTGTTCCAAATGCTTCATTGCTCTTGGAGGCTAATGTCCCCTCAGTTGAATTACAGATTTGGTGTAAGGTAAAGGTAAAGGGACCCCTGACCATTAGGTCCAGTCGTGTCCAATTCTGGGGTTGCGGCGCTCATCTCGCTTTACTGGCCGAGAGTCGGCGTACAGTTTCCGGGTCATGTGGCCAGCATGACTAAGTCGCTTCTGGCAAACCAGAGCAGCGCACGGAAACGCCGTTTACCTTCCCGCTGTAGCGGTACCTATTTATCTACTTGCACTGGTGTGCTTTCGAACTGCTAGGTTGGCAGGAGCAGGGACCGAGCAACGGGAGCTCACCCCATCACGGGGATTCGAACCGCCGACCTTCTGATTGGGAAGCCCTAGGCTCTGTGGCTTAACCCACAGCACCCCCCGCGTCCCTCCAATTTATGTAGGTTTGCCTTTAAATGTGATCCAAATCCCCTCCCCTCGCCTTCCCTCCTGCCACCCCCATTAACCTGAAACAGCTCAGGGTCGGTCTCTAAAACGGAGGCTTGCTCATTCTCTCCGAAACCACCGCTGTAGAACTGGCCCACGCAGCAGGAAAGAAAGTAAAGACCGTGCTGGTCCCGATGCCAAGGGATGTCGTGTCCTCCAGAAAACAGTTGGAGGAGCTGACAGGAGCTATTAAAGATGTGTGGTCTGGTTTCCTAGGGAGCACGGCTTCCCCGGAGTCGTCATAAAAAAAAAAAACCTCTGGTGCTCTGGGATTCCTCAGCTTGGAGACAGCTTTTCCCTTTCAGAAGAATCTTTATTTGCACCAGTCACTAGTCACAGCAATAAAATAAAATACAATGTACTGAAGATAGAGGCAAAAACTTAGCTATACAAAATACAGCCATATCTCGGGTTGCATTCGCTGCGGGATATGAATGCGCCGAATCTGGAAGTACCAGAACGAGTTACTTCTGGGTTTGGTGCTTCGCGCATGCGCAGAAGCACCGAATCGCAACCCACGCATGTGCAGACGCGGCACTGCAGGTTACGGATGCTGCGGGTTGCGAACACGCCTCCCGCACAGATTGCGTTCGCAACCCGAGCGTCCACTGTACATTCTAGAGCAGGCATAGGCAAACCCTGCGACTACAATTCCCATCATCCCTGACCACTGGTCCTGTTAGCTAGGGATGATGGGAGTTGTAGTCCCAAAACATCTGGAGGGTCGAGGTTGCCTATGCCTGTTCTAGAGGTTTACATCAATAATCAAATAATAGCTATTATTCTAATTGCACCTGCTAAAAAATTTGCAGTTTTGGCTGTCACCTGATTATCTTGATCTGCCAGAAGAAAGGATATAGTAGCAATGGTTGAGTGACCAGATATGGATAGTCATGGAGAGGTAATAACTTCACTCCTCAAATCTTTATAAAGAATGCAAGCTAGAAGCCTGATTCAATATTGATTCAATAGTGCCATCTCCACGTGGACATAACCGTTTTTTTCCAGTGGATTTTTTTTTTTAAATTGACCCTCAAGCACAGCTAAAGTCAGTATATTTAATCCCGCGTTAGTGAAAGCGCACCTGTATTTTGGAATTGTTAAATTTTGCAAATAGGGTGCCGGCGTGTCAAAATGACTAGGTGGGAAATAATCACACCGTGGACAAAATGTCCTTATCGTGGCCAAATTATTCTGTCGCTCAGTATCATATAGGCGCTGTCTAATTAAATTATTTGCTTAACTGAAGCCCAGTGCTAATAACAGTTGTGATGATAAACCAGAAAAGTAAAGCTTTCGGTTGACAGTTTTAGTCCAAGTGCTCTTGCGATACTAAGGGTAGTAGACCAGTGGGGTTTAAATTTAGCCGACGCCAATAATTAAATGTCCTACACAAAATCTGTAGGGGCGCGGGTGGTGCTGTGGGTTAAACCACAGAGCCTAGGGCTTGCCGATCAGAAGGTCGGCGGTTCGAATCCACGTGATGGGGTGAGCTCCCATTGCTTGGTCCCTGCTCCTGCTCACCTAGCAATTCGAGAGCACATCAAAGTGCAAGTAGATAAATAGGTACCTTTACCTATTGGCACTTTTCGGTGGGGGGATACACAAACCAAAACACAGCCACCCTCCACAATTCAGGCTTCATCGAATTATGCAAGGCAACACCCACCCACACCCACCCCCGGCAAGTAATATGTACAAAGGTGAATATTCTGGCGGAGAGCAGGCATTAAAAAATGCACAGAATAGGGGAAAGGACAGGGGAAATTGCATTGCAAAAATGAATTGCACACAGTATATAATCAGGAAACATCTGTACTAAAATGCTTGTGAATTTTCACAGGGACTTGAAATGAAATATTGCAAATTGAATTGGGCATATGGAGAACTGAAGACAGGGGAAAGGAGAAAGGAAAGATTCGCCCATCCCTAACTACAGTTCCCATCAGCCCCTGCCAGCATGGTCAATGGTCAAGGGTGATGGGAGTTGAAGTCCAGTTGACAGATTCACCCCACCCTACACGGCAGAACTGGAGTGCTGCTGCAGTTGGCTATGGGCCAGGCCTTCATTATTCTTGATGGGAGGTCAGCCTGTCATTCCAGCGGGGTCTGCTTCAAAGTAAGCAGGCTTTCATATTTAGGCCAGCAGTGTAGTGCAGTGGTTAGACTATTGGACTGGGTCCTGGCCTACCTCACAAGGTTGTTGTGGGGATTCAGCGAGGAGGGGGCAGAACCATGTAAACTGGATTGGGACCCAGCGGGGATATTACACTATAACCCTTTAACCCATGTTGTGGTCCCAAGCTGTTGTTTGGGTGCTGGAAAGACTCGTAGGAGCCAACTCCTAGGGGCTGAGGTCTCTTCACCGCCGCCCCCCAAAGATGGGCATTGCCATTCAAATGGTGTGTGTGCATCGCGTCATGGGATCGATTATGTGGGGTGAGGTTTACCTGCCCCCATCCCAATATTTTAGTCAAGTTGACACCATAGCTGTCAACTTTCGGATTTGAAAATAAGGGATTCCCCCCCCCCAACTTTCGGATTTGAAAATAAGGGATGCCGCAAGGGCGGTGCAATGGCACCAAGTAGCCTTGCCACCCTGCGCTCCAGAGGCTGCACGCGAACGGGTGAGCGAAAGAGCGAGCGCGTAGACGGCAGGCAGGCTGTCTGTCTGGTTGGGCATGAGGGTCTGGCTGCACAAGGCATGCAAGCTCCGCCCCCAGTCGGTCTCAGACTCCTTATTGGCAGCCGAGCAACGCAGCTGAGGAGCCTCCCTGGCCGGCAGGGAGGGAGAGGAGCTGCTTCCTTTGAAATCTGGGGAATTTAAGGGATATCAACAATCCGGGATAGCAGCGGGAAACGGCATTGGAATAAGGGAGTTTCCTGCCAAAAAAAGGGAGGGTTGACAGTTATTGTTGACACCCCTGGAAAGTCTTTCACCAGCACCAGAGGTCTTGTTGAGAGTCTAGGGCTGATGAAGATCTCTAAGCCACAGCTGAGAGCCCACTCTCATTGCACCCAAAACAAAAGAATTATCAGTGAAGATTAATTTCCTAGTTAGGATAAAAGCCTGTGCAATTTTGAGGAAAGCAAAACAAGTGTTGATCAGACCAGAAGCTTTTCTGATCTCACCAGTATGGGTCACTGCAGGCTGTAGCTCTGTGGTTTGCAAGTAGAAGGTTCTGGGTTCAATTCCTGGTATTTCAAAGTAGGGCTGGGTGGGGGCTCCCCATCTTAAATCCCAGAGAGCTCCTGCCAGTCAGTGTAGACACTACTGAGCTGACTCATTATAATGTAGCTTCCTATGTTCCTAGGCGTTGGCTGGAAGTCTCTCTCTGATTCATCATGGACATTTGCGGTTACCTTCTATTGAGTCAGGCGGTTGTTCCATTAATTTATCTACTGATTTACTTATACAATTTGCTGGCCGGCCCTTTGCTTTTCCAACTTGGCTTGCAACCCAAGAGAAAACTACTTTTAGAAAACTGACAATAAACCCTGGATAAAAGCAGCAGATGGATAAAAGTCTCAGTGTTGTCTATTCTAACTGACAGGTGGATGTTTTACAGGGTCTCCGGGTCAAACTGCACTTTACATTAATTGTGCGGAAGCAATTAATGTGCCTTTTTATTTTTTAAAAAAAAGTAAACGAGGATGGGGAAGAAATTCAGCGTGGTACTTAAATTCGTACTTTCCAAAAACAACGCCCAAAATGAGACACAGCTCTCCTCCTAAATTTTCCCTTCTCTGAATTTTGCAATGCAATTCCCCCAACAACAAAAGTATCTGCAAGAAAATGCACTTATTAGAGAGACACGTTCATGAAGATGCGTGTATTTGGTGAAAATCACATACAAAAATGCATTACATTTAGGGGGGTGCAAAAGGTGTAGATTAGGAGAAACGCACACTATACCACTGGCAAATTTCCGTGAGCGCTTTGGTTTTCTTTTGAAAAAAGAACAAAGCAATATAGAAAAGTGGTAAACCAAACTCAAGACTAGAAACAATGAATGGAACTGAAATTAATATTATGATTGTCATTATTATTTGCATTTATATCCCACCTTCCTCTCTAAGGCGGTTGGAGGATGGAGGCGGTTGGAGGATGGATGGCGGCTAACAGATTGAGGTTGAATCCTGACAAGACAGAAGTACTGTTTTTGGGGGAAAGGGGGCGGGTGGGTGTGAGGGACTCCCTGGTCCTGAATGGGGTAACTGTGCCCCTGAAGGACCAGGTGCGCAGCCTGGGAGTCATTCTGGACTCACAGCTGTCAATGGAGGTGCAGGTTAATTCTGTATCCAGGGCAGCAGTCTACCAGCTCCATCTGGTACGCAGGCTGAGACCCTACCAGCCCGCGGACTGTCTCGCCAGAGTGGTGCATGCTCTAGTTATCTCTCGCTTGGATTACTGCAATGCGCTCTATGTGGGGCTACCTTTGAAGGTGATCCAGAAACTGCAATTAATCCAAAATGCGGCAGCTAGACTGGTGACTGGGAGCAGCCGCCGGGACCACATAACACCGGTCCTGAGAGAGCTACATTGGCTCCCAGTATGTTTCCGAGCACAATTCAAAGTGTTGGTGCTGACCTTTAGAGCCCTAAACAGCTTCCATCTTGTATACCTGAAGGAGCGTCTCCACCCCCATCGTTCAGCCCGGACACTGAGATCCAGCGCCGAGGGCCTTCTGCCGATTCCCTCCCTGCGAGAAGTGAGGTTACAGGGAACCAGACAGAGGGCCTTCTCAGTAGTGGCATCCACCCTGTGGAATGCCCTCCCATCAGATTTCAAAGAGAAAAACAACTACCAGACTTTTAGAAGACATCTGAAGGCAGCCCTGTTTAGGAAGTTTTTAATATTTAATGCTGTATTGTTTTTAACACTCGATTGGGAGCCCGCCCAGCGTGGCTGGGGAAACTCAGCCCGATGGGCGGGGTACAAATAATAAATTATTATTATTATTATTATTATTATTATTATTATTATTATTAGGAGCTCAGGGGAATGTACATACTTAGTTGTAGTCCATCGACATCCCCTAGCCTTGCTGTACGCCTCCTATGAGGGGCAGACTCCTTTTGCAAACCTCACGCCCCCACCACAATTTCCGACAGCCCTCACTCAAAATCTATGAGCCCGTCTGCAGTAGCCGCGGAGAAGGAGGGGGCTTGTTTAAGGCAGAGTAAATGTTTAAAAGGTCTGAAGCAGTACTGCTCCGCTGGTGCGCTGGACGTAAGCCAGCTGGTGGGAGGCAGGCGGCTGGGGCGATCAGACGCTGCAATTTTCTTGAGAGCTCTCTAAGGCTCTAAAGGACATGGTTAAGTGGAGTTGCGCGATACTCCCTGTAGGTCTCTCTCTCTCTCTTTTAACACACAACATTCCAAGGCAAGCTGCAGCTTAGTGAAAGGTGGCTGAGTGACTAGGGAGAGGGTCTTTAACCCTTCCCCTTGTCCTTTCTCAGCTTAAGATTCCCCCCCCCCAGCTGCTTTTTCGTCCTCGGCGGAGATGCAGAGAACATGCTATGACTCTGTGCCTCTGGAAAAAGCAGCTTGGGGACATGCAGGGCCGGCGCATCCATTTAGGTGAACTAGGCAATTGCCTAGGGCGCCAAAATGGAGGGGGCACTGGCCAGCCTGCCCCCCGCCCCCCCCGCCGCCCGCCGCTGCCCCAACCAGCGGTGGAGCAAGCAAACCACGGCAGCGGGGGGCACCCGGCTGGGCAGGGGGCGGGGCACCGCTCCACAACGTGCATCATACGCAATGATGTCACGTGGCCCACCCCCTCGTCTAGGGCGCCAAAATTGCCAGCACCGGTCCTGGGGACATGGGAGGGATTCCCCCTCTCTCTCAGCTGCCCCCCAGTGGTGGTTGAATGCTGCCCATGCCTCCCACAAGTATTTATGCAAGAAGCAGCTCTTAACTCTCTGGATTTCCAGTCTCCCCCCAGCCTGGTGTACTCAGATCAACATTGGACTACAACTCCCATGGTCCTTGTCCATTGACCATGGAAGTTGTGGTCCAATATCGATGTGGGTGTGTCTATTGACCATGCTGGCTGGGGGTGTCCAACAACAGTGGAGGATGCCAGATTGGAGGTGGCTGCCCTCGAATCCAGGGTGGGTCTAGGAACCGGTGACCCTACAGATATTGTTGGACTGTAACTGCCACCAGTCCCAGCCAGCATGGTCAATGGTCAGGGATGATGGGAGTTGTAGTCCGGCAACGTCTAGAGGGCGTCAGTTTCCCTGTTCTAGGAGATGAGCCCTATCTACTTCCAGAGGTGGGTCAGCTCTCAGGAGACAACTGTAGCAGTTATCCCTTCTTACCACGCGCAACGGGTAGAGCATGATCAGTCAGATTGTCTTCAACAAATGCCAATGTTCCTGTTGTTCTCCTTTAGTCAGCAAGGAGCAGGAGATACCTGGGCTCAGTGCTCAAATCCCTCTGCAGGTGTGGAGTACACGTATGTAGGCATGTACCCCATGTACCCCAGGACCAAACCCACCGCTCCCTCCAATACTGATCACCTGTTTTGAGTGCCAACAAAACTGGAGCCAAGCCAGAGAGAAGGAGGAGGTAGCAGCATGGTCAGAGGAACCTCAAGGTTTGCAAAAGGGCAGGTGATCTTTTAAAGAATAAAATAAAAACATGGAAAGAGGCCAACTCTCCCCACACAACAAAAGCAAGATTAATGAAGAGTTGGAAAAGGACGACGGGAAGCCAAGAAGGTAGAGTGAATTGGCTTTAGCCCCTAACAATGGAAAGGCATGACTGGGACTCTGATTAGGAGCATTGCTGTTAGGGGTTAAGGATATACTGCAACTTTCTGTTGCAGCACCCACTTGTGGAAACTTGGCAGCATAGGACCGGAGGAACCAGCTGCTGTTGTTACTGTTCTGGGTAAGGAAAAGGGTGTCTCTGGCAAAATTCTCCCTTCAGTGCCACTCTTAAAGATACTTGATCTTGACCCTGGACAGCCCTATAATGACTTTGGTGACTCTGAATACCTCCAACGTAGTAAACAACCAGAGAAGAGGTTAAGAAATACACAGTTGCTGACGATTACAAGATATGCATGTGGCGGCAAAGGTTAGGGTTGAATCCTTAGCTCTCCCGGAGTTAGCGCTTTTCGCCAGTAAATCCATTCGGTCAAAGCCCACACGAAGCAACGCCTAAGAGGTTTCAGCCAGACTGAAACAAGCAAGTGTCCCCCAGTTCCTGTGCTTTTCAGAATAGCAGCTGACAGGCAGAAAATCAACAGGTGCTGTTTTTCCCTGGGATGAAATGCTGAGATGGGGAACTGGTTACCACCAGCTGAATTTCTACCTGCCAGGAAGCTATTTGCAAGAAAAACCATGGGAATCCTGAACACCTCTTCAGTAATTTGCTCTTCAAGGGGACCTCTCATTTTGCATCCATCCTATCTGCCACTCCCGTTACAGCATTGATTTGTCTCCATAGCGTGTGAAAGAAAGAAAGAAAGAAAGAAAGAAAGAAAGAAAGAAAGAAAGAAAGAAAGAAAGAAAGAAAGAAAGAAAGATAGATAGATCTTAATGGGATTGTCAACTTTTTTTCTGGCAGGGCTCTTTGGCCATTCACAGCTGTGTGTGTGGAAATCCCCACCTAGTGTGACCAGCCACAGAGACAGCCAGCAGAACTGCCAAACCCTGGAACTTTCCTGTAAAAGAGAGACTTTTTCAGCTGCCTCTCCCCATACGCCTGCCTTCTGCAAAACCCATTCGCCTTCCTTTGCATCTAGCCAGAACGCGCGGCACCTGCCGAACCCCTTCCTGTTGCAGAGTGGGTAGAAGCGAAAGGGCCCTGCTGGACCAATGAAAATAAAAGTTGGCCACCTTCCGGCACATCTTCTCGCTTTGCCACCTTACAATTCCAACATCCCTGGAAAGAGAGCCAGCGACCTCCACACCCTTTTAACAAGTGGCTCTGGAAATCAGTGGCCAAACAACTGGCCTTTCGAGGCTATTGGTTTTCTTGAGGGTTTGGGGTTTTTTTTGCCGGTTTTAAAAATTGATTTCCCATCGTTTTTTAACAAACTGTGACCAAATTAATACAAACTTTAAAGGTAAAAGGTAAAGGGACCCCTGACCGTTAGGTCCAGTCGTGTCCGACTCTGGGGTTGCGGCGCTCATCTCGCTTTATTGGCCGAGGGAGCTGGCGTACAGCTTCCGGGTCATGTGGCCAGCATGACTAAGCCGCTTCTGGCGAACCAGAGCAGCGCATGGAAACGCCGTTTACCTTCCCGCCACAGCAGTACCTATTTATCTACTTGCACTTTGACGTGCTTTCAAACTGCTAGGTGGGCAGGAGCTGGGACCGAGCAACGGGAGCTCGCCCCATTACAGGGATTCGAACCGCCGACCTTCCGATCAGCAAGCCCTAGGCTCAGTGGTTTAACCCACAGCGCCACCTGGGTCCCTATATACAAACTTTATGCCATTTTAAAAGCCGACTTCCCACCCACTCCCAGTTGTTCCTTCTATTTTCCTCCTTCCTCCATCACAATAACATTTCCAACTTCCATTTCAAAATGCCATCCCTTCTCCTACACGTCACCTGTACAGTTATCAATTTCTGCTATGGCTTGATAACCTGCCCCTGAGGCAATTGAGTAAAGCAAATATTCTTTTGTGGTTTTCTGAAGCCTTAACACGCAGACAGGCACAGGTACAGAGGAAGAGGAGCAGAGGGGGGGGAGCCCGGGGTGGGTCACCTTACCGCATTGAGCCCCAACGAGTTGTTCGACAGCCCGGACGTGATCCCGGAAAGGATGGCTGTGGCCACCACAGCCCCCAAGCACTGGGCGATAATGTACATGATGGCCCTCAAGATGCTGATCTGGCAGCTGAGCAGGAGGCCCAGGGTCACGGCCGGGTTCAGGTGAGCACCACTGATGTGCCCCACACTCTGGGCCATGGTGGCAATAGAGATCCCGAAAGCCAGAGAGACTTTCACGTTGTCTTGGACCCGCGTCATGGTCTCGTTGACGCCGGCGATGGGGAAGTTGAAGCCCAGCGCCGCGCCGATGCTGATGAAGATGAAGAGGCTCATGGCGAAGAATTCGGCCACCACGGCCCTCCAGAACTTCTTCTTCTTGAATTCGCTGGCCATCTCTGCCCTGTTCCCTCTCGCTCGCTCCCTTGCCTTCTGGCTCGCTTCCTTGCTGAAGAGAGGGGAGTCTGAGGGAGAAGAGAGCGCTCCGGTTATTTATAGGGCTTTGGGTGGTCTGTAGGAGGGAAAGGGGTGTTGTACAAAGGGAGGAAAGGAACATTGACAATTGATGCTGCCTCTTGTACGGATGCAAGGCACCACTAGTTGCCTGCCAATTTGTCCCCCCCTCCCTCCCTCCTTCCTCCACCAGCTTCCCCCGCCCAGGCAACTTCTCTGCCTTCCTTCACAAACTCTGCTGTGCTCTTGTTCCCAAGTGCTTTTTAAAGGCATTCTCACTGCAAGAGCCGCCGAGCTGCCGAGCTGCTAAGATCTTCCCTCCGCTCTCCAGATAGCGAGGGAGGCAGGAAACGGACCTGAGCGAACGCTCTTACCAGGCTTCTGAATCTCTCTCTCTCCCCCCCCTCCATCCCTCTTTCTCTGCCTTTCTCTCCGAACTAACTCTCTTTACATGCTCAAGGGCTATTTATTCTCCCCTCTGGTGAACAAGGAGGGACAGCAAATTAAAAACAAAAAAAGTTTAATTGCTGCAACAACAAAAAAAGGGAGTGGAACAATCCATTTCACATTTTCCACCTCTTATCAACCATAAGGGTGTCCATTGTGCTCTATGGGGGCTGAGGTCTTTCTAAAATTTGGGTTATGCAATTTTCAAGGTAAGTGGCTTTATTTATGCTAAAGAGATGCAAACAGACATGGCAGTGCCTGCTTGGTTTGTTCTAAAATGTTGTTACGACTAGCTTCCGATCCCAACTAGGGATGGAAGCATCTGCAAATTTTGTTGTTGTTTTTTTAAAATTATATTTATTGGGTTTTACCAAATTTAAATGAACAATAAACAAAAAACAAAAAGCTTAACATAATGCGTAATACATAATACATAATACAAATACAAAAACACAAACATAGCATAAATCATATCTTCCCTTTCATCTTGTCTAATCATGTTGGGGTGACTTCCTCCTGTCCCCCCTGCTGCGTTTCATTGTCAATCATCTTTAGTAATTTCCTCTCATCTTTAAATATTTTTTCTTATTATTTCTTATGTTCTCATCTTATAATCGTCATAACCAAAAATCATACCTCTATATTACTTAGTCCTATTTTTCTAGTCTGTAAGCTGTCAGTTCTTCCAAGTTTTTTCTGCCTTTAAATCTTACAATAGTCCTTTAAATATACTTTAAATTTCTTCCAGTCTTGTTCCACCGTCTCCTCCCTCTGGTCGCGTAGTTTCCCGGTCAGTTCGGCGAGTTCCATATAGTCCATCATTTTCATCTGCCAGTCTTCTATCGTAGGTAGTTCCTGTGTCTTCCAGTTCCTTGCAATCAAAATCCTAGCTGCTGTTGTGGCATAAATAAAAAAGGTTTGATCCTTCTTAGGGACCTCCTGATTCACAATTCCAAGTAAAAAAGCTTCTGGTTTTTTAACAAATGTGTTTTTCAACACTTTTTTCATTTCATTATAAATCTTTTCCCAGAAAGCTTTTATCCTTGGGCAAGTCCACCACATATGGTAAAATGTCCCTTCCACCTCCTAGGAAGCATCTGCAAATTTTGGTCCCCTCCGTTTCTCGTTTTCCCAGCCTTAAATACAGTTCTCCACATTTCTGCACCAAGTCTGGATATGTTGCTGCTGTTGTTGTTTGTTGCATGTATATCCCACCTGTTTCTCCAAGGAGCTTGATGTGGCGTTCATGGTTCTCCCCTGCCTCATTTAATCCCCACAACAACCCTCTAAGGTAGGTTAGACTGAGGGGCAGTGACTGACCAAAGGTCACCCAATGAGTTTTATGGTTGAGTCCTGGTCTCCCAGATACACACAAACACATTTCAAAATCCTCATGAAAATTCACCTTCATTTTTGTGTTCATTTCTCCTAATCAATACATGTTTGCATGCAGTAATGATTGACATGGACTTTTTTGGCAGCATTTTCCCCTAATATCATACATTTATGGTACATTTTTTTCACAAATATGTTTGCTTTTCAAGCACACTTCCCCTTAATAAAATAAACACCACTTAGAGAATACAGTTATTAAGTGGCACACAAACTGTCAAATTTTTTATTTATTTTTTGGCAACCATTCTTTGGTGAGAGAACCGCATTGCAAAATTCAGTCAAGTCTGAATTCCAATGGATGGTGTTCCTTCTCCCATTGTTTTGGAATGTACAAATTGGATAGAATTGCCCTTGGATGAGAACTGAATTGCATTTTTCCTCAGGCCACACTATGTATGAAACTGTGCTAGCTTTAGCCAAACTCTTTCCTTCAAATTCCTCACATAGCTGGAGCAGAACCCTCCGAGATCATCTCAAAAATTATCTTAAGGAGAAAGGTTGACAACTCTAACACAAGGTCTTACATGTATATGTATGTTTCCAAGCACAATTCAAAGTGTGGGTGCTGACCTTTAAAGCCCTAAACGGCCTCGGCCCAGTATACCTGAAGAAGCGTCTCCACCCCCTTCATTCAGCCTGAGATCCAGCGCCGAGGGCCTTCTGGCGGTTCCCTCACTGTGAGAAGTGAGGTTGCAGGGAACCAGGCAGAGGGCCTTCTCGGTAGTGGCGCCCGCCCTGTGGAATGCCCTCCCATCAGATGTCAAGGAGATAAACAACTACAGTGGACCCTCGACTTACGAATGTAATCTGTTCCGACGGGAGCGTCGGAACTCGAAAAAATCATAAGTCGAGTCCCCATAGGAATGCGTTGGAGAACGCATTTGTAGCTCGAAAAAATCTTCGTAGGTCGAAAAAACCCTGTTTAAAGCAGCCGCAGCTTCCAATCGGAAGTCGAAAAAATTCGGAAGCGGCAGCCGCTTTGATCCCTCGTAAGTCAAAAAATACGGAAGTCGGGGCATTCGTAAGTCGAGGGATCACTGTACATTCAAACCTCGTTTTGCAGACAGGATCCATTTCGGAGGTCCGTCCGCAAGCCGAAAATGATGCACGTCAAAGTGCAATGTCTGCGCACACGGGCGGCGCGATTTAGCGCTTCTGCGAATGCGTGAGCGGCAAACCCAGAAGTAGCCCATTCCGGTACTTCCGGGTTTGCCGCGGACGCAAGCGGAGGCGGACGCAGAACGAGGTTTGACTGTATCTGACTTTTAGAAGACATCTGTAGGCAACCCTGTGTAGGGAAGTTTTTAACGTTTGATGTTTTATCA
Organism: Darevskia armeniaca; assembly: GCA_034641395.1. Classification (NCBI taxonomy): domain Eukaryota; kingdom Metazoa; phylum Chordata; class Lepidosauria; order Squamata; family Lacertidae; genus Darevskia; species Darevskia armeniaca. The sequence continues at coordinate 581,623 of JAWWNF010000904.1, forward strand.
TGTTTTTAGTATTCTGTTGGGAGCCACCCAGAGTGGCTGGCACCATCAGGCTCCCAGGCACTGACCTGACGCAGGTCTAACTCCACTTCTCAAAGCTGATGCACGGTTCCGTTCGGCTTCCAAAGTACGACTGTATGATTTTACCCTCAAACCTGGGCCAACACACTGGCTGCCTTTATCTGTGCCATGATATATTAACTGCTCCAGGGAGTTTAGAAGGAAGAGGGACATGGCGTGTTGAACAGCATCACTAAGGCAGGAGGTATGGTGTGTCCTTCAGAGCAAGGTGATAAGGAAGCATCAACTCATTAGCACCACTTCAAGCCTTTCTCCTTTTTTTCAGTCTCACCAAGCTGGTGCCATGGCCAGATAATAATAATAATAATAATAATAATAATAATAATAATAATAATTTATTATTTGTACCCTGCCCATCTGGCTGGGTTTCCTCAGCCACTCTGGGTGGCTTCCAACAAAGATTAAAATACATTAAAATGTCACACATTAAAAACTTCCCTAAACAGGGCTGCTTTCAGATGTTTTCTAAATGTCAGGTAGTTGCTTATTTCTTTGACAGCTGATGGGAGGGCGTTCCACAGGGCAGGCGCCACCACCAAGAAGGCCCTCTGCCTGGTTCCCTGTAGCTTTGCTTCTCGCAGTGAGGGAACCGCCAGAAGGCCCTCGGCGCTGGACCTCAGTGTTTGGGCAGAGAAGTGGCCTGGGTTGAAGTTAGGTCAGCCATGCTCAACAGAAGTGCTATGTAAACATCTCCCTTGACACTCATGCTAAAGAGACAGAGACCTAGCTGCATAGTTCATTCCTTTTATCAAAAAAAAAAAAAAAAGGAAAACCCTAGCCCATTCCATCTTTGTTGGGGAAATTCTGGACTAGCGTGTTGGCAGACCACGCTGAACTTATTATAAATACACAGCATTGGCATACCACGGTAATTCTGCCCGGGCTAAGGACGTTGCGCTGGCAAGCCACGCCGCGCTGAATGTCAGGATGGCGGACACGAGTCAGGGGCACAAAAGAACAATGGAGGGTGGCTGGAAAAGTACTGGGAAGCACGAGGTGAGCACGGGGAGGGTGCATCGGGAGAACATGTGCTTGGTGCATGCAGGACAGTCACGTATGCAATGGAGATGGCATGGGGGAGTTTGGGGGTGTCACATTTTGGAAAACAACTCCTTACATGGTGCTATGTGCTGTTGCTGGGGCAGATGTTTCCTTATTTGGGATCTCAAGATGTACCTATGTGGTTCACTATTAGCAAGGTGTAAGATTGTCAATAAAAGGGACCCTCACAAGAGAGATGGGGCGCTTTCCCATACATCCATCCTGTCTCCACGTCGTTCTTTCCTGCCATTTCCCGCACATCTTGTGTGAGGAGGAAACCTCCAAGAAACAGCATGATGAGATCTCAGCAGAACCTAAAACAGCACGAACCAACCTGGGACTAGCTAGCATGATCCCAGCCAAAGGTGCCCCGCTCTGATTGCAAGATCTCACAATGCTCCTGTACTTCTTTACACAGCACATAGTTGAACTGTGGAACTCACTTCCACAGGACGCACTGATGGCCACCAATCTAGAGGGCTTTAAAAGAGGAGAGGGCTATCTATGACTGTTGGCCATGATGGTTATGGTCTGCCCCAACAGTCGGAGGCAGTAAATGCTTCTGAAAAGCAGTTGCTGGAAACCACAGAAGGACAGAGGGCTCTTGTGCTCAAATCCTGATTGCTGGTTTCCCACAGGCATCCGGTTGGCCACTGTGAGAACAGGATGCCGGACTAGACAGTGCAGACGTTCAGGCTATATTGCCATACAGTTACCGTATTTTCCGACGTACAAGGCGACTGGGGGTATAAGACGACCCCCAGTTTTTCGAGTTAAAATATACAGTTTGGGATATACTCTATATTTTAACTCAAAAAATGTCGAGCGGCGCCGGAATCGCATCTGCGGCTCCGCAGAAGCGATTTCTGGCGCTGCGGACATTTTGGACATGCGCAGAAGCGATTTCTGGTGCCGCGCTGCCCATATCCAAAATGTCCGCAGCGCCAGAAATCGCTTCTGCGGAGCCACGGACGCGATTCCGGCGCTGCTTGGCAAGTCCCCGCACCGCGCTGCAGTATCCGGCGTACAAGACGACCCCCGATTTTGGAGCAGATTTTTCAGGGTTCAAAAGTCATCTTCTACGCCGGAAAATACAGTATTTGGATCAAGTCCTTCCTAATACAAGAAAAGCAACTGCAATGAAACATCAGATCTAGCAAGAACCTAAGACCAGAAAAAGAGCCTGCTGGATCAAGCCAATGGCCCATCTAGTCCAGCATCCTGTTCTCACAGGGGATGGCTAGATCCCTGTGGGAAACCAGCAAGGAGACCATGAGCACAAGAGCCCTCTCTCCTTCCATGGCTTCCATCAACTGATATTCGGAAGCATTGCTGCTTCCAACTTCGGATTGAGTCACTCTTAATGGCCATGGAGATTTGACCCAACCCATCTGCTTTCCATTCGGGTCTTCACCTGTGAATGATAAGAAACAGCCTTAGGTTGAGCCTGAACAACTGGCCCCACTAGCTCAATACTGTCTACACCAGCGGTCGGCAACCTAAGGCCCATGGGCTGGAAGCGGCCCACGGAGGCCGTTTAACCTGCCCATGAGCCGCCCCCGAACCAAGCGATTTCTGGCGTCTGGGCATGTGCAGAAGCGATTTCCGGCATCGCGCTGCTCCGGCTCGGCCCACGGAGGATCTCTGTGGGAATGATCCAGCCCATACCCCGGTCAGCCTTGCCGACCCCTGGTCTACACTGACTGGCAGAAGCTCTCCAGAGTTTCAGACATGGAGATGTTGGGAATCGAACCTGGAACCTTCGGTGTGCAAGATAGAGGCTCTGCCGCTGAGCCACGGCCCCTTCTCCTGAGAGGTGCGGAGAGGCAAAGGCTATACCACACCAATTCAGGATGCAGGCCAGTTCCACAGCCCTGTCAGCTTTTTCTCCCCTCCCCCTGTTTGTGTTTTCCAGGGAGTCTCTTCCCGATTAAACAAAGCCCTTCTTTGTATTTGATGACCTTTCTGTTTCCTCTGTCAGTCCTTAGAACAGCTGTTCTCCCCATTTTTCTTCCTCTCCAGCTCCTTCCTCCGTAGAAATTGTTCCCTGCCACCCCACTCCTTGTTCTTTCTGCTCTGTCCCTGCCACACCCCATCGCCGTAACCCTTTCCCCTCCTGATTTCGGTGCCCCCCCCCCGTTTTCTTTTCTTTTCCCCCCTTTTTTAAAAAAAATATTTTGCAGTACATTTTAAATTAGAATCATAGAATCATAGAATCGTAGAGTTGGAAGAGACCCCAAGGGTCATCCAGTCCAACCCCCTGCCAAGCAGGAAACACCATCAAAGCATTCCTGACAGGTGGCTGTCAAGCCTCTGCTTAAAGACCTCCAAAGAAGGAGACTCCACCACACTCCTTGGCAGCAAATCCCACTGTCGAACAGCTCTTACTGTCAGGAAGTTCCTTCTAATGTTTAGGTGGAATCTTCTTTCTTGTAGTTTGAATCCATTGCTCCGTGTCCTCTTCTCAGGAGCAGCAGAAAACAACCTTTCTCCCTCCTCTATATGACATCCTTTTATATATTTGAACATGGCTATCATATCACCCCTTAACCTTCTCTTCTCCAGGCTAAACATACCCAGCTCCCTAAGCCGTTCCTCATAAGGCATCGTTTCCAGGCCTTTGACCATGTTGGTTGCCCTCCTCTGGACACGTTCCAGCTTGTCAGTATCCTTCTTGAACTGTGGTGCCCAGAACTGGACACAGTATTCCAGGTGAGGTCTGACCAGGGCGGAATACAGTGGTACATTCTGTACATTTATAGCGATCTTCTCAAAATATCACAATAATCCATATAAATCAAATCCATATACATATTCCTATAAATATACATTTCCATTTCTTTTTCCCATATTTATTCCTTTCCCCGTGTCTTCCCTCCACCTGTGTGTGACTTCCTTATTGATTTTATATGATCTTCGTATTGAGATTATGTTTTTATATATTAGTTTACAATCAATTCATTTTTATATAATTTCATAGCGTAACTTGGTCTGTCTTAACTTTGTGAGCTCAGTCTATACATATCAATAAATTCTTATTTATGCTTCTTTTATTCATGTATTCGTCTACACATCTCCATTCTTGCTTGAGGTTTTGATTGGATTGCATTCTAATTGTTGCCGTCATTCTTGCCAATTCAATCATTTCAAAAAATTTATTTTGCCACTCTTCTAATGTTGGGACCACTTCTGATTTCCAATTTTTTGCTATTAATAATCTTGCGACAGCTGTTGCATAAAGGAAAATTTTCTTCATATTTCTAGGGATGTCATTTGTTATAATTCCTAAAAGAAACGCTTCCGGTTTCTTATTGATTGTTTTTCTGACTATTTTTTTTAACTCTTCATGTTTTCAAGCCTTCCCCTTTAATGTTGGGGGTCTGGTTCTGGAGTGGATCGATCTCCCAGCTATCCAAGAGGCCCACAAGGGAGGGACTCTTCCATCCCCCTTTAGCTCCCAAGATGAAGTGGCAGCATCTCTGGTGGACCATAAGCACACCTGTGGATACAGCAGCGACTAGAGATGCTGGGAGCCACGGGGAAAAGGAAGTTCCCATGGTTCCCAAAGCTGCCCAGGGATACCGAGAAGAATGAGAAATGATCCCCAGATTCCCTGCATGTTGACATCAACTTTCACAGCTTCATCTCCTTTGCTTAAGTCTATGTTTCTGGCTGCCTGAATTGGATTTCATTCAACAGACATTGTACCATGGCATGTACCTGTATACACAAGGGGCAAATGTCGATTAGATCAGGGGTCAGCAACCTTTTTCAGCCGTGGGCTGTCCCTCAGACCATGTGGTGGGCCGGACTATATTTTTTTTGGGGGGGGGGGAATGAACGAATTCCTATCCTCCACAAATAACCCAGAGATGCATTTTAAATAAAAGCACACATTCTACTCATGTAAAAACACCAGGCAGGCCCCACAAATAATCCAGAGATGCATTTTAAAGAAAAGGACACATTCTACTCATGTAAAAAGACCCTGGAGCGTCCGTGGGCTGGACTGAGAAGGCGATTGGGCCGCATCCGGCCCATGGGCCTTAGGTTGCCTACCCCTGGATTAGATGGTAGGGTGGCCATACCAACAGGCAGTTAGTTGCCTCTGGTGTAAAAGAAAATTAGCTTGGCTGGCCTTTCGGATGCTTTGCACCTGGAATTGTTCACCTGTTTGTAAATCATAGCCACTGCTTTCCACTGCCTTTGGGGTGTCAATGGCCTTGCGATCATGTGACTTGCCCTGTCCTCTTGATGCTGGTCAGCTGACACACCTTGCCAGCAAACCCCCAACTGCAACCCCCAAACCCAGTGTCCAGGAAATGCCGGCATTTTTAATGGAGGAGAAAGAGATTACAGGACATGGTGCGCTAGGCATGGTTCAGAAAAAGATCTGGGTTCTAATCCCCACACAGCTGTGGAAGGAAAAAGCCAGAGATTGAGCAAAGGTTTGGGGGCTGAAATGTGACCTAGATGAAAAAAATGCTTGATTCCTGCTTGAATTTGAGGTTGCAGTTATGGGAGAAACAAGACCTTTTGGGGCGTGCTCTGGTCCATGGGGTCACGAAGAGTCGGACACGGCTAAAAGACTAAACAACAACAATGCCTCCATTGTAGGCTCAGGTTTTATATATGGGTAAATAATGGGCAAAATATGGTCTGAAGCTCAACATCAAAAAAACTAAGATCATGGCCACTGGTCCCATCACCTCCTGGCAAATAGAAGGGGAAGAAATGGAGGCAGTGAGAGATTTCACCTTCTTGGGTTCCATGATCACTGCAGATGGTGACAGCAGTCATGAAATTAGAAGACGCCTGCCTCTTGGGAGAAAAGCAATAACAAACCTAGACAGCATCTTAAAAAGCAAAGACATCACCTTGCCAACAAAGGTCCGTATAGTTAAAGCTCTGGTTTTCCCAGTAGTGATGTATGGAAGTGAGAGCTGGACCATAAAGAAGGCTGATCGCCGAAGAATGGATGCTTTTGAATTATGGTGCTGGAGGAGACTCTTGAGAGTCCCATGGACTGCAAGAAGATCAAACCTATCCATTATTTAAAAAATCAGCCCTGAGTGCTCATTAGAAGGACAGATCCTGAAGTTGAGGCTCCAGTACTTTGGCCACCTCATGAGAAAAGAAGACTCCCTAGAAAAGACCCTGATGTTGGGAAAGATTGAGGGCACAAGGAGAAGGGGACGACAGAGGATGAGATGGTTGGACAGTGTTCTCAAAGCTACTAACATGAGTTTGGCCAAACTGCGAGAGGCAGTGAAGGATAGACATGCCTGGCGTGCTCTGGTCCATGGGGTCACGAAGAGTCGGACACGACTGAACGACTGAACAACAACAAAATAAACCATGTATCATAAGGACACCACAGTCTCCACTGTCTCTCATTTCCAAAAAGAAGCCTGGGTCTATGCCTGGACCCCTGGGATTTCACATCGCTCAGAGACTGGGGTGGCGTTCAACCACACCAAGCTGACTAGCAGTGCCAAAAAGTAGAGAGATCTGGGCAGGGGAATGGGCTGACTTGACTTAATTTACAAAATAAGTTTCCTAGGATGCCAAAGCTGAGATTTCTTTTAAGAACAACCCACCACCAACCCCAACCAACCCCACCCCCCAAAAAGCATGCAAAATGTTTCCCTTTTGACATACTATGATCCAAGCAATTTGACTGCCAGGACTCTTCATGGATCGCTTGAACGCTTTTGCAAAACGTTTCGAAGGGGTTTTCCTTTCCTACTTTTTGAAATGCTGACATCTCCTTTCTCAACCGAGTGGATCAAGGCAGAAACAAAAGCAAGCTCTTGGAACATAAAATCCATTCAAATTCAGCTGGCTTCAGTTTTTTTAAAATAATAGATGCATATCCTGTTTAGCCTTCCATAATGTCTGCTTTTTTTAAAAGCACATAAGATGCAGCTGGATCCACTTTTAAAGCTGGGGTGGTGGTGTTGTTCAGGGGAAGACTTCAACTCACAGTTAATCTGCCTTTGGACTACTCAGGAAGAAAAAGAAGCAACAGGTACTTTGTCTGCTAAGGCAAAGGTCCTTAGCATTTACGAGACCAAGATTTTAAACAGATTTTTACCCTATACATTTGATGCATTGCATTTGCGATGACATTAGTGCACAGCCCACGGTCCCAGTTTCATAAAACAAAAATAGGTATGGAAGGCACCTGAGATGGGTGTTAAAGGTAAAGGTACCCCTGACCATTAGGTCCAGTAGCGGACGACTCTGGGGTTGCGCGCTCATCTCGCTCTACAGGTTGAGGGAGCCGGCGTTAGTCCTCAGACAGCTTCCGGGTCATGTGGCCAGCATGACTAAGCCGCTTCTGGCGAACCAGAGGAGCGCACAGAAATGCTATTTATCTTCCCGCCAGAGCAGTATCTATTTATCTACTTGCACTTTGACGTGCTTTCGAACTGCTAGGTTGGCAGGAACAGGGACAGAACAATGGGAGCTCACCCCGTCGTGGGGATTCAAACCGCTGATCTTTTGATCGGCAAGCCCTAGCCTCAGTGGTTTAGACCACAGCGCCACCCGCGTCCCCTGAGATGGGTGCCAATAAAGAGGAACACGCCTTTGGCTGAGAGACTTCAGAGAAGTGTGACTAGCCCAAGGTCACCCAGCAGCTGCATGTGGAGGAGCGGAGACGCGAACCCGGTTCACCAGATTATGAGTCTACCGCTCTTAACCACTGCACCACACTGGGGTGAAAGACACCTTCACCCCGGTATGGCTCCCTTTTATCACATACACAGCCCAACAAGACAATGACAAGAATCCACTAACAGCATACGAATCAATATGCCTAACCTGAATCAAAAACACCCCACTCGCACATGAAAACAAAGTTCACCGCAGCCAATCACAAACAAACAACCGCGCCCTAGGCCAACCCCAACCTCTCTCACCACCGAAGGAACACAAGCGAATAGCAAAGAGAACCTGCACAAGCGACGCTGACACAAAACCCCACACGTATATTAAGTAAAAGAGCAACATCGCCACCTGACCCCACCCCCACTCACCACTCCCCCCTCCACCTCTTTCCCCCTTTTCTTCCTAATGTAACACTAATGTCTCAACAAATGAAACTGATCTGTAGAAAATGTAACTTGAAAAAAGAGACATTGCACATACTTTTGTAAACCAAGAAATCTTTAATAAAAAATACGCTTAAAAAAACGGGACACGGGTGGCTCTGTGGGTTAAACCACAGAGCCTAGGGCTTGCTGATCAGAAGGTCGGCGGTTCAAATCCCCGCGACGGGGTGAGCTCCTGTTGCTCGGTCCCTGCTCCTGCCCACCTAGCAGTTCGAAAGCACGGCAAAGTGCAAGTAGATAAATAGGTACCACTCTGGCGGGAAGGTAAACAGCGTTTCCGTGCGCTGCTCTGGTTCGCCAGAAGCGGCTTTGTCATGCTGGCCACATAACCCGGAAGCTGTACGCTGGCTCCCTCGGCCAATAAAGCAAGATGAGCACCGCAACCCCAGAGTCAGTCACGACTGGACCTAATGGTCAGGGGTCCCTTTACCTTTACCTTACGTTAAAAAAAACAATACCCCCCTGACCTCCTGCCCCTGCCCCCCAACTATGTTTCTGTGGCTTGCCAGGTGTAAGATGGCCATGAAGAAGAAGAGTTTGGATTTGATATCCCGCTTTATCACTACCCGAAGGAGTCTCAAAGCGGCTAACATTCTCCTTTCCCTTCCTCCCCCACAACCAACACTCTGTGAAGTGAGTGGGGCTGAGAGACTTCAAAGAAGTGTGACTAGCCCAAGGTCACCCAGCAGCTGCATGGGGAGGAGCGGAGACGCGAACCCGGTTCACCAGATTACAAGTCTACTGCTCTTAACCACTACACCACACTGGCTCTCCTGCACTGGATCATGAGATCATGCAGTGCTAATACATTGGCTGTAATACAAGATTGGCTCCATACCAACCTTGGGGCTACCTCATCCCCCCACTCTCACCCTCTCAATAAGCCATGGCTCATTTTTGTATGCATTATTTGGTTGGAAAACTGGGTCACAAAATTTGGAGAAGTGCATTTATTTTTTATTTTTTACATAGAATAACTGTCTTCTGATCTGCATATTCTTTCAGGAACTTTGAATTAGGTAGGTGTCCCTTAAAATGCAAACCAGAGCAGGAACAGGGAGGGAAATGGGGCAAAGGGGAAATGGAATAATGGATGAGGGCGTTTCTGGTCAACAAGAACAGTGGCTATTTTGTTGTGGGTCCTTCTTCTGCTTTTACAACTTAAGGAAACAAAACAACCCACATCCCATAATAGGCTTCCACAAGCCGCTTGTAACAGCTCAGGAATCAAACGCATCACAACAGCATTTCCCCGAATTCAGATGGGCGAGACTGAGAGTGAATTTAACCCAAAATGAAAATCACTGCATTATTGATAATTTCAGATCTATGGGTTTTCGGGTGATTTCTGTTGTTCTTGCAAATTCCTCAGGCTCCTCTCCACCTTCAGAGCAAAGAGATCTGTATTCCTACCGTCTTTCCCCCTTTTTAAGACACCATCTTATAATTTTTTCCCTCAAAAAAACACAGGGTGGCTTATTTTCGGGGGGATGTCTTATTTTTATTACGTCAGTATGGTACGGTACAGCCTCCCCCTGCGCGCTGAGCAGGCGGGGCAGAACTCCGCAAGAGGCGCATTTCCCCCCCGCGCCTCTCGCTAGTTCACTGGCTCCATGCGCACGGGGAACAAGCGGGGCAGGAAGAGGCGTCTCTCCCCCCCCCCACGCCTCTCCCTGCGCGCTAAGCAGGAGGGGCTGAGGAGGCGAAGGGAACAATGGCGGCACCACGGCTTACTTTTGGGCTTACTTTTGGGGTACGTCTTACTTCTCACAAAGGTAAAAAAAACCTGCCATGGCTTACTTTATAACTACGTATTAAAAAAGGGGAAACAGGGTAAGCCGGATGGGAGTGAAATTGGATGCAGTTCACATTTAAAGGTGAACCCAGCTGATTTTAGCCGAACTTCAAAACCGCTTTCCCAAATTTGTCAGTGCAGTCATTGAACCAAATAATGTACACAAACCTGCACATACTGGGGTTAAACATGCAAATGAATGCATCTGACAAGGTTTTGGTGGAAAATGCTCTGCAACAAGGTGTATGCTAGGTGAAATTGCATAAAAACATAGGTATATTAGAAGTTAAGGGACCCAGGTGGCGCTGTGGGTTAAACCACAGAGCCTAGGGCTTGCTGATCAGAAGGTTGGCGGTTCAAATCCCTGTGACGGGGTGAGCTCCCGTTGCTCGGTCCCAGCTCCTGCCCACCTAGCAGTTTGAAAGCACGTCAAAGTGCAAGTAGATCAATAGGTACCGCTCCAGCGGGAAGGTAAACGGCGTTTCCATGCACTGCTCTGGTTCGCCAGAAGCGGCTTAGTCATTCTGGCCACATGACCCGGAAACTGTACGCCAGCTCCCTCGGCCAGTAAAGCAAGATGAGCGCCGCAACCCCAGAGTCGGACATGACTGGACCTAATGGTCAGGGGTCCCTTTACCTTTTATATTAGAAGAAGAAGAAGAAGAAGAAGAAGAAGAAGAAGAAGAAGAAGAAGAAGAAGAAGAGTTTGGATTTGATATCCCGCTTTATCACTACCCGAAGGAGTCTCAAAGCGGCTCACATTCTCCTTTCCCTTCCTCCCCCACAACAAACACTCTGTGAGGTGAGTGGGGCTGAGAGACTTCAGAGAAGTGTGACTAGCCCAAGGTCACCCAGCAGCTGCATGTGGAGGAGCGGAGACGCGAACCCGGTTCCCCAGATTACGAGTCTACCACTCTTACCCACTACACCACACTGGCTAGAAGTTTGCATTAACATCCTGATGGATTTTCGAGAGGACATTTTAAAGAAGCAAAGTGATGTGGAGAGAGGAATTTAAGCTTAGAAAAGGGAGGATCCAACATTGGCATATTTGCCCATCCCTGACTCCTGATGCCCTGCAGCTTTAAGAATGACCTAAAAAGGAGTCAAGGCTGTTCAGGCGACATGAACGGAAACCTGAAAATTCTTTCCTATATGTCTCACTTGGGAAGGTTCACACACAACCACATTCCAAAGGCTCGGTTTCCTACAGCTAGTTTTGGAATGCCGTTTGTTTGTGTTGAAATCAGTCACAAAGTCCTTGGTCATTTTCAGAGGTAAAAGGGTCAGGCCCCCTTTTTTATAACTGTTTAAAAAAAACACATTTGCAATGTCCATGTACAAGTGATTACTACTGCAAAAACCTGGGAGCAGGTGGCGCTGTGGTCTAAACCACTGAACCTCTTGGGCTTGCTGATCAGAAGGTTGGCTGTTCGAATCCCCGCAACGGGGTGATCTCCCGTTGCTCTGGCCTAGCTCCTGCCAACCTAGCAGTTCGAAAGCACACCAGCGCAAGTAGATAAATAGGTACCGCTGTGGCGGGGAGGTAAACGGTGTTTCTGTGTGCTCTGGTTTCCGTCACAGTGTTCCATTGCACCAGAAGCGGTTTCGTCCTGCTGGCCACGTGACCCGGAAAGCTGTCTGTGGACAAACGCCGGCTCCCTCGGCCTCAAAGCGAGATGAGCACCGCAACCCCATAGTCGCCTTTGACTGGACTTAACCGTCCAGGGGTCCTTTACCTTTTACCATTTATACTGCAAAATCACTGAGAGCAACAATGTCAACTAATGTCACCTAAGACTGCCATTTTGATAGTGTTGAATCCTGCCAAATCTTACTGCTGCAACTCAGATAAATGCATATTCTTGCCTGTATCATATCTTAGTCTGTACATTCCTTGGGGTAAACACCTCTCATCTTGTACTTTGTAAAGTACTTGCATTGCAGGGAGTTTAATTAGATGACCCTTGCGGTCCCTTCCGACTCTACGATTCTATGAGATGCTTCTATATCAGTTCATCATCATCATTCTCTCCGTAAGCCTATGTCTTAATTGTTTGACGAGAGGGTTCCAGCTCTTTCCTCTTGGAAGACCATTATACTTCCCTGCCTTCACCACCCCGGCCCACATTTGCTCGCATCGCCCTTCAATCCTGCAGTGATGATCCACACAATTTGGTCGCCGAGGCCACAGTTCTACTTTGGACTTGGGCACGTCATGGATGCTTGCCCAATAAAATCACCACAGCTGATTGGATTTCAAGGCTGGGTGGGCAAATGAAGGCAAGGACAGTGTAGGTGGGGGGGGGGGGAGAGAGAACATGGTGCCAAGAAGGAACATCAGAGACGTGGGGGGGTGTTTTTTTCAAGTAATGTGGTTGCTTTGCACAGATATAGAAGCATGATAAGCCACACCAACAGGTTAAAGAACAGTTTCTACCCGTGGGCCGTGAGGCTGCTGAATGGAAGACAGCAAAATTGCAGTTGAGGTTCGGGGTTGGAGGTTGTACAAAAGCACATAGACTGAGAGATTGTGGGGGAGAGGGGGGGCTCGTTTAATCTCACTGTAAACATGTGGTACAGTGACAATAAAGTATTTCTATTTCTATTTCTATTTCTTGTTTATAAGCACACATTGACATGATGAACAGGCCACTCCTGCTGGCTTTACATTGACTGACAGCTGAACCAGCATGCATTTTTCCACTAGTGTAGGTGACCCCAATTAGCTCTGGAGACTTCATTACGCATTTCAAACTTCTCCCCATCTCCATTGACCTGTCCTTTCCCTTTTCCCCTTAATCTCCTTCATCTCTTGGGATCCCTCTTTGCTGTAATCCAGTTACGCATTCCTGACGTTATAGATACAGGCTGTGCAATATTGTTTCCACCGTCTCCACTAATGAGAAACTGATGACACCAGCAAAGGCTCTGACCAGAGCACCAGTCCATGAAATATGGGGCTGGTACAGTAACCGAGTAGGGACGCCGGTGGCGCTGTGGTCTAAACCACAGAGCCTAGGGCTTAACGATCGGAAGGTTGGCGGTTCGAATCCCCGCGACGGGGTGAGCTCCCGTTGCTTGGTCCCAGCTCCTGCCCACCTAGCAGTTCAAAAGCACATCAAAGTGCAAGTAGATAAATAGGTACCAATGCTTCTGCTGTGCCCTTGCGAGGCGCCGCGCCAAAAGCAGCAGCGGCGGCACCCCCATGAGCCGCCGATCGCGTGTGGCGGCTTGTGGGGGTGCCGCCGCCGCTGCTTTTGGCGCGGCGCCTCACAAGGGCGCCGCGGAAGCAGCAGCGGCCCAGCGACGGAGCACTCCGTCGTGACGTTGCGTCGTGACGTCACAACGCAACATCACTATGCCCCGCCCCCAGGGGGAAGCCTCCGTTCGCCGCCCCGGGTGGCGAGGAGGCTTCCTCCGCCCGTCCAAATGGCTAGGGTTGTTGACACCATTGTCCCAATAATATTCACTGCAATCATTTTTAATTGAGGACAAGGCCAGAACATTGGCAATTTTCAACTCTCATTTCCATTCTTGCTGGACTTTTCTGACATACCTGTTGTAGGAGAAAGACAGAGGGAGGTGATTTTCTCCCTTGCTAACAAGGGGCGTCAAAATGATTTTGTTTAAAGAAGAAAGATGAGGTACCATTTACCCTGCGGCTTTCTTGACCATATCTGACGACAGTCCAATAATAGGCAGTCGATTGTCAATAGCTGAGTGGTCAATTAACTGGTGTGCCCAGCCTACTTTGATGTGTTGCCAGTTCCTGAGATCCGGAGCCTTGAGAGGCACATGCAACGCGAGGTTAAATGGCCTTTTATGAACACACAAAGCAATCCGCTCTAACTCCATAATTGATGTCCCTCTGCATATAATGGGAAGATTGTCCGCGGGAAATTGCAATGAAGTGATCTCACTGTCTTCTGAAAGGCAACACGCTTAAGAGGATTGAGGGGGCCTTGCGTTAACTCCATCGGAGACCTCGGACGAGACGTGCACTGGAGAGAGGTTGAGTGCCCCAGGGGAATATTATCCCAGGAAGGGCTTCTTTTTAAATTAATTGCTGGTATACGGAATGGCCAGCGAAACTGCTCCCAAAGCTGATGCCCTGCAGGTGTTTTGTGCTGGCTGGGATTGCAGGCCAAAACATCTGCAGTCTTAGAATCATAGAATCCTAGAGTTGGAAGAGACCACAAGGGCCATCCAATCCAACCCCCTGCCAAGCAGGAACACCATCAAAGCATTCCTGACAGGTGGCTGTCAAGCCTCTGCTTAACCTCCAAAGAAGGAGACTCCACCACACTCCTTGGCAGCAAATTCCACTGTCGAACAGCTCTTACTGTCAGGAAGTTCTTTCTAATGTTTAGAAATTTGCTGCCAAGGAGTGTGGTGGAGTCTCCTTCTTTGGAGGTCTTTAAGCAGAGGCTTGACAGCCACCTGTCAGGAATGCTTTGATGGTGTTTCCTGCTTGGCAGGGGGTTGGACTGGATGGCCCTTGTGGTCTCTTCCAACTCTAGGATTCTATGATTCTATGGTTTCTTTAAGAAGGTGTCTTTTAACACCTTTTTCATTTCATTATAAATCCTTTCCCAGAAGTCCTTTATGTTGGGGCACGTCCACCACATATGTGCTCAGTCAAGCAGCAATAGCTGGCCAGTCAATTAACTGGGGTGCCAAGCCTACTTCAGCGCCTTAAAACCGGTAGTGGAGCCACAACTAAGAAGGCCCTGCAGAGAGTTTTAACAGTCAATCCCTCTTGGCAGTGAACTCTGAGAACTGTGGCTCTGGGAGGGGAACAGGGGCTGCCTAACAACTCTCAAACTACATTTCCCAGGATTCTTTGGGGTGGGGAGTCACAGCTATTTAAAGACGTCTCATTCACGCTCAGGGCGATATAATTTCCATTAATCTCTGCCGTTCCATTCATCCTCACTCTGCATCATTGCAGGCTCTCGTAGGAGCCACAGCTTGGTCAAACTTGCATCGGCAGCAATTACCCAGCCAATTACCTCAGTTCCCCGTCTCTTTGGCAGAAACACAGAGGGTTTTTCTTTTCCCACTAGGAGGAAATGTTATTGAACAGTTTGTCCAGTGTGTTTGGAGCACATATGCTTTCCATCAGTAATCAGGCGTGGAAAGGGAGACTTTATGCAACACTCCCAGTCTACATGACTAATTCTGGAGAATCCTGGGAACTGTAGTTTGTCAAGTGTGCTGAGAACCCTGGTGGCTCAACATTGGAAAGGAAACCATATACCAACAAAAGGTGAATGGCAGAGTAAATTGTCCGAATATCTGGAACTTGCAAAGCTGACGGAATTAATAAGACAAAAACCAAAAAATATAATACAAAAACAATGGAAATGTTTCAATGATTATTTAGGTAGACAAGGGGTAAATGAGAGATATTGGTTGTGTTTAGAATAATGTTTGTGAAGATGTTAGAATATATATAGAGATGGAATTAGAAAATGTGCAAATTAGTTGTAATAATTAAAAAATGACAGATGACATTCGTGATGTGAGAAATATGAAACGTCGTAGCTAGCAGTGGTAGTCACTTACTGATATTTCAATTGTAAAAACTTATTTCTGTCTAGATCTGAAAGGTTTTCGGTATGAAACCTTTCAACCGTCTGTCTTCTCTTTCTTTCATCTTTTCTTCTTTACTTCTTTCTTTGCCTCACCTTTATTCTTTTAACATATTCTTTCTCTTTCATTTCTCTCTCTTTCCTATTCTCTATCATACTATTGTTGACTTTAATTTTGATTTTGTGTTAATAGAAATGAAGTATGTAATCATATGTAATATGTATTTTTAAAGTGTAATAAAATATTATATGATAAAAAGTGTGATTTTTAGGAGACCCCCTTCGCCTTTCAGAGCTACAGTTCCCAGAGCTGCATGGCACAACTGAGAGAAGTGTGAATATTGTGGATCATTGGAAAGTGTTCCAACAAGATTGGAATGGCAGAATAAATTACTAGAATACGCAGAAATGGCACAATTGACTAATCGGTTGAGAGCTAATACAAAACAATCATTTATTCAAAAATGTTGGTAGCTTCGAGAACACGGTCCAACCATCTCATCCTCTGTCGTCCCCTTCTCCTTGTGCCCTCCATCTTTCCCAACATCAGGGTCTTTTCCAGGGAGTCTTCTCTTCTCATGAGGTGGCCAAAGTATTGGAGCCTCAGCTTCAGGATCTGTCCTTCCAGTGAGCACTCAGGGCTGATTTCCTTCAGAATGGATAGGTTTGATCTCCTTGCAGTCCATGGGACTCTCAAGAGTCTCCTCCAGCACCAGAATTCAAAAGCATCAATTCTTCGGCGATCAGCCTTCTTTATGGGCCAGCTCTCACTTCAGTACATTACTACTGGGAAAACCATAGCTTCAACTATACAGACCTTTGTCGGCAAGGTGATGTCTCTGCTTTTTAAGATGCTGTCTAGGTTTCTCGTTGCTTTCCTCCCAAGAAGCAGGTGTCTTTTAATTTCATGACTGCTGTCACCATCTGCAGTGATCATGGAACCCAAGAAAGTAAAATCTCTCACCTCCTCCATTACACCTGGCAAAAAGACACTTTAAAAGTTTGCAGAAAGCGGACTTGCATCTGGGTAGAAGGCTTTGGCAGCCCCAACCACCATTGCACCCTTTGTGTTTTGACTATATGTGATTTTAGCTTCAGGCGCCATCCCCAGAACATAACCCCGATGTAAATTGTGAGCTTGCTGTATCATGTGGATAGCATCAGTATACACTTCAGCCACTAGGTGTCGCTGCACTTGGTTGTATTTGGGGGGGGGATTTGACAGTTATCCATATCTGTCCTGCTCTTGTTTAAGTTACTAAAGTTCTTGCCAAGCTCCCTGATTGGTGTGAATCCTCTAAGCCTTCCCTGACATCAGTAAGCCTCAAAAAGCATATTGTGGAGCTAGGGAAAGTTCAGAAAAGGGCAACCGAAAGGGGGAAGGAGGCAAGGGAGAACTAAGCCAGCAGAGAGAGAGAGAGAGAGAGAGAGAGAGAGAGAGAGAGAGAGAGAGAGAGAGTAATTTTTATCTCTGTTTTACCATTTAGAATATTCATTTAAACAACCTTAAAATGTCAACGACTTCCCTTCTTCTCTTTCTGTGGTTCATTTTGCATATCATAAATCCCTGCATATTTTACATAAACCAAACCATTCAGTATTCCATTATTAGAATCATAGAATCCTAGAGTTGGAAGAGACCCCAAGGGCCATCCAGTCCAACCCCCTGCCAAGCAGGAAACACCATCCAAGCATTCCTGACAGGTGGCTGTCAAGCCTCTGCTTAAAGACCTCCATTATTACATCCATCAAAACTTATTTACACTGTTGAATTTATCTTAATGCTGCCAACATTTTCAAGTGTACACAATTTCCCCCCGTATATTCTATAAACATTTTCCAATCTTCTCCTAACGTATGTCCTTCTTGTTCTCTTATTCTATATGTTAAGTCTGTGAGCTGCGCATATTCCATCAGCTTAAGTTACCATTCTTCTTTAGTTGGGACCTCATTCTTTTTCCATTTTGGAGCTAACAAAACACAGTAGTGGCATACATAAATAACCTTTTTTGACACTTGGAAATTTCCATTTGAATTATCCCCAACATTTGAAATTTCCATTTGAATTATCCCCAACAAAAACGACTCTGTTTTTTTTTTGCAAAAGTACTTTTGAACATTTTTTTCCAATTCATTGTGAATTATTTCCCAATATTCTTTTACCCTTTCACAGGTCCACCACATATGAAAGAACATTCCCTCAACCTCATTCAGGGCCGGATTTAGGTTTGATGCGGCCCTAAGCTTCTGAAGATAATGGGGCCCTTTATATGTCCAGCCGTCCTTTGTCAACAACAAATTGTCTCTGGTTTTTTGTGTTGAATATATGCTATATGGTAATTTATGGACCTAATAGGTATCTAAAGCCATTTGCACATAACAAAATATGTATTTTATCTTTTATTTTGGAAATGCACATCCAGTTTTTTTCCCTTTAAATTTTTTGGGGGGCCCCAGGGGAGTGGGGCCCTAAGCTATAGCTTGTTTAGCTTATACGTAAATCTGGCACTGACCTCATTGCATCTCCAGCACTTCTCTGATTCAGTCTTATACACCTTAGCAAGCCAGCAGAGCTAACAGGGGCTGCAAGAAATGGGAGAAGCATTGGCTGGCTCCATGGTTTTTCTCACACTGTGATTTTTGCATAGCACATATGCATCGTGATTCATGATAAGATAAGATTTCTTTATTGTCATTGTACAAGTACAATGAAATTGGATGCCAACCCATAAAAACAACATGGGGGGGGGGACCAATTTCAGCTACACATACATATACAGTGGTACCTCGGGTTAAGTACGCTTCAGGTTAAGAACTCCGCTAAGAACAGAAATCGTGCTCTGGCGGCGCAGGAGGTCCCATTAGCTAAAGTGGTGCTTCAGGTTAAGTACGCTTCAGGTTAAGAACGGACCTCCGGAATGAATTAAGTTCTTAACCCGAGGTACCACTGTACATGCATACTCATCAAAACTCTCCAACGTCATATTATCTAGTGATCTCTTGCCAGGTCAAAAATTATGAAACCTACCGGTATATCACAATATGGACTTCAAACCGGTTTTGGATGATATTGCCCAGTCCTAGTTCCAATATTCTGCCTTGTTGGATGTTGGCAGATCACCTGAGAGTCCTCCACTGGGTTGCCTTTGTTCTGCCGGTTGCAACTTGCTGCCCCCTTGTTGTAAGCCAAAAATAGCTTATCTCCTGAATTTATGCCAATAAAACTCAGAAACGTGAGGAGTTAGGAGTCCAATGTTGTTTATTGCCAAGCAATAGGTTACAGTTGGATTGTTCCGCAAAACTGCAACCCCGCCCGGTGGTATTTATAAAACAAAGCATTTCAATTTTCACCAGTCATATACATCACTACCTCATTTCATGTTTAATACACGTGAGCAATAAGCACTGGCAATTTCTGCTGATTAAGTTCTGATTCCCACCGTGTTCTGTTACATTGTGTTAGTGTGCATGTTGGGAACCTGTGTTACGTGTAGCCATGTAGCAACTTAAGTTCTAGCTTTGAGCTGTATCTTTGTGATTGACATATTAGCTGTATTTCTGCCCCAATGGGGGCAGCAACTTGCAAAATCATCAGCTTCATAAAGTAACAGGCTACCCATAACTTCTCTATTAGAACTACACTCAAGGATTTACAGGGGTGCACACTATCACATTTATTGTGGCCCTTTGGGCCACCAACACACCCCTACTTCATGGGCAGATTTTCAGAATTAACTGTGCAATGCTCCCCACTCACTCCATTACCTAGGGATGCATGTCAACGTTTGGAGAGGCTTCTTAGCATGCAGGGATGACTGCCTCCCATCAGATTCTCAAGTGATGAGCGGATGAAAGTGTTCCCAGTGTGGTGTAGTGGTTAAGAGCGGTAGACTTGTAATCTGGTGAACCGGGTTCGCGTCTCCTCTCCTCCACATGCAGCTGCTGGGTGACCTTGGGCTAGTCCCACTTCTCTGAAGTCTCTCAGCCCCACTCACCTCACAGAGTGTTTGTTGTGGGGAGGAAGGGAAAGGAGAATGTGAGCCGCTTTGAGACTCCTTCGGGTAGTGATAAAGCGGGATATCAAATCCAAACTCTTCTTCTTCTTCTTCCCTCCTCCCACCCAAAAAAGAGAAGCCCTCAAGACGTGTGTTCATGTGTGGCTCAAGATGTACCATTTGCCTCCTGTGCTTAAGGAAGGAAATCAAATCCTCATCATAAAAGAGTGGAAGGTTGGAGAAGATCCAGAGAAAATGTAATGTGTGTATTTTGGGTCCCGTTCAATGGGCAAGGTTCTGATTAACGATCAGAAGGAACGCAGTGCATTTAGGGAGAAATCTGTCAAAATGGATAATCCTGTTGGTTAAAATGAAAAAAATAAAATGTGGCTGTCAGTTTCAATGCGGCAGAATACTTCGTCATTTGTACAATAGCTGGCTGTTTCTGTCACCAAGGCGAGCCCGGAAAGATCTGATCAAGCAGATTCTGTCTTGGGGAGTCCCCAAGCAGGGCAAAAAGAAAAGGAAAGGAAAAAAAAAAGTTCCTACTTTTTTAGACACCCGTCAAGGCATTACAGTACCACTTGGCAAATATGAACCTCACCAACTATTCGTAACCATGAAGTATATGGATATATAAAACTTGGTGAACTCAGAATTCCCACTCTTTGCTAAAAGCAGAATGAAATAACTGCCTGCAAATAAACTGCACACTCAGAGTTCCCAGCTGGTTTTCCGTTACCACTGGCTGGATGAATCTTGGAGAGCGGCCTCAAAAGGTTGTGAAGGACCTAGAAGGCAGATAGGAAGAGGCGGTGCTATTTCTCTAGAAAAAGAGGTGCCAGAACTCACCAAGAACACCTCCCTCTCTTAGAATGGCAATGGCACCCAGGGCCGGCGCGTCCATTTAGGCGAACTAGGCAGTTGCCTAGGGCGCCAAAATGGAGGGGGCGCTGGCCAGCCTGCCCCCGCCCCCCGCCGCCCCCCGCCGCCACAACCAGCGGCGGAGCAAGCAGCTTGGGGCGCCAAAATGGAGGGGGCGCTGGCCAGCCTGCCCCTCGCCCCCCCCCCGCCGCCGCCCGGTGCAGCCCCAACCAGCGGCGAAAACCGCGGCGGTGCAGAGCGCCCGGCGGGCAGGGGGCGGGGCACCGTACGTCATGCGCAATGACGTCACGTGGCCCGCCCCCTTGCCTAGGGCGCCAAAATCCCCAGCACCGGTCCTGATGGCACCCACCTGAGAGATGCCGGAACTGAAGAAAAAGCCCAGGGAAGAGGTGTAAATTTTGGTGGAGTTCTGCTGTTAGGAATGGGCTTTGTGTATTTAACGTTATATCAGAAAGAGGTAGGGCTGAGGGGCTTGCTTTGTTCTCTTCTAGCCCCTGTTCCTCCAGCTTACTCTTTTGCTCGGCATCCCACAATTCCTGAATTCCTCGGATAAATTCTGAAGCGCATTCTGGAATGGGAGCAGACAGAGTTTGTCTGTGTTTCTGTTTCCTTTGTATCGCTCTCCCTTGACACACACTACATTGCAAACCTTGATGTGACTATAGGTTGGTTCACACATTAAACTGAATACCAGCTGCCTTCACCCATGTACAAGCGTTTGTGTGAAACAGTGTACACACTTGTTGATTCGTTCAGCTCAATGATCATGTACACAGGCTGTATACCCGGCTCATTCAACAACAACAAAGAACCAAGTCTTTAGTCATAGCTGTCAACCTTCCCTTTTTTTGAGGGAAATCCCCTTATTCCAGCGCTGTTACCCGCTGCTATCCCGGATTGTTAGATATCCCTTAAATTTCCCAGATTTCAAAGGAAGCAGCTCCTCTCCCTCCCTGCCGGCCAGGGAGGCTCCTCAGCTGCGTTGCTCGGCTGCGTTGCTCACCAATAGTTACAGAGAATAGGATGTCATTAGACAACAGCACTGTTTGTGCTTTGCTTGCATGTAAAATCAACCACTCTGGCCCAGCCCACAAATACACTCCTTCCAAAAGAGTGTTAAAGGATGCAAAGCCTGCAACATGTTTGTATAATAAGTCATTAATGGATGCCAGAGAGCCAAAAGAGTGAACCTGATCAATCCCCCCATGAAGAATTGACGCTTTTGAATTGTGGTGCTGGAGTCCCGTGGACTGCAAGAAGATCAAACCAATGCATTCTGAAGGACATCGGCCCTGGCTACTCACCAGAAGGACAGATCCTGAAGCATCTCATGAGAAGAGAAGACTCCCTGGAAAAAAGACCCTGAGGTGGGGTAAGATGATAGTGTGTAGCCTGGTGTAAATTAATTTGTAGCCTGGGGGGATTACTGCGGCGTAGACTGTCCCCGAGAACCGTAGACTGTCCCCGGGACAGGTGAGGCTGCTGATCCCTTATTTTTTTGGTCTGTGACCGTTCAATAAATTTGATTTGATTTGACCCTTATTTTTAAATCCGAAAGTTGACAGCTATGGTCTTTAGTACAGGCATCCCCAAACTTCAGCCCTCCAGATGTTTTGGACTACAATTCCCATCATCCCTGACCACTGGTCCTGTTAGCTAGGGGTCATGGGAGTTGTAGGCCAAAACATCTGGAGGGCCACAGTTTGGGGATGCCTGCTTTAGTATTACCAGCCCAGAAGAGTTTCAGCAGGCGTCTTCCCTTCCTTCCTTCCTTCCTTCCTTCCTTCCTTCCTTCCTTCCTTCCTTCCTTCCTTCCTTCCTTCCTTCCTTCCTTCCTTCCTTCCTTCCTTTCTTAAAAAAGATTTTATTAAAGCTTTTTCATAATACAATAAGATAAAAGAAACTAATATAAATAAAAACAAATACAGAGGGAGAAAGAGAAAGGAAAACACCAAAGGAACACCAAAACATAGAAGAAAAGAAGAGTGACTTCTTTGGTTACAATAATCGTGACTCTTAACTAGCCAGCCAAAGCCATCGCTCAGACAAAGGCACTAGTTGGGCAAGCATGCTCCCATACATTCTACCCCCACAGATATAGGAGCCCAAGAATCGGAAGGGGCTCAGGGCGGATCCCCCCCAAACCCACAAAAATATAGCAAATAAATAAAAATTTGGAATTTAAAACCCCCGAGAGAAAGGTGGATGAGAGCGGATTTCGGAAGCGCACAAAGCTCACACGAAAGGGAAACATTTGCTCGCGCTGTCCACCAACATCAAGGCAAGAAACAAAGACTGCAGGGAAGTCAGTTTAGGACAAAGATTTAGAGGGGGGGAATCCCCCTCGGTTCAACAGCATCAAGAGATAAGTGGCGGCCAACGGTATATTTCAGACATGAAAGATGTTAACAAAAGGATTTCCTTTCTCACACGTACAGCTGATGCACATCTATAAACATACTGAAATACCAAATTTCTTTGATTGCAAGTGGTCTGGCATCTCAGTTCCTCAGATAACCCCCGAGATGAAAGATTCCATTTCCTATTCCTGAGCCCTTCAACCACCCAGATCTCCAAAGCATAAATATTTTCACGGGGATGGAAATCCCACGCTTTTTGCCCACTTTCCCCTTCCAGGTCAACAGCTGCCCATTACGTTGAGTGTTATTTGGAAAAGGAGCACTTTTTTGGAATCGAACATATTGGTGCTCAAGATCTACAGGACGTCTGCATTTGACATCCAGATTTCATTTTAATGTTTGCCAATATTGGAGGTGCAGTGCAAGTCCGTGCAACCGTCGTTGAGTCCGTCTGGTGTTGTGGTTAGAGTGCTGGACTAGGACTTTGGAGACCAGGGTCCAAATTCTCACTTGGCCCAGAAGCTCCGGGATCGGGCTGCCGGGGGTGGTGTGCTCCCCCACCCCCATCTTCCTCCGCCAGTGCCTCCCCTCCTCTCTAGGGCCTCTTCCAAGCAATTGGAGACTGTGCCTTTGTGCAGCCAACTTTTCTCCGCCCTTTTCATGCCCCTTCTGGTTCTGGAAGACAAGGGGTGAGGGGAGCTTGTCGTAGCAAGAGAGGGAGACATCTGTGACTCTTCACCAGATTGGCTTGTATCTCTCCTCCACCTCTGCTGCTTCGGCTTCTGATTCCGGGCTTCTCTCTGACACAGACTCTTCCAGCTCACTAAGCCCTGTTACCTCTTCAGCTTCTGACACCTCCTCTTCCCAGTCTTCTCCCTCCGACCACGCATCTTCATCTGACCACCACTCCCTGGGCTCTGAGCCTTCTCCCCTTGGGGGTTCCCCAGCTGGTTCCTCCCACCATTCCTCTGCGCCCAACCAGTTCATGACAGCAGCCAGGATGGAAGGAGAGGCAGCAGGATGGTCATTCCAGTAGCTTAGAGCTGGTGCAAAAGATATCAGGCTAGTTCAGCCCTTCCTGGCTGAGACCCTTATCCCATCTTATTTGAAGACCTTTCACTCCCTGCCACTGGCAGGATCTTCCACATATTAGGCAGCAGGAAGAGGAATCTCCATGGCCCTGAGGCTGTATACCACTGGCATCACTCGATCAGTAGTGGCAGGTCGGATTATGGCTCATCAAGACACTGGTCTTGAAAGACCTACATTGGCTCCCAGTACGTTTCTGAGCACAATTCAAAGTGTTGGTGCTGACCTTTAAAGCCCTAAATGGCTTCGGTCCTGTATACCTGAAGGAGTGTCTCCACCCCCATCATTCTGCCCAGACACTGAGGTCCAGTGGTGGTTCCCTCACTGCGAGAAGCAAAGTTACAGGGTACCAGGCAGAGGGCCTTCTCAGTAGTGGCACCCGCCCTGTGGAACGCCCTCCCTTCAGATGTCGAAGAGAACAACAACTACCAGACTTTTAGAAGACATCTGAAGGCAGCCCTGTTTAGGGAGGCTTTTAATGTTTAATAGATTATTGTATTTTAATGTTCTGTTGGAAACCGCCCAGAGTGGCTGGGGAAACCCAGCCAGATGGGCGGGGTATAAATAATAAATTATTATTGTTATTGTTATTATTATTATTATTATTATTATTATTATTATCATCATCATCATCATCATCTGGCTCTGTTAAATAAGAACCATCTAGCTTTTTCCCCCAATTTTTCTCAGGTGGACAACCTTTATCCCTTCAGATGCTGCCGGACTCCAATTCCCATTAGCCACAACCAGCATGACCAGTGCTCAAGGATGATGGGAGTTGTAGTCCAGCAACTTCTGGAGGACTTCTGGTCCCTACTCTGACCCAGTACCTGTTGGTTGCTGGGGCTTTTGCAAGGACTGCTGGATTTAGTGAGCCTCCGTCAGATTCGACGAGGCACATCATGTTTTCAATCAGATGTGCTGAATACGCATTCTTGGTTTGCAAATTGGAAACACATTGGCCGTCCACGAGGAATCTAGCAAAACAAAACAAAATGTAGGCCATGCAAGATGAATCAGCCTGCTCCGGTTTATCTTAATTGATTTGCAAAGTAGCTGAAGCCTTGGAAAGAATTCTGTTCCTGTCTAGCCGTTCAGAATCTGCGGCCACACCTAATATGCAGCGCTGAATTTGTCCCACATCCATTCATGCGCATGGCAGAAAAGTGTCCTAAGGACACAAAGGTCATTCTCTATCCATCAGCCTGGCTTTGTTTGACATCTGCTTGGCGCGCCCTTGCTTTGAAATAATCCTAGATGCTTCTATGCCAGCCCTCCGCCCCAACTATCCCAAAATGCAGCGGCCTCGCAGATTTCAAGGTTGCGTAAGCATGAGCACCGCCAGGTTGTTCTGCTGAATAACCCCAAGGCAAAGATGCTGAACTTAATTACAGCAGCATGTCAGCAAAGTACAAAATGTTCCCATTTCCTAAGGAATGTTGACATGCTATCTGCTGTGGTCTCATGCCTTGGGGTGTGGCTTGAAGAGGACTGAGTCATGCTTCTCCAAGACATGACCAAAGTCTTCTTTATTCATATAATGATTGCCAACAGGTGAAGCTGAGCGCATGGCTCTTCTTCCTTTCGTCTACTCCAGGGGTGGCCAACTCCCAAGAGACTGCAATCTACTCACAGAGTTAACACTGGCAGTGATCTACCCCCTTTTGTGGGGTTCAGGTCAAAGTTGTTGAGTTTTTTCAGGGAGGAGGTAAAATGTTGAGCTTTTTTTAGGGGAGCCACAGTTGTTCAGCTTCTATGGGGGGAGCCAATGATCTACCAGTAATCTACCGCACACGTCCAGTGATCTACCAGTAGATCACTAGCTACCTGTTGGACATGCCTGCAATATAGCATAGGTACAACAATAAGACCATGAGAAGCCAGTCAAAATTAACCACAAGCGCCCGGCACAAAGAAGACCAAAATACAGGACATAATTGGAACAAAAGCCTTCAGTGGAACATAGCAAAAAGTGATCTACTGGTAGATCATGATCTGCCTGTTGGACGTGCCTGGTCTAGTCCATAGGGTTGATTATCGGGGTGCCTGGTTATCGTCCATTAGGAATGTCCATCTCTGTGCCCAAATTGGGACCAGAGGATTTAAAAGGATCACCAGCTCCCACCTGAGCTTCTCCTCCCCACAAGGTCTTTCAAGACATCTGTGTTCTGTGTCTCACATAAGGATGGGCAAATAATGTCAATTTCTGCTTCTTGGGTTTCCTCATTCTTTCAGTCTTCACAATTCCTCACATCTGGCTTGTTAAAAAAGTCCTCGTGAAAATTCATCAGCATCTTTGTGTGTCTTTATCTGAAGGCAGCCCTGTTTAGGGAAGCTTTTAATATCTGAAGGACTATTGTATTTTAATTTTTTGTTGGAAGCCGCCCAGAGTGGCTTAGGAAACCCAGCCAGAAGGGCAGGGTATAAATAATAAATAATAAATTATTATTATATTATTATTATTTATCCTAATGTACATACTTTCATATGCAATTCCTCCTAATATACACCTTTTGTTGTTGTTGTTGTTGTTGTTGTTGTTGTTGTTGTTGTTACTAATACCAGTGTACTGGAAGAAGCAAAGATCACCCGTGTTGAAGCAATGATTCTTCAACATCAACTTCATTGGACTGGTCATGTTGTGCGGATGCCTGATTAGCGTCTTCCAAAGCAACTACTCTATTCCGAACTTAAAAATGGAAAGCGTCATGCTGATGGTCAACAAAAGAGGTTTAAAGACTCTCTCAAGGCAAATCTGAAAAAAATGTAGTATAAACACCAACAAATGGGAAACACTTGCCTGCGAGCGCTCCAGTTGGAGAACAGCCTTTACCAAAGGTGTCATGGGCTTTGAAGACGCTCGAACTCAGGACACAAGGGAGAAACGTGCTAAGAGGAAGGCACACTTGGCAAATCCACACCGTGATCAACTCCCACCCGGAAACCAATGTCCCCACTGTGGAAGGACGTGTGGATCCAGAATTGGCCTCTACGGTCACTTACGGACTCATTGTTAAAACCGTGTTTATGAAAGACAATCTTACTTGGCCATGAGTGATCGCCAAAGAAGAAGATCATTATTATTATTAACCCACTTTTCACTTTCAATGCCCTTCACATCTAGAAATATGATTCAGTTAAAATTGACTTAATTCACATTTTCCAAAAAAAAGAAGAAGAGAGAGATGCAAATAGAAACACAGCCATCCTTCAAATTTCACACTTCTCTGAATTTTGCAGCGTAGTTCTCCAACCAGGTAATGTGTGCAAAAATGCACATGCCTGGGGAAAGTGCGCATAGAAATGCATATGTTTGTGAAAACAACATTATAAAATGCATTACAAACCTCAGGACCTGCTGGAGGGGGGAAATAGTACTCTGGGGAGGAACCCAACTAACACTCCCTCAGGGCAAGTATTTCAGATTCTTCTCCCCTCACATGGTTTTGGAGTTCTCTTGACCTGACCCGACCCCTGTGAAACTGCTGCAATGCAAGAATACATCACCCAATGTGGGACTCAAACCCATGACCTGAGAGTAAGAGTCTCATGCTCTACCAACTGAGCTATCCCTCAGGGCAAGCTCATGACCACCCTGGCCAGTAGGCACTGAGAGCCTTACCTTCCCCAAATGTGTCTCATCCTTTTACAATGTCATCCTATGTGACTTTAAGGTCAGCAACCTCATCGGCTTCTTCGCACTCTAGGGCAGGGGTCCCCAAACTATGGGCCAGACGCGGCCCGAGGGACTCAGTTATCCGGCCCACAGCGACCCCTGCCGCCCGCTGCCACTCGCTTTTACCAGCGCAGCGCGGCTGCCCACTTCTGGGTCGGCGGAGCGCCAGAAATAGCTTGTGCGCATGCTCAAGCATCACTTCCGGCGCACTTCCGGGTCTGTGGAGGCCCACGCACACAAGCTATTTCCGGCGCTCCGCCGACCCAGGGTGCGCCGGAAATAGCGTGTGCGTATGGGCGTGCGCTCCCCCGCCCTCCGGCCCGCCGCATGATCAGAGCTGGAGGAACCGGCCCGAGGCCGGGTAATTTTCCCGACCCCTGCACAAGGGGCATGCAGAGACCATTCCCATTCCTCTCATTCGGAGCATTTGCTTACAGGTTTCAGGTTTCCTGGGTGTGGATTCCATCTCCACCCAACACTTAGGACTCTTGAGTGCTCTGGCTGAAACTGATAAAAAGTCCTTTGAATAAAGTTGTCGGGGTGGGGGGGGGGAGGTGAAGCCTTTGAAAACGCTTTATGCAGATGGGGAAATGGAAATGCTTGCACCACGAAAGCCTGTCTTATCCATTAATTGCTATTAGCGAGCAGCATCTTTGATACGTCGATATATCGAGTTGCATCTAAAAGCTTTGAAAAGGAGAAAAACAACGAGCACCACTTATACTGTTGTGGCGAGTGTTTTCCTGAAATTCCCTTGGGGTTTATTAGGCTCACGCACTCCGGTTTTCAATTAAATCTCTTGCTGAGGATCAGTCTTCTCTTGTTTGTCAGATTACACGTACACAGTGATTTAGTAAGGAATTGGGGGAAGCGACTGGATCTCTCTAGGCTTCTTTTCTTCATTTTTTCAACTTAGGTCTATCCGCTTGTAGTTAGACTTGAGAAGAGGAATAATGTACAAGATTCATAGAATGTATTTAGTTAATAGCAATCATTATACAGCTTTGCGGTATAAAACATGAACATACAATGTACACAAAAGAAGAATGAATTGTACATGTTATAACGAATAACCATCAATAAA
Organism: Darevskia armeniaca; assembly: GCA_034641395.1. NCBI lineage: Eukaryota > Metazoa > Chordata > Lepidosauria > Squamata > Lacertidae > Darevskia > Darevskia armeniaca. The sequence goes on from JAWWNF010000904.1 coordinate 610,341, forward strand.
GACTTTGTAAAAAAATGGAACTCTCTAGGCTTCTAACTTTCCTGGGAGCTCTATAGTGCCTGGTGTTAGTCTGGGTCCTGCAGGGGTCAGCAAACTTTTTCAGCAGGGGGCCAGTCCGCTGTCCCTCAGACCTTGTGGGGGACCGGACTATATTTTTTTTTTGGGGGGGGAAATATGAACGAATTCGTATGCCCCACAAATAACCCAGAGATGCATTTTAAATAAAAGCACACATTCTACTCATGTCAAAACACCAGGCAGGCCCCACAAATAACCCAGAGATGCATTTTAAGTAAAAGGACACATTCTCCTCATGTAAAAACACGCTGATTTCCGGACCGTCCGTGGGCCGGATTTAGAAGGCGATTGGGCCGGATCTGGCCCCCGGGCCTTAGTTTGCCTACCCATGTGCTAGGTCCAACGAAACACCAACTCCAGCAAACATCCAGGTAAGCAAGAAGCACTGTCAGAGTTCAGGAGGGTGCAAAGCAGAGGTGGTGTGCAGGGCAGTCACCTAGATCAATTCCCCGAAAACCTTGGGGCAGTAAGTGATGAACAGGGAGAGTGCTTCCATCAAGACCTGAAGACAATGGAAGAGCGTTTTCAAGGGCAGTGGGACAAAACTATGATGTCAGACTACTGTTGGACCGTCAAATGAGAATCCCCTGTGCAAGTCCACAAACGCAAGAGCTACAATCGCAAATTCTTACCTGAATAACAACAGCTTGCAGATACTGTGTATCCCAAGGGAATACCGGTACATTTTTTGGCATACCTCCAACTGTACATAGATATACATGTCATTTTCAATGCTATACATGTCATGTGCAATGCTATATAAGTCACTTACATTTATACTCATATTGTACTACTTTGGCTATGTGTTTAATAAAATATTGAATTCTTGCACTGTGAAAAACAAAGATTATGGTGAAAAGTGAAAAACATGAATTGCAAAAAAAACCTAGAGCTTACAGAACAAAACCGACTTCAGATATGAAATCAGCACGTCAAATTTAGGTTAGAACAACTGCAGGTGTCAATGCAACCAAAATTTTGTTCCCCAGTATTGTTGTTGTTGTTGTTGTTGTTGTTGTTGTTGTTGTTGTTGTTAAAAGGCACTCTTGCCCACCTGGAGACACAGGCCCTCCACCTGCAACCTGAAGGCCAGTCAACCCAAGAGACCTCAGGCCAGACCTGGAGGTCTGGCAACCCTATTGGAGAGGGGTGTGACCCAGGAGGGTGTGCAGCCCACAAAGGGCCCCAAAGGGCCAGACAGAAAGGCCTAGAGGGCCACATTCCCCTCCCGCCAGGCCTGATGTTCTCTATGCCTGTTGTACTTCCTAACTCACCAGGTCGCTAAAGTGCAAATTCGAATCCAGGTTAGATCACCAAAGTTAACCCTTGGCCCTTCCTTTTCTAGCATGTCTTTCTACTCTAATCACTGGGCAACATGGTTTTGCAGCAGAGCTAAGTAAGGCCTTCTCTGTGTTCGGAGCTCCACCGCTTACCCAAACAGGACAATTTCTGGCGTTTGCGGGTCACCCTTGGAAAACTCAATTTTCTAGCTGCAGAAGGGAGCATAATTTGCCTGCCAGAGAGGAACTCGGCAATAAAATGTCCTTTGCCACGCTATAATTTTCAGGAAACTGTTGCTCTGAAAAGGCAATAAAACCTTGTTTGGAAACTCCTGAATGGCCTTAACCTTTAACTTGTTCTCAAGTCATAGTCCCCAGGCTAACAGCTGAGTGCCGAGTACACTGTGAGACACTTTTCTGAGACGAGTGGAAACCGCTGGCTGATTCTCTGTTCAAAGCAGAAAAGGAGGATGGTGTGGAGATACAGTCAATCATTCACGGCAACTTCTTATATCTCACCTTTCGGGCAACAGATCCTTCCAAGATGGCTCACATGAAACAAGGCGGTTTCAGAAAGGAAGAATATCAACATACAAAATAGGGGTAGGGAAGATTTTTTTCCAGCCTGAGGTCCACATTCATAGAATCATAGAATCCTAGAGTTGGAAGAGACCACAAGGGCCATCCAGTCCAACCCCCTGCCAAGCAGGAAACACCATCAAAGCATTCCTGACAGGTGGCTGTCAAGCCTCTGCTTAAAGACCTCCAAAGAAGGAGACTCCACCACACTCCTTAGCAGCAAATTCCACTGTCGAACAGCTCTTACTGTCAGGAAGTTCTTTCTAATGTTTAGGTGGAATCTTCTTTCTTGTAGTTTGAATCCATTGCTCTGTGTCCTCTTCCCTGGAGCAGCAGAAAACAACCTTTTCCCCTCCTCTATATGACATCCTTTTATATATTTGAACATGGCTATCATATCACCCCTTAACCTTCTCTTCTCCAGGCTAAACATACCCAGCTCCCTAAGCTGTTACTCATAAGGCATCGTTTCCAAGCCTTTGACCATTTTGGTTGCCCTCCTCTGGACACGTTCCAGCTTGTCAGTATCCTTCTTGAACTGTGGTGCCCTGAACTGGACACAGTATTCCAGGTGAGGTCTGACCAGAGCGGAATACAGTGGTACTATTACTTCCCTTGATCTAGATGCTATACTCCCATTTGGGGCAATTTTTCCAGGAGCCACATGTCAGTGGTGGGCGGAGGCAGCGGCAAAGTGGGTGGGCCAATGGATTATCTAAAACGGTAAAGGGTAAAGGGACCCCTGACCATTAGGTCCAGTTGTGACCGACTCTGGGGTTGCGGCACTCATCTTGCTTTACTGGCCAAGGGAGCCGGCGTACAGCTTCCGGGTCATGTGGCCAGTATGACTAAGCCGCTTCTGGCGAACCAGAGCAGCACACGGAAACCCCGTTTACCTTCCCGCCAGAGCGGTACCTATTTATCTACTTGCACTTTGATGTGCTTTCGAACTGCTAGGTTGGCAGGAGCAGGGACTGAGCAACAGGAGCTCACCCCGTCACGGGGATTCGAACCGCCGACCTTCTGATCGGCAAGCCCTAGGCTCTGTGGTTTAACCCACAGTGCCACCCGCGTCCCACACTACCTGTCTACAGTAGGCTAATTTCCTTGCTTGCAGAAAGTTGTGCGGCTTGGCAGGGAGGCCTGGTTAGCGGTGGAGGCAGGTTGTGAACCCCGATTTCAGGTTGGTCGCCATTCCAGAGAGGTTGTATCTAGTTCAAAATGGGGCCAGATTTTTCAAGTGAGAAGACCTCCCATGTTCTGTTGTTTTTTAAAGAGAGATTTTAAGCTCTACACTTTTGGAGTCTTGCCCCATGAGCAAAGCAACAATAACCAACCCTTTCCCACCCCCTTGTTGAGTCTCTTGAAGCATAGAGGCAGAGCCATTTATAGGTTTGTGCAAATACTTCGACCTGTTTTTCCCCCTCCCAGAAAGAAGTCGCTCAAAGCCGTTTACAAAAAAACCCCAAAACCAGAAATTACAGCAATCCATCATTTTAACAATTGCCAGACTAACAAAAGCAGCATCAAGGAAGAAGAAGAACGCAAAGAGCAAAAATCAATAAATTAAATTAATCAATTAAATTAAAAAGCCCTTCAGTTCCTGGCAGAACACAAATAGAGCGGAAGATAACCCAACTTTGTAGACCAAGGAATTTCACATAATCAGATATCACCCCCCCAGAGATGGTCCTCTTTGCAGTGATAGGGATGGGGAATTTTGTGAGTTGTGGTTTCTCTCGTTTTCTCATTTTCCCACCCATCCCTGCATCAATTTGTGATTTTCATTTCTAAATAAAACAAAATTAAACTTGTATGGATCTTTATATGCATTTTTATGTTTTTCACTCTTAACATATGCATTCTCCTACACAATTTTGCCTCATATACACATTTCTGCATGTTATTTACCCTAATATAATGCAAATTTTGAACATTAATACATGCATTTTTTTGCACACGTTTGGGTTGGAGAATTTCAACGGATACTTAATAATAATAATAATAATTTATAAGAATTTATTATTTATACCCCGCCCATCTGGCTGGGCTTCCCCAGCCACTCTGGGCGGCTCCCAACCGAATATTAAAATACAATAATCCATCAAACATTAAAAGCTTCCCTAAACAGGGCTGCCTTCAGGTATCTTCTAAAAGTCTGGTAGTTGTTTATCTCTTTGACATCTGGTGGGAGGGCATTCCACAGGGCGGGTGCCACACCCAAGAAGGCCCTCTGCCTGGTTTCCTGTAACTTGGCTTCTTGCAGTGAGGGAACTGCCAGGAGGCCCTCTGTGCTGGACCTCAGTGTCCGGGTAGATCGATGGGGGTGGAGATGCTCCTTGTGGTCGGTTTGCCTATTTGGAAGTTTGTGTTAAGCAGTTTCACATTTAAAGGTGAACCAAACAAAAGAATTCCCCATCCCTTGTGGCAAGGACTTATCCCAGGGATCCTCATTCACCCAAGAATTGACCATTACTGGTACAGTTGTATATCTGAAGTGGGGGTCCTCAAGTGCAGCAGTGGTGGTTCAGCCTTCTACCCTCTAGGTGCAGAGTGGATCACGTTTCTAGAGGATTAGACTTGAAAATTGAGGGGGGGGGTGACCTTAGAGTTAAAAGGAGATACCTGTTAGATCAGTGGGATAGAAACAGAACCTAATGGCTCATCAGGGGACAGAATCGCTCCATGTTTGGTAGAAGAAGGAGGAGGAGGAGGAGGAGGAGGAGGAGAAGAAGAGTTTGAGGGATATTGCTAGGCAAGAGGACATTGCTCTTGTGAAACCTAGGATGTATTTGGGAGAACAGATATCTCAGATTTCACCAGCCCCTTATCTGGCGGAAATCCACTATGTGGAATACCGTAGGCTCCTTACAGCCGCTAGGTTAAACGTTCTGGAATTGGCTGTTTTGTGGGGAAAGTTCAGGGGAGTCAGGACCGGTGCTGGCAATTTTGGTGCCCTAGGCGAGGGGGCGGACCACGTGACATCATTATGTATGACACACGTTGCGGAGCGGTGCCCTGCCCCCTGTTCTGCTGGGCGCCCCTCGCTGCTGCGGTTTGCTTGCTCCGCCGCTGGTTGGGGCGGCGGCGGGGAGCAGCGGGGGGCGGGGGCAGGCTGGCCAGCGCCCCCTCCATTTTGGCGCCCTCACTGCCGCGGTTTTCGCCCCAACCTGCTTGCTCCGCCGCTGGTTGGGGCGGCGGCGGGGAGCAGCGGGGGGCGGGGGCAGGCTGGCCAGCGCCCCCTCCATTTTGGCGCCCTCACTGCCGCGGTTTTCGCCCCAACCTGCTTGCTCCGCCGCTGGTTGGGGCGGCACCAGGGAGCGGCGCGGGGCGGGGGCAGGCTGGCCAGCACCCCCTCCATTTTGGCGCCCTAGGCAATTGCCTAGTTTGCCTAAATGGACGCGCCGGCTCTGAGGGGAGTCCCATACGCCCAGAGACTTTGCCTCTGTGCTCTGGGAGTGGTTGAGTCAACTGAACATATTCTTTTGATCTGCCCATTCTATGCAGATCTTAGACAAAAACTTATAGCTCCACTCCTATGCCAACATAGCCCACTGGAACAACAACCTTCTTGGTGGCCAAATTTCATTTTTTTTTTTTTGCCTTTAAGCATCACAAGGCTAAAATTGACTGTATTGACATGGATCTAAATGTATAATATACTTTTCGCTCTTTCTAAGTGTCACGCTTTTCCAGATGTTTAGAATTTTTAACTTTTGTATGGATAATATGTGCTTTCTGACTGACGGTTGAATAAATTTTATTGATTGATATCCCGCTTTATCACTCCCCTTAAGGAGTCTCAAAGCGGCTCACATTCTCCTTTCCCTTCCTCCTCCACAACACTGTGAGGTGAGTGGGGCTGAGAGACTTCAGAGAAGTGTGACTAGCCCAAGGTCACCCAGCAGCTGCATGTGGAGGAGCGGAGACGCGAACCCAGTTCACCAGATTATGAGTCTACCGCTCTTAACCACCACACCAACTGGCTCTCCATGAGTTTGGCGACTCATTGGTGGAGCCTAATGGATCTGGGAGCAGAGCTAATGGTCGAAAACACCCAACCATGCTGAAAGCACCCCTGCCTTTGCTTCTGATGCCCTAACATGGTGGAAAGATATTGAAGAAGAAGCCGAACGCCCTGAATCTTCAGGTGGATCCTTAAGAACTGGCAGGCCTTTCTGCAAAAACTAATTTTATCTCCATTTTCATTTATTTTCCTGCCAGGAATTCCTTGTTTTGTCCTGCACTGGGCCTGCAAAGTGCCAAGGGATCAATCTGCATCACAGTTGCGTCTCAGGCAGCGAGTGTCACTAAAAATAATAATCCTTGAGCCAACCATTTCTTTACATAATAGCGAAAAGTGTGCCATAATCATGAACAATACCCTACTCCGTGGATCTTATTGTTGGCTTCAGGCCTTGGCTCTCAGCTCCTGCCTTTGGTCAAACAATGTGAGGGTGATCAAAGTCAAATACGAAGTAGCCCGTATTCGTGTCTGACATAGCGCCTGACGCCTGTTTGCTCACCCAGAAAGGATGGGAGCGTTTTCTTTCCTCTTTTATGCCGGTGGCTTGGTTCTACAAAAGTTTCCTACTGCCTTCAAGTTCACCCAGCAGAAAAGGTCCAGGTGACTCACTGGCATGTGGGCAGCCCTGTGTTTTCCTGAGAATAACTGGCTCCCCAGTGAATTTGCTGCTCAAAATTCCCCCCCAAAAAATCTCAAAGAGCTAATTTTAAATAAACAAAGCTTTGCAAAAGAAAAGAGCAGGGAGAGGGGACAGAGAGAACTCTTTGCAAGAGGGGGAAAACGGGTAGCAAAAATAGATTACTTCCCCCCTCCTCTTCCTTTTTCCTCTCTTTTGCTGGAGGTAAGCAAGCACCACACCCGCACACCAAATTATTATTATTTAAATAAGAAGAAGATAATAAGAAGGCTGATCGCCGAAGAATGTATGCTTTTGAATTATGGTGCTGGAGGAGACTCTTGAGAGTCCCATGGACTGCAAGAAGATCAAACCTATCCATTCTTAAAGAAATCAGCCCTGAGTGCTCACTAGAAGGACAGATCCTGAGGTTAAGGCTCCAGTACTTTGGCCACCTCATGAGAAGAGAAGACTCCCTGGAAAAGACCCTGATGTTGGGAAAGATGGAGGGCACAAGGAGAAGGGGACGACAGAGGACGAGATGGTTGGACAGTGTTCTCGAAGCTACCAACATGAGTCTGACCAAACTGCGGGAGGCAGGGGAAGACAGGAGTGCCTGGCGTGCTCTGGTCCATGGGGTCACGAAGAGTCAGACACGACTAAACGACTAAACAACAACAATAAGAAATATGATTGAAAGTCTTAGCTCTTCCATCAAGTGATGACTTTGCCACTGGATAGAGAGTTAGGCCCACCAAATCATAGAGCCATAGAGTTGGAACCAACTAGAGTTGGAAATGACCCATCTAGTCCAGCATGCTGTTCTCACAGTGGCCAAACAGATGCCCATGGGAAATCCACAAGCAGGATTCGAACACGCTCCCCTCCCGTGCTTTCCAGAAATTGGTATTCAGAAGCATAACTTCCTCCAATCGTGCATGCAGAAGGTTCCATGTTCCATGACCTCTGCATGGAGAAGACGCAGAAATGCTATTGGGTGACAGGGAGAAGGCGTAACTCTGCTACAATTCCTAGAATTCTTTGGGAGACTCAATAACAGACACACACATAGGGAGCCTTCCAGATGGTGCTGGATTTCCAACTCCCATCATTCCTGTCTTTTGCTGTACTGGTTGACACTGATGGGACTTTGGGTCTAGAACTCCTAGAGGTGGTTAGAAAAGGTTGGTCTGACTCACTGCAAGACAACTTCATATTAGAACGACCAGATAGTCCTTGATGTTGATATTTTGCATCAACAGAGGAGCAAAAGGGTGCCTGTCACACACTGGGCCTGTTCAGTACCTTTCTAGTCTCCTGATCTTCTCAGTAGCATTTTCCTTCTCCTTATTTGTTCTCAGCATCCCCAGTTTCATTTGCCCACCCTGCTGCTTAATCTGATTGGCCTGATTCGTTCCTCCTAAAACCAGCACGCATGAGATCAGCAGGTCAGACGTCTCACGATGCTGTCAGCAAAATCACGTGAGCTGCCACAGCCAATGGGACTACCCAACAGTGAGGGCAAATGAAGTCGAGGACAGTGAGGGTGAAGAAGAGCAGAGGCAGTGATGGCACGAGAGAGTCTGTTTGTACAAACTGAATGTGTTTGCAATGAGGTCCAAAACCCACCAAATCAAGAAGCACTTTTTGACAGTCATGGAGAAAGAGATGGGGGGGGGAGATTTTAAGTAATTTCAGCTCAGCTTCATACATTTATGTATCCCAACTTTGTATGATTTGCAGGTGCCTTACCATTTAGTTAGGAGGGACCCAGGTGACGCTGTGGGTTAAACTACAGAGCCTAGGGCTTGCTGATCAGAAGGTCGGCGGTTCGAATCCCTGCGACGGGATGAGCGCCTGTTGCTCGGTCCCAGCTCCTGCCCACCTAGCAGTTCGAAAGCACGTCAAAGTGCAAGTAGATAAATAGGAACCGCTCCGGCGGGAAGGTAAATGGCATTTCCGTGCGCTGCTCTGGTTCGCCAGAAGCGGCTTAGTCATGCTGGCCACATGACCCGCAAGCTGTACGCCGGCTCCCTCGGCCAATAAAGCGAGATGGGTGCCGCAACCCCAGAGTCGGACACGACTGGACCTAATGGTCAGGGGTCCCTTTACCTTTACCTTTACCATTTAGTTGGGGGTCTCTCTGCCATACGAATTGCATGCTTAATAAATCTGCTGAAAGTCTTACAAAACCACTTCTGTTCTGCAGTTCATGTGGGAGAAGGACTCAGTGATGGACAGTGTTCCTGGACTATTTAAAAATGTTTTCCCCAAAACCCCACCCCAAAGGATCTTAGGAAAACAATGCTTTAAAAAATAAAAAAGGAGAGCTGGGTGTGTCCTTTTATGGTTCTGATCATTCCAACCAAGTGAGTGATAATGGCTAACCTTTCCTAGGAAGTTCACGGAGAACAATCTTTTTAGGAGGTTTGCCAAGGCATGTTGGGAGCCATCTTAACTTGAAATTCCAGTGACGGGTTGCTGAGCCAGAATTTCTTCAGGAGAACAAAATTTGGATGGATCTAAATGTTACCAGATGAAGAAGGCAAGATCTATTGGAAGGGTGAAATGTTGTCCGGAATTAGGGAAAGGGAGATCTTATCTGCACAACCATTTCTCATCCAGTCCAGTTTTTCATATAAGACCTTGATGTTGTGAACATCTGATACAACAAACTGCTTAGATCCCTTCTGGAGTTTCAAGAAAAGCTAACTCAGGTGGGCCAGTAAATACTTTGCACGACATTGGCACACCTGTAATAGGTGTAAGTCTTTCAAGAGTTCAATGGGATAAGATGGGCTGGTGACTATTCCTATTTAGCTGGTTTTTCCTGTATTAATTTTTGTTTGTAACCCTTTCATACTAAATAAAACTGCTAAGAGAAGTGGTGTTACGTCTCTCGGCTCAGCTGTTGTACAGAACCACTTCTGTTCTACAATTTGTATGGGAGGACCCATTGGTAAACTGTGTATACTTCACATGGCAGAGGTGTTGAACTCAGTGGCAAGTCACATAGGAGAAGGATCCTGACTTAGCTGATAAACCACATGCAGTTCATATGGGAGAAGGGCAGTGGCATAAACTGCATGATTTGTATTGCAGAAGATCCCAGATCCAATTTCTAGTCTCCAGTTAAAAAGAGATCAGGTTACATGTGATGGGAGAGTCTACCATGTTGGAGAGCTATTGCCCATCAGAGAAGACAATGCTGAGCTACAATGACCAATGGTAGACTCAATGGTAGAGAGCCAGTGTGGTATAGTGGTTAAGAGCGGTAGACTCGTAATCTGGTGAACCGGGTTCGCGTCTCCGCTCCTCCACATGCAGCTGCTGGGTGACCTTGGGCTAGTCACACTTCTTTGAAGTCTCTCAGCCCCACTCACCTCACAGAGGAAGGGAAAGGAGAATGTTAGCCGCCTTTAGACTCCTTCGGGTAGTGATAAAGCGGGATATCAAATCCAAACTCCTCCTCTTCTACTCAGTGTTGGGCAGGCCTCTGTGCTTCCTGTATATGCCATATTGTCAGGGCCTGGGCAGAGGAGAAATGGTGGAGACCACCTCCCCAGCCTGACCCCTCCAGGGAAGAGGAAGAGAGTATAGATTTACAACAGGGGCCTGCGGGAGGTCACAGCTCAGAGGCAGATGGGGGGGGGGAGAGAGCTGGGAAATCATGGGAGAGCCAGAACAACTCCCGGCTGACACGTTGTCATTAGAAAGCATTCCAGACCCTCTATCTCCCAGAAGCCGGCGAGCCTTGAAAGTAGGAGAGCAAAGAGCTCAAAGACAGGGGGCATGTAGCTGCACCCGTAGAAGTGACGAATGAGGAAGTGGGAGAGACGGAGCAGGGAGTGGAGATTCACTCGGGACAATGCCATTATCCAAGAAGCTGGGTTCTATAGCCTCTCTCTGTAAAGATTGAAATAAAAAAGTAAAAGAGAAAAAATAAATTGGGTACTGAACCAAAGGTGAAAAAGAAGAACTCACACCCCAGTAAACAGTGGCCCATTAGACTACACTTCCAGGTGTGATGGCCTGGGATTCAGACTCACATGCTGAACCTGAGGGATCCCAGGCTGCACAGGATTCCCCGCCTCCAGAACCAGCAGAGCCGGGGCTAGGGCCTGAGTATGAAGGGGCCTCACCTGTGCTGGATCCTCAGGTGCAGGCATCTGCTGAGTCTGCTCTGGCTCCTGATGGGATGGAGGACCCATTGCCTGCAGGTGCTCCACTCCCAGCCCTGTCAGGGGAAGCTGAGGTTGCCTCTAGGTTCGGTAGCCCACCAGCCTCTCCTGAGCTGCAGAGGCTCAGGGCAGAGAGGAAAAGGGAACTGAGTTCCCGCAGGAAGAGTGCTCACCTCCAAGCCAGGAGAGGCGAGTCCCCAGAGGATCAGGGCCGCCCTATGCCTCGGGGCAGATAAAAGCCAGCCAGCCCCAAGTTGCAGGAGCAACATTGTTGGATACCAGTTCCTGCTTGAAACCTGTCCGGTTTTCCTGCCTGAGCTCCTGACCCGCCCTGGTTCCCTGCTTGCCTACCTGTTCCTGACTTCGCCTGACTCCCTGCCCTGCACCCAGCTTCAGTTATTACGGACTGCTTTTACATTACCCCTCTAACCACGGACCAGACTTGGACCTCGCCTTTCGGATACCCCACGGGACCAGCACACCAGCAGAGCTAAAGAATAAACGCAACAGAAAAACTTACTAGACTAAAGCAGGCACCAGGAGTAAAAAAAGAAAGGCTTTTTCTAAACTAGAGTTTAATTTACATAAAGAAAGTAAAAACTCTCCGTCAGTTTCTAGCCTTTTTCCAGAGACTCTGTTACACTAAATCAACTGTACTTTATCTAAGAACTTTCACTCCCAGCCTCCAACACTCCCACCAACTCCCAAAGCTAGGAGCACTAAACTCTTTGCAACAGAGCCTTAAATACACTGAGTAATGCCCACGCTCTGGGCAGTTAAGAACAGAACACTGGCACCTGTTTCTTCTGTTCCTCCTGCTTCTTAAACAGACAGTACTGACATCAGACTGGCTTACTCAAAACAAAAACCCAACAAAAAGGACAGTAAGAAACTTCTCCTAGTCTTATACTTTCCTGGGCAACCAGCCAGGAGCCGCTGACAGCATCCTGACACATATTTGCTTATACCCTTACATGAAACACATGAATCAGGGAAGGCCCTTGAATGCAAAAAAGACTAAGGCCATAGGTTTCATCCTGTCTGAATCACTTGCTCCTCTCATCCCCAATTCTTCCATTCCTTCTGCACTCCACACACCTCTGTTAAGAAGGACAAGTACGTTCTGGTGAAGGAACTGGCGCAAAGTATCTTTCCAATATTGTTTAATTCCAGAAACGGTATGACGGGGAAATGTGCGTCTCTGAATCAGAAAGCATTCTTCATAATAGGGTTCACGACTCTGCCTCCGCCCACCACCAACTCCAGCTCCCAAGAGGGAATGTGTCCCTGCCCTGGGGAGCCATCAGAGAAGGAATCCAGGAGGAAGAGAGGGTCAATGGAGAAAGGGAGCAGAGAAAGGGGCGTAGCTCAGTGGAAGAGTATCTCCTTTCCATGCAGGAGGTCCCAGGTTCGATCCCCAGGTATGGCTGGGAGACAACCCCTCTCCAAAATCCTGGAGTTCCACTGCCAGTCAGTGTAGACCAGGCATAGGCAACCTTGGCTCTTCAGATGTTTTGGGACTACAACTCCCATGATTCCTAGCTAACAGGGCCAGTGGTCATGGATGATGGGAATTGTAGTCCCAAAACATCTGAAGAGCCAAGGTTGCCTATGCCTGGTGTAGACCAGGGTTCGCCATGCTTGGGTCTCCAGCTCTTTTTGGACTACAATTCCCATCACCCCTGGCCACTGGGCCTGCTAGCTAGGAATGATGGGAGTTGTAGTCCGAAACAGCTGGAGACTCAAGTTTGGGAATCCCTGGTGTAGACAGTTCTGAGGTAGATGGGCCCATAGGCATCTTCCTGTATTTCTACAAGGGAACAAATTTACCCATCATTCCTTGTGACTTATGAACAAACTGCAGGGGTGTAGAGGGTGTGTGTGTGGTGTGTGTGGTTGTATTGTTAAGAACCTGGCAGATTCCCCACACTGTTCATTGTGTTGACAGCTGTGAAATGTTGAGCAGAGCTCAGAGAAATTATTCATTTTCCTGGAAAGCTGACAGGCTCTCAAACACCTCCTCTTGCTCCCAAATATTTCAGGTTGAAAAAACAATGACTGGGTTTGTGTGTGTGTGTGTGTGTGTGTGTGTGTGTGTGTGTGTGTGTGTGTGTGGTGTTTTTAACTTGCTCCTTCTTGCTGTTAATCTCTCACAATGGTATCACGCTGTTATGCTAATAAGAGAAAACCCTAAATGATTTCAAATTCTTTGCCTTGTCGCTAAGATACCAATAGTACACAGAGAGGGAGAGAAGGAGATGTTTTTTGGTGGACACTTATGTATTGTGTTTTAATGTTGCAACATACCCTGGGACCTTAGGGTTAATGGTGGGTAATAAATTATCATCAACAACAACAACAAAGCAATTATGCATCACTAAATAAAAGGGGGAAAGAGAACCCAGATTTGAAAATTTTAAAATACAATTGTTGTTGTTGTTTAATTATTATTTATTCAATTTATCAAAAGATCCCAGGGTGGTGTACAACATCAAGCACACATTTTACGGAGCATCAATAATAAAAATAAAAAGCATAATAACAGCATGATAATAAAATAATCATAATAGCAGTCACCACCTCACCCCCCCCCCCCCCAGCCATAGATTATTTAATGACCAAAGAGCCTGGGAAAAGAAGACATTTAATGATGGCGCCAGGCGAGCCTCTCTGGGGAGAGCATATGTGATTTAGTATGTACAGATGCATGCTTAGAAATGGCTCTTATAAGACAGATAGAATTTGGACACAATTCATGCAATACATTTCAAGCGCCACAATACCACTTTCATGGGTCCCTGGGAATCCTGGGAGCTGTAGTTTATTGAGGGTGCTGAGAATTGCTGGAGACCCCTTATTGTCGACACAGAATTACAATTCGCAAAGTGAAGAGGGATTGATTGTGAAACCACTCTGGGAGCTCTTACACACACACACACACACACACACACACACACACACACACACACTTACATCAACTCCTGAAGAGGACTTTAGAAAATTCAGAAAATCAAATAGCAAGGTTGCAAGGACTCAATAAACGAAACAGGGCCTTGTCCTGGAGTTAAAAATCATTGCAACTGGAATTTGTGTCATACTTGAAACAACAAAAATAGAAGAAATTATTGTTTATTGCCATCCTGGCTTGAGGACTTTAGAGTTGGCAACTCTTGAAATAATAATAATTTAAAAGATCTGGTGCATGGGCAGGGCCTGAGGGTGGAGCCGAGAGAAGGTTCAATGGGCAGAGTCTAGACTAGGCTTTGGCGGCAGAACTAGGTTGTGAGCTGAGCAGGGGTGCCAACTTGAATAAAATGTCGAGGGGGCCCAGGTAAGCCCCACCCTGCATAACTGATCGTGGGAGATGTAGACCATTTGAATGGCAATGCCCATCAACTTTGGGGGCCCAGACCCCTCAAATATTTTACTGGGGGGCCAAAGGGACTTCAGCCCCTAGGAGTTGGCTCCTATGGAGCTGAGGATTATATGGGGGAGAGCAGCCATGCCCCTTTCAGTTGCTCCAAAATAAAACAACTCTTCTGCCCCCATCCAAAGAAGATGAAAATCCTGGCCAAGCTGTGCTTTCTTTGAACTTGTATTCATTTACAGTGGTACCTCAGGTTTTAATGTATTTTAATATCTGTTGGAGGCCGCCCAGAGTGGCTGGGGGGACCCAGCCAGATGGGTGGGGTACAAATAATAAATTATTATTATTACTATTATTATTATTACAAACGCTTCAGGTTACAGACTCCGCTAACCCGGAAGTAGTACCTTGGGTTAAGAACTTTACCTCAGAATGAGAACAGAAGTCATGTGCTGGTGGCGCAGTGGCAGCGGGAGGCCCCATTAGCTAAAGTGGTACCTCAGGTTAAGAACTGTTTCAGGTTAAGAACGGACCTCCGGGACGAATTAAGTTCTTAACCCGAGGTACCACTGTATTTATTTATTTTTTGCAGGTTAGTTAGTTGCCTTAATTACACCCTAGCATTTCCTCTGGGGTTGTGTGTTGATTCTTTTGGCTGTGAAAGGATTCCCGGGACCTCCCCCTCCACCACCACCCCACCTTCACTGTTGGTAAATAAAAACAAGAACCCTTTCTCTTTCAGAGAGACTGGGGACTTGGCCACATTTTTTCCCAAAGATGAAAGTGATTCTTGATCACGCAGTTTGGTTGAGAACCGCAGAAACCCCTCCGTCCCTCCCTCGCTCCTCTAGTAATTGACATTTTATTCACAGCTCCACACATCTCAAACATCCTCAGTCCTCCTCACTGCTGCCCACCCGCTTTGCAGCCAGCACAATTCAAGCTCCGAGTCTCTTGGCTCTCGCCAACTCCTTACTTGCGGTGGGAATTAGTGTATAACAGGGCTGGAAAAGGTGTTTAGGAAGACGCCGTCCCATGGGTAGGCAAACTAAGGCCCGGGGGCTGGATCTGGCCCAATCGCCTTCTAACTCCAGCTCGCGGACGGTCCGGGAATCAGCGTGTTTTTACATGTATGCTTTTATGTAAAATCCATCTCTGGGTTATTTGTGGGGCATAGGAATTCATTCATTCCCCCCCCAAATATAGTCTGGCCCCCCACAAGGTCTGAGGGACAGTAGACAAGCCCCCTGCTGAAAAGGTTTGCTGACCCCTGACTTAGAACATTTCTTCCACCTGGTGCCCGTTATTCTACAGGCCAGCAATGTTACTCAGTGGTTGATTCTATGATTCTATGAATCATGATTCTATGATTCTGAGCTTGCAGAACCACCGTAGAGCGTTCAAACCACATTTTTAGTGTGAAATGCAGACTTACGAAAGCCTAAACACAACAGCAATGTAGAAATCTGTGCCCTGATGTCACTTGCTGAGCTGGCATTTTTTAAAAAGTTGCCGGATTCAAAAAATCAGCACCCACATATTCACAATGGTGGAAACAGAGGAGAGGTTTTTGATTCTGGCCTCGGTCCAGTATACCTGAAGGAGCGTCACCGTCCCCATCGTTCTGCCCGGACACTGAGGTCCAGTGCCAAGGGCCTTCTGGCGGTTCCCTCACTACGAGAAGCCAAGTTACAGGGAACCAGGCAGAGGGCCTTCTCGGTAGTAGCACCCACCCTGTGGAACGCCCTCCCAACAGATGTCAAAGAGAACAACAACTACCAGACCTTTAGAAGACATCTGAAGGCAGCCCTATTTAGGGAGGCTTTTAATGTTTAATAGATTATTGCATTTTAATGTTCTGTTGGAAGCCGCCCAGAGTGGCTGGGGAAACCCAGCCAGATGGGCGGGGTATAAATAATAAAATTTATTATTATTATTATTATTATTATTATTATTATTATTATTATATTCTGTGGTATAAAAGGAGAGCTATAATTTACACACTTGAAATAGCTCACTGATCTCTAGTTATTATTATTTTTAAAAATGCAGGTGTCTTTTATTTTGCCTTGAATTTTGCATGTGGAACAATTCTTTGTTTTTACTTGACAGAGGACAAGCACAGCTGCGTTGTACGGAATTCAAACAACAGAATTCGGACAACAGAAGGGGTTTGACTCAGAGGAGTGGCAAGGCTGTGACCCCTGCTCCTAAGTGTGTTTCTTATGAACTGGTACATTGGAACCGAGCCACTGAAAGACTGAATAATGTCACCAGAGGCTGTTTCCTACACCCTGAGCTGTTGATGCTCAAAAATGCCAGCAAGGGCTCCAGACCAAACTGAGCTTCCCCTGTCTTGCTGCAGTGTGATTCTTCCCCAGGCTGGAACAAGAAGTTCTGTCCTGTGCACTCTGAATCGGAGGGGGGTGGGGCTCTCTCACAATGCTATAAAAGACTCCATTTTGGGCCACGGTGGAATTAGCGTCGTCTTGCCCAGATTCCTGATCCAGGAGACATTCTGTGTTCACAAATGTCATCTTTTAAGATGGGAATAGGAAACCTTGGGCCCAGGAGGAATGTGGCCCTCCAGACCTCTCTGTACGGCCCTCAAGACTCTCCCCAGGTCACCCCTAGCCACACATCCTGTCTTCAGGCCACGCCGGCTCCCCACCTTCCATTTCATCCTCTTTGAGAGTTTTTGAGCCTGCTATAATTCATTTTAAATGCAATTTGCACTAATGCAGGCGTTATTCTACACACTTGACCCTAGTGTATGCATTATTTGGCTGCAGAACTGCATTGCAAAATTCAGACAAGTGAGAATTTGGGGAGAATTGTGTTTATGACTGCATATTGTTACAGAAAAGTAGGTAGCTTTGCCTTGATGGTTGACCTGAATTGCATTTCTTCCCTCATCCTTAGCCCAATGGAGCTTACTTCTGAGTAAACATGTTCAGAACTGTGATGCTAATGAATAAACCGCTTCCAGACACTTTGTAGAAGATGCAGAAACTCACCATTTGGCGTCGCCAAAGGCTCAAGACAAGCTTCCCCAACCTGGTGCCCTTGAGAACCCAACACCCTTGACCACAGGGGCTGGAATGCTACAATCTCTGGAGGGCACCAGATTCATAGCTGTCAACCCTCCCTTTTTTGGCGGGAAACTCCCTTATTCCAATGCCATTTCCTGCTGCTATCCCGGATTGTTGATATCCCTTAAATTTCCCAGATTTCAAAGGAAGCAGCTCCTCTCCCTCCCTGCCGGCCAGGGAGGCTCCTCAGCTGTGTTGCTCGGCTGCCAATAAGGAGTCTGAGACCGACTGGGGGTGGAGCTTGCATGCCTTGTGCAGCCAGACCCTCACGCCCAACCAGACAGACAGCCTGCCTGCCGTCTACGCACTCGCTCTTTCGCTCACCCGTTCACGTGCGCAGCCTCTGGAGCGCAGGGTGGCGAGGCTACTTGGTGCCATTGCACCGCCCTGGCGGCATCCCTTATTTTCAAATCCGAAAGTATTGAAAAATCCCTTATTTTCAAATCTGAAAGTTGACAGCTATGACCAGATTGGCGAAGGTGGGCCCACATTGTGCCTTTGGTTCTCCTTGGGAAGAAATAAGTTGCTGCCTTATTTATAATACGCCACAAATCATTCCTGGGAATGGCTACCATTTTGGAGAAACGTTTATTGCCTGTGGACAACATGATTTACAAGTGCAGGCTCAACGCCCCGAAAGCCGAAGGGAAACAGATTGTTGGCATGACAAAAAGGTATTTAGCACTTTATAAACAAAGCCCCGTTGCATTTCCTTTGAAAAATAAAAGAAAAGGGCAGCCTACCCGAAACCCCTCAGGAAGGAGAGAGATGTTTTCTGCAACTGTTCCAGGCAAAAAAACAGTCCTAGACGACAGTCAGCGAAGCTCACTGGAACTCTTTTCGGGAAGGGCCGGTGAAAAACATTGTCGCTTCATGATTAGAGCTTCCTAAATCAAATTTTGCTGGCATGACATGAAGTGAACGAGGGCAGTAAAACCGAGGAAGTACATTGTGATTGCGTCCCGGCCTGGACATGGCGAGGTTATGCGCGAACCGAAATGTCAACTGGCTGGGATTGTCTTCGTTTAATCCCTGGCCTTGAAAGGTGGGAACTGATCATTCACAGAGAGGGACGTAATCTAAAAACTCAACCTCACATTGAGCTCTTCCAGCTCCCAAGATGGACATCATGCGATAGCAGCAGTTAGAGAGCCACCTTGGTTTGGGGGCACCATGAGGGCGAGAGCTTCACCTATCAATTTCCCAACCTTCACCATCCAATTCCCAGAGCTCCCAGCGAAGGGGAATTGTTAAATCACCTGGGAATTGTAGCTCCAGGAGAGGCATGGGGTGAGGTCTCCTAACAACTCTCAGCTCCCTTAACGAACTACAGCTCCCAGAATTATTTGGGGGGGGGACAAAAAAATATTGTTCTGAGTACAGTGGTACCGCTGGTTAAGTACTTAATTCGTTCCGGAGGTCCATTCTTAACCTGAAACTGTTCTTAACCTGAAGCACCACTTTAGCTAATGGGGCCTCCCGCTGCCGCTGTGCCACCAGAGCACAATTTCTGTTCTTATCCTGAAGCAAAGTTCTTAACCTGAAACATTATTTCTAGGTTAGCGGAGTTCTTAACCTGAAGCGTATGTAACCTGAGGTACCACTGTAGTATCACAGTGCTTTAAATGTACGGAGTGAATGCAGTATTGGTTTATAGCGACATGCTGTTGGGCTACCCATGTGGTACTGCAGTCTTTTGGGGTATGCACCCAGGGGATTTTGGGGGGTTGGTAGTTATTGTTGAGAGTAAGGGTGAGTGTGTTTGTGCGGTGAAATGTGTACTGGCATAGGCTGGATTGACATTAAGTTGTGTTGGTGGGTGTGGTATTTGTTGGCAGAGTAGCTAAATTGCAGCTTGGAAGACAAATCATGAGTAATACCGACTCTTTTCTCGAAATTAAAGCCATGTCCAAACACTTGTTAAAATATTCAAAAGCTTTCTACTTTCAGAACATATAGCTAAAGAAGAAAATGTGCAAAGTATTTACATTCACATGCTTATCCAAGCATGGACTAAGTTTTCCTTAGCTGAAGATTACAGCTTCGTCCTTAAACATTCAAGCAAAAGTGTGTACAGTGGTACCTCGAGTTAAGTATGCTTCAGGTTAAGAACTCCGCTAAGAACAGAAATCGTGCTCTGGCGGCGCAGCGGCAGCAGGAGGTCCCATTAGCTAAAGTGGTGCTTCAGGTTAAGTACGCTTCAGGTTAAGAACGGACCTCCGGAACGAATTAAGTACTTAACCTGAGGTACCACTGTATTTCTCTCTTTCCGGGACTTGCATGACCCCCACAAGGCCATGCAGTTCCTTCTGGGGGGTTCCACTTTCTCCTTCCAGAAGACTTCTCCTTGCTGCTTCTTTCGGAGAACGTCAACTTCTGTACGTCTTTCTGTCACGTGCATTCACACAGAAACATTACCACTCCTCTCCTCTATTGTGTTGAGAGAGAGAGAGAGAGAGAGTTATCTAACACTGTCTCTTCTTCAGCGTTTATGGAAGTGCAGCCGTTACAGTCAAGTCACTCGCACACCAAACAAAATGGAGAACGGAATAAGATACCTCCTGTGGGACCAGTTAACCAGTCACACAGGAGTTACTGGGGAACATTCCAGAATCAAACACAGAATAATGCATTTAAGCACTCCCTATTTCAGAAAATTAAATCACTATGCTTAACAGAATTTGTGTGGGCATTGGTTAAGTGGAAATCTATTTTATAGATTTTTGATGTTTCATCTGTTTTATTGTGTTATGTATTTCAATATATTGTTTGCTTTTTTTGTAAACCACTTAGTGATTTATTTATTTTTAAATGAAAAGCAGTCTATAACTATTTGAAACAAACAATATTACACATTTTGTTGAATGAACCAGTTGTTTTGAGTCTTGGGAGTTTACATGTGCAGTGATTAGTGATAAGGCCCTGGGAGACTAGGGTTCAAGCCACTCCTCAATGCTGAAGCTCATTGGATGTTCATAGAATCATAGAGTTGGAAGAGACCACAAGGGCCATCCAGTCCAACCCCCTGCCAAGCAGGAAACACCATCAAAGCATTCCTGACAGGTGGCTGTCAAGCCTCTGCTTAAAGACCTCCAAAGAAGGAGACTCCACCACACTCCTTGGCAGCAAATTCCACTGTCGAACAGCTCTTACTGTCAAGAAGTTCTTTCTAATGTTTAGGTGGAATCTTCTTTCTTGTAGTTTGAATCCATTGCTCCGTGTCCGCTTCTCTGGAGCAGCAGAAAACAACTTTTCTCCCTCCTCTATATGACATCCTTTTATATATTTGAACATGGCTATCATATCACCCCTTAACCTTCTCTTCTCCAGGCTAAACATACCCAGCTCCCTAAGCCGTTCCTCATAAGGCATCGTTTCCAGGCCTTTGACCATTTTGGTTGCCCTCCTCTGGACACGTTCCAGCTTGTCAGTATCCTTCTTGAACTGTGGTGCCCAGAACTGGACACAGTATTCCAGGTGAGGTCTGACCAGAGCGGAATACAGTGGTACTATTACTTCCCTTGATCTAGATGCTATACTCCTATTGATGCAGCCCAGAATTGCATTGGCTTTTTTAGCTGCTGCATCACACTGTTGACTCATGTCAAGTTTGTGGTCTACCAAGACTCCTAGATCCTTTTCACATGTACTGCTCTCAAGCCAGGTGTCACCCATCCTGTATTTGTGCCTTTCATTTTTTTTGCCCAAGTGTGGTTCTTGGGTCCAGTCTCAGCCTATCGTAACTCATGGGGTTGGTGTGAGGATAATAATAATATAATAATTTATTATTTATACCCCGCCCATCTGGCTGGGTTTCCCCAGCCACTCTGGGCGGCTTTCAACAGAACATTAAAATACAATAATAAATGGGGAGGAGCTATGTGAACCATCACGAGTTCCTAGGAGGAAAGAGGGAATATAAATGCACTTAATAAACAATGAAATCAAATAATTTGTTCTCTATCAACTATGCACCCTGTTCAGTTAGACATCAGTAGCCCTGGTGCCTATAAACCTCCCCATTCTCCCAGCCTCAAAGCCATCAAGAAACCTTTGAACCATCAAAACCTTCCAGGATCTACAGTACCCTTCAAGTCACCTTTCCAAACCCTGTTAGGTTTTACCACCTCGGCCCATCAAAAGTTTGCAGGCTCCGCCTGTTATCTAACCCCCAGAAGGCCAGGTACTTGTGAAACGCCTGCTTGGCAGCCCAAACTGTTATTCGCAAGGCCCAACCAAAATAAACAGGTCTAATGAGAGGATTATGTGTGTTGGACATAATTCACCGATATCTATTCTCTGCGCAATGCAGCGAGGGCAGGAAAGGCCAGCACTTGTTTGTCCTGCACATTCTTTGCTTGCATTTTGCAAACAGAGAAATACCGGTGGAACAGCATGGCGGCAAATACTTGGCATATTTAGTTGCTGATGATCTGCAGGCAAAAGGAGGTTCGGAAGATCTGGAAAGAAGCCAGTTCCAAACCCAAACCTTCTCTCTCTCTCTCTCTCCCCCATCTCCCTCTTCCCCTTTTGTGCTTTGGAATTGCTGCGGAAAAGGAGTTTCTCCTCATCCAACACACCCCAGAAGCTCTCAAGATTCCCAACCCTGGCAAGCGCCCAGGGCCCTGTTCTCAGTCAAGTGTTATCGGCTGAGCGCTGACTCCCACCCCATGGCAAATCCTACGTATCCTTTCTCAACTGCCAAGGCCTCCTGGAGAGCCTTGATAAACCTGACCGTGTTTATCAAGGGATGGTTTCCCTTAAGCAACATTTCTGCGTGAATGTGAAGACTTCTACTTTGGAATAATTTCTGGTGGATTCCCAAGCAGCCCCCAAATACTGGAGTGTAAACGAAGGAACAGGAAATGGTCTGATTTCCAGTGTGCACTCAGATGCGGGGGATCTTGCCTTTGTTTTCCTGATTATAACACTACCACTTCTATCCCCAGTGTGGTACTGTAGTTAGAGTGTCGGACTAGTATACCTGAAGGAGCGTCTCCACCCCCATCGTTCAGCCCGGACACTGAGGTCCAGTGCCGAGGGCCTTCTGGTAGTTCCCTCACTACGAGAAGCCAAGTTACAGGGAACCAGGCAGAGGGCCTTCTCGGTAGTGGCACCCACCCTGTGGAACGCCCTCCCTTCAGATGTCAAAGAGAACAACAACTACCAGACCTTTAGAAGACATCTGAAGGCAGCCCTGTTTAGGGAGGCTTTTAATGTTTAATAGATTGTTGTATTTTAATGTTCTGTTGAAAGCCGCCCAGGGGAAACCCAGCCAGATGGGCGGGGTATAAATAATAAATTATTATTATTATTACTAGGACCTGGGAGACCAGGGTTCGAATCCCCACTAGGCCATGAAGCTCACGGGTTGACCTTGGGCCAGTCACTGTCTCTTGGCCTCGACATGCGGATGAAATGAGGACTAGCTGGACCTGTGGTCTGAAGCAGCGGGGCTTTTCTTCCATTCCTCCCTCAAATCGTATGAGCAAACACTGAGCTCAAGAACTTTGGGCAAAACTAAAAAAAGAAAAAAGGGACGCGGGTGGCGCTGTGGGTTAAACCACAGAGTCTAGGGCTTGCTGATCAGAAGGTTGGCGGTTCGAATCCCTGCGACGGGGTGAGCTCCCGTTGCTCAGTCCCTGCACCTGCCCACCTAGCAGTTCGAAAGCACGTCACAGTGCAAGTAGATAAATAGGTACCGCTCCGGCGGGAAGGTAAACGGCGTTTCCGTGTGCTGCTCTGGTTCACCAGAAGTGGCTTAGTCCTGCTGGCCACATGACCCGGAAGCTGTACGCCGGCTCCCTCGGCCTATAGAGCGAGATGAGCGCCACAACCCCAGAGTCGTTCGCAACTGGACCTAATGGTCAGGGGTCCCTTTACCTTAAAAAAAGAAAAGCTTTTCTGTTCACTTTTTGAAATATGGCAACCCCACATATCGAAAGCACAACGTGCAAGTAGATAAATAGGTACCGCTCTGGCGGGAAGGTAAACGGCGCTTCTGTGCGCTGCTCTGGTTCCCCAGAAGCGGCTTAGTCATGCTGGCCACATGACCCAGAAGCTGTACGCCGGCTCCCTCGGCCAGTAACGCGAGATGAGCGCCTCAACCCCAGAGTTGTCCGCAACTGGACCTAACGGTCAGGGGTCCCTTTACCTTTACCCTTTTACATATATCTGTAATGGCTGCTAATATATTTAGGCAGTCCCTTTACAAAGGAGCCTGCTGGGACACACTTGCAACAGTTTACACAGCAAACGGGAAGCCGGTGTTGTACTTCATCGGCAGGAGGGATTGTTCTCTCACGGAGAGTCGCCTCTTGCCAGCAGCTCAGAAGTGAACATAATAAAAGCAGAAATACTGTGGAGTAGTCATAATATTAACTCAGAAAACAATAGGTGGCTTGAGCCTTGTTGAGAGACGCGCTGAGAACTGATAGCATGGAAAATCTGGATGGCAAATGTGTTCCCCTGAAAGACCACCAAATATTAGGGTACAAAAATAAAACCCAAGAGATTTGGGAGCTCTGGCAAGTGCCCCACCAGCTGTTCCCTGGGAAGAGGGATTGACCACTAAGGGAACTGCAGCCATGTGAGGGAAATAGGACATACCCTCCAACATTTCTCTGATGAAAATAGGGACGTCCTATTCCATCATAATAATGTTAACATTTATACCCCACGCATCTTACTGGGTGGCTTCCAACATATATAAAAACTCTGGGAGACTTCCAACATATATAAAAACATAATAAAACATTAAAAACAATTTTAACAAAAAAAAAAAACCCTTCCCTATACAGGGCTGCCTTCAGATGGCTTGGGGATTGCATAACTCCATATCTTCCAACATTTTTTCTGATGAAAATAGGGAAATCCTAAGGAAAAGCGGTACATTCCAGGATCA
The DNA here is from genome assembly GCA_034641395.1 of Darevskia armeniaca. NCBI lineage: Eukaryota > Metazoa > Chordata > Lepidosauria > Squamata > Lacertidae > Darevskia > Darevskia armeniaca. The sequence continues at coordinate 634,465 of JAWWNF010000904.1, forward strand.
AATCAGAAACCAGGACGGCTTCTGTAAATCTGGGACACTTGGATAAGAGCCTCCTAGCAGCTCTTAGCACCCTTAACAAACTACCCTTCCCAGAATTCTCTGGGGGACGCCATTACTGTTAAGGGTGCTGAGAGCTGCACTTTCCATGGTGGTTTAACAATCCCTCTTCCCAGGGAACTCTGGGAACTGTAGTTCTGTGAGGGGAATAGGGGGTCTCCTAACAACTCTTAGAGCCCTTAACAAACTACAGCTCCCAGAATTCTTTGGGAGAAGCCACAACTGTTTGAAGTGCTTTAAATACCGATATGTGGTGTGTTCGTGGCCTAACTTAGGTCCATCAATTTAATGGCTCTATTCTGGGTAGAATTAGTTGGACACAACCCTTTGTTTTGTTACGCCAGTGGGGGGCTTGTTTCTCATTGATATACACAAGCATATATGTTTATATAAAAATATATTGACAGAGGGCGTTTTGGAGAGACACAGAAACACATGAGAGGCAGGGAAGGAGCTGGCAATGGAAAAACAAGAGGGAATTAACATTAAGCATCGAAGCAGCAATTATTGTTGCTTAACACACAGTGAAATTGTCAAATGTTTTGCCAGACCAAGAGCCCTGCGTTCATTTCAAAGTTTGCTGGATGTGTAATTTCGCGGCAGTGTAGAAATGCGTCTGTACCCGTCTCGCCTGAAAAACTTTACTGGTCTCTCCCAAAAATAGGGTTTCCAATAGTGAAGATCTGGACAAAGTTGTTGAGATGTTGTTGTTTTTTTTGGGGGGGGGTCCTTTGCTTCCCCCCCCGCCCCCGATTTTTAAAAATAAAGAGTAGCACTACTTGCCATATGTCCGGGTTTCCCCTGACATTATGGCAACTCGGCAAAAATCTGCCTGGATGCCATCTTGGTGAGGGATTCCCAGACATGTCATGAAAGACCCAGATGAATGGCAGCCCTACCAAAACTCTCACTTGGGGTGGAATTTGGCAGCAATTCTATTTTTTAAAAAAAAATATTGTCACACACAGTTCCTCAAAAAACAGCCGTGGTTTTTTTGGGAGGGGGGAGGAGGGAGACAACGTTGTTGTGACAGGACTAGCCAAAAGATCTTTTCCCCTTCACATCTGAAGTAGGAAGAGGTTTGCATCTTATTTTATCACCCCTTTCCCACTTCTCTTCCCTGTCAGCTCAAACATTTTTCTCCTCAGCCCGGGCCACATCTCATGTGTTTTGAAACCATGACAAGAGAATTTGCAAGAACAGTCCAGGGTGTGTGAAAATGCTTTCCTAACAGTAGTATGAACATATTTTAAATTTTGCTGGTATGATTCATTTGTTAATTCTACAAATGGCCTAAAAAAAAAAGAGAGGTCTGCTTTCCTGCTACAAATACAGTCAACAGCCACCCTGAATTCCTTCGTTTGCTGCTTCTGTGGGGAAAATAAATAATAATGCCTAGTGTTCATCTTCGGGCCTTTTTTATTTACAAAATGGCATGTCCACTAAGTACAATATATTTTGCTTTAAAAATAAAATCTGGAGCTACAAGGAGCATCGCCAAAGGCAGATTATACTACGTTATGCTGAAAACATTTCTCCTAAGTATCACATGCATTTGCTTTGCTTAATGGAAAATATAGCAAAGTGTAACTCAAAAGATAGGATGGAAGGCACATTTCAATTCTGGTAAACCGAAGGCACAAGCGGGGAACAAGATAACCTGCCTGCAGTCCTCTGACTTCTCCCCACATCCAACCACCACCCCCCCAAACCCACTTCACCGAAATAACAGAATCCAGCCCCAAAGATGACCATGAGCATTTCAAGCCAAGCTCCAACTAGAAGGAACCGGGCAGAGTCTCATCAGGAAAAGGCGATGCGCAGGTCCTTGGGCTCAGTGAAGACAGACAGGCTGCAAGAGAAACCGCCCACCTCTTGCCATTTTATTTCCAATACGTTCCTAGATAAGGCATTTGATAGAATTACTGGAAACGCTTCCAGGGACGGAGACCCAGTCTAGACGTTTCGGTCACCACGGAGATCCCCCCTGGGCAAATTCCCTCCTTAATCCCAGCCATATTGTCTACTGGAATGCCCTGTGTGAGTCAGGGCCGTCTTGAAGAAGCATTTCCCTGCCCATAATCCACACTGCTTACGGCTTCCCAGCTGGGCAAAGGAAACTCACAACGCTGCGGCCTTACTGCACCGCGGCCGAGCTTCACATTCTAACTCCCAACAGCTTTATAATAATAATAATAATAATAATAATAATAATAATAATAATAATTTGTTATTTATACCCCACCCATCTGGCTGGGTTTCCCTAGCCACTCTGGGCGGCTTCCAACAGAACATTAAAATACAATAATCTATAAAACATTAAAAGCCTCCCTAAACAGGGCTGCCTTCAGATGTCTTCCAAAGGTCTGATAGTTGTTGTTCTCTTTGACATCTGAAGGGAGGGCATTCCACAGGGCGGGTGCCACTACCGAGAAGGCCCTCTGCCTGGTTCCCTGTAACTTGGCTTCTCGTAGTGAGGGCACCGCCAGAAGGCCCTCGGCGCTGGTCCTCAATATTTGGGCAGAACGATGGGGGTGGAGACGCTCATTCAGGTATACTGGACCGAAGCCATTTAGGGCTTTAAAGGTCAGCACCAACACTTTGAATTGTGCTCGGAAACGTACTGGGAGCCAGTGTAGGTCTTTCAAGACCAGTGTTATGTGGTCTCGGCGGCCACTCCCAGTCACCAGTCTAGCTGCCGCATTCTGGATTAGTTGTAGTTTCCAGGTCACCTTCAAAGGTAGCCCCACGTAGAGCGCATTGCAGTAGTCCAAGCGGGAGATAACTAAGAGCATGCACCACTCTGGCGAGACAGTCCGCGGGCAGGTAGGGTCTCAGTCTGCGTACCAGATGGAGCTGGTAGACAGCTGCCCTGGATACAGAATTAACCTGCGCCTCCATGGACAGCTGTGAGTCCAAAATGACTCCCAGGCTGCGCACCTGGTCCTTCAGGGGCACGGTTACCCCATTCAGGACCAGGGAGTCCTCCACACCTGCCCGCCTCCTGTCCCCCCAAAACAGCACTTCTGTCTTGTCAGGATTCAACCTTTAAGGTGGGATCAGTTGCCGGAAATTGCTGCAGGGATGCGAGGCCTCGAAGGAGAAATTTATACCGGGATAGCCACCATCGTGCTCTCTGGATGCTACTCCCGACTCCCATCAGACCTTGGTTCAATGGGCAGGGATGATGGGAGATGCATTTGAGCAATATCTGGAGCAGGCATGGGCAAACTCCGGCCCTCCAGATGTTTGGGACTACAATTCCCATCATCCCTGACCACTGGTCCTGTTAGCTAGGGATGGTGGGAATTGTAGTCCCAAAACATCTGGAGGGCCGGAGTTTGCCTATGCCTGATCTGGAGGGACTCAGATGTCCCCTAGCTGCCCAAAGTGGCAACCCAGCCAGATGGACGGGTTGTAAGTAATAAATTATTATTATTACCCTTACATGGAGTGACCCAGTCCCAGAGCTCAGAACCCTGGCAAAACATTAACCAGGTAGCCAAAGCAGAGTCCTGTTTGACTACAATTCCCATCCTCCCCAATCACGATGGACAGTGGTCAGGGATGATGGGAACTGGAGTCCATCAACATATGGAGGATGTATCACTTTGGCTCTCCCTGACAGATGCCAATAAATCTGCGTCAGTAATGTGACCCTGTATCCTTAGGCGGGTAAAGGTGGAAAGAGGTGTTGCGGTTGTCATTTTTTAAATAATAAAACTGGTTGCAGTGCAGCAGGAAATATAGCTTGCAGTCGTGGTGGGGACCATTTTCAGCCAAAGAGGCAAAAGTAGAAGGGCCAATGGACCTGACTCTTTACTTTCTATAGGCTACATTCCAGCTGCACAAGTCAGAGGTATCTGTGCACACCTCTCCCTCCATCCAGGCAAACAAGAGGCATGATCAAAGTTCAGGGGCAGATTCCAGCCAGGCAAAAGCACTTAAGGAAGGCACAGAGCAGGGCCGGTGAGGGGTGTGCCCTGTTTGGGGTGGGGAAGAATCCCAAGGGCCTGATAAAGAGAGCTAGCTGGCAGACCACATTTGCCCCCAGGACCTGGGGTTCCCCACTCCCCTGGGCTGGAGCAAGAATAGGAAACAAGGAGCCAGTTTGCATTAAGGCCACTCTGCACACTGATGAATACTACGTGAACCTTGCAAGCGCAGACACAGGAAGTACCCAAATAACTATCTAGGTCAGGCATCCCCAACCTGCGGCCCTCCAGATGTTTTGGCCTACAACTCCCATGATCCCTAGCTAACAGGACCAGTGGTCAGGGATGATGGGAATTGTAGTCCAATACATCTGGAGGGCCAAAGGTTGGGGGTGCCTGATCTAGGTACCGGTACTTCCTGGAGCTTCTGACTGACAGACAGAAGCTGTGCTTGAGACCTGGAGGTAAATGTTGGAGAGCCAATCAGGGATTGACAAAGGGGCACAAGCAATGGCATAAAAAGGGATGGTGAGAGAAGTTTGGGTGACTCTCTTGACTTGGATCCTGGTGGAATTTCTATGGGGGACTTGCTTTGTTGATTATCCACTGAGATCAGGGCTGACAATCTAGCTACCTCCCCTAGTGGAAGATTGCCTTCTTTGGAAGAGTAAGAAACCTTTATTTTCACCTATTTTTGATCTGCTTCTGCAAAGTCTGGGCAGGGGCGGGGACATGCTGTGGATGCGTCCTCGATAAAGCTTTTGTTCAATTTTTGTAACTGTCGTCTTCGCTGCACCAATTTGGTTTGGCTGGTGGATAAATCCGCAGGACTTGGGAAGTTGAACAGATAGATTGCGGGGATACTCGCAGTTCAGGTCCTGGCAGCTCCTTAAAAAGACCATAAAATCTGATGTTTTGGCAAGCCAGTCATCATGATTATAATATCTAGATCAGGGGTGGCCAACTCCCAAGAGACTATGATCTACTCACAGAGTTAAAAACTGGCAGTGATCTACTCCCTTTTTTGGAGTTCAAGTTCAAGTTGTTGAGTTTTTTCAGGGCGGAGGTAAAATGTTGAGCTTTTTTTAGGGGAGCCACAGTTGTTCAGCTTCTTTGGGGGGAGCCAATGATCTACCAGTGATCTACCGCAGACGTCCAGTGATCTACCAGTAGATCACAATCTACCTGTTGGACATGCCTGATCTAGATGGTTTCAAAAGCACATTTAGATGCAGATCACTACGATGTATTGTGACCTAGCTTGCAGTGTGTGGCCTTGAATGCTTAAGAATTACAACCGGATAGTTCTCATTGTCCAACAGGAATCTGCGGCTTAGAAAAGAAGTCCCTTAGTGAAGGGGTAGCCAAGGTGGTGCCCACAGGCACCAGTATGCCCACCAGTACCTCCATAAAGCTCTCCATAAATATCGCCTCAAAAATTCGCAACACACAACTGTTTGCTCGTTGACCTCAGCTCCCATGTGTGCTGGCTCAGCCTCCTCTACACTGGACATGCCCCCTTAAAACATGATATTTCACTGGGTGCCATAGCTGTCAACTTTCGGATTTGAAAATAAGGGATTTTTTCAAACTTTCGGATTTGAAAATAAGGGATGCTGCGAGGGCGGTGCAATGGCACCAAGTAGCCTCGCCACCCTGCGCTCCAGAGGCAGTGCGCGAACGGGTGAGCGAAAGAGCGAGCGTGTTGACAGCAGGCAGGCTGTCTGTCTGGTTGGGCGTGAGGGTCTGGCTGCACAAGGCATGCAAGCTCCGCCCCCAGTCGGTCTCAGACTCCTTATTGGCAGCCGAGCAACGCAGCTGAGGAGCCTCCCTGGCCGGCAGGGAGGGAGAGGAGCTGCTTCCTTTGAAATCCGGGAAATTTAAGGGATATCAACAATCCGGGATAGCAGCGGGAAACGGCATTGGAATAAGGGAGTTTCCCGCAAAAAAAGGGAGGATTGACAGCTATGCTGGGTGCCAGGATTGGATGCCCACCCTGTGTGGCGTCTTCTTCCCTATTGATGGGCTGGCTGGCTGGGAATGGGGTAGGCCCCCATCATTTTGTGACCCTGTTTCTTATTCAGCTCTCTAAGAAGTGGCAGCCATTACGCCACACCACCGCAGCGGCCATTTTGTGCTATGTCACGTCCTGCCCCACGGCTGCCATTTTGTGACGGGCACCCATGGCACTTTCTCGGCATTCCAAATGGGCCCACCGAGGCCTTCCTTGGTGGAATTAAGGGAGGACCGATGAGCTTGACTTGGGTCTCCCAGTAGCCAGGAGTCAAAGGACCAACAAAAGGAGAAGGAAAGAAAAAGGAAAAATAATATTAATAAGCGTCGGCAGTGATACCCTTTGGTTCAGAGTGTTTGGGGAGCCACTAAGTTAGCCTAATGCTTCATCACACTATTAGGAAGCACAGTTTCTTCTCTCATTTTGTGTGTGTGTATGTGTGTTTGTGCACTCCTGTTTCCTTCATTTAGAACGGAGACAGTGAAAAAGAGCCAACTGTGGGCGCAGTCGGCATTGTTTAGAAGCAGATACAATCGCAGGACGTGGATTGGATTCAGAAGCGGAACTTGTGTAGATGTTGACAGATTTACTGCTCTCTCCCCGCAGCTTGTTTTGGCTGTCAAGGTTGGTTCTCCATTTTCACACGCGGCACGCAGCGCAGGCCCAAATGCGAGGGGTGCGCACGGCCGCTTGTTTACAACAATGGAAGGAGGAGCGCGCGGTGCGCCAGGTGGAGCCCTGAAATGTCCTTCGGCCTCGTCGCGTGCGGTGGAGGCACGCATGGCACCTTCCGGGGTTTCCTGTCGCTGTGGGAACGGGCTGGTTTTCGGTCGTTGCGGCCCACCGCGATCACAGGATGGGTTCTGTGCCGTTCCAGTCGACGACAGCGCCTTTCCACCTAAAGGCAAAGCAGAATTGTTTACTTTGATGGGTTTTGAGGTGGAATTACTCTCAGGCCGTTATTAATGCAGCCTGACCACAAGACTGGCGAGGAAAAATAACATGCAGGATCAGGTCAATGGCCCATCCTGTTGCGTGTCGAGGTCCCAAACCACCCCTCAAATAAAACACACTTCAGACAGAAATTTAAGTTTAAGGTTTTTGGCATGATTTTGGCCACAACTTTATTAAAATACAAGATATGTGAGTAGTTGCTTAGGCATTGGTTCAGACTATTGGTTACTGACATTTGTCAGTAAAAGGGGAAAACACTTTGGGGAGAGAATGGGAGCCGGGGGTCTGACCCTCACCTCTCCCCAAATGCTCCCAGGGGCTCTTGCGTGGCCCTGGCCCCCGATCGGGGGTTACGGACAAAAGCATGGCGAGCCCCTGGATTCCTTTAACGGAATTCCCCACGCAGCAGCAGCATTGGAGGGGCAGACACAGTCAATCCTGACCCCTCCACCAACCAAATTAATAACCAATGCCTAACCGCCAACCTATGGGACCCAGGTGGCGCTGTGGGTTAAACCACAGAGCCTAGGGCTTGCTGATCAGAAGGTCGGTGGTTCGAATCCCCGCGACCGGGTGAGCTCCCGTTGCTCGGTCCCAGCTCCTGCCCACCTAGCAGTTCGAAACCACGCCAAAGTGCAAGTAGATAAATAGGAACCGCTCTGGCGGGAAGGTAAACGGCGTTTCCGTGCGCTGCTCTGGTTCGCCAGAAGTGGCTTAGTCATGCTGGTCACATGACCCGGAAGCTGTACGCCGGCTCTCGGCCAATAAAGCGAGATGAGCGCCGCAACCCCAGAGTCGGACACGACTGGACCTAATGGTCAGGGGTATCTTTACGTTTAACCGCCAACCTTACAAGTTGTGACTAATTGCTACGCAGTAGGCGAAAACCAGATGGCACCAGCCAAATGGAAAAAATTCCTACCAGGCCGCTGCCCCAAAAGCAGACGACCCCATGACAGGCATAGCAAGGTCAAACACAGAGGCCTAAAATTAGGGAGGGAGGGACGGGAGATCCGATGCACGCAGCAAAGGGGAACATCACGCTGCAAACCAAGCAATATATAGTCCCTGGGCTGTCCATCAATAATTGCAACATAGAAATCTCCCCAACGACACCCAGGGCTCAATCACAGCAGTGGCCATCTATACAATCCCGCCCAGCAACAGAGGGGTGATTTTGCTGGCCCCCACCGCAACACGTGCTTTCCATGAAGGAGAACCCGCTTTCTCACACGGGACAACCAAATTCCGAGGAGATGTCCGCAAGCAGGATCTGAGCCCAAAAGCCCGCCCTGGGGCTTCCAGCAACTGGTATTCAGAAGCATGACTTGCCTCTGGCTCTCCTCCCTTTGAGGTTTTGAAGCATGGATGCTTTAGCTGAGATTCCAGCATTGCAGAGGGTTGGACTAGATGACTCTTGGGGTCCCTTCCAACTCCACAGTTCCACGAATCTATGATGCCAGACAGAGCATAGCCATCCTGGTTGGCATCCATCAACAGCCCTCTCCTCTGTGAACTCGGCCAGTCCTCTTTCAAAGCTATCTACCGTAAGTTGCTGTCCATCACTGCCTCCTGCGGAAGTGAGTTCCATAGTTTAACTAAGTGCTGTGCCCAGAAGTACTTTATTTTTGTCTGCCCCGAATGTCCAGCATTCAGCTTCTCTGGACGTCAGGGCTAGGATTTGCCATTTTAAGCAAAACAAGCACGTGCTCAGGGCATTGAAGAAGAAGATGAAGAAGAAGAAGAAGAAGAAGAAGAAGAAGAAGAAAAAGAAGAAGATGAAGAAGAGGAGGAGGAGGAGTTTGGATTTGATATCCCGCTTTATCACTACCCGAAGGAGTCTCAAAGCGGCTAACATTCTCCTTTCCCTTCCTCTCCCACAACAAACACTCTGTGAGGTGAGTGGGGCTGAGAGACTTCAGAGAAGTGTGACTAGCCCAAGGTCACCCAGCAGATGCATGTGGAGGAGCGGGGAAGCGAACCCGGTTCACCAGATTACGAATCCACTGCTCTTAACCACTACACCACACTGGCCCTCACCAGTGTGAGAGGGAAGGGCGGCGCCACAGATATTTTCCCATTGCCGGATTTACCATGGACTGTATCACAGAATTGTAGGGCTGGAAGGGACACCAAGGGTCATCTAGTCCAACCCCCTGAAAATACAGGAATCTCAGCTGAACAAAAATAATGACATAGCTGAACAAAAATAAACGTTCTTTTATACAAATACACCAAAATAAGCATTATTTCCCCTCTTACTGTAGGTTTTGTTTCACTTTGAAAAATTAAATTTTATTTTAAGGTTTATTGTTGTTTATATTTCGAATCAGATATAGGCACCAAAATCTTAGGACCTCTAAAGCAGTGTTCTCCAACCTTGGGCCTCCAGCTGTTTTTGGACTACAACTCCCATCATCCCTTGCTAGCAAGACCAGTGGTCAGGGATGATGGGAATTGTAGTCCGAAAACAGCTGGAGGCCCAAGGTTGGGGAACACTGCTCTAAAGGACTTAATCTGGCCTTGCTAGATGTCTACGAGTTCTAGTTTTACGAGAGAGGGAGAGGGAAAAAAACTCCTCTCTATTCGCTTTCCCATCGTGTCGCCTCTTAATCGCCTTACAAAACGGAACTGTTGTTCCCGAGTTGAGAGTCAGATTCCGCGACTGAATGAGGCGGGCAAACCCTCTCAGGAGGAGAGCCTGGGCCCAACGACTACGTCACATGAACCGCCATTACAATGGGAGCTCATCAGCTTCCTGCCGGTGGCCTTGGCAAAAGTGCCCCGAGGCTTGAATCAGCCTGGACCGATTGTTCTTTTAAGGAGTCTTTTGACAGTCGTGTTTATTTATGGCTGTGACTTCAAAGGAGCTCCAGCGAGGAGCCAGAATCATTGAAATACACTTGGGAGTTCAATGGAGAGTCAATTCTCGCTTCTAAAAGCTTTTGTAATGGCGCAGGTTTGCCGCCTTAATTGACTCGGGAGTCAGTCCGGGAATGCCAACAGCACATCTTGTTTAACTTCTTTTATGTCCTCCAAACATATATCTATTTTTTTAAAAACTGGAGTCCTCTCCAGGTCTCTGTTCTTCCCACTCCGCACACAGATGTTGCAGAAACTTGGGTCTCCCACTGTTTTTGGACTACAATTCCCATCATCCACAGCCGCTGGTCCGGTGTGATGGCCTGGGATTCAGATTCAGATGCTGAACCTGAGGGATCCCAGCCTGCACAGGATTCCCCGCCTCCAGAACCAGCAGAGCCGGGGGCTAGGGCCTGAGTCTGAAGGGTCCTCACCTGTGCTGGATCCTCAGGTGCAGGCATCTGCTGAGTCTGCTCTGGCTCCTGATGGGATGGAGGACCCATTGCCTGCAGGTGCTCCACTCGCAGCCCCGTCAGGGGAAGCTGAGGTTACCTCTGGGTCCTGTAACCCTCCAGCCTCTCCTGAGCTGCAGAGGCTCAGGGCAGAGAGGCGAAGGGAAATGAGTTCCCGCAGGAGGAGTGCTCACCTCCAGGCCAGGAGAGGCGAGTCACCTGAGGATCGGGGCCGCCCTATGCCTCGGGGCAGATAAAAGCCGGCCAGCCCCAGCCCCAAGTTGCAGGAGCAACATTGTTGGATACCAGTTCCTGCCAGTGTTCCTGCTTGAGACCTGTCCGGTTTTCCTGCCTGAGCTCCTGACCCGCCCTGGTTCCCTGCTTGCCTACCTGTTCCTGACTTTGCCTGACTCCCTGCCCTGCACCCAGCTTCAGTGACTACGGACTGCCTTTACGTTGCACCTCTGACCACGGACCGGACTTGGACCTCGCCTTTTGGGTAACCCACGGGACCAGCACATCCTGCTAGCTAGGGATGATGGGAGTTGTAGTTCAAAAACAGCTGGCGACTCAAGTTTGGGAAACCCTGTTGTAGATCATGCAGCTTTCGTGTCACACGTTTGCTTGGTTTTTGCTTCTGTGCACATTGCTTTTAATGTGCAAATAAACGGGATGCAGGAATCGTCTGACTTCTTTGATTTCCACTACATATTTGTAGGGTCAGACAATTATCCTGAACCCATCTTCTGATTTTGTTCATACAGACCCTGATTAAGATGGAAAAGTGGTGGCACAGACTCACATCTCTAGCTATATATATGCCGACTTGGCAACTTTGAACCTAAGGGACCTTATGTTCACTCTGCTGCGCTTGTGTGAGGAGCCAATCTCTTTCAGTGTAGCATCTCTGGAACTCCCTGCCCATTGACATCAATCAGCCTTCGCTGTATTCTTTCTTAAGTCTTTTCTGCTTAGCCAAGCCTACTCAGACACGCATTGCATCTATTCTGATCTGCAATTTTAGCTTATATCAACTTCTCATTGTTGATTTTATCCATTCTGCCTTTTTATAAGCTTGTTTTTTGTTCAAATTGCTGTTATTTTTTACCTATGTCATTTTAAACTGTGATATTAATGCTGGATTCTTAGTTTTAGATTTTGATTCATGTGGAAAAAAAAATTCCCATTTCGTTGTGTATTTTTTTGTTGTGGTGTATTTATTTATGACTTGCGTAATTATGTACCATATCCTGTTTAACTGCCCCCTATACAGTGTTTCCCGATCAAGGATTTTGAGTCCAATTATGCGGGACATCACAGCCATACCAATTGAACAACATCTAGCTTACTTACTCCAGGACATTGACTCTCACAGAACATTACAGGTCGCCAGATTCTTGGTTTCAGTGCTTTCCTATAAAAGACTTCATGGAAGGCTTCAGGATTATTAATAGCCAAGTAAATTGTATGCTTTATGCTTTATTCTATTTTATGGTCATAAGTTTGGTTTATCCAGAGATTGTATGTATTGCGAAGGAGATATATGACGAAATTCTCAGATATCATTCCGAAATGTACAAATAGTTGTTTATTTATTGTTTTGTTTTGCTTTGTTTTACCTTGTGGGCTTATAGCCGAATAAAGTATATCTATCTATCTAATTATGTAAATCTTGTCATGTTGTAAGCCACCTTGAGCATTGTTTTTAACTGTGGAAAGGCAGCATACAAATAAAAAATGATGATAATGATTATGATGTTTTCAAAGTTGGCTTTTAATTACCCTTTCAGTGTACGCTTCACAGCCTTTGCAAACCACATTTATAGCTGGGCAGTTTCCAGATTTCGTTAAGTACGTAAAATACATATCTGGAGCCACCTTTTCCAACCTGATGATCTCGTCTCCCATCAGGGAAGGGCCGTAGCTCAGGTCCCCAGCATCTCCAGAAACATTTGGGAGAGAACCCCATCTGAAGTCTGAGAGAGCTGCTGCCAGTCAGTGTAGACGACACTGAGCTAGATGGACCAAGAGATCTGCCTCGGTATATGGCGGCTTCCTATGCACCCAGTCAGCATGGAATGATGGGAGTTGTAGTCTGACAACCTCTGGAGGGTACCAGGTTGTGGGGAGACTGAGCCGGGATAGCTCCGTTGGTACAGCATGAGACTTAGCCCCACGTTGAGCAAAAGATGCCTGCATTGCAGGGGGGGGGGGTTGGACTAGAACCTTTGCATTCCAGAGATATGCACCCAAGCCAAGGGAATTCCAGGAGAGGCAGGCCTCAGGAGTTAACCAAATAAGACGGCTGCCTTAGAGATCACGACGAGATTGCAGCCTACCCTTCGGCAGAGCTAACAGAAGTTATTTCCTTTGCTGGAGACAGAAAACAACGGGAGGATCAGGAGTCTCTCTCTCTCCCTCTCTTTTTTATTCCCTGGGGCGATGGAATACATTACGGCCACATAACATTCTGGGGGCGGGGGGGAGCTCGAGAAAGGATCAGAACTGAGCGTCTCGCACAGGTGATGGGAATTGCAATGCAGTCTGAGGTTGGAAGCAGCATGAGGAAAGGAGGGGGGTGTCGTCTCTCCCAGATTTTCATTTCATACATGTCAGAGGAGGACAGAGAGGGCTCAGTTTTGTTTTGTTTTTGTTTAAATTGCTGTTATTTTTTATAACAGTTCTAAGTTATAAGAGTTCTAAGATGGCGGCGCGCATAGACGCAGCGGCTGCTCAGTGCTCTCCCTTATTTTTAAGTGTTTCGTATGGGTTTTACTGCTGTTACTCGTGTTGAGTACATTTTTGGTTGGGGAAACAATTGTTTAAATGAAAAATGAATTATTATTATTATTTTAATCCAATTTCATTGTACTTGTACAATGACAATAAAGAAATCCTGTTGAATTTCTGGCTGTCATGCAACTGTTAAAAGCACAGGAGCCCTGCCAAACAAACAAACAAACAAACAAAAAAGGTCTCTTGCAGAGGAGTGGAGAGAGTTGGTGTATTGTCTGCACATGAACTGTGAAGGCTGAATATTTGGGTAACATATCAGATAAGTTTTCGGATGTTCTGAAGACGAACCCCAATTGGCTGCTGGTCGCATTATCTCCGGCCAAACAAGTTAGCCAGGCTTTTGACGCATTAAAAAACCCCTTTTGTTTGACCAGAGATTACAGCAGGACAAAGATAAATACATAAACGAAAGTGTGTCTTTGCAGACGACAGTTATTCTATCTCCCATCCTCCAACCTTCTGAAAATCCACCACTTGGAAATTATAAAGGGTGTAAAGAAAAGAGAGACTAAGGGAGGAGGGGGGAAATTAGGCAGGTGTGTTAGCGACAAAACAGGTTGCGATGTTTGAACAAAGGCTTTAATGGCAGCTGAAAAGTCTCCTCGCGTTCTCTGAAAATTGCACATAGGCTGCAGATAACGCCTTTTGCCAAGCAGCGTGCAATTGAGCCGGCATTGTTGGGAGACGCAGAACTGAGAGCCGCCACCTGCATTTTGGGTCTGCAAGGCTTCCCAGCTACCACCTGACTATGAAGTCATAGCAAGGGAACTAATTGGCTGCAAGCATGTATCTGGCACTGAAGACGTGCAACTCGCTTGAAAAAATATGAACACGACAAAATAATTCTGGTAAGTGGAGGAGGGGGGAACACACACAACCATAGCTGTCAACTTTTGTATTTGAAAATAAGGGATTTTTCCAAACTTTTGGATTTGAAAATAAGGAATGCCGCGAGGGTGGTGCAATGGCACCAAGTAGCCTCGCCACCCTGCGCTCCAGAGGCTGCGCATGAACGGGTGAGCGAAAGAGCGAGCGCGTAGACGGCAGGCAGGCTGTCTGTCTGGTTGGGCGTGAGGTGAGGGTCTGGCTGCACAAGGCATGCAAGCTCCGCCCCCAGTCGGTCTCAGACTCCTCATTGGCAGCCGAGCAACGCAGCTGAGGAGCCTCCCTGGCCGGCAGGGAGGGAGAGGAGCTGCTTCCTTTGAAATCCGGGAAATTTAAGGGATATCAACAATCCGGGATAGCAGCAGGAAACGGCATTGGAATAAGGGAGCTCCCCCCCCCCAAAAAAGGGAGGGTTGACAGCTATGCACACACCCCCAATGCTGGATTTCACCTACTTGGTCCGAATGCAGTGTTCCAGCGGAGGGATGAGGTCATTATCCTTTCCTTCGATGTAAGGCTGTGAGGTATCTACAGGGGGGGAAATCAGGCATCCATTAACGTTGCGTGTGAGCGGATCAAGCATACTCAACGGCTGCATGATTACTTTGTTATATTGTGTTTGGATGCATGTGCAGAAATAATTCTTGCTTTATAGCAAAATTTCTTTAGGCCCAGTGTTTAGGTCAATACCACACCCAGTCTTAACCTGTGGAAAGGCTGACCCAAATCATCCATCAGTCTCATCTAAGTTTTACTTAGGCTGCTGATTTTTCATTAAATTTTCTGTTTTACAATTTATAATATTCTTTTAAACAACCTTAAAATGTCAACGACTTCCCTTCTTCTCTTTCCATGGTTCATTTTGCATATTATAAATCCCTGCATATTTTACATAAACTAAGCCATTCAGTATTCCATTATTACATCCATCAAAACTGGTTTACACTGTTGAATTTATCTTAATGCTGCCAACGTTTTCAAGTGTACACAATTCCTCACCCCATATATTCAATAAACATTTTCCAATCTTCTTTAAACGCCGTATTTTTCGCTCTATAAGGCGCACCTGACTATAGGACGCACCTAGATTTTAGAGGGGGAAAGCCCCATTTTTTTGAGGATCAGCTCAAATTTCTGTAGCTTTTTTTACAAAGGAGAAAAGCCCCATTTTTTGAGGATCAGCTCAAATTTCTGCAGCTTCTTTTGCAAAGGAGAAAAGCCCTATTTTTTGAGGATCATCTCAAAGTTAGTGAGCTTACTTTGCAAGGGGAAAAAACCCTGTTTTGTGGGGTTTAACTCACAGTTCTGCAGCTTCAGGAAGCCAGATAAAATAATCCAGACAGATAATCTAACCAGCCAGTCACATGTCGCTGGGGAAACAGCCTCCCTCTGCAAGGGGGCGGGGCTGGAATCTCTCTCCCTTATCTCTCTCCCCAATCGTCCGCTGAGCAGCTACTCAGGGGCTTCCTTTCAACACCCCCTTCTCTCTCTCTCTTTTTTTTAAAAAAGAATGATCTGCTTTTGCCCCTGGGCAGTTCAGCTCCAGGGACCACACATTCGCTTCATAAGACGCACAGACATTTCCCCTTACTTTTTAGGAGGAAAAAAGTGCGTCTTATGGAGCGAAATATACGGTATGTTCTTCTTGTTCTCTTATTCCATATGTTAGATCCGCAAACTGCGCATATTCCATCAGTTTAAGTTGCCATTCTTCTTTAGTTGGGACCTCGCTTTTTTCCATTTTTGGGCTAACAAAACGCAGGCCGCAGTAGTGGCATACATAAATAACCTTCTTTGACACCTGGGAATTTGCATCTGAATTATCCCCAACAAAAAGAACTCTGGGTGGGTTATTTTTTGAAAAGTACTTGGTTCCAGCATGTCTGAATCTGGCCCTATTGCTGTGTTCTAGAAGGAATGTCCCCTTTCCTGTCTTCGGGCTGGAGTAATCTGATTGTCCCTTTGACAGAGGAACTGGATGTAGAAAAGGCAGGGGTGGGATTCACACACACCCCGCAGGACACGGGCCTTGGGGGCAACATTTTTGGGGCGCCTTTGGTGAGGGTGACCAGAGGCAAAAGCGAGCAAAGCAACAACTGCACCCCCTGAAATGCAGGCATCTTTTGCCCAACATGGGAATCGAACCCGCAACCCTGAGATTCAGAGTCTCATGCTCTACCAACTGAGCTAGCAAGGCAGACGTTTCTATACATAAACATCTCTCCATCACCCAGGCAAGCAAGAGGCAGCTTCAGAATTCAAAGACTTATCCCAGCCAGACAAAAGCATTCTGTTGAGTTAGCGTGTCTCTATAAAATCCTTCTCTCTTTTTCCAGCTAGAGCTTTAACTTCTTTGGTCAGTTTTCCTGAAAGCGCTGTGGCCCAACATTCTGGGGACATATGCAAATGTTTTAAAGATTCCTCATGCTAATTGTTGTGCAAAGGGTAAAGGTAAAGGGACCCCTGACCATTAGGTCCAGTCGTGGCCGACTCTGGGGTTGCGGCGCTCATCTCACATTATTGGCTGAGGGAACCGACGTACAGCTTCCGGGTCATGTGGCCAGCATGACAAAGCCGCTTCTGGTGAACTAGAGTAGCACACGGAAACGCCATTTACCTTTCCGCCGGAGCGGTACCTATTTATCTACTTACACTTTGACGTGCTTTCGAACTGCTAGGTTGGCAGGAGCAGGGACCGAGCAACGGGAGCTCACCCCATTGCGGGGATTCGAACCGCCAACCTTCTGATCGGCAAGCCCTAGGCTCTGGTAGGAGGGGATTTTTATCAGGATCATGGCTGGGGAGGGAAGGGTTAAGCATCCCCTCCCCGTGTGTTGCAGTACGGAAAAGTATTGCACCCTCCGGCCAGGCAGGGAACTGGGGCTTTTTAAAATAAAAGCTAGGCAGTTCTGCTAGCCATGAAACTGAAGCGGCGTCTATTTGGGCCCTGAATTCAGCCACTGAAGCCACCTTCTGGCGATATGATAAGGGGAGAAAGAGGCAGACAGGGCGCAGCCCCGGGGGTCAAATGCTTTTGGAAACCAGAAGGGAGGTGGGGAGAATTTCAGAGCTCAGCACCGAATTCCACTCCCCTGCGGCTTCGTTTCCCCGTCGGCTGAACGACAGCTCTCCATTTCATAACACCCACTGCCTCACCCCCTTGCTGTTCCTCTATGAATAGCTGCCCACAGCTCTGGAGCAATTGGCAGCCGGGGTTTCCAGGATGGTTAGACGCGTGGGTGCGTTTGGAATGAAAGCAAAGCGTTTTCCTCCGTTCAAACTGTGACGCGACAATACGCCGAAGAACAAGGAAAGGGCTGGAAAAGTTTGAGCCTTGCAGGTACCATGGCAGCAGGCTGGGGGGATGAAAAAATGTAAAAAGCCAGAATTATGGAGGTGTCTAAAGTGAAAACCTAGTACATGAACCACAGCTGCAGAAAGTCAACAGGAAACATCTTTTCTCAAGCTTCAGTCTTTGGACTACAATTCCCATCATCCATGACCACTGGGCTAAAATAGCAGGGGATGATGGGAGTTGTAGTCAACCACATGCAGGGACCCGAAGTTTAAGGAGTCTGGGATGGTAAATAAGGAGAGCTGACGGATGCCAACGTGAAATTGCATCTATTTTGAACGGTTCTCCAGAAATAGGATCTCACAAATTTCAAGACAGTGAGACTAAGCAATGCAGTGTGGGAAGACTTTTCCAATAGCCCCCGCTGCTGTGCTTGTAGCAGCAGGTTGATGTGCAAGAATTAAGCAGGTGAGGCTCATCCCACAATTTCATCTTCTTTTTGTGTGAACTGGGATGATGTAAGGGAGTGAGTCCTTCAAACCAGAACTGAAGACCAGGATCAAATCGTGGTTTGAAAAGTTGTCTTAAACCATAGTTTGCTGGCTCAAATGTAAAAGCAAACTGTGGTTTGATCAAACTTATTAAGCTGGGAATGCCAGGAGGGAAGAAAAGGGGAGGATGGAGCTCCCAGAACTTGTCCTTGCCTTCCAAAACATGGTTTGGAAAATCAGGAATGAGACGTCTGAAGGCACCCTAAGCCTCTTCATGAAATGCACAATTAAAATCACACGCCCAGCCCAGTTTCAATCTTTTGTTTGTCTCCCTACCGACGGTTAGACGGATCTCGTCTTGCTGATTGGCTAAGCCGTCGTAGTAATAGAGGTCAAACCGCCTCTCGGTTTTCCAGTCCGCGAGCAGATCCTTCCGCAAGCAGAAGAGAACGCTGAAATGGCTTTCGCTGCACACAACCCAGATTGGGAACTTGGGGGTCTTCAGGTAACAGCCAACCTGAGAAAAGGTGAGAAAAAAAGTACACACATTTGGGACAAGATTATATTTTCACAACTGGATAATGCCTGAAGGCTTTTTCGATCTTATTTTCGCAGTGGAAGACCATAAGCATTTTAAGTAGTGTGAGGTAAGTCCCTTCAAATGTCATTTCTGTTTCCTAGCAAAAATCACAATCATAATATTTATATGCTACTCATCTGACTGGGTTGCCCCAGCCGCTCTGGGTGGCTTCCAGCAAATTATTTCGCCAGGTGAGAACGTTCCTCTTCAACCAGGCCTTTGGCTGATTGATACTCTACAGCTTTTTAAATGTGTCTGTGGGAAGGAGAGGTTATTGTTTTACTGTTTTGTTTTACTTATTCACTGGTATTTATCCTGTATTTTATTCTGTGAAGCACCCTGAGATCTTATGATGAAGTGCAGTTTATAAATCTAATAAAAAAATAAAAATAAAACCACAGTAAAACATCACACATTAAAAACTTCCTTAAACAGGGCTGCCTTCAGATGTCTTCTAAAAGTCAGATAGTTGTTTATTTCCTTGACATCTGATGGGAGGGTGTTCCACAGGGTGGGAGCCACTACTGAGAAGGCCCTCTGCCTGGTTCCCTGTAACCTCACTTCTCGCAGCGAGGGAACCGCCAGAAGGCCCTCGGTGCTGGATCTCAGTGTCCGGGCAGAACGATGGGGGTGGAGACGCTCCTTCAGGTATACTGGGCCGAGGCTGTTTAGGTAAAAAGATTTTGGGAAATGATATATAATGAGTTGGGGAAAATGTTTAAAATAACCTTTGTTAAAAAGCCTGAAGCCTTCCTTTTAGGAATTCTAGGTGCTGAAATCCCAAAGGAGCAGAAAAGAGTTTGAAGAAGAAGAAGAGTTTGGATTTGATATCCCGCTTTATCACTACCCGAAGGAGTCTCAAAGCGGCTCACATTCTCCTTTCCCTTCCTCCCCTATAACAAACCCTCTGTGAGGTGAGTGGGGCTGAGAGACTTCAGAGAAGTGTGACTAGCCCAAGGTCACCCAGCAGCTGCATGTGGAGGAGTGGAGACGCGAACCCGGTTCCCCAGATTATGAGTCTACCGCTCTTAACCACTACACCACACTGGCTCTCTATTTATGTCTCTAAAGACTATGTATGCAACCACGGCTGCACGGATGATATGGGCCAAGAGATGGAAAGAAGATAAAGTCCCTACCAGAGAAGAATGGCAGATGAAGTTAATGGACTATGCTGAAATAGAAGAAGAGGAAGAAGAGGAAGAAGAAGAAGAGGAAGAAGAGGAAGAAGAAGAAGAAGAGGAAGAAGAAGAGGAAGAAGAAGAAGAAGAAGTAGTGAGGGGTATGAGCAGATTCAGAGGGGCTCTTGTCTGTGGGTCCCTTAATGGGTCACCATCAAATGCCCAATGATGTGGACCTTTGACGCCAGTTCTGAATGGAACAACTGCTTTCCAAACCCTGTGTCACTATAAGGCCACTTGACCTGCTTTCTTTTCGACTGAACAATTAGATAACCCTATTTCCACCCCCTCGTTAGGGGGATAAACCGTTCTCTGCCTCATTACTTTGATAATGACTATTTTTAAAGCCATTGTTCCATACAATGGTTTGTTTGTTTGTTTCTTGGGTAAATTTTTGAGTTGCGAACAAAGGCCTAAAGTTATAAATATGCCGTCAGAATTAAACGGAGAGAGAGAGCAAAAGGTAAATTTCAAATGGGGGAAAGATAATATCGCAAGGATTTCCTTTCGAACGTATGCATATGGAAGCATTTTGAAAAGCAAACAAGCCGTTCAGCTCCTTTCCCACTCCAGAAGAAACAAATTCTCAAGAATGCCGTTTGATGTGAAATGAGAAACACATTAAAACATTTCTCCGGAGCGAAACCGCAAATGCCGCTCAATTAAAAGATTTTCAAACTTTCTAGCTTCAAGGAACCTTTTCCACATCTATTTGTTCTTTAAAAACAAACAACAAAAAACGCCTCCATGACCAACACAGAATGCCTGTAACTTACATAGCAGGGACAGACAGAAAGCAAGGCTGGGTCTACTGATGGATTTCTGGGTGGTTTAACAAGAACAGTGAAGAAGAAGAAGAAGAAGAAGAAGAAGAAGAAGACGACTCCATCTGCCCCACCTCCACAAAGACCTCTGGATGCATTTGCCCAGAGTCTGGCTGGCATCTCTTCTATGCCTGCAAATTTCATTCACTTTTGTAAAAAGAGGAAAGTTATATCTCCAATAGGAAAAATAAAGAGCAGCTCTGAAACGGATCAGGTTGCTTTGCAAAGCTACAGATATAGATGTATGTTACATCTTGTGGCTGGTGCCTATCCCAAATTTTCAAAGTTAAAGCCAACTGTGGACAGCCAGCTTTCAAAATGCTATAGTTGTGCAGAGATGAACGAGGTATCAAATCAGAGCGCAGAACAAACCTCTCGCCTCTTTTGATTGGTTCCAACACATTCCCAGCAATCCATTGTTGTGGGGGAAATGGTGGGTCCAAGATGATCAGAATAACTGCATACCTCACTGCCCTTCTGACCCATAATGGAGCTCTTGCTTTCTCTCATAAATCTGAGCAGTCGTTTTCATTTTTGGGGGGAAATGTCAACCTCTTTTACAAAGGGGCCTCTTCAAGGGCATGGCAATTGCCAACTCCCCAGGAGGAGTTCATGCCTGTTTGACTTCATTCCATGCTTCCGCGATGGTAAATCAATTCATCTCAACAAGGTGACCCTGGTCAATTCCAGCACAAAAGTTCTTAACACCCAAAGGCATTTTGCCCCTTGGTCAGAGCTGAGGGGCAGAATTTTTCCTGCAGCTACTTAAAGGGAGGTGATGGGAATGAAGCCCAGGCTGCTTCTCTGCCTTCAATGCTTGCAACATCCCAAGATGCAAACAGGGAGCAGGTATCAGCATAGCTGTCAACCCTCCCTTTTTTTGCGGGGAAACTCCCTTATTCCAATGCCGTTTCCTGCTGCTATCCCGGATTGTTGATATCCCTTAAATTTCCCGGATTTCAAAGGAAGCAGCTCCTCTCCCTCCCTGCCGGCCAGGGAGGCTCCTCAGCTGCGTTGCTCGGCTGCCAATAAGGAGTCTGAGACCGACTGGGGGCGGAGCTTGCATGCCTTGTGCAGCCAGACCCTCACGCCCAACCAGACAGACAGCCTGCCTGCCGTCTACACGCTCGCTCTTTCGCTCACCCGTTCACGCGCAGCCTCTGGAGCGCAGGGTGGCGAGGCTACTTGGTGCCATTGCACCGCCCTTGCGGCATCCCTTATTTTCAAATCCGAAAGTTTGGGAAAATCCCTTATTTTCAAATCCGAAAGTTGACAGCTATGGGTATCAGTTATTGCCATGCTTTGCAAGATAAAAGGAAGGCATTGCAGCAAACCAGGCGCCCCAACAAATTGCCTAGGAGGTTATATTGGATAGAGCAGAGAAGGGAGCTAATAACAATAGCAATAATTTATTTCGTTTATGAATCACATCCTATGAAACATCTCAAAGAAATCTAACATCAAAAACACACTTAACATGATTTCATATATAAGAACAATTTCATAACCAATACAGATTACAGGCTGGGTTTTTTTTTTAAAAAAAAAACACCTCTGTTTGAAAGGCCTGTTGAAAAAGGATAGGTTTTGATAGGTGCTGAAAAGAGGAAATGCCTGCCTGAAGCAGTTGCAAGTATTTGACATCAACACAGACCTTTTCCCTGCATCTGCAAAGCATTTCACACTGATTATCTCAGAATGCCTTAGGTACAAGAAACAGAAGCGACCCGGATTTTTTCGGAGACCTTTTCTCTGATGGTTCTCTTTTTCTTTTCTTTTATCCCACCTCCCTAGGGAAAAGGCCCCTGTGCAGAACTTCCCTCAAATACCGTATTTTTCGCTCCATAAGACGCACCTTTTTCCTCCTAAAAAGTAAGGGGAAATGTCTGTGCGTCTTATGGAGCGAATGTGTGGTCCTGGAGCTGAACTGCCCAGGGGCAAAAGCAGATCTTGCTTTTTTTTTTTTTAAAAAAAAAAAGAAGGTGTTGAAAGGAAGCCCGCTGAGCAGCTGCTCAGCAAACGATCGGGGAGACAGATAAGGGAGAGAGATTCCTTGCAGGGGGAGGCTGTTTCCCCAGCGACATGTGACTGGCTGATTAGATTATCTGTCTGGAAACTGTAGAAATGGCTTCCTGAAGCTGCAGAACTGTGAGTTAAACCCCATAAAACAGGGTTTTTTCCCTTTGCAAAATAAGCTCAACAACTTTGAGCTGATCCTCAAAAAATGGGGCTTTTCTCCTTTGCAAAAGAAGCTGCAGAAATTTGAGCTGATCCTCAAAAAAATGGGGCTTTCCCCCTCTAAAAACTAGGTGTGTCCTATGGTCAGGTGCGCCTTATAGAGCGAAAAATATGGTACTCTCCAATGTTCTTCATGACATATCCACCCCACATGCCCCACAATGCCCTGGAAGGATGCCGGGTCCGGGGCGTTGTGGAGGATGCAAAATGGCGTCCAGACAAACACCACAGGAGTTGTCCCTGTCCCTTGCAGGGACGGCACAAAACACAGTCAAACAAGGGCATGGAAGGAACCCTTTCAAGTTTGATGGCCTCCTTCCCTCCTGGCTGATCTTCTGAGGGCCACATACAGGTGTTGGATGGAGCCAAAGGTAAAAGTGTGTTGTGCAGGATAGAAGGCCAGGCTCTCAGCTTCCACAGCCTCTGCTGAAATGCCTCTGGTGAAGGACAACCTGTTAAATCTCAAGGCAACCTGTTTCATGGCTGAACAGCTGTTAGGTCTCTCCCAATGTTCAGGTGAAATACGCTTCCTTGCCATTTCCAATCCACTAGCTCTAGCCCTCTGGGGCAACAGGGAACGTGTCTTCTCCATCTTCTACCTTGACAGATACTGGAATACACCTGCCACACCGACCCTTAACCTTCCCACTTCCCAGGCTGAACATATCTACAGTGGTCCCTCGACTTACGAAGTTAATGCGTTCCGAAGGGACCGCCGTAGGTCAAAAAACTCATAAGTCGAGTCCCCATAAGAATGCATTGGGAGAAAAAAAAATTGTACGTCGAAAAAAAACCGCATCTAAACTTCGTAAGTCGAGGAAACCCTATCTAAAACGGCCGCGACTTCCTTTTGGAAGTCGAAAAAATTCGTAGGCGCGCAGCTGCTTTGATCCCTCGTAACTCGAAAAATACGGAAGTCAGGTCACTCATAAGTCGAGGGACCACTGTAGTTTTTTCAACTGGTCTCCATAGGAAATGGCTTCCAGAGCTTTCTCCACCCTGGATGCCCTCCTGTGGATGAAGCCCTAGTTTGTCAATGTCCATCCTAAAATGTGTCGCCCCAAATTGCACTCCAGATTTGGCCTAATCGGCGCAAATCAGCACGGAACTTTATTATAGAGTTCCCTTAGGTGGGCTCAGCAAAGCAGGATCCTGAGCCAACTAAGCTAAGCACTTAGTTTCTTATTTATATTTTCAAAATACAAAAGTGATTATTACAAATTCCACAGTGTCATGAACTATCAAGACAATGCAGTCATATAATTTCCACCCTGGTCGATTACAAATTAGGGAAAAGGGTAGCAGTGCATTGTTCCTTTTTAAAGTACAGTTTGATTAGAAGTTACCGTATTTTCCCGTCTATAAGATGCCCCCATGTATAAGACACCCCCTATTTTGGGGGACTCAGATTTAAGAAAATGGGGGGAGATGGCCCCATGTATAAGACGCCCCCTAATTTTTGACATTATTTTTTAGGGGAAAAACCTAGTCTTATACATGGAAAAATATGGTAGTTGTTAATGCATAGCCAAATGCTGGCCTTTTATCATACGACTAGTAAATTAAGCCCGTTGAAAAACGGGCGGGGGCTAGAAGATAGTTGAAGTTAGCGGCGGGAGGTTCCGCTGGCCCAGCGGCCCCGGGCAGGAGGTGAGATGGGCACCGCGAGGAGGTTGCGGGGCGGCGTCGGCGGCGTGCAGGAGGCTGCGGGAAGCGGCGCTTTGCGCCGCTGCCTCCGCTATTTGCTTTGTCCGAGCGGGAGTCTTGGCAGGGCAGCTCCAGCTCCGTGCGAGGCGGCGGCAGTGACCGAAATGACGGCGCGCATGCGCCGCCGCTGCCTCGCGGACACGCCCCCCTCTCCCGTCATCCAATCCGTGTGTCAGTGGGGCGCATGCGGGCTCTAGAAAATATGTGTTGAAGTTAATAAATTGTATAAGGAGAGTTGTACATCATGGAAAGGATGTTTTTGTAATGCTTAGGTGTAATGTTTAGGTTAGGTTAGGTTTTGTTGTTTGTTCCTCCCTCCCTCTGTCCCTTTTTCTGTTCTTCCTCCCTCCCTCCTCTCCTTCCCATTAACCCTTTTCCCTCCCCACCCTCCTCTCCTTCCTATTAACCCTTTTCCCTCCCCACCCTCCTCTCCTTCCCATTAACGCTTTCCCCCCATTAACCCTTTTCCCTCCCCACCCTCCCCATTAACCCTTTTCCCTCCCCACCCTCCTCTCCTTCCCATTAACCCTTTTCCCTCCCCACCCTCCTCTCCTTCCCATTAACGCTTTCCCCCCCATTAACCCTTTTCCCTCCCCACCCTCCTCTCCTTCCCATTAACCCTTCCCCTCCCCACCCTCCTCTCCTTCCCATTAACCCTTTTCCCTCCCCACCCTCCTCTCCTTCCCATTAACCCTTTTCCCTCCCCACCCTCCTCTCCTTCCCATTAACGCTTTCCCCCCATTAACCCTTTTCCCTCCCCACCCTCCTCTCCTTCCCATTAACCCTTCCCCTCCCCACCCTCCTCTCCTTCCATTAACCCTTTTCCTCCCCACCCTCCTCTCCTTCCCATTAACCCTTTTCCCTCCCCACCCTCCTCTCCTTCCCATTAACGCTTTTCCCTCCCCCCCTCCTGCCCCCCTCGAGCCGTGCATGCGTGGCGGGAACCCCATATTGCAAGCGAAACAACTCCCCACCCCCACCCCAAGAAGCAAGCCGTGAACTCCTGTTAAATCCGACGAAGGGGCTTGTTAACTCCCACCCTACGCGCGCTCACGCGGAAGCGAATTCCGCCTACTCCTCCGCCACATCACTTCGGGGTGGGGTGGCTTACTCCCGAGTAAGCCTGCTGGGAAGGGCCGGGCCCCGTTCCCCCCCCGCCTCACCCCGCAGCCAGTCCAGCACTCGCGGAGCCCTCGGGCCAGGCGCTCTCACGGCTCCTGCGGGCGAGGGCTCCCGTTCTTGGGCGCCCTCCTGCCTGCGCCTCCCCGCTTCATGGCGCTTGACGCCCCGCCGGGGAGCTGGCTGCCCAGAGGCTGCTGGAGGCCTTACTGAGGTAACGGGGGCGAAGGGGGAGGGGAAGCGCCGTCGCCGCCGGCCCCGGCAACCCCCGCTGAGCCAACCCCAGCCTGAGCGGGTGCGGAGGGAGAGAAAGGGACGGAGCGACCTGCGCGCTTGAACCCACCTCGCTCGGCTCCTGCTGCTGCTGCCGCCGCCGCCGTCACCGCTTCTCCGCCTGAGGTGCGGTTCCTGCTCCTCTCGTCAGGCGCGGCGGCAGCAGCAGCAGCAGGAGCCGAGCGAGGTGGGTTCAAGCGCGCAGGCAGCCGTGGCCGCCTCCTCCGTCTTCAGAGGGAAAGAGCGGCGGCGACGTCCCCGGCTTCCCCCGCGCTTTGGCAAGCGGCGGAGGGAGCGCAGGCGGCAGGAGCGCAGGCGGACAGGGGCACCCCGGCAGCGCGCTCTTCTGGGGACCCCGCGGGTGGGCTGCGGGCCCAGCTCCGTGCGAGGCAGCGGCACTGAGGCAACTGACGACGCGCGTGCGCCGTCGCTGCCTCGCGGACCCGCCCCCAGTCGCCTATTGGTCCGTACGCTCCAATCCGTGTGTCACAGGAACGCACGCGCACTTGCGATTTTCTGTGACACACGGAAAGTGGTACGTACGGACACAGGCTCTTTATTATATAGGACAAGGAAATCTATACGCAATCATTTTTCTCCCATTCCAAACATAATAACTCTCTTTTAAAAAAAGTCCATTCTACTTGAGCAAATGCCTTTTGTGTATCAATATCTAAGCACTAGTCTTGATCTATCATTATCTCTTGACACTGTGATTATCACATTACTTTACCAGATAATCTTCTATATGAAGGTTTCCCAAACTCACAATAATCGTGTATGACTTCTGGGAGTTTAGTCTTCACCTTCTCAGCTGAAGATAATTTGGTTTTAATAATAATATTTTATCTATGATAAATTAAAGTAAAAAATTATGCCACGTGCGCTGTGGTCTAAACCACAGAGCCTAGAGCTTGCTGATCAGAAGGTCGGCGGTTCGAATCCCAGCGACGGGGTGAGCTCCCGTTGCTCGGTCTCTGTTCCTGCCAACCTAGCAGTTCGAAAGCACGCAGTGCAAGTAGATAAATAGGTACCGCTCTGGCGGGAAGGTAAACGGCATTTCCATGTGCTGCTCTGGTTTGCCAGAAGCGGCTTAGGCATGCTGGCCACATGACCCGGAAGCTGTACGCCAGCTCCCTCGGCCAATAAAGCGAGATGAGCTCCGCAACCCCAGAGTCGTCCGCGACTGGACCTAATGGTCAGCGGTCCCTTTACCTTTACCCTTTGAAACCCTTTCACATACCTCAGCAGGGAGGAGTACCACACTCTGTGGGAAAAACTGTTCTATACAAAGCCACCTTCCCCGTTAATAATAGGTTTAGGTGACAGACAACATGGCTACCCAACATTTTATAATCCAGAGATATTGGTCTGAATAGTCCAATCTACAATAGATTCTCTCTAAGCTTAGGTTTTAATATAATGGTTCTCTCAGGAGCTGTATCCCCCCATTAAGCAACCATTCATACCCAATGTTACTTTTGATGACAAGATGCTTTTATATTACTGATAATATTCACAGGAAACGCCAACTGGGTCTGAAGCCATATTTTAACTTACTGTTCAGACTTTTCTTATTGTTTCTTTTACATCTTTAACTCTGATAAGAGTTTCCAAGAAGCTAAATCGTCACCATCCAATCAATCAAAATACATTGGAAACCACATTCTGATTGGATATGTTCCACAAAATCTATCACCTGCCAACACCTCTCACTTCTACCACTTCTTTCCGGCCATGACAACTCCATACGACTTGCTCATCCCCAGAACAATATTACTACACCTTACTGCTCGTCATTCGAACGTGTGGTAAACCAGTCTCCCAATAACAGATTCCCATCAATTCAAACTCCCAAGCTCAATCCTTGCCGAGTTCATTAATTCAACAGCCTCGGCTCCGTTTACAGTCCATCAAAGACTCCAGGTCAGTTTCTTGACATCAAATGTCCACCTCAGCTCTATAAATAATGTTTCCAGCACCACTCCTTGGGCTTGAACAAGGGTTCCCAGCACAGTTTATTGAAAGATGTTCCCATCACAGTCCATTTACCGTCTTTCCCCCTTTTTAAGACACCGTCTTATAATTTTTTTCCCTCAAAAAAACACAGGGTGGCTTATTTTTGGGGGATGTCTTATTTTTATTACGTAAGTATGGTACGGTACAGCCTCCCCCTGCACGCTGAGCAGGTGGGGCAGAACTCCGCAAGAGGCGCGTCCCCCCCCGCGCGCCTCTCGCTGGTTCGCTGGCTCCCTGCACACGGGGAACAGGCGGGGCAGGAAGAGGCATCTCTCCCCCCCCCCCGCGCCTCTCCCTGTGCACTAAGCAGGCGGGGCAGAACTCCGCAAGAGGCGCGTTTCCCCCCCCCCATGCCTCTCACTGGTTCGCTGGCTCCCTGCGCACGCAGGAGGGGCTGAGGAGGCGACGGGAACAATGGCGGCACCATGGCTTACTTTTGGGGTACGTCTTACTTCTCACAAAGGTAAAAAAAAACCTGCCATGGCTTACTTTATGACTACGTATTAAAAAAGGGGAAACAGGGTATCAGATTCCCAACAAGGCTAAAATCAAGTACTTGCTCCCCATCCTCTTTGAAACAAAACAAAAGGTGCATCTTGTCTATGGGACCAGTTTCTCTATTTGTTTTCCCCCCTCTGGTGGCTCCGCTTTGGGCAAGGACCACAACTCACTGGTAGAACACAAAGTTTTCATGCAAAAGGTCCCTGGCTCAATCCCTGACCTCTCCGAGTCTGGGAAGGAGATGCCCAACACTCTTGAGAGACAGTAGTAATAATAATAATAATAATAATCATAATCATAATCATAATAATAATAATAATAATAATAATACCCCGCCCTTCCCGGTCCAAAAACCGGGCTCAGGGCGGCTAACAACAAATACAAAACAATGATTAAAAACAACTTTAAAAATCAGTTATGATACACTGGGCCAAGGATGTGGGGCACAACATCATGATGGAGGATTGGGAAAAACTGGAAATCGGGTATTAAATTTTCAGCATGTAATATTCTTAGAGAGAACGTTATGAAGATGATGGTATTTAACACCGGTTAGATTGGCAAAAATGTATCACGCACAGAGTAATACCGTATTTTTCGCTCCATAACGCGCACCGGACCATAACGCGCACTTAGCTTTTAGGGGAGGAAAACAAGAAAAAAATACTCTGACTCAAAAACAAAACTCTCATTTTGCAGGGGCGACGGAGGAAGGGAAAGCAGCCTGAATTCGGGCTGCTTTCCCGTCCTCCGTCGCCTCCGCCAGCGGGGGAACAGCGGAGGACGAGAAAGCAGCCCGAATTCAGGCTGCTTTCCCGTCCTCCGTCGCCCCCGCCAGCGGGGGAGGAGCGGAGGACGAGAAAGCAGCCCAAATTCGGGCTGCTTTCCCGTCCTCCGCTGTTCCTCCGCCAGCGGGGGAGGAGCGGAGGACGAGAAAGCAGCCCGAATTCGGGCTGCTTTCCCGTCCTCCGTCGCCCCCGACAGCGGGACGCGAATTCGGGCTGCTTTCTCGTCCTCCGCTGTTCCCCCCGCTGGCGGAGGCGACGGAGGACGGGAAAGCAGCCCGAATTCGGGCTGCTTTCTCGTCCTCCGCTGTTCCCCCGCTGGCGGCTTCGCTCCATAACGCGCACAGACTTTTCCCCTTCCTTTTTAGGAGGGAAAAAGTGCACGTTATAGAGCGAAAAATACGGTAAATGCTGGAAATGTAAGGAAGTAGAAGGAACCTTTTTCCATATTTGGTGGACGTGCCCAAAGGTGAAAGACTTCTGGGAAAGGATTTATAATGAATTATTTTGTTAAAACCAATATTTTTTTTTGAAAAAAACAAAAAAATAAAAAAAACTTTAAAAACAGCTAAAAGCAGCATAAAAAAACAAACATCAGTGGAATCACCAGGGCTAACTGGCCAAGTTAGTCCTGCTAGGCAAGTAGGGAGACCAGGGAAGAACTTTAATGTGGGGACCCAGAAGGGTTTTTTTTTCAGAAAAAAGGTAAGGGGAAAAAGGAATAGGGGATCAGGCTAGATTGAAGGTCAGGAGGAATAACTCTGTCTTACAGCGCCTGCGGAAGGAGGTCAGGTCCTGCAGGGCCCTAGTCTCATGGGGCAGAGCATTCCACCAGGTCGGAGCCAACACTGAAAAAGCCCTGGAGGATAATCTGGCTTCTTTGGGGCCCTGGGCCCTTAAGCTATTTTTATTTGTGGACCTTAAGGTCCTCTGTGGGGCATACCAGGAGAGGCGGTCCCGTAAGTACAAGGGTCCTAAGCCGCATAGGGCTTTAAAGGTCAGAACCAGCACCTTAAACCTGACCCGGTACTCCACCGGGAGCCAGTACCAGCGAGTGTTAACAATATTGCAGTAGATGGACCTGTTTTTCTCCCTTTCTCATAATACCAGCACTCAAGAGACATCCTATGAAGATTCAGAACAGACAAAAAAAGTACACAACACATAAAGGACGGAACTCGCTATCTCAAGATGTAATGATGGACTACAATTTGGTTGGCCTTAGAGCATTGGATAAATTCATAAAGACGGATTCATTGAGTATAATGGCTACTTGCCATGATGACTAGGTTCTACTTCTGCTGATGGAGGCAATGGGAATTGCGGATCTGCTGGGAATCGGGGATGGGGAGAGGCCGGTTACGCTTAGGTCCTGTGTGTGGGCTTCCCAGGGGCATCTGGTTGGCCACTGTAAAAACAGGATGCTGGGCTAGTTGGGCCATTACCATACTAATTAAAAGAGCGTAATCTGTCAAGGGTGCTTCCCCGCCAAAGGAATGGACACAGCAGAAAGTTGACTATTGTCAAAAACAACACAATCGCTTCTACAGCTCTGGAGACCTACGTACACCAATCTAACAGCTAGGCAGTTATTCCCAGGTCTGTGCTCTATGGAGCAGTTGCAGCAACAGAGGACCACCACCCCCTCTACCAGTTTATGTACCTTCCCCTGATGGGGCTGCATGCACACAGAGACTACGCCTGCATGGAAGCTGCCTCTGCTCATCCCTCTTCAATCCGCTCCTTGTTCTGGGAGAGGGTGGTGCAGGAGAGAGTGGAGATGCACCCGGCCCTTCACCCTTCCTCCCCTTCCTCCAACCCACCCTGTGCTCCACCCTCCAGCTCTGAAGCTTCCCCCCGGCATCCAACTCTTGCCTCCTGCCTGGTACAGGTCCTCACAAATCACTGGGCCCCTCTCCCGGGTCAGACTCCAGCACCGCTTCCCTGCTGCACACACGCCAGCTTCCTGCCAGTCTCCGATATCATCCATCATCGGCATTAAATGAAATTACTTGTAGGGCATTGCCAGCCCTGGAATTCTATTAATCCATAAACACACACACAGACTTGGCCAGAGTCCTGTTAGATCAGGCCTGTCCTCACAGCGGCCAAGTAGAGGCCCACGGAAAACCTGCAATCTGGACACGAGCTTCCTCCAGGAGGCTGAAGGATTTGTCATTAATAAAGTGCATTCCCATATGGACAGGTCACCTTTGAAAATAAACACGAGGATCAGGCTGTTCTATGATCACTTGCAGATTTGAAAAGGAATGGAGAACATGAAAGGCAACGAAGAGAGGAGAGAGGATGGAAAGAATCGAGAGGTTCAGATTAAATATAACAAGCTCAGATCTTGACAGGGAGGTCAATCAACTGCGTGACGCAGCAGCCAAAAAAAGCTAATGCTACTCTAGGCTGCACTAAGAGAAATAGAATGTCCCGATCAATGCAAGTCATAAAAAAGGTAAAGGACCCCTGACAGTTAAGACCGGTCGCAAACGACTCTGGGGTCGCGGCGCTCATCTCGCTTTACTGGCCGAGGGAGCCGACGTTTGTCCGCAGACAGTTTATCCGGGTCATGTGGCCAGCATTACTAAGCCGCTTCTGGCAAAGCCAGAGCAGCGCATAGAAACGCCGTTTACCTTCCCGCTGGAGCGGTACCTATTTATCTACTTGCACTTTGATGTGCTTTCGAACTGCTAGGTTGGCAGGAGCTGGGACCGAACAACGGGAGTTCACCCCGTTGCGGGGATTCGAACCGCCGACCTTCCGGTCGGTAAGCCCAAGGCTCAGTGGTTTAGACCACAGCGCCACCTGCGTCCCTAAGGGAAGTTATAGTCCCGCTCTATTCTGCCTTGGTCAGACCACACCTGGAATACTGTGTCCAGTTCTGGGCAAGGCAATTTAAGGATATTGGCAGAGGAGGGCAACCAAGACGATCAAGGGTCTAAAAACCAAGCCTTATGAAGAACGGTTGAGGGAGTTCAGCATGATTAGTCTGGAAAAGAGGGGACTGAGAGGAGATATGAGAGCCATCTTCAAATATCTCAAGGGCTGTCAAATGGAGCATAGAGCAAGCTTGTTTTCTCCTGCTCTGGAGGCTAGGACCCGAACCAATGGATTCAAGTTACAAGAAAGGTAAAGGTAAAGGGACCCCTGACCATTAGGTCCAGTCGTGTCCGACTCTGGGGTTGCGGTGCTCATTTTGCTTTATTGGCCAAGGGAGCTGGAGTACAGCTTCCAGGTCATGTGGGCAGCATGACTAAGCCGCTTCTGGCGAACCAGAGCAGCGCACGGAAACACCGTTTACCTTCCCGCCAGAGAATCTACTTGCACTTTGACGTGCTTTCGAACTGCTAGGTTGGCAGGAGCTGGGACAGAGCAACGGGAGCTCACCCCGTCATGGGGATTCGAACTGCCGACCTTCTGATCGGCAAGAGGATTTTGTGACAGTAAGAGCTGTTTGACAGTCATGCCAGGGTTTGAACCTGGGGCCTTCTGCATGCAAGGCAGATAGATGCTCTAGCACGGAGCTACAGCCTTTCCCCTGTTGACAGAAAGCTCAACCGTGCTTGGAAAGCCATAGGTCTAGAAGCTGCATTCATCCTTGAACACGTGGCTCTCTCCCTACTGCTTTTCCATTCCTGGTTTCAGTTACTGCGAGTTAATTCAGTGCTGACTGAGCCCATTTGCTGGCATTTCGGGCAGGAGAATTAAGTGTTTGCGTGTGTGTGTGTGTGTGTGTGTGTGTGTGTGTGTGTGTGATTGCAAAGGTTTGGGTTCAGCTTGGTTTCTGGTCATGCCAGCTTGCTTAAAGGAGTATTACGAGCCTCTCTCTGTTTACACAACGGCGGTTGAGAGGAGACAGAAAGCCCCCTCTCCCCCAGCCTGCTTTAGAACCGAGCCGAGGAAGAATTAAACCCACTAGAATTTCATTTGCCTTACGCTGCTTCCCTCGTCCGCCCAGAGACTTAATCCTCCCAACACACAGTGGTGGGGCACATGTTCCCAATAATTATATATATATATCCAGCCTCTTTGCAGCAGGAGTTTCACTTAAGGGAAAAAATGGGCATGCCCTTTTGCAGGGATTTCTGCAATTGATTAAGTCGCTCGCCAGGAGCCCAATTTTCCCCAGACGCCGTATGTTAATCAAATGCTAGAATCCCTTTAGAGTACAAGGCGAAATGTGGGATATTTACTTATTTATGGCATGTATTACTTAGGCTTCTCGGATGCCTCGTGAACAAGCTCTCTGGGCATAACGCAGGCCAATTAGACTGCGCTCGAAGCAAGATAAAATAAAAAGTCACAATAAACCTTAAGAATCCAACCCAGGCTAAAACCGACCAATGTAAAACACAGCAGAAATCACAGGAGCTGAAGAATACCCCCAAAAAGCAGGCGCTGGAAGCACCAGCCGTACCAGGGAGGCCGACAGAGAAATCTAGTCCACCTTTGCACCAGTCTATGGAAGGTTTGGACCGGGGTGGAGTGTCGCTCGGCCCAATCCTGCCTGACTCCCATCAGGACAGAACCCCCACACAAAATGGTTGTGGACTGCACTATGTTTCCAAACTGGTGTGTTGCCCATAACTTCCTGATGGAGCCCTGGGACTTCCCAGACCACAAACATTTGGGTTTCATTTTTTGGAACCGCGTTTGCGTTTTCGAGGCAGCGATAACATGATAACATGGGGGAAGCTTTGGAGAACAACTAATACAGCGAAATGATCTGCGGATGGCCCAGTATGAATCGGCCATTGGTTCCCTATTATTGCATCGTGGACATTCCAGTCCAACGCAGGGCCTTTATGTCAACCCGACTGAACGTTTCTCCCCCAGCTTTTGTCAAGGGGCAGCTATCCAAACATCCCCAGAAACAATAGACATTGCAGATGTTGCGCCGGACACTGTAGAACGTATCCTTTTCTACTGTCCATTGTACAACCAGCTACACAAACACATGTTATCCCCTCTTTTTGGGTAGTCTAACATCACGGCACAATGAAAATAACAGATTATATCTGTCTGACATTAATCCGGAAGTAACCGCAAGGATGGCTGAGCTTTTATCAATAGTTTCTCAAGAGTGGTGACTGGCACTACTTAGTGGGAAGAAACTCCAATGAAAATACTTGTTATTACAAGGATTTATTATTATTATTATTATTATTATTATTATTTACATGGCTGTTTATTTATATATATATATTTTAAAAATTATACATGGATGTTTTTAGGATTGTCTTTATCTGTAATGCCTAATAAAGGTTTGGTGAAGTAAACATCATGGACATGTTGTAGGATACATCAGTGTTTCCCAACCAGTGTGCCTCCAGATGTTTTGGGACTACAATTCCCATCATCCCTGACCACTGGTATTGCTAGCGAGGGATGATGGGAGTTGTAGTCCCAAAACATCTGGAGGCACACTGGTTGGGAAACACTGGGATACATCTCTCTCCACCCACCCACCCAAAAAATCCCACCAGACAGGGAGGGTGCTGCTTCCTTTGAGACTCTTTACAGAGTGTCAGGCTCTGGCCACCTCTGCAAACGTTTTTGAAGAAAGCCAGAGGGATAATGAGATGATTCAGTAGAACACAGCTCCATATGCTCCCATATTCTCTGATTACAGAAATTCACCTTATCATCCTGGAATGCGGGAGGAGCAAGAACAACAGAGAAGTAAAGGAACACTGACACACCCCAATTTTGCATTGATGTCAGGATGGAAAACAGTATACCCTGTGGCTCAGCCCTAAGAGGGTTCTCCTCCTGAACTAGTAAAGGTAAAGGTAAAGGGACCCCTGACCATTAGGTCCAGTCGCGGATGACTCTGGGGTTGCGGCGCTCATCTTGGTTTACTGGCTGAGGGAGCCGGCGTACAGCTTCCGGGTCATGTGGCCAGCATGACTAAGCCGCTTCTGGCAAACCAGAGCAGCGCACGGAAACGCCGTTTACCTTCCCGCCGGAGCAGTACCTATTTATCTACTTGCACTTTGACGTGCTTTTGAACTGCTAGGTTGGCAGGAGCAGGGACTGGGCAATGGGAGCTCACCCCGTCGCGGGGATTCGAACCGCTGACCTTCTGATCGACAAGCCCAAGAGGCTCAGTGGTTTAGACCACAGCGCCACCAACATCCATCCTCCTGAACTAGATACAAGTACCGGTAAATCAAAGACAGCCTTTCTGGACAGAGGAAAAGGCCAGTTTCATCAGTGTTTGAGGCCCTGGAATTTGGTGCGTACCTGACAGATGTTGTAGTGCTCAAAGAGGGACAGGACGCCGATGTCGCTTCGGCCAGAGACGCCTTTCAAGAGGGTGATGTTGCCGTTCCCAGAGTCCAGCTCCATCACGTCGTTGAAAACGTTGGACACAGCATGGCCAGTCAGTAGCAGGTTGACTAGTTCCTGGTTACCGTGGAAGAAAAAGGGGCTCTTGGAACAGACACTGGTTTGGTAGGAAGAGCTGGTGCTCATGTTCTAGGACTAATTCTGCTGGACCCAACTTTACTCCAGATCCCTTGGAAAAATGTGTGTGTGTGTGCTCACACACTTTTTCACTGTCTGCAGGGGAAGGGGCTGATCTGGGAGAGGACAGAAAGATGGGACCCTGGGGGGGGGGGTGCCCATGGCACCCGCTGCCAAATAACCAGCCGGCAGTAAATCACACCGTTCATAGTAGTTCTTTATTAGCAAAATCAGGATTTTCAGAGACTTGGCTGAGTGTCAGGCAGCTCATCCTCAGGAATCAGTTGTCGGGACTGAAAATCCCCACCTCCCCACAGCTGTCTAAGTTCCCTTCTCGCCAAGGCTTTCCCCAAGAAATCAGAGACTGTGCCCGTGTGCAACAAAACCTCTCCTTTGCACTTTTCATGCCTCTCCTGGTTCTGCAAGGGAGCTTGTTGCAGAAAAGGGGGAGACCCCCTTGCTTCTACAGCAGACTGACTCATCCCTGCCTCTTGGCCTCCTCTCCTGTCTCAGCTTCTACCTCAGATTCTGGACTTCTCTCTGCCACAGATTCTCCCTGCTCACTAAGCCATGTTCCCTCTTCAGCTTCTAACACCTCCTCCTCCTCCTCCTAGTCTTCTCCCTCTGACCCCTCATCATCGTCCCACCACCAACCCCTA
The DNA here is from genome assembly GCA_034641395.1 of Darevskia armeniaca. Lineage (NCBI taxonomy): Eukaryota > Metazoa > Chordata > Lepidosauria > Squamata > Lacertidae > Darevskia > Darevskia armeniaca. Next base: position 670,569 of record JAWWNF010000904.1, read on the forward strand.
GGCTCTGAGCTTTTCCCCTTTGAGGTCCCTCCAGCAGGTTCTTCCCACCTGTGATGGCCTGGGATTCAGACTCAGATGCTGAACCTGAGGGATCCCAGCCTGCACAGGAGTCACCGCCTCCAGAACCAGCAGAGCCGGGGCTAGGGCCTGAGTCTGAAGGGTCCTCACCTGTGCTGGATCCTCAGGTGCAGGCATCTGCTGAGTCTGCTCTGGCTCCTGATGGGATGGAGGACCCATTGCCTGCAGGTGCTCCACTCCCAGCCCCGTCAGGGGAAGCTGAGGTTGCCTCTGGTTCTGGTAGCCCACCAGCCTCTCCTGAGCTGCAGAGGCTCAGGGCAGAGAGGCGAAGGGAACTGAGTTCCCGCAGGAGGAGTGCTCGCCTCCAAGCCAGGAGAGGCGAGTCACCTGAGGATCGGGGCCGCCCTATGCCTCGGGGCAGATAAAAGCCGGCCAGCCCCAGCCCCAAGTTGCAGGAGCAACATCGTTGGTGACCAGTTCCTGCCAGTGTTCCTGCTTGAAACCTGTCCTGTTTTCCTGCCTGAGCTCCTGACCCGCCCTGGTTCCCTGCTTGCCTACCTGTTCCTGACTTTGCCTGACTCCCTGCCCTGCACCCAGCTTCAGTGACTACGGACTGCCTTTACGTTGCACCTCTGACCATGGACCAGACTTGGACCTCGCCTTTCGGGTAACCCACGGGACCAGCACACCACCATTCCTCTGCGTCCAACCAAACCATGACACCCGCTCACAAAATTCACCCCCCGACATATACATTTCGGCCCCGTCACAGAAGCCTTTGCCATATTTACCTGTGTACAGTACCCGTGCGCGCCAATCAGCCGGTTGGTGATCACGTCAAAATCTCCACGTACTCTAGGGTGGGGGGATAAAAATGAAGGCAGCAAAGTTAGATCGACTGAAGTTTCCCCTAAACCTTCAAGGGCATGTCAAAAGCACATCATAAAAAAGGGTCTAGTCCAGGGGTCGGCAAGGTTTACCTCGCCTGAGCCGGTTCACTTCAGCAGAGATCCCTCCGTGGGCCAAATCGCGCTCGTGTGAGCGCATGCAGCTGCGATTTCCTGCATCTGTGCAGACGCTATTTTCGGCGGCTGAGCATGCGCAGACGCAATTTCCGGCAGCGCGGAAGCGAGTCCCCATGCCGGGCTGGTTTAGCATAGCGTGCGGGGACTCGCCGAGTGAGTGGCTTGGTTTGGGGGTGGTTTGTGGGACGGTTAAGATAAGGTAAGATTCTTTATTATCATTATACAAGTACAACATTGTAGAAGTGCAACGAAATTGGATGCCATCCCATAAAAACAAAACAAAACAAAAACAGCACAAAAAACTAAGAAACACATTTTCAGCCACACATGCACATACATACACACCCGTCACAACTCTCCAAGGTCATATTATCTGGTTACAGCATTTAAGATGGTTATAGCTCTTGGGTAGAAACTATTCTTCAATCTATTTGTTCTTGATCTAATTGTTCTATATCTCTTGCCCGAAGGCAGTGGTGCAAAGAGACTATATCCTGGATGAGATGGATCCTGTAAAATATTATTTACCTTTTTAAGGTTAACTCTGTGTCCAGGGTGGCTGTCTACCAGCTCCATCTGGTATGCAGGCTGAGACCCTCCCTGCCCGCAGACTGTCTTGTCAGAGTGGTGCATGCTCTATTTATCTCCCGCTTGGATTACTGCAATGCGCTCTACGTGGGGCTACCTTTGAAGGTGACCCGGAAACTGCAATTAATCCAGAATGCGGCAGCTAGACTGGTGACTGGGAGTGGCCGCCGGGACCACATAACACCGGTCCTGAGAGATCTACATTGGCTCCCAGTACGTTTCCGAGTACAATTCAAAGTGTTGGTGCTGACCTTTAAAGCCCTAAACGGCCTCGGTCCTGTATACCTGAAGGAGTGTCTCCACCCCCATCGTTCTGCCCGGACACTGAGATCCAGTGCCGAGGGCCTTCTGGCGGTTCCCTCACTGCGAGAAGCAAAGCTACAGGGAACCAGGCAGAGGGCCTTCTCGGTAGTGGCGCCCGCCCTGTGGAACGCCCTCCCATCAGAAGTCAAAGCGATAAACAACTACCTGACATTTAGAAAATACCTGAAGGCAGCCCTGTTTAGGGAAGTTTTTAATCTGTGATATTTTAATGTATTTTGATATTTGTTGGAAGCCGCCCAGAATGGCTGGGCAGACCCGGCCAGATGGGCAGGGTACAAATAATAAATTATTATTATTATTATTATTATTAGGCAACGGGAACTGTATAGTAGTTCTTCGAAGGATGGGAGAGGGTGACCAATAAACGGCCCCCGTGGGCTGCTTGTGGCCCATGGGCCTTAGGTTGCCTACCCCTGGTTAGTCCAATATTTTGGAGACTGGGCCAGGTTCCTTGACATTCTATGAGATGGCTCCCAAATTCTGCCATGGGTGTGCAAAGTCCTATTATAAGTGTGCACCGTTCAACCCAAGTTCATTTTGCATTGCTGCTGCACACTTTAAACCAGCCTTAGCCAATGCCTTGCGCTCCAGATGTGTGGATTTCAACTCCCTTCAGCCCCAACCAGCACAGAATCCAAAACATGTGCAGAGCACTAGGTTGGTGAAGACTGCCTTAAACCCTTTTGATATATATATGCAATTATTAAGTCAAGACTCTGGAGGAATCTGGGTGATTTAAGAAGGTCTGAACCTGCAAATCCTCCCCCAAAGTCAAATGCTAGAATCCATAGGCCAACCCTGTCTCTCTAAATAAAAGATTTTATTCAAAGAATCTTTTCATTGTCAACATGAGTATCCATAGAAAGTATTGAGGAAGTTACTAATTTATTTATTTTTAAAGAGTTTTTATCATGGGAAGGGCATTCAAAGAGTATGTTTCAATTTTTAAAAGATGATTGCTTATAAAATAAAACAATATTATTATTATTTTAGTTACATTAATGGCCGCAACTGTTTTCAGAGCTGAACTGACAAGGCAGGACATGAAATAATGAGCAGTCAAAGAGAAAATATCATTGCACACTTTCATGGGGCTTCAGAAAGAACCACCTTTGGCTACTGGCCACGGTTTTTCGCTGAAGGAACAATCACGCTCTGGAAACCCCAAACCTTTGCTAGAAACAACTGACCGGGGCAACCTGCGTCAATTAGGGGCTGTGGGACGTTGAGTCCGGACAATAGGAGGAAGTTTCTAATTCCATCCTTGGGTGCAAACGGTCTGGGAATCTTGAGTTGTCCCTAAGACGCCCGCAGAGCAGTGACATCTGCAGTTCGCATCATTTCTGCGAGTGAGGAAGCCATCAAGGCCGTGGGATGGAGACTGACGGCTAAGCTTGGGTTGCACTGAAATCCCCTGGGTAGCCTCCATTAGGTACACATAACTTGGTGAGGAAGGGACACGGGTGGCGCTGTGGGTTAAACCACAGAGCCTAGGGCTTGCCGATCAGAAGGTTGGCGGTTCGAATCCCTGCAACGGAGTGAGCTCCCGTTGCTCGGTCCCTGCTCCTTTTTTAATCTGTCATAATGAAAATTCATAAAAACCACACCTGTCATACCTAAAATAAAGTTTAAACCCAAAAAATCTGTCGCAGCTATTACATGTCATCAGCAAAACAGTGCCCTCTAGCGACGGCTATACTGGTACTACAACTACAAAAGCAAAAAAAAAGCGCAGCTTTTAGACATCACCATCAACACCTCAGAGCTCCGTAGGGCATTTACAAGCTCATAAACCGCTAATTGAAAAGGGGGGGGCTGAGAAGAGGGTAATTGAAAATGGGGGTGGGGACAGAGAAGGAGCAGATGGAAGTTGAACAGGGGAACACTGTCACCACAGCCCGGGTCGTCGCCGTTAACGCCATCAAATGCAGGCCCAGCCCAACCGCTGCCCAGGCCCCTTAGCCACCCAGCCACCGTGAAAGGCAGGCCCCGGCCCTTCTCCACAGCCGCTGACGATGATGCCGCCAGAGCCAGCCTGGGCCGCCCGCTGCCCACTTCCCCACCGCAGCTGCCATGAAAGGCCCACATCCCCACAGCCGCTGCCGGCCCTCTCCTCTCCTACCACCACCCACAGATGCAGCCATCAACAGCACAGCATTCACACACATAGCCACAGCAAGGCGTGGCCGGGTCAGCTAGTTATTTATGAAAGGCCGCCCACTACTGGGCATCCAACAACTGCAAGGCTCGCCGGGACCTTTATAATGATTACTAGGCGTGGCTAGTAATCATTATAAAAATGATTAGTAATCATTAGTAAAAAGCTAGTAATCATTATAAAAATAATTCTCAGAGTCCTTTGTCAGATGGGAGCGAAACAGGGCTCCCCCCACGTTCCATGACCTTAACGGATAGAAAGTAAGAGGCTCGCGAGTTGACTTCAGGGGAAAACCCTAACTTACAGACACAAAAATAAACCACCCTTCTCTCCTCCCTGCTGCCCCCCCCCGCCTTTTTTTAATTGTAGATTTTCCTACTCCCGGCCGCTTAAAAAGCAGAGGACGCCACACGTGTGTGTTTTTAACAGGAGGCCTGGCACCTCCGCAGCTCCTCTCCATGTGGCGAGGTTTCAGTGCTCCAGGGGTGACCTCACACCCCTTTCTTCATGGCAACAGACTGTTAGCATTAGCAAAACACACACAATTACGGGGTTGGCGACAGAAATAGGCCGCGGGTGGGGAAAGAGCGGGGAGAAAAGGTCTTAAAATAATTACAAGGGGCGCTTCTAGGAAACGCCAGCCTGGGCACAAGGGATTGGTCCAATGGCATGCAAGACAGGACAGCCCGGAAGCCACACTGAAGGGTGAAGATCTTCCTGTATCTTCCTTCCTTATTCCCCTGTGGCCTGCAAAGCTGGTGTGTATTCTAATCTGCAATTTTAGCTTGGAACGCACACTTCTGACTGTCAATCTTACTCATTTTGCTTTTTCCATAAGCTTGCCAGTAACGTCGGTTTTCTAACCGGCAGTACCGGTTTTGCGTTCTTTGTACACCGCACGGAGGTCTCGCGTGCAGTTACGCAGCAAACACGTTTCGTTAAATACAGTTAAAAATACAGTTAGAAAAAAGATCCAGGCTACTGCATGCAAGATGCGAGAGCCCAGGGTGTGAAGATCGAGGCGCAAAATATCCGGAACACCATGCGGTGGCAATAGAAGGGAGCTGTCGGCAGCCCACACAACAGAAGCTGCAGTTTTCAGGGTGTGAGCACTTGTATTAATCTGAAGGCAGTGTGAGTTGAGGAGGAATTTCTCCTGCACGCTATAGAAAAGGAGTTCCCAAAGGGAGCTTGTGTTGCGGTGTGGGCATTGGAGCCATTACCTCCAGGTTTGGGGGAGGGGCTTGTGGCCGCAGGTATTGGGTAGGGACAGCCCAGCGTCCTATAAATAGGCCAGACATGTGACCCAGTGGTCACTTCGGTCTGGAGCTCCGGATCTCCCGCCCCCCCTCCCTGGTATAGACTGTTGACCTTGCTGTGCCTGTGATGGGGTCGTCTCCGCTTAGGAGAGGCTTAGTAGTAATTTTTCCCACTTGTCAGATTGTTTGCACCATTTGGTTTTTGCCTACTATTCAGCAATTAGTCACAACTTGTAAGGTTGGCGGTTAGGCATTGGTTCAGTGGTTGGGAGGCCGAAGTCCTCCAAGAAGTGATGTGAGTGATGGGAATTCCGTTAAAGGAAGCCAGGGGCTCTTCAATGCTTGTCCGAACCCGCTGAGTTGCAGGGCCAAAAAGCATGAGCCCCTGTGGACCCTTGGGGAGGGGGAGGCTCTGATGAACCAGCCTCCTTAACTCTCCCCAGCTAATGGTTTCCCAGCGCTGACAAGTGGTCAGCTCTGTCCCGCTGGACAGCTAGCCGGTTGCTGACTAGGGTCAGCTCTGTCCCGCCGGACAGTGAGAACCAATGCCTACGCAACCACTCACGTGATTTGTATTCAATAAAAGTTGTGGCCAAAAACATGCCAAAAACCCAAACCAAAATTATGTGTCTTGTCTGAAGTTACTGGGGAATGGCGGGGTGACCTACACACGCAAATGGCAATGGAGTAAACATATGTTTGAACGCACAGCAAACCTCTGAACCGTGTAACGGAAGCCCGGTTCCCTTCAGGAGGGAGATGGGAATATTTTCAGGAAGGTAAGAGGAGAGAGAGAGAGAGAGAGAGAGAGAGAGAGAGAGAGAGAGACCTGGCTACTCAAGTTCTAAGGCAGATTAAGAGGCTATGAAGCACATTTTCCATGGATCAGAATAGATTGCTCTTAATGGACCAAGCAGCCTCCTCAATTGACCTTTTGTGTCCCTGAGATTCGGAGCTGTTTTCTCAAGGCCATTGTTTTTTTGGTCTGTTTTCTTTCTTTTTGTTTTTATTGATGCTATATATTCCTGATTAAACACATAAGCAGCCATTGTTTCCTCCATCGCCCCACAAAGAGGGAGAAAAGCAAAAGAAAAACATTTCAGAGGGGAAAGTTAAAAAGCTTTGAGAGTTTTGCGGGAGTCTAAGCTGGGATGGTGGGGCACAGGTGGCGCTGTGGGTTAAACCACAGAGCCTAGGGCTTGCTGATCAGAAGGTCGGTGGTTCGAATCCCTGCGACGGGGTAAGCTCCCATTGCTCGGTCCCAGCTCCTGCCAACCTAGCAGTTCGAAAGCACATCAAAGTGCAAGTAGATAAATAGGTACCGCTGCAGCGAGAAGGTAAACGGCGTTTCCGTGCGCTGCTCTGGTTCGCCAGAAGCGGCTTAGTCATGCTGGCCACATGACCTGGAAGCTGTACACCGGCTCTCAGCCAATAAGGCGAGATGAGCACCGCAACCCCAGAGTCGGACACGACTGGACCGAATGGTCAGGGGTCCCTTTACCTTTTAAGCTGGAATGATGAGACGCGGGTGGTGCTGTGGTCTAAACCACAGAGCCTAGGCAGGGGTCAGCAACCTTTTTAAGCCATGGGCTGGACCACCATCCCTCAGACCATGTGGTGGGCGGGACTATATTTTGAAAAAAAAATTGAATGAATTCTTATGCCCCACAAATAACCCAGAGATGCATTTTAAATAAAAGCACACCTTCTACTTGTGTAAAAACACGTTGATTCCCAAACCATCCACGGGCCAGATTGAGAAGGTGATTGGGCCGCATCCGGCCCATGGGCCTTAGGTTGCCTACCCCTGGCCTAGGGCTTGCCGATCAGAAGGTCGGCGGTTCAAATCCCCACGATGGGGTGAGCTCCCGTTGCTCAGTCCCTATTCCTGCCAACCTAGCAGTTCAAAAGCATGTCGAAGTGCAAGTAGTGATGGGCCCTGCCTGCTAGCCTGCTCCCTAAAATATCACTGGTTTGCTCCTTTCTATATATAGGGTGCCTACATTCTGCATGTGCAAATGGCTTGAGATACCTATGAGGTCCATAAATTACCATATAGCATATATTCAACACAAAAAACAGCGACAGTTCGTTGTTGACAAAGGACAGCTGGACGTATAAAGGGCCCCATTACCTTGAGCAGCTTAGGGCCTCATCAAACCTAAATCCGGCCTGGCTTCCAATGCTCTTAATGTCAAAGTCGGGAGAGGTGGGTGTTGCGAATCGAAAAACACACAGCAATCAAAAAGGCATTAGCTGAATCAGAGCCGCTGCCCAGAGGAAGCAAGCGGAGGAACTAAAATGCCCCAGTTCTTATCCTCTGTTTACGTTCAGCAAGCTTAATGAGTTTATCGCTTATCTCTCCCAGGATTGACTTGTGGGCTGTTTTTTTGACGGCCCAGGAGTGGAAGGAGCAGGCCGCCCTGCCCTAAGTGTATTTCTAATTACTGCTGTCAAAACTTTCATGGGAAGATGGATTCCCTTGTTTTCTTGCCCAAGGAAAAAAATACGTACCAATGAGGTTCTGGTACAGGCATTGCGGAGGGCAGCTAAATGGACGAGGCAGGCATCGTTTAGGCATGGAAAGCAACGGAAAGGCCAGGGATTCCTGGCCAGAAACTTCGCAGGAAACCCACACGACTAACAGGAGAACCTCACCCTAATTTCCTTCTTACGTTTTGGTAGGAGCTGTGGGAATGCGGCTCCTGTGAGCTGGGGCAACACAAGGAGCCCAGCATGGCGGGACAGAGCTGCAGATCGACCACCTGCCTCCGCATCGCTGCAATTTACCTGGACGGGGCTGTGTGGAACGGAGCACCCGATTGGCTCGTCCGGTGCAGAGTTAAACTATGGAACTCGCTGCCACAAGAGGCAGGCGATGGCCAACAGCCGAGTTGGCTTCAAAAGAGGATTCGGCAAAGGATCGCGTAGGAAGACCCACACGGGCACCGAAAACTGAGTCACCGGGAGGTCTGTGGGCCCTCCGACTCCCCCTGCCCCGCCCCACAACATGACTGCGAGTCTCCTTTGCCGTTCTTCCAACTCTGGAGCAGTGTGGGATGCAGTCACAGGGATGGAGAGGGGTTCAGTGTGAATGTAGAGTGTTGGACCTGGGAGACCAGAATTCAGATCCCTACTCAGCTATGAAACTAGAGCCTAGGGCTTGCTGATCAGAAGGTCGGCGGTTCGAATCCCTGCGATGGAGTGAGCTCTTGTTGCTTGGTCCCTGCTCCTGCCAACCTAGCAGTTCGAAAGCACGTCAAAGTGCAAGTAGATAAATAGGAACCGCTGCAGCGGGAAGGTAAACGGCGTTTCCGTGTGTTGCTCTGGTTCGCCAGAAGCGGCTTTGTCATGCTGGCCACATGGCCCGGAAGATGTACGCCGGCTCTCGGCCAATAAAGCGAGATGAGCGCCGCAACCCCAGAGTCGGACATGACTGGACCTAATGGTCAGGGGTCCCTTTACCTTTTAACACCGGTCCTGAAAGACCTACATTGGCTCCCAGTACGTTTCCGAGCACAATTCAAAGTGTTGGTGCTGACCTTTAAAACCCTAAACAGTGCTTTGATAGTGACTGTCTACGCTTACCATTTCGGTTTAATGAACTTAACGAAACTGCTGTATAAAAATGTTACATGGAAAGAACAAGAAAGAAACAATGCATATACCTTTACAAATCAAGAATATCCTTAATTTAAAAAATAAATAAATGAATGAATGAATATATGGAAGATAACTATAAAGCTGAAAACACTGGCAGCACTATGATAATTTCAACAGAGTAAATAATTTTTGATGGCTGCAAAAGTGGAAAACTGATTTGCATGGAAAATATGCGGGAATGATATGTAACATGAAGGAGAAGAAGGGCAGTCATTGGTTATTTTAAAGTTTGTAAAATGTTTATTTTGAAATGTAAAATTGAAAAATTTAATAAAAATTATTATTAAAAAAAACAAAAACACTGCGCACGTACAGATGCTCCCTGGGCAGGTGGAGCACAAGGATCCCGTACGGCTGTAAAAATCAAGGCAGACGGGCCCGTTAAGGGAGTCTCAGGGGAGCCTTTTTTCGAGAAACCAGGGCCTAAGGAATTCCATCCGCGATAAGCCAGAGCATACTTGGAAACTTTGGCCATGCCGCACATCGCACAACTATATCCCAGAGGCTTAGGAGCCAATGCCAGCCACCCTTCAGAAAGAAATGCACATGTACTCACTGATCGATGGATCTTGATAGTATCGCGGACAAAGTCAGAAGAATGCACCCGTACGGACCAGCTTCAAACTGGGAGGGAAGGAAGGCAAGAAGGTCATGGTTCTGAGCTGGAAAACACACCTTTCAAACTACTTGTTCGCGGCAGAACAAAAAATGCATTCATTTGTCTTATTTAAAAAATATTTTTGTGTGTTAAATTGCAAGGTGGCAGTGCTGACAGTGTGGAACAGAACCGCCAACTATCCTTTTGGCAGATACTTTTGTTTTATCTTAGAAATGTAAAGGTAATTCATAGAATCCTAGAGTTGGAAGAGACCACAAGGGCCATCCAGTCCAACCCCCTGCCAAGCAGGAAACACCATCAAAGCATTCCTGACAGGTGGCTGTCAAGCCTCTGCTTAAAGACCTCCAAAGAAGGAGACTCCACCACACTCCTTGGCAGCAAATTCCACTGTCGAACAGCTCTTACTGTCAGGAAGTTCTTCCTAATGTTTAGGTGGAATCTTCTTTCTTGTAGTTTGAATCCATTGCTCCGTGTCCGCTTCTCTGGAGCAGCAGAAAACAACCTTTCTCCCTCCTTTTATATATTTGAACATGGCTATCATATCACCCCTTAACCTTCTCTTCTCCAGGCTAAACATACCCAACATACCCATACTAAGCCGTTCCTCATAAGGCATCGTTTCCAGGCCTTTGACCATTTTGGTTGCCCTCCTCTGGACATGTTCCAGCTTGTCAGTATCCTTCTTGAACCAACAATTATGTTGGTGCTTAAGAAAAGAATCCCAAACCTATGAGTTGTATGTTCAACAAACACGGGTGGCCTTGTGGTCTAAACCACTGAGCCCTTGGGCTTGCCGATCGGAAGGTCAGCAGTTCGAATCCCCGCGAGCTCCCTTTGCTCTGTCCCAGCTCCTGCCAACCTAGCAGTTCGAAAGCACACCAGTGCAAGCAGATAAATAGGTACCACTGTGGCGGGAAGGTAAATGGCGTTTCCGTGCGCTCTGGTTTCCGTCATGGTGTCCCGTTGTGCCAGAAGCGGCTTAGTCATACTAGCCATGTGACCTGGAAAGCTGTCTGTGGACAAACGCCGGCTCCCTCAGCCTGAAAGCGAGATGAGCGCCACAACCCCATAGTCACCTTTCACTGGAATTTACCATCCAGGGGTAATTTATCTTACCTTTTTTAGACCCATTGAAAAGAATGACTTGACTAAGTTAGGTCCACTGATTTCGCTAGGTCTACCCCTGACCATTAGGTCCAGTCGTGTCCGACTCTGGGGTTGCGGCACTCATCTCGCATTACTGGCCGAGGGAGCCAGCGTACAGCTTCCGGGTCATGTGGCCAGCATGACTAAGTTGCTTGTGGCGAACCAGAGCAGCGCACGGAAACGCCATTTACCTTCCCGCCGGAGCGGTACCTATTTATCTATTTGCACTTCGTGGTTTCAAACGGAAATAAATGCTCTGAACAAGTGTGTGTGAGAAAATCGTGCTGCGACTGAGAAGCGATTGAGAACCGGACCTGGCCAAAATTCGTACCTGATGAATATTTTGTTGCAGGAACCTCAGCAGGTCTTCGTAACTTGTGGCAGCGTGCAACATCAGCTGCGAAAGGAAGAAAAGGGCGTGGGGTGAAATTCAGGCCAAAATACAATAGGAACATCCAGCCAAGGTCCAGGCGACAAATCCCAAACTGAGAGATATAGGAGTACTGTCATGTGTAGCAAAGAGTTTCTCCTGGTGGAGACAGGGGTCCCGAGGCTTTCTAGTGGGGTAAAAAGGTAAAAGCAAAGGCCCCTGACAGTTAAGTCCAGTTGTGAACGACTCTGGGGTTGCGGCGCTCATCTCGCTTTACAGGCCGAGGGAGCCGGCGTTTGTCCGCAGACAGTTTTTCCAGGTCATGTGGCCAGCATGACTAAGCCGCTTCAAAGACTTCAAAGAAATGTGACTAGCCCAAGGTCACCCAGCAGCTGCATGTGGAGGAGCGGAGACGCGAACCCGGTTCACCAGATTACGAGTCTACTGCTCTTAACCACTACACCACACCGGATAGGCTTAGGGGAGCTTTGAAGAAGGGGGGGGGGGTCTCCCGGAATAACGCACAGGAGCCCTGGAAGCTGCCTGGTCTGGCGAGACAATGCCTAACCCAGGATAGTCTCCGACCAGCCACAACTCCCCAGTGTCTCAAGGGGGGGGGCTTTCCCATCACCTGGGACCCTCTGAAGATGCAAAGCCCTGAACTATGGTCTCTCTCTTTCTCTTTCTCTCCCCCCCGCCAACACACATTTTGAGAAGGTCGGCAGCTGTAGGGCTGATGAGGATTCTCTGTTGAGGAGCTGGAACACGAAGCTCCGCGGCCCCCCAGGGAGGCTTAAATTGAAACGCCTTGCATTTTTCATGACGTTCATTCCACAAGAACGATCTTTCCAGTTCATTACTGTTTTGATCTCATCTCCGCTTTGCTCAGTTTGGGGCTCACTGCACGGGTTATGTGCAAACATGTATATTGGAGTCCCGGTGTCAAGGTTTCTGTTTGTTTTTCAACTGTTGCGTAATGCCCCTTCCCCACCGGAAGAAAGGGAATTTGGGTTCCCTCTTTTGGGGGGAAACACACACACACACAAAACCACACACTCCCAGGACTCAGTAAATATCTGCCGAGCGGCTAAACCCCCAGATTTGCTGCACCCTGCTCTGGTTTCTCAGCGTTTGCCAGACGCTGGCCACATATTTCCCGGTTCTTTTCTTGTTGCCATTAAGGGCTAGAAGCATGCATTTCACATTTGATGGATAGCAGGGATTCCGAGAGCGCAAATCCCACACGTACACAACAAGTTTGCAAATTCCACACGTGCGGAACAGAGTACAGTGGTACCTTGGTTCCCAAACTTAATCTGTTCCGGAAGTCCGTTCCAAAACCAAAGCGTTCCAAAACCAAGGCGCGCTTTCCCATAGAAAGGAATGCAAAAGGGATTAATCCGTTCCAGACTTTTAAAAACAACCCCTAAGACCGCAATTTAACATGAATTTTACTATCTAACGGGACCATTGAGCCACAAAATGAAAGCAATAAACAATGTACTGAATTCACACCATCAATCAATTAGGAGCTGAACTGGATTCCACGGTGTCACAAAAACAAAAACAAAAGAGCCGCAAAAACAAAAATGCAAAATAAATAGCAAAAACAGACAGACCTCAGCGTAATACCCAAAATGGAAGTTTGGCACTCAAATCAGAAGCATAACACTCAAAACGGAGCATGTTCGCAAACTGGAACACTTACTTCCGGGTTTGCAGTGTTTGGGTTCCAAGTTGGTTGAGTACCAAGGCGTTTGAGAATCAAGGCACCACTGTACGCTCCTTGGTCCTGAATGGGGTAACTGTGCCCCTGAAGGACCAGGTGCGCAGCCTGGGAGTCATTTTGGACTCACAGCTGTCCATGGAGGTGCAGGTTAATTCTGTATCCAGGGCAGCTGTCTACCAGCTCCATCTGGTACGCAGGCTGAGACCCTACCTGCCCGCGGACTGTCTCGCCAGAGTGGTGCATGCTCTAGTTATCTCCCGCTTGGACTACTGCAATGCGCTCTACGTGGGGCAACTTTTGAAGGTGACCTGGAAACTGCAATTAATCCAGAATGCGGCAGCTAGTCTGGTGACTGGGAGTGGCCGCCGAGACCACATAACACCGGTCTTGAAAGACCTTCACTGGCTCCCAGTACGTTTCCGAGCACAATTCAAAGTGTTGGTGCTGACCTTTAAAGCCCTAAACGGCCTCGGTCCTGTATACCTGAAGGAGCGTCTCCACCCCCATCGTTCAGCCCGGACACTGAGGTCCAGTGCCGAGGGCCTTCTGGCGGTTCCCTCACTACGAGAAGCCAAGTTACAGGGAACCAGGCAGAGGGCCTTCTCGGTAGTGGCACCCGCCCTGTGTAACGCCCTCCCTTCAGATGTCAAAGAGAACAACAACTACCAGACCTTTAGAAGACATCTGAAGGCAGCCCTGTTTAGGGAGGCTTTTAATGTTTAATAGATTATTGTATTTTAATTTTCTGTTGGAAGCCGCCCAGAGTGGCTGGGGAAACCCAGCCAGATGGGCGGGGTATAAATAATAAATTATTATTATTATTATTATTTCTAACTACAAAGCAGAAACATATACCAAGGAAGATTCCTGCATTGCAGGGGGTTGGACTAGACGACCCCCAGGGGTCTCTTTCAACTTTCTACAATTCTATGAAAGGTTAAGGGCATGGGGAGGACAGTTCTGGCTAAAACATTACCGTTTCCAAGATCCCATCTGCTTTGTATTTCCCTACAGGAGTGAACTGCTGCGTTCCAGTACACCTAAAAAGAACAGAACAACAAAACATCTGTAGAAGGAAAACAGCAGATGAGGAGCCCCATTGGCTAAGGGCAAGAGTCATCAAAGGACTGTGCCCTTTGCATCCAGGGTCAATACTTGGCGGGGGCTGGTGGAGCGACAAGAGTTTGGAATCTCTCTCCCCCTCGAAACTTTCCCAGGGAAGAGGAAGACGGTACTCCCATATGCTTTTGTCCTTCTGATTTTCTTTAAATAGGAATCTCAGAGGCTGGGAAAACATCCTCTCCTCCGAGCGACACCACCGGCCCAACTCTGTATACACCAATGGCTTGGATCCTTGTGAGAGGAACCACAGATCTGCGATCAAGGCACAAGGAAGATATCACCCCACGCCGGTCAGACTATTTGTCCGTCAAGCAGGGAGGGGAGAGGCCATTGTTTGCTATTTCTCCCTGTGCTCACCGTACGCTTCCGTTCTGCTTCAGTTCGGCTGCCACCAAAAACTACAGCATCAGTCTCGCCATCCGCCGCGGCAACATTAAGTAACTTACACAGTTTACATAATCAATCGTAGAAATTACGGAAATTGCGCAGGCCACTGTGGATGCTGGCCTGATCCAGCAGGCTCTTCTTTTAAGCACTGAAAATTTCTTCTCTGGGTTCTGGGTTCATCAGAATTCTCCCAACAGCCCTCGCGTCCAGCCAAGGTTGCCCGCTCTAGCAACAGAACTATGGGGGCGTCCCCCCTGTCACCTGGGCCTTCTAAACTGGACAGACTTTTGATGTGCAAAGATTCTGCTACTGCCAGCGAGCAACCGGAGGCTCTCCCTGAAAACAGCAGCGCAGGCTCCATGCTGCAACCTCTTGTTGCAGCGCTCGCTGCATTTTCATAAACGGATGAATCGTATGTGTGCAGAGTAGGCACGCTTGTCACAATGCTCTGTGCAACTTTTGCAAACATACCAGGGTGTCTCTCTCTCTCCCTCTCTCTCTCTCTCTCTCTCTCTCTCTCTCTCTCTCTGTGTGTGTGTGTGTGTGTGTGTGTTTTCCAAATTAGCAGCGTGTGGTGTGGAAGAGGAAGAAGAAGAGTTTGGATTTGATATCCCGCTTTATCACTACCCGAAGGAGTCTCAAAGCGGCTCACATTCTCCTTTCCCTTCCTCCCCCACCACAAACACTCTGTGAGGTGAGTGGGGCTAAGAGACTTCAGAGAAGTGTGACTAGCCCAAGGTCACCCAGCAGCTGCATGTGGAGGAGGGGAGACGCGAACCCGGTTCACCAGATTACGAGTCCACTGCTCTTAACCACTACACCACACTGGCTCTCCATGAGTTTGGTGACTCATTGGTGGAGCCTAATGGATCTGGGAGCAGAGCTAATGGTCGAAAACACCCAACCATGCTGAAAGCACCCCTGTCTTTGCTTCTGATGCCCTAACACAGTGGAAAGATATTGAAGAAGAAGCCGAACGCCCTGAATCTTCAGGTGGATCCTTAAGAACTGGCAGGCCTCTCTGCAAAAACGAATATTATCTTCATTTTCATTTATTTTCCTGCCAGGAATTCCTTGTTTTGTCCTGCACTGGGCCTGCAAAGTGCCAGGGGATCAATCTGCATCACAGTTGCGTCTCAGGCAGCGAGTGTCACTAAAAATAATAATCTTTGAGCCAACCATTTCTTTACAGAATAGCGAAAAGTGTGGGGCTGAGAGACTTCAGAGAAGTGTGACTAGCCCAAGGTCACCCATGTGGAGGAGTAGAGACGCGAACCCAGTTCCCCAGATTACGAGTCTACCGCTCTTAACCACTACGCCACACTGGCTCACCTTCTCTCCCTTGCTGCGGTCCTGATGAAGAACACCACTCCCTGCGGCTGCTGTTAACTAGGGGAGGGGAAATTCAAGGGACTTTCATGTAGCATCCTGCCTGGTTTGGCCCTGAGCAGGCGTACTCCAGTGTGGTGTAGTGGTTAAAAGCGGAAGACTCGTAATCTGGTGAACCGGGTTCGCTTCCCCGCTCCTCCACATGCAGCTGCTGGGTGACCTTGGGCTAGTCACACTTCTCTGAAGTCTCTCAGCCTCACTCACCTCACAGAGGAAGGGAAAGGAGAATGTTAGCCGCTTTGAGACTCCTTCGGGTAGTGATAAAGCGGGATATCAAATCCAAACTCTTCTTCTTCTTCTTCTTCTTCTTCTTCTTCTTCTTCTTCTTCTTCTTCCCTGTATATTCCCGGGGTGGAAAATCAGTAAGGGAGGCTGAGCTGTCTCCGAAGGAAGCTGACCCTCCATTATCAGGATCTTTATTGATGAAATGTGTGAAAACCAGTGGCTTAAGGAGGACGTTGTCAGAGGGGGGTGGGAAAGGGAGGAGGTCTGCTCAGTCTCCCCGAAAACGTGTCTCCCACTTACAAGGCGATCGTGGCTTTCCTTTGGTTGCCTCCGCGCCACAAAATGCCGGCAATGGCCAGAGTGAGGCACCTGGTTCTCGCAGCCGCCGACACTTGGAGACACTCGCTGTTTTGAGACAAAAAGAGGTAGCAAGGCGTCACCAGCGGCAAACGTTGCAAGGGGAGAATTGAAACAGGCAATGAACAGCTAGGACCATGCTGCAGTGAACATAAGAAGCTGCCTTCTGCCGAGACAGATCATTGGTTCCTGTAGTTCAATGCTGCCTACACTGGCTGGCAGCGGCTTCCGATGGAGAACATTCCCAGCTCTACCTGGATCTGCTGGGGATTCCAATATTTAATTCTGATCCCCTCAGTTCACATGAAAACACACCAGCCTTTTAGTGTGAATTTCTCCTAGTACAGTGGTACCCCTCCCCACCCCCTCACTATATATAAGAGTCTGGTGACTTCTGTTTCAGTGTATCTGAAGAAGTGTGCATGCACACGAAAGCTCATACCAAGAACAAACTTAGTTGGTCTCTAAGGTGCTACTGGAAGGAATTTTTTTATTTTGTTTTGACTATGGCAGACCAACACGGCTACCTACCTGTAACTTAAAAAGAATTGTTAACGTACACACTTTTTGACACACTGGGTTGCAAAATGCAAATTTTGCACGCATCTTTGGCATGCAATGTGCCTTTGCGTGCACTGAAACAAAATCTTGAGAGGTGCAGAGACTGACAGGGGAGCCGTCCGTGTCATGATCTGCAAGCAGGCTTTGCGCTGGGCCGCGCAAACTCCTGCCCCCTCCTGAGCTTGGACGCCCTCTTCCTTAATGCCCTTTCCATTTTAGATCTTCGGTTCAAAGAACGACACTCCCTTCTCGAAGGAGGCCGATTGATTTCTACGAGAGGCGGGTGGGCGAGCGAAGTGGCGGCTTGCAGAGCATGATGGCAGATGTCTGGAAATCGCTGATGGGCTCAGATCGGGAGGGAAAGGAAGTATACTTAGCATAAAGGTTAAAAGCAGAGAAAAGACATTAGGAAAGGGCCGTTTCAGGCCAGATATTGGAAAATGGCCCCGCCTTGGACAGCGAGTTCTGTAGGATGCAGAAGAATGTAATTTGGGTAGGGCAAAGGCGACCCCAACGGGGACATTTTGTGGAACGGCTGAGGGGGAAAGAAAAAACAAATGAACATTATGATGATGATGGGCTGCTGACTCATAACCCATAAGGTTTCAGACGCCCCTCGCTGCCAGGGTTTCAACACACCACTCGGCCCCGAGAATTTAAAGCAGAGGCGGAGAAATGCAGAAACTGAAAAATAATTCAAAGCCTTAAACAGCTTTGGCCCTGTATACCTGAAGGAGCATCTCCACCCCCCATCGTTCAGCCTGGACACCGAGGTCCAGCTCCGAGGGCCTTCTGGTGGTTCCCTCGCTGCGAGAAGCAAAGCTACAGGGAACCAGACAGAGGGCCTTCTCGGTAGTGGCACCCGCTCTATGGAACACCCTCCCATCAGATGGCAAAGAGACAAGCAATTATACAGCTTTCTTTAGACATCTGAAGGCAGCCCTATATCAGGAGGTATATGTTTGATGTTTCATTGTGTTCTTGTATATGTTGAAAGCCGCCCAGAGCTGCTGGGGCAATCCAGTCAGATGGGCAGGGTTCAAATAATCAGTATCAATAAAATTTATTTGACCGTCAGTCAGAAGCACATATTATCCATACAAAAGTTAAACGTCTAAACATCTGGAAAAGCGTGACACTTAGAACAGAGAGAAGTATATTATACATTTAGACCCATGTCAATACAGTCAATTTTAGCCTTACGACGCTTGCCAAGGAAAGAAATTTGGCCACCGAGAAGGTTGTTGTTCCAGTGAACTTGTTCAGCAAATACAAAACCAGTCTTTCTCTGTCTATTGGGCTATGTTGGCATAGGAGTGGAGCTCTAAGTTTGGGTCTAAGATCTGCATAGAATGGGCAGATCAAAAGGATATGTTCAGTTGACTCAACCACTCCCAGAGCGCAGGGGCAAAGTCTCTGGGCGTATGGGACTCCCCTGAACCTTCCCCACAAAACCGCCGATTCCAGAACGTTTAACCTAGCGGCTGTAAGGAGCCTACGGTATTCCACATAGTGGATTTCCACCAGATAAGGGGCTGGTGAAATCTGAGATATCTGTTCCTCCAAAAACATCCCAGGTTTCACAAGAGCAATGTCCTCCTGCCTAGCAATATCCCTCAGTCTTTGAGAGATCACAACTTTAGCTTGGCTAAATGTCATAGACCCCAGGAAGAAAAATATTATTGTTCTTCACCCCAGACTGACAACAGTTTGAGCTCATGATTTGGGACAGGAGTTGTGACCAGGAGAGAAGTGAGCCGTAGGGCTTGCACCTGCTCCCACCTGCTAAATTTAGGGTATTCACCATGTCAACACCTGCCCAAGTGGTCCCCTGTTGGATGCAATCCATCTGATGCAAGGTAGGCTAGTCTTCACCAACCTGGTAGCCTCCAGGAAGCCCAGCCAACCCAACTCAACTGCCCAACTGATATTTGGCATGCAGGGCTATTGATCTGACACCTGGCACTGTGTCCTTAAATGCTCCCAAGAAGCACCCAAATTAGCTGCGGGTGACATAAGATCTTGCTTCCTCTTTCCTCGCCCGTAAGTGACCAACACCAAGAAGCGCCCAGATTAGCTGTGAGTGATGTAAGGTTTCTCTTCGCCTTTATCTGCTTCCCTCCAAGTCACCAACACCCTTCCAAGGAGACGGAAGAAGGTTAACATCCCACACTGTCCCAAAGGCAGAGGAAGAACGCCAAAGGCCTTCTCTTTCATGTCTGATGCTTTGATTTGATGTTTAGTCTCCTTAAATGAGTAGATCTTTTGAGCAGACCAGCGGTGGGAACACCGAGAAGACTTATCTCTCACACAGAGGCCTGCTATTGTCTAAAATTTCAAGTGGCGTCTTCATCCGAAATGCGGATGTTTCAGGTTTAGAATGTGCGTGGAATGGATTTTGATTTTTCTCCCCTTTTGGTTTACTTCAGGGGGGGGTGAGTTTTGGGAGTGACCTTGCAGCCCTGATGAATTAAGCCAATTTAATTTCGCTTCTCTTTCATCTCAGGTCAGGAGCTGCATTTGATGGAGGACCAGAAATGGTCAGGCATGGTCTCCTTCCCTCAAAATAACCAGCTGCCAACCGTCTTCATGTACACCAGGCATAGGCAAACTCGGCCCTCCAGATATTTTGGGACTACAACTTTCATCATCCCTGACCACTGGTCCTGTTAGCTAGGGG
Source organism: Darevskia armeniaca (assembly GCA_034641395.1). NCBI lineage: Eukaryota > Metazoa > Chordata > Lepidosauria > Squamata > Lacertidae > Darevskia > Darevskia armeniaca. The sequence continues at coordinate 690,189 of JAWWNF010000904.1, forward strand.
TGATGGGAGTTGTAGTCCCAAAATATCTGGAGGGCCGAGTTTGCCTATGCCTGATATACACTGTTCCTCCACACCCCATTTCCCTCCTCCAAGGTCGGTAAAGGAAGGAGACGGGTGATATTATTATTCAGTGGGGCAGCCTTGGTCCATGGGCTCATTGCTGCTGACCCCTAACCATAAGAATGGGCGCCCTTCGTCATCTCAAAAATTGCAAGCTCACTTTCTTAGTAAACCTTCAACGGGAAGCCTTGCATTTTGGAAATGCACCCTGATAAAAGTAAAGTAAAGGTAAAGGGACCCCTGACCATTGGGTCCAGTCGCGGATGACTCTGGGGTTGCGGCGCTCATCTCGCTTTACTGGCCGAGGGAGCCGGCGTACAGCTTCCGGGTCATGTGGCCAGCATGACTAAGCCGCTTCTGGCGAACCAGAGCAGTGCACGGAAACGCCGTTTACCTTCCCGCCAGGGTGGTACCTATTTATCTACTTGCACTTTGACGTGCTTTCAAACTGCTAGGTGGGCAGGAGCTGGGACCGAGCAACGGGAGCTCACCCCGTCGCAGGGATTCGAACCGCCAACCTTCTGATCGGCAAGCCCTAGGCTCTGTCTTTTAACCCACAGCACCACCCAGGTCCCTCCTCATTATTCATTATTTTAATCGGGAGGAGTTAGCAGTCAGCAGCAGTCAAACTTAGCTCACTGCAGCTTCTGGGAGCTTGTGGCCAAGAGTTGCAAACAGGCCTCTCAAACGGGGGAATTTAGCAGGGGAGTTTAAGGGGGAGGCTGAGAGTACTGTCTCAGGGTGTGCATAGGGCCAAGGGACATGGGGGGGAGCTGCTGCAGTGACATGCCAACACCTGTGCCATGTTTGTGCATGCAGAGGGTGTTTGTGCACTTGCACACAGCGACACACTGCTTCTGCGGAGTGTCCGTCCGGTTTCCTAAAGGTAAAGGGATCCCTGACCATTAGGTCCAGTCGTGACCAACTCTGGGGTTGCGGAGCTCATCTCGCTTTATTGGCCGAGGGAGCCGGCATACAGCTTCCGGGTCATGTGACAAGCATGACTAAGCCGCTTCTGGCGAACCAGAGCAGTGCACGGAAACGCCGTTTACCTTCCCGCCAGAGCGGTACCTATTTATCTACTTGCACTTTGACATGCTTTCAAACTGCTAGGTTGGCAGGAGCTGGGACCGAGCAACGGGAGCTCACCCTGTCGCAGGGATTCGAACCGCCGACCTTCTGATCGGCAAGCCCTAGGCTCTGTGGTTTTAACCCACAGTGCCACCCGCGTCCTAGCTCTCCCCAAATGCACCCGGCCTGTCACAAACAACATGTGTTTTGCAAGTGCAAAAAATACACGGGGCTTGACCCTCAAGGATGGTGTCCATCACCCTCTCAGTCAACACGAGCGCTGCAATTTGGACTTTATCTCCCTTTAATGAGGTCAAGACCAGGAAGACCCCTTTTCCCCTTCCAACAATAGAGGAGGATTTGCGTTCAGCTTAGGGTGGAAAACACGCCGGCTCTCACCAGCGTCGGCTTACCGCGTATCGCTGTTCCTGCTGCTGTCTCCAAAGATAAGATGTCGCAGGAGGCAGGCTTGGACTACTGCCAGGACCCCGCACGGCCCACCCTAGACAGCAGCAAAAGGCAAGGAATAGAGAAAAACAATGAGTGCCGTTTGAAGCTGGTGAGAAGCTTGCACAGGCTACAACCCTCTTCAGCTCCACCCAGTCTCCTGCCTCTCGTTCCCCTTTGTTTTCTGTGTTTTTAACCGCCGTGGCCCAAATGTCGTGGACGTTGCGGCCGGCTGAAAATTCTGCGCTTGTAATTAAATGGTTGCTTCCCTGGATGTTTTCCTGAAGAAGAAAGCCTCAGAACAGTATGCGCAGACGATGCCAAGATCTGGAGCATGTGGCCGATTTGTTCTGCCGTCGAGGGGTGAAGCAGGGGTCGGGTTTCTCTCGGTGGCCAGGTGACCTGGGAGCAAACGGCTGGAGCAAAAGAGCTCAAATATCCCGGCCAGGAGGAGATTCGAACCCTGGTCTCCCCGTCTGTAGAATCATAGAATCATAGAGTTGGAAGAGACCCCAAGGGCCATCCAGTCCAACTCCCTGCCAAGCAGGAAACACCATCAAAGCATTCCTGACAGGTGGCTGTCAAGCCTCTGCTTAAAAACCTCCAAAGAAGGAGACTCCACCACACTCCTTGGGAGCAAATTCCACTGTCAAACAGCTCTTACTGTCAGGAAGTTCTTCCTAATGTTTAGGTGGAATCTTCTTTCTTGTAGTTTGAATCCATTGCTCCGTGTCCTCTTCTCTGGAGCAGCAGAAAACAACCTTTCTCCCTCCTCTATATGACATCCTTTTATATATTTGAACATGGCTATCATATCACCCCTTAACCTTCTCTTCTCCAGGCTAAACATACCCAGCTCCCTAAGCCGTTCCTCATAAGGCATCGTTTCCAGGCCTTTGACCATTTTGTATCCTCCTACTCTTAGGAGGTCGATAATGGGTCCTCAGACACTCTGATACGAAGTGTATGATGTCCTCTTCCTTAAGGCAGTCAACTGGGCAATGATTGGAAGGTTCAGACTGGGAGACCAGGGTTCGAATCCCCACCTGGCCAGTGCACTCACTAGGTGATCTTGGGCCCATCGCTATCTCTCAGCCTAACCTACCTCACAATAATAATAATAATAATAAATTTTATTTATACCCCGCCCTTCCCAGCCGAAACCGGGCTCAGGGCGGCTAACATCAACAAAATTACAATAAAGTATAAAAGAAAGAAAAAAACGTTAATTAAAATACAGGTTAAAATACAATTTAAAATTTAAAATGTCGCTTCATTTATCGCCCATAATCAAAACCATAAGGGGAGGAAACATCAGACTGAGTCCAACCCAAAGGCCAGGCGGAAGAGCTCTGTCTTGCAGGCCCTGCGGAAAGGTGTCAAATCCCACAGGGCCCTGGTCTCTTGTGACAGAGCGTTCCACCAAGTTGGGGCCAGTACTGAGAAGGCCCTGGCCCTAGTTGAGACCAATCTAACAACCTTGTGGCTCGGGACCTCCAAAATGTTGTTGTTTGTGGACCTTAAGGTCCTCTGCGGGGCATACCAGGAGAGGCGGTCCCGTAGGTACGAGGGTCCTAGGCCGCATAGTTGTGGGGCTTAAATAAGGAGAGGGGAGAACCACGTACACCCCCTCGAGCTCCTCGGAGGAAAAGGTGGGGCATAAATGCAATAATCAAATAATAAACAGAGAAAGAAACAAACAGGCTACGGAGATGCAAAAGCTATTGACTGTTTCTGGAGATCACACAATTAAAAAAAAAAATTATTGCTTTCATGAGGAAATGTTTATAAATGGGTTTTTTAGGATGCGTTAGGCTTGGCTGGCCAAAGAGCGAAAAACTATTTTGTTTCGTAAGTGATCGCCACAATCCTAAATGGAACAGAGGTGGCCAATCTCTGCCCCACTCCAGGTACTGCTGGACCCCCAACTTCCACCAGCCCTACCCAGAATGGCCAGTAGTCAGGGATCATGGGAACTGAGGTCTAGAAATATACAGAGCACGATTCTGCTCTGTGCATGAACATTCGGAGGGGAGTGACTGAAATAGAAATAGAGTAGAAATACTTTATTGTCACTGTACCACATGTTTACAGTGAGATTAAACGAGCCCCCCTCTCCCCACAATCTCTCAGTCTATGTGCTATCGTACAACCTCCAACCCCAGCTCAGCTGCAATTTTGCTGTCTTCCATTCAGCAGCCTCACGGCCCACGGGTAGAAACTATTCTTTAACCTGTTGGTGTGGCTTATCATGCATCTATATGAACGGAACTTTCTGCGTCCTGGAGTCGCGGATGATCTGCTCTTGTCCCAGAAGCATAGCTGTCAACCCTCCCTTTTTTTGCGGGAAACTCCCTTATTCCAATGCCGTTTCCCGCTGCTATCCCGGATTGTTGATATCCCTTAAATTCCCCGGATTTCAAAGGAAGCAGCTCCTCTCCCTCCTTCCGGCCAGGGAAGCTCCTCAGCTGCGTTGCTCGGCTGCCAATGAGGAGTCTGAGACCGACTGGGGGCGGAGCTTGCATGCCTTGTGCAGCCAGACCCTCACGCCCAACCAGACAGCCAGTCTGCCTGCCATCTACGCGCTCACTCTTTCACTCACTCGTTCGTGCGCAGCCTCTGGAGCGCAGGGTGGCGAGGCTACTTGGTGCCATTGCAGCGCCCTTGCGGCATCCCTTATTTTCAAATCTGAAAGTTTGGAAAAATCCCTTATTTTCAAATCTGAAAGTTGACAGCTATGCCCAGAAGTGTGATCAGTGCATCAGGAATTCTGCGCATGCACCATTTGCCACAGCTTCCGGTTCCTTCAGCTGCGTTGCGCATCCCCCGCCCCCAACTATATGGCCGAGGCACGAGTGTGCATTGCTGCAGAAGAGCAAAGAAGACTGTCTTTCGTGTGGTCACCAGGACAGCCACATCAAGATGTGCGGTGATTTCTGCACAAAGCACAATTGACTGAGCCTTGGGCTCAGTCCAGATGAAACTCCCCTTGCACACTATTACACTAGCGCAAGGGTCAGCAAGGTTTACCGGCCATGGGCCAGATCACTCTCACGGAGATCGGCCGTGGGCCGGACTGGCACAGCGCGATGCCGAAACTTGAGTCTGCGCATGTCCGTGGTGCCGGAAATCGCTTCTGCGCATGGCCAGATGCCTGCGCAGAAGAGTTTTCCGGAACCTGGACATGCGCAGACGCAGTTTCTGGTATCTGTGTGTGTGCAGATGCCATTTCCGGCACCACTCGGCGAGTCCCCGCGCTGCGCCGCGCTGGTTTAGTGCAGCGCGCGGGGTACTTGCTGAGCGGGGGGCTCGGTTTGCGGGCGGCTCGTGGGCCGGTAAAACGGTCTTCGTGGGCCGCATCTGGCCCATGGGCCGCAGGTTTCCGACCCCTGCACTAGCGTCATTTCAACAGGACTGGCCTCGGACCCCCATAAATTGTGCCCAGTGGCTTTGAAATCCTGTCTTCAGACTTTACCTTTTTCTGTACAATGCCATACTTCAGCTGAGGGGTGTCGTTAAACATAAAGCTCTGGATTTTCCATTCCTCGCTGAAGCAGCCCAGGCTGGAGCCAAACAAAAGGATCTTCAGGTCCTAGGTTTAAATAAGGGGGGGGGAGGACATGAGATTAAGAATAAAAAAGGAAAGGACAGACCTCCTGTTCTTTTTGAAATCTAATTCTTCACTTGGGGAGGGGGGGCACAGAAATCTCCCAACAAATAAGAAGTTTTCAGGGATGGCCTGAGGGCGCATGCGTGATCCAAACAGTTAGGATTCCAGCCAGCCATGCCCTGTTTCAGGGAACTCCATTCCAACTCAACTCAGTTTATTACAGCAAAAGCCAGCAATATAATACAGTACAGTATAATTCCAAACCAGTGATCAGAATATCGCTACAAGGCATCAAAATCCTAACGATTGGGGGTGGGGGGAACCAATGGCGCAAAAGAAATTTATAGTATATTTTCCAGTAGAAGCGATTTACGTTTTTTGATGGCTAAGGTGCAAAACTTGGCCACAGCATAGGATACTGAGCTCAAAGAGTCTTCCAAAAGGAATTTGCGTAGGATTTCAGGAATAAATTCCAGATAATATTGCAAGGGTTAAAATTTTGATAAAAGGGGTAATATAAGACGAGACTGTTCTTCACTATAAAAATTCACAGAATAGAAGAATGTGAGTAACAGATTCCACCTTGTTGGTCATGCATGGGCATAGGCGCTCGTGGATAGGTACCCGCAGGAATTTGCCGTGTAGTACAGCTGTAGGCAGTGCCTCAAATCAGGCTCTGGAAAAAGCCCATCTGTAAGATTCATAAAGGGACCCAGGTGGCGCTGTGGGTTAAACCACAGAGCCTAGGGCTTGCTGATCAGAAGGTCGGCGGTTCGAATCCCCGCGACGGGGTGAGCTCCCATTGCTTGGTCCCAGCTCCTGCCCACCTAGCAGTTCGAAATCACGTCAAAGTGCAAGTAGATAAATAGGAACCGCTCTGGCGGGAAGGTAAACGGCGTTTCCGTGCGCTGCTCTGGTTTGCCAGAAGTGGCTTAGTCATGCTGGCCACATGACTCGGAAGCTGTACGCTGGATCCCTCGGCCAATAAAGCGAGATGAGCGCCACAACCCCAGAGTCGTCCACGACTGGACCTAACGGTCAGGGGTCCCTTTACCTTTACCTTTAAGATTCATAAGTGCCTAATATTAGATAAATAAGGGGCAGCTGAAAAGTTGGGCCAAGATTTTAGACACCTGTAATTCTCAGGAAGTAAGGCATCTTCTTTTTGCAGTTCGATATCGAGAAGCCTCTGAGTAATAGATGTTTTTGCCTTCTTCAAGGGTCCAGTAAAGTGGTCTTCGGGGTTTAGGCCAATTTGTTTGATCTTGTTAACAATTTGCGTAAGCCAAGGTGGACTCCATTCCATTCTCTCTTCCCCTGCATTATAAACCCTCCCCGGCCAGCCAGCATTCTGCGCCCCCTGATTCCTGCAGGGATCTCTAAGCAGGAAGGAAAAACCCAGTGGCACGGTGCCCGAGCCTGTCTCGCCACACTCGTAATTTTAATAAAAATAAATTGCATACACAGTTGTCCTGATTAACCCAAGGAGCCGTTTTTTCCTCCCCTCACAATGTTCCTTCGGCATAAATGGTTCTGTGTGTGTGTGTGTGTGTGTGTGTCTCACTGCAACAGAACGAGGCATTTTGGCTGCAGACCCACTTGGGACTCAACCAGTCTTCCATTATCTTTGGGAAGGCTGTGCCAAGCCTAATTGTTAAAAGAAAATGGAACCCACTGCAGCTCAGGCGGGGGGGGGGGGGCAGATCATTAAAGTTGAAAAGCTTTTTTTTTTTCAGGGTATTTATGGGCCTTGCTATCAAAATATCACCGCGTGGAACACTGCTGATGTTGCCGCTACGATTTCTTACCCACTCTTTGCCATCAAACCCCAGGATGGGTTCCAGCAGTTTTTTTTATTTAAAAAACGGTATTAAAATCAGCTTAAAACACTTTGCGGTCAAAGAGAACAGGGTGAATCTTCAAGGGTAAATGAAGAATGTCGAAGGCTAAGTTAAAGAGATGCATCTTCAACGTAAGATGGAAGTTGTGTAATGAAGGTGACAGACACACCTGTTGTGTATTGATTCAGAGTGTTATCATATCTGTATTACTATTGTCTGTAATCACATTAGGGTAAAGTAACTGCCTTCCTGTCCCAGAAGGAACAGTTACTATTGGTGCATTCAAGTTGCTGCATTTGGATCCTCTGTCTTATTGGTTCCCACCAAAAAGCAGCTGTGTGATTGCTTGAGATTGTTCCCTCCAAAATGTATCCTTTCCTAGCCAGTCCTCTGTCCCTATAAATGTAGCTTCCCTACCCTCAGTTCCCCCAGTCTTGTTTGCTTGAATAAAGAGTTGTTACATGAAGACGCTGTCTCCTGTCTGCGATGTCAGACAGCTGAAATCACTTGCTGAAATCATTAACCCACGCTACAACACCACCTCTGTGGGGAAACTAATTCTGCAACTTAGGAGCGGCTGCAGAGAATGTTTGGCCTCCCCCCCTCTCCACTGCTTAGACTCTGCTATCGCTCTCCTGTCCTGCTTGGGGGCTTTTGGTAAGCAAAGGGGTAGAAAGGCTTTTTTCCTGTGGCAAACTGCATTGCCTTGGAGCAATCTGTCAGGGGGTGCACTGGGGGGGCGAGGCAGGGCCAATAGTGGCGGGGCCCCACTTCAGTCTCCGCCCCGTCCCCATTCCTCTCCACCCAGCAGGCTCAGGGAGAAGAACGGAGGACTGAACTGCTTGCTTTTGAAGTTGGTTCAAGGACCACTGGATAGCTCAGCTGGTTAGAGCCTGGTGCTGACGACGCCAAGGTTGCAGGTTCGATCCCTGTATGGGTTAGCTGCATATTCCTGCATTGCAGGGGGTTGGGCTAGAACAGGCATAGGCAAGCTTGGCCCACCAGGCGTTTTGGGACTACAACTCCCATGATCCCTAGCTAACAGGACTAGTGGTCAGGGATGATGGGAATTGTAGTCCCAAAACATCTGGTGGGCCAAGGTTGCCTATGCCTGGACCAGAAGGTCCTCAGTGTCCTTTCTAACTTTGCAAATCTATGATACTAAGCATCTCATTGGCCACTCAATGAAATGGGGTGTCTGACTAGACCATGTAAGAATGTTCAGGGTGGGAAGAGAGGATATATTGTTTATTAATACCCTGTTTCCCCTATTTTAAGACGTAGTCATAAAATAAGCCATAGCAGGATTTTTTCGCATTTGCGAAATATAAGCCGTACCCTGAAATAAGCCATAGTGATAGGCGCAGTTCTGGAGGGCACCAAGGAAAAGGCTGGGCTGGGCTTACGTAATAAAAATAAGACATCCCTCAAAATAAGCCATAGTGCGTTTTCTTGAGGGGGGGGAATATAAGATGGTGTCTTAAAATAGGGGAAACACGGTATCCTTCCTAATTTGTGCAAACAAGTTCCTTTATGTAGCAGAGTTAAATACATGAGGAACGGCTTAGGGAGCTGGGTATGTTTAGCCTGGAAAAGAGAAGGTTAAGGGGTGATATGATAGCCATGTTCAAATATATAAAAGGATGTCATATAGAGGAAGGAGAAAAGTTGTTTTCTGCTGCTCCTGAGAAGAGGACACGGAGCAATGGATTCAAACTACAAGAAAGAAGATTCCACCTAAACATTAGAAAGAACTTCCTGACAGTCAGAGCTGTTCGACAGTGGAATTTTCTGCCAAGGAAAGGAGTGTGGTGGAGTCTCCTTCTTTGGAGGTCTTTAAGCAGAGGCTTGACAGCCACCTGACAGGAATGCTTTGATGGTGTTTCCTGCTTGGCAGGGGGTTGGACTGGATGGCCCTTGGGTCTCTTCCAACTCTATGATTCTATGATCCCCTTTCTTACATGCACAGCAGATAGCTGGTTGCAGGCTCGTGTGAGCCTCTCACTATTATACAATTCAATCTGTCTCAGAGTGAATTGTACATTCCTGGGAAGTTCCCTTGAATCGCTCTTAAAAGAATAAAGACGCCACAACCTTATTCAAAGTCAATAAAAGAAGTTTACTCACATCAGTTCACAGTTGGATCCCTGAAGGCAGACTTAGTTACAAATATGTACATGTGGATCTACCCCATATGGGGGATAATCCCAGTGCTTCTGCTAGCTGAGAGCTAGCAGAGCAGTCCTAGCTGAAAGCTGGTCAAACGAAGATGTCAGAAAGAGGGAAGGGTGCTGCGTGACTCGTCCTTTTGTAACCTGGACAGGTAAGGTCACGCCCACCTTCTATCACATGCTGTCAGGGATCTGCCCACCCCTGCCAGTCCAGCTCTGAGTGCATACAGGGACCCGCAGCCTGTGTTAACGACAGATTCATCTTCGAGTGAATCTGGCAGCCCCTCTTCGGGGGAGGAGCAGTTAGTGGCTGGGAGCCAGGGAGTGCCAGGTGTCCAGGGAGTTGCTGAGAGACCTGGCACCACCCAGCAGACTCACTTGGAGGGGGAGGCGTCAGTTCCGGCGCCTATCTCACGTAGGAGGAGAAGGCGGCAATTCAGAATGCCGAGGCTTTGATGTTGGTGCCAAAACAGGAGGGAGGCACTTCCGGATTCTGCTAGTGACTGAGCAGACATGATTAACTGAACTCTGCACTGTAAATAGCTTTGCACAAAATAAAGAGACTTAAAGACAAGATGGCTTGGTCTTACTATTGAACAACCAGTAAGAGGATCTGACACATGCAAAAGGAATTATGCTCTAGCCAGGAGGAACAGGAAGTTTTGACTGGCTGGACCAAACATCCCCCTGCATGTCTTCTCTAGCATTACAAGGAATGTTGTACTTGACTGCTTCTCATGGATCACATCCCAGACACAACCTTTGATCTGCCCAGCAGGGCTCCCATGTCCCCTGGTCTGGATAGATCATGGTCTGACCCACTATAATACAACTGCAATTCCTCAATTGGTCAAAGGCCTGGAAATGATGCCTTATGAGGAACGGCTTAGGGAGCTGGGTATGTTTAGCCTGGAGAAGAGAAGGTTAAGGGGTGATATGATAGCCATGTTCAAATATATAAAAGGATGTCATATAGAGGAGGGAGAAAAGTTGTTTTCTGCTGCTCCAGAGAAGAGGACACGGAGCAATGGATTCAAACTGCAAGAAAGAAGATTCCACCTAAACATTAGAAAGAACTTCCTGACAGTAAGAGCTGTTCGACAGTGGAATTTGCTGCCAAGGAGTGTGGTGGAGTCTCCTTCTTTGGAGGTCTTTAAGCAGAGGCTTGACAGCCACCTGTCAGGAATGCTTTGATGGTGTTTCCTGCTTGGCAGGGGGTTGGACTAGATGGCCCTTGTGGTCTCTTCCAACTCTAGGATTCTATGATTCTATGAGATCTCGAGCAGGCACAGAGGATATTCCATTTAATCATACCTCAAGCTACAGTTGAAGGAGGTGAGGTGGCCAACCTTTGAAGAACCTCTCTCCAAAGAGCTAGGTCTTAGACCTTCTAAAAGTTGACCGCACTGGGCTAGATCTGCAGGTGCTGGCCTGCTTCCGTGTATGGCAACAGTCATTCGGCCTTTCCAACAGAACATTCTGCATCGGCCACATCAATGTGTTTCTTACCCTTGCTAGATAGTAGTCAATGGGTTTTGACGTTACTTGGACAGCATACAGAGCAGAAGAGTCGGGGACCATGTAGACGTCCTCCAAATTTTCGTCGTCCTCAACATCAACTGCGGAGGGCAAAGGAAAGGCTGTTTAATATCCAGAACACATACTCAGAAACATGCAACCCATAACATTAGCTTTTGCGGCTTTAGCAAGTGGAGGCGCCCTCCGTTCTCTTCCAGTCTTTAAAGATGTGTTCCGTCTACATATCTAACACACGATAAACCTGAGTTACGTATATCTATACCACCAAACAACAAACGTAACAGGCTGGCAGAAATTAATTCTGATAAATCAAGATATAAATAATGAAAGCACATGCATGTACAAGACCAAAATCTGTGCATACTCTGGTATAAACTAATGAAAAAACAACATATGAATATTATCCGTTTCAAAAGTCTATATGCTTAAAGGTTCATACGTGGAGGTACATAGCAAGTATCACAAGTCCAGTGTCCTCCATATAAATTCAACTAACAGTCCCAAGTTCGGTGTCCTCCATATAATGCAAATAAAAGTTCCAACTGAAAGTTGGGCTTGATAAGACAGTGATGATGCAACACTCCAAAGTGTGAATGTAGTTTTCATGAAGATTCGGAGCAAGCAGGACAAGGATGCCCGGGTTATTTATCCCTGTTTCGCCACTTTCGGCTTCAGCAGCAGCATAATGACTACATACAATAATAGATAGTGAACAAACAGAGACCCAACGGGTACTCCGAAGATTTAGGTAACTAAGATTAGGTATTCCTAAATCTTCGGAGTACCTGTTGGGTCTCTGTTTGTTCACTATCTGTTATTGTATGTAGTCATTGGACTTGTGATACTTGCTATGTACCTCCACGTATGATTGACTGATTTTCTGTTGATTTTCTGCCTGCCAGCTGCCATTCTCAAAAGCACAGGAACTTTCTTTCTTTCTTTCTTTCTTAACTGTCAGGGATGTGCCCACCCCGGCCAGTCCGGCACTGAGTGGCTACCGGCAGCCTCAGCCTTTGTTGTCGACGGACTCGTCTCCCAGTGAGGAGGAGGAGGAGGAGCAGTTACCGGGAGGGAGCCAGGTGGGGAGAGGTCTCCAGGAAAATGCAGAGAGACCTAGCACCGCTCAGCAGACCCACTCGGAGGGGGAGACGCCGTTTCCGGCGCCCGCTTTACGCAGAAGGAGAAGGCGGCACTTTAGAGTGCCGAGACTCTGGTGTTGGCGCCGCAACAGGAGGGGGGCACTTCCGGATTCCGCTAGTGACTAGACGGTCATGTTTAGGGTTAGCTCCGCACTGTACATACTTTGCACAATAAAATAGTTGAAAGACAAGAAGGACTTGGTCTTTACTCATGAGCAACCGTTAAGCGAACCTGACATTAACTGTTTAAACCAATTCACGAACCAAGAACCTCTACATTGACCGCTAATAATGAAATGAATGTTGTAGATATTTCCCCACATTTATTATGCCTTTTTTGTGACATACAAATGGCATGAGAAAAACTTGATATACTTATTTGTATAACATTATTCTTGTTTATAAAACCCAATAAAATAAATAAATAAAAATTTTCTGTCGGCCTCCAGAAATAGCGATGGATAAACATGTAAAATCCCTGCAATAAGCGAGCTAGTTGAGAATGGAATAAGACATACCTAGTTCCAGAGTGTCTTGGCTCAAGCTGTCTCTGCTGGGAGACGACAAAGGCATCTTTCTGGACAGAAACAAATTAAGCACAAAGATGACAAGAGGCAATTTATCAGAAAGGCTGCTGTATAAACAGAGATGAACAACAACGTTTCAGCAAGGCGGGCATCTTTCATCTTCATTCTGTGCTAAGAAGGTTGGGGCGAAGGGGCATCAAATCACCCACCCACCCCTCAAAAAAATTAAGGGACTGTCAATCTCAGTTCTCAGTTTCCCGATCTTAAATTTGGACCTCCACATTTCTGCAGCAAATTTGCCATTTCTTCTTTGATCCTTGCAGAGATTCGACAACACTTCCAATTTCTCCCAATAAACCCATTCTCGTCTGCAGTTTTGACCAACATACACGTCTTAGCAAGCGGTCTCCTCTAATGGAATGCATTTTTGTAAGGTGTTTCGCCATCGCATTAGTTTTCATGCCCTGGATATGTGCATTTTTGTAAACGTTGCTTGGTTGGAAAACTGTCGCAAAAAATCAAGTAAAGTGAGAATTCCGAACGATAGCTGCGTTTTGGTTTGCAAAGTGTGAATTGGGTAGCTTCTCACTGAAATGCAAACAAAATTAAATCCTCCCCCCCCCCGTTCCTATGGGGGAGGAGTACAATTTTTAGGGGTGGGGGGAATGCCCTGCATGTTTTCTCTGAAAAGCCCTTGGAGGCTACTCTATATGATGTAGCAACACTCAGATGGAAGCACATGGAGGGGGCCACAGAAGCCCTCATCTGAGCAGCACTTGTAATTTCACTATCCGCCATTTTGGTATGCGGGAATTGGTTGTTACCAGCCTCCAGCGATAGACAGGAGTCCTGATGCTACCGCAAACCAACTCTGGGGTTGCGGCGCTCATCTCGCATTATTGGTCGAGGGAGCCAGCGTACAGCTTCCGGGTCCTGTAGGCAGCATGACAAAGCCGCTTCTGGCGAACCAGAGCAGCAGACGGAAACGCCGTTTACCTTCCCGCTGGAGCAGTACCCATTTATCTACTTGCACTTTGACGTGCTTTCAAACTGCTAGGTTGTCAGGAGCAGGGACTGAGCAACGGGAGCTCACCCCGTTGCGAGGATTCGAACCGCCAACCTTCTGATCGTCAAGCCTAGGCTCTGTGGTTTAACCCACAGCGCCACCCGCGTCCCTTTATTCCATTTTTAGACTGAGGTAAAGTTCTAAAACCAAGACAGTTTTCCAGTTTTGCGGAATTCGTAAACCGAAACATTCTTAAACAGGACTGTTCTTAAACCGAGGTACTACTGTACTTTTTTATTTATAATTTTGTATTTGTAAAACTAGTAAAAATGATTTCAAAAACAAAACAAAACAACCGCTGTGAGGTGGATGTGTGTCTCCTCGGAAGTAAGCATCCACAAACGCCGTCTGTTACACTAATCACTTTATTGTACAATATTGAATAGTCCAGACTTTACGGCTATGCATCCGACCCCTCGGAGTCAGATCCTTCGAGTGCTGATTTGCGGCTCCGCCCCCAGCAGAGGAGCTTCGGAAACCCTAGTCTCCGCCTCTCCTGTTTCCTCTTCCGTGCCCTTGACCGAGGTGGTCCTACGGATCCCTTTTCCCTTTCGCTTTCTCCTCCACGCTGCTCATGTCTGATGCTCCTGCAGGATCTATAAGCCTCCCCTCCTCCTCGGACTCCCTCTCCTGGTCCCGTCCCATGGACTGTGCTAGCCCTCTGGTGGAAGCTTCCTCCCATTGCTGCACTATCTGCTCTGGTGTCAGCAGGGGCTGTGCCTGCTCTTGGTCCCAGACCCTCAGTAACTCCTCGGGCGTCAGCGTGGCTCTATCTAGGTCCGCTGTTTCCTCTGGCACCGCTTCGGAACCCGGCCAGCCCCTGACATCCACCCCCCCTTCCAAGCCCCCCTTCCCCTCCTGAGGAGGCGCACAGGGTTGAGAGCGAGCGGTGTCGGGTTCCCTCTCCAGATCCCCCAGCTCCCCCCAAGACTCGTCTGCTGTGTCAGGGGAGGAAGGGAAACCTAAGAATATTGTGGTGTCGGCACTGGACGATGATGAAAACACGTCTTCCCAGTCCTCCCTGGCCATGGGTGGAGAGAAGGGTTCTGCACTCTGGCTTCCTTCTCCTACCCCAGGGTACCCTTTACCTCCCTCCGATGGTGGGAAACCCCAGAAGTCCCCTTCCTCCGAGTCTGTGGGTTGAAACACGTCTCTTAGTTGCCACCGGTATGGTTTGGGCTTGTGCGGGAATAGTTCGTGAAACTCCCACACCAGATGTTCCCTGGTGACTGCCTCTGCCCGGACCCATGCATTTTCCGATGCTGGCTCCCCCTCCCACGCTACCAAATACTGCAGTTCATCCCCTTGCCACCTGGAATCCAAAATCTCAGTGGCCTCGTTGAACAGTTCCGGTTCCAGCAGCGGTAACCCCTGTGACCCCTGCTGGTAGCCCTGTTGGTACCTGTGAGGTTCCCTGTACTTGGACAGGAGAGACCTGTGGAACACCGGGTGAATCCTCATGTCGTCCGTCAGTCGTAGTTTGAAAGCCACGGGGTTAATCTGCTCCACTACCTCAAAAGGCCCCAATCTACGTTGCTGCAGCTTCTTGCACCTGCCGCGGATAGGCAAACCTTGCGTGGACAACCATACCATATCTCCCACCTGGATGTCCTCCCCCTCCCTGCGGTGCCGGTCCGCTGCCGTTTTGTACGCCTCTTTTGCTCGCTCCAAATTGTCACTGAGCAATTGGTGCAATGCTTCCAACTCCTCAGCGAAGCTCTGTGCCGCTGGCACGTCTCCATCCCCCTGTTCCCCCCCCCTTCCCGGAAAGGCTCTGGGGTGGCTGCCGTAGTTCGCCTGGAATGGGGACATGCCTGCCGAGGAGTGCTGAGCATTGTTGTAAGAAAACTCTGCAAGGGAGAGCTTGTCACTCCAGTCGTTGTGTTGCTGGGAAGCGTAACAACGCAGATACTGCTGCAGAATTGAATTAACACGCTCCGATTGACCGTTGGTCTGTGGATGACGTGCGGAGGACAGGCACACCTGCACCTGCAAGATCTGCATGAGCTTGCGCCAGAAACGGGAGGTAAATTGGGCACCGCGATCCGAAATTACTCTCGCTGGCATGCCATGCAGCCTAAACACGTGCTGCACAAATAACCGGGCCGTTTCCTCCGCCGACACCACTTTGGGCAGGCAATGAAGTGGGCCATCTTGGTCAGGAGATCCACTACGACCAGTACCGCCGTGTTGCCTTTGGACCGGGGGAGATCCGTGACAAAGTCCAGGGAAACCGCTTCCCAGGGCTTGCTCGGGGTGGGAAGCGGTTCCAGTAGCCCTGCTGGTACCCTCCTCTCCCCTTGGCCCTTTGGCAAACCTCACACCCCCTGACGTATTCCCTGACGTCCTGTCTGATTTTCGGCCACCAGAATTCTCTCGTGACCAATATCATGGTTTTGAATTGCCCAAAATGCCCCGCTGTGGGATTGTCATGAAGCTGTCTGAGAATTTTGGCCCTCATGTCCTCCCCTGGCACATACAGTGCCCCTTTGTACAACAGCAGCCCCTCCTTTTCCTCAAACCCTCCTGCCTTGGGATTCCCTTCCTTGAGTTCCCTGAGCTTATTCTGGGCAAAGTCATCGGCCTGGGTGAGGCGCACCAGTTCTTCCCGACCACCCAGTGCCGCCCCACACCGCCACTGTTCAGGTTTGAAGATGGCCCTGGCCACTGGAGGTCCTTCGTCTTCCATGTACTCCGGCTTCCTGGATAGGGCGTCCGCCCTGCTGTTCTGCTCGCCCGGTACATACTGGATGTGGAAGTTGAAGTCCGCGAAGAACTCCGCCCATCGCATTTGGCGCTGATTGAGAACCCTGGCCGTGCGCCAGTACTCCAGGTTCTTGTGATCGGTGCGTACCTGGATCTGGTGCCGCGCCCCCGCCAAAAAGTGACGCCAGTGTTTGAATGCCGCCACCACTGCCAATAACTCTTTGTCCCAGATAGCGTAGTTTGCCTCCGACCGGCTCAACTTCCTGGAATAGAACGCACAGGGCCGCCATTCCCCTGCTGGATCCTGCTGCAGTAGTATAGCTCCAATGGCTCGGTCTGATGCGTCCGTCTCTATCCTGATGGGCTTGCTGGGGTTCACGTGCAGCAACTGCTCCTCTGAGGCGAAGACCTTCTTGAGCGTTTCAAAGGCTGTTTGCGCTGTCTCCGTCCACTGGAACTTCTTCTTGCCTCTCAAGCAGTCTGTAATTGGTGCCGTCATGTTTGCGAACGCCGGGACGAACTTTCTATAGAAATTAGCGAAACCAACGAACCTTTGCACGTCTTTCTTGGTCTTGGGGCTCTTCCATTGTAAGATCGCCTCCACCTTGTCGGTGTCCATGGCTATTCCTTCATCTGAGAGGCGGTAGCCCAGGAAGTCCACTTCTGTGGCGTGGAACTGGCACTTCTCCAGCTTGACACATAATTGGTGCTCCTGGAGCCTCTGCAGTACCTCCTTGACGTGTTGCACGTGCTCCTCTGGGGTCTGAGAGTATACCAGAATGTCATCCAAATAGACCACAGCCTGCTTGTACAGCAGGGGTCCCAACACGTGGTGCATGAACGCTTGGAAGCATTGGCTGCCTGACTGGAGGCCGAAGGGCATAACTAGGAACTCGTAAGCCCCCAAGGGCGTGAACATAGTGGTTTTCCATTCATCCCCCTCCCTGATCCTGATGAGGTTGTACGCACCTCTCAAGTCCAGCTTGGTGAAGATCCTGCCCCTGCGTACCGCCGCCAGCAGGTCGTCGATTCTCGGCATGGGGTAGGAGACAGGGAGGGTCTGGGAGTTCAGGATTCGATAATCACAAACCAGCCTCCGTTGAGGGGTGTCACGCTTGTCCACCCAGAACACTGGCTGCCCCCTACAGCCTTGCTTTCCCTGATGAAGCCTCTGGCCAGGTTTTGTCAATGAAGTCTTTCAGATCTGCCATCTCCTGCTCCGACATTGAATAAAGCTTGCCTGGTGGCAGCTGAGCCCCTGGCACCAGGTCAATTCGGCAGTCGTAGGGACGGTGGGGGGGTAGCTTGTCCGCTTCCCTTTCACTAAACACCTGCTGAAACTCCGCATATTGCGCAGGGAGCGTGACTTGCCCTGCTTGCACCATGGCTGCATTTGCTGGCTCCTCGGACGCATCTGCTGCAAGCAATGTTCCATGCAATACGCAGAACCAAACATTAGAGCGCTGATGCCAGCTCACTACTGGGTGTCTGTCCTGCCACCCATCCCCAGTATGAGGGGGGGCCCTGCTAACGTGGTGACGTGGAAAGCAATAACTTCAGAGTGCCGTCCCATCCCCATCCGCATGGGTGGAGAGCTCTGTGTGACAGCCCCTCCTTTCAATTCCCTTCCATCAATTGTGGTGACTTGCAAGGGAAGATGCAACTGCAGGAGGTGGAGCTGGTGTTGCCTGGCAAAGTCCATATCCATGAAGTCTGCCCGAGGCACCGGAATCTAAAAGGGCGGGGACTTGCATGGTGAGAAGCCATTGGGCAGCTCCAGTGTGACTTCCATCACGATGCCTGGCTTGGGAGGGTGGGGAGGGGTTTGCTCGGGCGGGCTGGGGGGGTTTGTCTCTGGCGCGTTGCTGGGGGACATTTTACTGCTCCTGAGCCGGGCTGGCCGTCCCCGCGACTTGCCAGCCGGCATTCCCGTTTCCCTGCCTTGCCGTCTGCTCCTCCCCCTCTCCTGTTACAGCCCCCGTCATGCCTTGCCACACCTTCCTTTTGTTACAAGCCTTGGCTAGGTGTCCGATTTGGTGACATACAAAGCACTTCCTGGGCGCCTTCCCGCCTTGCGCGTCACTCCCCTTGGCAACCGTTGCGTTTGAAATAGGGCGCGCGCGCGCTCCCCCCAATTCCATAGGCGTTTCTTCCTGGAGGTGCGTTTGCGCGCCAGCCGGTCTCTCTGCTTGTGTTGGAATGCGGAAGTTGAACCACCTTCCCGCCTTCCCCTCCTTTCTGCTTTTGTCTCTAATCTCCATTCTAATGCCGATTGCCATCGCTGCTTCTGTGAGGCTTTTCATGTCATTGTAGGGGCCCCCTCTAGCCAAAGAGTCCTTTACTTCATCGGCCAGACCTAGCTTGAAGAGTGCTATCATTTGAGGGGTATTGGTCTCCCATCCCAGACGATGACTCAACAACGAAAACTTTGCCTGGTATTCTCTCACCGTCATATTCCCTTGCCTCAAAAGCAGGAGTTCCTGCGATTCCAATTCCTGTTCAGAGCGGCTAGTATAAACCACGTCCATTGCTTTAAAAACTCTTTTACTCTCTGAAGCGCTGGGTCCTTGGCCAAAATCAGTGGCCTCACCAATCACGAGCAGCTGATTCAAAATGCGAAATTATAAAACCAACCTGCTCCTCCTCATTTCTAAATGAGTCTCTGTGGAGTTCCAGGGTATATATCATGTCCGTTTTAAAACCTATGTACTGTTCCGGCTTGCCCTGAAACCTGCTGGCTAGCATGGTGATTCGCCTTGCCGCCTGCGCACTCCTGCCCTGCTCAGCGTGAATTCTTGCCTCCTCCAACCTGGCTTGACTAATTCGGTACAGTACCTCTAGCTCACGAGCTCTGCCTTCCCAGGTAGGGGCTTCTCCACCACCGGCTCCTTGGGCAGCTAACGCTGCGGCTTCCTCCGCGTTACTCATGCTGGTTGTGCTTTACTCCTGAGGAGATGACGAAGACTCGAAGGATGCTGTGAGGTGGATGTGTGTCTCCTCGGAAGTAAGCATCCACAAACGCCGTCTGTTACACTAATCACTTTATTGTACAATATTGAATAGTCCAGACTTTACGGCTATGCATCCGACCCCTCGGAGTCAGATCCTTCGAGTGCTGATTTGCGGCTCCGCCCCCAGCAGAGGAGCTTCGGAAACCCTAGTCTCCGCCTCTCCTGTTTCCTCTTCCGTGCCCTTGACCGAGGTGGTCCTACGGATCCCTTTTCCCTTTCGCTTTCTCCCTCCACGCTGCTCATGTCTGATGCTCCTGCAGGATCTATAAGCCTCCCCTCCTCCTCGGACTCCCTCTCCTGGTCCCGTCCCATGGACTGTGCTAGCCCTCTGGTGGAAGCTTCCTCCCATTGCTGCACTATCTGCTCTGGTGTCAGCAGGGGCTGTGCCTGCTCTTGGTCCCAGACCCTCAGTAACTCCTCGGGCGTCAGCGTGGCTCTATCTAGGTCCGCTGTTTCCTCTGGCACCGCTTCGGAACCCGGCCAGCCCCTGACAACCTCTTCCCACAGAGAACTTTTAATTCTTATTTTGACTATTATTGCCTGGTACGTTGCAGGGGCTCCTCCCTCCCTCATTTTGCACAGTCTTCCCATCGGGCTGTTAAACCTACTTGGATCTGCTCCAGTTTGGTAAATGAAATCGAACCATATTCCTGGCATCTCTTTGTCTCCACGGAGTGACGGAACCGTTTCCACACCCAGATGGGAGGAGAGATGGAGGTCGTTATCCCGGATATGGGATCCCACATATTCCCAGCTCGACAATGTCATTGCATCAGCGACTGCCGACTTGCAACATCCTTGCCATTCATGTGTTTCCTCTCCTGGCTCTTTAGCAGGAGATGAGCAAAGCAGGGAACTCCCTTTGTGACATTCAGGACCTTCGTAGCAGAATACGTGGGGATTTTTCTGGGGGTGGGGTGTCTCCCGGACCTCTGACTACTGGGCCCTTTCCGTAATTTAAGAACGTAAAGCTATAACCCTGGAAAGCTATAAGGAATTGATTCAACAAAACGTGACTCAGTCAAGAGAACTGCGGCTTGCGTCCACGTTGGAGTGGAAAATGAATCACCGGTGTTAGCAATGAGTCAAGGCAAAAAGAAGAGAAAACCTGACCCTGCCAACATCCATGTTTTAAGAGACCAGTCATGGGATTGAATCAAATGGGTTGTAAATCAATGAAATTACATTGCAGTGGGGCACTGTAACCTTTGGCAAGGATGAAATGAATGAAATTTATTGTTACGGTCCCAGCCCACATACAAGAAGTTCCAGCCCACATACAAGAAGAAGAGTTTGGATTTGATATCCCGCTTTATCACTACCCGAAGGAGTCTCAAAGCGGCTCACATTCTCCTTTCCCTTCCTCTGTGAGGTGAGTGGGGCTGAGAGACTTCAGAGAAGTGTGACTAGTCCAAGGTCACCCAGCAGCTGCATGTGGAGGAGCAGGGAAGTGAACCCAGTTCCCCAGATTATGAGTCTACCACTCTTAACCACTACACCACACTAGCTCTCTTGACATATAATATCAAGGAAATCATAAAACACGATTGGGATACATTTGAATTGGCAATTAGGTATAACCGGGACAATACAGACATAGCAACAATTAAAAATATATATAAATTAAAACTTAGTCACTAAAATGTAACCTAAAATTATCATTTAAGGCCTTAATCATTATAATAACAACGCTTGTTCCCTACGTTTTATGGCAATCACACAGAATTTGGCTATTCTTAACGTGATCTCAGGATCCTTGTCCTCCACCAGGGATTTTAAACACTGATGTTCGGATTCATTTGGAGATTTTTGCATAGTAGGGGTAATGAATACCGAACGTATCTCCCCATAGAAACAGCAGCGTAACAAGGCATGAGAGACGGTTTCTACCTCCATCAAGCCGCAGGGGCAGACTCGTTCCGCATATGGTTTACCCTCGAATCTTCCCTGCAATAATATCTAGCAATGCCCTGGGTTGGCCAAGCATCCTTCTTTACGGAGAATAGTCCTCTCTTCTGAAGGCAACCTCCGCTTGAAGGGCTCTCTGGTCCAACTCTGAGTTAGACAAAGAGCCCTAAGAAGAGAGAACAGGAGACTTAAACTGCCAGTCAACACGTCTGTATTGCAAAATAGAAAGCTCTGAACAACAACAAGCAACACATCGGCTAATAATATACCGACAAAACATTTATAACATTATATTGTTTCAAAATTCATAAACAGAAGACATGTAACGCGCACATATTATATGTCTTCTGTTTATGAATTTTGAAACAATATAATGTTATAAATGTTTTGTCGGTATATTATTAGCTGGCGTGTTGCTTGTTGTTGTTCAGAGTCAACACGTCTGAGCAGGTACACAGATCACCTGGTCACCGTCCTTCCCACTAGGGTGAGCAGGGCTGGCACAAAACATAGAATCATAGAATCGTAGAGTTGGAAGAGACCCCAAGGGCCATCCAGACCAACCCCCTGCCAAGCAGGAAACACCATCAAAGCATTCCTGACAGGTGGCTGTCAAGCCTCTGCTTAAAGACCTCCAAAGAAGGAGACTCCACCACACTCCTTGGCAGCAAATTCCACTGTCGAACAGCTCTTACTGTCAGGAAGTTCTTCCTAAGGTTTAGGTGGAATCTTCTTTCTTGTAGTTTGCATCCATTGCTCCGTGTCCGCTTCTCTGTAGCAGCAGAAAACAACCTTTCTCCCTCCTCTATATGACATCCTTTTATATATTTGAACATGGCTATCATATCACACTTCTCTTCTCCAGGCTAAACATACCCAGCTCCCTAAGCCGTTCCTCATAAGGCATCGTTTCCAGGCCTTTGACCATTTTGATTGCCCTCCTCTGGACACGTTCCAGCTTGTCAGTATCCTTCTTGAACTATGGTGCCCAGAACTGGACACAGTATTCCAGATGAGGTCTGACCAGAGCGGAATACAGTGGTACTATTACTTCCCTTGATCTAGATGCTATACTCCTATTGATGCAGCCCAGAATTGCATTGGCTTTGTGTCACCAGTGCCTCCTTTCCCCAATTCCTCTTCCACCTCCTGCAGGGGGTTGGACTAGATGGCACTTGGGTTCCCTTCCACCTCTACGATTCCTTCCTTCCCCTTCCTTCTGCCTCCTCCTCTCCTCTGGCTTTCCTTCTCTGTGCTGCCTCCTCTTTGCCTAACTGGGTTTCTCACTTCATCCAAACGATGGCTTCCAACACCTGAACAAGCCAGGACATTAAGCCACAGTTTTGAAGTCAGAACGGAATGGGAAGCCAAGAGAATTAGATACTTCCTGGCTTTACCGGGACTTGAGCCAAGGGGATCCATGGGCAGGCAGAAGGCTTGTGGTTTAATCCAGTTTCAAAATATAAGGTACTTGCTTACTGCTTGGGAATCTAGAGCGTCTTCAGCTGCGGTTAAACCATTTTGCGTTCCTGCCAGGTTCAGATGTGAACCATATATGAGGCTCAATGAACACCAGGAGTTGAATATCTAGCACTGCCCTACACTTACATAACATGTTGTTGTTGTTGTTGTTGTTGTTGTGCCGCCCAGCTGACTGGGCTGCCCCAGCCACTCTGGGCAGCTTCCAGGAGAATATAAAAGAACACAACAAAACATTGGATATTAAAAGCCTCCTGATGCAGGGTGCCTTTAGATGTCTACAGAAAGTCCTATAATTGTTTATCTCTTTGCCATCTGACAGGTGTTCCACAGGGCGGGTGCCACTACCGAGAAGGCCCTCTGCCTGGTTCCCTGTAACCTCGCTTCTTGCAGCGAGGGAACTGCCAGAAGGTCCCCGGAGCTGGTCCTCCGTGTCCAGGCTGAGCGATGGGGGTGGAGACGCTCCTTCAGGTATACAGTGTAGTTCTGCTTATCCAGCTCGTGACACCATGGCACGTGGCATTTCTCTGCCTCTGCTCCATGTCACTGACTAGCACTCGGGTTTTAGGATGACAGAAGTGTGAGGGTTGAGCCAGACGAGAAGGAGTGGTGGCAAGCCCCCCCCCCCCCGGCAAGGCTGCACCCACGGAAGAATCTGGGGAAATGGAGGAATTCGTACCTGGAGAAGACTGGTAGCAGCACTCCTCAGAAGAGGAAGAATCAGATAGGGAAGTGGAAAGACCTGGACAGGAGGAGGAAGAAGTCGAGCCAGAATCAGGCCCTTGTGAGGAAAGGAACCGGCTGGCCCCCTCCCCTCCTCCCTTCTCAGCTGTAGAACGTAGAGCTGAGAGATGTAGGGAACAATTAGAGGCAGCTGCAGCTCGTAAGAGGCGTGGCCATGAGCCGGCTACTTAAGGAAGGCCGGCTGCTCCATTCACCAGCACCTGCAACTGCTGTGCTGGAGCACGTGGTTGTTCTTGCTCGTCCTGTTCCTGGTTCCTGTGTTCATGACTTCGGTTTCCTGACTCCTGGCTTCCTCCTGACCTCGGCTTTGTGACTTCTGGCTTGAACCGACTTCGGCTACTCCTGACCCCTGTGCGACTGCCTGATTTCGGCTGGCTTCTGACCCTGACTGTATGACCTCGGCTTTATCCGACTCTGACTTCAGCGTGCCAACTTGTTGGCGGACTAACAAGAAGGGAGATTCATAGGCTTGGGATATCATAACAAGGGTCAGTAGTAGCAGATCTGACATGGAGGGCTCCCTAGACACGCAGGTACGCATTTGGTGGGTATACACAGTATAATGCATAGCAGGATCAGGACCACAGGTCGCTACAGCCAGAGTCCTCCTCTGAAAGCAGACCCAAGGAGAAGATGGATCCGCTCCTTGACTTGTGCCAAGAGTGGCTGTGGAGACCAGAGGCTGCATCTCCTCTCCTGAACCTTCAGGATTCATCTCTGCCACACCTTGGTCCCTCTCCAAGGTGCTGATCCTGCCTTGCCTTCCTGTCTACCTGAGACTACTGAAATACCCTTCGCTTTGGCCATCACCTGTCTTCAGAGGTCAACATCCCCGTGGATAATTTGGGCCTCAGGTAAGAACTCTAAATCAGCAAGATGGTTTTCCAGATTTGATCAGTCGCCTGTCGTGTGGACAAATGCCGTCTTCCGTCTTTGTTCTTGCCCTCACAATTAGGGCTGGTTTTCAACACTGCGATATATCACCAGCTAAACATCGCGACTTGCCGATATATCATGCTGTCTGAAATAAGGATGGAGCTATGTAGAGGGCATTGGCTGGCTTCACGGTTTTTTCTCCCGCATCGTGATTTCTGCATAGCGTGCGAAACCACCCACCCACGAATCGTGATATATGGCCAGGTCAAAAATTATGAAACCGTTATCACGATATGGACTTCAAACCGGTTTTGGACAATACATTGATATATCGCCCAGTCCTGTTCACAATCTCTCCAATCAGCTGAGTGTCCTCATAGCAATAAAGTCAGTGTGGCAGGTTAGGGAGAGTGTGGTGGTTAGAGTGTCAGACTAGGATCTGGGAGACCAGAGTTCGAATCCCCACTTGGCCACGAAGCTCACTTGAGTGACCTTGGGCCAGTCGCTGCCTCTCAGCCTAGCCTACCTCGCAGGGTTGTTGTGGGGGGTCAATTAGGAAGGAGAGTACCTAATGCATGCCGCCCTGAGCTCCTTGGAGAAAAAGGGTGGGGAATAAATGCAACAAACAGACAAATAAATAAGGGTACACAACTGTGGCATCTGCACACTGCCTCCCAGCCAACACAATGCAAAAACCACAATCCAAAAAGTTGAAACAAGAGAGTTTCTGGGGCTGGGAAAGACTTGCAAGGACTTTACCACTGTTTCCCCTTCAGCAGATGATCTTGCAATCACAACTACTGTATACATAGCACGCATGGGTTGGTGGAGCAGGGAAATACACGGTTCCTGCATGTTGTAAGAAGGAAGCAATCCATCACATTAGGAAAGGGGGGCAGGAAGAAAATAGGCCTCCCCATAAGGAAGCCATACAGTGCTCTCTCCAGATTGACAGGCCTCCCCCTTTTGATCTCCACGCATTGCAGGCCCTGTGTTTACACGAAGAGCAACGCTGCTGGAGAAAGTCCCTCTCTTCATACAATAAGGCCCTCTTCCTCTACAGCTTCCTATTTACAGTATAGAACAAATACACAAAGGGGTTTTTTAAATAAGCAATGCTCACCGGCCACTTCAAAACAACCAACTCTCCTTGCAGGAGAATTCAGGCTGCGCCGTTTGGCCAGCTTGCTTGATGGGTTTTCCACGGCATGGTGGTACCTTTAGAAATAAACCTAGAGCAGTGATGGCTAACCTTGACACTCCAGATGTTTTGGAACTACAACTCCCATCATCCCTAGCTAACAGGACCAGTGGTCAGGGATGATGGGAGTTGTAGTCCCAAAACATCTGGAGTGTCAAGGTTAGCCATCACTGACCTAGAGCCTCAAAAGAACTCTTCTAGGCTTATAAGAAAGGGGTGTGGGTGGCGCTATGGGTTAAACCACAGAGCCTAGGGCTTGCCGATCAGAAGGTCGGCGGTTCAAATCCCTGCGACGGGGTGAGCTCCCGTTGTTCGGTCCCTGCTCCTGCCAACATAGCAGTTCGAAAGCACATCAAAGTGCAAGTAGATAAATAGGTACCGCTCCGGTGGGAAGGTAAACGACGTTTCCGTGCGCTGCTCTGGTTCACCAGAAGCGGCTTAGTCATGCTGGCCACATGACCCGGAAGCTGTACACCGGCTCCCTCGGCCAATAAAGCGAGATGAGTACCGCAACCCCAGAGTCGTCCACGACTGGACCGAATGCTCAGGGGTCCCTTTACCTTTAGGCTTATAAGAACAGAAAGAGAGCTTGCAGGATAAGGCCAATGGCCCATCTGGGCCAGCATCCTGCTCTCACAGAGGCTGAACCCACAAACAAGAATCGAGTAATACAGTACTGCCACTCAGAAGCATCGCTGCCTCCGTGGAGGGCAGAGGGCAGCCATCGTGGCTAGTAGCCATCCTTAGTCCTCTCCTCCATGAATTTATTGCATCTACGTCTCTTTTAAAGCCATCTAGGTTGGTGGCCTATGACTGCCTCCTGCGGCAGGGAGTTCTACAGTTTAACTGGAAGAATCTATGTTCCCATACGAGCCCAAGATGGTGCCCAAACATTATCCTTGGCTCCCTTTCCTCAGTATCCAGCTTGTGGCTGGATATACTTAGTGGTGCTAGGCAA
Organism: Darevskia armeniaca; assembly: GCA_034641395.1. Lineage (NCBI taxonomy): Eukaryota > Metazoa > Chordata > Lepidosauria > Squamata > Lacertidae > Darevskia > Darevskia armeniaca. The sequence continues at coordinate 716,543 of JAWWNF010000904.1, forward strand.
GGCATTCCCTCTCTCTCTCGCTAACCAGAGGCAAAGTTGGCAGGGGAGAGGTGTCCCATCTCTGAAGGAAGGTGCTAGCTGTCATTCCCTTCTGCCATTTCCGGCCTGCCAGGGCTCCCAAGGCAGCAGTGACGTCAAGCTGGGGAATGGGATCCACAGAAAACGGAGAGCTGCCCTTTGCATGACGGGAAGACGACTCAGACTCGTAAGCTGGGCCCAGAGACAAAAGGCTCTTTCCTCCCCAAAAAGGACAGCCACACAGGACTTCCTTCCAAAATTCTGTACCAACTCCACCAACTTCCAGTTTCTGAATCAGAGTCAACACCCACCTAGTCCAAGCTCTGGAATAATATACAGTGGAACCTCTGGTTAAGTACTTAATTCGTTCTGGAGGTCCGTTCTTAACCTGAAAATGTTCTTCACCTGAAGCACCACTTTAGCTAATGGGGCCTCCCGCTGCCACTGCACCGCCAGAGCACAATTTCTGTTCTCATCCTGAAGCAAAGTTCTTAACCCGAGGTAATATTTCTGGGTTAGCAGAGTCTGTAACCTGAAGCGTATATAACCCGAGGTACCACTGTATACATATATATTTACATTGAGTGATTTTACTTTCTTGGGCTCCATGATCACTGCAGACGGTGACAGCAGTTACGAAATTAAAAGACGCCTGCTTCTTGGGAGAAAAGCAATGGCAAACCTAGACAGCATCTTAAAAAGCAGAGACATCACCTTGCCGACAAAGGTGCGTATAGTTAAAGCTATGGTTTCCCCAGTAGTGATGTATGGAAGTGAGAGCTGGACCATCAAGAAGGCTGGTCGCCGAAGAATTGATGCTTTTGAATTATGGTGCTGGAGGAGACTCTTGAGAGTCCCATGGACTGCAAGAAGATCAAACCTATCCATCCTGATGGAAATCAGCCCTGAGTGCTCACTGGAAGGACAGATCCTGAAGCTGAGGCTCCAAGACTTTGGCCACGTCATGAGAAGAGAAGACTCCCTGGAAAAGACCCTGATGTTGGGAAAGATGGAGGGCACAAGGAGAAGGGGACGACAGAGGACGAGATGGTTGGACAGTGTTCTCGAATCTACCAACATGAGTCTGACCAAACTGCGGGAGGCAGTGGAAGACAGGAGTGCCTGGCGTGCTCTGGTCTATGGGGTCACGAAGAGTCGGACACGACTAAATGACTAAACAACAACAATAGCTCTGTATTTGTGTACGGGGACCTGCCAACAGCCCCCCCCCCCCTCGTGCAAAGGCACAGCTTGGAGCAATCGTCTGGGATGCAAAATGTCCTAAAGTCTCTCTCCTTTTTTCTTTTCTTTTTTTTTAAACGATGCTTCTCTGAAACATGACTAATTTTCCAATAGAGGCCTTTTAAGCCTTTGTGGCCATTTCAGGATCCCTCCGTGGATGCGGCTCGAAAACAACCCATTACCAAATGATGAGGTTTTGCAGTGATATTTCAGGAGCTATTAAAAAGCACTTGCCTCTGTGCAGGGTGGGTGGGTTGTGGGGGGGGGGGGGAGGCAAAATCTTCCATGCCAAAGATGAGACATTGGGCCGTACTAATTCTTTCCCATTCAGAGGAGAGAAGCAGGGATAGATGGCAGGAGGCGAACAATGAGGGTCACTGTTTTAAACGCTCCCCGGCTATTGAGAATCCTCTCGACGGGGTGAGCTCCCGTTGCTCGGTCCCTGCTCCTGCCCACCTAGCAGTTCGAAAGCACGTCAAAGTGCAAGTAGATAAATAGGTACCACTCCAGCGGGAAGGTAAATGGCTTTTCCGTGCGGTGCTCTGGTTCACCAGAAGCGGCTTAGTCATGCTGGCCACATGACCCGGAAGCTGTCTGCGGACAAACGCCGGCTCCCTCGGCCTATAGAGCGAGATGAGCGCGCAACTCCAGAGTCGTCCGCGACTGGACGTAATGGTCAGGGGTCCCTTTACCTTTACCTTAGGCAAACTAAGGCCTGGGAGCCAGATCCAGCCCACGGAGAGTTCGGGAATCAGTGTGTTTTCTACATGAGTAGAATGTGTCCTTTTATTTAAAATGCATCTCTTGGTTATTTGTGGGGCATAGGAATTGGTTCATTTTTTTTCATTCCAAAACATAGTCCGGCCCCCCACAAAGGCTGAGGGACAGTGAAAAGGCTGAGGGACTGCTGAAAAGGTTTGCTGACCCCTGATTTAGGAGACCACTGTAAGCAGATGCAAACATTGGCAGGATTTTGATTTCACTGATAGTGTGACAATTACCATGGAAAATATGGACTGATATGACAGAGCATGGAAAAAGTGTGGGATGTATAACACTGGTGCAGTCAATCACAACATTCCTAGAGTGTACACAAGGGGTCTTAGTCCTCCAGCTAGAGTTTCCTGTGCCTGGGCTGAGATCAACTTCCTTTGTGTGACCAGAAGTGGGAGTGGCCTTACCTGTAGCTATTCAAAGATACAGGTGAGCTGCTACACTCTCTCTCTTCCCACCAGGACTTCGAAGAAGCAACATCTCAAGAGAAGATGCTCTCTTGGCTTCCAGCCAAGAGAGGCCACATGGAGTCTCCTCCCATATGGAGAGACTCCGCATGTACATACATTTAATCTAAGCTAGCCTGCCTTCTGAGATTTGTATATTCTTGGATGTCTGTGAGTAAAACCTTTATACTTTTATAAGCTTATGTGTCGTGTATTTTCTGTTAAGAGGGAACCAGGGGATATATGCCAGGAATCTGCCTTGTTTTAGAAGTTCATAGGAACTTAAACGCCACGTTTTACTGCGCTTTATTGGGGATGAGAAACTCTGCTAGTTTGGAGCTTGTTAGCACAAGCTGGGATAGGAAATATTAATCAATATTCCCTCATCCACATTCCTACTCATCTCCCACAAAAAGATGCAGATTTAAATGTTTAAAATGGGACTCCAGGGAGGGGGAAGTCCTGAGATGTGGAGGAATCTCTGTATATCGATATGTATTTTATTCTTTTTCTTTTAACTTTGTATTGTAAAATCAAATAAAAATGAATTTCGAAATAACAGTCATGGCTCCCCCCACCCCAGAATCCTGGGAGGTGTAGTTTGTTAAGGGTAAAGGTAAAGGGACCCCTGACCATTAGGTCCAGTCGCGGACGACTCTGGGGTTGCGGCGCTCATCTCGATTTATTGGCCGAGAGCCGGCGTACAGCTTCCGGGTCATGTGGCCAGCATGACTAAGCCGCTTCTGGCGAACCAGAGCAGCACACGGAAACGCTGTTTCCCTTCCCGCCGGAGCGGTACCTATTTATCTACTTGCACTGGCGTGCTTTCGAACTGCTAGGTGGGCAGGAGCTGGGACCGAGCAACGGGAGCTCACCCCGTCGCGGGGATTCAAACCGATGACCTTCTGATCGGCAAGCCCTAGGCTCTGTGGTTTAACCCACAGCGTCACCTGGGTCCTCAGCTAAAATTCCCAGAGCTTCCTGGGAAAGAGTCTGGTGGGTCCTGGTTTCACTCAGTTTGTAGAGCATCATCATCATTATCAACAATAACAACTGAATTTACTGCAGATCTCATGGCGGTTCACAACGTAAAATCTCAAAATGAAAACCACAAAATCCTCTATAATGAAGTTGCTGTGTCCCTGCGTCCGCTCCGTGTGTCACGGAATTGCGCTACTGCACATGTCCGTGTCCCACACGGACGCAGGGATTGGAGCGAGCGGAGAGGGGGGCGTTCCGCGAGGCAGTGGCGGCACACGCGCGGTGTCAGTTGTGCCAGCGCCGCTGCCTCGCACGGATGCAGATGGCCGCCCCATCCTCGCCGCCGCTACCGCCACCGCTACTGCCGCCCCCGGGGAAAACGAAGAAGAGGGAGGGAGCCCCTCTCCACCCCCCAGTGGCCGCTGTTCTGCCTCCTCCTCCTCTAGCGCCCATTATTGAACGGGCTAAATTCAACTAGTATATAGATAAGTAAGAACAGCAGCAAGCCAATAACCCCTTGCAGAACACATTTAACAGGGCATCGGATGCCGGAGCGTGAGACTCTTAATCTCAGGGTTGTGGGTTCGAGTCCCACCTTGGGCAACAGATTTCCCCATTGCAGGGTTAGTTGATTCCTGCGGTCCTTTCCAACTTGACGATTCTGAGATTGTTAAATCGCTCTGGGAAGTGTAGTTCTTTGAAGGGGGGCTCCTAGCAACTCTCAGCACCCTCAAGAAACCACAGCTCCCAAACTTCTTTGGGGGCTGTTTAAATGCTTGCCGTGAATGTGGCCGGAAAGGGGGGGAAACAAAATCTCTCTTTGCACCACTTGCACCTTTCGAAATCTCCCAGCGTGGCCTTCTCCCCTCCTAAATCACCTTGCTTTCTAAAGACTGGAGCCCCGAAAGGTCACTGTCTCTCCTTGCCTGGAAGGCGTTGCAATCCTGCGATCGCTGATCGCACATCTTCCAGAAGTGTTAGTCAGAAGCTTTGAGTCACAGCATTTTGGCCGGCAAATTTTGGGAGCTGGCAGGATGGGGGCAAGCTATCCGCCAAGGAAGCAGCGGCAGGAAGAATTGCTTTTCAAAGAGTGCCCTCTGCTGGACTTCTGGACGTATGGCCGTACTGCAGGCATCCCTGGTCAGAAACAAAAACAGCTCAAACAGTCCATCTCCCTCTGCAGGGGGACTCTGGGAATCGTAGCTCTGGGTGGGGAATAGGAGCCTCCTAGCAGCTAACAAGCACCCTTAATGTGATGGCCTGGGATTCAGACTCAGACGCTGAACCTGAGGGATCCCAGCCTGCACAGGATTCCCCGCCTCCAGAACCAGCAGAGCCGGGGCTAGGGCTTGAGTCTGAAGGGTCCTCACCTGTGCTGGATCCTCAGGTGCAGGCATCTGCTGAGTCTCCTCTGGCTCCTGATGGGATGGAGGACCCATTGCCTGCAGGTGCTCCACTCTCAGCCCCATCAGAGGAAGCTGAGGTTGCCTCTGGGTCCGGTAACCCTCCAGCCTCTCCTGAGCTGCAGAGGCTCAGGGCAGAGAGGAGAAGGGAACTGAGTTCCTGCAGGAGGAGTGCTCGCCTCCAAGCCAGGAGAGGCGAGTCACCAGAGGATCGGGGCCGCCCTATGCCTCGGGGCAGATAAAAGCCGGCCAGCCCCAGCCCCAAGTTGCAGGAGCAACATTGTTGGATACCAGTTCCTGCTTGCCTACCTGTTCCTGACTTCGCCTGCCTCCCTGCCCTGCACCTAGCTTCAATTATTATGGACTGCCTTTCATTGCACCTCTGACCACGGACCGGACTTCGACCTCGCCTTACGGGTAACCCACGGGACCAGCACACTTAAGAAACTACAGCTCCCAGAATTTTTCGGGGGAAGCCACAGCTGTTTAAAGTATCACCATAGTGGTTTAGATGTATGGTCTGAATCTGACGTATAGATGGTATTTAACACCAGCTAAACTTGCCAAGGGACACGGGTGGCGCTGTGGTCTAAACCACTGAGTCTAGGGCTTGCCGATCGGAAGGTCGGCGGTTCGAATCCCCGCAACGGGGTGAGCTCCCATTGCTCGGTCCCTGCTCCTGCCAACCTAGCAGTTCGAAAGCACATCAAAGTGCAAGTAGATAAATAGGTACCGCTCCGGCAGGAAGGTAAACGGCATTTCCGTGCGCTGCTCTGGTTTCGCCAGAAGCGGCTTAGTCATGCTGGCCACATGACCCGGAAAAACTGCAGACAAACGCCGGCTCCCTCGGCCTTTAAAGCGAGATGAGCACACAACCCCAGAGTCGTCCATAACTGGACCTAATGGTCAGGAGTCAACCTTTAAACTTGCCAAAATGTTTAAGATAAGAACTGATGAGTGCTGGAAACGTAAAGGAAAGGAAGGTATCTTTAACCACATGTGGTGGACTTGTAAAGAGGTAAAGGCTTTCTAGGAAATGATATATAATGAGTTAAAGAAAATGTTTAAAAATACTTTTGTTAAAAAACCAGAAGCCTTTTTTATTGGGTATAGTGGGGGAGGAGATACCAAGAGAAGATAAAAGACAATGTATGCAACAACTGCGGCAAGAATTCTCTTAGCCCCAAAATGGAAACAACATGCATGCTCTAGTTATCTCCCGCTTGGACTACTGCAATGCGCTCTAGGTGGGACTACCTTTGAAGGTGACCCGGAAACTGCAATTAATCCAGAATGCGGCAGCTAGACTGGTGACTGGGAGCGGCCGCCGAGACCACATAACACCGGTTCTGAGAGATCTACATTGGCTCCCAGTACGTTTCCGAGCACAATTCAAAGTGTTGGTGCTGACCTTGAAAGCCCTAAACGGCCTCGGTCCTGTATACCTGAAGGAGCGTCTCCACCCCCATCATTCAGCCCGGATACTGAGATTGCGCATGTGCAGAACCCAGAAGGGGTTACTTCCAGGTTTCGGCGCTCGCGCATGTGCAGAAACACTAAATCGCAGAAACGCCAAATCGCAACCTGCGCATGCGCAGAAGCAGCGCTGCGGGTTGCGAATGTGCTTCCTGCACAGATCACATTCGCAACCCGAGCGTCCACTGTACACACAAGCGTTTGAATAACGAGTCGTTTTAAATACTATTTCAAATCTTGATCCTACCTGAATTCTGTATTTTGAGGTTCGCTCTTTTGTGTGGATCTCGCTGTCCTCTCACGGTCAGCTCCCTTCTGCCTCGGAATAAAGTCCAAGCGGTTGCTCCCCTTATTAATCTCCGCAGGGTACAGGGGCGCAGGTTTCCTGTCTTCGACTGGCCGTCTTTCTGACATCAGTTTGGCAAACGGACCTTCTATGCTTTGGGCTGAATGTTTTGCCACTTCTCCGCCTGCGTTTGTGTACGGGCCACTCAGGACCGTGGACGAATAGTCCTTGGTTACGTCGATGGAACAGCCAAGGTGAGGAGAAAAGAGATTTGCAGGTGGCCTGGAGATCCCTGCCCACTCTTGTGAATCGCCCATTGGCGCGGAGAAACGGTCCCCGGTTCCGTTTTCTTCTCCGGGTTGCACTGTTCTCCGGATTCCAGGTGGTTGTTTTGTGCGCCGTCTTTTCAAGGAGTCCTGAAATAAATTGCCAAGAGAGGAGAGCGGTGGTAAGAGCACGAGGCTTTTAATCCCGGGATTATGGGTTCGAGACCCGCGTTGGGCGAACGATTCCTGCATGGCAGGCGGTTGGGCCAGATCCGGGGTCAGCAACCTTTTTCAGCCGTGGGCCGGTCCACCGTCCCTCAGACCATGTGGTGGGCCGGACTATATTTTTTGGGGGGGAATGAACGAATTCCTATGCCCCACAAATAACCCAGAGATGCATTTAAAATAAAAGCACACATTCTACTCATGTAAAAACACCAGGCAGGCCCCACAAATAACCCAGAGATGCATTTTAAATAAAAGCACACATTCTACTCATGTAAAAACACGCTGGTTCCCGGACCGTCCATGGGCCAGATTGAGAAGGCGATGGGCCGCATCCAGCCCACAGGCCTTAGGTTGCCTACCCCTGGACTAGATGACCCTCGGGGTCCCTTCCGACGCTACAATTCTATAGGCCTTGATGTACCGAAGCACCCTAAAGCTGCATGTTTTTAGAATAAAATGAGAATATACACATAGCAGTGGTTTTTATGACAAAGGGGTACCCAAACTACACTTGTCTTTTTCTTCTATACAAGAGACATCAATACCTCGACTCCTCAAAACATCTAAAAGTGGCCCTAGGATGAGCCACACATGATGGCTAAGAATCAAAGAACTGTAGTGCTGGAGGGGACACCAAGGGTCATCTAGTCCAACCCCCTGCAATGGAGGAATCTGAACACACAATCCCCCATCCAGTTTCAAACCATGTCAGACCCTGCTTAGCTTTGCAAAAGTGCAGTTTAATTGCTGCACGATAGGGATTAGGATGGTAGAATCTGCCGTACATTGAGCCAGATTCTGGGTCCATATAGCCCAGAATAGGTGGTTTCTCTTCAGGGAAAAATAGGGCACTTGCCCTTCTCTCAGCCAGGGTTCACACTGTTCCTGTCACCCCAACATAATGATCCACATAATCATCAAGTCTGCCTCTGATGGCCAATCAGCTGCAAGTCTGCAGACAAATGCACCCAATCAGCAGCCACTATGTGTTGCTAGGCCCCACCCCCTTGTCTCCCAGTGAAAGCTATTTTGCCCCAGACAATTACTTTCCCTCACAGAGAAAGCCTGGGTAGGTCACTGGAACCCAGATCTCCTCCATTAGCAGCACACACAACCCCCAACTCAGGAGTCCTTTGGGACCTAACAGGTAGCATAGAGGTAAAAGGTAAAGGGACCCCTGACCCATAGCTGTCAACTTTTGGATTTGAAAATAAGGGATTTTTTGAAAACTTTCGGATTTGAAAATAAGGGATGCCGTGAGGGCGGTGCAATGGCACCAAGTAGCCTCGCCCCCCTGCGCTCCAGAGGCTGCGCGCGAATGGGTGAGCGAAAGAGCGAGCGCATAGACGGCAGGCAGGCTGTCTGTCGGGTTGGGAGTGAGGGTCTGGCAGCACAAGGCATGCAAGCTCCGCCCCCAGTCGGTCTCAGACTTCTTATTGGCAGCCGAGCAACGCAGCTGAGGAGCCTCCCTGGCCGGCAGGGAGGGAGAGGAGTTGCTTCCTTTGAAATCCGGGAAAATTAAGGGATATCAACAATCCGGGATAGCAGCGGGAAACGGCACTGGAACAAGGGAGTTTCCCGCAAAAAAAGGGAGGGTTGACAGCTATGCCCTGACCATTAGGTCCAGTCGTGACCGACTCTGGGGTTGCGGCGCTCATCTCGCTTTACTGGCCGAGGGAGCTGGCGTACAGCTTCCAGGTCATGTGGCCAGCATGACAAAGCCGCTTCTGGCGAACCAGAGCAGCGCACAGAAACGCCGTTTACCTTCCCGCTGGAGTGGTACCTATTTATCTACTTGCACTTCGGCGTGCTTTTGAACTGCTAGGTTGGCAGGAGCAGGGACCGAGCAACGGGAGCTCACCCCGTCGCGGGGATTCGAACCGCTGACCTTCTGATCGGCAAGCCCTAGGCTCGGTGGTTTAACCCACAGCGCCACCCGCATCCACCAGCATAGAGGTAGAGCTGTCCTAATCAGCAAACCGTCTGCTGCCTTTTAAAAGATGTGGCTTTTATCCTTCCACAGAGATTGGTCACAGCACTTGGGCTCTTCAGGTCACCCTCATTCAGGTGACTTTTGCGGCTGCCTTGGAAAGGTCCATGGCTCAGCGGTAGAACATCTGCTCTATCTAAAGAAGGTTTCACCCCCTGCATCTGCAGGTAGGGCTGGGAATGTATATCCCAGGTCTGAAACCCTGGAGAGTTGCTGCCGCTCAGTGTAGACAATATGGAGCTACGTGGACCAATAATGTGCAGCTTCCTGCTCCCTGCTGCATCAGAGGTGGAAGAGCTGTGGTTGTGGGTGCTGTTGGACCCCAAATCTCATCCAGGGATGGGCGATATATCGAGATATCATCCAAAAGTGGTTTGAAGCCCCCTTTCGTGACATCAGCTTCATAATTTTTGACCTAGCAATATATCACGAATCACTAATCTGTGTTAGGGCTGGACGATAAATCTCACAAAACCGGTTTCAAGTTCATATTGTGATACTGGTTTTGTAATTTTTGACCGGGCAATATATTGCGAATCATGGTGTGTGTGTGTGCTATGCAAAAAATCACAATGCTGGAAAAACCGCAAAGCCAGCCAATGCCTCTACAGAGCTCCGTCCATTATTTCAGACATCGTAATATATCGGTATATCGTGATATTTAGCTGGTACATTTTTTATTTATTTTTATATTAATAATCGTGGTGTTTAGCTGGTGCGAAGTTGAAAATCAGCTCTATCCTTATTTTGGACTAATAATAATAATAATAATAATAATAATTTATTTACACCCCACCCATCTGGCTGGGCCTCCCCAGCCACTCTGGGCAGCCCCCAACGGGATATAAAAAAACACAATAAAACATCAAACATTAAAAACATATCATGATGTTTAGCTGATGATACATGGAGTTGAAAAGCAGCTCCATCCTTATTTCAAACATTGTGATATATCGGCAGTGCTTTTTTTCTTGGGGGACGCAGGGGGACGCATACAGGGCCGGCGCGTCCATTTAGGCGAACTAGGCAGTTGGCTAGAGCGCCCAAATGGAGGGGGCGCTGGCCAGCCTGCCCCCCGCCGCTGCCGCCCCAACCAGCGGCGGAGCAAGTAGCTTGGGGTGAAAACCGCGGCAGCGGGGGCGCCAAAATGGAGGGGGCACTGGCCAGCCTGCCCCTCGCCCCCCGCCGCCGCCGCCGCCCGGTGCCGCCCCAACCAGCGGCGAAAACCGTGGCGGCGCGGGGCACCCGGCGGGCAGGGGGCGGGGCACCGTACGTCATGCGCAATGACATCACGTGCCCCGCCCCCTCGCCTAGGGCGCCAAAATCCCCAGCACCGGTCCTGGACGCATACCCCTAAACATTTTGTGAATCTAAGTTTGGCCTCATTGCGGGGCAGTAGTTCAATATGAGTAGGAAAATGAGAGTACCCCTAAACATTTTTTTGTAGGAAAAAAAGCACTGTATATCGGTGTATTGTGATGTTTAGCTGGTGATACACAAAGTTGCAAACCAGCTCTACCCTTATTTCAGACATCGCGATATATCGGTATATCACGATGTTTAGCTGGTTGTTTATCGCTATGTTGAAAACCAGATCTCGCCCAGCTCTCATCAGCTCTAGGCAGCATGGCCTATCACTAGGGATGCGGGAAGTGGCAACCCAGCAACCAGAGACACGCAGATCTCCCCATCCCTGCACTGCTCAAGCCTTTTAACTGGAAATGCCAGGATTTGAACCTGGAACCTTCTGAAGGCAAAGCAAGATGCGCTACCAGTAAGTGACATCTCCTTCTTACTCGGGATTCAGCAGAGGCATCAGCTCAACTTCAACAAATTAATTGGCTCAGCGTCCTTTTCTTGAGGGGGACCCAGGTGGCGCTGTGGGTTAAACCACAGAGCCTAGGGCTTGCTGATCAGAAGGTCGGCGGTTCGAATCCCCGCGACGGGGTGAGCTCCCGTTGCTCGGTCCCAGCTCCTGCCCACCTAGCAGTTCGAAAGCACGTCAAAGTGCAAGTAGATAAATAGGAACCGCTCTGGCGGGAAGGTAAACGGCGTTTCCGTGCGCTGCTCTGGTTCGCCAGAAGCGGCTTAGTCATGCTGGCCACATGACCCGGAAGCTGTACACCGGCTCTCGGCCAATAATGCAAGATGAGCGCCACAACCCCGGAGTCGGTCACGACTGGACCTAATGGTCAGGGGTCCCTTTACCTTTACCTTTTACCTTTTCTCGAGAGCGGTGACACAGATGACTCTGGAGGAACCAGTAGGGGGACCCGAGTGCGAAATCAGCACGTTCCCCACCGGCAATTCCCAGCAGCTGGTTATTCAGAGGCAATCTGTCAAAGCAGCATTCTGGAGAAGCTACACTAGCCGCTATTCGTGTGGCTGCAAATGTGTGGGATTTTTTAAGAAGGCCTTTTGGTGGCAAATATGTCCATTTGCTTTCTCTTATTTCCTCACTCTTTCGGCCTTATGTTCAGTTCTCGGCATATCTACATCAGTTTGTGCTGCTGTTTAAAAAGGGGAAACGCAGCAGCGATTTCGTGTGAATTTCTTCCACAACACACACTTCATACGCCATTTTGTCTAATATACACATTTTTTACAGAGCTATTTCCCTTAATATAATTCATTCTTGGCCTTTATTCTCACCAATGTATGCAGAACATATATGCACACTATCAAATGACATTGCCAAATTCAGAGCAGTGGGAATTTTCGAAGGAGGGCTGCTTTTTCCAGTTCCCATATTGTTTCAGGAAGTACGAATCTGGGAGATTCTCTTTTAAATGTCAGCTGAATTTAATTTCTCCCTAGTCTGGGGAGCCAAGCTAAGGAAGTCCCTGTCTTCAGGTCATGAGGAAACTACCAACGACCTGAGACGACTCTGGGGTTTGTTTGTTTTTTGCTATGTTTAAATATTTTCCAATGTTGGGGTTTTCTTGTTCTGTTTTAATATCTTAAATTGCAAAATTTTCCTGGGCTGCCTCGTCAGAAAGACAGTATAGAAATGCAATAAATAACATTATTTTTTTAATCTAATAATAAAAATAAGAGAATGTTTAGAATGAGAGTAAAGAACCTCTGGAGAGTTGACTGGGGGGGCCACCATCGTTCCTCTGCCAAATAGACCACCGCGCCCGGCTTGGGGTTGCCCCCTCGTGGCATTCAAAGACAGCTCAGGTGTCCTCAAGTCCTCGTAGTGATGGCTCGCCGGTTTCTCTCCCTCAGAAGGTGAGCTGCTCTCGAATGCCGCCCCAGCCTTGCACTTTTCGCTTTTCCTGTGCAGGTCTCGCTTGGGGATTATTTCCCCATCGATCTCGTAGCTGCAATGACACAGACGCAAGGAAGTCTGTCATTTACTCCCTGGTCCTGAATGGGGTAACTGTGCCCCTGAAGGACCAGGTGTGCAGCCTGGGAGTCATTCTGGACTCACAGCTGTCCATGGAGGTGCAGGTTAATTCTGTATCCAGGGCAGCTGTCTACCAGCTCCATCTGGTACGCAGGCTGAGACCCTCCCTGCCCGCAGACTGTCTTGCCAGAGTGGTGCATGCTCTGGTTATCTCCCGCTTGGACTACTGCAATGCGCTCTGCGTGGTGAAGGTGATCCGGAAACTACAATTAATCCAGAATGCGGCAGCTAGACTGGTGACTGGGAGCGGCCGCCGAGACCGCATAACACCGGTCTCGAAAGACCTACATTGGCTCCCAGTACGTTTCCGAGCACAATTCAAAATGTTGGTGCTGACCTTTAAAGTCCTAAATGGCTTCGGTCCAGTATACCTGAAGGAGCGTCTCCACCCCCATCGTTCAGCCCGGACACTGAGATCCAGTGCCGAGGGCCTTCTGGCAGTTCCCTCACTACGAGAAGCCAAGTTACAGGGAACCAGGCAGAGGGCCTTCTCGGTAATGGCACCCGCCCTGTGGAACGCCCTCCCTTCAGATGTCAAAGAGAACAACAACTATCAGACCTTTAGAAGACATCTGAAAGCAGCCCTGTTTAGGGAGGCTTTTAATGTTTTATAGATTATTGTATTTTAATGTTCTGTTGAAAGCTGCCCTGAGTGGCTGGGGAAACCCAGCCAGATGGGCGGGGTATAAATAATAAATTATTATTATTATTATTATTATTATTATTATTATTATTATTATATTTAGACGGCCTGAATGAAGTTCATGGACCACGGATGGTTCTACAGACCAGTGTACAGGAAGAAGGAGAGGACCGCCTCTCCTGGTATGTCCCGCAGAGGACCCTAAGGTCCATGAATAATAATAGCTTAAGGGTCCCAGGCCCAAAAGAAGCCAGATTATCCTCCTCCAGGGCCAGGGCTTTTTCAGCGATGGCTCCGACCTGGTGGAATGCTCTGTCCCACGAGACTAGGGCTCTGCAGGACCTGACCTCCTTCCGCAGGGGCTGTAAGACAGAGCTATTCCGCCTGGCCTTCAATTTAGCCTGATCCATCATTGCTTTTTTCCCTTCCCTTTTTCTATGAAGAAACCCTTTCTGAGACCCCACATTTAAACTCTTCCCTGGTCTCCTTACTGGCCCTAGCAGGAATAACTTGGCCAGTTAGCCCATTTATGTTGTATTTGATGCTGTTTTTAAGCTTTTTTTTTTTTTAAGTCGTTTTTAATCAGTGTTTTATATTTGTTGTTAGCCGCCCTGAGCCTGGTTTTTAAATCGGGAAGGGCGGGGCATAAATAAAAATTTATTATTATTATTATTATTATTATTATTATTATTATTATTATTATTAAGATCACCAGTGTCGAAGCGATGATTCTTCAACATCAACTTCGTTGGACTGGTCATGTTGTGCGGATGCCTGATTATCGTCTTCCAAAGCAACTACTCTATTCTGAACTTAAAAATGGAAAACGTAATGCTGGAGGTCAACAAAAGAGGTGTAAAGACTCTCAAGGAAAATCTTAAAAAATGTAGTATAAACACCAACAATTGGGAAACACTTGCCTGTGAGCGCTCCAGTTGGAGAACAGCCTTTACCAAAGGTGTCCTGGGCTTTGAAGACACTCGAACTCAGGACGCAAGGGAGAAACGTGCTAAGAGGAAGGCACGCTTGGCAAATCCACACCGGGATCAACTCCCGCCCAGAAACCAATGTCCCCACTGTGGAAGGACGTGTGGATCCAGAATTGGCCTCCACAATCACTTATGGACTCATTGTTAAAACCGTGTTTATGGAAGACAATCTTACTCGGCTACGAGGGATCGCCAAAGTACAGACCATAGTATGGACACGGCTGCCTGGAGAGCTACGGAGTCGAATAGAAGCACTGTCTCATGTTAGAAACTCTATCTCTTGGTTTAAGCAGGCATGAATGTCATGTAAGTGATCTTTCTCTCTTAAGTTCATTAGGCATAGACGCATAAATAAAACCATAATATTACAAAGGAGCCACCCGTGACCTCACTTCCAAGGAAACGAAGCCCTCTGGGATCTCTTACTTTTCGGAGATTGGGGTGTGCACAGCACTATATGAATAGGAAGGCAACAACAGTATATTGCGTTCTTGAGCTGGGGATATATGTTGAAAACCATTGTGAATCCCGACAAGACAGAAGTACGGTTTTAGGGGGACAGGGGGCAGGCAGGTGTGGAGGACTCCCTGGTCCTGAATGGGGTAACTGCGCCCCTGAATAATAATAATAATAATAATAATAATAATAATTTATTATTTGTACCCCGTCCATCTGGCCGAGTCTCCCCAGCCACTCTGGCCGGCTTCCACAAATATCAAAATACATTAAAATATCACAGATTAAAAACTTCCCTAAACAGGGCTGCCTTCAAGTATTTTCTAAAGGTCATGTAGTTGTTTATCGCTTTGACCTCTGATGGGAGGGCGTTCCACAGGGCGGGTGCCACTACCGAGAAGGCCCTCTGCCTGGTTCCCTGTAGCTTTGCTTCTCGCAGTGAGGGAACCACCAGAAGGCCCTCGGCGCTGGATCTCAGTGTCCGGGCTGAACGGTGGGGGTGGAGACACTCCTTCAGGTATACAGGACCGAGGCCGTTTAGGTCTGAAGGACCAGGTGCGCAGCCAGGGAGTCATTTTGGACTCACAGGTGTCCATGGAGGTGCAGGTCAATTCTGTGCCCAGGGCGGCTGTCTACCAACTCCATCTGGTATGCAGGCTGAGACCATACCTGCCCGCAGAATGTCTCTCCCACTTGGACTACTGCAACGCGCTCTAAGTGGGGCTACCTTTGAAGGTGACCCGGAAACTGCAATTAATCTTCACGTTTCTAAGCACAATTCAAAGTGTTGGTGCTGACCTTTAAAGCCCTAAACGCCCTCGGTCCAGTATACCTGAAGGAGCGTCTCCACTCCCATCGTTCAGCCCGGACACTGAGATCCAGCGCCGAGGGTCTTCTGGCGGTTCCCTCCCTGCGAGCAGCAAAACTACAGGAAACCAGGCAGAGGGCCTTCTCGGTAGTGGCACCCGCCCTGTGGAACGCCCTCCCATCAGATGTCGGGGAGATAAAGAACTACATAAGTTTTGAAGACATCTGAAGGCAGCCCTGTATTGGGAAGTTCTTAATGTTTGACCTTTTATTATGTTTCTATATGTGCTGTAAGCTGCCCAGACTGGCTAGGGAAACCCAGCCAGATGGGCAGGGTATAAATAATAAAATTATTATTATGACTATTTATTAACTAAATACCACCCAGCCTTAGTTATGTGGCACCTGTAGGAGTGCTAATTGCATCGACTGAAGTGGTTAAGCGGGCGCATTTTGGTGAGGCAATCTCGCAGGTCTAAAGGGCTTTAAATACTATCAATAACGTCTTGAAGCTCAAATAATAATAATAATAATAATAATTTATTATTTATACCCCACCCATCTGGCTGGGTTTCCCCAGCCACTCTGAGCGGCTTCCAACAAAATATTAAAATACAATAATCCATCAAACATTAAAAGCTTCCCTAAACAGGGCTGCCTTCAGATGTCTTCTAAAAGTCTGGTAGTTGTTGTTCTCTTTGACCTCTGGTGGAAGGGCATTCCACAGGGCGGGAGCCACCACCAAAAAGGCCCTCTGCCTGGTTCCCTGTAACTTGGCTTCTCGCAGTGAGGGAACCGCCAGAAGGCTCTCGGCGCTGGACCTCAGTGTCCGGGCTGAACGATGGGGGTGGAGACGCTCCTTCAGGCAACTGGAACAGACCTCTGAGTCCAGGCATTACGTAAATGTAGACAAGGCCTCACTCCTGTCAGCATTCGTGCTGCAGCATTCGTGCCTCGGTTGCGTGGGCAAAGGATGGAGAGAGGTCTGTGTATGTAGAAACCCCTGACCTTCCTGTGGCTGGAATGACCTGTGCAAAGGCCAGAGTTGCATCCATTGCTCCACCCACTAGCCAACCTGGCCCCGTCCAACACTGGACATCTGTAGCGACAATACTGACCCAAGAAAATGGATTTAGAATTGAAGCGCTTATCCATACCTGTAGGTCTCAGTTTTGCTTTTTTCAGGCCCAGTTTGCAAGTGGGTGTCTTCATCCGAGAGATAATTCTTCAGGACAGAGTCATCTGTACACTTGGGCTGGGGGAGCTTCTTCCGTGGGGCTGGCGGGCTCCCCTTAACGCCCTTGGAGCCGCCCATACACTCCAGAAAATAGCTGGCCATGATTTCAAGGAGGGTTTTCAAGGGATTCTCCCTCGCCTGCAACAAAAGAGCTTGGCTGGTTAGAGAAAACCACTGTCTTTCATTGAACCGTTAACTGAGATATGCGCACAGAGGGACAGAGGAAGGTGCTTCAGACTACCGGTTCAACGAGCTGAATATTGTCTACATATATCAAAAGACACCAGCCCCCTATCTTGCGGAAATCCACTATGTGGAATACCGCAGACTTCTTACAGCGGCTAGACTTAACGCCCTCGATTCCGCGGTATTGTGGGGAAGGTACAAGGGAGTTCCATACGCCCAGAGAACCTGTCACTGTACTATGGGCGTGGTTGAGTCTACCGAACATATCCTTCTGTCCTATCCTCTCTATGTAGAACTTAGGCAAAATCTTATAACTCCACTTTTATGTCAATCTAGCTTTCTACCCAGAGAAAGACAGGTTTTATATTTGCTGAATAATATTACTAGAAATACAGCCTTCCTGGTGGCTAAATTTCTCTTTTTTTAGCTTTTACGGTAAGCGTCGCAATATTTTCATTGATTGCATCGATATGGGGCTATTTGTTTAGTTCCATTCTATTGTGGATTATGTTTCCTTTTTTCCTTTTTTTTTCAAAGTTCTTTCAGATGCTTTTAATTCTGTACAAATGTATTCTTCTGACTGACAGTCGAATAAAAGAATGATGATGATGATGATGATATTGTCTACACCAGGGGTCGGCAAAGTTTTCGTGGCGTGGGCCGGTTCACGGTCCCGCAGATGCCACGGTGGACCGGAGTTCACGCGCACGCACGCATGTGCAAACGCTATTTCCGGCACTCCTTCCGGTGCGGAGGAGGCGTGCGCAGCTTCCCATTGGCTGCAGGAGCCAAACCGGCCAGCATCACGGAAGGTGGTCCCCGCTCTGCTCTGTGCCAGTTTAGCGCAGCACACGGGAGCCGACCGAGTGGGCGGCGGGGGTCCCCAAGTGGGCGGCGGGGGTCTATAGGCCGGTTAAATGACCCCCACGGGCCGCTTGTGAACATTCATCTCTTAACTGCAGTCGGCACTTGAATTGGATTTGAGATTGTTTTCTGCAAACAAAATGGTTTTTAATGGTTTTTCCAAACAATATTATTTTCTACCTGTGTACAGTCGTACCTTGGATCCCGAACGCCTTGCGAGTCGAACATTTTGGCTCCCGAACGCCGCAAACCCGGAAGGGAGTGTTCCAGTTTTCGAACGTTCTTTGGAACCCCAACGTTCGACGGGGCTTCCGGGGCTTCCTGCAGCCAATCGGAAGCCGTGTCTTGGTTTCTGAACGTTTTGGAAGTCGAATGGACTTCCAGAACGGAATCCGTTCGACTTCCGAGGTACCACTATATATGGATTGTCTTATTTTATGTTTGTATGTGTGGAATTGCTTTTAACTCTTTGAGGTATTTTATGGGGAGTAATTAGTGAATGGAATCAAATAAATAAGAACATCAAGTCAGTGGCTTATCTAGTCACAGAATCATAGAATTGTAGAGTTTCCAGCAGTGGGTATTCAGAAGAACACAGCCATCATGGCGAGTAGCCATTAATAGCCTTCGTGAATTTATCCCATCCTCTTTTAAAGCCATCCAAGTTGGTGACCCTCACTCCCTCCTGTGGCAGAGAGTTCCCTTTTTCATATATATAATAATTCTTATTAAATTTTAAATTTTCCATTTCCAAATGAACATTTTACAAACTTTAAATTATCCAATGACTTCCCTTCTTCTCTTCCCATGGTTCATTTTACATATCATATACATCCCTGCATATCTTACTAGAACCATTCAAATCCGTTTTCCACTTTTACATCCATCAAAAATTATTTACTCTGTTGAATTTATCTTAATGCTGCCAGGGTTTTCAGCTGTATGCAGTTATTTTCCATACAATCAGTAAATGCTATCCAATCTTCTTTAAATGTATGTTCTTCTTGCTGTCATATTCTATATATTAAACCTGCAAGTTCTGCATATTCTGTCAACTTAAGTTACCAACCCTTTTTAGTTGGGACCTCGCTCCCTTTCCATTTGGGGGTTAACGAAACAGGGCCGCAGTTGTTGCATACATAAATAACCTTTTCTGACACCTAGGAATTTCAGTCTGGGTTATCCTCGATAAAAAGGACTCTGGTGTGTGTTTTTTGGGAAAAGTAGTTTTAAACATTTTTTCCCAATCTATATATATAAAAATGTTCCCATTGCGTGTTTGTCCGAAACACCCTTGCTGCGTAACCGCTGGACCAAATCGCATCAAATTAGGACACAGCGTTCCATTACCATGGCAAAAGATTTTGGCATAATAAAAATTCAGAAAAACCACACCTGTCATGCCTAAAATAAAGGGGGGGAAATGGCTCCCCTATTACACGTCACCAGCAAACCAGCGCCCTCTAGCGACGGCTATACTGGTACTACAGCTACAAAAGCACAAAAATTGTCGCACCTATTAGACGTCACCAGCAAAACCTCGCCCTCTAGCGACAGCTATACTGGTACTGCAGCTACAAAACCTTCCCCCTGCCAGAGCTCCATCGGCCATTTGCAAGCTCGCAAACCGGTAATAGAAAGGGGGGGCGAGAAGAGAGTAATTGAAAACGGGGGTGGGGACAGAGAAGGGGCAGACGGAAGGTGAACAGGGGAACTTCTTCAATTTCACAAATTCAGCCGCAGCAGGGCGCGGCCGGGTAAGCTAGTTCATTATAAATCATTTCCCAACGCAGTCATACCTCGGGTTGCGTTCGCTGTGGGTTGCGTTCACTACGGGATACGAACGTGCCAAACCCGGAAGTACCGGAACGGGTTAATTCCGGATTCGGCGCTTCACGCATGCGCAGGAGCACTAAATCGCATTTCCCGCATGTGCAGAAGCAGCGAATTGCATGTGCACAGACGCGGCGCTGCGGGTTACGGACGCGCCTCCCACACAGATCGCGTTCGTAACCCAAGCGTCCACTGTACACTTTTACCTTTTTTACATGCCCAGTGAGTTCCGTAGTTTATCAATGAAACGGCTGGCCTCATCTCCACCCACTTTCAGGTTTCAGAATGATCCGGGGAATTTTGTACAGAGGATTCATCTTCTCACCTTGTTTTGTTTGCACAAAGACTGGAGGTGCAAGACATTTCGCAGCTCGTTTCTGTTGTTGATGCTGAGAGCTGTTCGTGGCAACTCTTCGTCCATCACAAGGATGGTTTTCTTCAAACACTGCGGAGGGAAGAGAGGATGGACGTGGTGTTGTGCAGGATAGGTACCTCTCCCCATCCTGTCTTAACAGTTCAGGACAACTTGTCTATAAAGTTCCTACAGAAAAATACTATCCAGTGAAGTTGGCAAAGCACATAGGGGCATGCAATAGGATTCTGTACATACTGTAAAGCAAAGGTTGCCAACATTTTGGGGCCTGTGGGCAGATTTTGAGTTTCAGAAGCAGGGTGGGTTTGATTTAAATCAAATCGATTTAAATCACTAGTCAGTAAGACTTGATTTAAATCATTTGTTTTACAGAAAGACTCATTCTTGCTGGTATAATCTTAATATTTACAACCAGAGGAAGGTTTCGTTTTTGGAATAATAAATTTTCAGAGTAGTTTTTAGAGTTATATAAAAAATGACTGATTTGGTTATACTATTAGAAATGCATAGACTGATCATTATGAAACCATTGTGAGGTTTAATAGGTTAACTGTTTATATTTGGACAACTTTTCTGCTGTACTTTATTGGAAGGAGAAAAAACATCATTTCCTGAATAACCATTTAAACAATTTATTTAACTAAAGCAATAACATTATAGCATATCTATCCATGTTTGTTAACTGATGTGGTTAAACGTTTGCGACTTGAGTTTTAGCGCACATGAAAAACTTAAAACAAATCCTTATTTTCTGATGAATAGCCTTTGGACTAAGGTTAGCTGCTTTGCAAGGCTGCTGGCAAAACCATTTTCTCCAGGCTTCAATTTCTTTAAAACTGTGACATTATGGGAGGGGACAAAGCTGTATTGTAACTTTTGATTTGTGTTTTTTTTTTAAAACCATTTTAAAAAAGCTCTATGTTTTCATTTGAATTGAACCAGTGCCGTTTCAATTTCTGTTTGTTTGGTTTTCCCCCACCACAAATTGCAATTTATTTATTTTGAGCTTGCAAGCTGCCCCTGATAATATGAACTGGCAGCCAAGCATGTAAATAGATACATACATAAACAAACATAAACAAACGATGCAGAAGGTCGCTCCAACACCGCAATTCTGAGATTCCGTGAAACTAACGAATAGATAAATAACCCAGCCTTAAATTAGATGTGTGAAATGGATATGTGTCACAAAAGCAGACATGCATTTTTAATATTGGAAATTCCTTCTCTGTCTCTTTCTCGCGGACTCTGCAGCTTTTAATGGATAAAATGCTAGCACCTTCTACCGAAGATGTCTCAATCCCTTCCTCCCCTACATTTTTATTTTTTATTTTTAAGTGTTATTTTTAAACAGAATAATCACTAGCACTGCTTCATTGCTCGGCAGAAGCACCGTACTTTTTTCCTCTTCAGTACACATCTGTTCCACACAATCTACTCTCTGTTTTAACGTTTGGACAGCCTTTTCCTATCACATTGGGTGGGAAAACTTATGTTTCTGCTTCCGCGTTCATGGGGATCCAAGTGCATTCTGGGAGATGTAGTCCTCGTGGTGGGTGGCAGAGAGCCTGTTGTTGCAGCCTGAATCAGTCATCCTCATATGTACGTGTATATATATGTATATACACACAAACACACACAAGCAAGCATGAATTTCCACAGCAAAATCTGGGGAAAGCAGAAGGAATGTTTTAAGCTTAACAAAATGCATTGCTATTTTTTCCCCTTTCCAAAGGATCGTAAAACGCGCATGCACTGCTCTCGAAGGCAGATCGCAAAAGCTCTTTATTTTTTATTATTCTTTACCTTTTTGCTGAGAAATTCTCTCACCAGGGACGCAGCCACCTCTTCCAGGAAGGAGGCTTCCATTGCACAACTCCCAGAGCATGCAAAAAAAAAAAGGGAGATCTGCGTGTGCTGTCTCAGTTTAAGGACAGGGAGAAGGGGAAAGAGAGAAAGCCTTTGTTTCGTGCGCCTGGCGAGCTGCTGCGTCTGCAAAGCTTCCAGGTCTCCAGCTGCAGCAGCCCGGCTGTTGCGTTGCCGTTGGCAGGTTGCCGTGGCAATGGAATCCTGGCCGGGAGAGCGTTCGCTGCGCCCCCTGCCGCTCCAGCGCGGGCAAGGCATCCGGCGCTGCGAGGCAACTCACCTGGGCGCGCACAGGTAAGCGCGCAAGACAAGGTGTTCAGCGCGCCCAGACCTTCGGAGGGAACCAGCCAGTGCCGGATTTACGTATAAGCTAAACAAGCTATACGCAGGCATGTCCAAAAGGTAGATCGTGATCTACCAGTAGGTCACTGGACCTCTGCGGTAGATCACTGGTAGATCATTAGGTCCCCCCAAAGAAGCTGAACAACTGCAGCTCCCCTAAAAAAAAGCTCAACATTTTACCTCCTCCCTGAAAAAACTCAACAACTTTGACCCGAACCCCCCCAAAAGGGGGTAGATCACTGCCAGTTTTTAACTCTGTGAGTAGATCGCAGTCTCTTGGGAGTTGGCCGCCCCTGAGCTATAGCTTAGGGCCCCACTCTCGGGGGGGGGGACATTAAAGGAGGAAAAAAACCCTGAATGTACATTTCCAAAATATAAGATAAAAAGCAAATAAAATAAAACCTACATACAGCAACAGTGTTTTGTTTTGTGTTGTGTAGGCTCCTATGATGTAAGTAATGGGCCCCGCCTGCTAGCCTGCTCCCTAAAATATCACTGGTTTGCTCATTTCTATATATAGGGTGCCTACATTCTGCATGTGCAAATGGCTTTAGATACCTATTAGGTCCATAAATTACCATATAGCATACATTCAACACAAAAAAAACAGCGGCAATTTGTTAACAAAGGACAGCTGGACATATAAAGGGCCCCATTATCTTCAGAAGCTTAGGGCCGTATCAAACCTAAATCTGGCCCTGGACAGAGGTCACAGCTTGGGAACGGGAAGGCTCCAGAAACAGTGGTCAAATATATTATAGGCCTTCCCTGAACTTTCATGGAATACTTAACATTTGCGGGGAGGGGCAGGAGAGATAGTTCGAAGCTACTTGGCAAGCTATCAGACCGCAGGAAAAACAAATCCCGGTGCTTGAAAGCCCTCAGGATTCCACCTAAGCCACACACCCTCCCCTGACACCCATTCTCTCAATGGCCTGCTATGGATTAAAGGGATGCAGGTGGCGCTGAGGTGTAAACCACTGAGCCTCTTGGGCTTGCCAATCGGAAGGTTGGTGGTTCGAATCCCCGCAACAGGGTGATCTCCTGCTGTTCTGTCCCAGCTCCTGCCAACCTAGCAGTTCGAAAGCACACCAGTACAAGTAGATAAAAAGGTACCGCTCCAGCGGGAAGGTACACGGCGTTTCAATGCGCTCTGGTTTCCGTCACGGTGTTCCGTTGCGCCAGAAGCGGTTTAGTCATGCTGGCCACATGACCTGGAAAGCTGTCGGTGGACGAATGCTGGTTCCCTCGGCCTGAAAGCGAGATGAGCGCCACACCCCATAGTTGCCTTTGACTGGACTTAACCGCTCAGGGGTCCTTTACCTCTTTACCGGCCTTCAGCGATCTGGAATGTGTCCTTCAACTCTGAGATCGGGATAGATGAGCTGCTCTGCAAAGGTGGAATCTGCACTCATTGCCCGGCCCACTTTTTTGACCCTGACCCCGCCCACCACTGGCATGTGGCCCCCGAGAGGATGCCCCGAACAGAATGTGGCCCTTAGACTGCAAAGGGTTCCCTACCCCTGTCTTATAGTGAAGGATAACAGCATCCCT
The DNA here is from genome assembly GCA_034641395.1 of Darevskia armeniaca. Classification (NCBI taxonomy): domain Eukaryota; kingdom Metazoa; phylum Chordata; class Lepidosauria; order Squamata; family Lacertidae; genus Darevskia; species Darevskia armeniaca. The sequence continues at coordinate 740,215 of JAWWNF010000904.1, forward strand.
CCTTTCCACCTGTGCGTTCTTGGGTCATCTCACTAGCCAACCACTAGGTGACAGCATTAACACACAATTGGATCTTGCAGGATGCAAACGGGCCATGAAACAGGGCTGGGCAGTTGTGGTGATATTGGAGCAGGATCCCACCCCATTTCCAGCTGGGAGCCCTTGAAGCGGAGGCCTAATGAGTCAGTAGGGATAATTTTGGCCGTCTCACCTGAATAATGGGCTCCCATTTGCCTAAGCATCTCACTTATTATTTTATTTTATTGTTTGTTTGCTGCTTTTATATCCCACCCATTTCTCCAGAGACCTCAGGTCAGCATGCATGGTTCTGCATCTCCTCATTTAATCCCAACAACCCTGTGAGGTAGGCTAGCCTGAGAGAGAGAGGCTGGCCCAAGCTCACCCAGTGAGCTTCATGACCGAGCGGGGATTTGAACCCTGGCCTCGCGGGTCCTAGTCAGACATGCTAACTGCTGCGCCACACTGGCTCTCACACTTGCAAGATGCCTGGCGCTCATTGGGACCGGTGGGGCGGGAAGCAGGGAGGCCAATTGTAGGTGGAGCCTGAGCAAATGATAGACAGAGGCAGAGCCAATGACAGCAGAGCCTTTTCCTTTTCTTGATGTGCGTGGTCAGCCTGGCGATGTCAGCTGTCCCGCCATGCTCTGCAGTGTGCTGGCATTGTCATCACTCCCCACCATGCTCTAGGGCACATGCACAGTTGACGCAGGGAGGACAGCGCAAGATGGCAGCTGCGCAAGGCAGAAAAGGGCAAGAAAAGGTACCAGAACTGCGTTCCGGCATATTCCGCCAGGAAAAGAAAAGGCACTGTCTTATGGAGGGAGGATTTAAAATTTACGGCATGCTACACCATAGCTGTCAACTTTTGGATTTGAAAATAAGGGATCAGCAGCCTCACCTGTCCCGGGGACAGTCTACGGTTCTTGGGGACAGTCCACGCTGTGGCAATCCCCCCAGGCTACAAATTAATTTCCACCAGGCTACAAGCTAAGACTGAACAAATTTACCTGCAAGCAAGCTAAGCCTCCATGTGTTTTGCTCAGAGGGCAAGCAAGCCCCCGAGTCCGGTGGGTGTTACTCCAAAGTAAGCCTTCCATGGTGACACGAGGAGGGGAAGCAGAGTGAGCTCGGGGCCCCTTCTCAAACAGGCAGATGCGCTCGGGAAACAGGGGCACCGCGGGGCACGGCAGGGTACGGCGGCGGCTGCCTGGGCTCAGGGATGCCGCGAGGGTGGTGCAATGGCACCAAGTAGCCTTGCCACCCTGCACTCCAGAGGCTGCACACGAATGGGAGAGCGAAAGAGCGAGCGCGTAGATGGCAGGCTGTCTGTCTGTCTGGTTGGGCGTGAGGGTCTGGCTGCACAAGGCATGCAAGCTCCACCCCCAGTCGGTCTCAGACTCCTTATTGGCAGCCGAGCAACACAGCTGAGGAGCCTCCCTGGCCGGCAGGGAGGGAGAGGAGCTGCTTCCTTTGAAATCCGGGAAATTTAAGGGATATCAACAATCCAGGATAGCAGTGGGAAACGGCATTGGAATAAGGGAGTTTCCCGCAAAAAAAGGGAGGGTTGACAGCTATGTGCTATACGTTGAAAGAAAATAATATGAAAATGATGTATCATTGGTACTTAACTCCGAGTAAACTAGCAAAAATGTATAGTTCAAATGTTTGCTGGAAATGTAAAGAAAAAGAAGGCACCTTTTATCCTATGTGGTGGAAATGTAAGGTTATAAAAGAATTCTGGGAAATGATATATAATGAATTCAAAATAATGTTTAAAATATCTTTAAAAAAAACAAAAACAAAAAACCAGAAGTCTTTTTGTCAGGAATCATAGGTGCAGAAATACTGAAGGGGTAACAAAAGACTGTTTATGTACGCAGCAACAGCTGCACGGATTTTCTTAGCCTAGAGATGGAAGGAAGAAAAAGTTCCCACCAGGGAGGAATTGCAGACCAAGCTAATGTGGAGACGGCGAAAATGACTGGGAAAATCAGAAACCAGGAAGAACAGAATATCAATAAAGAATGAGGGAAATGTATAACTTACCTTGGAGACCACTGTAAACTGTTGAGCTCTTTCGCAGGATTTGAATAACACTTGTAATGTTAACAAGAACTAGGGATTTGTTGTCGTTTAGTCGTGTCCGCCTCTTCGTGACCCCATGGACCAGAGCATGCCAGGCACTCCTGTCTTCCACTGCCTCCCGCAGTTTGGTCAGACTCATGTTGGTGGCTTCGAGAACACTGTCCAACCATCTCGTCCTCTGTCATCCCCTTCTCCTTGTGCCCTCCATCTTTCCCAACACCAGGGTCTTTTCCAGGGAGTCTTCTCTTCTCATGAGGTGGCCAAAGTCTTGGAGCCTCAGCTTCAGGATCTGTCCTTCCAGTGAGCACTCAGAGCTGATTTCCTTCAGAATAGATAGGTTTGATCTTCTTGCAGTCCATGGGACTCTCAAGAGTCTCCTCCAGCACCAGAATTCAAAAGCATCAATTCTTTGGCGACCAGCCTTCTTTATGGTCCAGCTCTCACTTCCATACATCACTACTGGGAAAACCATAGCTTGAACTATACGGACCTTTGTCGGCAAGGTGATGTCTCTGCTTTTTAAGATGCTGTCTAGGTTTGTCATTGCTTTTCTCCCAAGAAGCAGGCATCTTCTAATTTTGTGAATGCTGTCACCATCTGCAGTGATCATGGAACCCAAGAAAGTAAAATCTCTCACTGCCTCCATTTCTTCCCCTTCTATTTGCCAGGAGGTGATGGGACCAGTGGCCATGATCTTAGTTTTTTTGATGTTGAGCTTCAGACCATATTTTGTACTCTCCTCTTTCACCCTCATTAAAAAGTTCTTTAATTCCTCCTCACTTTCTGCCATCAAGGTTGTGTCATCAGCATATCTGAGGTTGTTGATATTTCTTCCAGCAATCTTAATCTTCACTAGGGATACATGGGGTATTTAAAAATTGGATTGACTTAAGATATGCAGTAGAAAAGGACTAGTGACGGAACCCAGAGAGGGGTGCGAGGAAGTCCAGAGATTCGGTCGAATCTTTGATGTTGTTTTTATTATTATTCATTATTTTGTATGTAAATTTTAATTTGTAAAACTAAATAATTTTTAAAAAGCACTGTCACTGCCCATTAACATGCAGCAGTGTGTGTTGAAAACTTACACTTGGGCATGATCATGGCCAACAGGACTCGAAAACGGTTCTCGGCTCCTGATCTACAGGAAGGACAGGTGGGAATCATACAGATCCATGTGGGGCAGCTGCTCTCCAGGTGAGAGACCAAGAGGAGATAGAATCATAGAATCATAGAATCCTAGAGTTGGAAGAGACCACAAGGGCCATCCAGTCCAACCCCCTGCCAAGCAGGAAACACCATCAAAGCATTCCTGACAGGTGGCTGTCAAGCCTCTGCTTAAAGACCTCCAAAGAAGGAGACTCCACCACACTCCTTGAAAGCAAATCCCACTGTCGAACAGCTCTTACTGTCAGGAAGTTCTTCCTAATGTTTAGGTGGAATCTTCTTTCTTGTAGTTTGAATCCATTGCTCCGTGTCCTCTTCTCTGGAGCAGCAGAAAACAACCTTTCTCCCTCCTCTATATGACATCCTTTTATATATTTGAACATGGCTATCATATCACCCCTTCACCTTCTCTTCTCCAGGCTAAACATACCCAGCTCCCTAAGCCGTTCCTCATAAGGCATCGTTTCCAGGCCTTTGACCATTTTGGTTGCCCTCCTCTGGACCTGTTCCAGCTTGTCAGTATCCTTCTTGAACTGTGGTGCCCAGAACTGGACACAGTATTCCAGGTGAGGTCTGACCAGAGCTACATATAGATGTAGTCGGGACTGGAAATCTGACCTGAATCGGATCACATGTTTCCCTTCACCTCCCAAACTTCCAAATCCCGAAACGTGCCGCTCTGCTCAGATGTTCTGCAAAGGCCTGTCGACAAACGGGTGCTCTGTTGACATTAGCCTTTTTTATTAAGGTAAAAGGTAAAGGTAAAGGGACCCCTGACCATTAGGTCCAGTCGCGAACGACTCTGGGGTTGCGGCGCTCATCTCACTTTACTGGCCGAGGGAGCCGGCGTACAGCTTCCGGGTCATGTGGCCAGCATGACTAGGCCACTTCTGGCGAACCAGAGCAGCGCACGGAAACGCCGTTTACCTGCCCGCCAGAGCGGTTCCTATTTATCTACTTGCACTTTGACGTGCTTTCGAACTGCTAGGTTGGCAGGAGCAGGGACCGAGCAATGGGAGCTCACCCCGTCGCGGGGATTCGAACCGCTGACCTTCTGATCAGCAAGCCCTAGGCTCTGTGGTTTATGCATATAGATATAGATACAAATGCGCGCGCACATACCGGTAAAAGGAAGATAATAGTGAATAGCATACAAGAATATACAAAAATGTATATTAGGGGAGAATGCACACGAATGTGCTTTCTACACCTGGCTTGGATGGGTGCTCTTTCGGTCTGCTGAACCCTGCATAGCTTGGTGGGATGCACATTTTAGGTTCATGGGACATATTCTGCATCCCATAATCTGCTTTGGAACTGAGGGTTGCTGGTGTGAACGTGTTCAGGGAGCCGGAAAGATCTGTCCCTACCAGAGTTATCCAGATCGCACCTGGCTTCGGTTTCAAAATTTGGTTGAACAGACTGCAGGTCTTCTCTTTGTTATAAATACAACCTTTATATCTGATGTTATGCCTTCAGCGTCTCCTTCCTGGGTGTCTAGGCAATCCCTCAGCTGTTGTCCCGTGTCAACAGTCAAGGTACTCTAAGCAGCTGAAGGGGAAACTCAGCTTCCACGAGGTTGATAATAAACCCGTAACAACTTCGTTAGAGACCTTATTATAGTACTGAAGCTAATTTTTGGAAGACTCGGTGTTGACCCAGTTTGCTTTGTAATGCCACTGCTGTTTCACACTGCCATCTATCAAATTTGACAGCATCTCTACTTAGGGGAGCGAAATCTGTGAACCAGGCAAACTTCAGGGAGAAATATGTTTTGTCAATACAGTTTAAGGTCCCTCGTGCTCCTGAATTCCAAAAAATGCAACTTCCATAATGCAAAATAAATAAATAAAAATAAAGCAAGATTTATTTATTTCAGATTGTTAGTTTTGCTGCAGTAAATTAATCCCATTTGTGCCACGGACTCTAGAGTGCCAAAGCCTCATAATTATTGTGGGAGAAAGATCTATCCTGCAGGGAGCTGAATTCAACAAAACATAATTATACAAGCTATGGGCCTCCCAATGTTATTGGACTACAACTCCCATGAATCCTGTCTATTGGCCATGCTTGGCTGGGGCTGATTGGAATCGGAGTCCAACATTATCAGGCAGGCCACTGCTACACAATGCCTGGGTAAGAATGCAATTGGCTGGCAATTTGTTTGTGTGTGAACTTCCTGCTGGTTGCTGTGGGTCTTGCAAAGGACGCTGAATTAAGGTGGACTGAAATCTGCTCCAGCAAGGCACTTTTCCATAGCTGTCAACCTTCCCTTTTTTGTCGGGAAATTCCCTTATTCCAGCGCCGTTTTTCGCTGTTTCCCTTTTTTGGTGGGAAATCCTCTTATTCCAGCCCCGTTTCCCGCTGCTATCCCGGATTGTTAGATATCCCGTAAATTTCCCGGATTTCAAAGGAAGCAGCTCCTCTCCCTCCCTGCCGGCCAGGGAGGCTCCTCAGCTGCGTTGCTCACCAATAGTTACAGAGAATAGGATGTCATTAGACAACAGCACTGTTTGTGCTTTGCTTGCATGTAAAGTCAACCACTCTGGCCCAGCCCACAAATACCCTCCTTCCAAAAGAGTGTTAAAGGATGCAAAGCCTGCAACACGTTTGTATAAGAAGTCATTAATGGATGCCAGAGAGCCCAAAGAGTGAACCTGATCAATCCCCCCATGAAGAATTGACGCTTTTGAATTGTGGTGCTGGAGTCCCGTGGACTGCAAGAAGATCAAACCGATCCATTCTGAAGGACATCGGCCCTGGCTGCTCACTGGAAGGACAGATCCTGAAGCATCTCATGAGAAGAGAAGACTCCCTGGAAAAGAGTCCCTGAAGTGGGGAAAGATGATGGTGTGTAGCCTGGTGTAAATTAATTTGTAGCCTGGGGGGATTACTGTGGCGTGGACTGTCCCCGAGAACCATAGACTGTCCCCAGGACAGGTGAGGCTGCTGATCCCTTATTTTAAAATCCAAAAGTTGACAGCTATGCACTTTTCACTCTTGCTTGAAGACTTGGACTCACCAGACAAAGTAAAACTTAGTTAAAAAATAACTGAAATTAATTGATCTAAGGTACTCATGCCCATTGATTTCAATGGATCTGCTCTGAGCAGGACTAGCGTTGAATGAAGCCCTTAAGCCTTTCATTTCTATCTGCATCAGGCAAGATATTTCTTGATCAGCATTCCCTGAACCTCCTGCAATAATTTTTGTTTAATGGCCTTTTTGATTGTTGCGCTGTTTAAATGGGCTTGTTTCATAGCACATTTCCGTTGCAGATTTATTGTTAACATTTCAATGGAACGGTTTGAGTGCGTACTTCAGTTACGTGCGTTTATATTTATCTGTAATTGGTTTTATACTTGTAAAATGCTTAGGGACCAAGGAGGAGGAAGAAGAACACAGAAAGCTGCCTTATACCGAATCAGACCCTTCAGTCCTGTTGGCTATTTTTCTGAGTCATGCAGATTTCACCATTGAAGCCCTAGTGATGAAGTAGACTTCACACCCCAGACTTTGAAGAAGCCTCTTTACTTGCAGGGCAGCAACTATTACAAGCAATAGCATACATATACAGTGGTACCTTGGTTCTTAATAATAATAATAATAATAATAATAATAATAAATATATTATTTGTACCCCGCCCATCTGGCCGGGTCCCCCCAGCCACTCTGGGCGGCCTCCAACAGATATTAAAATACATTAAAATATCACAGGTTAAAAACTTTCCTAAACAGGGCTGCCTTGAGGTATTTTCTGAATGTCATATAGTTGTTTATCTCTTTGACCTCTGATAGGAGGGCGTTCCACAGGGCGGGCGCCACTACCAAGAAGGCCCTCTGTCTGGTTCCCTGTAGCTTTGCTTCTCACAGTGAGGGAACCGCCAGAAGGCCCTCGGCGCTGGACCTCAGTGTCCGGGTAGATCAATGGTGGTGGAGACGCTCCTTCAGGTATACATGACCGAGTCCGTTTAGGGCTTTCAAGGTCAGCACCAACACTTTGAATTGTGCTGGGAAACGTACTGGGAGCTAATGTAGTTCTCTCTGTTATGATTCTATTCCCAGTGACGTGGCAGCAGCTACAAACTGGAATAGTGTAACTATTGGTTCTCACACAGTGGGGTGAGAAATTGTTATGTCTACATTTCTGTACTGAGCCTGCGCACTCAGATTGGTTTCACTTTCTCTTTTCTCCTCTCTGCTTGTACCGAGATGGACGGCAGAGGCATGGCTGTAAATACCTCTCTGCTTAATACCTAAAATAAAAGACTTTAGCCTAAAAGGCTGAGTGTGTTGTTTTCCATATGGGAACAATCACTTATGAAAGCAGCTCCCTAGACTCTTGTGTAGCAGGGATGAGCTGCAGTGATTGCCTTTGCTATTGGGGTAGTTGCAAGAACTGACCCCAGGCGGGGTAAATCATAACACTCTCAGGACCGGTGTTATGTGGTCCCGGTGGCCACTCCCAGTCACCAGTCTAGCTGCCGCATTCTGGATTAATTGCAGTTTCCGGGTCACCTTCAAAGGTAGCCCCACATAGCCCAAAAGCCTTGGTACTCAAACAACTTGGAACCCAAACACTGCAAACCTGGTAGTAAGTGTTCCAGTTTGCGAACTTTTTTTAGAAGCCGAATGTGCTCCGTTTTGAGCATTACGCTTCCGTTTTGAGTGTTACGCTTCCGATTTGCATGTTACGCTGAGGTGCTTTTGCTATTTATTTTGCGTTTTTGTTTTTGCGGTTCTTTTTCGTTTTGTTTTTGTGACTGTGTGGAACCCAGTTCAGCTACTGATTGATTGATTGATTGATTGATGGTGTGACTGCAGTACATTATTGCTTTCATTTTATGGATCAATGGTCTGGTTAGATAGTAAAATTCATGTTAAATGGCTGTTTCAGGGGTTGTTTTTAAAAGTCTGGAACGGATTAATCCATTCTGCATTACTTTCTATGGGAAAGCATGCCTTGGTTTTGGAACGCTTTGGTTTAGATCGCCAGGGCAGAGCCCAAACATAGAATCCATTAGAAGTTCTCCATCTCTTAATTCGTCGTTAACACGGCTCTTCTGGAATTGGAGCTCCCCAGAGGAGGGTTTCGTGTTCTGTATTTTCTCAAAACTGCCAATCAGCGTCTTCCTACACAACTGGGAATGGACACGCAAAGTTCTTTATGAGGTTGTTGTGACTTTTTCTAGAAGCAATTTATCACTGGATCCGGCTGAGGTCGTTCCATTTGGCAAGCAACACAAATCCCCTCTAGAGAAAAGCCTTATTTTAGCTCACGGCGGGCTTGCATCCTTTCCAAAGTAGGCACTTAACAGTCCCAATAGTGTGTGCTTCTGTGTGTTTCCCCGCTGACTACTGAAAATATTTTCTTATTTATTGCAAGCATTGTTTTTACCACCCACTAGCAGTTACTTCTCTGGGCAGTGTAATTTTTCAAAAAGCATCAAATCTAAAGGTAGAATAAACATCAGTTAAAACAACAATCGGATTAAATCACAAATTACTCAAGAAGTACTCAAATGTGTGTTTTCCAAAAACCTAGAAAAGAAAGAGGAATTCACCTAGCACCCAAAGGCCACAAAGCAGGCACAGTTCACTTTGAGACTGAGAGGGGATTTGAACCCTAGCATCCCAGGTTCCCATCCAAAACTCCAACCACTGCACAACGCTGCCTGTTTTGACTATTGTTTTGCCGGCTGGACATTGGCACTTTGGCAAATACACCCTATCAAATCTCCTCTTTCAAAACTCCAGGGGGAAATGGAAAAGGAGTTACAGTGATCCCTCGACTTACGAATGCACCGACTTCCGTATTTTTCGACTTACGAGGGATCAAAGTGGCCGCCACTTCCGAATTTTTTCGACTTCCGATCGGAAGCTGCGGCCGCTTTAGATAGGGTTTTTTCGACCTACGAAGATTTTTTCGAGCTACGAATGCGTTCTCCAACGCATTCCTATGGGGACTCGACTTACAATTTTTTCGAGTTCCGACGCTCCCATCGGAATGGATTACATTCGTAAGTCGAGGGTCCACTGTATAGGGTTTCCTAAAAATGTCCTCCTTTGTGTTACCCTGGGAGCATCCTTGTGAATGAGACAGAGCCAGAGTTGTGCAAAGGTAAAGCGGCTGAGTTGAGAAATACAGTTTGTGAGGGAAGTACCGTATTTTTCGCTCCATAAGACGCACTTTTTTCCTCCTACAAAGTAAGGGGAAATGTCTGTGCGTCTTATGGAGCGAATGCGTGGTCCCTGGAGCCGAATTGCCTAGGGGCCAAAAGGATATCGTGCTTTTCTTTTTACAAAGAGAGAAGGGGGTGTAGAAAGGAAGCCGCTGAGCAGCTGATCAGCAAGCAATCGGGAGAGAGATAAGGGACGCTAACAATAAAGGAGGCTGCCTGGGAGGGGGGAGGGAAAGACAGACTCCTTTAAAGGAATGTGTGGTCGATCGCTGGCTCCCTTCCCGGCCCCGCCCCCTTGCCCAGGCCTCCATTGTTGAATGTTCTTCAGACGGAGGCTGTTTGTTTCCCCAGCGACTTGTGACTGGCTGATTAGATTATCTGTCTGGAAACTGTAGAAACGGCTCCCTTTCCTTTCCTAAAGAAGCTGCAGAACTGTGAGTTGAACCCCATAAAAACAGGATTTTTTTCCCTTTGCAAAGTGAGTTCAACAACTATGAGCTGATCCTCAAAAAAGGGGCTTTCCCCCTTAGCGAAAGAATGTGAGGAGTTGAGCTTACAGGGTAACAGCTCAGCAGTACGCCCTGCCCATAGGGAAGGAGGAGTCACTTCTGGGGGAACCGGAGTCTTGTGATTTCTCAATGTTGCTTTTGCCTTTCCCAAGTTTGGAGAAAGGTGCGTAGCTGGAAGGAATGGAGATGGCTGTGTCCTCTCCAGGCCTACGGTGTTTTCTGTGTAAATAAAGCTTTCGTTCTGAAATAGTGAGACGGGAGCTGCCTGATTTATTGCACAGACTCTAAGCTTCGACTTCAAGCTGAAACTGTGTGGAAAACTCTGCTGGACTATTTTACACAGACTGAAGCAGTGTGCACAGCGGAACCATGCCGGACATTTCAGGTCTGTGATTTATGGCTGGGAGCAGCCAAGATCTTCATCAAGAGATCGTAATTTCTCAAAGAAGCTGCACAACTTTGAGCTGATCCTCAAAAAAAATGGGGCTTTCCCCCTTTGCAAAAGAAGTTGCACAACTGTGAGCTGATTCCCCCCCCCCATGGGTCTTTCTCCCTTTCCTCCTCTAAAAACTTGGTGCGTCTTATGGTCAGGTGCATCTTATGGAGTGAAAAATACGGCACTAAAATAGGATGCCAGCAGCTACCATTCCTCCATATCTTTTGGTCTGGCAACATTCTTCATGCGCAATGAGATGCCTGGGGAGAATCACACAACCTTGTAGAACGCCAGTCATTTTGTGGCTGGTTCTAAACTGTTTACAGGTGCTGCTCTTTTGCCCCATAAAACACACAGACCCGCAGGGGAGGCAGGGAGAGACAACCTTCCCCTTTTGTTAAGCAAAGGTTGAGGCAGTCAAATTACAGTCCAGGAGCCTGGCAGTAGCTGTAGAGAGGAATAACAGCTCATCTCTCACTCAACGTTCCCAAGAGAGTCATGCTGACTGGAGGTCACATATTCTAAGGATTTCAGCCCTCTTCATGCATTCTTCAAATCCACGTGGGCATAACGAAAATAGTCAAGGGGATGGAGCAACAATGCTTACAGCACTGGTGACTTTTTAGTTTAAAGGAAAGGCGAGTGAGAGGTGACACAATAGAAGATTATTAAATTTTGTACGGGATGGTGGTTAGAGAGAAGTTTTTCTCCCTCTCTTCGAACTCTAGAACTTGTGGGCGTTGAGTGAAACTGAATGTTGGAAGGTTCATAGAATCCTAGAGTTGGAAGAGACCCCAAGGGCCATCCAGTCCAACCCCCTGCCAAGCAGGAAACACCATCAAAGCATTCCTGACAGGTGGCTGTCAAGCCTCTGCTTAAAGACCTCCAAAGAAGGAGACTCCACCACACTCCTTGGCAGCAAATTCCACTGTCGAACAGCTCTTACTGTCAGGAAGTTCTTTCTAATGTTTAGGTGGAATCTTCTTTCTTGTAGTTTGAATCCATTGCTCCGTGTCCTCTTCTCTGGAGCAGCAGAAAACAACCTTTCTCCCTCCTCTATATGACATCCTTTTATATATTTGAACATGGGTATCATATCACCCCTTAACCTTCTCTTCTCCAGGCTAAACATACCCAGCTCCCTAAGCCGTTCCTCATACGGCATCGTTTCCAGGCCTTTGACCATTTTGGTTGCCCTCCTCTGGACACGTTCCAGCTTGTCAGTATCCTTCTTGAACTGTGGTGCCCAGAACTGGACACAGTATTCCAGGTGAGGTCTGACCAGAGCGGAATACAGTGGTACTATTACTTCCCTTGATCTAGATGCTATACTCCTATTGATGCAGCCCAGAATTGCATTGGCTTTTTTAGCTGCTGCATCATACTGTTGACTCATGTCAAGTTTGTGGTCTACCAAGACTCCTAGATCCTTTTCACATGTACTGCTCTGAAGCCAGGTGTCACCCATCCTGTATTTGTGCCTTTCATTTTTTTTGCCCAAGTGTAGTACTTTACATTTCTCCTTGTTAAAATTCATCTTGTTTACTTTGGCCCAATTCTCTAATCTGTTAAGGTCATTTTGAAGTGTGATCCTGTCATTTTGAAGTGTGATCCTGTCCTGTTCAGGACAGATAAAGAAAAGCACTTTTTGATGCAGCTCATAGTTAAACTGTGGAACTCACCCCCACAGGAGGGCAGTGATGGCTGCCAACTGTGATGGCTTTAAAAGATTAGACTATCTAAAGTCACACTTCTAGAACTAATATGTGAACGCTTCTCCTAATGTTGCAGCACAGTCCTCTAGCCAGATAATGTGTACAAACTAGCATTTTTATTAAGGAAGATATGTAATAATAATATTAATAATTTATACACCACTTGATGGGGGTGGGCCTTCCAAGCAGTTTCTAAAGAAGATAAAACAATAAAATTATCAACTGCTTTGTTGGAAAAGCTAACATGGAAACTGTGGGTAGCAAGGGGCCAAAAGAAAAACGATAACGTCTACACAGTATTGGGCAATTTTATTGAATACACAGGTAGTGAGGCACATGGGGGTGTTTGGGGTGGGTAACATAGTTTGGAATACTTGAAGTATACATTTTCACCTTTCAAATTGTTGCAGATATAATGTATTCCTTTTTAATGAGGTTGGAGCACATTATGTGTTATTTTATGGTTTTTAAGATTGAGATTGTTTGCAATATATACTGTGGCAAATAAACCATTTTTAAGTTAAAAAAACAATACAATGATCAATTAAAATAATTAGTCAAAACTGCATACAGATATGTCCATATTATGCTAAGTTGCATGAAAATGCTGGTGTATTTTCCCAAATGGTGTGGAAATGCAGATAGCTGAACTTAAGATTGGAAAAAGCAGAAACTGGAGGCAATTGAAGTGAATTCCTCTCTCCCTCCTTACAGCTGCGATATTCTTTGGCCCTGCAGAGTTCATCCTGCCGTGTTTGGGGGTCTGTTTGGCAACGCTAAAATCCTACGGCAAGTTTTGCCCAAGAGATCTCAGTTCTTAACGTGGGTCAGAGGAGTGGGCATATAGGTGCTGTCCAGAAGGGTCCATTTCCCAAAAATTGCTGCGGAGGGTGATAGAATGGAGCAGCAATATGGTGAAAGAGGTTGGGTGTGCAGGAATGATGTTGGCATGTGGGCAGGCAGACGGACAAGAGGAAGGGAGGAGCTGAGTTTTCCCCTGGCTCAGTTTGGGAATCCGAGCCGGAGAATAACTTTGGAAGTCATAGCACTTGCCTTGTATCTTAACTTATGATTCCGTGTCACTGAGGTCCACATTCTGAGTTGCCGAATTGCTAAGCTTGGCTGCACCATTAATAATAAGACACCTTTAAAGGGACTTAGGAAATATTCAAGAGATAAAATTGCATATAGCTTCTAGCTGATACCTCGGGCAGATGAAATACACACTCGGAAGCAGAGCAACTCCCTGTGGTTGTAAATATGCAAAGTTCAATCTGATAGCACAAATTGGAACTTTATGCCCTTTAACAGTAGATATTAACAGGAGCACCAGAGCATCATCACATCGAAACCCTATGCAGGAAAATGGACATTACGGCTGCTCTTAGAGCTGCCTCTACTAAGCCCTTGTGTGGTTTGATTTGAGTTTGCAGCTGTTGTCCATTCATATGCCTCCAGGTTCAAAAACTGGAACAAGGCCCCCAAACGTTGCTCGCAAAAGTTTGAAAATTCAGCACCGTCGAAAGGAGTCATGGCGTGACTCGCGTTCCTGCAGGCAAAAATATCAGCGGACGTGTCTCTATCAGCAGGGAGAATTTTGAAGAGCAGAGATCCTCTGTCAAGAATTTTGAAGAGCAGAGATCTCCCCCCCCCCGTGCGACTTTTGACTACAGTTGATTGCCAAATTTGACTGTGTTTTCAGCATAACAATGGGCATATTTTTTCAAACAGATCTGGAAATGGCTGTTATTAGCATGTCTTCCATATATACACCAAGAGCTCTGGCCAGAAATTTAAATACTAGGAATAAATCCTACTCATGAGTTATAGTTAAATAAAAGTATGTATTCTGTTAAGAATTACAGTCTTAAGCAGAGAATGTCAATTCAAATAAGAAAAAACAGTTTCAAATTCACAATAATATGTGTAGCTTCAAATGAAAAATACAACTTCAAATTCAAAAATACAACTTCAAATTCAAAAACACAATTTCAAATTCAAAAGGTTCGTTTTATAAGTAAAGCCGGAGTGAAGAGTCAATTCAGGAAAAGCAACCAGGACAGGGCCCTGTTTCGATATGGATGTCTTCGTCAGCTAATTTTTGAGTTCATGTTAATTTGTAGATTAAATTAAGTATCATGTAACTCTGTTTTTCAAATGTAGTGTCTGAGAATGAAGAGATCAGCATGTATCTGAGTTTTTCTGTGCGTTTTCATAACATACTTTTATTTAACTATAACTCACGAGTAGGATTTATTCCTAGTATTGAAATTTCTGGCCAGAGCTCTTGGTGTGTATTTCCTTTCAGTATAACTAATAACAAGAACTCCAATTTATTTAATGTCTTCCATATATCCCAGCGAATTCAGGGAAGCTTTGTGTTCTAGGCATACCACCCTGCCTTTGCTAGCTAGTGAAGTGAGACTGGTGTCTCTCCTGGAAATCTTGTTCTCACCTTGCTAGTGGATAATTCCTGCTTTAAATGCGCTCTCACAGACACACGCACGCATGCACATACAAACCAATTATATTCCTTCTTTCCCTATAACACAGAGAACGGGGCGAAAGGTCTTGAATCATCCTGGGCTTTCTCGTTCCACAACCTTACAAATGGTGACTTTTCCCCTACAAAACACTTCTCAGTTGAACAATCTAGAAACGGCTTTTTAAAATGTTTGTACCCAGGAACGAACGTTATGTTCCCAGACTCGGGTTGTTGAAATAGCTTTGCAGGATCGTTTGCCTTGATTTTTGAAGGAGCGCCTCTTGTACAGCATTCCAAAGCACCCAGAGGCTCCCTTGATGGAAATATAAGCCGCAGTGTGCGATTTACCCCTCCTAAAAGAAAAAACCCCACAAGTATGGAGTTTGGGAATGCTTGGAACAAGTATGGAGTTTGTTGCTTGAGGCTCAGGTAGACTCAGTGGCTAGCGGTGCCTTTTTTCTACTATGGCTGAGATGCCAACTGCAGCCAATCTTGGACTGGCGATAAATACATTGGTAACTTCAACATTTGATTACTGCAATGGGCTCTATGTGGGGCTACCCTTGGACCCGGTATGGAGGCTCCTGCTGGAGCATAGTGTTGCAGCTAGTAATAGTAATAGTAATAATAATAATAATAATAATAATAATAATAATAATAATAATAATTTATTTGTACCCTGCCCATCTGGCTGGGTCTCCCCAGTACTCCAAGCGGGAGATAACTAGAGCATGCACCACTCTGGCGAGACAGTCTGCGGGCAGGTAGGGTCTCAGCCTGCGTACCAGATGGAGCTGGGAGGCAGCCACCCTGGACACAGAATTAACCTGCGCCTCCATGGACAGCTGTGAGTCCAAAATGACTCCCAGGCTGCGCACCTGTTCCTTCAGGGGCACAGTTACCCCATTCAGGACCAGGGAATCCCCCACACCCGCCCGCCCCCTGTCCCCCAAAAACAGTACTTCTGTCTTGTCAGGATTCAACCTCAATCTGTTAATCTGCTAGATCAGGGGTCAGCAACCTGCGGCCCACGGGGGTCATTTAAACAGCCCCCGAACCAAGCTGCCATCTCAGCGAGTCCCCGCATGCTGAACTAAGCCGGCACAGTGTGTAGCGGGGACTCGCTTCCGCTGCGCCGGAAATCGCATCTGCGGAGACACGATCCGGCCCATGGAGTGATCTCCACGGGAGTGAACCGGCCCAGGCAAGGTAAACCTTGCCAACCCCTGAGCTAGACTGTTGCTGGGGACAGACTATCGCCAGCACATACTTCCAGTTCACAACAGTTTGCATTGGTTGCCCGTACTGGCTACTCAACAAAAATGTACTGAGAAAATCAAGACAGCAATGAAACCATTCACTGACAGTCCACTGACTGGGATAACAATACAAATTATCACCCACCAGCCCCACGGGTGTCCTGTTCCTGATGGCAATCTGGATCTCACCAAGGCTGCTGCCTCCTACCCAAGACTCGCACCCAGGGAGGGGTGAAACTGCACCTTCGTCCCTGGCACCCCTTCCTCAAATGAGAAAGTGCCCTTAAACAATTCAGCTAACACAACATACAACACACAGAATGAACCAGATGAGCTACCACGGCTGCATTCACAGCATACATTTAAAGCACTATGATACCACTTTAGACCGTCATAAAAGGTAAAGGTAAAGGGACCCCTGACCATTAGGTCCAGTCGCGAATGACTCTGGGGTTGCGGCGCTCATCTCGCTTTACTGGACGAGAGCCAGCGTACAGCTTCCAGGTCATGTGGCCAGCATGACTAAGCCGCTTCTGGCAAACCAGGGCAGGAAACATCGTTTACCTTCCCGCCGGAGCGGTACCTATTTATCTACTTGCACTTTGACGTGCTTTCGAACTGCTAGGTGGGCAGGAGCAGGGACCAAGCAACGGGAGCTCACCGCGTCGCGGGGATTCGAACCGCCGACCTTCTGATTGGCAAGCCCTAGGCTCTGTGGTTTAACCCACAGCGCCACCCGCGTCTATCACACTGACCATGGCAAAGTTTCTTTCAGAGGTCGCAAGAAAAAAAGACCATCACGCTCTAGACATAACAAAATGACATAGTCATAGTTTTCCCCAAAGAATTCTGGGTGTGGTAAGCCCTTCTTCACAATGAATTCTGGGAACTGCGTCTCTGTTAGGATGCAAGACACCATTTTCAGTCAAGATGAAGGGCCAAAATGTGGCTTTGCTGTGGCTTCACAAGGTTTTCAGCATGATGGCTCCAAACGCACAAATTACGCTATCCATTTAAAAACAGACAAACAAACAAACACTCCCTACTAGTGTAAATAGAGGTGGGGAACCTTTTTCAGTTCAAAGGTTGCATCCCTTAACATGCAAACACAGAGACATACATGGCTCTTATTTTTAAAAGATTTTGAGCAACTGCTGTAGAGGAACAATAAAACCCAATCTCTGCAGGGATTCCAAGCACCACATTTTTATTTAAAGAGAAAGACCCAGAAGAGCTTGTTAGAAATGGAGCTGAACATAAAAACTTAATGCTTATGGCAGTAGGCAAAATATTGCGAAAGTCGATGATTACAACCAGCTGTTTAATTTGTATCTCTCAGGAGGCTATCCATTGTCTGAGTAACCAACTGCCTTCCTTTATCTTCCATGCACCCTTTTAGTAGGGATGCCTGTTATGTACTGAGCTAAATCCTAGAACAATAGGATCCAAAATGCAGCAATCTGATTGGTCCGCAGGAGCAACCCAATCCAGCTCCAGGTGGAAGTGAATCAGCGACCTGATTGGCCTGCAAGAGCAGCCAATCAGGCTCCTGGATGAAGTGAATCCGCAACCTGATTGGCCTACAGGAGTAACCCGGAATTAGCCAATCATGTGGGGCCCATTGTGTAAATACTGTATATATAGCAGACGTTTTGGGGAAATATTCATTCCTTGCTACTATGAGCTGAATAAAGAGCATGAAATCCACATTTGACTCTGATTATATTTCAAAGCCTTAGGCAGAAGGAAGAAATCGTAGCCGTGGGCTCTGGCAGTGTGTTACAGAAGGAAAACGGAAAACGTTTGCGTTCTGGAGGTATCGCCTCTCTTTCAAATCAGAACCAGTGACGGCGGTGAAGGTCCTGTGTGAGTGCCTGGAGGCGGTTGGAGGATGGATGGCAGCTAACAGATTGAGGTTGAATCCTGACAAGACAGAAGTACTGTTCTTGGGGGACAGGGGGCGGGCAGGTGTGGGGGATTCCCTGGTCCTGAATGGGGTAACTGTGCCCCTGAAGGACCAGGTGCGCAGCCTGGCAGTCATTTTGGACCCACAGCTGTCCATGGAGGCGCAGGTTAATTCTGTGTCCAGGGCGGCTGTCTACCAGCTCCATCTGGTACGCAGGCTGAGACCCTACCTGCCCGCGGACTGTCTCGCCAGAGTGGTGCATGCTCTAGTTATCTCCCGCTTGGACCACTGCAATGCGCTCTACGTGGGGCTACCTTTGAAGGTGACCCAGAAACTGCAATTAATCCAGAATGCGGCAGCTAGACTGGTGACTGGGAGTGGCCGCTGGGACCACATAACACCGGTCCTGAGAGAACTACATTGGCTCCCAGTACGTTTCCGAGCACAATTCAAAGTGTTGGTGCTGACCTTTAAAGCCCTAAACGGCCTCGGTCCTGTATACCTGAAGGAGCGTCTCCACCCCCACCGTTCAGCCCGGACACTGAGGTCCAGCTCCGAGGGCCTTCTGGCGGTTCCCTCGCTGCGAGAAGCAAAGTCACAGGGAACCAGGCAGAGGGCCTTCTCGGTAGTGGCGCCCGCCCTGTGGAACGCCCTCCCAGCAGAGGTCAAAGAGATAAACAACTATCTGACATTCAGAAAATACCTGAAGGCAGCCCTATTTAGGGAAGTTATTAACCTGTGATATTTTAATGTAGTTTTATATCTGTTGGAGGCCGCCCAGAGTGGCTGGGGAGACCCGGCTAGATGGGCGGGGTACAAATAAAAGAATTATTATTATTATTATCGCGGGATGCAGGAATTTCGAAAACAATTTGCAGCACAGAGAAGCCGGCAAAAGCTCTTTGGACCTCAATGGTCAGAGCTGCCTCTCTGTTCCTACAATCATAACATTAAAAGGGACCCTGAGGCTGATCTATTCCAAGCCACCTCTTGCAGAGATATGTCCTAAACATACGGCACAAGATGGAGATGGGAACAATCTTTCAGGTGAGCTCTCGGAAAAAGGCTAAGTTCATGGGAAGCTGCTGAAGTGGGAAACGCAGGAGCTGGTCTGGCCCCCTGCCCTTTGCCACACACCCTATTGTCCACTACAGAAGGAAGAGATACTCAACTGAATTCCCCCCCACCCCCCACATACATGCAGAACCCTCCTTGTAACTTATCTAGAGCTGTTTTTCAGCCGTTAAGGTAAAGGGACCCCTGACCTTTAGGTCCAGTCATGACCGATTCTGGGGTTGCGGCGCTCATCTCGCTTTATTGGCCGAGGGAGCCGGCGTACAGCTTCCAGGTCATGTGGCCAGCATGACTAAGCTGCTTCCGGCGAACCAGAGCAGAGCACGGAATCGCTGTTTACCTTCCCACCAGAGCGGTACCTATTTATCTACTTGCACTTTGATGTGCTTTCGGACTGCTAGGTTGGCAGGAGCAGGGACTGAGCAACGGGAGCTCACCCTGTTGCAGGGGTTCGAACCGCCAACCTTCTGATCGGCAAGCCCTAGGCTCTGTGGTTTAGACTACAGTGCCACTCGTGTCCCTTTCAACCATTAGGTTCCCCCTTAACTGATTCTTAGCAATCTGTGGCGCGATTGCAGCTGAAATCCAATACAGGCATGACTTTCAGTTAGCCTCATATCTTAGGAATCGGCGTTTATTTACCAAAGCTAGATTAAATGTATTTCTATCGGAAGTTCTAAATGGTAGACTGAGAGGCATCCCCTATCAGAATAGGTTTATGTTCTCAGGACGTCGATTGCATGAACCATATCCTACTGCGTTGTGGGCAGTACGAGTTGGGATTTACTAAAATGGGAAGAGATAAATGTGGGAAGAAGACCTGATTAATGCACCAGGGAGGGTGTTGGGTTTTTGTTTTTTTAATGTAGCTTTTCAGTGTGATCAGAAATTGATACCGCCCGCCTGTTACGGAACAGCATCTGCAGTCATTGTCATGGGCAAGAGCAGCCTTAACAGCTTGCTGCAGTCATCAAAGCTGAAATAATATCTTTCGTGCCTGGCCCATTTAACATTACTAGTGTTATTGCCCTGCAGCATTTATTTGTGTGTGTGTGTTTATAAAAGTGCAATGGCAGCTTGCATGCAAACTTTTTATATAACCTCCCCTCTACCCGCAGCCTCTTCCCCCTCCTTCAAAAAGCCTAGCAACTGTCAGGCAGTTTCTGAGCAAAACTTGAATCTGGCTCTGTATGCATTTCCTGTTTTAGAAGTAAAGAAAAAAAGGAGGCGAGCGATCACAGGTTACGGTATGTGTATTCTGCTGTATTTTTCTTGAAATTCAGATTTTGTATAGAAAGGAAAGCCAGATTGGATTTGGGTTGCAGGGAGAGAGAGAAAGGTCTAAACCCGAAATTAACGCAGGTGAATTTTTGCATTTGCAATACAGTCAAAGCTTCTTCTTGACTCACTGAATTCCGCCACCCCCCCCTTTTCAACAAATACGCAATCAGCTTTTGTCTTAGATTGGTGAGGCAATCAATACATACAACACAGATTCACCTTAGATAGGATGAAAACCCGAAGGGGGCTATCTCTGTCTGATGGCCGGGGATTTGGGCTCGGACTCGGAACCAGAGGAGTCTCAGTCTGTACAGGATCCTCTGCCCCAGACATCGTCTGAACCAAGTCTGGGGCCTGATCCCGAGGAGCCCCAGTCTGTACAGGTCCCCCTGCAAGGAGCACCAGCTGAGCCGAGTCAGGGGCCTGAGCCTGTCCTGGCTCCAGGTGCGGAGAATACCTCATTGCTGTCAGCTGGGCCATCACTGTCAGCTGCTCCACTACCGACTGGGTCAGGAGAGGCTGAGGCGGCCTCTGGGTCTAGGAATCCACCGGCGTCTCCCGAGCTGCAGAGACTCAGGTCTGAAAGAAGGAGAGACCTGAGTACTCGCAGGAGGAGTGCTCGCCTTCGGGCGAGACAGGGTGGTGAGTCATCGGGGGATCGGGACCAGCCATTACCTCGTCAGAGATAAAAGGCTGTCGGACCCCGCCCCAGGTTGCGGGAGCAACATTGCTGTTTGCCTGATCCCGCCTGTGTTCCTGTACCTGACCTTGCCTGGTTCCCTGCTCCGTTTCCTGTCTTGACTCTTCTGGACTGACTCCTCGCCGACTCTTCGAACCCCGGACCGAACCTGGACCTCGCTTCCCAGATACCCTCGGGCCAGCAAACTCTGTTGTGCTTATAGCACCTATGGAAGACTTCTTAAGAACATAAAAAGAGCGTGCTGGATCAAGGCCCATCTTGTCCACAACCTGCCATCAGAGTAACAAACCAGATATCTATGAGAAACATGCAAGCAGAATCTGAGCATAAAAACACCCGCGGAGTGTGCTTCTAAGTGAAAACAGGCAAGCTCCATTCCTTTGAGTGGTTCGAGACAGGGCCGCCTTGGTGGTGGCTTCACAGCTGCAGAATTTGCTTCCAACTGAAAATAGACCATTCATTGTCCTCCTCTAAAGCCCTCCAAATATGCCCATATCAGGGGTTCCCAAACGGTGGACTGCAGACCACTAGCAGTCCATGAGTTTCGTTACGGTCGTCCAGGGCATATCTGTGAAGAACATTTGCCACTTGGATTCTACGGAATTCAAATTGTAATACGATAAAACACGGCATAAGAAATAAAAGCCCTGGTTTCTCAGATCTTAGTCCAGCACTCTGGCCACTGCGCCACACTGGCTTCCTAGAATACTTCTGCTATAGGGCAGCTATATAAATTAAGTTGGTAAATAAATATGGGGAAAGGAAAATGTCACTCATCTTATGTATTTATGACCTGAATACTTCACAGAGAACCAAGAGAATGGTTGTGTGTTATGTGTGTGATTTGCACATCACATCAAACCTCACCCTGTGTCACTCTGACCTACGCTGCATTCATCCTTCATTTAGGAATTTCTCTCGCTCTCCCCTTTAACAACAACAACAGGTGCCCAGTTTCCAAGCTCCTCAAAAAGACCTGTCTTTCAACAAGCAGATGCTAAGCTAAAAGCCAATTATAGTCCCCGGCTCCATGGATTAAGTCCTCCGGTTTTGTCTTCGGCAAGCTCATGTTTTCAGCTCTTGAGGCCTCGGGGGTCACCTCTGGGCTGAAGCATCTTGCTGTCAAATGAGACACCTGGCTGCTAAGGTTTCAATAATGTTTTAAACCCCAAACCAGGGTGTGTGATGTGCATGGAATAGGATGGAGAGAACTGAGAAGCTAATCAGCATTGTGGGGGAGAGAGAACGGTGTTAATTCCTGGTCTTCACATATTGGTGCCACACAGGGGAATCAAATGCATGACAATGGAGAGGGAGGTGGGTTTGAGCTAAAGAGTTGAGCACCATGTAAACTAAGCCACATGCTGAGGTGTGGAGGCAGGCAGCTGTGTGCTGGCAACAGCTTTGTCTCCAGGAAACCGGAAAGAAAAGCTGATTCACACATCCTTGCATATCTCTTCTCTCTTGATTGCTCAACAGCTTGCCTGGATTTGAGGGGGCGAGATTGGCCACGCCCTCCCTGCCCCAACTTGTGTGCTGGGGGCACCTCCAATGGCCACACATTTAGCATTGGTGGGGCTGGATCATATTCCTTCTGAATGAGGGGGAAACCGGAGGGGATCTGTTCTGCCCCAGGCATTCGTCCCAGCTAGATGGATGGGCTTGTAGCCCAAGTGGAGGGTTCTGGCTAGGGACTTAGGTCGCATATGCCGGCACCAGTTGGAGATCCAAGAAGCCAAGGGCAGATTCCAGTCAGGCAAGGTCAGGCAAAGCAGAAGGTGAGTCCGGATGAGAAATATCAGGCAAAGCAGAGATCGGCATCCAAGAAGCAAATTGGTCAGCACCTTGGAGAGCTCCAAGTGGAGCTTTGGGCTGAAAGTCAGACAAGGCAGGCTTGAAGGCTGGTGCAAAACCCTTCAAACTCAAACAGAAGAAGAAGAAGAAGAAGAAGAAGAAGAAGAAGAAGAAGAAGAAGAAGAGTTTGGATTTGATATCCCGCTTTATCACAACCTGAAGGCATCTCAAAGCGGCTCACGTTCTCCTTTCCCTTCCTCTGTGAGGTGAGTGGGGCTGAGAGACTTCAGAGAAGTGTGACTAGCTCAAGGTCCCCCAGCAGCTGCATGTGGAGGAGCGGAGATGCGAACCCGGTTCACCAGATTACGAGTCTACCGCTCTTAACCACTACACCACATAGGCTTCAATGGGGCTGCAATGGCTTTTGGGTTCACATAGGCTTCAATGGGTTCACTACACCACATAGGCTTCAATGGGGCTGCACCCCTGAAGAGTGGTGCCTCTACTCTTCACCCAGCCGGCTTTAAGAGTCATAGACTCTGGAAGAATAATGGTCTACAAGTTCGAGTCCCCAGAGTCTGAAGATCATTCTTATTTATCTGTTGCATTTATATCCCACCTTTTTCTCCAAGGAGCTCAAAGGGGGCATAACATGGGCCCAATTCCCCATTTAATCCCCACAAAAACCCTGTGAGGTAGGTTAAGTTGAGAGGCAGTGACTGTCCCAAGGTCACTCAATGAGCTCCAAGGCTGAGTGGGGATTTGAACCATGGTCTCTCAGGTCCTAGTCAAGCATTTTAACCACAACACCACACTGGGTCTGTAATGATCTCCAACAGGACACAGCACACACACCCTCCATCGTCCTGAGAAAACCCCTTAATCCCAATTTTATTTAATTCTTTGGTAGATTATTCTCCTCCTCTTCCCTGAGCTGGAAAGTAGCAGCACTGGCAGGGGAAATAGGGACATTCCGGGATCAAATTAGAAGCTAGGATGGCTTTCATAATTCCAGGACTGTCCCTGGAAAATTGGGACATCTGGAGGGTAAATCGCATTCAGCTTAGCTGAACTTATTTTCAAGTAAAGGTGTTCAGGATCTGACTGAAAGCCCTGGGGAACACCAACACTGTATCATTGGAGCACAAACAATGACCAGTTTCACAGTCTAGCCATGGAACCCTGTGCATTTCTACTCAGAAGTAAGTCCCAATGAGTTCAATAAGGCTTATTCCCAGGTAAGTGTGTATAGGATAGTAGCCTTAGGAATTATTTTAATCAACTATGTGTGATTCCCCCCTAGGTAAAGGTAAAGGGACCCCTGACCATTAGGTCCAGTCGCGGACGACTCTGGGGTTACGGCACTCATCTTGCTTTACTGGCCGAGGGAGCTGGTGTACAGCTTCCGGGTCATGTGGCCAGCATGACTAAGCCGCTTCTGGCAAACAAGAGCAGCGCATAGAAATCCCATTTACCTTCCTGCCAGAGCGGTTCCTATTTATCTACTTGCACTTTGACATGCTTTCGAACTGCTAGGTTGGCAGGAGCAGGGACTGAGCAACGGGAGCTCACCCTGTCGCAGGGATTCGAACCACTGACCTTCTGATTGGCAAGCCCTAGGCTCTATGGTTTAGACCAGGCATGTCCAACAGGTAGATCGTGATCTACCGGTAGATCACTGGATGTCTGTGGTAGATCACTGGTAGATCATTGGCTCCCCCCAAAGAAGCTGAACAACTGTGGCTCCCCTAAAAAAAGCTCACCATTTTACCTCCTCCCTGAAAAAAAACTCAACAACTTTGACCCGAACCCCTCAAAAATGGGTCTTCCTCCTTCCTAAAAAAAGCTCAAAAACTTTGACCTGGACCCCAAAAACGGGGGTAGATCACTGCCAGTTTTTAACTCTGTGAGTAGATCGCAGTCTCTTGGGAGTTGGCCACCCCTGGTTTAGACCATAGTGCCACCCGTGTCCCTGTGATTCCCCCCTACCCTACCCCAAATTATATGAGCCACCTTCAGGGACTGAAAGACAGAATATGAATTGAAAATAATTTGATTAGTAGAAACTCATGTTGCACAGTTAAAATGCAACCCCCAAGGGGATTAGAGGGACTGTAAATTCAGCAGTTCAAGATGTCTGAGGATCCAGCCAACTGCAATAACAGAAATCTGAAATCACCACAGGGCAACTATTTTTCCGAACGGCATCATAAATTGGAGAAGACGTTTGGTAGTTCATAATCCGCCTCCCTCAAAATTCGCTCCCGGCAGCTGAGATGAACCATGGGCAGATGTAATTTTGGGAAGTCAATATGCCATGAATATTCATCTTCTAACCCAGTGAAGTTAACACCAAGACTCAGTTAAAAAGTGGAGGGGATCTCAGTGAGATGTTAACATCACTCTCTTAACTTCTCACCTTCTGCCAGGCCCTTGGGGCCTATTTCTAATTTGGTATATTTACGGGTGACATTTTCACTGCCAATGTTTAAAATAGCTGGAGTGGAGTCGGTGCCACTCAGCAAAGGAAGCCGTTCCGAAAGCAGAGCAAGACTCCCATCCTGGGCGAGAAAGATCCACCGTGCAGACAGAATTGCACCCGTTATCCTTTAAGGTCCTGACTGCCAGGACTGGAGGGGGTAATTTTTCCATTCCACCCTGTTTATTATTAGCATACTGCTTAATGCAACAACAACAACAACAACAACAACAACAAAAGCTACAAAGTGGTTTACAAGAATAAAAATGTCCAAGTAGAAACATCCATAATTAAAATGTGCAGTAAGCCAATCCAATTAAAAGACAGCAATTAAAATGTAGACCCATCTTTTTTTTTTAGTTTTAAAATAAACTTTATTTAGATACAAAAAGTAAACAAACAATCAACAAATATCTTAGGATCTAAACAAAAAAGAAAAGAAATAATACAAAAAAGAAAGAATTAAGAATAACAGTTTAAAATTGACTTCCAATTGTTTGTATATCACTTCCCTTAATAATTGCTCTTAGTCTGCTATGTCTAATACAAAGTTTGAAAAGAATGAGTGAGTAAATAATTATTTCTTTAATATAATATAACTATCCCTGTATGTATCTCAATCTAAGCAAATCACCAAATCTGTTTTTATACCTTCCTTTTTCAAATAAAATAAATAAATAAATAAAATGGAGACCCATCTTCCCTTCTCATTGAAAGATTCCTGCATTGCAGGGAGTGGACTAGATGCCCCTAGTGGTCCCTTTCAACTCTACAATTCATAGAATTTTACTATTCTCTGTAGAGTTGGAAGGGATTCTATGAATTCCATGATTTTGTGAATAGGATCTGTGAATCTCCCTCTGCAGCAGTAGAGACTGAGGTTGATGGTACCCAGCAGCTTCTTGGCTGCTCTTGGTAGGAGCACAGGATCCCTCCGTAGAAGGATCTATTTTCATTACTTTATTTAAGAGCTCCAAGGGGACCCAGCCAGCTGAAGGTCTCTTCTCTCCTGTGGCTGTAGGAAGACATTGTCTCAACAAAGTGCTAGAGCCCATGGAAGCCTTATGTAGGCTGACAAGACCTAGAGTATTGTAGGCTGCCCCTACCTGGAGAACTGGCCAAGTGGGTGGGCTTTCCTGAGCCCATGAGGATACAGTGGTACCTCAGGTTAAGAACTTAATTTGTTCTGGAGGTCCGTTCTTAACCTGAAACTGTTCTTAACCTGAGGTACAACTTTAGCTAATGGAGCCAACCGCTGCCACCGCACGATTTCTGTTCTCATCCTGAAGCAAAGTTCTTAACCCGAGGTACTATTTCTGGGTTAGCGGAGTCTGTAACCTGAAGCGTCTGTAACCTGAAGTGTCTGTAACCCGAGGTATCACTGTATAGGACAAGTCCCCTGGAAGGCCTTAGAGCAGGGGTAGGCAACCTAAGGCCTGCGGGCCGTATGCGGCCCAATCGCCTTCTCAATCCGGCCCATGGATGGTCCAGGAATCAGCTTGTTTTTACATGAGTAGAATGTGTCCTTTTATTTAAAATGCATCTCTGGGTTATTTGTGGGGCCTGCTTGGTGTTTTGACATGAGTAGAATGTGTCCTTTTATTTAAAATACATCTCTGTGTTATTGGTGGGGCATAGGAATTTGTTCATTTTTTTTTTTTCAAAATATAGTCTGAGGCACGGTGGACCGGCCCACAACTGAAAAAGGTTGCTGACCCCTGCCTTAGAGAATGGTGGCAGATTTTGTTCCCCAGGCAGGGTTGGGTCCAAGGACAAATTTTCTGTTGAGCTAATTCATCTCAGTACAGGACTAAAGTCCACCCCATCCTGTCTCCATCCATTATTTTAAGGACAAATAGTTGCACACGATTTTCCAATAGGAAAAACAGTTACAATGTGGTCCGGGTTTTGTTTATGAGCTTTCTTCTTTTGTTGTGGTCGTATTTTTTTTTTTTTTTTGAAAAAAAGTAATTTCAGCTGCCTGAAACAATTAAACTGTTTTAATTGCTGCCCTCTTTTAATGGGCTTATTGTGTTGCACATTTTTAATTGTGGGTGTTTATTTTAATGCCTTGATGGAACTGTCTCAGCGAGTATTTTAATGATGTGTGTTTATATATTTTTCTAATTGGCTATATACTTGTAAATCGCTTAGCAGGCACTCTGGCAATCAAGTGGTATATTAAATATTAATTGCTCCTCTGGGAGGAAGGAAGGGATATAAATTATATATTATTATATACTGTGGGAATGTTTGGAATGTGGATGAAGATATATTACTTAAGATATCCTTATCCTAACTTGTGTTTACAAGTTCCAACTAATTCAGCAGAGTTACATTCCCCTTTTAAATCACACAGCAGAAGGTTGCTCAGGTTTGTTTAAACCTCTGTAAAATAGTTTCCTGGTATTACCCCTTTATCCCTCTTCAAAATAAGACACTACACAAGTCTTCTATAAAAGCATGTAAAAACGTTTACTCACAGACATCAAATGAAGACATCTGAAGGCAGCCCTGTTTAGGGAGGCTTTTAATGTTTAATATATTACTGTATTTTAATGTTCTGTTGAAAGCTGCCCAGAGTGGCTGGGGAAACCCAGCCAGATGGGCGGGGTATAAATAAATTATTATTATTATTATTATTATTATTATTATTATTATTATTATTAAATGGTCACGATGAGATCCCAGATGAAGGCAGACTTAAGCTTAGAAAATATATGTATTTGTGGAGACTCTCCATGTGGGAGAAGGCTCCATTTGGGCCCTCTTGGCTAGAAGCCAAGAGCCCATCTCTGCTCTAATATGTTACTTG
The DNA here is from genome assembly GCA_034641395.1 of Darevskia armeniaca. NCBI lineage: Eukaryota > Metazoa > Chordata > Lepidosauria > Squamata > Lacertidae > Darevskia > Darevskia armeniaca. The sequence goes on from JAWWNF010000904.1 coordinate 768,123, forward strand.
CTTGAAGTCCCGATCCAAGAGAGGGAAAATGGTCACTGACCTGTGGTTTTGTCCTAACCTGTCCAGGTGAAGCCACTCCCACTTTCAGTTACTTAGCGGAAGTCGTCTCAGTCCAGGTAAACAGGAAGTTACGGCTGGAGGACTGAGACACCTTCATGTCCACTCTAGCAATGTTATATTTGACTGCTCTGTCTGTTTACATCCCACATATACCAGTATATACATAACTTCACATAAAATATGCACAATTCTCCCTATGACTCTAAAGGAGAACTGAATGTAAAATTCATACCCGGTAAGTAGAATGACCACTGAGATTCTTGTGCTATCATCAAGACTCATTGCTGTCAGTAGGATTTGCTGTGGATTTCAATGTTCCCCCTGAAAAATACCCTCTTAAAGGAGACCATATATAATAATAATATAATAATTTATTATTTGTACCCCGCCCATCTGGCTGGGTTTTCCCAGCCACTCTGGCGGCTTCCAACAGAATATTAAAATACAATAATCTATTAAACATTAAAAGCCTCCCTAAACAGGGCTGCCTTCAGATGTCTTCTAAAAGTCCGGTAGTTGTTGTTCTCTTTGACATCTGGTGGGAGGAAGTTCCACAGGGCGGGTGCCACTACCGAGAAGGCCCTCTGCCTGGCTCCCTGTAAGATGGCCCCTTTGGACTCTGGCATGGGCACAACCCCTCTCAGGGTTGGCCAAACCATTGAGTCCCTGGATTCCTTTACCAGAATACCCTTCACATAGGGATGGCGAGACCCTTCTGCCACCCCATCACTTGAACCAGAGCCTATCCGCAACCTTACAAGTTGCGACGATTTGCTACGTGGCAGGCGAAACCCAAGTGTGTCAACAGCCAATCAGCCAAATGGGGGAAATTCCTGCCGTGCCCCTGTCCCAATGACAGACGGCACACGACGGCATAGCAAGGTCAAGCGCAAACCCTAAATATAGGGAGAGGTGGGCGGGTGTTCCGATGCTCAGGTGCACATGCATGGGCTTAAATAGGTCCCTCAATGTCCTTTACTTGCGTCCCATTGGCCAGGTTGCTCCCAGCATCGAGGGACCTACCAATAGGGTGTTGTGGCTATCCAATCGAGCCCACCCACAACACAGGGTTTGGTTGCCAGGTCGCACCGCAACACGTGCCCTCTTTGAGGGAGGACCCGATTTATTTCCAAGCAAGGGCAGGGCCTCGACTCACAAAGTATGGGCTCTGACACTGAACCATGGCTGCCCCCTTCCTTTCTTTTGCACAAATTGCGTGTCGAGGCCCCCAAGCCACCCCGCAAATAAACACTCACTTCACACAGGAATTTAAATTTAAGGTTTTTGGCATAATTTTGGCCACAACTTTATTAAATTACAAAATGTGAGTGATTGCTTAGGCATTGGTTCCGACTATCTGTCCCCGCCTGGGGACAGACTGACATCCGCCCGCCTTACGGAAGTCAGTAAAGGGGAAACACTTTGGGGAGAGAATGGGAGCCGGGTGGTCAGGCCCTCGCCTCTCCCCTAATGTTCCAGGGGCTTTTGCGTGGCCCTAGCCCCCTGACCAGGGGGTATGGACAAAAGCATGGTGGGCCCCTGGATTCCTTTAACGGAATTCCTCCACCAACCAATTTAATAACCAATGCCTGACCGCCAACCTTACAAGTTGTGACTAATTGCTACGCACTAGGCGAAAACCAAATGGCACCAGCCAATCAGCCAAATGGAAAAATTCCTACCAGGCCCCTGCCCCAAAAGCAGACGACCCCATGACGGGCATAGCAAGGTCAATGCAGGAGTCTAAATTATAGGGAGGGAGGGCGGGTGATCCGATGCACACAGCGAAGAGGGGCCTACGCTGTGTGCAGGGAGATTATAAAGCCTCTGGGCTGTCCATCAAAAAATAGCAACATACAATTCTCCCCATCAACCCTCAGAGCCCAATCATAGCCTTGGCCATCTAAACGATCCCACCCAGCAACAGAGGGGTGTCTTGCATGGCCCCCACCGCAACACGTGCTCTCCATGAAGGAGAACTGGCTTTCCGATGAAAAGGACCACGGTCTCTTTGCATGTTCCTGGGAGCCAAATGGTTTTGTCCCGCGTGGTTGAAAATATCTGCCTTCACTAATTGAATGAAATGCGAAGTGTTGTCTTTCCTGTCACTGCCTGGAGACATCTCTGCCCGTTTCTGTTTTGTCAAGAGTTTTTGCTTCTCTCTGCTTCCTTGCCTGTGGCACATTTGACTCCTGCTAGGTGAGAAACAGCTCTCTGTTCAGGGCTTCCTTCAGACGGCTCGGTGGTCAGCGAACTCCACAGCCTCCAACATTTCTCTGAAGAAATTAGGGACATCCTAATCAGAAGCAGATTAGGGACCCAGGTGGCGCTGTGGGTTAAACCACAGAGCCTAGGGCTTGCCAATCAGAAGGTCGGCGGTTCGAATCCCTGCGACGGGGTGAGCTCCCGTTGCTCGGTCCCAGCTCCTGCCAACCTAGCAGTTCGAAAGCACGGCAAAGTACAAGTAGATAAATAGGAACCGCTCCGGTGGGAAGGTAAACGGCGTTTCCGTGCGCTGCTCTGGTTCGCCAGAAGCGGTTTGGCCTGCTGGCCACATGACCTGGAAGCTGTACGCCGGCTCCCTCGGCCAGTAAAGCGAGATGAGCGCCGCAACCCCAGAGTCGGACACGACTGGACCTAATGGTCAGGGGTCCCTTTACCTTTACCTAATCAGAAGCAGGACACTCTAGGATCAAATCAGAAACTGGATCAGCTTCTGTAAATCCAGGAGTGTCCCTGGAATATAGGGTCACTTGGAGGGGGACCAAATTAGAATGGGGGGGGGGTCATATCTTATAGTAACTGTCTTGTATTTTGCAAAAAATAATCAAAGCGTAATAAAGATGTTGCTTGGGAACAATGTTTTTTTAAAACAGATTCTATAACACTCCCATTCCTTGCTGAACTTTTGGGTTGTTCGACTCCTAATCATTTCTGTCATCTTACTATAAATATATCATATAATACCAAGAAATAAGAAACATTTAAAGAAGGCAGTTAATTAAGGGAAAGTGCGACTCGTATTGAAGGCTAGAATGTTAATGATTGATAATTTAAAATATTAATTATTGGTAAATGGTGGAGGAAAAAATGTTGATTTAGTAAATATGTAGTTAATAGTTTATGTTTGTTACTACTCTTAAGTTTTTGTCTGTTTTTGTTTTTGTTTGATTGTTGGACTGTTTTTGCTTTTGGATTTCTGTAAGAGGCAAAACTCAATAAAAATAAAAAAGCAAAAAATAAAATAAAAAATAGAATGGGGACCATATCAGAGTGAGCTGGCACTGCCTGCTATGGGCTCCATCTCATAGATATGTTGTGGGGTATAAATAATAATATATTATTATTATTATTATTATTTATTATTTCTATTATTATTGACTTTGTCTCCAGCTACTTTTGGTCTTCTTGCCTACCTTCCTTCCATTCTCAAGGGACAGCAGCCACCACCATGGGATAGAATCCCAGAAAGAACTGGAAGAAGAAGAAGAAGAAGAGGAGGAGGAGGAGGAGGAGGAGGAGGAGGAGGAGGAGTTTGGATTTTATATCCCACTTTATCACTACCCGAAGGAGTCTCAAAGCGGCTCACATTCTCCTTTCCCTTCCTCCCCCCACAACAAACACTCTGTGAGGTGAGTGGGGCTGAGAGGCTTCAGAGAAGTGTGACTAGCCCAAGGTCACCCAGCAGCTGCATGGGGAGGAGCGGAGACGCGAACCCGGTTCCCCAGATTACGAGTCTTCCACTCTTAACCACTACACCACACTGGCCTAAACATGGAGGGAGTAAAATGCGTGTATGTATTGGCTCAAAAAGTGACAGGCTATTATCCAGGTTTACAGGGAAATCACCAAGAAGTGATATTTTTGCCCTGTGTTTTTCTTATAATGGAGAACACAATCAGTTTCCCCTTGTTAGAACGAGTTAAACAGAATAACATGAAAATGCCTCCACCCCCTAGTGACATTTCCCTGTAAAAAGTAAATTGCACAAATTCGCACTCCCGATGTGCTGCAGGGAAGGCTTCATGTACTTAACCCAGCGTGTTCACTCGTCTGTTATTTATTGATGCTAAATAACGTAGAGCTCTGAATACAGTAGCATGTTCCTCCTTGATAGGCCTCGGTTTTTTCCTAAGTAAATAAAACTAATTAAAGCGCTACAGAGTTCAGAGTAATCCTGGCTCAATTACTGAAAGCCTTTCTGGAGTGGATTTGGAGGGCAAGTAAATACAAAGCAATCGAGATGGAGATAAACATTGAATTATGTGTCCCTTTCGGCAAAGGGTTTAACTTTCCCACCAGTAAGAGAAAATCAGGGTGATTGGAAACCTGGAATGGGATCTGCCTTCCCTAGAGGGTGGTTCTGGAATGTGTTGTGACTGAATCCAGACATGATGGAGATGTAACATGGGGCTGTGCATATACCCACTACAAAATCTGGGGCTGCAACACTTGCCCTGACCCACAAATATTTGCTTAGTTGTTATCTGTCCTTCAGGGCTGTATTTTGTAAGGAGTTTGTTGTGTTTAGGAGACGCTGTGGGTTAAACCACAGAGCCAGTGTGGTGTAGTGGTTAAGAGCGGTAGACTCGTAATCTGGTAAACCGGGTTCGCATCCCCGCTCCTCCACATGCAGCTGCTGGGTGACCTTGGGCTAGTCAAACTTCTCTGAAGTCTCTCAGCCCCACTCACCTCACAGAGTGTTTGTTGTGGGGGAGGAAGGGAAAGGAGAATGTGAGCCGCTTTGAGACTCCTTAGCGTAGTGATAAAGCGGGATATCAAATCCAAACTCTTCTTCTTCTGCTTCTTGTCGATCAGAGATGTAAGTGTAGCAGGCAGCCGAGCCCATATCCCCACACGCAGGGTAGTTCACTGATGACCTTTCAGTTGTGGGAATGTTTGGAATGTGGATGAGGATATATTACTTAAGGTATCCTTATCCTAACTTGTGTTTACAAGTTCCAACTAAGTCAGCAGAGTTACATTCCCCTTTTAAATCACACAGCAGAAGGTTGCTCGGGTTTGTTTAAACCTCTGTAAAATAGTTTCCTGGTATTGCCCCTTTATCCCTCTTCAAAATAAGACACTACACAAGTCTTCTATAAAAGCATGTAAAACGTTTACTCACAGACATCAAATGGTCACAATAAGATCCCAGAGGCAGACTTAAGCTTAGAAAATATATGTATTTGTGGAGACTCTCCATGTGGGAGAAGGCTCCATTTGGGCCCTCTTGGCTAGAAGCTAGAAGCCAAGAGCCCATCTCTGCTCTAATATGTTACTTGCTTGAAGTCCCGATCCAAGAGAGGGAAAATGGCCACTGACCTGTGGTTTTGTCCTAACCTGCCCAGGTGAAGCCACTCCCACTTTCAGTTACTTAGAGGAAGTTGTCTCAGTCCAGGTAAACAGGAAGTTATGGCTGGAGGACTGAGACACCTTCATGTCCACTCTAGCAGTGTTATATTTGACTGCTCTGTGTGTTTACATCCCACATCAGTGTATAGCCAGTGACACCATTATATATAACCCCATTAAGAGGGGGACCCATGAATCGCCGCTGCAGGGGGAGGGTGAGTCACCACTTCACACACTCACACACACACACACACACACACACACACACACACCCATATAGGGAAGGGAAGGCTAAAGGATTCCGCCCAGGGCCATATCCGCCAAAGTTGTGACGAATTGCTACGGGGAAGACAAAACCTGCCAATGCAGGAAAATTCCTTCCCGGTCCTTCAACAGCAACAAGTCAGAGACCGTAGCAGCACCAGCTGAACAGGAAGTAAAAGTTAACCTGCAAACAAGAAACATTAAACAAAGGGAAGGCAGAGAGGGTGAATCTCCAGAGCCGACCTCCTGGCTATTGTCGGCTCCACCCCCTATTCATAAATGAGGCTGGCCCCACCTCCCAGCAAGAAACTTGATTACTGAGGCTGGGCGTGAACCTCCAAAAATTAACACTGAGATGCAAGTCTGCCCCTGTTTGCCAGTAAGCTCCCTGGGAACTGTAGCACCACGCGTGATCCCACAAAGGGCACCCACAATGTAAAGTGTGAGTGCTCATTGTGCTTTCATGGAGAGAGCTTTAGATTCAGGCTGCCTTTTATCCGAGTCTACAGGATAGGGACGCTTTGCCACAGTCAGCGTGATAGACGCAGGTGGCGCTGTGGGTTAAACCACAGAGCCTAGGGCTTGCCGATCAGTTGGTCGGCGGTTCGAATCCCCACAACGGGGTGAACTCCCGTAGCTCGGTCCCAGCTCCTGCCCACCTAGCAGTTCGAAATCAAGTCAAAGTGCAAGTAGATAAATAGGTACTGCTCCGGCAAGAAGGTAAACGGCGTTTCCGTGCGCTGCTCTGGTTCGCCAGAAGCGGCTTAGTCATGCTGGCCACATGACCCGGAAGCTGTACGCCGGCTCCCTCGGCCAATAAAGTGAGATGAGCGCCGCAACCCCAGAGTCGTCCGTGACTGCACCTAATGGTCATGGGTCCCTTTACCTATACCTTTAATAGATTATTAAAAGATTGTTTAATTTTAATTTTGGAAGCCAGAGTGGCCGGGGAAACCCAGCCAGATGGGCGGGGTATTAATAATAATAATAATAATATTACCTTTACAGGATAGGGATTAATGATAAAAATGAATGGACATGATCCAGCTCAGAGTTTGGGGGTGCTTAACCCCCAGAAAAAATGATGGGTTTAAAGATGCTTCAATCTGCTCTTCTCTGTTGCTCTCTGTGCCTCTGCAAATCCACGGACCGAATGTTTCTCAATATAAGTAATCATTCCCCATTTGTATGGTCCTAGAAATTGCAATCCATTTTTGAAAAGCCACACAGAACAACAACAAAAAAAGACGAGCCTCAGGTTCATTGCCCCGGGAAACACATCCGAACACCATTTCAACGCTAATGGCACCAACGGGAGATTTTTTTCCTCTTAGGTCTTATGAAATTAGTACAAGAGCTTCGAATGCAGAGAAAGAGCTTCTGGCCGCATTACTGTTAATGCCAAATGAGTTAAAAACCAGGTGCCTGTTTATTAAGGAGTATGGGTGGGGATAAAGGGAAATGTTCTCTGTTTACGGTGATCCAAGGTGGAGGTCACACTGCACCGCAGCATGTGGGTTCAGCAAGAGGGAAAGTGTGGGAGAAGCACTTGGGAAATGGCCCCCAGCCCCCATGTAAATGGTAGCACGAGTTATCCCCATTAAAGGCATATTCACTGCTGCCGACAGATTGCATGGGAGACGTTGTTTATGCAAGAGCAGCTTGCGAATGCCCGAGCTAGGCTGAAGCTCAGTATTACATCCTGTGGCCAGTTTGCCTTGCAAAATCGCTGCTTCAATCTTCAGAACTGGAACTCTTACACCTGCCGCATAATACTCACTCCTCATTTGTAACAAATTGCTCTTTTCGTGTGGCAGCACTCACACTTTCGATCTCCTTGCCTACTGACATCTAGCAGCTGCCTTTGCTATACTCTGTTCAACACCTGCTAGAAACATTTTTGTCCGTGAAAGGCTGTCCAGAATATTGACATGTGCTTTATTCTTTTCTCTTTTTTTTTAAGCTTACTGTTGATTTTCATTATTTTTGCCAGGTGGGCCATTGTTGTTTGCTGGGAGGGAGAGAGGCAAGACTAGGGGTCAGCAACCTTTTTCAGCTGTGGGCCGGTCCACCGTCCCTCAGACCATGTGGGGGGCCGGACTATATTTTTTGGGGAAAATGAACAAATTCCTATGCCCCACAAATAACCCAGAGATGCATTAAACACACACACACACACACACACACACACACACACACACACACACACACACACTCTACTCATGTAAAACACCAGGCAGGCCCCACAAATAACCCAGAGATGCATTTTTTAATATTTTTAATACTGATTTCCTTAAGAATGGATAGGTTTGATCTTCTTGCAGTCCATGGGACTCTCAAGAGTCTCCTCCAGCACCACAATTCAAAAGCATCCATTCTTGGGCAATCATCCTTCTTTATGGTCCAGCTCTCACTTCCATACATCACTACTGGGAAGACCATAGCTTTAACTATACGGACCTTTGTTGGCAAGGTGATGTCTCTGCTTTTTAAGATGCTGTCTAGGTTTGTCATTGCTTTTCTCCCAAGAAGCAGGCGTCTTCTAATTTCGTGAATGCTGTCACCATCTGCAGTGATCATGGAACCCAAGAAAGTGAAATCTCTCACTGCCTCCATTTCTTCCCCTTCTATTTGCCAGGAGGTGATGGTATCCCATATTGAAGCCAATTCCATTTCTCCCATATAATTTACGGATAACCACTGAAAAATCAGCCCCCTGTCCTACCCACATAATTCCTTCATCCCTGAAGTTCTGCGCTTACAGAGTGTTTCTGAAATTTCAGGTAAACTGGCCCTTATAAATAATCGGGGTCTCCTTTATAAAGGAAAACTAATAATAATAATAATAATTTATTATTTGTACCCAGCCACTCGGGGGGGGGGGAGGAATAAAGGGGAGGAATTGTGAATCCTTTACTGGCACATGAACTCTATCACTCACTCCCCCAGAAGGTTCCCCCCCCCCGTCCTTCCAAAATGATCATGAGATTTCATCGTGTTTCTACCTTTTGAAATTCATTGTGAGTTGCCAGCACTTAAGCAAGGGTGGAGGCGGAAATATCCCCACCCTGTAATATATCTCCTGGTGTCAAGAAATAGAGAGCAAGTTCGTCCTTAGTGCTTTATTTATTACCTCCCTCCGTGTTGCGAGCGCAGTTAGTTAAAGAGTCTTACCACTTCTCCGCACAATCTTCTGTTCCGGCAGTTGCTTGCCATAAATATCTTACTGTGGCCTCAGAGAAAAGAATCCCAGGCTGTGGGGAGTCAGGGAGAGAGAAGAAAGGCAGGGGGAGGGGGAAATGTAAAATTGTGCCCGATGGTGACTTTGCAAAGTAGGCATGTCCTTGGGATTCCACTATTCCATTTTTATTTTATTTTTTGTAAAAGAAAGAGAATGAAAGTCGGAATAAAAGATGCTAAGCACCTGTGAATTCAGGTGCCTTGGGAACTAGTATAATGGCATACCCTCCAACATTTCTCCAATGAAAATAGGGACGTCCTATTCCACCCCCTCCAACATTTCTCCAGTGAAAATAGGGATGTCCTATTCCAGTGATGGCTAACCTTGACACTCCAGATGTTTTGGGACTACAACTCCCATCATCCCTGACCACTGGTCCTGTTAGCTAGGGATGATGGGAGTTGTAGTTCCAAAACATCTGGAGTGTCAAGGTTAGCCATCACTGTCCTATTCCATTCCCTTCAACATTTCTCCAATGAAAATAGGGACGTCCTATTCCATCACCTCCAACATTTCTCCAGTGAAAATAGGGGTGTCCTATTCCATCCCCTCCAACATTTATCCAATGAAAATAGGGATATCCTCAGGAAAAGTGGGACATTCCAGGATCAAATCAGAAACTGGGACAGAAACATACTGGGAGCCAATGAACCGTATTTTGTGCTCCATAAGACACACTTTTTTCCTCCTAAAAAGCAAGGGGAAATGTCTGTGCGTCTTATGGAGCGAATGTGTGGTTGATCGCTGGCTCCCTTTCCGGCTCCGCCCCCTTGCCCAGGCCTCCATTGTTGAATGTTCTGCAGACGGAGGCTGTTTGTTTCCCCAGCTACATGTGACTGACTGATTAGATTATCTGTCTGGAAACTGTAGAAACGGCTCCCTTTCCTTTCCTAAAGAAGCTGCAGAACTGTGAGTTGAACTCCATAAAAACAGGATTTTTCCCTTTGCAAAGTAAGCTCAACAACTGTGATCTGATCCTCAAAAAACAGGGCTTTTCCCCTTTGCAAAAGAAGCTGCACAACTTTGAGCTGATCCTCAAAAAAATGGGGCTTTTCCCCTTTGCAAAAGAAGCTGCACAACTGTGAGCTGATCTCCCCAAAAATGGGGCTTTCCCCCTTTCCTCCTCTAAAAACTAGGTGGTCTTATGGTCAGGTGCATCTTATGGAAGGAAAAATACTGTAGGTCTTTCAGGACCGGTGTTATATGGCCTTGGCGGCCACTCCCAGTCGCCAATAAGCTCAGAAGAAATGAACAAGGCAAAAAAAAATCTAAAAGCAGCCAGTTTAACAAGAGAAAGGAAGATCCGTGGCATGTGCTTTCATTAACCGGGGGGGGGGGGGGAATACTTGTTAAACAAGAGTAGTGGCAGTTCCGAACATATCATTCTTTTAATCACAAAAACCAACACTACAGAATCCAGTCAGGAGAGCATTTGGGACCCGCCATTCTCCAAAGCACCGCACGTATATACCTCTAAGCAGGGGCGTAGCAACGGGGGGCAGGGGGGTGGGCCGCCCCGGGTTCCACCCCAGAGGGTGGGAAAAAAGAGATTGAAATTGAAAAAAAGAGATAATAGACACACACACACAACCCCCCACACCTCACAAAGTGGCACCATCAGAGGGGGGTGACACTTTTTAATTTTTTAAAAAAATTAAAGTGGTGGGGGGGTGACAAAAAAAATTCCGCCCCGGGTACCACCTGGGCTTGCTACGCCTCTGCCTCTAAGGTAATGAAACTTTGGGGGACCTGCCTGGTTTCCCACCACCAAAGTCCCCCCCCCCAATAACTTTATTAATGGAACAAACTTGCTTCTAGTTGTAGGGCCGGGTGCTTTGGAGGCCGAATGTTCCCCTAACCGGAAACATGCCTACCATGAGTTTGCCAGGCCGAGTTAACTCCCATGGCCTGGAGGGTGCGTTTGTGCAAATTCCGTGTTGGCCTGGCTTCGTTCCATCACGACGAAGTGCCTGGACGAGATTGGAAATTTGGATTCGTTTTCTGCAGGAGAAATGAGCTCCGGGGCTGGGATGAATCAGAGGGCTCGGCGCTTTTGATCAGCATGCAAGGCAGGCTTTTGCTGCCTCTCTCCTCTGCCTTCCTACACCTTGAATTATATAAAGTTAAAATGGAGAGGAAATATGACTCATTAACTCAAGACTAATAGGAATGGTTAAACGCATCTTCCCCCTCTCCTCCCCTGGCTACACCAGACAACCTCAAAAAACACATGGTGAAATTCTAATTGATTCTGTGTCCCCCACTTCTGTTCTCCATATGCAGCCACAGCTCCCAAGTTCCCCCATTCACTTCAATGGAGAAGATGGTTGCCCGTGGGCACATTTCTTTGCATATCCACCATTGCATGCCGTCCGCCATTATTTGCTTATTTATTTAATTTATTAGTCACTTTATCTTGCCTAGATAGGGCATGTTGAATTTTTCAACTTTCAAATCTCAACACGGTGGGGGGGGGGGCTAAAAAATTGAAATGTGACTTGGGAATTCAAAAGATACTTTGCTTAAACTAAGACAATTTAGTTTTGCTTGCTGAGTCAAATAGGTAGAAAATTGCATTGAAATCATTCAAAATGATCGCTAAATACTTCTAGGTGATGATGATTTCAGAAGGTAAAATTAAAATTCCTCAGTTTTCCGAAAGCAGTTTATGTCATCTTCATCAAAGGTAGATTTGCCAAGCTAAATGTTGCCCGGTCACAAAAATAACAGCAGATTTGAATTCCTCACACCAAAAACATATTTTTAAGACCCCTCGCTGAAGAAATCTGCAAAAAATTAAGTTTCACCCTCTGAGATGACACGCCTGACCAAGGCAACGCAGAGTTACAACAACAGACAGACAACAAATGCTACATAGATGCGTTAAAACCAAGAGGAAAAGAAAAAACCAAATCTCGGCGAATAGGGGGTGCTGCTGGTCTCCTCCCACCCCTAGGGAGGAAATGGGGGCACTACCCTCTGGGGTCTCCTTAGCTCCAGAGGTGTAGCAAGCCCAGGTGGTACCCGGTGTGGAATTTTTTTGTCACCCCCCCCCCCACATCGACAGCTTCGGGTAGGCTTGGGAGAATGCCCGTCCCCCTTCCTATGCCTCTGCGTCCCGCCCCCACGACTCCCAAGTACCCTGAGCCGTCAGGGGAAGGGGGGAGCTATGCCGCTTTGCCGGGATGCTGGCAAAGCTGCGTCCTCTCGGGAGCCATGGCTCTCATCCGTCCCCCTCCATCCCTCCCTGGCTCGCTGTAAAGCAGCAAAGCAGAAACCGCTTACGGCGAGCCGGGGAGGGAGGGAGGCTGGGAGGAGTGCCCCCAGCTCGCCGTAAGCGGCTCCTGCCCGCAGCAGAAGGATCCCACCGCCGTCCGTACGGCGCTCCAGCGGCACCAGTGGCAACCCACTATGTATAGCACTTGTGCAGCGTTGCTATGCACAGCGCATGCGTGCAACACCGTGCATGCGTTGTACATAGCAGTTTGCAGCCGGCGCCGCCCGAGAGCCATACAGACAGTGGCGGGATCCTCCGCTTGCGGCTGTAGTGGTGACAGAGGCATCCCACCCCTGTCCGTACGGTGCTCAGGTGGCACCAGAGGCAAACCGCTATGTACAGCGCATGTGTGGCGTCGCTACATACAGTGCATGCGTATGACACTGCGCATACGCATAGCTGTCAACCCTCCCTTTTTTGGCGGGAAACTCCCTTATTCCAATGCTATTTCCCACTGCTACCCCGGATTGTTGATATCCCTTAAATTTCCCAGATTTCAAAGGAAGCAGCTCCTCTCCCTCCCTGCCGGCCAGGGAGGCTCCTCAGCTGCGTTGCTCGGCTGCCAATAAGGAGTCTGAGACCGACTGGTGGCGGAGCTTGCATGCCTTGTGCAGCCAGACCCTCACGCCCAACCAGACAGACAGCCTGCCTGCCGTCTACGCGCTCGCTCTTTCGCTCACCCGTTCACGCGCAGCCTCTGGAGCGCAGGGTGGCGAGGCTACTTGGTGCCATTGCACCGCCCTCGCGGCATCCCTTATTTTCAAATCCGAAAGTTTGAAAAAATCCCTTATTTTCAAATCCGAAAGTTGACAGCTATGGCATGCGTTGTATTTAGCGGTTTGCCGCCGCTGCCGCCGCCCGAGAGCCATACGGACGGTGGAGGGATCCTCTGCTCGAGGCTGCGGCGGCGCGGTGGCTGCTCGCGCCACCGCCTCCAGGCCGGGGGGGCAGGGCAAGCACACACACCCCCGCCACCACCTTGCGACGCCACTGCTTAGCTCTGTACCCGTCCGGCATGGTTCAGAGCGGGCCCCTTCCCCCCAAGATAGCCTTTGCTTCCTACTTCAACTGTCTTGTGCAATTGATATGCCCCCCCCCAAAATCCTTATGTAGATATTTACCCCACCTCTTCATCCCTGCAGGATGGGGAGCACTATTTTGTGGTTCACCTCAGTTGCCAGAGTGTCTAAGACCGGTCTTGCACCAGCCCAAACCTTGGGCAGAGGTTTTGAGGAAGATAATCAGATTTTAGGATTTCCAGTTACCGCTCCCCGACTTTAGTGCATCGCAGGTTCAGCCAAAAGTGTCAGGGTGATCGATAATCACAGCTCCCTCCTCCTGCTCAGCAACAGGCACCAAGTTTTCCAAAGGCAAATAAATGAGGTGGTTTGCCGTTCTCTGAGAACTGCTTATCGGGCGAGTTTCAAAGTGCTCTCATCCCATCTGCTCCCATCTTGAACTTCTCTTATTTATGCAAGCATCCAGCGGGGTCCTGCAGCTTCTACTGATGTGATGCTTTAGAACCAGCGATGATGCCTGCTTCTTCATGGCTGGGTGTGAAATGATCACAGAACAGCCAAACCTCTCTGAATGCCTTGAAAACGGGTATGGAATGTAAATCCTTAACCCTTGGCAACAGTAGAGAACTCGCATGCAGAGGCTTCCCGTTGAGAAATTGGCTGGTGGAAGAAACTACTCCGAGAAAAGGGCAATGTTAATGGTTGAAGGAGGTTGCCCTCTGAGAGTGCCTTGTTTGTATTCGAATCCCTGCAATGGGCTGAGCTCCCCTCGCTCCCTGTTCCTGCCCACCTAGCAGTTCAAAAGCATGCCAGTGCAAGTAGATAAATAGGTACCACTCCGGCGGGAAGGTAAACGGCATTTCCCTGCACTGCACTGGTTCGCCAGAAGCGGCTTAGTCATGCTGGCCACATGACCCGGAAAGGTGTCTGTAGACAAATGCCGGCTCCCTCGGCCTGAAAGCGAGATGAGCGGCGCAACCCCAGAGTCGCCTTTGTGTTACATGTCACATTGTCACATGGCCAAGGAGTGAATTACGTTCCTACACCACAAGTATTATAGCCTCATCCCCCTCACCCCAAAAGTCAATGTGTGTTTATGTGTGCACTGCACGAGCCTTATGGGGAACAGTTGAAGGAGCTGGGTACGTTTAGCCCAGAGAAAAGGAGACTGAGATGATGATGATGATGATTTACTTATAAATTAATATAAGTGGCCTCCCCAGCCATTCTGGGTGGCTTCCAAAATAATATTAAAAACACAATAAAACATCAAACATTAAAAACTTCCCTAAACTTCCCTGTTTAGGGAGGCTTTTAATGTTTAATAGATTATTGCATTTTAATGTTCTGTTGGAAGCCGCCCAGAGTGGCTGGGGAAACCCAGCCAGATGGGCGGGGTATAAATAATATATGATTATGATTATGATTATGATTATGATTATGATTATGATTATGATTATGATTATGATTATGATTATGATTATGATTATGATAAACAGGGCTTTTCATAGGGCGGGCGCCACCACCGAGAAGGCCCTCTGCCTGGTAACCTCACATCTCACAATGAGGGAGCCACCAGAAGGCCCTTGGCGCTCGACCTCAGTGTCCGGGCTGAACGATGGGAAAACATACTGGGATCGGAAACATACTGGGAGCCAATGTAGTTCTCTCAGGACCAGTGTTATGTGGTCCCGGCGGCCACTCCCAGTCACCAGTCTAGCTGCCGCATTCTGGATTAATTGCAGTTTCCGGGTCACCTTCAAAGGTAGCCCCACGTAGAGCGCATTGCAGTAGTCCAAGCGGGAGATAACTAGAGCATGCACCACTCTGACGAGACCGTCTGCGGGCAGGTAGGGTCTCAGCCTATGTACCAGATGGAGCTGGTAGACAGCTGCCCTGGACACAGAATTGACCTGTGCTTCCATGGACAGCTGTGAGTCCAAAATGACTCCCAGGCTGCGCACCTGGTCCTTCAGGGGCACAGTTACCCCATTCAGGACCAGGGAGTCCCCCACAGCCGCTCGCACCCTGTCCTCCCAAAACAGTACTTCTGTCTTGTCAGGATTCAACCTCAATCTGTTAGCCATCATCCATCCTCTAACTACGAGGAGATATAATAGCCATCTTCAAATATCTGGAGGATTGTCAGGATGCTGTCAGGGGCTTCTGGCTGGTTGCCCGGGAAAGTATAAATACAAGTTTCTTACAGTCTTTTTTTATTTCAGTCTTTACATTTGGACGCAATGGAGATGTGAAAGATTTGGATTATCACAAAAGATGCAGGAGGAAATTATTAACAATAAGACCCACAAAAGGGAGGATGGAAGTCCAAGAGATTCTTTGGAATCTTGTTTTTATGTTGTATGTATGATATGTGATTGCAAATTTTTAATCTGAAAAACTAAATAAATAAAGGGAGAGAGAGTGTGTCAAGTCAAGGTAGAGGAGAAGCTAGCATTGCATCAGGTCCTGTTGACAATGGAATGCTCGCATGTCTGAATGCTCTCTTGGCCGGTTCAAAGTAGGAGGAGCCCCAACAAAAAAGTATGAATGTGAAAATGCTCACGCATAGAACATCACCACCCCACCCCCGGGATTTTGCAACGGAGCCATCGGAAAATTCAGTTTAAGGTTTAGAGAGGTACCGATCATTTCAGAACACTTTTCTTCCAATTATCTCGCAAATCCCTCAGAGCAAACAATTCAAATTGACTTTAATGCGAGGAACAGTATTGACTGAGTCAGTATTTAACCACTTTCTAAAGTTGGCAGAAATTGGATTCTGTTGATCCTACGACAGAACAGTGTGGGAAGTGGGAGATGCTTCAATTTCTAAAAATGGTCCATCATCCTAGAGATCAGGGTGGTTTGTAGGCTGCATGCAGGGGCATCTTAGCCATAGAGGCTAGTGGCGCGGGGAACCACGGCGCCACGTTCTGGAGGGCGCCAGGGAAGAGGCGGAGGCTGGACGCGGCTCCTCCCGGCATCAGCTCGCCACCCTCATCCGCCTCTGCCATGCCGCGCTGCGCCCGGAGCCTCCTCCCTGCTGGAGGAGCCGCCCTCCAGCCCCGCTGGCAGCTCCGCCCTCGCCTGCTTCCATCAGCAGCCCTCTCCAGCCAAAGCGGAATACCTGGCTGCAAAGTTTGCCCCAAGCCCTGCAGCCCTCTTCGTGTTTGCTTCGGAGTAAACCGCTGCGTAAACACGCCGAGCCCACACGCCTCGGAGGACCAGGCTGTGCGGCTGAAAGTGCAGCCACGAACCTACTCACGAGGAAGCACACCCGCCACCCCGTGTCCCAGACGCAATGGGGGAATTTGCACCCTTGGCAACTCCAGACCCTCTTACGTCAGCAGGGGGCTTGTGAGCTGCTGCTGCTGAAATTGCTAGTCTTATCCACCCGGAGCCTCTGTTCCGCCAAGGAGCCGCCCTCCAGCTGCTGCCCGCCCAGAGGGAAACGGGGTGGGGGGGGCACAGGGGGGATCCTTGCACCACGGCGCCAGATAAGTATGCCCCGTGTAGGACCTTAAGGTCCTCAAATAATAACATTTTGGAGGTCCCGAGCCACAATTATGCTAGGCTGGCCTCAACTAGGGCCAGGGCCTTCTCAGTACTGGCCCCAACTTGGTGGAACGGTCTGTCACAAGAAACCAGGGCCCTGCGGGATTTGGCATCTTTCCGCAAGGCCTGCAAGATGGAACTGTTCTGCCTGGCCTTTGGGTTGGTTTTAGTTTAACCCTGATGTTTCATTCCTTTATTGTTTGGTTGGTGGGCTACTTATAAATGAGGCTGCATTTTAAACTTTAAATCGTATTTTAACCTGCATTTTAATTGATTGTTTTCTATGTTCTGTTGTGATTTTATTGGTGTCAGCCGCTCTGAGCCCAGTCTTGGCTGGGAAGGGCGGGGTATAAATAAAATTATATTATTATTATTGTTATTATTATTGTTATTATTATTATTATTATTATCATCATCATCATCATCATTAGCTTAAGATGGCCCTGGCTGCATGTGAGGCCCTTTCCCATCCCAACTATGGAACGCCCTGCCTCTGAACGGCATTCATCTTGACAGTCACCTGTCAGGAATGCTCTGATGGTGTTTCCTGCTTGGCAGGGGGTTGGACTGGATGGCCCTTGTGGTCTCTTCCAACTCTAGGATTCTATGATCTCCCCAGCCTGGGATCTTTCCCCCAGCAGCTAAAAACTCTCATTTGTCCAAACCTTTCCTGAAGGGAGAATAGGGCTGGAGTTTTCCCCCTCTGCTTCCTGAAAAGTTGTTTTATTGCAGTTTTTAAGTGGGTGTCTTAATGCTTAATATTGTTACTGAACTGGTTTGCCTGGAAGCTGTCCCTGGGCTCCCTTTAGGAAGGAATGAAGGGGCGAAAATATAACACACAAATCCGACACCATCTTCTGCACTTTTGCAGCCTTACTCTGAAAACATACAAGCTTAACGGGAGCTAACTGCACATCAAGCATCTCTGCTAGAGCCGTCCTGTGGCCACATTAACAGACCGGCTCTTCGGATGCCCTCCTTTGGTTTTACAAGGGCACATAAAAATGTGGAGCAAACTCTTTATTGGCTGCTGAGTCAGCAAGAGTTTCCTGCAGCAGCGATTCCGGGCAACTTGTGTCATTTTACTGAAACAACAAAGGCTTGATTACATCTCTGCCTAAGCACCCAGGACCCTTTAAAATGCAGAGCATTGCTGTTGGTGCAAATGGTGCTTTATTATACAGATCTATATTATGAAAAATGCAAGGCTCTGCCCTGAGGAACGTATGGCAATAATAATAATAATTATTATATGTTTATATGCCGCCCATCTGACTGGGTTGCCCCAGCCACGCTGGGCAGCTTCCAACAAATTAAAATATTAAACGCAGCAAACTTCCCTATACAGGGCTGCCTTCAGATGTCTTTTGAAAGTCATATCGTTGTTTACAGTGGTACCTCGACTTACGGCGATAATGTGTTCCGACGCGATTTTCATAAGTCGAAAAAATTCGTAAGTCGAATCCCCATAGGAATGCATTGGGGGGGGGGAATTCATAAGTCGAAAAATCCGGGTCAAAAATTCGTAAGTCAAAAAAATCCTATTAAAAGCGGCCGCGACGTCTTTTCGTAAGTCGAAAAAATTCGGATGCGGCGGCCATTTTGTTTTACCAGAAGTCACTCGTAACTCGAAAAAAACGTAAGTCGAGTTACTCGTAAGTCGAGGTACCACTGTACTTCCTTGATGCCTGACAGGAGGGCTGGGTGGCACCACCGAGAAGGCCCTCTGCCTGGTTCCCTGTATCTTCACTTCTCGCAGGGAGGAAACTGCCAGAAGACCCTCAGAGCTGGACCTCAGCGTCTGGGCTGAACAATGGGGGTGGAAGCACTCCCTCAAGTACACTGGGCCAACGCCGTTTAGGGCTTTAAGGGTCAGCACCAACATTTTGAATTGTGCTCATAAACGTACTGGGAGCCATTGTATGTCTTTCAGGACCGGTGTTATATGGTCTCAGCGGCCACTCCCAGTCACCAGTCTAGCTGCCGCATTCTGGATTAGTTCTGGTTTCCGGATCACCTTCAAAGGTAGCCCCACGTAGAGCGCATTGCAGTACCGGTAGTTTAAGCGGGAGATAACCAGAACATGCACCACTCTGGTGAGACAGTCTGCGGGCAGGTAGGGTCTCAGCCTACGTACGAGATGGAGTTGTTAGACAGCTGCCCTGGAGATAGAATTGACCTGTGCTCCCATGCCTAAATAGTTTACTTCCTTACTTCTTTATTATATTTGCACCCTGCCTTTCCTCCAAGTTGCTCTAGGTGGCCTATATAATTCTTCTCCCCATTTTATCCTCCACAACGACACTGTGAGGCAAGGAGGGAGGGCGGGAGGGAGAGAGATTAATAATAATAATAATAATAATAATAATAATAATAATAATAATAATTTATTTATACCTCGCCCATCTGGCTGGGTTTCCCCAGCCACTCTGGGCGGCTTCCAACAGAATATTAAAATACAATAATCTATTAAACATTAAAAGCCTCCCTAAACAGGGCTGCCTTCAGATGTCTTCTAAAAGTCTGGTAGTTGTTTTTCTCTTTGACATCTGAAGGGAGGGCATTCCACAAGGCGGGCGCCACTACCGAGAAGGCCCTCTGCCTGGTTCCCTGTAGCTTGGCTTCTCGCAGTGAGGGAACCGCCAGAAGGCCCTCGACGCTGAACCTCAGTGTCCGGGCTGAAAGGTGGGGGTGGAGACGCTCCTTCAGGTCTACTGGGCCGAGGCCGTTTAGGGCTTTAAAGGTCAGCACCAACACTTTGAATTGTGCTCGGAAACGTACTGGGAACCAATGTAGGTCTTTCAAGACCGGTGTTATGTGGTCTCGGCGGCCGCTCCCAGTCACCAGTCTAGCTGCCGAATTCTGGATTAGTTGTAGTTTCCGAGAGAGAGAGAGAGAGAGAGAGAGAGAGAGAGAGAGAGAGAGAGGTCTGTGGGGTCAAGCATATTTAGCCGCTGTGCCTGAGGTTGCCCACCCCTGCCCTAAACTTACAGACAGAAAACAAAAGCCTCTCCTTTCCAAGAGAGTCCATTTCTGTATGATTGAAAGACCACCTCTGTTTTCCCACCTAAAGGTCCCATAGTCGTTTGATGCAGGACTTTTGCATCCGAATTGTCCCCCCCCCCCCCCGGCAGAGGGGTCGGCAATAGCCGAGAGGAAGCAAGTTTTTGCTCCAGACAAGCAATAAATGGGAAGGCAGGAGCGCCCGGAGGCTGGAGATCAGAAGAAAGCCAGGTCGGAGATTATGCCAGGCACATTACATAAAGATCATCAATGTTCGGTACAATTTGTCCTGCCATAATAGAGAGCTCCCTGAACGCAGCTGACGCGCTGCATAAATCTGTATTGGAAGTGGGAGATCGCTGAATGATAAATAGTTAATAAAATAACATGAATAAGCTGACGGGGGTGAACGGCAGCAAAGCGGTAAAGGCCCCGGTGGCTCTGATCGCCGCCCCATCGAAGGCCAATCATGCTGCTGTTTTGGAGTTATAATGTGCTTGTATCCCTAAAGGAGGAATTCAAGTTGTTGCTTTGCCTTAATCTTTCCATAATGCATTGAAAGTGGTTCTCTATATGATGGATTACAGGATTAAGAAGCAGCCTGTCTGTTGTTCTCCTGAATCACGTTAAAGGCTCTGTTCAGCCCCAGAACAGACAGCTTGTTACAAACATTGCAATGGGGCAAGGGATGAAATTATTACTTTTGTGCAGTAAAAGTGGCTTCGGCGCACACTCACACATCACTGCCCTCCCTCCTGGCCAGGGCCGGCGCTTCCATTTAGGCGAACTAGGCAGTTGCCTAGGGCGCCAAAATGGAGGGGGCGCTGGCCAGCCTGCCCCCCCGCCGCCGCCCGCCTCCCGGTGCCGCCCCAACCAGCAGCGGAGCAAGCAGCTTGGGGCGAAAACCGCCGCGGCGGGGGCGCCAAAATGGAGGGGGCGCTGGCCAGCCTGCCCCTCGCCCCCCGCCGCCGCCCGGTGCCGCCCCAACCAGCGGCAAAAATCGCGGCGGCGTGGGGCGCCCGGCGGGCAGGGGGCAGGGCACCGTACATCATGCGCAATGACGTCACGTGCCCCGCCCCCTCGCCTAGGGCGCCAAAATCCGTGGCACCGGTCCTGCTCCTGGCAAGCAAGAATCATGATCAGATTTATTTGGTCCCAAATGGGGAGTCAAATCTTCCAAACCAGGGCATGTCCCTAATAAATATCAACTGTGGTCCTCAGGGTTGGCCCTTCCCATTTTTCCGCCTGATGGGAAATGAGAAGGTGCTGCGAATCGTAACCACCCCCCCCCCAAAAAAGGAAGCCTGTTCTTATTTTCTTTTTCTTTTCAATTTTTTTTAATTGATTTTAACAATTTTAAGCACTTTACATTACCGTTAAATTTTCATCCTTCCCCCCTCTCACTGGGGGAAGCAAATTTCCAATCCCCTCTCTCACTGGGGAAAACAATAAACATTTCACATTTAATGTAAATAATATAGTCCATATCATTACTTGAGTCTGGCCCATTTCTGTAGGCCAGATATTTTCCCTTTCCTCAATTTCATTTTTGACTTCCTCAAGTCCCCCCTGTTGAATTCATTGTCAATCCTCTTTATCAGTTTCCCAAATTCAAAACATATTTAATTCTTAACTTCACAAAATCATAAAATACCAAAATAATCTTATACCCCTGATACTTTCCTAGACACTTAAAAATTTCCCTTACTCCAACCTAATTTTAAACTCCTAAATTTCTTCTTTTTACACCCTTTCCTCCCTCCGGTCTCAAAGTTTTTAGCTATTTTCCTCACCTCTATCCTCCTATTTTTTTTAACATATATTCATTTTCTTATTTTCTGTTCTTATTTTCTTATAATCAGGCAGAGAGTCGTGAAAGGCGCCATATGTGAAATAGGAATCAATTATGTTTGGAGAGTTTTTCAGTGCCTTAATTCCTTTGATTGCAGGTATACCAAACCTGGAAACAAATATGCCTTTGTGCAAACTCCCTTGTTACATTATAGATTTAGCAGACAAGCTGTCAGCTTCCCGGTTTGCAGTCTGATATACTTTAACTTACAGAAGCAGTTTGCAAAACTTTTCTTTTCTTCCATGGGAGAATTTCATGCCCATCCTTTGGCCCAATCCATCATTATTATTTTTCTACTGATGTTAAGAGAAAGTTGGCATCAGCTGATATGATAGCAGTAGAATGTTAAATATTACTTTTTTCTTTCACTTAACCGAGTTGCCTGTTGTTGCTTCAGTTTTTTGTGCGCTGCTTAAAGGTAAAGGGACCCCTGACCATTAGGTCCAGTCGTATCCGACTCTGGGGTTGCGGCGCTCATCTCGCTTTACTGGCTGAGGGAGCCGACGTTCAGCTTCTGGGTCATGTGGCCAGCATGACAAAGCCGCTTCTGGTGAACCAGAGCAGCACATGGAAACGCCGTTTACCTTCCCGCCGGAGCGGTACCTATTTATCTACTTGCACTTTTACGTGCTTTCGAACTGCTAGGTGGGCAGGAGCTGGGACCAAGCAACGGGAGCTCACCCTGTCGCAGGGATTCAAACCGACGACCTTCTGATCAGCAAGCCCTAGGCTCTGTGGTTTAACCCACAGCGCCACCTGGGTCCCTGGTGGTTAGAGATATTTTAATATTTTAAGCAGTATAGAAATTAAATGATCAATCAGTCTCTCCTTAACTCAGAAGCCAAAGCCACTTTTCCTTGCCTCTGTGGCAGAGGGCAGGCCAGATCCTGGTGGTATGTCTGTCTGTCTGTCTGTCTGTCTGTCTGTCTGTCTGTCTCTCTCTCTCTCTCTCTGTGTGTGTGTGTGTGTGTGTGTGTGTGTGAAGTTTTCTCTGGATGTATAACACAAATGGTGCTTGGTACATTGTTACAAATGTACCGGGGGCTGCACCTTTACGTTTGCCTCCTCTCAATTAATGATGTACAGATGGAAGTTAACAGAATGCAGGGGGGTTGATGCAAATTCGTTTTGCATGGGCTGCATCCACAATCATTTGCACATCATCATCACCATCCTCAATAATAGTTATGTGCTGCTCAATGTGCAAAAATCCCAAAGCGGTTTACAAAAAATACAGAGAGGTGGTCTTTAAAAGAAAAAGAAAATGGTATATGACAAAGATACAAAGAAACACACCCGTCAAAACAGAGAAGCCATCGATAAAACATTGAGCAAGATAGCAATAAACAACGAAACAGAACAACGTGCTGAATCCATGGTGCTGACAATGCCCTGGTCACAGGTTCGATCCCCATCTGGGACAACTGCAAATTTCTGCATTGTTGGGGACTGGGCTAGATGATCCTCAGGGTCCCTTCCAGCTCCACAATTCTATGATTCTATGAATCTTATGAGCTCGGGAATGCCTGCTTAAATAGATGGGTCTTTAGGAGATACCGGTATTTGACGCTTGCCACTGTTTCTGCCTTGTGAGCAGCACATGGAAGGATATTGACCATGTTGACTGGGATGAGGGGATGGAAATAGGAGGAGGCAGAGGCTGCTGTCCACCTCCTGGCAATGAGCTCTTTCTGGCTCGGATTCCACTTACTCACTGGCAGGGATAGCGAAATTGTTCAGATGCTTCCACAAAAGCCTGAAAGCTCAGTTCTGCCTACCGAGACACCGCAGTTGCCAGGGCAATAATAATACACCCATAGCCTCCATGGGGGGCAGTGTGTGGCTGTGAGCCTCTCGCCTTGATTTCCTGCTGATCCTGTTTCTGTGTTTCAATTATATCCAGTTTTCAAACACCGGTAAAAAAGGCTGTCAAGTGTTTCATATTTAAAGGTAAATGGACCCCTGACCGTTAGGTCCAGTCGCGGACAACTCTGGGGTTGTGGCGCTCATCTCGCATTATTGGCCGAGGGAGCCGGCGTACAGCTTCCAGGTCATGTGGCCAGCATGACAAAGCCGCTTCTGGCGAACCAGAGCAGCGCACGGAAACGCCGTTTACCTTCCCGCCGGAGCGGTACCTATTTATCTACTTGCACTTTGACGTGCTTTCGAACTGCTAGGTGGGCAGGAGCAGGGACCGAGCAATGGGAGCTCACCCCGTCACGGGGATTCAAACCGCCGACCTTCTGATCAGCAAGCCCTAGGCTCTGTGGTTTAGACCACAGCGCCACCCGCTTCCCATTTCTTATTTGGCACCTGCAAATCTGGTTTGCGCAGCTCTGTGCAGAAATTGAAATTCTAAGTTTGTGTTATTTCTTGGAAGAGAAATGGGAAGTATAATTTATGGAGAAAGAGACAAGGAGGCTTTGCCTACCTTAGGTCAGGCCTTGTACATAGCAGGGAGACGTTTGACCAAACCCACAGGAGGAAACTCCCTCAGATCTACAATCAGAGCACATGCTGCCTCAGCGAGTGTCATGCCACCCTGACTGGTTGCTAAGGAACACATCCGCCCCCTCACCTTCTTGATTGGCTGATTTACAAATAGAAGAATTAACCCTTAGGTTACAAGCAGAATGATCTCTGTTGTTGCACTTCCGGCACATGGAAATAGGGGCCACCAAGAAAAAGAAGAAGAAGGTGACTATTTAGAGATAATGTTACAAAGTGGTCTTCTGTTTCTGAGCAGGTGAGTGGGTGAGAAAACTTTTCTCATGAAGTTTTTCAGGAAAAGAAAAATCTTTGAGAAAATTCAATGCAACTCCTGCCTGGTCTGCAGTTTTGTTTTGTTTTGTTTGTTTTTTTAAAAAAAACAACGATCAGAAATGTTATCACTTATTGATGAGCAGTAAAGGGCAAGGAAGAAAGTGAAAATATAGTTACAGGCGCTGATTGTTCCCGGCAGAAAGCCAGGAGCTGTCACTCACCCTCGTCCAAATCAGAAAATGGTGCCAGGGATGTAAAGAGAGTTGATGGATCTGTCTCATGTAACTGAGAGGGGGAGTTGGCTCCGAGTCAAGAGTATTATCTGGGAGCTTTCAAACAGAACATGACGCTCTGCACATCTCTCTCCATTTTGTCATGTCTGGGTTTTTCAGCAATCCTGTCACCGAACTAAGGAACATTTTTTTGTGGGTTAATTGCACCAGGTCTGAATAAATTTATCGGACCAATCTGCATAATGCTATCCTTGCATTTGTTTGTGATCAGGGCCCGTATTAGTCCACACTCACAATAGGAAATAAAGATCACGGCAGCTGCTGCATTTGCTTCACTCAATGTGTGTCTCTGCTGAGCTCTGGGCTTAGAGGGAAGCGCCGTAGCTTAGCCAGAAGCGTAGCTAGCTGCTCTGGCACCAGGAGCGGTGGGGGTGGGGCAACTCGCCCACGGAGACGGGGTGGCGATCCGCCCAGAGGGGCACCGAGGCAAGCTGCCCACGGAGTCCGCCTGGCGGACGCAAGACCCACGCTGCCATTTCAAGCAGTGCGAGTCCCGAGCCACCACGTCACTCCCAGGAGAGACGTGTGGCTCAGGCGTGCTGCAGGCCAGGCCCGTGGTGTAGTGGTTAAGAGCGGTAGACTCGTAATCTGGGGAACCGGATTCGGGTCTCCGCTCCTCCACCTGCAGCTGCTGGGTGACCTTGGGCTAGTCACACTTCTTTGAAGTCTCTCAGCCCCACTCACCTCACAGAGTGTTTGTTGTGGGGGAGGAAGGGAAAGGAGAATGTGAGCCGCTTTGAGACTCCTTTGGGTAGGGATAAAGCGGGGTATCAAATCCAAACTCTTCTTCTTCTAAGTGCCACCCCCTGCAGTGTGCCATTTTGTCACCCCCTTAGGGTTTCTGCTCTACAGTATGTTTCTGCTCTATGTGTCTGTGACAATAAGTCAACGGAATCACTTCATCATATAATCTTTTCTTGCCCTCTGCACAGAGATGCCCGGGCAAATTTACTAAGACCAATAATTCAGAAAATGGTTGGTACTTCAGCAGAGTCTCATCTTGCCCTAATCTTGCAAGACAATAATCCTTACATAACCTTGCAGGTGGCAAGGTTCTTAAACTCCGTTTTATCCCAAAAAAGGCAAAATGGCCAATTACATAACTACTAAAGGTCTTTCGCCATTTTTCCTGTTAGATTGCAGTTTTAATATCTCTGGGTGATGGTTACTTCTGACGGCCGTGGTATGATATTCTGCTACTGTGGTATCTCCGTATTTCTGTGTTTTATGGTTTGTTTTATGTATGTTTACGTTTATGTTGATATATTTATATGGGCTTATAGCCGCAATAAATTTCTATTCTATTCACCCCCTTAGGGATGACACCCGGGGCAACCCGCACCCTCCTTCCTACGCCCCTGAGCTCAGCAATAGAGCACCTGCTTTGCATTCAAGAGTTCCCAGGATCAGTGTTCAGCCTCGGAGTCCGAACTTCTCCCTGTCACCTGCTCTTCCTGCTCACTAAGCCCTGTTGCCCCTTCAGCATCCAGCATCACCTCCTGACCTTCTTCCTCAGTGTCCCACCACCAATGCCCTGGCTCTGAGCCTTCCTTCTCTGGGGTTTCAGGTGGGGGCCCCCTGGTTGGTGCCTCCCACCGCTCCTCTTCATCCAACCAGGCCCTGGCAAGCGGTTGCTCCAACTCAGAAAGTCCAGGGCAGGCATTGGACCCTCTCAGGGCACGGAGACCCCAGCAGCTGCCCAAGGTCACTGGGCACTGGTGCCATCCCTGAGTACGTGGCTACTATAAATAAGCATAAAAGGGAAATGGGGAAATGATCATCTACCTACGTCCAATTTGCAAACAGAAGCGGATGGCTAAATTATTCCTAGAGATGCTTATTGGATGAAAATAGACCCTACATGTTTATTTCAATTTCCAGCGAACTGGCTTTAATTTCCTCCTCCGTTGGCCCCTCCTGAATTGCCGCTTCCAGGTTGTCATTAACCTTCTTTGTCTTTCCTTAGAGTATGCAGGTTTTGTTTCTATTTTTGCCTAATCCCTCCAAGTCCCTCCCTGCCTGCCTGCCTGGTTGCCATCTCAGTCCCAGGACAGAGGGGCTTGTTCCCCCTGCTTGGGCCTTACTCGCCCAGAGGCAGCTCTGGTGACTACACATTTGTCAATTAAATCTCTCTTCCGCAGAAGCGGAGCAGCTTTCCAAGAATCCGCTATTAGCTGTTGCCATCAAGATGCCAGAAAGACTTGGACTTCACTGCGATGCACGGCGACAGCCAACTCCATTCACTGTAGGCTTTGAGAGGGAGGATCTTAGGAAGCTGGGTATGTTTAGCCTGGAGAAGAGAAGGTTAAGGGGTGATATGATAGCCATGTTCAAATATATAAAAGGATGTCATATAGAGGAGGGAGAAAGGTTGTTTTCTGCTGCTCCAGAGAAGCGGACACGGAGCAATGGATTCAAACTACAAGAAAGAAGATTCCACCTAAACATTAGGAAGAACTTCCTAACAGTAAGAGCTGTTCGACAGTGGAATTTGCTGCCAAGGAGGGTGGTGGAGTCTCCTTCTTTGGAGGTCTTTAAGCAGAGGCTTGACAGCCACCTGTCAGGAATACATTGATGGTGTTTCCTGCTTGGCAGGGGGTTGGACTGGATGGCCCTTGTGGTCTCTTCCAACTCTAGGATTCTATGATTCTATGATCTGTGCGTGAGGCTCTTCCACTATCCAAGGCTGTACCTCCTAAGTCTGACTTAGGAACATGCACAGAGATCTCCTCCCTGTAAGGTGCCATGTTTGTTTCTGCAAATACAAAATAGACAACACGGTACAGTAGAATAATATATCAAAATGACGCAAACCGTGAAGAATATTCAATCATATATATATATGCATATGCAACCGGAGGAAATCTACTCCATACAACGTACAAACGTCTCAAAAAGTGCAAAAAGTTTCAAAAGTGCAATGTCCAATGTGCAACAAGTCCAATGTCATAAAGTGCTAAAGTCTCTCAGGAGTCCACGTCTGCTTCTCCCGATGGGCAGCTAGCTTGTATTATCCCCGTTTCACTATTATCGTTTCTTCAGGGATGGACATCATCAAATTGTTCATACATAAACACTTAGCTAGGCTGAAACACTCACAACCTCAACGGTTCCTGGTTGGCAAAGCTGATGTTTGTTTCTGCAGCTGGTGTCGCACTGGAAGTAGGCAGCAGTGGGCATATCCTGGGACCCAAAAACTAGAGGTGCCTGGCATAAGGTAAAGGTAAAGGGACCCCTGACCATTAGGTCCAGTCGCGGACGACTCTGGGGTTGCGGCGCTCATCTCGCTTTATTGGCCGAGAGCCGGCGTACAGCTTCCGGGTCATGTGGCCAGCATGACAAAGCTGATTCTGGCGAACCAGAGCAGCGCACGGAAACGCCGTTTACCTTCCCGCCGGAGCGGTTCCTATTTATCTACTTGCACTTTGACGTGCTTTCAAACTGCTAGGTTGGCAGGAGCAGGGACCGAGCAACGGGAGCTCACCCTGTCGGGGGGATTCGAACCGCCGACCTTCTGATCGGCAAGCCCTGGGCTCTGTGGTTGTAACCCACAGCGCCACCCGCGTCCCACCTGGCATAGAGCATGGCAATAATCCAGTGGAGGCTGGTCCATTAGGGTGAGCAGGACAACCTAAGACTTCCCACAACAGCCAAACCCCCACCTGCCTACCTCTTGACTTATAATCAGTCCAGAAAGTGTTGCCTTTGTCAAACTCAACAAAACTCCACCAGCCATTCGCTCTGGCTCCCCCTACTGTTGGCCTCCATTCCTTCCACCCCAACCGTCCCGAGAGGCACCAGCCACCACTGTAATCATCTTCCCTTCCCGTGCGCGTGTGGCAGTCGTCATCTCCCATGAGCCTACCCGGGCAGCAGGAGTCCTTGGTGCAATCTCCGGCCACAGGTTTCATAAGTATATGCCATGAGATACAGTTCTCTACTCTCAAATATTTTGAGGCTGGCTGTACTATTGCACTGGTAAGGGGAATTATCGCAGAAGGCATTATATTCAGATTTCTAGGGCAATGTAGGAGTTTTGTGTAATATAGCCAACCCCATATAACCAACATGCTTTACTCCAATTAATGCACGGAGGGGTTAAGGCCATAGAGTAAGCTGTCCTGCCAGGTCACACACTCTCACACTGGGACAAAGGGCTACCAAACTCTTTGTTCTCCCACTTTCCACCATTCTTCTTCCACAATGTGAATCCGACCAGTAAGGATGTCTAAGCTGAATGGTCCAAGTCATATTTGTGTTTCTATATACATAATTTAAACTCTAACCATTTTTTGAGACTAAGTCGTACTGCCTGTCTTTTCTTGCTGCTGTATGGGAAAGCACACGAATCTGACCTTTGAAGAGATTGTAAGTAAACCATTTTTAACTTACCAAACATGTGGTCTCTTTCAATAATAATAATAATAATAATAATAATTTATTATTTGTACCCCGCCCATCTGGCCGGGTCTCCCCAGCCACTCTGGGTGGCTTCCAACAAATATCAAAATACATTAAAATATCACTTCCCTAAACAGGGCTGCCTTCAGGTATTTTCTAAATGTCTGGCAGTTGTTTATCGCTTTGATGGGAGGGCGTTCCACAGGGCGGGTGCCACCACCGAGAAGGCCCTCTGCCTGGTTCCCTGTAGCTTTGCTTCTCGCAGTGAGGGAACCGCCAGAAGGCCCTCGGCGCTGGATCTCAGTGTCTGTGCTGAATGACAGGAGTGGAGACGCTCCTTCAGGTATACTGGGCCGAGGCCGTTTAGGGCTTTAAAGGTCAGCACCAACACTTTGAATTGTGCTCGGAAACGTACTGGGAGCCAGTGTAGATCTCTCAGGACCGGTGTTATATGGTCTCGGCGGCCACTCCCAGTCACCAGTCTAGCTGCTGCATTCTGGATTAGTTGTAGTTTCCGGGTCACCTTCCAAGGCAGCTCCACATAGAGCGCATTGTAGTAGTCCAAGTAGGAGATAACTACAGCATGCACCACTCTGGCGAGACAGTCTGCGGGCAGGTAGGGTCTCATCCTGCGTACCAGATGGAGCTGGGAGACAGCCGCCCTATGCTAAGGGGAAGAGGGGAACTTTGGAAGCAACTTAGAAGGGCATATTTTAAAGGTCTAACAGCCTATATTTCCATGCTTTACTTCGCTGGATGTCTTGTGGTTTTAAAATCTCTGCTGGGGTTCTCTCACCAAAGAGTAATTGCCCCAAACCTGGATCTAGGCATCCACGGAATTTTTCTTCCATTCTTTCACCAAATTACCAAAACCCAACAAGTAGGGGCCCCCGCCCCCTCTCTTTCAGCCATAAGGAACCTTCTGTGAGGACTGTCAGCCTGTGGTGGCTGGAGCCAAAAGCGAAATTAAGCGGTTATGATGCTGAGCTTTGTATAGTAGCCTTCAGCCACCAATGCAAAAGTCAATTTTTTATGTTCATTTTTATGCGACTTGAACACGGTTTACACATTGGAATAACCCTTGTAGAATAGTCATAAAATAATGGCGATAAAATAAGCTACAAGATTAAGGTGTTATAGATCAGGGGTATATTAGTGGGTGTTAGAGTTAAGGTTGATGTATATAGTTTTCCTATTTTGAATCAAAGGAGTGTTGGATTAGGGAAGTCAACATCTATATAAGATTAAGTTCTTTCTTTGTATGGAAAATGGAATTATGAAACTGAATTGGAAATAATTGTTAAGTAATAGAACTTAAGTATATTGTGAGGAAATGTTTGAAGATGTAAGAATTTTGTAAATACTTTTTTTCTTTTTATGGTATGTGTTTTCGTTATCCTGTCAAAAATGAATATTTTTTTTTATTTTTTTTAAACATCCTTCCATTCAGGCAAGTAAGGTGCATTATCACAGTTCAAGAAACCGTTTCAGGCAGGCGGCTGCACTCAAAGAGGGCACGAAGCTCTTGGGGTTTAAAAAATTAATTGGTTTATAGCAGAGTTCAAAACTTGGAAGCTAGAGCTACCCAGCCCCACCACCACCTGATCTGTTGAATTCCCACATCACCAGGATTGCTTAACAGAGTTTAAACACACACATACACACACACGAGGTCCCACTGGTGAAGAAGAAGAAGAAGAAGAAGCCCCTTACTTACAGTTTCTTCATTGTTATGAGAAACTGAATCCTAGAACAATAGGATCCAAAATGCAGCAGTCTGATTGTCCTAGAACAATAGGATCCAGAATGCAGAAGTCTGATTGGTCCGCAGGAGCCACCCAATCCAGCTCCAGGTGAAAGTGAATCAGCGACCTGATTGGCCTGCAAGAGCAGCCAATCAGGCTCCTGGATGAAGTGAATCTGCAACCTGATTGGCCTACAGGAGTAGCCCGGAATTAGCCAATCACGTGGGGCCCATTGTGTAAATAATGTATATATAGCAGACGTTTTGGGGAAAGATTCATTCCTTGCTACTATGAGCTGAATAAAGAGCATGAAATTCACACTTGACTCCGAGTATATTTCACCCAGCAGCTGCATGCGGAGGAGCGGAGACGCGAACCTGGTTCCCCAGTTTACGAGTCTACCGCTCTTAACCACTACACCACACTGGCTCTGAGGGGGAGAGGGGGAGAAAGAGAGAAAGGTGGGGTGTGAATGCAGTAAGAAAATTTTAGGATCTCTCTCTCTCTCTCTCTCTCACACACACACACACACACACACACACACAATTTCTTCCCCTCCAATCTAGATCTGGAAGCATCCCCCAGCAGCAAACAAATGCTGTGTGCGCATGTTGAGTTTTGCTGTGTCTCCATTTGTGCCCAACAGGGTACCAAAGCAAACCCAGCTCTCCAAACTGCATCTAGTTTAAAATCTATCCAAGGCAAGTGGGGGAGGGAGGGAGATGTGTCTTCTTCTTCTTTTTAACTAGCTCTGCCATTAGCATCACATTTCTATTTTATTTTTTTAAGAAGTGACAGGATGTGTTTTAGTCATTGTATCTCCTGTCATTTCTGGGTTTATTTTAAGCTTGTGGTCTATTGTCTCCTTTTATAAGCAGAACTCTTTGGCCTCCGAATGAAGTACTCTGGGAATCGACTCGGGACATCGCCCTCCCGTCAGCGGAAGTGCAGAGTGGTGAGAGGAAAGGGGGAAGGTTTAAGGGTGGGGATGGAGGAAAGATCCATTTAAAACGGGATAAGACCCAGATTACGCATTACAAAGATGTACGGTATGCAAACGCGGCACGAAGGCTGGCAACATTAACCCCGCCATGTGGGAATGCTGCCTTGCAGATGACCGCGGTGGCTGGAGATGGATCAGTCAAATTGTGTCTCCACAGCAGTGACCAGAGGAGGAATGACCTCCAGGAGGAGCACAAATAATAATAATAATAATAATAATAATAATAATAATAATTTTTTATTTATACCCCGCCTTCCCGATTTAAAAACCATGCCCCCCAAAAAAGTGGTTGGATGATGTGCCCGCATGCATGTTCCTGTGTCGATCCTTTGCTTTCCATCCGTTTTGTGGCAAACATAATCATTTCTGCCCGTATCAGCTGCTGTGATCCACAATCTCCCTTTCCCTGCATGTAATTGTGAGCCCGGAAAGCCCAGCGACGGCCTTTTATTAATAACATTCTTTCCATCCATCAACAGTTCCAAACAAACCTATTCACTTCTCCTGAGCTGTTGCAAAGCTCCCTTTTAAATCTAATTAAGCTGGCATTAGGACGGACGCAGGAAAAGGTGAGGTTGGGGAAAAAGCACATCCAGTAACTAATCAACAGAGTGCAGGGAGGCATAAGAGCGCAAGGCGATAAATATAAAGAAAAGTGGCCTTGCTGAAGGGTTATCGCTGGTCTCTCGGCTAGTCCAGGGATTGAGAACCTGCAGCTCTCCAGATGTTGTTGGACTCCAGCTCCCAGCAGCCTCAACCTTTCATGGCCAATGGTCAGGGATGATGGGAAAGGGAGTCCAGCAAATTCTGGGGAGCCGCACAGCTCCCCCATTTCTCTCTTTTCCCCCCATTATTGATCTTTTTTTTCATTTAAAAAAATCTTTATTTATAGTCAAATTTAAAACAAAACATTCGCGCATATAAATTGCCACTTATACATTCTAAAAATATACAGAAATTAAATCAACTATAATAAACAAAATTTCCAGATGTATACATTTGAAATCATAGATTATTGATTCGAACCTGGTCTTCATACATACTTCATCTTTTCCTTCTTACTTTGCTTTGTCTTCTCTTTTCCACATTTAACCAAATTTCCTAAATTATTAAATTGGTTTAAACATCATTCTAGTCTTCACATCACTTTGTAGACTTCCACTTGTCGGTTACTCAGAGTAAAGCCTCTTCTTAGTTTCTTGCATTGCTTATCTTTCTGTTTTACTTCATCTTTCCTAAATCTTATTTTCTTATCTTCCTTTAAATACTATGTGGAATATTTAGAAGTGGATCCATGACTTCATCGTGGGGCATTGTGATTTTAGATAATCGCCGAATTTTCCCCAGCTTTTTTTAAAATTTTGTTTGATCTTTATTGGTTTTTATTTTTCACCATACCAGATATAACATAATCATATATTTTACATTCTTTTTCTCATTTCCATCTTCCATTTTTGCTACTCAATTCTTTCCTCATTAACTTCTGATTTCACACATTTTTCCTATTCCTCTGATGGCTTCCAAATCCTGCTTAGCTGTCTTCTTTCACTCAAATTTTACATCGCTTTGTTTTTCTACTTATACAATACATTACTGACTTTCCCTGTCTATTACCAGGTACTTAACAAAACAAAAGATTTTATACTGTATAAATACATTATTGAATTGTTTACTTCCTATTTACAAAACCAATAAAATTTGTACTTTAAAAATTCAAACGCTATATGTGTTTTATTTAAACTCTACTGCTATATAATCCATAAATTTCTTCCATTCTCTATCAAAAAAATTTTCATCTTGTTGTCTAATTTTCACTGTTAATTTGGCAATTTCGGCATATTCCATTATTTTTTGTCTCCAGTCTTCAATTGATGGTATTTGCTGCTGCTTCCATACCTGTGCTAATAACAGTCTGGCCTCTGCAGTTGCATACAGAAATTTTTTTTGATCACATTTCTTGACATCATCAGTGACCATTCCCAATAGGAAGGCTTCTGGTCTTTTCTTAAAGGTATATCTAAGGATTTTCTTTAATTCATTGTATATTCTTTCCCAGTAGAAAGAAGGGAAACAGCTCCCCCATTTCTCATCTTGTCCTTCACCCTGTTTCAAATTCTGGCTATCAGATGTTTCTGGGAAACAAGCAGGTAAAGGTAAAGGTAAAGCGACCCCTGACCATTAGGTCCAGTCGTGTCCGACTCTGGGGTTGCGGCGCTCATCTCGCTTTATTGGCTGAGAGCCGGCGTACAGCCTCCGGGTCATGTGGCCAGCATGACAAAGCCACTTCTGGCGAACCAGAGCAGCGCACGAAAACACCGTTTACCTTCCCACTAGAGCGTTACCTCTTTATCTACTTGCACTTTGACTTGCTTTCGAACTGCTAGGTGGGCAGGAGCAGGGACCGAGCAACGGGAGCTCACCCCGTCGCAGGGTTTCGAACCGCCGACCTTCTGATCAACAAGCGCTAGGCTCTGTGGTTTAACCCACAGCGCCACCTGGGTCCCTGGGGAAACAAGCAAGGCATAGCTAAATTGTGGGACTTACTCCCACAAAAGGCACTGTTAGCCACCAGCTTCCATGGTTTGGAAAAATGATGGAAGGAGGAGATGATCAATCAGAGCCGTCTTTCCCATAGGGCTTAGTGGTGCATCGCGCCAGGGCGCCAGCCTCTCAGGGGCACCCCAGCCAGTGGGGGAGCTGCGCGGCTTTGCTGGCATGCGCGGCTTTCCCTGCATGCTCGCCAGCTGCGCCCCGTCAACCATATGGCTGGCGGGCGTGCAGCTTCCCTCCCAAGCCTCCGTGGGAGGAGAGCGATCCCTGCAGAGGCTTGGGAAAAGGTCAACAACTCTGGGAAACGGGGGGGGGGTGTCTTTGCACCACGGTGCTGGATATGCTTAAGACGGCCCTGTGATCAATGGTCGCCAGCCATGATGTCTCTGCTCTGCCTCCACAGACAGAGGTTGCAATGCTTCTGAATATCAGTTGCAGGAAGCCACAGGAGGGGAGAGTTGGTCTTGAGTTCAGGTCCTGCTTGCTGGTTTCCCACAGGCATCCGGGTTGGCCACTGTGAGAACAAGATGCTGGACTAGTCGGGCCATTGGCTTGATCCAGCAAGCTATTCCTATGTTCCTGTCCAGCTCCGAGGGCCTTCTGGCGGTTCCCTCACTGCGAGAAGTGAGGTTACAGGGAACCAGGCAGAGGGCCTTCTCGGTGGTGGCACCCGCCCTGTGGATGTCAAGGAAATAAACAACTATCTGACTTTTAGAAGACATCTGAAAGCCGACCCTGTTTAGGGAAGTTTTTAATGTTTGATCATGTACCGTACTTTTAATGTTCTGTTGGGAGCCGCCCTTTTTTCAAAAAAAGAGAAAAGAACAATAGGACTTTTGCAGTTTGGAAAGTGACAAGAAAATGCGTGGAAAAACGTTGGACAAATGAATGCTTAATGGGAAGTCATAGAACAGGGGTAGGCAACCTAAGGCCCGTGGGCTGGATGTGGCACAATTTCCTTCTCAATCCGGCCCGCGGACGGTCCGGGAATCAGTGTGTTTTTACATGAGTAGAATGTGCCCTTTTATTTAAAATGCATCTCTGGGTTATTTGTGGGGCCTGCCTGGTGTTTTTAAATGAGTAGAATGTGTCCTTTTATTTAAAATGCATCTCTGGGTTATTGGTGGGGCCTGCCTGGTGTTTTTACATGAGTAGAATGTGTCCTTTTATTTAAAATGCATCTCTGGGTTATTGGTGGGGCATAGGAATTTGTTCATTTTTTCCCCTTCAAAATATAGTCTGGCCCACCACATGATCTAATGGATGGTAGACCGGACCACGGCTGAAAAAGGTTGCTGACCCCCTGGGACAGAACAACCTGAGAAGCAAATCAGTGCTCCCAGTCATACAACTTTCCCCGCAAACAAATTGGAATGAATATTCAATAAAGACCGGACAAGTGAAGATGAACGCTGAACATACAGGTCACCGGGAGCAGCCCTGAGTGTGGTGGATACACAGGAAGGACCCATTGCTCAGTGTTTTACAGATGAGCATATTCAGTTGAAGAATTGTCTCTCATTGCCCCCGCCTCACCCGATCTTTCATGCATTGCATTTCAAAATAAATGGGGTCTTTCAATTATGGGCATCAGGTCTTTGATGTCAACGACAAGTGTTTCCAGGCCACTCATGCATTCATTGGCTGTGCAGTTTCTAGGGGGGGAATTTTCCTAACACACACACACGCTCACCGTTATTTCAGGAAAGTGTTGCATTCATTATTAATAGAAGCCCTTGAGCTCACTTTCTTTACAAGCTGAAATTATTATGTTCCTGGTTTCAAATGTCATGGGCTGCTGGCTGTTCTCTGTGGCTGAATGGCTGTTCGCCAAGGACAGACCCACTCCAGATCTGCCAAGCTATAGCCTTCCCATTAGGGTTCCCATTAGAGGGAAGCGCAAACTTTTCTTTTGGTCCCCATTTAACCACAGATGAGCAGACAGGGGCTCTTTGGGGGTCTGATCTCTGTTTAGGAGCTAATTCTGGAATGGAACGGGGTTTTAGACCAGAGGCCCACCTAGTCCAGTGCTCTATTACTGCAATAGCCAGAGAGATGATCCCAGAAAGTTCACAAAGACTTGGGGCAGGCATCAACTCCTTTGGAAACTTTTTGTGACCTGCTGGATAGACCAGGCTCCTGAATAATAATAATAATAATAATTTATTTATACCCCGCCTATCTGGCTGGGCTTCCCCAGCCACTCTGGGTGGCTTCCCACAAAATATTAAAATACAATAATCCATCAAACATTAAAAGCTTCCCTAAACAGGGCTGCCTTCAGATGACTTCTAAAAGTCTGGTAGTTGTTTTTCTCTTTGACAGCTGGTGGGAGGGTGTTCCACAGGGCGGGTGCCACTACCGAGAAGGCCCTCTGCCTGGTTCCCTGTAGCTTGGCTTCTCGTAGTGAGGGAACCGCCAGAAGGCCCTCGGCGATAGATCTCAGTGTCCGGGCTGAACGATGGGGGTGGAGACGCTCCTTCAGGTATACTGGGCCGAGGCCGTTCAGGGCTTTAAAGGTCAGCACCAACACTTTGAATTGTGCTCGGAAACGTACTGGGAACCAATGTAGGTGTTTCAAGACTGGTTTTATGTG
Source organism: Darevskia armeniaca (assembly GCA_034641395.1). Lineage (NCBI taxonomy): Eukaryota > Metazoa > Chordata > Lepidosauria > Squamata > Lacertidae > Darevskia > Darevskia armeniaca. The sequence goes on from JAWWNF010000904.1 coordinate 805,103, forward strand.
GTCCCGGTGGCCACTCCCAGTCACCAGTCTAGCTGCCGCATTCTGGATAAGTTGTAGTTTCCGTGTCACCTTCAAAGGTAGCCCCACATCCTGAGGTAGTGTCTCCATCCTGAGGTAGTTGGGCGGATCACCTCAAACCAAGGATGAAGGACTCATACTTGTTGAAAACCCCCAGATTCACGGATCCCTGTGGGTGGACTTCTCTGCTGCATCATGATCAACCGCAGTTTTCTGGTGGGATGGATTGCGCCATTTCAAATGGTGGTAGGAGGCAACATTATTGAGTGCTCCCTGGTGTAAAAAGAATCTCCCTTCAAAAAAATGTTTTTTTAAAAAAATGTTTAGCAATGCTGGGAGAAATGTTGTATCCCAGCCTGCTCCCTGATACATTAGTTTTCTACCTGCAAATAACTTTTATACAAGGGACCATTAAAATACAGTGGTAACCTCGTTACGTACCAGGCAGAGGGCCTTCTCGGTAGTGGCACCCACCCTGTGGAACGCCTTCCCATCAGATGTCAAGGAAATAAACTACTATCTGACTTTTAGAAGACATCTGAAGGCAGCCCTGTATAGGGAAGTTTTTAATGTTTGATCTTTTATTGTGTTTTTAATGTTCTGTTGGGAGCCACCCAGAGTGGCTAGAGAAATCCAGCCAGATGGGCGGGGTATAAATAATTTATTAATTATTATTATTATTTATTATACACACTTACCATTAAAGCGGGACGCTGGTGGCGCTGTGGTCTAAACCACAGAGCCTAGGGCTTGCTGATCAGAAGGTCAGCGGTTCGAATCCCCGTGACGGGGTGAGCTCCCGTTGCTTGGTCCCAGCTCCTGCCCACCTAACAGTTCGAAAGCACGTCAAAGTGCAAGTAGATAAATAGGAACCGCTCCGGCGGGAAGGTAAACGGTATTTCCGTGCGCTGCTCTCATTCGCCAGAAGCGGCTTCGTCATGCTGGCCACATGACCTGGAAGCTGTCCGTAGACAAACGCCGGCTCCCTTGGCCTATAAAGCGAGGTGAGCGTGCAACCCCAGAGTTGTCTGCGACTGGACCTAATGGTCAGGGGTCCCTTTACCTTTACCATTAAAGCACCTCTGAAGCACATTCTCTCTGCCCCCACTCAAAGAATTCTGGGCACTGTAGCTTGTTAAGGGATGCTGGGAATTCCAACCCTGTGAGGGATCAACTTGGTCATGTACAAAGTGGAAGATGGCAGGATTCCCAAGGGCGTGCTCTATGGGGAGCTGGCTTCAAGCACCAGGCCTGCTGGCAGACCAACTCTGCATTACAAAGATGCCTGCGATGCGAAGGCTGGCAACATTAACCCCGCTGTGTGGAAATCCCTTGCAGACAACCGACTGCAGTGCCTGGAGACAGACAGTCAGGTTGTGTATTCACAGCGGTGAACAGAGGAGGAGCAACTGCTGGGAGGAGTGCAGAGAGAAGAAACGCCATGGTGCATCTGCAGTAGCGCAACTGGATGCCTTCATCTGCCCCAGCTGCAACAAAACATGTCTCTCCTGTATCGGTCTCTACCATAGCTGTCAACTTTCAGATTTGAAAATAAGGGATTTTGTTCAAACTTTCGGATTTGAAAATAAGGGATGCCGCGAGTGCGGTGCAATGGCACCAAGTAGCCTCACCACCCTGCGCTCCAGAGGCTGTGCGCGAACGGGTGAGCAAAAGAGCGAGCGCATAGACGGCAGGCAGGCTGTTTGTCTGGTTGGGCGTGAGGGTCTGGCTGCACAAGGCATGCAAGCTCCGCCCCCAGTCGGTCTCAGACTCCTTATTGGCAGCCAAGCAACGCAGCTGAGGAGCCTCCCTGGCCAGCAGGGAGGGAGAGGAGCTGCTTCCTTTGAAATCCAGGAAATTTAAGGGATGTCAACAATCCGGGATAGCAGCAGGAAACGGCATTGGAATAAGGGAGTTTCCCGCAAAAAAAAAGGGAGGGTTGACAACTATGGCCTCTACAGCCACAGCAGACGCTGTAACTCTCTGATAATTTGACTTTACATCTCAAGGCGCACCCTTCTATTGTCTCCCAAGACAGACGGATGCCAGCAACAAAGGGGTAAACATCTATGCCCATACTTCTCTGGGGGAAAGGATGCGCTCTTCTCCATATCTTCCGGCTTCGTCCCCATATTCTAAAACAAGACAGGGCATTTTCACCTTGAGGTTGCCACATGCCTCTGTTTTTCCTTCGGACGGAGCCTGAAATCCAAACCGAACCTCGTTTCCATCACTTAAAAGCAGCAGCAGCAGCAGCAACCGCCCCTTCAATAAATAAAAAAAAAAGATAGTGAAACATTTCTAATAATAGTGAGCTTAGAACCTGTTTCTTTTTTAAGAAAACAAGAGGAGGATTTATATTTTGACAGGCTTCCTTTCAACAAGGAATTATTCTCGGGGGTAGAGACTGACTAACTGAAGTATTTATATAGCAGCTGGGTAAACACCAGGAGCAGTGGGATAGCGGTTCCTCTGCAAAAGTATCAATACTGGACTTTGCGGCAGAGGGTGTCAGGGAGAGATGACTGGGGAAGACCCTCCCTCTGTTCTAAAAGGGTCCCGGGCCACAAAAGGGAAGTTTATTTATTTATTTTTGGGGGGAGGATGCTAAGTTACAAAGCAACAAAGTTCCTTACCCAATAAAGGTTTTTTTAAAAATTGGAATCATTTTGGATTTGAAACGAACATATTTGGGGAGGGGTGGGGGCAGGACCGGTGCTAGGGGTTTTGGCGCCCTAGGCGAGGGGGCGGGGCACGTGACATCATTGCACATGACGTACGGTGCCCCACCCCCTGCCTGCCGGGCGCCCCGCGCTGCCGCGATTTTCGCCGCTGGTTGGGGCGGCACCGGGCGGGGGGCGAGGGGCAGGCTGGCCAGCGCCCCCTCCATTTTGGCAACCCCGCCGCCGCGGTTTTTGCTCCAACCTGCTCGCTCCGCCCCTGGTTGGGGCGGCAGCGGGGAGCAGCGGGGGGCAGGCTGGCCAGCGCCCCCTCCATTTTGGCGCTCTAGGCAGTTGCCTAGTTCGCTTAAATGGACGCACCGGCCCTGGGTGGGGGGCTACTAGCTAGGATGGCTATTCTCTGCTTCTAAGGTTGGAGGCAGAAATGCTTCTGAATGCCAGTTGCAGAAAGCCACAGGAGGGGAGGGGGATCTCGCACTCAGGTCCAGCTTGCCAGTTTCCTACAGGCATCTGGTTGGCCACCGTGAGAACAGGATGCTGGACTAGATGGGCCATTGGCCTGATCCAGGATGCTCTTCTGATGTTTGTTAGAGGGCACAGCCTTGTTTTCTGCTGCCCCGGAGGGCAGGACTAGGTCTGGTGGGCTTAAGTAACAGAAGAAGAAGAAGAAGAAGAAGAAGAAGAAGAAGAAGAAGAAGAAGAAGAAGAAGAGGAGGAGGAGGAGGAGGAGGAGGAGGAGGAGGAGGAGGAGGAGTAGTTTGGATTTGATATCCCGCTTTATCACTACCCGGAGGAGTCTCAAAGCGGCTCACATTCTCCTTTCCCTTCCTCCCCCACAACAAACACTCTGTGAGGTGAGTGGGGCTGAGAGACTTCAGAGAAGTGGGACTAGCCCAAGGTCACCCAGCAGCTGCATGTGGAGGAGCGGAGACGCGAACCCGGTTCACCAGATTACAAGTCCACCGCTCTTAACCACTACACCACACTGCCTCTCAGGATGTCAGAATGTCTGTGGAACAGTTTAACAATGGAACCTGTTCCTTCTGGGCTCCCCTTGCCTTTGGGTGGGTAGTCATCTGTTGTGGTGGCACCATCAGGGCAGGACTTTAGGGCAGGATGAACAAGAGGGGGGGGGGCACATAGAGCAGGCTTCCCCTAGAGGAGAGGCAGTTGATGGGAACAACAAAGGCATTTTGTACGTGCTGAGAGGCCATTTGGTCTTGGGACCCAAAGCTCAGATCAACCCTCTGCTTCTCTAGAGCTGCAATCCTGAACATAGTTTCCCTGAGAGTAAATCCCACAGAATTCTGCTTCTGCGTTGACCTGCCTAGGCTTGCGTCACACTGGTCTGAATCTTCCTCCTTGGCACAGCTGTCAACTTTTGGATTTGAAAATAAGGGTTTTTTCCAAACTTTCGGATTTGAAAATAAGGGATGCCACGAGGGCGGTGCAATGGCACCAAGTAGACTCGCCACCCTGCGCTCCAGAGGCTGCGCGCGTACGGGTGAGTGAAAGAGTAAGCGCATAGACGGCAGGCAGGCTGTCTGTCTGGTTGGGCGTGAGGGTCTGGCTGCACAAGGCATGCAAGCTCCACCCCCAGTCGGTCTCAGACTCCTTATTGGCAGCCGAGCAACGCAGCTGAGGAGCCTCCCTGGCCGGCAGGGAGGGAGAGGAGCTGCTTCCTTTGAAATCCGGGAAATTTAAGGGATATCAACAATCCGGGATAGCAGCGGGAAACGGCATTGGAATAAGGGAGTTTCCTGCAGAAAAAAGGGAGGGTTGACAGCTATGCTCCTTGGACCCCAAGAGCTTCTGGGGTCCCTCCTCGCTGTGGAAACAATCCGCTGGTGGACTTCTCATGGGCATCTGTGGAGAACAGGTTGCTGGACCAGATGGGCCAGATCCTGCAGGACTCTTCTTGTTCTCCAGATATCCACACTGAAGCTGACCTGCTGGCGACTCATATCCCAGTCTGGGAATGGGCTGATTGTGGTGCTTCGGTGGAGAGGGGGGGGGGAGGGAATCGCTTTGCACATGCCCAGGAGCCCCCACACCCTGTTTCCTGAAGCCAGGAGCTCTCCATAAAACCTGCCCTCTCGCCAAGTGCCAACACAACACCGGGTCAATGGGCAGCTTTCTGGAGGGGGGGGAGGCCCTCTGCATCTACTCAGAGGTCCCCTTGTCTTCTTTATCTGTGATCTTAACACACATACACAGAGAGAGAGGACCCCGCAACCGAAATCAATGGGAGTTTTCTCGCTCCTGCTGCCTCCCCTGGATCCTCAAGGGCGGGGGCACCTGAGCGAGGCAGCCTCGGGCGGAGCGCGGAGCGAGCGCAGGAGAAGGCGGCGGCTCCGGGCGGCTCTGCGGCAGGAGAGGAACTTAGTTTGCCTGGGACTGGCCTTTATTAGCGGCTCCGGGCGCCTGCGATGCGCTTGCCTCTGCCGGAGCCGACGCGCTCGGGGCGGGCGTGAGGCGGAAAGGACGGCCGGCACCGGGGGCTGCCCTCATGGGGAGGCGCTCGGCCCAGCCGCGCAGCAGCCCCCGAGCGCTCCCCGCCGCTTTTTTCTTCCTGCTGCCGGTAAGTGGCCGGAGAGAGAGAGGTCTCTTTCCTCTGCGGGGGAGGGGAGGAAGAGGCGCCTCTTGGGGAACCCCCCCACGCACGCACCGAGCTCACCCCTGCAGTTAGGGACCTGCGAAGCCGGTTGGTTGGTTGGTTGGTTGGTTGGTCCGGCCCGCTCCGTGGTGTCGACACGGACCGGCAGCGGCTCTCCGGGTTTTGCCTTTCCCCCCACCCCCCCAAAAAAAGCACTAACTGGAGATGTTTGCGAGGACCTTGCGCGCGCCACCGCGGATGCTCTGGTACCCATGTCTGCGACGCGTGGCTTGCTATCCCATCCCCAGTGGTTGGGGGCGGGGAGTGAAGGCCCATAGGTAGCAGGAAGGGGGTACAGTATTGCCGCCCCCCCCAGGAAGGAAGGGGAGCGGGGAGCACGTTGCAGGGCACAGAGGAACGCTCGGGCTATTTATTTCATACTATCGTTGCAGAGTTGGAAGGGGTTCCAAAGGGTCATCCAGTCCAGCCCCCTGTAATGCAACTGAGGAGAGGGTTGTTGTGCTCAGGCCCACCTTCTTTATTTCTCTATTTATGTCTTGCTTTCGCCCGGAGGTGGCGTACATGGTTTCTGCACCCGTGCACACACATCTCACATTATCTTCACAACAACCCTGTGAGGTAGGGCCATCAGCTGTGAGAACAGGATGCTGGGCTAGAGGGGCCTTTGGCCTGATCTAACAGTCAGGCTCTTCTTATGTTCTCTCTCACTCGCTGCCAGTATATTTTATTCTTCCATAGAAAGCCCTTTCCCTTATTTTTAAATCAGTTTCTTTTTTAAAAAATAACACAATCAGAGAACTCACTGCAATCTTTCCCCTACTTGCTTTGCGGTGCAATTGCCTGCAGAACCCACCCAAAGTTGGCGGTCCTTCCCTGAAGTACGAATAATGGAAAACACTCTGCACATGAACAGAGGACCTCTTTTTAAGATAATCACCTTGCTCATGGGGTGAGGGACAAGTCCTGCTGTTGACAACAAGCCCAGGGATTCAGTTCCAGTGTACTTTGAATCAAGCCCCCTTTATAATTATTAAGGTTATTATAATTAACCACCCTGTGCCATAAAAAGATGGTCATATCCAGATTTCAGCCTGTGATGAAGCTTGTTCGTTTGTTCCCAGTGGTAATCGCAACTGCACCTTTTCACTCTGGGACTTCCATTGAATTGGGGGTCCCTAAGACCCAAACCTAGACCCCAAATATCTGAGAGACAGCCTCCTCTCCTGCAGACCCTCTCAGGTGTTATGATCAGCAGAGGGGTCTCTTGTGGTAGATCCACTGCCATCCTTCAGACAGGGCCTTCTCTGCAGCAGCCCCTAAATTGTGGCAATCCCTCCCTGCAGAGGTACATCTGGCCGCTTCACTGCACAGCTTTGGGTGAACACTGAAGGTGCACCTTTAAAAAAAAATTTCTTATCCTTTATAAAATTTGTCTACTGTTCAGTGCTTGCAGATCTGTTTTTATTGCATTCTGCACATAGCCTTGAGATGGGCTTAGGAGGCAATTATTATTATTACATAATAGGTTGTGTCAGTAGATCACATTGCTAACAAGGACCACACTTCATTGTGCTTCAGATGGCTTTCCAGGGTGGAATGATCCACTATTGCTAGCAGATCTGCCCTTCCTGGGGCACATGATCCTAAGCTCTCCAGTGATGCCGTATGTGTGCAGTGCAGAGAGTCTGGGACTTTGCTTAGGAAATATGTAAGAACCAATCCTTTTTGAAGGCATCCATTTTTGTTGTTGTGCTCCCACAGTGATGTGGCTGATAATTTCAGTTGGTTCTGATTGTGTGTCGATTTCAGTTCCTTGGGTGTCTTTCCCCACGTTCCATTTCTCTTGGTTACATTGCACTATGGGTTTTGTAGTCTATAGCTAAATAAATGGATGGTTGCATTCCTGCACGACGAGTACAAATGTATATTCCTCTTCCACTGCTTAGAGTTGCTAGGCTGCCTCCTGCCCAGGTGCGGATCAGGCCCATATATCTGCTTAGATATTCAAGAAGTTAGCTCCATTATGCCATGCCCTGAAGGCATGTGTTCCTCAATAGAATAACGATTTGGTGGGAAAAGGGAGGTGACTAAAAAGTGTCAACAATACAAATGCGTTTGTTGTGGGAATGTTCAGGGTGGCAGGAGAGGATATATTGCTTATTAATATTCTTCCTAACTTGCGCTAGCAAATTCCTTTACTTAGCAGAGTTTACATTCCCATTCTAACATGCACAAGCAGATAGCTGGTTGCAGGCTTGTGTGAGCCTCTCACTATCATACAATTCACTATTGAATTGTATGTTCCTGGTGAGTTCCCTTTTATCCCTCTTAAAATAATAAAGACACGACAATCTTATTTAAAGTCAATGAAAGAAGTTTACTCACATCAGTTCACAGTTGGATCCCTGAAGGCAGACTTAGTTACAAATATGTACATGTGGATCTACCTCATATGGAGGTATAATCCCAGTGCTTCTGCTAGCTGAGAAGCTAGCAGAGCATTTCTAGCTAAGAAGCTGGTCCGACAAAGAAGGAAGTGAAAAAGAGAGGGTGTGGCAGCATGCCTTGCCCTTTTGTTACCTGGACAGGTAAGGTCACGCCCACCTCTAGTCACATGCAAAAGGAAGGATGCTCCAGCCCAGGAGGAAACAGGAAGTTTCGATTGGCTGGACCAAACACCCCCCCCCCCCGTATGTCTTCTCTAGCGTTACAAGGAATGTTGTACTTGACTGCTCTCAGTGAATTACATTCCCTATTTGTATCATTTGTGTGTGGATACATATGTTTTGTACCAGCAAAAGATAGTGCAAGAAATTAAGACATCACTAAGAATGCATGCAGTTTGGGGTGTAAAGGATGGAGTGTTACAAACAGCATGGTCGACAATACATAATGTTTGCTCAGGCAAGCATGGCTCATAAGTAGATTTTGTTGAAAGTTCGGTGGATTTTGGAATGGCTTCCAGAATCATTTGGACCAGACTTTGGAAGTAATGGAATTTTAATATTTAATGCAAATTCTGGGTTTTGTTTTTAATCCGGCAATTAGGAAAGCTTAATGTCTGCTTTGGAACATGGGAAACTGCCTTATAGAAACTCACATTATTCATCCCTCTAGCTCGGTACTATCTCCAAGTGTGGAACCTGTGAGGCATGTGAACCTTCTGAAGTTTCTGGACTACAGTTCCCATCATCCCTGACCATTGGTCTTGTTGGCTTGGGCTTATGGGAGTTGGAGTCCAGGAAAACCCATTGGGGGGGCAGAGGCTCCCATTGGCTGTCTACACAGACTGGTATAACGTAAGCAACACATAAGCGGCGCACTGAAAACTATCAAACCATTTCACGTTCTTAAATCTTATATTGGTAGTCAAAGATTGAGAGAAATATATACAAAATCTTATACAGAAGCCACAAATAGAAAACTCCTTAAAGTTTTTTTCTTTTCAAAGACTTCTAAGTTTTTAAGGTTTTTGTTGGCCAGGCTCCTGTAGATATCATCAAAAGTAAGTTTGATCAGATGAGGTGTCGAAGATATTACGCACAAATATTAGACAGGGTGCCGGCGTTCGTCACCTGTTTCACCCACGAAGAGTTTTGGGCTTCTTCAGTAAATTCTCTCTCTAGGTTTTGATATATTTACATACATTCACTGGTGGTATAAACCAAACCTTATTAGTATTTAAACATTCATTATATAAGCTAACAAAATTTCTAAGCGGACAACTACAAGAATCAATACTTACAATTCATATGCTAAATTTTTCTTGGCTTAGGCTACAATATTGAGTTTGCTTCTTCAATACATTCTCTCTCAAGGTTTTGATATATTTACATACATTCACTGGTGATATAAACCAAATCTTATTAGTATTTAGACATTATAAGTGAGATATCAAAATTTCTAGATAAATTTTTACAAACAAAAATACAAGAATCAATACTTACAATTCATATGTTAAATTCTTTCTTGGCTTAAGTTACAACATTTGTAAGTCTAGCAAAATTGCTGTGTTTGGATCATATATAAATATGACACAATATTACACAAAGGGTAGTCTAACAGGAGTTAATCGTTAGAGACCACGAGTATTGGCAGCATAGGTTCATTTTTTCAGTGTCTACACAGACTGGCAGGAGAGAAGATATGATAATCATCTTCAAATATCTCAAGAGTTGTCACGTGGAAGATGGAACAAGCTTGTTTTCTCTTGCACTGAAGGGTAGGACTCGAACCAATGGCTTCAAGTTACAAGAAAGGAGATTCCGACCAAACACCAGGAAGAACTCTGGAAGTAAGAGCTATTTGACAGTGAAACGGACTCCCTCGGAAGGTGGTGGATTCTCCTTCCTTGGAGGTTTTTAAGCAGAGGTTGGATGGCCATCTGTCATGGAAGCTTTAGTTGAGATTCTTGCATTGCAGGGGGTTGGACTAGATGACCCTCGGGGTTCCTTCCAATGCTGCAATTCTATGATATGTGTAAATAAAACCTTCTACGATTCTGTGGTTCTATAGGTGCCCAGGGTGGCAAACACCTCAGTGATTAAATAATACAATAAAAATATCTCAAAATCCATATATATGAAACCAATTAAAAACAATTCCAATGTGGGTGTAGACTGGGATAAATATCTCTGCTTAAGGGGCCTGTTGAAAGATCTTTTAGTAGGTTCAGAAGGACAGTAGAGATGGCACCTGAATAATATTTGATGGGAGGGGATTTCAAAAGGTAGATGCCACCACAGTGAAGACCCCGTTCCTATATCATATGGAATGGACCTTCGGATAAGATAGTATCTGCAAGCAAGGATGGAGGAACCTCTGACTTTGTCAGACTATAACTCCCATCGTTCCCAACCATTGGCCATGCTGGATGGGGCAGATGGGAGTTGGATTTTGACAACATCTGGAGAGCCACAGTTCTCCATCCTTGGCTGTAGAAAGAGTGCCCCCCCCCAAGTTGCAGTTCTATGCAAAAGCTTCGTTTGGAAGGGGCAGCGAGAGAAGCAGAATTTCTTTCTTTCTTTCTTTCTTTCTTTCTTTCTTTCTTTCTTTCTTTCTTTCTTTCTTTCTCTCTCTCTCTCTCTCTCTCTCTCTCTCTCTCGCTCTCTCTCTTTCATTTTTTGCAGCAATAGCAATACTTTAGAAAATGTGGGATGTGGTTCCGTTTTTAAAACAAAACAAAACATACAAATTATAACCAGGCATAAATCCCCGCCACTGTGTGAAACAATATAGGCTGAATTTTAATTTCTGATGAAACCTTAATCTGTAGCGATGGTTTGACAGTTTGAGGTGAAGCTATTCTGCAGCTCTGGAAAAACACAAAATATTTGGGGAACGGCATCGCTTTGCAACAGTTCACACTCCTTTGACTTAAGGACTTGACTTTCTGTTTTCAGGTGCACAACTACTTTTTTTGTTTCAAGTTAGCCACAAAATGTAACTTAAGAATCAAACAAATGTATCTTAAGGGTACATGTATCAGAAAGTTTGCAGTTCCCCATTGAATGTAGCTGTGTTATGTGTGGAATGGCTCTTATTCCTTTCTTGATGGGTCCGTTCAGGATTGGCCTTGAATCAATAGTGATTCCACATAGTGATTTATACAATTCATAATACAAATATTTCCCATCTTGTAATGTTCAATAGAGGAGCATGGTTTTCCTGAATTTCTTCAACACAAAATGCAGAGCAAGTTTGTGAATGTGTGCAATCAGCAAGGTGTCTTGGGAAATGTAGTCTTTCAAGGTATCTGAGTAGGTAAAATGGTAAAGGTAAAGGACCCCTGGACGGTTAAGTCCAGTCGCAGTTGACTCTGGGGTTGTGGCGCTCATCACGCTTTCAGGCCGAGGGAGCCGGCGTTTCTCCACAGACAGCTTTCCGGGTCATGTGGCCAGCAGGACTAAACCGCTTCTGGTGCAACAGGACACCGTGACGGAAACCAGAGCGCACGGAAACGCCATTTACCTTCCCACCGCAGCCATACCTATTTATCTACTAGCATTGGCGTGCTTTCGAACTGCTAGGCTGGCAGGAGCTGGGACAGAGCAACGGGAGCTCACCCCGTTGTGGGGATTCAAACCACCGACCTTCTGATCGGCAAGCCCAAGAGGCTCAGTGGTTTAGACCACAGAGCCAACCTGCATCCCTGATATCTGAGTATGCGATAGGAACACGATGTGCCCTGGATACCACACGTGTTGCTGAAGCGGTAGTGTACCACTTTAAACAGTCATGGCTCCCCCCAAAGAATTCTGGAAGGTGTAGTTTGTTCAGGGAACGCAAGGGCGCCTGTTCCTTTCCTCCTTTATATTCCTCAGATTCCAACCTGGCATTGCAATTGGCAAGCGTTCAGTAGGATCTGAGATTAGACCGTAAGAGGCAGGGAGGTTGCTGTGGTTCCCAACAAATAGAGGGTGGGTTAGTTGCCCTAATCAGAGTGTGTCCACTTACCTGATCGGAGATAGCCCACTTACCCAATCGGAAAAATTGTCCTTTCCTAAGGTCGGAGACCCAGGTGGCGCTGTGGGTTAAACCACAGAGCCTAGAGCTTGCTGATCAGAAGGTCGGCGGTTCGAATCCCTGCGACGGGGTGAGCTCCCGTTGCTCGGTCCCTGCTCCTGCCCACCTAGCAGTTCGAAAGCACATCAAAGTGAAAGTAGATAAATAGGTACCGCTCCAGCGGGAAGGTAAACGGTGTTTCCGTGCACTGCTCTGGTTCGCCAGAAGCGGCTTTGTCATGCTGGCCACATGACCCGGAAGCTGTACTCCGGCTCTCAGCCAATAAAGCGAGATGAGTGCCACAACCCCAGAGTCGGACACGACTGGACCTAATGGTCAGGGGTCCCTTTACCTTTACCTTTAAGGTCAGAGAGAGTGTCCAGTAACCCAATGCCCCAGATTCCCCAGTTCCCCAATCGGAGTTTGCCCGGGAAATAATAAGGTTGTCATAAGAAATGGGTGCACCCCTATCAAAGGGAGACAAGTTCCCAGATTCCCTCTGAGCCGCATTTCCCAGAGTTCTCTGTGAAGAGGGACTGATTGTTAAATTACTCTGGGAAATTTAGCCCAGGGAGGGGAATAGGGGTTCTCCTAACAGCTTTAAGCTCGACACCTTCCAGCATTATTTGGGGAAAGAGGCTTACTTCTGAGTAGCTCCTGCATGAAGTAGCACCTTCTGCACAGCAGGAGACACCTCTAAGCCTCTTAGAAAATTCCTCACTAGAGGGGAGAGGGGCGGGTTCTTGTGCTCGAATCCTGATTGCCGGTCTCCCACAGGCATCTGGCTAGTCCTTGTGAGAGCAAGATGCTGGCCAAGATGGGCCTGATCCAGCAAGTTCTCATTATGTTCTTCACGCCACTTGCTGGGTGGGAACCACAGAAGAGGGCTGTTGCCTCCAGGCCCCATTTCTGGGCTCCCTGGAGGCATCTGATGGGACAGTATGAAAAAAAAATGAAAAGATGAATCTTTGGTCTCTTTCAAAAATACATATTGCGGGGCATTTCGTACAGCTGGAATGCAGGTAAAGCCTTTTGAGCTATAATATCTGGTTATGAGGCTTGTTTAAGCTGGAATTTCATCCCAATTTTCCTCCCGGTATGAATGAGTGGCTGGAGGAATAAGTGTCTATTAATGGGATTCCTGGCAAACACTTGACTTCTCAAGTTTTGGCTGTGTGCTCGTTCTGCTGCTCTGGGGGAGCCATTTGAATGGGCTCAAACAAAAGAGGGTTTTAACACAGTAGCTAGCTTGATCTTTTGGCCCGATAGAAGACCAGCGAACAAGTAAAAATGCACTGCTTCGCCCGAGTTAAAAGGGGAAGGTATACTTCTAGATTTTGACTGTGCTGGAGGTCTGCTTGGTAGTCATCTTAATGTTTTTTGAACACTTCAGAACTGTTAAAAAGGTAAAGGGACCCCTGACCATTAGGGCCAATTGTGACCGACTCTGGGGTTGTGGCGCTCATCTCGCATTTTTGGCCGAGGGAGCCGGCGTACAGCTTCCGGGTCATGTGGCCAGCATGACAAAGCCGCTTCTGGCGAACCAGAGCAGCGCACGGAAACGCTGTTTACCTTCCCGCCGGAGCGGTACCTATTTATCTACTTGCACTTTGACATGCTTTCAAACTGCTAGGTTGGCAGGAGCAGGGACCGAGCAATGGGAGCTCACCCCGTCGCGGGGATTCGAACCGCCGACCTTCTAATCGGCAAGCCCTAGGCTCTGTGGTTTAACCCACAGCGCCACCCACATCCGAACTGTTACCTGAGGGTAAATTTATGTTGGATTTATTTCAGTTTTAACAGTTCGCATCTTCCTAGTGTGATCACGTCTACTGTGGCATTCAAAAGCATACTTCCTCCAACAAACAGAGGTAGAACGGAATCACTGGAGTTATTCTAATAGTAATAATAATAATTTATTATTTATACCCCGCCCATCTGGCTGGGCCTCCCCAGCCACTCTGGGCGGCTTCCAACAAAATATTAAAATACAATAATCCATCAAACGTTTAAAGCTTCCTTAAACAGGGCTGCCTTCAGAATTCTTCTAAAAGTCTGATAGTTGTTGTTCTCTTTGACCTCTGCTAGGAGGGCATTCCACAGGGCGGGTGCCACTACCGAGAAGGCCCTCTGCCTGGTTCCCTGTAACTTGGCTTCTCGTAGTGAGGGAACCACCAGAAGGCCCTCGGCACTGGACCTCAGTGTCCAGGTAGATCGATGGGGGTGGAGACGTTCCTTCAGATATACTGGTTATTAGCCATTGATTATACACTTTACTTACCGGTACATTGATTAGCTACATTGAATTTGTCTGAGCTTCTTTTAAAGTATCCACCTGCATCGTTCTGCCTGGACACCGAGGTCCAGCTCCGAGGGCCTTCTGGCGGTTCCCTCCCTGCGAGAAGTGAGGTTACAGGGAACCAGGCAGAGGGCCTTCTCGGTGGTAGCACCCGCTCTGTGGATGCCAAGGAAATAAACAACTAACTGACCTTTAGAAGAGATCAGAGGTCAGCCCTGTTCAGGAAAGTGTTTAATGTTTGATGTTTTATCGTGTTTTTAATTCTGTTGGGAGCCACCCAGATTGGTAGGGGAACCCAGCCAGATGGGAGGGGTATAAATAAGTTGTTGTTGTTGTTGTTGTTGTTGTTGTTGTTGTTGTTGTTGTGGCATTTGAAAGTGCTGTAAGGTTGTTTTAAATTTATAGAGCAGCTGGCCAGTTAATTCCTATCTTATTTTCTTTCCCATCAAGGAGGGTACCTAGGGGACATGGAAGCATGGGGACCATTGTGGAATATGGATATAAAATTTACAGCATGTTATAGTCTAAGAGAAAATTGTATGAAAATGATATATCGATGGTATCCAACACCGAGTAAATTGGCAGAAATGTATAAATCTAATTCAAATAAGTTTTGGAAATGTAAAGAGAAAGAAGGTTCTTTTTGTCATATGTGGTAGTTAAGGCTTACTGGGAAATGATATATAATGAAATGAAAAGGATGTTTAAAATAATGTTTGTAAAAAAAACCCAGAAGCTTTTTTGGGGGGAAATATAGGGACAGAACTACCCAAACGGTATAGAAACTTATTCATGTATGCTACTACAGCAGCAAAAATGTTACTCGCCCCAAAATGGAAAGAAGCAGAAGTCCCAGCAAAGGAAGAATGGATACAGAAACTTATGGAATATGCAGAAATGGTGAAACTTACTGGAAGAATAAGAAATCAAGATAACAAACTTTTAATAAAAGAATGGAAATGGTTTACTGAGTATTAACTGACAAATTGTAAACATTGGCAGGATTATTGTAATAACCTGCAGTTTCGTAAGAGTATATATTTAAAGAAGACGAATAAATGAGCAAATTAAATAAATTTGGATTTGCAGAAGATATTAAAAATAAATTTAAGAAACCGCAGAAAGAGGGGGAAGGAAGTCAAGTTTTGAAATGTCAAAAGATTGTAAAATCAGTGAAACATATAAACCTGAAGAAGTGTGCATGCACACGAAAGCTCCTACCAAGAACAAGCTTAGTTGGTCTCTAAGGTGCTAATGGAAGGAATTTTTTTTATATCAACCTGAAAAGTAGAAATAAAAAAGTATATAAAAAAGATGGTACCTAGGGGAGGCTTAGCAAAATATACCTTAGGGTGGATGATATCCTAACCGCCAGTTGACCTTCCTTCCCGAGTTTTTAAAAATTAACGCTATTCTTCTTGAATCTGCTGAGATGTACCAGAATGCTCCCTGAATAATTTAAACATGGGTTTTGTTCTGAGTGGTTTGGGGGTGTTTTTTGTTTTTTGTTTAAGATGTAGGCTAAATGAAAGAGAAAACCCATTAAAAATAGAGAATATTCAAGCCAGCGTTTTGTAGTGCTTTGGAAACAGTAAATATTCATGAAGGTCTGCAGTAGTGTCTAGGGCCTTCTTGTCTGGGTAAGAAATGCCAAACGGATTTGCCCAGACAGCTCTGGGACTTTTGAGATGTGAATTTTGTTTCGTAAAAGCCACTGTGCTGTATGTTGTTCGCTATCAATGTGAGGTGTTGGCAAAACCAGGAAATCTTCTTGCACATTAGGAACTGGTTAAACAACAGGAAGCCGAGAGCAGGAATAAACGGACAGTTCTCCCAGCGAAAAACTCTTTATTGTGAGGAAAGTGGGGTGTTTAGTTCAGAGAAATAGCAAGTAGGGTTGCCAGGGCTGCTTCCAAAAAATAGCGGACAAGTGGGGGGGGGGGTTAAATTAAATTATATTATATATTTTCTTACAAACATTTTAACATGTATTAAAATAATCACTTCAAAACTTTACTTCAAAACATCAAATATATTATAATAATATGTAAGATATTAAATTACATTTTACTTTGCTGTCGTGTGTATTTTTTATTTGCACACTCCTCTCTTTCGTTTTAAAGAATTCGAAATCTCGCCGCTGTCACTCTCATCACTCGGCGCCATTTTAGGTCAGTCGACACAAGCTACAATACATTTTAAAAATGTTAACAACTGTACATAATTTTATAATCTTAATCTTAATTTTATAATCTTAATCTTAGGGTTATGGGTTCGAGCCCCCATGGGTTCGATTCCTGCATTGCAGGGGGGTTGGACTAGATGATCCTCGTGGTCCCTTCCAACAACTCTACAATTCTATGTTTCTATGTTTGCTTCTTAGGGATCCTTGGGGCAAAGCTACCCAAGTTCCCCCCCATTTTTTTAAATGTCTTGTGAAACAATTGAGTATGATTAATAATTTTTTTGGAGAATCGAATTCAATAGATATTCGATCTTTGTCTCATTCTTACTTATGGAAAAAAAAGACAAAACACGATTCTCCTATCCTTATTCTCTTAGACTGTACAGCTTTAGATTACGTACCATTTCATCAGAAAGCTTTTGAATAAAAAAAATGTCCACTATTTTGTGAAAAAAAATAGTGAACATAATGTGAAAAAAGCAGACTGTCCGCTCAAATAGTGGACACCTGGCAACCCTAACAGTTGACCTGATGGAAGTGTACAAAATTGCACAGGATGTACGAAGGGTGGACAGAGAAATTTTTTTACTCCCTCTCTCACAACACCACATCTCAGGGACATCCAACAAGGCTGAATGCTGCAGTATTCAGGACAGGCAAAAATAAAGTATTCCTTCACATGCCACAGACTTAGGCCAGCGTTTCCCAAACTTGGGTCTCCAGCTTTTGGGGGGACTACAATTCCCAGCATCCCTGACCACTGGCCTTGCTAGCTAGGGATGATGGGAATTGTAGTCCAAAAACAGCTGGAGGGCCAAGTTTGAGAAACACTGACTTAAACTATGGAACACACTCCCACTGCCGGGTATAAATTTATACCAGAGTGGCGGCTCCCAACAGAATATTAAAAACATGATAAAACATAAAACAGCTGGATGGTGGGGGGTGGAGACGCTCCTTCAGGTATGCTGGGAACAAAAGAATCCTGGGAACTGTAGTTTGCTCAGGGTGCCCAAGTATTGATAGGAGACCCCCTGTTCCCCTCACAGAACACACAATGCAAACATCACAGTATACTGTGGCGAAACACATCATAAAAGAGAAAGAATCTGTGGGTGAAGGTTCGTATTGTTTTTATTTTGAAAACGCAGCGTGCTCAATTCTACAATTCCCAGAGTGGTTTAGCAATCAATCCCTCTTCCCAGGGAACTCTGGGAATTGTAGCTCTGCGAGGGGAATAGGGATCTCCTAATAATGGCTCTCAGCAGCCTAAACAAACTACAGCTCCCAGAATTCTTTAGGGGAAGCCATGTTGACAGTGGGTTCCCTCAGGGATGGGCGGCCATTTTGCCCCACGGGTCCCCCAAACTCTGCAGAGAAAAGTCGCCGCAGTGAAATACGTTATTTCACAGTTACTTCTTCTTCGCATGGAGCTGCACAAACTCAGTTTTAACCTTGAGGGCGAACAAATAGGGCCTAATTGCACGGAAATGTCATCCGTTATGGTGGCATTTTCCCTGTAAAAACAAACGGCACAAAATCACTGTTTCTCATCTCTGCTGCAGTGAAGGCTAAGTGCACTTAACTCGGTGCCTTTGCTTAGGAACCCATCTGTATTTATAGATGCTAAACAACAGGAGCTACCAAACTCCGTAGCACAATAGGCCTTATTTTCCTAAGTAAATAAGACTAATTAAAGCGCTACAAAGATCAGAGTAATCCTGGCTGAATTCCCGAAAGCCTTTCTTGAATGCTTTTGAAGCGCGAGTAAATACGAAGCAATCGAGATGGAGATTAACAATGAATTGTGTGCCCCTTTTTTTGCAAGGCCTTTAACTTTCACACCAGTAGGAGACAATCAGGGAGCTTGGAAAGCTGGAACGGGATCTGCTTTGGCGTACCGATGGTTCTGGAATGCCATGGACTAATCGCCAGTGCTTTGAATCACTGGAGACACACTGGTGTTTTGTGTGCATATCTGGAGGGGGTGTCTATTGGCATGTCTATCCCCCAATATCCAAGTGGTGAGGGATTCGGGGGGGGGGTTCCAGTGCTTACCCAGGGTCAGGGCCGGCACGTCCATTTAGGCGAACTAGGCAATTGCCTAGGGCGCCAAAATGGAGGGGGCGCTGGCCAGCCTGCCCCCCGCCGCCTGCCGCCGCCCCAACCAGCGGCGGAGCAAGCAAATCACGGCGGCGGGGGGCGCCCGGCCGGGCAGGGGGTGGGACACCGCTCCGCAACCTGCGTCATACGCAATGACGTCACATGGCCCGCCCCCTCGCCTAGGGTGCCAAAATTGCAAGCACCGGTCCTGCCCAGGGTTAACCTTACTTGGAATTGTGGGATAGTAGGAGAGGATATATTCATTAAATATTATCCTTCCTCACTCACGCTAGTGAGCTGGTAGCAGAGCACATTCCCTGTATATCTCAGGAAGCTAGTTGGTAGATTCGTTAGAATCTCTTGAGTTAAGCAATCCAGTCTGGATTGTCCGGATTGGATTGTTCCTGGTAAATTCCCCTTTAATTCCCTCTTAAAAACAATACAGACACAACAGTCTTCTCTTAAAAGTAATAAGAAGTTTACTTACATTCAGTTCACAGTATGACCCCCCCCCCCCGAAGGCAGGATTTAGCTTGTACTTACAGAAGAGAGTGTGGGTTCATCCCATGTGGGGAATGAGCCCATGTGCTGCTGGCTGAGAGCCAGCAGACAGCATAAGAGCGTCAGGAAGAGTCAAGAGAGAGAAGGGAGAAGGGAAGATGGCTGTGTGACTGGCCCTTTTGTAGGGTCTGCCAGGGTCACGCCCATCTACCTGGTCACACGCAGGGGGAGGATGCTCCAGACAAGGTGTGACAGGAAGTCCTCCTGGCTGGAGCAACACTCCCCTGTGTGCCCACTCTGGGCAAACAGGAAATGTTGTACTTGACTGCTACAGTGATGTTACGTCTCACATTGGAATGAAGGTCAACGGAGACTGGACTGTCCTTGGGATACATGGTTTTATTTGCACATATATACAACCTGAGCATAAGATGGGGGGGGGGGGCTCCCAGGATTAACACCCCAAAATATCTTGCTTCTCTATCCAGCACAGAGAAAGCATGTCTCTGGGTCTCCAATCTGCTCCCAGCTCAGCTCACCCATGCAAGTCTGGCTATTGTTCTCCAACCTAGCAGCAAGGCTGTGGCACAGAACAATTTCTTTGGTTATGCTAATCGTGGTGCTTAACTAGTCAGCCAAAGCCGTTGCCTAGACAAAGGGACTGGTTCGCTTGCTTTTATCGATTCTATGGGTTCCCAAGAACTGGAGTGGACTCAGGACATCATCTAGACCAGGGTTTCCCAAACTTGGACCCTCAGCTGTTGTTGGACTACAACTCCCATCATCCCTAGCTAGCAGGGTCAATGGTCATGGATGATGGGAATTGTAGTCCCCAATCAGCTGGTGATCCAAGTTTGGGAAACTCTGGTCTAACCTTCTTCTTCTGCAGCTCTCTCCAAGGACTCAGACAGAGAGGGCCTTTGCCAATTCTGCTGCCTGTAAATGAAACCTGAGAAGAAGAGAAGAGGAGTTTGGATTTGATATCCCTCTTTATCACTACCCGAAGGTGTCTCAAAGCAGCTAACAATCTCCTTTCCCTTCCTCCCCCACAACAAACACTCTGGGAGGTGAGTGGGGCTGAGAGACTTCAGAGAAGTGTGACTAGCCCAAGGTCACCCAGCAGCTGCATGTGGAGGAGCAGGGAATCGAACCCGGTTCACCAGATTACGAGTCTACCGCTCTTAACCACTACACCACACTGGCTCTTCTGCAGGGAAAGCTGTGGGCCTTCTCTCCTAAGAGCAACAGGCAGGAGAGTTGGGAGACTCTCAAACACAAAATGGGGACTGTAAGAAGCTGTTCTATTGCTCCTCTATCCTAGCATCATCTGCTCAGACTGGGAGTGGCTCCTTGGGGGTCTCAGGCAGAGAAGACTTCCCCACCACCTGTTAACTGATCTTTCTAACTAGAGATGTCGGGGACTGAACTTGGGAGATTTTTCTTGCCAAGGATGTGGTCTACCACCGAACGGTGGCCCCTCCACATAAAACAAGCGGTCCTCTTCCACATCTACGGCAGTTGTTGCTTTGGGAAAGGAAATGCTTCTCTGCATTTATTTATTATCCTTTTTCATTATTTCCTCTTTTTCTTTTAGTAAGCTCAGAGCGGCTTGGATGGAGGCTCTAATTAGGGCCAGACCTAGCTAGCTGCAGCAGCTTCCCAGCTGCAGGTGCTCCAAGTTAGTTTAAACATCCATAACTGTCCCTTTCAGGTAGCTCCAGGGAAGCAAATGCCATGACTCTGGCGTCTTTGTAGTATAAAATAAAACCAGATGAAGCTTGTCCAAATGCACACCTAGTGTTGTAAAAGGACCCAGCAGAGCTGTCCCTGCAGTGGATGCCAAGTCAATAATTAAGTTCTCCCAGGCATTTAATAATAATAATAATAATAATAATAATAATAATAATAATAATATTTATACCCCACCCATCTGGCTGGGTTTCCCCAGCCACTCTGGGCGGCTTCCAGCAAAATAGTACTGTATAAGTTTTTGTTTGTTTGTTTTTTGTTTAAAAAACACCTTTATTTTACAAACAAGAGACTCACAGTGTGGCCAGTGGTGCTCCCTCACATAAATAGTGAGAGGAGTAAACAAACAAACAAGCAGCAAGGCCAGCCAGGAAAACTGGGGCCCAAGCTCTGCTGTTGTGCAGGTGTGGCCTTCAAGGAAACAGGCTCTGAGCATGCTCAGAACAGGTCCTCAGAACAAACCGGCTCCTGAGTCTACTATAGCGGCAGACCTATTAGCGTTATGTGCTATGGCTAGATTGCCAGCGTGACAAAAGGAAAACTGCACAACCAGGGCTAAGAATCAGTAAGGTAAAGGGACCCCTGACCATTAGGTCCAGTCGTGACCGACTCTAGGGTTGCGGCACCCATCTCGCATTATTGGCCGAGGGAGCTGGCGTACAGCTTCCAGGTCATGTGGCCAGCATGACAAAGCCGCTTCTGGCGAACCAGAGCAGCGCACGGAAACGCCGTTTACCTTCCCGCTGCAGCGGTACCTATTTATCTACTTGCACTTTGACGTGCTTTCAAACTGCTAGATTGGCAGGAGCAGGGACCGAGCAACGGGAGCTCACCCCGTCGCGGGGATTCGAACTGCCGACCTTCTGATCGGCAAGCCCTAGGCTCTGTGGTTTAACCCAGTGTTCCCCAACCTTGGGCCTCCAGCTGTTTTTGGACTACAACTCCCATCATCCCTCGCTAGCAAGACCAGTGGTCAGGGATGATGGGAATTGTAGTCCGAAAACAGCTGGAGGCCCAAGGTTGGGGAACACTGGTTAACCCACAGCGCCACCCGTGTCCCACAAGAACCAGTAGCTCCGTCAAAATATAAGTTTACAATCACATGCCTTTTTTCTTCCTTGAGACAGATGAGCGGGATCCTGGCCATAGCAATCAATACTTTTGAATCAAAATTTGGTTAAGTGGTCCAGAGAGCTGATTGGCCAGAAATGTCCTTCTGGAGCCTCTTGAAATTCAAGTGGATTGTGGGAGGATGTGTAGGACTTAGAGGGGGTTTTGTGTGCGGGGAGGTGAAAACAATTGCTTGACATTCCACTCGAAAGGGTTGTGCCCTGATTGCCAGAATGGATTGGACCCCGCTAGTATAAATGCTGTAAATAATAGGCCAGGCACCCCAAAACTCGGCCCTCCACATGTTTTGGGACTACAATTCCCATCATCCCTGACTACTTGTCCTGTTAGCTAGGGATGATGGGAGTTGTAGTCCCAAAACATCTGGAGGGCCGAGTTTGGGAATGAATAATTCTGCAAGCCCAGAGAGCATGGGAGAGAGAGAGACAGGGTGGGGATCTGCTGTCACAGGGAGAGAGAGAGACAGGGTGGGGATCTGCAAAAGGCAGAAGCAGTAGTAGGAGAGTAGCTTCCGATGACCTTGCACGAAATGGGAGAAGACCCCGCCAGTCTCTGGGCCAAGGGCAAAAGACTCCTAGGAGAGAGCGAAGGATGGTTTGCATCCCACGGCCGTCTCCACCTTCAGCTCCTGGTGCGAAAGGACCTTCTGCCTCTCTCATGACAGATTTTGGAAGAACAGTGAAACATGGAAGCCCTTGTTTGTTGGTGTAGCTTGGCTCCAAGCGAGAGAACGGTAGTGGTTTCTGTGTGCGTAAGAGAAAGGCCCTCTCGCACTCTGCAGGAGCCGGAGCCGAGCCCTCGAGGGGGCCTGACATGCAACCTTTGCCTTCCTGTTCTCGCTGTGAAATGCTGAGTAGGCTCTGTGCTCTCCAGAGCAGCCTTGCGAAGTGAACAGCTGCATGAGCGGGGTGTAATTTGAACCGGGCGTTTTGAAGTACAGCATCTCTCTCTCTCTCTCTCTCTCTCTCTCTGTGTGTGTGTGTGTGTGTGTGTGTGTGTGCCTTCGCTTTTCTTGGAGGATGAATTCTGGGCTTTTCGGGTGAAGGTGGGAATGGGTCTTGGTGGAAGCTCAGTGGCAGAATGCAAGATAGATAGATAGAGAGATAGATAGATAGATAGATAGATAGATAGATAGATAGATAGATAGATAGACAGACAGATATTATAATCAATATTGCTGGCTCGCTTATCTCTCGCCTGTTACCTGTGTCTCAAGGTAGGCAAACCACAATAACAGGCAAAATAGTTTTAAGAACAGTACTGAAGACAAGTTTTAAAACAAGGCAAAATGAACGTCTCATTTCATTGATCATGTAAAACAAAATAAAAAAATTCCTTCCAGTAGCACCTTAGAGACCAACTAAGTTTGTTCTTGGTATGAGCTTTCGTGTGCATGCACACTTCTTCAGATGCACTGAGACAGAAGTCACCAGACCCTTATATATAGTGAGAGGGTGGGGAGGGGTATTACTCAGAAGGGTGGTGGGAATGGGTGATAGGCTGATAGGTGTGGTAAACCTGTTGACGACTGTTAACAACTGCAATTAGTCTTACAGGAAAAAGCAAGGGGTGAGAAGGTTAAAAATAGCTTTGTCATGTATAATGAGATAAGAATCCAATGTCTCTATTCAAACCAGGTCTCTCCATGGTTTTAAGTTTGGTAATCAGTTGCAATTCAGCAACTTCTCTTTCCAGTCTATTTCTGAAATTCCGTTGTAATAAGACAGCTACTCTGAGATATTGTATAGAATGTCCTGGGAGACTGAAGTGTTCTCCTACTGGTTTCTCTGTCTTGTGATTCCTGATGTCAGATTTATGTCCATTTATCCTTTGGCGTAGGGTTTGGCATGTTTGTCCAATATAGAGAGCTGAAGGGCACTGTTGGCATTTGATGGCATACACAATGTTAGAAGATGAGCAATTAAATAGTCCTGAGATGGTATGTTCGATGTTGTTGGGGCCAGTAATGGTACCCATTACTCATTACCCATGTAAAACAGGGTGTGTTGCGGCTGGTTTGCAGCAATTTTTAAATGCAGCTTGACAGTTCGGTGATGAGCGGTGGCCAGAGTTGCTTCAGAAGCCAGCAGTGGCAGAAGGACTGTTTGCTCCCCACCCCACCCCCACCCCAGTGTAAAACACTTTTGGGAATAAATCCAACAGGCAAAGGGTGGAGCAGCTTGGAGAAATCGATTGCTTCCAATTCCATTTTGAAAAGTTGCGATTGGATTAATGCACAGGTCACGAAGTTAACCATCTGGCAGAGTTTTCGCACCAGATTTTGCAATGCAATTCTCGGAAGTTTTAGGCATAGTCCGAAGTGCATTTAAGCACTGTTTTCAGGGGAAACACGCATTTAAATTATTTTAAAATATGCATATACAGCAGTGGGTACATGGGTTCCATGGGTTCTTGGGTTCCATGATCACTGCAGATGGTGACAGCAGTCACGAAATTAAAAGACGCCTGCTTCTTGGGAGAAAAGCAATGACAAACCTAGACAGCATCTTAAAAAGCAAAGACATCACCTTGCCAACAAAGGTCCGTATAGTTAAAGCTATGGTTTTCCCAGTAGTGATGTACAGAAGTGAGAGCTGGACGATAAAGAAGGCTGATCGCCGAAGAATGGATGCTTTTGAATTATGGTGCTGGGGGAGACTCTTGAGAGTCCCATGGACTGCAAGAAGATCAAACCGATCCATTCTGAAGGAAATCAGCCCTGAGTGCTCACTGCAAGGACAGATCCTGAAGTTGAGGCTCCAGTACTTTGGCCACCTCATGAGAAGAGAAGACTCCCTGGAAAAGACCCTTGGGAAATGTTGGGAAAGATGGAGGGCACAAGGAGAAGGGGACGACAGAGGATGAGATGGTTGGACAGTGTTCTCGAAGCTACCAACGTGAGTCTGACCAAACTGCGGGAGGCAGTGGAAGACAGGAGTGCCTGGCGTGCTCTGGTCCATGGGGTCACGAAGAGTCGGACACGACTGAACGACTGAACAACAGCAGTGAAATTTTTCATAGGGAAAGAGTCCAGGTCAGAGGCGCCAACTTGCGGGGGCAATTGGGTGGGGGGCAACTTTGTGCACCTGAGCTTTGCACCTCCCTCCGTAAGCCAGGCAGGCGATTCTCAGCTTTGGGGAAGAGGCACCAGGATTTAATACTTGAATACTCCAATTTACCAGGAACATTTAGGGAACTAACTGTGTGTACCCGGGTCTCCAGCGACAAAGACAGAACCTTCAAATCTGTTCTTTTGAAGGGAGTACGACCCCATGCAGAACCTGCAACACCCTGGAACAGGGGCTACCAACCCCCAGTGTCTCTGTCTCCCCAGGGTTCAAGCTCAGTCTGCTGGTCCTCATCCACTGCCAGAAAAGGATAAAGATCATTTACGGCCTGTCCTGGACTCAGGTGTTACAGAGAAGTACAACCCCCTCAAAGATAAGGAAAGAAGTATCCAGCCTTCTGATACAAAAGGAAAAAGGAATGGGGAGGGAGGAGGAAAATAAGCAACTTCAACTTTTCCGCAAGGTTACATAATGCCCAGGTGGGGTGGCCATTGCAGAAGGTTGTTTGGCGGTTGTGGTGGGAGGAGGATCCAAGTGGCCAGTTTGATGGAGAGGGACTTGCTGGTCTCGCCAAGCCCTCTGGTGCAGCCATGCTTAAAAGACCCCAAGGGAGGAAGTTATAGGCACAGCTGTCAACCCTCCCTTTTTTTTGGCGGGAAACTCCCTTATTCCAATGCCGTTTCCTGCTGCTATCCCGGATTGTTGATATCCCTTAAATTTCCCGGATTTCAAAGGAAGCAGCTCATCTCCTTCCCTGCCGGCCAGGGAGGCTCCTCAGCTGCGTTGCTCGGCTGCCAATAAGGAGTCTGAGACCGACTGGGGGCGGAGCTTGCATGCCTTGTGCAGCTAGACCCTCACGCCCAACCAGACAGACAGCCTGCCGTCTACGCGCTCGCTCTTTCGCTCACCCGTTCGTGCGCAGCCTCTGGAGCGTAGGGTGGCGAGGCTACTTGGTGCCATTGCACCGCCCTTGCGGCATCCCTTATTTTCAAATCCGAAAGTTGACAGCTATGGTTATGGAATGTTGTATTTCTACGTTTGTGAACATGCAGCGAGAGAGGAGGATCCAAAGGGCATTTGGTCTTGGCAGAGCCAATAAAGGAGGCCTCAGTGACTCAACTTTCCTTCTTTTTCTGCTGCCATAATATTCACTGCTGAAAGTTGAGTGACGTTTCGACAGTGCTGCCTGTTCCCTTCCCTCCTTCACCCCTTTCCACCAATTGTATTCACTTGCACAGGTTCTTGGGTAGCAGCATGGTTCCTCTTTCAAGCTGCCGAGCAGTTGAGATGCTTGTGAATATTCCGTAACACCACTGAAGTCTAATTTCTAATATCGTGAAGCCAGACCTCTCGCAGCCGATCATAGCAGCTAGCTATGGATGTTTTTAATAAGCTCAGCCTATATTTGTGTCCCTGTCTCCCTGCCTCTTGTCTCGTTTTGAGGGCAAAGTGGCAAAAAGCACCGCTTTCTGCAAACCTGTGCTTTAATCTGACATCTCATTTGCCTCTCTACCACTGTAAATACCTCAAAGGATTATCCCAAGCGGCTTTTGATATCACAAATAGAAGTGTTGGATAGAGTTCGTACTCCCCTCACCCCTCTGGCAAGATACCTCATTTTTTTTAACAGCTCATTCAGAAGTGAAAGATTAAGGAGCCGAGATTCAGGCTCTGAAATCTCCATTTACAAGGCAGGTGGTGGGAATGGACGCTTTGCCTGGATCTCCAAAAAGTTGTTTATAATTCGAGTCAAGTTGGGGGGTAGATAACCCTTTTCACTTTGAGGGCTGCATTCCCCTATTTATTACACTTTTGCACCCACTTTCTGTCATGGCACCCGAGGTGGTTAAAAGGACCACATCCACACCACATATCTGAAGCACTTTAATCACACACAGCTTTATTGTGCTCCATAGACCCAAAATACACAGCACAGCAACAATATATATCAACAGTTATTAAGGAGTAAGACAGTGATGGGCAACCTCTTGAGCCTGGTGTGTCAAAATTCGCCAAAAAACCGAGCATAACTCTTCGAGAGAGAAAACCTTCAAGCTTTGTTTCGTTTTTTGCTTGAGCTATGAGCCAAGGAGTGAAGCGGCCCCTGCCGCAGATGGCATACAAAACAAGCAACAAGTCTGGGAAACAGATGTTTGGGAAGGGATCCGGCTCCACTTCGAACAAGAAACTCCCCTATTGCCCCTTTGAATGCCCATGAAATGCAATACATAAAGAGTTGGATGTGTGCCCCCCCCGCAAAAAAGGGCTTAGTGCAAATGATTCTCCCACCCCCGCCCCAGAGCACAGTCCTTACCTGCGCAGTCCAGGAGCAGCAAGTGGGCAGCCGCCCACAGGATCAGGGGGGGCTAGCGGAGGAGGACCCGCCAGGGGCAAGGACAGATCTGGATTGGGGGCAAGAGCATACCCGATGGCTGCCCAGCCCTTTCTCTTTCCGTTCCTCCTTCTCTCGCTTTTTTTTTTAAGAGCCAAACTACGTGCCGCGAAATTTGGATCTCCCGCGGAAAACCCCACGCTCCCATTGGCCCGTGCTGCGCCAGCCCGTCCCCGCCCACCGGATATGATACATTTTGCCAGGCGAGGGGCGAGACCGGAGGTTCTGCTCTTAAAGGGGAAGCGCGTGGTCTCCCTTTGCACGCCTTGCTTGCTCTCGCTTAAAGCGGCCGGCAGAGGCTTCGGCAGTGGCGCTGCATCCAGCCTCCGCCTCTTCCTGGCACCCTCCAGAGGGTGGCGCCATGGCTAGGATGCCCCTGCGCGTGTCACCGAAAATGGTTGTGCGTGTCAGTGCTGACACGCGTGTCATAGGTTCACCATCACTGGAGTAAGAGCAGCCTTGCTAGCAGCCATGGCTTCCCTCAAAGGATTCTGGGAGCTGCAGTCTGTTTCGGGTGCTGAGAGCACACCCCGCCCCGTTTTCCCTCAGAGCTACAATTCCCAGAGTGGCTTAACAACCAAGCCTTCTTCCCAGGGAATTCTGGGAATGGCAGTTCTCTGAGCAGCAGCGCCAAGTTGCGCCCAACATGAGGGGGGACCGTCGCATGTGCATGACGCCACACACACGATGCCCCCCCAAGTCCGGCCCTGCCCCCCACTAGATTGTGCCCTGTCTCTGAGGTGAATGGGGGCCTCTTAAAACAACTCTCATCATCCTTGACAAACTGCAGCTTCCAGAATTCTTTGGGGGAAGCCATGGCAATTATTGTTGTTATCCTCATTTATTAAATTTAGATACTGCCCTTCATCACAGTATAAAAAAACAAAACAAAATGCATAAACCAATAACACCAAAACCAAACCAAACAACAACACTCCCCACACATTTCCCAGGGAACTCTGGGAAGTAAAATTCAGGGAATGGAATTGAAGTCTGTCAGCCCCCTTAACAAACCACAATTCCCAGAATCCTTTGGGGGAGACCAGGGCTGTTAAAATGGCATCATATTGATTTAAATGCATAGATGGAGACATGCAGGTTCTCTATGTGCATCTCTTTCTTCTCCCTCCTACTCCTCTGCCACAACTATATATTTCATTAGGGCTTCAAACCCCAATTAAGCATGCAAATTGGTTATAGCACGCACAAACACATAATTAGAGAAAGAGGGACCTCAGTTGTCCATCATCTTGTCTGCTTTGGTCCTAAGCCAGCGGCCATTTCTGGCGGCGTCAAATTCCTTCCTTTCATTTGGCATTATGTGAATAAGCACTTTTTTTTTTTTGTCTGCCCCAAATTTCTGTTGGCATCATCGTGTAATTTCATATGAGCGAGCGTCTGATCATCCCGTAATTGCCCTGCAATGTAGCAATTGATCTCTTTTCATCTCAAATATATAATTTTATAGGCAGGGCTGGACGGTGCCTTGAATTGTTCCCAAGGCTAGCTCTGCCGAGAGCTTTTGGTGGACCATAATTCAGAGCACTTCGCGGGAAACAAAATGAGTCGTTCTTCCTCCACCTTCTGCATCAGGTGTACGCCTTAAATTGCCCACTGACTCATGCATGAAGGAATCCTTCATTGTTTGGAGACTAAGCCCAGAAGGTTTCAAGCGTGTGCCAGATGTCGCTGATGAAAAACTAAATATGAAATTGCAGAAGAGCAGCACACCCACCCAGGTATTCACAGTGTCTAGCCTCTGGTGAATGACAGCCAGCTATGCATTCTGCAACAAGGAACACTGACCTCTATGACTTCTTGTCTCCAGACTGTCAGTGATTTGCAGGAGTAATTCAGATAAATACTGGAAATGTAGGTCTACAAAAGCATTCTGCCACCCAAGTGCCACAAATCCACCTTGTTTTCTTAAAGGCTACTTTGTGGTTAGGTAGGATGGTCGAAACCACAGAGCCTAGGGCTTGCCGATCAGAAGGTCAGCGGTTCAAATCCCTGCAACGGGGTGAGCTCCCGTTGCTCGGTCCCTGCTCCTGCCAACCTAGCAGTTCAAAACCACGTCAAAGTGCAAGTAGATAAATAGGTACCGCTCCGGAGGGCAGGTAAACGGCGTTTCCGTGTGCTGCTCTGGTTCACCAGAAGCGGCTTAGTCATGCTGGCCACATGACCCGGAAACTGTACGCCGGCTCCCTCGGCCAGTAAAGTGAGATGAGCGCCGCAACCCCAGAGTCATTTGCGACTGGACCTAATGGTCAGGGGTCCCTTTACCTTTACCTTTAGGATTGTTATATGTCCGGGGTTTCCCAGGCCTATCCTTTCAAGGGCCAACATCTCCACCCAGGCAGATTTTTACAATTTTTAAAAAATAACTGGGGTTTTTTGTTTGGGCAGGCGTGTGCCTGGGAGGCTCCCCAGCTGAGCCAGTGCCGGGCCTCCCCCAGCTCACTTGCGACCCAGCGCTGGGCTGGGGGATCCTTTAACTGGCCCCAAACTGTGGTAGCTCCACAGCCTGGAGCCAAACACCTGTGCCTTTTTCTCGGGCTTAGCTGGCAGCAGGGATTTTGTGTGTGTGTGTGTGTGTGTGTGTGTGTGTGTGTGTGTGTGTGTGTGTAGAAGAAGAAGAAGAGTTTGGATTTGATGTCCCGCTTTATCACTACCCAAAGGAGTCTCAAAGCAGCTAACAATCTCCTTTTCCTTCCTCCCCCACAACAAACACTCTGTGATGTGAGTGGGGCTGAGAGACTTCAGAGAAGTGTGACTAGCCCAAGGTCACCCGGCAGCTGCATGTGGAGGAGTGGGGAAGTGAACCCAGTTCACCAGATTACGAGTCTACCGCTCTTAACCACTACACCACACTGGCTCTCATGTTGTATGGATGCCTGATTATCGTCTTCAACAACTGTATTCTGAACTTAAAAATGGAAAGCGTAATGCCTGCGGTCAACAAAAGAGGTTTAAAGACTCTCTCAAGGCAAATCTTAAAAAAAAAAAATGTAGTATAAACACCAACAACTGGGAGACACTGGCCTGCCTCCGAGCGCTCCAGTTGGAGAACAGCCTTTACCAAAGGTGTCATGGGCTTTGAAGACGCTCAAACTCAGGACGCAAGGGAGAAACGTGCTAAGAGGAAAGCACATTTGGCAAACCCTCACCTTGACCAACTCCCACCCAGAAACCAATGTCCCCACTGTGGAAGGACGTGTGGATGCAGAATTGGCCTACACAGTCACTTACGGACTCAATGTTAAAACTGTGTTTATGGAAGACAATCTTACTCGGCTACGAGGGATCGCCAAAGAAGAAGTATAAAGTCGGCAAATGTGTCCTCTTTTTTGTTCCTCAAAAGTTAGGAAAGTGATGGGGGAATGAGTTGGAAAGTGTGGAAAGACATATAACATAGCCTCTAACATTCCTCAGGTGAAATTAGGGACATTTCTCACTCCTCCGAACTGACCCTTCTTGACCCCCCATTTTTGGTCTCCTCCCTCCTTCAGAACAGGATCCTATCAAAAGAAGGATGAGTGCTTCCTACTCAGCCACGAAGTTCCCTGGATGACCTTAGGCTGCTCACTCACTCTCAACCAAACCCATCTCGCAGGATTGTTGTGAGGGTGAAATGGGGAGGAGGAGAGCTATGACCTTGAGCTTCTTGGAAGAAAGGTTGGGCCCCGAATGCCCACGTAACTTTCTCCCCAGAGGAACAGCAGAGTAAGACACTGAAAGGCTAATTTCTTGGGGAAATGTACCATCATACCTCGGGTTGCGCTCGCCGCGGGTTGCGTTCGCCACGAGATACGAACACGCCAAACCCGGAAGTACCGGAACGGGTTACTTCCGGGTTTGGCGCTTCATGCATGCGCAGAAGCACAAAATCATGCCGCACACATGCGCAGACGTGACGCTTCAGGTTGCGCTCTGCTCATGTTGCGAATGGGCCTCCGGAATGGATCCCGTTCAGAACCAGAGGTACCACTGTAATAGTACTTGTACATTTTGTGTCATATTTCAGGTTCTGGAAGGGCTAGAAACTTACTCTCTTTTTAAAATGAAAGCTGGGGATCTGGGGATTATTGTTAATGGGGGGGCACTGCCCAACTGTTGGAGATTAATTCCCCGTGTCTGCAGTCATGGGATTGTTGTCTATCACATGACTATGTATGTTTTGATTCCACAGAGGGAAGTGACGGAGACAGGATGTTTGAGTTACTGTGTTCCGTGAAGTGGGACTATTGTCCTTTGTTCTTTCTCTTTGCTGTCTGATGCTAGAGAGTGAGGGAGCCATGTTGCAGTGCTCCGTGTGTGTTTAAATGTAAATAAAGGTAGATTAGCCAAAATGCTGAGTTGCTGAGTTCTGTTACGCAGCTGCGCAAACTCTGCGGATTCTCAAATGTGCTAATGTCTTCTGGCATTAGTCACTGTGATGTTCGGGCTGAAGAAAGCTTTTGAAGCTCCTGAACGATCGACCAGGAGGGAGGGAACATGCCAGTTGGACATGTGTCTCTGCCAAGGTCCTACTCATGTGTAGGACATCCTAACACCAACCACCAGACACCCATTGGTTTGATTTAGATTATCTCCGGTCTGCCCCAACTCTAATCTATGATTCTACAACATTTCCTCCCCTAACAAGTCCTGTGTTTTCTATTCTTTCTCCCTTCAGTTTTCCTACTAACAAATCTTGTTGTCTCCTTCCTTTCTCTCAGCTGGTTCTGCACTGTGATTCTTCCGCAAGCCTGCCCTTCTCCGCTCTGCTGGAGAGATACTGTGAAGAATGGTCCTCCCATCACAATCTGACAGGTAATAACGACCTTGAGACAGTGTCTAATTAGTAAGAGTCACCCACTGGCTTAGACAGCTTAAAAAGGGAATTTTGAGGGACAGAGGTACAGTGGATGCTCGGGTTGCGAATGCGTTCCGTGCGGAAGGCGCATTCGCAACCCGCAGCGTTCTCAACCTGCGCCGCTGCATCTGCGCATGCGCGTGACGCAATTTGGCACTTCTGCGCATGCACAAAGCGTGATTTAGTGCTTCTGCACATGTGAGAGCGCCCAAACCTGGAAGTAACCCGTTCCGGTACTTCCGGGTTCGGCGAGTTCATATCCTGAAAACGTGCAACCCGCAGCAAGCCGCAACCCGAGGTATGACTGTATTTCAGTTGGTTGTGGAGTCTTTTTTGGCCATGATGGTGAAATGGAACATGCATATTCAGAGCCATGTTACCTCTAAATATCAAGTGACAGAGACATGCAATGGGTTAGGGCTGTTGCCTTCTTGCCCTTGTCTGTGGTCTCCATTTCGAATCTCTGTTTCTCATTTAACCAACCGTAAATCCAGTTGTCAACATTTTGCAGCAATCTGCTTTCCTTTTTCATTTACGCACCTCATGCAAATTCATAAGCATTGTAGGGCTAAATTTCTCCAAGTAAACATGTTTTATATGCAGCCTTGACTAATGTAAGTATTTTTGCAATCAATCTTTCCCAATATAATGCATTTTTATATGCTGTTTTCACTTTCCCCTGCTAGTTCTCGCATTCTTTTGAAAAGGGCAAATTTGATAGATTTGGATTTAAATGTGCACTGAATCAAATTTCTGCTCCTTCCCTACTTCCAGATGACCTGATTTATTGAGTATTTGATCCCTATATGTTTGTACAAAGTTTGCAGGGAGGTTAAATGTCGGCTAGTTGCTGAGGAATCATTCTGATTTGTTTCTGGGGAGGTTATACGATGTTGCATCCAGAAAGTGTCATCCCATTTCCAGTGGCTTTTATGCCACTTTCCTTATCTCGGAAAGACCGGCTTGTGGGCAAGAACAGAGGACTCAGCTACATTAGTAAAGAAACAGTTATTTGAATGCACTATAAGCATGCAACACCAGATGGTGCCA
Organism: Darevskia armeniaca; assembly: GCA_034641395.1. Classification (NCBI taxonomy): domain Eukaryota; kingdom Metazoa; phylum Chordata; class Lepidosauria; order Squamata; family Lacertidae; genus Darevskia; species Darevskia armeniaca. The sequence continues at coordinate 838,256 of JAWWNF010000904.1, forward strand.
GAGAGAAAGGAATTTTAAAACACGATTTTCAATAGAGATTTTTTTTTCTTTTGTTATAACGATCTAATTTCTGACTTATTTATAGGGTCGTTTCCCCCCCCCCCCCGGTCTCGATCCACCGAGGGTTTGTGGCACATGATGTATGATGGTGGAAGGCAAATGACTGAATTAGTTCACATTTAAAGGCAAACTTAGCAAATTCACACTTTCCAAAGCTTTATGTGGACTCAAATGGAGCCATCCTTCAAAATTCATGCTTTTTCTGAATTTTGCAATGCAGTTCTCCAGCCAAGCAGTGTGCACAAAAATGCATGTATCGTGGGCAACGTGTGCATGTAAAATGCATGTGATGGTGAGCATAACTTTCAAAGATGCACTATATTCGGGGAAATGGTTGGCAAAAATGTTTCTATTTCTCAAAACTGAATACGAAATTTGTGTTTACTAGGAAAAATTCACAGCAGGCCACTGAGACATTGCTATGGAGATTTCGGGGCTTGATTTTTATTTATTTATTTATTTATTTTTAAGGGAAATTGCAGATTGCCACAGTAATGTATTTTAAAGAGCAGAAAAATGAGAAACGGAGAGAACCAAAAAAAGAGAGGACAGATTCATCCATCCCTAGTTAACAGGAGGGCAGATTTCAGTTGAACATTAGGGGGAAATTATTGATGAGAAGGGCAGTTTGACAATGCAACTAGCTACTTGGAGAGGTGGTGGAGGTCTTTAAGCAGAGGTTGAACAGTTATCTGTTGAGGATACACTAACTCTGGATTTCTTGCATTGAGGAGGAGGTTAAACCAGATGCCTGTACAATCCCGTGCAAAACATCTGCATTAAAAATTGTGTAGGATCGAGGCAAAGGAACTAGCAGAGCAGATTCCCCAACTACCTCTCCCTTTCTGGCTGCATACATGTGCATGTGTATATGTGTTTGTGCATAAGAGAAGGGATGTAAGGAGGCATCATTCTCCACCCCCAGCCTGTACTCGCTGCACGCAGTACTGTTTCCATTCCACTGCAGTTCGACTTCTGCCGAAAGCTACATTATTTACCTCCCTGTGTGCTGCAACAAAATTACATTGGGTGAAGAATGCACGCAATTAATTGCGTAAATTGCATTGTCATTACCTTATTCCACCACATTCATTTAAATGCAAAGGGAACATGATACAATTTTTTTTTGGTGGGGGGGGGAGATGTAATCAATGTTGTACCATTTACGGACTGCAAGCAACACCCGCGGTGAATACCAGTTGTATTTGTCGGATAGATTTCCATTCCGTATGTCAGATGGCGAAGCGAAGACGGACAATTTCTGCTCCTGTCTTGGTTTTTATCGGGATTTTCCAACCTCTCTCGGCAAGAGGGCAGACATTTGCCATTAGGACTTTAAAAGAAAACCAGGGTTGTGTGGGTGTTTGTGAGCCAGTTGCATTCAAGACACACAAAAACCACTTTATGAAATAACTTGGAAGACCAGGGTTCAGATCCTCACTCAGCCATGAAGCTCATTAGGTGACCCTCAACTACCCCACAGGGTCGTTGTGAGATGGAGAAGGGTAGAGCTCATCAGTTGTGCTGAAGAACTACTTGGTCTTAGGATTTAGAGCCAGTGTGGTGTCGTGGTTAAGAGTGGTAGACTTGTAATCTGGTGAACCGGGTTCGCATCTCCGCTCCTCCACATGCAGCTGCTGGGTGACCTTGGGCTAGTCACACTTCTCTGAAGTCTCTCATCCCCACTCACCTCACAGAGTGTTTGTTGTGGGGAAGGAAGGGAAAGGAGAATGTTAGCCGCTTTGAGACTCCTTCGGGTAGTGATAAAGCGGGATCTCAAATCCAAACTCTTCTACTTCTTCTTCTTGTGATTTTTAACGGTGCTCTGTTCTCCCGGTCTGCCCTCAATCTGCCCGGCTTCTCACGAACAAGATTGACCTTTGCTTCAACTGAATAATGTTCCCCGTCCAGCCCCGCAGCCTTTTTTGCTTCCCAAAATAAAAATGACAAAGGGGATTTTCAAGTGCATTTGTATCGTGTGGGTGAACGGAATGAGTCCATTGATTTTCTTTCTGTTTTTTTTGTACGTGCAACTCTTCCTCGCTCCCTAAAGCTCCCTCACTTTCTCGGGCACCTAGGTGTTGATTTTCAAAACCTGGCAACATTGTTCGCTCATGGAAGGCTGGAACTTGACACGCACTCCGCTCACTAACTTTACAATCTAACGTGTTTGCAGATGGGAGGGATAAAGTGTCTTGATGCTTTTGGAGCACTATCGATCCTGAATTTTAGCAACAATCTGCGCAAAAGCACTTTTGAAAGAAGGTTACCTTGCAGCATAGCATGGAACAGATTTCTGTCTCTTCCTTCAGTTCCCCCATCTGTTGGGTTGCTGATTTCCTGGATGAGTATTTCCTTTCAATGCGTTGATTAGGCCAAATGTTGTCAGGTATGTGTGAGAATCCAACAGGCAGGGTAATGTTAGTTAAGCTCCCGCAGGCACCTTTCAGGGAGGGAAGTTGAGTCTCTACAATGCTATGAGGCTATGAGGAGAGTCAGTGTGGTATAGTGGTTAAGAGCGGTAGACTCGTAATCTGGGGAACCGGGTTCGCGTCTCCACTCCTCCACATGCAGCTGCTGGGTGACCTTGGGCTAGTCACACTTCTCTGAAGTCTCTCAGCCCCACTCACCTCACAGAGGGTTTGTTGTGGGGGAGGAAGGGAAAGGAGAATGTGAGCCATTTTGGGACTCCTTCAGGTAGTGATAAAGCGGGATATCAAATCCAAACTCCTCCTCCTCCTCCTCCTCCTCCTCTTCTTTGATTCTAAGACTTGCCTTCTGGGATGATGGCCTGAGGACCTTGTCAAGAACACCTTTCGGCATAATTTGGGTCACCTGCTTGGGGTTGTGGGGCCCTGAGAGGAGGTGGATCAAGACCCAAATGGGTGGGGCTTAATATTCATGCAAATATTATGCAAATCTGGGGCTTGGTGGCGGGTAGACATAATCGATAGTGCATAATTGGCCACCCTGATTTCACTCTAGCGGAGACATACGGTCTTCTTCCTCGGCACAGCTGCGGACGTGTGGTCCTCAAAAGCTGAGGGGACGGTGTGCTCCTGCTGTCCTTCAGGAAGAATCCAGCCCCCAAAGCATTTAGTGAGAAAGCCTAGTGCAGGGGTAGGCAACCTGAGGCCCGCGGGCTGGATGCGGCCCAATTGCCTTCTCAATGCAGCCCACGGACAGTCCAGGAATCAGCGTGTTTTCACATGAGTAGAATGTGTCCTTTTATTTAAAATACATCTCTGGGTTATTTGTGGGGCCTGCCTGGTGCTTTTATATGAGTAGAATGGGTGATTTTATTTAAAATGCATCTCTGGGTTATGTGTGGGGCATAGGAATTCGTTCATATCTTTTTCCAAAATATAGTCTGGCCCACACCACATGGTCTGAGAGACGGTGGACCGGCCCACGACTGAAAAAGGTTGCTGACCCCTTTACAGCCAACCGAATAGTGATGCTTGTTGCTGCTACTTGTAGAGTGCCCTGAGTGGTGCTTTGTGTGGGATGTAAACACTAGAGCAGTCAAGTACAACAATGCTAGACGGTATCTCAGTCCTCCAGCCACAACTTCCTGGTCACCTGGATTGAGATCACTTCCTTTGCAAGCTAGAAGTGGGAGTGGCTTCACCTGGGAAGGTATAAGCAAAACCCACTGGCCAGCAGCCATTCTGTCTCTTTTTCTGCCTCTCTGCTCTCTCTCGCTCAGACTGCGAGGAGGATGCTCAGTTGGCTTCCAGCCAACTGGGGCCTGATGGACTTCTCTCCCACATGGAGAGAACCCTATTGTAAATATCTTTACTAAGAATAAGCCTGCCTTCTTTTGGGAGTCTTCCTGTTTCTGCAATTGAATGTCCGTGAGTAAACGTTTTATATCTTTTTATAGAAGACGTGTGCTGTGTCTTATTTGAAGAGGGACAAAGGGGAAATATAGTGACAAACCAGGAAACTAGATTAAGCTGATTCTAGCGAATCAAAGCAACTTCCGCTGTGTGTATTTTAAAAGGGAATGTTACTCTGCTAGTTGAACTTGCAAGCGCAAGTTAGGATGAGATATATTAAATTATAAATCTCCATCCACGTTCCCAAACATTCCCACACTTTGAAGCCCCAGTTGGCATGATATTGCTCAAAGAGCCGCAGTTACATGACACAACAGGTACTGAAGTGCAAAAGGAAAGTTGGGAATAGGGACAGAGGTGCTGGTATTATAAACTAGTAAGACAAACCCAGGTTTGAATGCAGGCTTTGCCTCACTTAGATTGGAGGCACAGTCGATGATGACAATAAAAGACAGGGCCTTTTCGGTGGCTGCACCAATATTTAGGGATACCTCACTCTATGAAAGGGACCCAGGTGGCGCTGTGGTCTAAACCACAGAGCCTAGGGCTTGCTGATCAGAAGGTCGGGGGTTCGAATCCCCGCGACGGGATGAGCTCCCGTTGCTCGGTCCCTGCTCCTGCCCACCTAGCAGTTCGAAAGCACGTCAAAGTGCAAGTAGATAAATAGGTACCGCTCTGGCGGGAAGGTAAACGGCGTTTCCGTGCGCTGCTCTGGTTCGCCAGAAGCGTCTTAGTCATGCTGGCCACATGACCTGGAAGCTGTACGCCGGCTCTTGGCCAATAAAGCGAGATGAGCGCCGCAACCCCAGAGTCGGACACGACTGGACCTAATGGTCAGGGGTCCCTTTACCTTTACACTCTATGAAGCACAGATGACCCTCTCTTTGGTTGTCTTTCACCAGCAGGCAGAAATGGACTGGCCCACGGCTGAAAAAGGTTGCTGGCCTAGTACTTCTCTCTTGAACTTCACCCCTTGTCCCTCTGCAATTAGAGCAGCTCTGGGAAATTTTCACATTCCCTCACTGGAGGCATCCCTCCTTCGTTCTCCCGCGGAGCCATTGTATCCCTGCGTTCTGATTCGGTTTGATTTTCTTACAACTCCTACACCTCTCTCGGACACCTGTTGAGCTTTCTCTCGGCCCTATTCGGATCTGCTCAGAGCGCTGCCAGGTTCTGGGAGGTTCTCCCAACAGATCAGCAGAATGGAGCCCCTTCCCCCTCACTCCTCTTCCTTCTATTTATATTTGCTGCCTTTTGATCCCTCATTGCAGAAACATTCTGATTCCCCCCCCCCCACTTCCAGGGCTTTCTATTATGATATCCAAGGTCAGGATGAAAAGCCTTAATTTTCTCAAGTTCTTCTGTTTAAGTTCATCATATCTTGCTTGCATATTATGTTTTTAACCCTTAATTTGCATTTGTGTGTACTATATCATCATCCTCATCATCATTAATTCCATCTCTATCCCACCTTTCCTCCAAGGAACTCAAGCTTGCATTCGTGGTTGTCTTCTCCTGCACTTTGTCCTCACAGCAACCCTGTGAGGTAGGTTAGGTTGAGAGAAAGTCACTGGCTCAGTGTAACTGAGCTAGCATCGTGGCTGAACAGGGATTTGAACCCAGGCCTCCCAGGTCCTAGTCCGACACTCTAACCCTCTGAACTCTACAATTCTGCACTTCTATGATTCTGTGGAGGGACGCGGGTGGTGCTGTGGGTTAAACCACTGAGCCTAGGGATTGCCGATCAGAAGGTCGGCGGTTCGAATCCCCGCGACGGGGTGAGCTCCCGTTGCTCGGTCCCTGCTCCTGCCAACCTAGCAGTTCGAAAGCACGTCAAAGTGCAAGTAGATAAATAGGTACCGCTCCGGTGGGAAGGTAAACGGCGTTTCCGTGCGCTGCTCTGGTTCGCCAGAAGCTGCTTAGTCATGCTGGCCACATGACCTGGAAGCTGTACACTGGCTCCCTCGGTCAATAACGCAAGATGAGCGCCACAACCCCAGAGTCGGTCACGACTGGACCTAATGGTCAGGGGTCCCTTTACCTTTATGATTCTGTGATCACTGCCTCCAACAGCGGAGGCAGAAAATAGCAATCATGACTGGTAGCCATCTATAGACATATCCTCCATGAATTTGTCTATAATCCTGTTTTAAAGCCATCTGATGTAGTGGCCACCTTACAGCAGGGAGTTCCGCAGTTTAACTATGTACTGTGTCAAGAAGTACTTTCTTTTGTCTGCCCCAAATCTTCCTGCATTCAACTTCATTGAATGGCCACAAGCTCTGCTGTTATGAGAGAGGGAGAGAAACAGTCATGGTGTTAGTTCTGTTAGTTATTCTTGATCAGTTTTTTCCATGGGACTTCCATCCTGCGTCTCAACATTTCCCAATCATTTTGCCCTGTTTCTCTTCTTGGCTGCCTTTATATTGTGGTGTATAGAGCCACCAGTTCCTATTGCCCCCTGAATATCACAATGCTCTGAAACGGGCTGTCAGAAACACTTAGGGAAACAGTGTGAGAAACCCACAGTGATTTTTATTTTTATTTTTTGAAATCTCACCCCAAAAATGTGACACTTCCATTGAGTTACGAGATTGTCCAAGCAAGCTAAAAGATGAGAAAATAAAAGTTAGCTTTTAAGGGCTCTCACTTCTCTGCCTTTCCCCCACCTACCCCAATTTTCTTTTCCACCTCATCTGTCAAGTCCTAAAAGGCTTTTGGGGAATTCTAGAATGTGTGAAAATGTTTCTGAGGTGATTTATGCAATACAACAGATGCAGAGTAATTTTTTTAAAAGGTGTTAGGAAATGGCGGACCCATGAGATTCTTTCCCCCGGCTTCTCTCAAAAGAGATGGAACATCCAGGTCTTTTAAATACAGCTTAGCCCAGATTAGTTATTCCTATGAAAACCCCTAAAAAACCTGGGTAACGGAAGAAAATAATTTCCTCTTCGGTGGTTAGATTATAGCCCTTTCTTCCCTTGTGGAATGGTGGTGGCTCATTCGATAAGGCATAACCAGGGAACCTCTGGTCCTCAAGATGTGTGGGAATGTTCAGGGTGGCAGGAGAGGATATATTGTTTATTAATATCCTTCCTAACTTCCGCTAGCAAGTTCCTTTACTTAGCAGAGTTTACATTCCCCTTTTTATGCACAGCAGATAGCTGGTTGCAGGCTCATGTGAGCCTCTCACTATCATACAATTCAGTATTGAATTGTATGTTCCTGGTGAGTTCCCTTTAATCCCTCTTAAAAGAATAAAGACACGACAATCCTATTTAAAGTCAATAAAAGAAGTTTACTCACATTCAGTTCACAGTTGGATCCCTGAAGGCAAACTTAGTTACAAATACAGTGGACGCTCGGGTTGCGAACGCAATCTGTGCGGGAGGCGCGTTCGCAACCCGCAGCATCCGTAACCCGCAGCGCCGCGTCTGTGCATGCACAGGTTGCGATTCGGCGCATCTGTGCATGCGCGAAGCGTCGGACCTGGAAGTAACCTGTTCCGGTACTTCCAGGTTCAGCGTGTTCATATCCCGCAGTGAACGCAACCCGAGGTATGACTGTATGTACATGTGGATCTACGCATTATGGGGGGATAATCCAGTGCTTATGCTAGCTGGAAGCTAGCATAGCAGTCCCTAGCTATAAAGCTGGTCCAATGAAGAAGGAAGTCAAAGAAAGAGAGAGTGCTGTGTGACTTGTCCTTTTTGTTACCTGGACAGGTAAGGTCACGCCCACCTCTAGTCACATGCAAGGAAGGATGCTCCAGCCTAGGAGGAAACAGGAAGTTTTGACTGGCTGGACCAATATCCCCTTGCATGTCCACTCTAGGAAAACAAGGAATGTTGTATTTGACTGCTCCCAGTGGATTACACCCCACAAGATGTTACTGGGCTACAGCTGCCATCATCCCTGACCACCAGGGGCGTAGGGAGTGGGGGGCGGGGGGCGGGCCGCCCCAGGTTCCATCATGGAGGGGGGTGACAAATTATCAAGGAACAATTACTGCCCTACTAGGGTGGTTCATAAAAAACTTTTTTATATAATCCCTGCTCCAAAGGTCTTATCTTACTACACTAGGGATTATATAGCTATATATGAAATTTCATGCATATCAGTTAATATCTTGAACCTCCTCCACGAAAATAGCTGTTTACTTGGCTGTTTTCCTATGTCGTGAAGGCTGAAATTTCAATTCAGTGGAGCACTTACTGTTCCCAACCCTAACCCTGCGGAAAGCCATCTAATTAGACTTTAATTTGATTTTGACATGTTTTTAGGAGGTAATTTAATTATTGTTTGATTTTATATCAATGTTATGTATCTGATGTTAGCTGCCCTGAGCCCGACTTCGGCCGGGGAGGGCGGGATATAAATAAAAGTTTATTTGTACTTATTATTATCCCTTTGTAAGCAGAGGCGTAGCAAGCCCCGGTGGTACCCGGGGCGGAATTTTTTTTGTCACCCCACCACCACCACTTTAATTTAAAAAAAATTAAAAAAAATAAAAAGTGTCACCCCCCTCTGATGGTGCCACTTTGCGAGGTGTGGGGGTTTTGTGTGTGTGTGTTTATTATCTTTTTTTTCCAATAAAGTTAAAAAAAATTTTTTAAAAAAAATTAAAAACTGTCACCCCCCTCTGATGGCGCCACTTTGTGAGGTGGGGGGTTGTGTGTGTGTGTGTGTGTGTGTGTATTATCTCTTTTTTTCAATGAAGTTAAAATTTAAAAAAAGTAAAAAAAAAAATTAAAAAAAAATTTACATTTTTTTTTTAAAAAAGTGTCACCCCTCTCTGGGGTGGAACCCGGGTCGGCCCCCCCGCCCCCCGTTGCTACGCCCATGTTTGTAAGAAAATATGAAATAACGTAAAACCATTTTTGCAGGCAAAAAAACCCAAACCAAAACAAAACCATGGGGGGGGGGGGACAAGAAATTTTCCGCACCGGGTACCACCTGACCTTCCTACGCCTCTGCTGACCACCAACCATGATTGCTAGGGCTGAGAGATGTTGTGCCAGGTGATGGCTGGATGAGGAGGTATAGGAGTAGCTGCCCAACCAAGAGCCCCCCAGGGAAAGCACAGAGGGAGAGGATTCGAATCCTGGATCCTGGTGGTGGGAAACTGGCCAAACCCCAGAGGAGGGGAAGAGCTGGGAAGTCCTGGAGGCTGGGAGCTTGAAGGATGATGAAGAGGGGAAAACAGACAGGTGCGCCAGCACAAGGCAGGGACAGGAATCCTTTTTTTTTTTTAATGTTTATTGAATCCAAAAAGAAAGCAGGCATCCACAGAGTTAAAGGACATATTCCTAAAGGACATATGAGTTTGACATTTGTTGGATGTCAAACTCAGCCAAGAGCATAAGGTCAAACAGATTCCTCACTGGCCTTGCAGACAATTTCATTGTCCAGAAAGTGGGAGAAGCAACAAGAGGATCAGCCATTTTAGATCTGGTCCTAACCAATAGTGATGACCTGGTTAGTGGGGTAGAAGTGGCAGGATCATTAGGTGGGAGTGATCATGCTCTTCTGGAGTTAATTATACATCAGAAAGGAGCAACCAAGCATACTAAGACTCAAATTCTAGACTTTAAGAAAGCCGATTTCAGAAAACTTAGGGAAACGCTGGGTGTGATCCCATGGTCAGTAATACTAAAAGGGAAGGGAGTTCATGATGGATGGGAGTTTGTTAAAAGGGAAATATTAAAAGCACAACTTCAAGCAGTACCAATGAGACGAAAACATGGAAGGTGCCTAAAGAAGCCAGGGTGGCTATCTAAAGAACTTTTAACTGAGTTAAGATTTAAAAGGGATATGTACAAAAAATGGAAAAAGGGGGAAACCACCAGAGAGGAATTCAAACAAATAGCCAGCACATGTAGAGACAAAGTCAGAAAAGCTAAAGCACAGAATGAACTCAGGCTTGCTAGAGAGGTTAAAAGCAATAAAAAGGGTTTTTATGGGTATGTCCGTAGCAAAAGGAAGAACAAGGAAACAGTGGGGTCACTTAGAGGAGAAGAAGGTGAAATGCGAACAGGAGACGCAGAAAGGGCAGAACTCCTCAATACCTTCTTTGCCTCAGTCTTCTCCAAAAAAGAAAACAATGCCCGACCTGAAGAATATGGAGCAGATGATTCAGCAGGGGAAACACAGCCCAGAATAAGTAAGGAGGTAGTACAAGAACACTTGGCTAGTTTAGATGTATTCAAGACTCCAGGGCCAGATGAACTATATCCCAGAGTATTAAAAGAACTGGCAGAGGTGATTTCAGAACCACTGGCAGTAATCTTTGAGAATTCCTGGAGAACAGGCGAAGTCCCAGCAGACTGGAGGAGGGCAAATGTTGTCCCTATTTTCAAAATGGGGAAAAGAGAGGACCCAAACAATTACCGGCCAGTCAGCCTGACATCAATACCAGGAAAGATTCTAGAGCAGATCATTAAGCAAACGGTCTGTGAGCACCTAGAAAGGAACGCTGTGATCACTAAAAGTCAGCATGGGTTTCTGAAAAATAAGTCATGTCAGACTAATCTGATCTCATTTTTTGACAGAATTACAAGCCTGGTAGACGAAGGGAACACTGTGGATGTAGCCTATCTTGATTTCAGCAAGGCCTTTGACAAGGTGCCCCATGATATTCTTGTAAAGAAGCTGGTAAAATGCGGGCTAGACAATGCTACCATTCAGTGGATTTGTAACTGGCTGACTGACCGAACCCAAAGGGTGCTCATCAATGGCTCCTCTTCATCCTGGAGAGAAGTGACTAGTGGGGTGCCACAGGGTTCTGTCTTGGGCCCAGTCTTATTCAACATCTTCATCAATGACTTGGATGATGGGCTTGAGGGCATCCTGATCAAGTTTGCAGATGACACCAAATTGGGAGGGGTGACTGATACCCCAGAGGACAGGATCACACTTCAAAATGACCTTAACAGATTAGAGAACTGGGCCAAGGCAAACAGGATGAATTTTAACAGGGAGAAATGTAAAGTACTACACTTGGGCAAAAAAAATGAAAGGCACAAATACAGGATGGGTGACACCTGGCTTGAGAGCAGTACAAGTGAAAAGGATCTAGGAGTCTTGGTAGACCACAAACTTGACATGAGTCAACAGTGTGATGCAGCAGCTAAAAAAGCCAATGCAATTCTGGGCTGCATCAATAGGAGTATAGCATCTAGATCAAGGGAAGTAATAGTAACACTGTATTCCGCTCTGGTCAGACCTCACCTGGAATACTGTGTACAGTTCTGGGCACCACAGTTCAAGAAGGATACTGACAAACTGGAACATGTCCAGAGGAGGGCAACCAAAATGGTCAAAGGACTGGAAACGATGCCTTATGAGGAACGGCTTAGGGAGCTGGGTATGTTTAGCCTGGAGAAGAGGACTGGATGGCCCTTGTGGTCTCTTCCAACTCTATGATTCTATGATTCTATGATTCTATGATTCTATATTCCACCCAGGCAAAAGCCAGAGAGAAACCACAGCAGATTTTGGATTCTGAATTCAATTTTCTTCTGGAATCCCTTGACTTTCCTAGTGATGTCAGGTTTGGCTTCCTTCTAAGTAAACGGCTACAAGGGAATTTCCAAGTCTGCCGTCTTCTCATGTCTCCTGCCATGCCGAAATCAGAAGCCCCACAAACGAGCATCTCTCCACCCGAGTTATGCATAAACCTCCGAAATTGTAATATAGTCCATGTTATCACGATGCCTTCGAATATAATTAGCAATCGCAAACGTATAACCTCCCCCAGAGGCTCAGGCAAGGCAAAACAAAGCTGTCTTTAAGAGAACTATTTTAATTTGAAAAACCAATTAAATATTTTTTTAAAAGAAAAGAAAGTGGCCACCTTAAGACCAGCCTCTGTGAAATCCCTTATTTGCAAAAGGAGGGACCATTCGCTCTCACTAAGACAGCAGCACTCTGCAGCAAAACAAAAAACTGCTTATGATTTACATGTTTGTAGACCTTGACACGAGCTGAAGGATTGGAACTTTATAGGCGTGAATTATGCTGCTACCTCGCAGTCCGCTTTCCTCCTCATCCACCCACAGCCCCCACACTCTCCCCTCCCTGCATCAATCTGTGATGTGCTCCTTTGTATTTGCGAAACCCGCTGGGAGTACCTCCAGTGGCTGGCATGAAAAATCTAAATTTCCGGGGGGGGGGGGAGGAGAAGAAAATATTGCTCATCACTCAGATGGAGACACTTCCCCAGTCTCTAATGAGATAAAAGACCTTGCTAGGGTGCTGGAAGCAACATTTTTCTTCTCAGGGGGACCTCTGGCCAAATAAAGGTAAAGGGACCTCTGACCATTAGGTCCAGTCATGTCTGACTCTGGGGTTGCGGCGCTCATCTCGCATTATTGGCCGAGGGAGCCGGCGTACAGCTTCCAGGTCATGTGGCCAGCATGACCAAGCCGCTTCTGGCGAACCAGAGCAGCGCATGGAAACGCCGTTTACCTTCCAGACCTATTTATCTACTTGCACTTTGACGTGTTTTCCAACTGCTAGGTTGGCAGGAGCTGGGACCGAGCAACAGGAGCTCACCCCGTCGCGGGGATTCGAACCACCGACCTTCTGATCAGCAAGCCCTAGGCTCTGTGGTTTAACCCACAGCACCACCCGCAGGAAACTCCACCATCCAACCTCTGCTTAAAAGCCTCTAAAGAAGAAGAGCCCACCACCACCTGAGGTCGTTCCCCTGCCAAACAGCTCTACTTGTCAGAAACATCTTCCTGATGTTTAATTGGTATCTCCTTTCTTGTAACTTGAAGCCGTTGGTTTGAGTCCTACCCCCCAGCATAGCTGTCAACCTTCCCTTTTTTTGGTGGGAAACTCCCTTATTCCAAGGCCGTTTCCCGCTGCTATCCCGTATTGTTGATATCCCTTAAATTTCCTGGATTTCAAAGGAAGCAGCTCCTCTCCCTCCCTGCCGGCCAGGGAGGCTCCTCAGCTGCGTTGCTTGGCTGCCAATAAGGAGTCTGAGACCGACTGGGGGCGGAGCTTGCATGCCTTGTGCAGCCAGACCCTCACGCCCAACCAGCCAGCCAGCCTGCCTGCCGTCTACGTGCTCGCTCTTTTGCTCACCCGTTCGTGCGCATCCTCTGGAGCGCAGGGTGGCGAGGCTACTTGGTGCCATTGCACCGCCCTGGCGGCATCCCTTATTTTCAAATCCGAAAGTTGACAGCTATGCCCCCCAGAGCAGGAGAAGACAAGCTTGCTCCATCTTTCTTGTGATAGCCCTTAAGATCTTGGAAGTTGGCTATCATATCTCCTCTCAATCTCCTCCCCCCCCCCCCGGCTAAACATACTCAGTTCCTTCAACTGTTTCTCTTAAGGCTTGGTTTCCAAACGTGCTGGGGACTTCTATTTTGTGGTGACCATGGAGAGAGCACTGTATGGAACTGGCTGTTTTGAAACAGGGCCAGCACCAGATTAGCACCTCTGCAATTTCCATTCATTTCAAAGGATCTTCACGCCAGAAGCTCCCACTGCCCAGATGCTTGTTATCTTTTCACCCCTGGTACGAGCGAAAAGGCCCGCTGGCAATAAATGTGCTTCCCCAAATATGGCCCCTGGGTTGCCCTTTCTCTTTATCCCAAAGTTCCTGCGTCGCCTGGCAAGTCACGTAGGAGCTGTTCTAATAACAGCTTCTTAATGGCAAAGAAATGGATCTGACTCTTATCTGCAGAGATCGATTTTCCAATGCCTAATTATGTGGAATTCATCATGCAGAATCACTAATTCCATAATAACGCCTTGCCGGTGCTTCAGCCGACATAACTCCACAGGTTAGCTGCCAACTTTGATTTTAAAAAGAAAAGAAAAGAAATACTGCCCCCCCCCAGGGGGGAGGAATTGGGGGCAGCACTTTGGTTTGATTGGCACTTTGTTGTGGATCTGAATCCTTGGCACTTCCTGAAACGATGCACAAATTGTAATGCAAGCTCAGTTCTGCAAATTATATTCTCCCCTAGTTTTGCAATGCACTTCTCTGACCGAATTGCGTGTGCAACGATGGAGAAGGGCGGCCGTAGCAAAGAGGGTCCAGATGTGGGAGTCCACCTTCCATCAGTCCCAACCAGCATGGCCAATGGTCAGGGATGATGGGACTCAAAGTTCATCAACACCTGGGGTACGCAATGTTGGCAGCCCCTGGGTTGGGGAAATATGTTTGCCCTTCACACTGTGTGTTCACCGCATCCCAGGCCAAAACACCATCACAAAAACTGCAGTGCTACTTAAAATGCAAAGAAGCTAATAGAAAAATGAGGGTGGAATAATGCGAGGTTCAATATAGCAGTTTTTTCACGCATTCATTCTTAGCACCTTTTAATGGGTTAGCTTCAAAAATTGACAACGTTGTGCCCAGATATCATTTTGGCGCAGTTTCTTTATAGTTTCCCAGCACGACTAACATAATTCTTCTCGTGTAATAGGATTCACTTGCACAGTTTTTATAGGACTGGGGAATGGCAAAATGGGCTCACCCCCGGATAAAATATAGCCGGGGTGTTGCTGTGAAACATCCTCTTTAAAATAAAATAAAATAAAATAAAATATTTGCCCTGTCACAGTCTCATCTTCTGCAAGCAGTAAATATTTCTTTCCGGTTTTTGTTGCGGTGTAAAGAATTACTGCGAGGAATCTACATATTGACACTTTATTTGTTTTTATTTTTCCTTGACAAACCCTCCCAGGTTGTCATTTTTCATTGCTTAATAGGAATCTGCTTGCGCTGCAGATGCCAGCTTGTCAGCTAAGAAAAAGACAAGCGCTCGTCAAGGAAGGGGGTTAGATAAGACTGTGACAATGAAGAACGTAAGCAATGCCTGACTGTATCAGAGATCAAGGGTCCCTCTGAGCCATAGCTGTCAACTTTCGGATTTGAAAATAAGGGATTTTTCCAAACTTTCGGATTTGAAAATAAGGGATGCCGTGAGGGCGGTGCAATGGCACCAAGTAGCCTCGCCACCCTGCGCTCCAGAGGCTGTGCGCGAACGGGTGAGCAAAAGAGCGAGCGCATAGACGGCAGGCAGGCTGTCTGTCTGGTTGGGCGTGAGGGTCTGGCTGCACAAGGCATGCAAGCTCCGCCCCCAGTCGGTCTCAGACTCCTTATTGGCAGCCGAGCAACGCAGCTGAGGAGCCTCCCTGGCCGGCAGGGAGGGAGAGGAGCTGCTTCCTTTGAAATCCGGGGAATTTAAGGGATATCAACAAGCAGCGGGAAACGGCATTGGAATAAGGGAGTTTCCCATGAGCTATTGCTGCAATCTATTTTAATTGTATATTTTATCTTTATGAATGCTGTCACTATTGTGTTATGCAAGCTGGTCTCTGACTGTAATAAATAATTGTTGTTGTTGTAATAATAATAATTTATTATTTATACCCCGCCCATCTGGCTGGGTTTCCCCAGCCACTCTGGGCGGCTTCCAACAAAACACTAAAATACAATAATCAATCAAACATTAAAAGCTTCCCTAAACAGGGCTGCCTTCAGATGTCTTCTAAAAGTCTGGTAGATGTTGTTCTCTTTGACATCTGGTGGGAGGGCGTTCCACAGGGCAGGTGCCACTACCGAGAAGGCCCTCTGCCTGGTTCCCTGTAACTTGGCTTCTCGCAGTGAGGGAACCACCAGAAGGCCCTCGGAGCTGGACCTCTGTGTCCGGGTAGATCAATGGGGGTGGAGACGCTCCTTCAGGTATACTGGACCGAGGCCGTTTAGGGCTTTAAAGGTCAGCACCAACACTTTGAATTGTGCTCGGATATGGACCAGGCGGTCTGATAGCAGGACTTAAGTTCAGAACATTCCTCACAGAACCCCTGCTGACATTTCAATTCCCAACGCTGGGTAATGCTGAGCCAAAATTACAAAGATGAACACCGGCTTAGCTACCCAAGGCATTTCCCTTCTTACAATACCCCACACCTTTCAGTGGGGTCTCCCTCGTGTTAACATAACCCGGAGGTGATGCCACTGCCAGCAGCCCCACATCAGGGATCTAACCCCGTCAATGCGCTCTCATTCTTCAAGCCGTTTAGCTAATTGAGCTCATTGCAATATGTAGCCACGCACATGCCTAGCGGGTAACATTATGGGATTTCAGTGTGCGATAAAAGGTGCAAAGCTTAGTAATAGGGAGGGCAGGACTCTATCACTTAGCAACCAGCAAGCGCCATGTAAACTCTCAGGCGATTTTCTGTCCCATGCCACAATTGAGTAATGTGACCAAGCAGCCCTTGTGTGTTCCTTCTCTGTTGATAACAAGGGAGAGTGAGGCCCGTGATCAGACTGTAGAAGTCCAGGGCATTGCCACGCAGGAAACAGTGCTGTCGATATCTTTGAATTCCTTGCTTTGGAGATAGGGGGAGGCCTGGGCCGTTTCGACATCTGAGGTGAAGCAGGAATGTGCCGCTCCCTGCCCCACAACTTCCAGCATTGCCAGAATGCCCCCCTGCCCTCACAAAACTCTGCAAGAGCCAGGACACTCCTCAAAGTGAGCCAGTGTGGTGTAGTGGTTAAGAGCGGTAGACTCGTAATCTGGTGAACCGGGTTCGTGTCTCCGCTCCTCCACATGCAGCTGCTGGGTGACCTTGGGCTAGTCACACTTCTCTGAAGTCTCTCAGCCCCACTCACCTCACAGAGGAAGGGAAAGGAGAATGTGAGCCGCTTTGAGACTCCTTAGGGTAGTGATAAAGCGGGATGTCAAATCCAAACTCCTCCTCCTCCTCTTCCTCCTCCTCCATAATTTGCCCAGTCCTCTTTTAAAACCACCCAAGTTGGTGGCCATCATTGCCTCCTGTGGGAGCGAGTTCCACAATTTAATTTTGGCAGGAATCTCACTGAGGTTTTCTCCCTCCTTTGGTGACTTCTGAATGGAATTTCTGTTCTCATTACCTGACATATTATGGCGCATGGAGATGGGGTCGGTGGGAGGGATGCAGAATAAAATTTCCGCCCAGCACTATTTTCCATTGTCAAGTCACCACATTGGCCCCTCCACTGACCGCCGTCTTCCGAACGTCTGTCAAAAGCTGCTGGACATTGAGAGCCAGTGTGGTGTAGTGGTTAAGAGCGGTAGACTCATAATCTGTGGAACCGGGTTCGCGTCTCCGCTCCTCCACATGGAGCTGCTGGGTGACCTTGGGCTGGTCCCACTTCTCTGAAGTCTCTCAGCCCCACTCACCTCACAGAGTGTTTGTTGTGGGTGAGGAAGGGAAAGGAGAATGTGAGCCGCTTTGAGACTCCTTCGGCTAGTGATAAAGCGGGATATCAAATCCAAACTCTTCTTCTTCTTCTTCAAAACATTGCTGCTTGTCCTCTCCACCCCAGTGCAGGGAGACGAGCAGCAAGGCTGTGTGCAGGCTGCTTCTCAAGTCGCCGCTGCATGTCTTTTCCATCTGTCATGGGCTGGTTGGATGTAGAGGAACGGTGGGAGGAACCAGCTGGGAAACCCTCAAGGGAAGAAGGCTCAGAGCCAAGGAGGTGCTGGTGGGATGATGATGAGGGGTCAGAGGAAGAGAATGGAAAGAGGAGGTGTCGGAACCTGAAGAGTTTACAGGGTTTAGTGAGCAGGGAGAGGCTGTGGCAGAGAGAAGTCCAGAATCAGAGGTAGAAGCTGAAGCAGGAGAGAAAGGAGGCCAAGAGGCAGAGATGAGTTAGGCTGGTGAAGAAGCAAGGGGGTCTCTCCCTCCTGCTGCGACAAGCTCCCCTCCCCACGGTTTCCCAGGACCAGGAGGGGCATGAAGCGCGAGGAACAAAGACAGATACGCAGACAGAGTCTCAGATTGCTTGGAAAAAACCCTGGAGAGAATAATAATAATAATAATAATAATAATAATAATAATAATAATAATTTATTATTTATACCCCTCCCATCTGGCTGGGTTTCCCCAGCCACTCTGGGCGGCTTTCAACAGAACATTAAAATACAATAATCTATTAAACATTAAAAGCCTCCCTAAACAGGGCTGCCTTCAGATGTCTTCTAAAGGTCTGATAGTTGTTGTTCTCTTTGACATCTGAAGGGAGGGCGTTCCACAGGGCGGGTGCCACTACCGAGAAGGCCCTCACATACCTGTAACTGGCTGTGGGGAGGCAGGAACCTTTAGTCCCAGCAACTGCTTCATTGAGGCAAGACCTGAGCTGCTGTGCTCATTAGACCTGACACTCCTGTGCGGATCCTGTTTTGCTAATAAGGAGTTAACTCCAGCTTTCTTGCTGTGGTTTACTTCCGGCTCCCTCCTGTCACCAGGAAGGGTGCGAAGATGAGTGGCCATGCGCCCTCTCTCAAGCCACACCCCTTCTCCCCAGGCCACGCCCCTCCCTTGCCCTGCTTTGCACCCTCGCGGAATGCTTTTGGGCAAATGAAATGGGCACGCTTGCAGCTCTGACCGTGCTTTTCTGTTTGCCTGGATGGAGAGACCAGCGTATAGAGACGAGCCTACGGTATTGTACAAAAGTAACATTTACACTGGTTGCTTTGCCTCAGAGCCCACTCACATGCGGCCCCTGAAACTTTGCCCAGAAAGCAATGTGGCCCTAGGAGTTAGAAGACCCCCCACCCACCCACACACTTCAGGCTTAGCACTCCCTCCGTGTCTTCCACGTCCCTCCTGAATTATAGGGGAAACACAGAGTGTGGAGGCCCTGAAATGTGGGTGTGTGGCCTACATTAATCACAGCTCTCCTGGATTTCAGCACGATCAGATGTTTGCCGGAGGGAAGCCGGCACATCCAGTGCTGGGGGAAAGCAATGAGCCCCTTAGAACATTGGAATACAGGAAGCTGCTTTCTGCAGAGTCAGACCCTTGATTTCTCTAACTCAGGATTGCCTAGTAACACCGGTCCTGATAGATCTACATTGGCTCCCAGTACGTTTCCGAGCACAATTCAAAGTGTTGGTGCTGACCTTTAAAGCCCTAAACGGCCTCGGTCCAGTATACCTGAAGGAGCGTCTCCACCCCCATCGTTCAGCCCGGACACTGAGGTCCAGCTCTGAGGACCTTCTGGCAAAGCTACAGGGAACCAGGCAGAGGGCCTTCTCGGTAGTGGCGCCCGCCCTGTGGAACGCCCTCCCATCAGAGGTCAAAGAGAACAACAACTACCAGACCTTTAGAAGACATCTGAAGGCAGCCCTGTTTAGGGAGGCTTTTAATCTGTGATATTTTAATGTATTTTGATATTTGTTGGAAGCCACCCAGAGTGGCTGGGGAGACCCGGCCAGATGGGCGGGGTACAAATAATAAATTATTAGTAGTAGTATTTGTTTGCTGCATTCATATCCCACCTGTGCCTCCTAGGATCTCAAAGTGGCACACATGGTTCTCCCCCTCCCCAATTAATCCCCACAACAACCCTGAGAGGTAGGTCCCAGGGCAGTTGAGCTTGTTCCCATGTGGAATTGCTTCTTGCGTCAAGAACCCACTCCTGTCCCAGTTGTTTATTTAGCATCAATATTTTTATTTTATTTTTTGCACACCAAAAATACGTTAATTAAATCAGAAATAATACAGATGCACAAATTGCTCTGTTCAGGTTGTTCCATAAGGTATAATTAATTATACCTCCTGGGAAGAAGAGCGTCCCGGGGCATGTGCAGAGTGCTTTATCCTTTGCCACCGAGAGATTCTGCCCACCAAGATTCCTGATTTGCAGCAGTTTGACGGTGGCGGCGGCGGCGGCGGGGGTGGTGGAGGTGGATGAGGAACCGATGCTCCTGGACACCCTCTCTCCCTCCTGGCAGGGGAGGAGGAGTCGGTTCGGTTTCGGAGACACGAGGGGAGGTTGGTCCCATCTCGCGCTACGCCTTCATACCCCTTCTCACCGATTTCGCAGGAAATGTTTATCGCTTAATGGATATTAAAGCCAATACAGAGACGCGCAGAGGGGGGGGGGGGCAGGATTAGATAGCAGCCCAATGTCGGCATGAGGGAGGCGCAGGAGAGGACAGAAAGACCCTCACTGAGAAACCGGCTGTGATTTTATTGGCTCCTGAGCTGCTGTTTAAAGCAGGAGCGCTTGGGAGGATATCGCTGTGCTGGGTCCACCCACCCTCCAAAAGACAGAAGGAGGCAGGCAGGGAGGGAGAATGTAGCCAGTAGGGTTTGCTTCACTGGCAAAGGGGGAAGAGGAAAAAAGAAAACCACAGCAGGAGAAAGGAACCTGGAACATCAGCCCAGCTTGTTCCTCCTCCTCCTCCTCTTCCAGAACGGGACCACCATGAACGAGACCATCGTCCTCCAATACTTCATCGAGGAGCTGGATGCGAACTGCAGTCTCCTCGATTTGTTGCAGGATGGATTTGATGGTAGGGGAGCACGAGAGGGCTGGAAGAGTCTCTCTCTCTCTCTCTCTCTCTCTCTCTCTCTCGAGAGAGAGAGAGGGGTTCTCGGTGTGAGGGTCCCGCCGCGACGCGCCCGGGCGCACGGATGGTTTCAGTCACTCCCTTTTTCTCTCTTTTAACTTGAAGGTCCCTACTGCAACGCCACCACCGATCAGATCGGGACCTGCTGGCCCAAGACCAGCGCCGGGGAGCTGGTGGAGAGACCTTGCCCCGAGTTCCTCAACGGAGTCAAGTACAACACCACGAGTAAGTGCCGAGCGAACTCTCTCTCTCTCTCCCTCTCTCTCTCTCTCTCTCTCTCTCTGTGCCTTCGCTTTTCTTGGAGGATGAATTCTGGGCTTTTCGGGTGAAGGTGGGAATGGGTCCTGGTGGAAGCTCAGTGGCAGAATGCAAGATAGATAGATAGATAGACAGACAGATATTATAATCAATATTGCTGGATCGTTTATCTCTTGCCTGTTACCTGTGTCTCAAACCACAATAACAGGAAAAAATAGTTTTAAGAACAGTACTGAAGACAAGTTTTAAAACAAGGCAAAATGAACGTCTCAGGGGTGTGTCCCCCCCCCCCACTGTTTCCTCCTTAAGTGTTTTCCTGGAAAATGAGGAGTTTCATTCCAGAAGAGGACAGATGCAAAATTGCGTTCCCATGTTCAGTTTGGTTTGCTAAGAGTTCATTGACTTATTTCAGTTTTTCCCTGTGGGGAGAAGAGGGAGCTGGGTGCTTTCAAACGGCGCAGTAAAATAATTAAGACGAGCCACTGAGTGTGTTGTCATGTGGGATCCTTTCTTTCTCAGTGTGTGTGCATTAGATCTATTTTAGGAAGTATCTAAGGTCGTCTGCAGTCACGTGGGAATATTTGAGTGTGTTTGGCACATACCCTTTCCCCAGGTGTATCTTGATCTAGTGGTGAAGTTGGGCAAATGTCTTGGCTTCTGCAAGTATATGCAAATTCCTGGTTGCTACTGGGAATAATACGCCTTCCCTGATGCGAAGCAAATCAAGTGTGCAGATGGGGAATAACGCGGTTCAATGTGCATGTGTCTCTGCTTGCTCTGGGCAAGAGTAGAGCCCTCTCTGCTCCTGAGTTTTGACCGTTCAGTGCTCCATTTCCAGATCTGCCTGAAAATCGCATAACCCAGATTTCAGCTCCTAGAAGTCGGTCAACTGCCGACAATCAGCCCCAAACACTTTATATAAGAGTATGTATCATGTGAGTGCTGATCATCACAGACAAATGTGAGAATTTTGACACAGTCACCCGAATGTGGCTGTGTGATTGTGTTTGAATAGCAGGGAAATAGGTTTTTGAATTTGGCAGAATTCTTCCACGATCAGCAATAGTTACTTTTCAATGTCAGTATTTGGAGATGTATCTTGATCTAGTGGTGAAACTAGGCAAGAAATTGGGCAGGGTTTGGGATTCAGAGGGGAAAGTGTTGTTTGGGGGTGAGTGGGAGAGACTTTTCGCTTATACCCGACAAAAGCATCTTTGAGTGGAAATCTGTAAGAACTTTGATCGTTATGTTCAACCCTCTGATTGCTTTGCAAGATATCTGAGGAGCAAGATCATCAGGGAGTTCCCCATGCTTCTACCTGAGCATCCTGGCACCCAATCAGCATTTAGGTCTTTCCTGCTAATTCTGGACCACCTCCTCTTCTGGATTACTTTGCATTGTGAGGAGTGAGCCCCAGATTTGGCAACGAATGATGGCACTCAGCTCAGGTGTGCCCATGGGACACAAATTAAGAGCCTCTAGCAATGGCAAGTGCAGGGAATCTGTAGTTCTCCCATGTGAAGTAGGAGCTACCTGTGTCAAACCTGTGATTTCCCCAAGAGATTATTACCGTATTTTTTTGCTCTATAAGGCGCACCTGACCATAGGACGCACCTAGTTTTTAGAGGGGAAAAGCCCCATTTTTTTGAGGATCAGCTCAAATTTCTGCAGCTTCTTTTGCAAAGGAGAAAAGCCCCATTTTTTGAGGATCAGCTCAAAGTTGTTGAACTTACTTTGCAAAGGGAAAAAAAACCCTGTTTTATGGGGTTTAACTCACAGTTCTGCAGCTTCAGGAAGCCATTTCTACAGTTTCCAGACAGATAATCTAATCAGCCAGTCACATGTTGCTGGGGAAACAGCCTCCCTCTGCAAGGGGGCGGGACTGGAATCTCTCTTCCTTATCTCTCTCCCCGATCGTTTGCTGAGCAGCTGCTCAGCGGGCTTCCTTTCAACACCCCCTTCTCTCTCTTTTTTTTAAAAAGCACGATCTGCTTTTGCCCCTGGGCAGTTCAGCTCCAGGGACCACACATTCGCTCCATAAGATGCATAGACATTTCCCCTTACTTTTTAGGAGGAAAAGTGTGTCTTATGGAGCGCAAAATACGGTATATGTGTTGTGAGTAGACAGCAGGAACCCAGAGCTATGAAACAATGTGCCAGACACCTGGAAACTATCACAGGACAAGTTTATCTCACTGTATCAGCCACTTCGAGAAGATGACCTGATTGCAGAATGTTGCTTAGAGTCATGGAAGGGACATGGGTGGTGCTGTGGTCTAAACCACTAAGCCTCCTGGGCTTGCTGATTGGAAGATCGGCGGTTCGAATCCCCGCAACGGAGTGAGCTCCGGTTGCTCTGTCCCAGCTCCTGCCAACCTAGCAGTTCGAAAGCACACCAGCACAAGTAGATAAATAGGTACCACTGTAGCAGGAAGGTAAACGGTGTTTCCGTGCGCTCTGGTTTCTGTCACAGTGTTCCATTGCACCAGAAGTGGTTTAGTCATGCTGGCCACATGACCCGGAAAGCTGTCTGTGAACAAACGCTGGCTCCCTCAGCCTGAAAGCGAGATGAGCGCCGCAACCCCATAGTCGCCTTTGAATGGACTTCACCGTCCAGGGGTCCTTTACCTTTTTACCTTTACCTTTAGAGTCATGGAGCTGGAAGAGACCTCGGAGGTCAACCCCTCTAAGCCCACCTGCTCATCACAGGTTCTGCAGTGGAATATGCAACTGTGGAAGGAGTGAGGAACCCTTTGACCTGCCCGGTGTGGCTGAACTACAGTTCCTGTCAGTCCCAGCAAGCATAACCTACAGCCAGGGGTTGTGGGAGTTGTAGTTCAGCAACACCTGGAGGGACAAAGGTCCCCCATACCCGAAGTGCAGCATCCCTGACAGGTGGACATCCAGATTCTACCTCCAGTGACAGAGAGCCTTCACCTGCTAAGTTAGCCTCTTCCACTGTCAAATAGCTCTTATTGGTTATGAAGTCTCCCCCAATGTTTAGTCACAATCAGCAGTGATTCCTCCGTTGCAGGGGGATGGACTAGATGACCCTTAGGGTCCCTACCAACTCTGAAATTCCAAGATTCCATGTCTGTTCTATCTTCTGCGTGAATAGCTATCAGCTTCGGCTATCTGTTGATAGCTCTTGTGTCTGATCTAAATGTTTGATTCTAGCATTACTGTAGCATAGTGGTTAGGAGAGGGTGAAGCTGCAAACCACAATGTCCTGTGTTCAAATCTCGCAGCTGTTGCCAACTCACCTGGTGGCCATATATAAATGACTCCTCTGCCTCTCACCACAGGGATGTGCAGTTGTCATCGGATGCGCTGCTGTTTTTTGAACTGAGCTTGCAGTGCCTTGATTTGATCTGATGACTTCGAATCTTTGGGAGTGCTTTTTACACAAACCGAGCATGACAAGGGATAGCATAGCAAAGCATCCCAGTGTATGGTCTACATTTCTAGAGCTATCTGAAAATTAATTAAAATTAAGGCACATTGAGTTTACCGAGATCACCGACTCTCATTTCCTCTCCTCCTCCTCTTTTATTAATTTATTCATTGATTGATTGTAATGCCATTGATATTGTCTCAGTTGGGTATTACAGGAATGAGCCAGTTTGAGCTTCAGACTTTAGCAGTCTCTCTCCTGCAGCACAGCCGCAAAGAGGAGTTTCGAAGGATCTTCTTTCAGGTTTTAACTAAACCCAGTTTGTTGTTACATCCCAAGTGGGAACGGCGATTGGTTGAAATTCGCCAGGGGCCAAAACCAGGTTTAGATCCTGGCTTATTTCAATAAAACCATGGTTTGAACGGACCATGGTTTGTCCTGGTGTAGCAAGAGAATGTGGTTAGTTTACACCAGGAAGCCTCTTGCTTCCAACCTCTTCTCTGTTGCCAGGGAAGAAGAAGCGGTTGAGCCCATCGCTCAAGAGCTGTCATTGCTATGATGCTAAATTATGGTTTTGTGTTATGTCTGGACCAGGTCCAAATGTCTGTCTCTACGTATGTGTTGCTGGTTGCAATATGTCGTTTCCAGTGCCTCAGTTATTAATAAAACCCAAGGTAGTGGGAACAGAGGAATGTTCATGCCGTTATTGTCTCCGTACCAGGGGCGTACCCAGGATCAAAACTAGGGGGGGGCAAGCCATGGCTGGGGGGGGGCAAGCCATGGTCGTTCAGGTTTGCTTTGAATGGACGCTGATCATTTTTGCTTCTAGGGCTGCCTTCTAGGGGGGGCACCTGCCCCCCTCTGCCCCCCCTGGCTACGCCCATGCTCCGTACTGAAAAAATCAAGGACACCTGAATAATCGAAGCATTCATCAGCTACAGCATCCTGCTTTTCAAGAATAGTTTAGGACAGATGTCTCCAGGAAGCTTACCAGTAGCAGTTCCCCCCTGTTTTGTCATGTTCAGTGTCTGGTATTCAGTAGCACACACCTCTGAACATGTTGTTTGCACTTAGCTACCGGTATCCCCGGCGATTGCTGTTGATACGTCTCCTCCTTGACTCATCCATTTCAATAGTGATCTAAGCCTCACTCCTCAAGGAGGCAATGATGGCCCCCCTTCTGCATATCCAAATTAACTTAATTTCCTCAATTATTCATCTACTTTAAATATATACTCTTATGAAACTGCAGGTTATTACAGTAATCCTGCCAATGTTCTCATCTGTTGACAATTTACCTGTAAATATTCAATAAACCATTTCCATTATTTTATAACATGTTTGTTATCTTGATTTCTTATTTTTCCAGTAAGTTTTCGCCATTTCTGCATATTCCATAAGTTTTTGTATCCATTCTTCCCTTGCAGAGACTTCTGCTTTTTTTATATTTGGGGGCGAGAAACATTCTTGCCACTTTCTAATCTTTCTTGCAGCCAGAGCATAATGCGCCTCTCTATTTATCACAAAACTGTTAGCGTCTCTCTTTCTCTTTCTTTCTTTCTTTCTTTCTTTCTTTCTTTCTTTCTTTCTCTCTCTCTCTCTCTCTCTCTCTCTCTCTCTCTCTCTCTCTCACACACACACACACACACACACACACACACACACACAATGCCAGATTTACGTATAAGCTAAACAAGCTATAGCTTAGGGCCCCACTCTCTTGGGGGCCCTCAAAAAATTTAAAGGAAAAAAAAACTGGATGTACATTTCCAAAATATAAGATAAGTTCAACAATTACTTTGATAAAATACATATTTTGTTACGTGCAAATGGCTTGAGATACCTATTAGGTCCATAAATTACCATATAGCATATATTCAACACAAAAAAAAAACAGGGACAATTTGTTGTTGACAAAGGACAGCTGGACAAATAAAGGGCCCCATTACCTTCAGTAGCGTAGGGTACTGACCCTAAATCTGGCCCTGCATGGCGGGGTGGGACTTGCTCCCCCAAAATATTGAGGTGGCCCAAAACAGCTCAGCCCCCATGAGCCCTGCTCTCTCTGACTCTCTCTCTCTCTCTCTCTCTCTCTCTCTCTCTCTCTCTCTCTCTCACACACACACACACACACACACACACACAAATGAACAATTTCGGCCATACTAAGCCTGCTTCCTGGAGTCTGCAAAGGTATCAGCAATCGATCTCTTGGATCCCAATATAAAGGGCAGATCAGTGAGTAGCGCATTACGTCTTCCATCTGAGCTTGGCCACATCATATGGAACCCTGTTGCTTTGGCCATCACATGGAAACTGAGCTCTGTGAAACCATCTCTTAATGGACCAGGCACGGGTATGGTCAAGTAACATGCTCTGTGATGCTCTGTTTTCAGAAATGGGAACTGTGGCGAGAAGCTAAGATTCCTAATTAAGTGCAAAGCCCTTCTGGATTCTATCCAGAAGAGTTAATCCCGAAGTTGTCTGTTGTTCATGGTCAGAGGAGAATTCAATTCTGAAAAGTAATAACTTTTTTGTAACAAAAGTAAGGTACGACGTATAGACTTCCCAATGTTGTGAATTACGTTGCGAACCGCTCTTTGTGCTGCAAACCACCCTGAGATCTACGATTGAAGGGCAGTACAGTGGTACCTCCGGTTGCTCACGGGATCCGAGGAATTCGCAACCGGAGGTGCCGCTTCTGCGCATGCGCATGGCACGGTAGAGCGCTTCTGCGCATGCACGCGTGGTGAAACCCGTTGGCCTCATCCAGCAGCCAGGCTCTCCTTCTGTTCTTAAATCTTCTCCCTCACCAAACTTTCAAATCTTGACGCAGCGCTTCGGCTGAACTCATAACTGCAAGAGATGGAGACAAATTGCTTTTGGGTGATTCTCTCAATTATTCTTTACCGCACGACATCCTTAAGCGTGCAGCATGGGGTTCTTCGCTCTTAAGTAAATGGTGATTCATAAAGGAAAATGGGAGCTGTGGTTTTATACAGTCTCCCTCTCTATTAACGAGTGGAACAAACGAGGAGGGAGGTGAAACAAAAACCCACCCCGATTACTGAAATATATAATTGTCTCACATCAGAAATAATTTCAGATATATGTGACTGAGGAGCCAGGAGGAAGAATACGGGGCAGTTATTATGTGGCTGTGCTGTAATTACGGAGAAATTTATGGTTCCAAATGAACCTTTTAACCTGGCTTATTATATACCATGTAGGTAAATGTAATATTTGAGAAACATTGGAAACTTCCCTCCCTCCCTCCCTCCCTCCCTCCCTCCCTCCCTCCCTCTCTCTCTCTCTCTCTCTCTCTCTCTCTCTCTCTCTTTCTCCTAGCCTAGATTCCCAGAGCTAAAAAATATGGAGCATCATAATGAGAAGAAGCAGTTTGGGAATTATTATTAGCAGTAGTAATACTAGTAGCAGTGTAGTTGTTATTTGCGTGGTCAGGCGGAGTCCCCCCGAACCCCGGGCAGCCCCTGAGGGAAATAACGACACGTGACAACGTTCTATGGGATTAAATTGGCCGCAACTTTATTAATATTCAGATGTAGGGAGACCTTGGCTCACGCATTGGGCATTTATCCTTCCCAGCCCCCCAGCCGGGGTTCTGGGTAATTTTCAGGGTTATCCAGCATGTGTGGGGAGTGGGCTAGCTCTGGAGAACATATGTTCAAGCAGATAGCCCGCCCCTCTGTTCGCCGCCACTGGAGGGGGAGGGCAATGACGGCCTCTGGGCGTATGGTCAATGCCTCCCCCTAAGACCCCTTTAACGGGAACCCTGGTATCACCGCCGCAATGGGGACGGGGGTCACCGCCCCACGCCCCCTCCCATTTTAGGTAGATGACTAAAAGATTCCGCCCAAGGCCTGCAACCGCCAAAGTTGTGACGAATTGCTACGGGAAAGGTGAAACCTGCCAATGCAGGGAAAGTCCTTTCCGGCCCTTCAACAGCGACCTTGTCGTAGCAGCGCCTGCGTGCCTGTGTGGCTGTGGAAAATAAAAGGTTAATCTGCATAATAAGTGTTAATTGAGGGAGTGGAGGGTGGGGAAGCTCTGGATCCAACGGCCGCTTCCCAGGTAATGACTGACTCCTGTAAGGTATGTTCCCTCCCTCTACCTGGCCAATCCCCCTGGCAACACCTCCCCAGCCGGGATTGGGCAGCTGCTGGCATAGGTAGAGACAACAGGTATCCTACCTGGCGGTGCCAGACCCAACTGCCAGGAGCTGCAACGTGATCTCAGAGGGCTACTCGCGACCACGCAAAATGTGCACCCCATTTGATGTGGGGAACGGTCATTATATAACAAATAGCAATGTGTTCAGAGTTGTTCAGAGTTCCAGTCAGGCAGGCAGCTCTGCCCTGTTCCAGGATACACCATTCCCATA
This sequence comes from Darevskia armeniaca, assembly GCA_034641395.1. Lineage (NCBI taxonomy): Eukaryota > Metazoa > Chordata > Lepidosauria > Squamata > Lacertidae > Darevskia > Darevskia armeniaca. The sequence continues at coordinate 866,588 of JAWWNF010000904.1, forward strand.
AACGATCACATGCGAATTTTATACAAGTTGTGCTCTCTCTCTTTCTTTGGTACTCTCCTTTGGAGATGCATAACTGTCTACTAGGGAAGGACCTAGGAAGAGCTGACTTCCAAATTCTGGCTGCAGTCACCAAGAAGGCGCTGCCCTGTGTCCTAGCCAAATGCCCAATGGAGGAACAGTTGAGGGAGGTGGGTATGCTTAGCCCAGAGGAGAGGCATCTGAAGGTACCAGGATACCTTCATGTCTAAAAGGCTGTCCCATGAAAGATGGAGCAAACCAGTTTCTTGCTGCTCCAGGGGTAGGACCTGAACCAACAGATTCCAATGATAAGAAAGGCGGTTTCAGCTACCAAACCTTCTGTTGGTAGGCGGAACAGACTCCCTTGGAAAGTGGTGGACCCTCCTTCATCAGAGGTTCCTAAGCAGAGGTTAGAGGGCCAACTATCTGGGATTCCTGCATTGCAGGGGGTTGGACTAGACGATCCTTTGGGTTTCTTCCAACTCTACAGTTCTGTGATTCCTCAGATATTGGGGAGTGGAAGGGAAACTGAGAGAAGGGCTGTATCAGAAGATCTTGGGAATGGCAAAGCTGATCCTCACTCCCAGTCCAGCTCCAAGGTCAGAGACACAGCCCTGTAGTACCAACCACAGACATCTGCTCCCTGACTCTTGCCTGCGCTCATAAACTTTATGTCGTGAATGAGCCAGCTCCCTGTGAAGGTTTGCAGCCAGCTCTCAGGGAAGGCTTGCAGACAATTGAAGAAAACAGCCAGGAACAGAGAGGGTTAACTGCCATGCCGGATGAGCATTGGCTAGTGCCAACTCCCCTTGGAATGCCTGTTGATAAGGGAATGGCTGAGAGCGGGCGGAACCCAGCCAACACTCTAGGGAAGTGCAAACTGGCGCAAACAGAGAAGGAAGCAGTTCGTCAGAATGGGAAGAGATTGGAGCTGATCCAATCCCAGAGTCAGTTAAGGAGAGGGCTTGTTAGACCGGACACAAAGCAAGTTCAATATCTTCTGTAACCGGAAGGGGTCTTCAGAAGGGTCATCATGATTGATGATGCCAGGAGGTTGTGTTGGAGCCATCTGGAGCTATCTGTTGTTTTGACAATAAATCATCCTTTTGAATTAACTACGCTTACTGTGTCATCAAAAAGGGACGTGGCTGGCGCTGTGGTCTAAACCACAGAGCCTAGGGCTTGCCGAGGCGGTTCGAATCCCTGCAACGGGGTGAGCTCCCATTGCTCAGTCCCTGCTCCTGCCAACCTAGCAGTTCGAAAGCACGTCAAAGTGCAAGTAGATAAATAGGTACAGCTCCGGCGGGAAGGTAAACGGCGTTTCCGTGCGCTGCTCTGGTTCACCAGAAGCAGCTTAGTCATGCTGGCCACATGACCTGGAAGCTGTACACCGGCTCCCTCGGCCAGTAAAGCGAGATGAGCACCGCAACCCCAGAGTCGTCCGCGACTGGACCTAATGGTCAGGGGTCCCTTTACCTTTACTGTGTCATCAAGCCGGGAACTGGACTCCTGACACTTCATAGAGAATCACAGAGTTGGAAGGGACATTGAGGATCTTCTAGTTCAACCTGAATATTCAGCTGCCCCATACGGGGATCAAACCTGCAAACTTGGCGTTAGCAGCACCACGCTCTAATCAACCAAGCTGTTAAAATGTGAGTCGTGCTGACCACACCATAGTAAACAATGTAGGGTTAAAAAAAAAAAAAACACCAACCCACAGCAATATGGCATCATAGCTGCTGAAGGAACCCCTATAACATGCATCCACTGGCATAAGCCCAACAGGAAGCAGATTGCCACGTTCTCCACCAGTGAATGGAAGCGCGAGAGATGATTTCAAGGGCGGCATGTGACAGGTACCTTAGCCTTGAGCTGACAAAAGCATGAATGGTTGTTGCTAGGTTTTCCCTCCCAGGAGCTGTAGGTGCAGAGCCACAAGGTCAGCTCTTGCCATCTGTCTCTGCTGAATGGGAGCTGCGGCAGATCTCCTCCCAGGCTGCGCATCTGCAAGAGAGCTTCCCCCCACTGCACGGAGGTACAGGGTTTGCCTCTGCTAGCCTCTGTCCTGTTTTTTAACATGCCGAGACAAAAACCCAGGTTTGCACGTGAGGAATGTGTCCCTGAGATCTCTCCTCTTGCATGCGGTTCTCATTGGCGTGGGGTTGAATGCAGAAGTGAAATCAGCCATGCTCCGTTAGGAAAATGATGGGGGTGTTTTTGTTTGTTTTGTTTTAAAGTCCAAGGCTGGCCCAAGACATTTCGCTGCCTGAGGCAAACATGGCATTTGCCAACCGCTTCAGGATGAAATGAGATTCAGGTCCTCTTTCAGCCATGAAGCTCACTGAGTGACCTTGGGCCTGTTCTGAAGCCTAACCTGCCTCACTGGGTTGTTGTGATGAAAAGGGGGTGGGGTGGGGAGAACGATGTAAGGCAGCTTTATCTCCTGTTCCTGTTCATCTGGCAGTTCCCTCTCTACAAGAAGCCAAGTTACAGGGAACCAGGCAGAGGGCCTTCTCGGTAGTGGCACCTGCCCTGTGGAACGCCCTCCCTTCAGATGTCAAAGAGAACAACAACTACCTGACCTTTAGAAGACATCTGAAGGCAGCCCTGTTTAGGGAGGCTTTTAATGCTTAATAATTCCAGTTACAGGTAGATAGCCGTGTTGCTCTGTCATAGTCAAAACAAAATAAAAAAAATCCTTCCAGTAGCACCTTAGAGACCAACTAAGTTTGTTCTTGGTATGAGCTTTCGTGGTATCTGAAGAAGTGTGCATGCACACGAAAGCTCATACCAAGAACAAACTTAGTTGGTCTCTAAGGTGCTACTGAAAGGAATTTTTTTATTTTGTTTTGAATGTTTAATAGATTATTGCATTTTAATGTTCTGTTGGAAGCCGCCCAGAGTGGCTGGGGAAACTCAGCCAGATGGGCGGGGTATAAATAATAAATTATTATTATTGTTGTTGTTGTTGTAGGAAAGGCGGGCTATAAATGTGGTGGTTATTTATTTGTTTATAGCATTTATATGCCTCCTTTTTCTCCAAGGTGGGGCGCATGGTTCATCCCCTCCTCATTCAATCCCTACAACAGCCCTATAAGGTAGGCTAGAATGAGATGTGTGGGAACGTACAGGGAGGCAGGAGAGGATATATTGTTTAATAATATATCCTTTCCAACTTGTGTTAGCAAGTTCTATGAGTTAGCAGAGTACCACCCCCCTTTTTGTGTTTCACACCCGGCAAGATGCAGTAACTGGCCCAAGGTCCCTGAGCAGTGAGCTTCATGTCTGGGTAGGGGTTTGAACCCTGATCTCCCAGGTGCTAGTCTGAGATTCTAACCACTACACCACACTGGCTCTCGATAGATGATAGATAGATAGATAGATAGATAGATAGATAGAGCATACACATAGCTGTCAACTTTCGGATTTGAAAATAAGGGATTTTCCTGAACTTTCGGATTTGAAAATAAGGGATGCCGCGAGGGCACCAAGTAGCCTCGCCACCCTGCACTCCAGGGGCTGCACGCGAACGGGAGAGCGAAAGAGCGAGCGCGTAGACGGCAGGCAGTCTGGCTGTCTGGTTGGGCGTGAGGGTCTGGCTGCACAAGGCATGCAAGCTCCGCCCCCAGTCGGTCTCAGACTCCTTATTGGCAGCCGAGCAACGCAGCTGAGGAGCCTCCCTGGCCGGCAGGGAGGGAGAGGAGCTGCTTCCTTTGAAATCCGGGAAATTTAAGGGATATCAACAATCCGGGATAGCAGTGGGAAACAGCATTGGAATAAGGGAGTTTCCCACAAAAAAAGGGAGGGTTGACAGCTATGCCTAATGGTCAGGGGTCCCTTTACCTTCACCTTTAGTCAATGACAGCAACCCTGAGCCTAAGGAGGAGGTAATGAACAGGCAGTGGCATCCCTAGACTAGTTTTATAAGCAAGAAATCGGGGAGGCAGGAATGGGCTGGCAGAGGGCAGATTGAGGCTGGCGGGGCAATGCCCCGTTCACTCTAATGGAGCAACCTCAGATGCTTCTCAGCATCTATTCCTTGCGGGGCAGCGGGGCAGGCTGGGCTCAAGAGAGAGCCAGCAAGATTTCTGCTTTGCAGGGGGTTGGACTAGATGGCCCTCAGAGTCCCTTCCAGCTTTACTATCCTACAATTCTAAGATCCCCAAACCTGATCCTGGCACCAAAGCATATTGCCTTGCAGGTGTGATATTACGCAACACCACTGAAGGGGCTGCAAAGTAACATCTCGGTCAATCTGTGCAGGCCAGAGAGATGAAGGGAAATGAAAGCTTCTCTGGGCTAGAGGCTAGACCCATGGATTGTGTGCATTATGAGTCAATTAGGCCGAGTCCCCTGGGAAGGGGGGTGGGGAGGCTGGGTCTGAGTAACTGGAAATACAGAACGCTGACAAGCTCTTCCTGAGCATACATACCGGACCAGCTTGACACTTTATTCTCACTCCAACCGTGGTGATGGGGCAGTATCCTCCCAGGCACCTTATTCTGTCCTTCCTCACTTTGTTGCCCCCTGACCCCCCTGTTTTTGCCACCTGAGGCAACTGCCTCGCTCTACCTAACAGTGGAGCCGGCTATATTTGCATGCTAACCACAGTCTCCAGTAAGCTGTTTTCAGTCTCACATGTAGGGAAATGTTCCAATGCTTTGAAACATTTAGAAGGCAAGAAGAGTCCTCCTGGACCAGGCCCAAGGCCCATCGAATGTCCTGTTCCCACAGCGACCAACCAGACGGAGAGCCCACAAGCAACCAGACAGAGAGCCCACAAGCCCACCCCCCACAACTGATATTCAAAGGCATTGGTACATGGCCCTGGTGACTAACAGCCCTCAGCGCTCGTGTCCTCCGTGAATTTGCCTAAACCTCTCTTAAACTGAGCCTGGCTCTACATCTTGTGGGAGCTGATTCCGCAGTTTAGATCTGCCCTGGGTGACGAAGCTCTTCCTTCTGTCTGCTGTGAACCTCTCCCCCATTCAAGCTGCATCTGATGACCTCTCTGTGGGAAACTGCTTGCGTAATATAGTTGAACGAGCAAGAAAATGTGAGGAAGGAATCCAGGCTCTGCCGTGCTTTCTGATCTAAAGGAATTTAATAAGCATTTCGGATGGGTTTTATTTTTTTAATGCATGCTAATGATCCCCAGTGTTTCTTGGACTGATAACCTTTTTTTTTTTTACCGGATTTTATTCTAGGCCTTTTTTCATAAAAGGGGGGGCGGGGGGCAGCCACGATGGAACCCCCCGGGATCGCGCCAATGGGGGTGGTGCGCTCCCATCGCCCCCACCTTCCTCCCCCCCCCGGCTCTGGTTTCCGTCACGGTGTCCCGTTGCACCAGAAGGGGTTTAGTCCTGCTGGCCACAGGACCCAGAAAGCTGTCTGCGGACAAACGCCGGCTCCCTCGGCCTGAAAGCAAGATGAGCGCCACAAGATGAGCGGACACGGAACAATGGATTCAAACTACAAGAAAGAAGATTCCACCTAAACATTAGGAAGAACTTCCTGACAGTAAGAGCTGTTCGACAGTGGAATTTGCTGCCAAGGAGTGTGGTGGAGTCTCCTTCTTTGGAGGTCTTTAAGCAGAGACTTGACAGCCACCTGTCAGGAATGCTCTGATGGTGTTTCCTGCTTGGCAGGGGGTTGGACTGGATGGCCCTTGTGGTCTCTTCCAGCTCTATGATTCTATGATTCTAACCCCATAGTCGCCTTTGACTGGACTTAACCGTCCAGGGGTCCTTTAACCTTTTACCTTTATTACTGCACAGAGTTGAAATTTGCATTTGTTGCTCCCCCACTTGTGCCTCTGTCCTCGCCCACCCCTGGCATGTGCCCACCCCCAATCTGTGGCAGTTGACTCAGAATGAATTGCAGCTCTTGGGCTGAAAAAAATGGAAATTTGGCCTGAATATGGTATTCCAGCAAGCTCAGATTTCCTCAGCCTTGCATGGCATTTGATTGTATCCAAAATGTCCGCTATAGGACCGGTGGATTCCAGCCGCCTTTCGTGGGTCACAAGTTGCAGCGGCCAGATCTCACCCCTTGCTGCCTGAGCAACCTTTCCAAACATCTCCGCCCTCCCCCTATGCTTTGCGATCTGCTATTTGCCTCCGTCACCCGCAAGGTCAAGATTCTGTTTACTTTTTCTGTGCTTATTTTAGCATTTTGCATTATGTACACAATCTGCTCCGAGCGCGACAGATTGGAGCTGGCATCGAAACGCCTCTTGGTAATTTAATAAACTCTCGAAGCAAACCATCTCAGGGGAGTGGCAGTGGCGGGTGGGGGGGGGGTGGAGAAAGTTGTCGAAAGTGGGGGAAGCAGATGGGATGGGAACTTGCAAAATTGCTCTGCTGTGTCCTATTAGAGGAGCCTTTCAATGGAACCACACGGTTCTGGCTGTGCGAGAGGAAGAGATATTTGCAAACAGGTAGCAAACAATGTGGCGTCATACATTTAAAGCACTATGATACCCAACCATCATGGGCTTCCCCCAAAGAATTATGGGAGGTGTAGTTTATTAAGAAAAAGGGACCCAGGTGGAAAAAGGGACCCAGGTGGCGCTGTGGGTTAAACCACAGAGCCTAGGGCTTGCTGATCAGAAGGTCGGCGGTTCGAATCCCTGCGACGGGGTGAGCTCCCGTTGCTCGGTCCCAGCTCCTGCCAACCTAGCAGTTCGAAAGCACATCAAAGTGCAAGTAGATAAATAGGTACCGCTCCGGCGGGAAGGTAAACGGCGTTTCCGTGCGCTGCTCTGGTTTGCCGGAAGCGGCTTTGTCATGCTGGCCACATGACGTGGAAGCTGTATGCCGGCTCCCTCGGCCAATAAAGTGAGATGAGCGCCGCAACCCCAGAGTCGGACACGACTGGACCTAATGGTTAGGGGTCCCTTTACCTTTACTAGTTTATTAAGGCTAAACATTGGATCAGCGCTTAGTTTTGCTCTCCCATGTGCATCAGGTTACCTGTCCACCTTTTTTAAAAAAATTGTGGCACATATATGTTTATCCTCCTGCCACAGCCAGAAAATTCACTAAAATTTATGCTTTGGGGTTTGGCAGGGTTGCGGTGTGTTGGTGATGTCCCAGGTATAAGCCAATAGGCGCCTTCCATAACCTGGTTCATCCATTTGACTGAACCACTCTGAAAACCCTAACCCATTTCCCCAGACTTTATGAAAGAGAGAGAGGTTTGCAGAGACACCCAAAACGTCGCCTGCCCATCTTAAGCTCTTTCACCCGTCCTCACTCTGAGAATTTAGCTATAAATATAACCGGCAACCGCCATTGGCTGATGTGTTCTCCCGCTAGCTTTTCACCTTGATGGGAAACGTATCCCCTTTATTATATGTGGGGAGCAAGAGGGAAAAGACAAAAAGGAAAATGTGTCAGAAAAGCCGAAACTGGAGCCCTCATCATCAAAGCGAGAGGCGTGTGCCGCCCTAGGAACACAAGTAGAATTCGGTTCATCGTTGTTCTTTGATAAAGAACATTTGATATTCTCCCCCCCCCCCTTGGGCGGTGCAAGTTACAATTAGCTGATGGAAAAACCAAGCACTTTTCTAGGAACCGACGGGGGGGGGGGGCGGACTTCCCTGAAGCTATTTTCAGATAAAGCAGTTACAGAACATGTTCTGGTAATTAAAGAGCCTGTCTGTTTTACAAGCGGCCGGCCTAAAGGCTGTTCCAGTAGTGTTCCACACCTTTTGACTTGAGCGCAAACCCCTGAGGTCCTTCCTGTAATTTCTCAGTCCTGCATGCTCTAATTTCCTAATGGCTTCTCCTGAATTTTTAAGACAGGAACTTCCTCTGAAGGCATTGGGCATTTGAAAAAGGCATGAAGGGATGGGGGGTGTCAGTTCTGCCCCATTGAAAGCTATGGGGCTGGCACCAGAGCGGAAGAGAGCAGGTCCCTGTCTCTGTCAGTTGTTGCGACAGTAGAGTTTCCTTTTTTATATATATAATAGTTTTCTTCATTTTATCATATAAAACAAAACAAGCACATAAACTACAAAAGAAAAACATAACATAAACATATAAACGCAACAATAAAGTATATCATTTTTCACCTATTTCCCTTAACATCTTGTTGGGACATCCCCCTATCCTCCCTTCCTGGTTTCACATCTAACTCTTATTTTCAGGCAAGTTCATCTTCAAATTTAACCTTTTATCTACCTTTTATTATCCATTTATTCATTTAATCATTATGTTACCCTTTTTTTTTAACCTCGAAGATATTTTTCAGTCCCAATTTTGATCCGGTAAACTCTAGTTTATACCCTAGATTTTCAAATACTTTCCATATTACAATATTTTTTAAAATACATTTAAAATTTCTTCCAATCTTCTTGCACCACATCCTCCCTCTGTTCACGCAGTCTTGCTGTCAGTTCGGCGAGTTCCATAAAGTCAATCATCTTCATTTGCCAATCTTCCACTGTTGGTATTTCTTGTGTCTTCCAGTTCTTTGCAATCAGTAGTCTCGCTGCTGTCGTTGCATACAAAAAGAAAGTCCTGTCTTTTTGGGGGGATTTCCTCCGCTATAATTCCCAAAAGAAAGGCTTTGGGTTTCTTATGAAAGGTGTCCTTCAACAGCGACAGTAGAGTTTCCAATCAGGAGCACCCCAAACCCTCCAAATTTTTCCCGATGAAAATGGGGACATACAATTCAATATTATTAGTATTAGTATTATTAATACCCCACCCATCTGACTGGGTTGCCCCATCCACTCTGGGTGGCTTCCAACTTCCCTATACAGTGCTACCTCGGTTCTCAAACTTAATCCGTTCCAAAACCAAAGCGTTCCAAAACCAAGGCGCGCTTTCCCATAGAAAGGAATGCAAAACAGATTAATCCATTCCAGACTTTTAAAAACAACCCCTAAAACAGCAATTGAACATGAATTTTACTATCTAACGAGACCATTGATCCATAAAATGAAAGCAGTAAACAATGCGCTCCAATCACAATCAATCAATCAATCAATCAATCAATAGCTGAACTGGGTTCCACACAGTCACAAAAACAAAACAAAAAGCCACAAAACCGCAAAATAAATAGCAAAAACAGACAGACCTCAGCGTAACGCTCAAAACGCAAAGGTGCCGCTCAAAACAGAAGTGTGGCAATCAAAACAGAAGCGTAACACTCAAAACGGAGCACATTTGGCTTCTGAAGAATTCTGAAATGGATGCAGGCACTGCACTGGGCTGCATCCAGATGTCTTCTAAAGGTTGTATAGTTACTTATCTCCTTGGTTGGAGGGTTTTTTTTTTTTTTACATAACTCCATACCCTCCAACATATCTCCAATGAAAATAGGGATGTCCTAAGGAAAAGCCAAAAGGGACCAGGTGGCGCTGTGGGTTAAACCACAGGCTTGCTGATCAGAAGGTCAGCGGTTTGAATCCCTGTGACGGGGTGAGCTCCCGTTGCTCGGTCCCAGCTCCTGCCCACCTAGCAGTTCGAAAGCATGTTAAAGTGCAAGTAGATAAATAGGAACCGCTCCAGCGGGAAGGTAAACGGCGTTTCCGTGCGCTGCTCTGGTTCGCCAGAAGCAGCTTTGTCATGCTGGCCACATGACCTGGAGGCTGTCTTCGGACAAACGCCGGCTCCCTCGGCCTATAGAGCGAGATGAGCACGCAACCCCAGAGTCGGACACGACTGGACCTGATGGTCAGGGGTCCCTTTACCTTTAAGGAAAAGCCAGACATTTCAGATTCAAATCAGAAACCGGGACCATCTTTGGAAAATAGGGACACTTGGAGGGTCTGTTTTTTCTATGGCATAAAGCTAATTGTGATGCTTAACCAGTCAGCCAAAGCAGTTGCTAAAACAAAGGGAATAGTTTGGCAAAGTGCCCCTGGCAGATACAAGATCCCAAGAATTGGAAGGGGACTCAGGGCATCATCTAGACTGACCCCTCAAACTCAACATGGCTTCTGTAAATCTGGCACCGTCCCTGGAAAATAAGGACACTTAGCAGGTCTGCAGCCTGAGATTTCATGGCTCAAGCCTGTGACGTAAGGGTAGTCCCTGGTGACATCACGGGAGCGAACTGCAATGATGTCATTAAGCATGGCACATTAAGCATTAATCACAGGCTCTGAGAGCGTGCCGTTCAGATCAAGTCTAACAAATAAGCAAAAATGTCACTGGTTGGGATCTGGCATTTTAAAAAGCAACAAGTGCTCATATACACGTCAGCCCAGAAAAGCAATGCAATCACTATACTAATCCAGGATAGTTTACACACCACTGTGGAAATGGCGTAACTGGTGGTTGTTTTTTTTATGGAAGAATTTTTTTAGAAGTCAAAATACATTATAAGCTGATTGCTGTAGGTCGCATTGACCAAAATCAGAATGTCTTTTTTTAATAAGCTTGCTTAAAGAGGAATAGATAATATAGAGGATTGTGTTCTTTTGGGTATTTTAAGTGTTTGAAATGGGCTTTTGAATTGTTCTAGTCATTGAAAGTCCTTTTAAAATGCTACTACTAAGTGACCATTTTTGTAATGTCCACCAGATGGAGATTACATGATGTTCTCCGGAGCCTGCAATGCATTTTTCTAAATAGTTTGATTTTATCGCTTTAGTTTATGCTGATGATGCTCATATTTTGATAGAAGTCTCCCTTGATATCAATATGCCTAGCAGCTGGCAACAGAAGGATCACATACTGTTGTTGTGTGACAAGGAGCTGCTTGACTCTATAGAGCAAACTTGCAGAAAATGTGTTGAATGGGGCCGTGCACCAATCCTGAGCGGAAGTGAGGTGTCCTTTGGGGGGGGGGTGAGGCATAGCAGAGCCAAAGTGAGATCTATACAAGGTGGCACCATGCAAACCGGAAACCCCTGAAGCACTTTGTGGCTGTGGGATGTAATCCACTGGGAGCAGTCAAATACAACATTCCTTGTTTTCCTAGAGTGGACATGCAAGGGGATGTTTGGTCCAGCCAATCGAAACTTCCTGTTTCCTCCTAGGCTGGAGCATCCTTCCTTTTGCATGTGAGTAGAGGTGGGTGTGACCTTACCTGTCCAGGTAACAAAAGGACAAGGCATGCTGCCACACCCTCTCTTTTTCACTTCCTTCTTTGTCGGACCAGCTTCTTAGCTAGAAATGCTCTGCTAGCTTCTCAGCTCGCAGAAGCACTGGGATTATACCTCCATATGGGGTAGGTCCACATGTACATATTTGTAACTAAGTCTGCCTTCAGGGATCCAACTGTGAACTGAATGTGAGTAAACTTATTTTATTGGCTTTAAATAAGATTGTCGTATCTTTATTCTTTTAGGAGGGATAAAAGGGAACTTACCAGGAACATACAATTCGACACTGAATTGTATGATGGTGAGAGGCTTACACAAGCCGGCAACCAGCTACCTGTTGTGCATGTAAAAGGGGAATGTAAACTCTGCTAAGTTTCCCCCCGAAGCAATCCTAAATCTCTATTCATCTGGTCCTGCACTTCCTTTCAAGCCAAGGCAGTAATACAAGGGTCAGCAAACATTTTCAGCAGGGGGCCGGTCCACTGTTCCTCAGAGCTTGTGGGGGGCCGGATTATATATTTTTTGGGGGGGAATGAACTAATTCCTATGCCCCACAAATAACCCAGAGATGCATTTTAAATAAAAGCAGACATTCTACTCATGTAAAAATACCAGGCAGGCCCCACAAATAACGCAGAGATGCATTTTAAATAAAAGGACACATTCTACTCATGTAAAAACACGCTTATTCCCGGACTGTCCGTGGGCCGGATTTAGAAGGCAATTGGGCCGGATCTGGCCCCCGGGCCTTAGTTTGCCTACTCATGCAGTAATATCTCAAACAATTTCATCATGGCTTATCTCCTTGTTATAAGAATATGAAAAAATGATAAGGCACTAGTCTTAGACAGACTTCTGGCAGTATCGTCTTAGAAATTTTGTGTTTCATTATTAATTCATTTTATTAATAAAATAAATGAGCTCTCACAGCAATGGCAATATCTCTGAAACATTGTAAAACAGCTCAGATCATTCTGAGAAGCAATAAAGTGAAAGCTTCATCTTGGCCTGGATCATGCCCATGCATTTCCCAACTGAATCGGACTTCAAAATTTAAGACTTTTTCACATTTACACAGGAAATGTGGACTCACACATCATGACCAAACAGGTTTCGCGTTTGGAAGAAAAGTACATTCTAATGTCGGAAGATTAATGATAATTGCAAGTGAAGGACCATTAACAGATGATCAGGTTCAGCCTTGGTCAGAAGACGCACCGTAGGTCCTATTCTTGCATTACACATGTGTAGGGCACCCCTGCATTGAAGAAGCAGGGGGACCCTGTTTCTGACCCATCTCCTTGACATCTACACCTTGAGCAATGATGATTGGGAGGACGAGAGGATGAGAGGCCCTCTGCATGAGAAGCTCATGAGAAGTGGCTCCATGCTCTAGCAAGACACCTGCACAATCAGATGGCCTCATGTCAGGAGCTGGAGTCAGGGGCAGGTCGGGATTAAAATGCCCAGTGTCAGTGAAGTCAACTCTTCATTCATGACTGCTGTGGATGGCAGGACACTCAACTAGAGTTTGGGTTGGACTTGATGGGCCATTGGCTTGAGCCAGCAAGGCTATTGTCATATTCCTATACCCATTCTGCAAATTTGTTGTTGTTTAGTCGTTTAGTTGTGTCTGATTCTTCGAGACCCCATGGACCAGAGCATGCCAGGCACTCCTGTCTTCCACTGCCTCCCGCAGTTTGGTCAGACTCATGTTGGTAGCTTCGAGAACACTGTCCAACCATCTCGTCTTCTGTCGTCCCCTTCTCCTTGTGCCCTCAATCTTTCCCATCGGCGTCTTTTCCAGGGAGTCTTCTCTTCTCATTAGGTGGCCAAAGTATTGGAGCCTCAGCTTCAGGATCTGTCCTTCCAGTGAGCACTCAGGATGGATAGGTTTGATCTTCTTGCAGTCCATGGGACTCTCCTCCAGCACCATAATTCAAAAGTATCTATTCTCCGGCGATCAGCCTTCTTGATGGTCCAGCTCTCACTTCCATACATCACTACTGGGAAAACCATAGAGTCTCCTCCAGCACCATAATGGGCAAGAATAGCTGCTGCTGCTGCTATACCCCGCCCATCTGCTTGGGTTGCCCCAGCCACTCTGGGCGACTTCCCATACATAGAAAAACATAATAAATTGTCAAACACTACAAACACTACAAACTTCCCGATACAAAGCTGCCTTCAGATGTCTTCTAAAAGCTGTGTTAGTTCTTTATTTCCTTGACAACTGATGGGAAGGCATTCCACAGGGAGGGTGCCACAGCCTAGAAGGCCCTCTGCCTGGTTCCTCTGCCCCAGGGGCAGAGGAAGGGGTGTGCGGCGGGTGTGGGCCGCCCTGGGTATCAACACTGGGGGGTGACAAAATGCCGGGCGGCACTCACAGTGGGGCCTGCTGCGCACCCGAGCCATGCATCTCTCTTGGGACAGACATGGTGGCTTGGGCGTGCGCAGGCTCTGTGCTGCCCAAACGGTCTGCCGCTGCCTCCCCCCCCAGCTGTAGGGCGGCTGAGTGGGAGGAGGCAGGCAGACTTCGGAGGCCCCGCAATGCGCCCGCCCCTATGGGCGGCTCGTCCTGTCCCTTGGCGTGCCGCCCCAGGCACCCGAGCGGCTTTCTCCGCCGCTGCTCTGTCCAGCTGCACACATGACCTTCTGAGCATTGGTAAAAGGAGACATACATGCATTTGCTCCCTTTGCATGAGATAAAGTAGCAGGTTTGAGACCTACCATATTTTTCGCTCTATAAGGTGCACCTGACCATAGGACGCACCAGGTTTTTAGAGGGGAAAAGCCCCATTTTTTTGAGGATCAGCTCAAATTTCTGCAGCTTCTTTTGCAAAGGAGGAAAGCCCCATTTTTTTAGGATCAGCTCAAAGTTGTTGAGCTTACTTTGCAAAGGGAAAAAACCTTGTTTTATGGGGTTTAACTCACAGTTCTGCAGCTTCAGGAAAGGGAGCCATTTCTACAGTTTCCAGACAGATAATCTAATCAGCCAGTCACATGTCGCTGGGGAAACAGCCTCCCTCTGCAAGGGGGCGTGGCTGGAATCTCTCTCCCTTATCTCTCTCCCCGATCATTTGCTGAGCAGTTGCTCAGTGGGCTTCCTTTCAACATCCCCTTCTCTCTCTCTTTTTTTAAAAAGCACGATCTGCTTTTGCCCCTGGGCAGTTCAGCTCCAGGGACCACACATTCGCTCCATAAGACGCACAGACATTTCCCCTTACTTTTTAGGAGGAAAAAAGTGTGTCTTATGGAGCAAAAAATACGGTATATCTCACCCATTTTTTGAAATTAAATGACCTCTGATTTGAGGAGCAGGGTGTGTTGGGTGACCCATTGGGAGAGGCACTCTGGCATTCCGAATGGTCAAAGCCAGTTTTCCTAATCCACATGCAAAAGCTATTAATGCCGTCCGGGAGAAATATTAAAGCGAGCTGACAGCTGTTTCCTCCCACCATAGAGTTTTTTTGGTTATAATGGATTCAGCACAGCTGCTTTGTATTGAGATTTCTCTGTTTGGAAATGGCATGATTTCACAAAAATAAAAGGCTTGGAGGAGGTGGTGAGCTCCCGTAGATCATTTCTTCCTTGCAATGCACTTTGGGGGGGCTTTGCAATGCCCCTTGCCTGGGCTCCTTTGGGAAGAAGAGTGGAACGTAAATTTAATAAATAAGGTGCAAGGCAGGGGGAGCTGGGAACATGGTGGCGAGAAGAGAGCCTCTTTAGGGAAGCTCTAATTATAATTGGAAATGAATATTGCACCCATAATAATAATTAAAATATTAAGTAACAGGAATGCCTCCACGCTAATCTGCTCAGTAGGAATGTATCTGCAAACATTCTCCTGTATCCGACTGTGAGTGCGACCAACAAAATAAAATTAGGGATACTGACACAGCTTGAGTGACAGGGAGCTCAAAAGCAGGTTCTGTATATTGAGGCTGATTCACAGCTGCCTCCGGGAAGCCTGCAAGCAACTTGTATTCAGGAGCATTGCTCTTTCCAACTCAGTGGCATAGCATTGGGGGGGCACAGGGGCAGTTGCCCCAGGCGCAAAATGGTTAGGGGATGCAAAATTTCCCCACGTGAACCAGGAAGTGACTTCTCCAGGCAACAGAACAACTCTTCTTATCTCTGTGGCTGCGATCTCCTGGGTTACGTGAATGCTATTAGGCAGTTGAATGCTCATGCGTACTCCGTCCGTTTCCCTCCAACCCACACTCTCTGCACGGCCCCGGGCACTGGCAACCCACGCTATGCCACTGCTCTGACTGTAGAGGCAAAGCAAAGCCTTGGCAATCTGTGGAGCCAGAGCACATCCTCCATCACACCTTGTAGCTATGCAGAGCCTTCTCCCCGATAAATTTGCCCGGTCCTCTTTTACAGCCATCAAAGCTGGTGGCCATCACTGCCTCCTGTGGCAGTGAGTTCCGTAGTTTAACTATGCACTGCAACAAGAAGTCCTTTATCTGCCCTGAACTGTGCAGTTTAAGGAACAAACGGCAGGCATCGGCATCAAAAAGCAGATTTTGTGCCTGTCATTTGAAGCTCCCTGCCTATCAATCCATGTTGGGTAGAGATCTTAAATGCGGCTTGAGAATCAATGGGGAATTGCACAATTCTGCTTTGATTGTCTTCCGCAGTTGGATAATAATGACTTGGAAATGGTTATGAGCCGACTCACTGAAGCCAACATGTCACTTGCTGCACACTGAGGGGCGCAGAGTTGATTCCCCTGCCTCAGTCGCTCTTGTGTTCAGTCGCTCTATGGCCTGTGAAAGTTTGGGGGAGAGGACTGATACCAATATGACTATTTTATTATTATGCTCTCTGTCAGTTTGCTTTTTATTATGCTTTTATCACTGATGTTATATAATGCGCTTTTAATGTTGCACACAGCCCTGGTTTCTTCTGATAAAGGATGGTCTATGAATAAATAAGAATTTAAGGGTTCAGATCCCTTACTTGACCATGATGCTCTCTCACTGGGTGACCTTGGGCCGGTTGCTGCGTCTCAGCCGAACCAAGCTGGCAGGGCAGTTGTGAAGATTAAATGAAGCAGAGTTTGGACAGCCGTCTGCAGTGCTATAGCTTAGGGCCCCAATCTCTTGAAGGCCCCCAAAAAATTAAAGGGGAAAAAACCTGCATGTACATTTCCAAAACATAAGATAAAAAAGCAATAAAATAAAACCTACATACAGCAACAGTGTTTTGTGTTGTGTAGGCTCCTATGATGTAAGTCATGGGCCCCGCCTGCTAGCCTGCTCCCCAAAATATCATGGGTTTGCTCCATTCTATATATAGGGTAAGGGACCCAGGTGGCGCTGTGGGTTAAACCACAAAGCCTAGGGCTTGCTGATCAGAAGGTCGGCGGTTCGAATCCCCGCGACGGGGTGAGCTCCCGTTGCTCGGTCCCTGCTCCTGCCCACCTAGCAGTTCGAAAGCATGTCAAAGTGCAAGTACTGTAGATAAATAGGAACCACTCTGGCGGGAAGGTAAATGGCATTTCCGTGCGCTGCTCTGGTTTGCCAGAAGCGGCTTAGTCATGCTGGCCACATGACCCGGAAGCTGTACGCCGGCTCTCGGCCAATAAAGCGAGATGAGCGCCACAACCCCAGAGTCGCACACGACTGGACCTAATGGTCAGGGGTCCCTTTACCTTTATATATAGGGTGCCTACATTCTGCATGTGCAAATGGCTTGAGATACCTATTAGGTCCATAAAATACCATATAGCGTATATTCAACACAAAAAACAGCGACAGTTTGTTGTTGACAAAGGACAGCTGGACATATAAAGGGCCCCATTACCGTCAGTAGCTTAGGGCCGCATCAAACCTAAATCTGGCCCCGGCTGCCTGTCAGGGACATGTGATTTTCCTACTTAGGATCCACAGGAGAATTTGTGTGCATGCCTTTTTCTCCTTTCTGGAGCATCTCTTATTATGAGGCACCTTTTATTATTAGGTGGCTGTGCGGTTTCGCAGCAGAGTAATAGATTGAAAGCAAAGTTCAGGTCTTTGAAAAGCAAACACTAATTCTCTTTATTCTTCCCACATGTCACTTTAAAATGCTCAGCTTCTGTGAGCATTTTTTTTATTAAAGAAAAGAAAAGTTAAGTCTGTAATTGCCTCTTCTCTATAATGATTAGGGATACTTTGACAATCACTGCCTCTCCAGATCCCCCCCCCCCCCGCTAATTGATTAGAAAGCAAGTATCTTGCAAAGTTCTAAAATCAGTTCCCCAATCATATTGATTCCCGCCTCTCACGCCCAGTGCCAGATTTACATATAAGCTGAACAAGCTATAGCTTAGGGCCCCACTCTCTTGGGGGCCCCCCAAAAAAAATTAAAGGGGAAAAAACTGGATGTGCATTTCCAAAATATAAGATAAAATAAATAAAAATAAAACCTACATACAGCAACAGTGTTTTGTGTTGTGTAGGCTCCTATGATGTAAGTAATGGGCCCCACCGGCTAGCCTGCTCCCCAAAATATCATGGGTTTGCTCATTTCTTAATTGTATTTCACTATTAATATACTATTAATATACTTGGGGACCCAGGTGGCGCTGTGGGTAAACCACAGAGCCTAGGGCTTGCTGATCAGAAGGTTGGCGGTTCGAATCCCTGCGACGGGGTGAGCTCCCATTGCTCGGTCCCTGCTCCTGCCCACCTAGCAGTCCGAAAGCACGTCAAAGTGCAAGTAGATAAATAGGTACTGCTCTGGCGGGAAGGTAAACGGCGTTTCCGTGCGCTGCTCTGGTTCGCCAGAAGTGGCTTAGTCATGCTGGCCACATGACCCGGAGGCTGTATGCCGGCTCTCAGCCAATAAAGCGAGATGAGCGCCGCAACCTCAGAGTCGGACACGACTGGACCTAATGGTCAGGGGTCCCTTTACCTTTACCTATTAATATACTTCCTCTTAATTGTACAGTGGTACCTCGGGTTAAGTACTTAATTCGTTCCGGAGGTCCGTTCTTAACCTGAAACGTACTTAACCTGAAGCACCACTTTCGCTAATGGGACCTCCTGCTGCCGCTGCGCCGCCAGAGCACGGTTTCTGTTCTTAGCGGAGTTCTTAACCTGAAGCGTACTTAACCCGAGATACCACTGTATTTCAGCTCAACAATTACTTTGATAAAATACATATTTTGTTACGTGCAAATGGCTTTAGATACCCATTAGGTCCATCAATTGCCATATAGCATATATTCAACACAAAAAAACAACGACAATTTGTTGTTGACAAAGGACAGCTGGACATATAAAGGGCCCCATTACCTTCGGTAGCTTAGGGCCTCATCAAACCTAAATCCGGCCCTGCATTCCAGTATAAATGTCTCCCCTTCGTTCCCTGGCCAAGAAGCTTCCTCGCAACAGGCAAGTGGAGAGTGGTTCCATTCGGCAAAAACCTTTTTGCTTATTTATTCTTTTCCTTTTTCTTCAGTGAAAGATTTCAAGTAATATTATGAGCATGAATGGCACAGTTGCACAGATTGTAAGAGTGCATTGTGCTGAAGAAATTGCCCTACAAGGTTATTTTTTCCTCTACAATCACCCAGAGATAATTTGTGTCTATCAGTTTGTACTCGTCTGCTAAGGTGCAGACGCAGGCAGAGGAAGTTGAGACTTTGCTCTTCTGCTCACTCAATTTTTCTGCGTCTTAAGGAACTCAGATGTAAAACTGCGGATCTGCTAACAAAAATATCTTAACTTTCCTGCTAATATCAAGCTTCGTACCTGAGGACTGGAAAGTGCCCAGGGCAACAGCAGATTTTGAAAGGGGATCCAAGGGGGATCCTGGTCATTACAGGCAGGTTACCTTAACTGGTGGAAAGTATTGCTAAAGAGAGAATTATGCAGCATAGAGAAGAACAAGCCTTGCTGAAGCAGAACCAGCATGGCTTCGGCAAGATCAAATCCTGCCTCGCTAACCTTTTTAAAGAATGTCAACAAGCCAACAGTTGGCATTGCACAATTAGACTTTACAAAAGCTTTTGGGGAAATACCTCACCAAAGACTCCCAAGTAGAGCTTGGCAGTCGTGGAATAAGAGGAGAGGTCTTCTTGTGGATCAAGAAACAGGAAGCAGAAATAAGTAAATGGACAATTCTCCAAATGCAAGGATGTAGAAAGTGGAGTCCCTGTCCCCCCCCCCCCGCCCGAGGACTGGCATTGTCTTGTCTTTGTAAACTACATCAGGACTCATTCTGATTGGGTAAAGTGATACATAAGTCACATAAACCAACTTGCGACGAACAAACCTTACCTTCACTCTGAGCCACCAGGCTTCAGCTGATGCTATTATTTTCAGTTAGGTCATTTTCTCAGATTAGGAGCCACCTGGCCATGAGCTTGTTTTCTACGAACGGATGGAAAATGTTGAGACATCTGGAATAATAGATACTAAAAACCCTACGCTCTGACTGCAGGTATGGCCTTGGGTCTGTTTTGTTCCGTTTTGTCTCTAGCATTCTCCTATATAAATGACTGCTGGAAATAATTTTTCAGGGTTATTGGGATGTTACGAATGCTAACCACCTGTTTCCCATGTTTGCTGCAGCGAGCGTTAACGTTCTGTGCTTCCATTTCCGAAGTACTTAAGCTGTTCCAAGGGCATAACTTGTTTTGTCGATGGAGTCTGCGTCTATTGTAACTTCTCCTCTCCATTCATGACTGGAAAGCAATTCCTTTTGTACCATTCTGGGGGAATTTCAGAGTTCGAAAAGCCAACAAGAGTTGCACAATCAACATGGCACAATGAGCAGGACTGTAATTATCAAAATTCCACCTGTGTTCCTCACATTTTCTTCCTTGAGCTGCTGGTTACAGGGTTGCAGCATGCTCAGTTCCACTCAAAGTAGACCCATCGAAATAAATGGGCCTAAGTTAGCCGTAGCTACCGGTATTACTTTCAATGCCTCTACTCTGAGTATGTCTAGCATTGACTGCAAGTCAGAATCTCTTCCACCTCCCCTATTTGTGCATTTAGTAGAAAGGGCAATGATAGGCTGAGTTGCTGTGACATCATGGAATGTTTGCCGTGGAATGGTCTACGCAGATCAGCTGGGACACACTATACAAGTGTGTGTATAGTATTGCAAAGTCACATTCTTCTTTCCCTCACTTTTTTTTACTGACATAGTTTCACATCTCATTACAGATCACAGCAAAAATCCAAGGGATTTAGGATTTTGGCCGTTGTTTGGGAATAGGAATGAGAGAATCTGCCAATTTAAGTTTCAGTTTCTCACTGTTCCTCATTTTTTCCAGTCTTTTCATTTCTCCATATTTACACATCAGTTTGCAGTTTCTTTCTTATTTAATGTCCTCATGAAAATCCATCAACATTGTTTTGATTTGTTACCTGTCCTTCACCATAAGGTCCTAGGGCAGGTCATAACAATTCAAAATGCAAAAATTAAAACAATAAAGCAGTTCAAACAAGTTGCAATCACATAATATGCAAATGTTTGTATGCTCTTTTGCCTAATATGACATATTTGCAAAGCAATTGTTCTTCTAAAAGGCATTTTTGTATGGAAAATTTTGCCAACATCTACACTGTTGCACACTTAACACCTAGTATGTTCAGATTTGTACACACCTAACGCTTGGTATGTGCAGATTTTTTTACACATTACTTGGCTGGAGAACTGCAATGCAAAATTCAATGCAGATTTTGAGGTTCACGCGTTTTCAGAAGTGCAAATTCAGTAGGTTCACCTTTAAATATGGACTGAATCACATGTCTCCTCCATCCCTAGTTCACAGTAGGTTTTGCCGTCTCATTTCTTTTCCTTCCACAGTGGAAACCAATTTATTGCTCATGCATTCATACAGCTTATGACTCCAATTTCCAGCTACAATCAGGCACTCTGAGCAATCCACAGTACAGTAAAAGTTAAATCAAAATGTACAATATACAGCACCATCAAAGGAATAAAAAGGGGCCCTGCAGTTAATGATCTTTGAGAGTGATATCTGCATCCTCATTAGAGGCATTGTTATCGTTTTACTTCATTAGAGTCCCCGCCACCTCTCGGTTTTGTTTTTCCTCATTTCCAGATGTTGCTTTTTTAAAAAAATGTGGAGAACGCAGCAATAATTGCATAGCAGAAATGGAATCAACAAAATTACTATGGAAACAAGTGCCAAACGTGAAGCCCTGAGAAAGAAAGAAACCTTTCACATTCAATTTCATTAATGGGGAATTATGGGGTACTATCTTGGCACACTTCCAAGGAAATGGCAGAATTTTGATTCTATTTGCATTGAAAGGTGAACCTACCAGAGAGGCATTTCCTGATAGGCACAAAACCCAGCGCAGGCGTACTTCATAATTTGTACATCCCTGAATTTCGCAGTGCAAGTCTCCATCCAAGGACTGTGTAAAATAAATGCACATTCCAGTTTCTGGCAATCGTGATCACGCTGTGGCATTCATAGAATCATAGGATGGTGGAGTTTGAAGCGACTCCAAGGGCCATCTAGTTCACCCCCTGCAATGCAGGCATCTCCACACATGGGTCCCCCATCCAATTTGAAACCATTCTGGACCCTGCTTAGCTTTGCAAGTGTGCTAGCAGTTTTATTGCTCGTGTCCTGCTTCCCACTGTCATCTGGTTGGCCACAGTGAGAACAGGATGCTCAGCTAGATGTGCCATTTGTGGGAATGTTTGGAATGTGGATGAGGATATATTACTTAAGATATCATTATCCTAACTTGTGTTTACAAGTTTTCAAATTCCAACTAATTCAGCAGAGTTACATTCCCCTTTTAAATCACACAGCAGAAGGTTGCTTGGGTTTGTTTAAACCTCTGTAAAATAGTTTCCTGGTATTACCCCCTTTTCCCTCTTCAAAATAAGACACTACACAAGTCTTCTATAAAAGCATGTAAAAACGTTTACTCACAGACATCAAGTGGTCACAATAAGATCCCAGATGAAGGCAGACTTAAGCTTAGAAAAAATATGTACATGTGGAGACTCTCCATGTGGGAGAAGGCTCCATTTGGGCCCTCTTGACTGGAAGCCAAGAGCCCATCTCTGCTCTAAGATGTTGCTTGCTTGAAGTCCCGATCCAAGAGAGGGGAAATGGCCACTGACCTGTAGTTTTGTCCTAACCTGCCCAGGTGAAGCCACTCCCACTTTCAGTTACTTAGAGGAAGTTGTGTCAGTCCAGGTAAACAGGAAGTTACAGCTGGAGGACTGAGACACCTTCATGTCCACTCTAGCAGTGTTATATTTGACTGCTCTGTGTGTTTACATCCCACACCATTGGCCTGATCTAGCATGTACTTAGCTTACTGTATTTCACTTACTAGTGTTTATGGATAACAATTTTGTTGTTTCCCTTCTATTCTGATATATTGTAGTAGTAGTAGTAGTAGTAATAATAATAATAATAATAATAATAATAATAATAATAATTTATTATTTATACCCCGCCCATATGGCTGGGCTTCCCCAGCCACTCTGGGCGGCTTCCAACAAAGTATTAAAATACAATAATCCATCAAACATTAAAAGCTTCCCTAAACAGGGCTGCCTTCAGATGTCTTCTAAAAGTCTGGTAGTTCTCTTTGACATCTGGTGGGAGGGCGTTCCACAGGGTGGTGCCACCACCGAGAAGGCCCTCTGCCTGGTTCCCTGTAACTTGGCTTCTCGCAATGAGGGAACCGCCAGAAGGCCCTTGGAGCTGGACCTCAGTGTCCGGGCAGAACGATGGGGGTGGAGACGCTCCTTCAGGTATACAGGACCGAGGCCGTTTAGGGCTTTCAAGGTCAGCACCAACTCTTTGAATTGTGCTCAGAAACGTACTGGGAGCCAATGTAGGTCTTTCAGGACTGGTGTTATGTGGTCTTGGCGGCCGCTCCCAGTCACCAGTAATAGATGGGCTTGGGAACCTTCAATAGACAGGTGGAATGCAGCTATCTAAAATAATAACTTTTGCACTCCTGGGGTTTGGGACGTTTGTAAAATTGGCTGGAGATTCTCAAGGTTCAAGAGTTTGGGGGTATTCTCCGCAACATGCATCATTCAAGCAACCTTTGATTTCCTTTTCAAATAGAAACTCTTCCTTAACTCTCGGCTCCTCTTGAAAACATGGACAGTTGATGGGATAAATGTTGGTTCTGTAGACATTGCTGTTCCACTGGTACCCAGTTTGGAACTCTGTAATTCCCAGGTGGCGCTGTGGGTTAAACCACAGGCTTGCTGATCAGAAGGTCGGCGGTTCGAATCCCTGCGACGGGGTGAGCTCCCGTTGCTCAGTCCCAGCTCCTGCCAACCTAGCAGTTCGAAAGCATGTCAAAGTGCAAGTAGATAAATAGGTACCACTCCGGTGGGAAGGTAAACGGCGTTTCTGTGCGCTGCTCTGGTTCGCCAGAAGCGGCTTAGTCATGCTGGCCACATGACCTGGAAGCTGTACACCGGCTCCCTTGGCCAATAATGCGAGATGAGCGCCACAACCTCATGTGGGAAAGAAGAAGAAGAAGAAGAAGAAGAAGAAGAAGAAGAAGAAGAAGAAGAAGAAGAAGAAGAGGAGGAGGAGGAGGAGGAGTTTGGATTTGATATCCCGCTTTATCACTACCTGAAGGAGTCTCAAAGCGGCTCACATTCTCCTTTCCCTTCCTCTCCTGCAACAAACACTCTGTGAGGTGAGTGGGGCTGAGAGACTTCAAAGAAGTGTGACTAGCCCAAGGTCACCCAGCTGCTGCATGTGGAGGAGCGGAGACGTGAACCCGGTTCCCCAGATTACGAGTCTACCGCTCTTAACCACTACACCACACTGGAGATTGTTAGCTGCTTTGAGACTCCTTCGGGTAGTGATAAAGCGGGATATCAAATCCAAACTCTTCTCTTCTTCTTCTTCTCAATCTAAGCCAGCTAGCTTCCCAGGAGAATTTCATTATTTCTGTATTTCAAACAAGCTCGCCATGATGTATCTTCTGCATCTAATGATATGCCCCCACCCATTGATTTTATTTTTTTGCAATTTGTTCTAGTACGGATTTGTCCAATTGACCAGAGCTCCTTGGAGAAGGAAGGCTGCTAATGTATATAGATGGCTACAAATTGAAAATGAATGGAAACGAGGGGTGTGCAGAGGACGTACCTGTTTTTTTCTAGAGAAAAGAGGGGGTGCTGCTTCTGATTGGAAGTTCGATTGAATGATTGATTGGTTGATTGATTGATTGATTTAATGAAATTTATCCACCACTTGGCCACCTCATGAGAAGAGAGGACTCCCTGGAAAAGACCCTGATGTTGGGAAAGATTGAGGGCACAAGGAGAAGGGGACGACAGAGGATGAGATGGTTGGACAGTGCTCTCGAAGCTACCAACATGAGTCTGACCGAACTGCGGGAGGCAGTGGAAGACAGGAGTGCCTGGCGTGCTCTGGTCCAGGGGGTCACGAAGAGTCGGACACGACTGAACGACTAAACAACAACAACAATCCACCACTTGATTGTAAGAGAGAGAGAGAGGGCCCTCAAAGTGGTTTGCAAAGAGAATAAAGCAATAAAATTACCAATAAAAACAACTCTTTAAAACGTTCAAAAGTTAAAATCAGCATTAGAATCATAGAATCCTAGAGTTGGAAGAGACCCCAAGGGCCATCCAGTCCAACCCCCTGCCAAGCAGGAAACACCATCAAAGCATTCCTGACAGGTGGCTGTCAAGCCTCTGCTTAAAGACCTCCAAAGAAGGAGACTCCACCACCCTCCTTGGCAGCAAATTCCACTGTCGAACAGCTCTTGCTGTCAGGAAGTTCTTCCTAATGTTTAGGTGGAATCTTCTTTCTTGTAGTTTGAATCCATTGCTCCGTGTCCTCTTCTTAAGGTGCTGGTTTTGACCTTTAAAGCCTTATGCGGCCTAGGACCCTCGTACCTACAGGACCGCCTCTCCCGGTATGCCCCGCAAAGGACCTTAAGGTCCACAAATAACAACTTGTTGGAGGTCCCGAGCCACAAGGCTGCTAGACTGGTGTCAACTAGGGCCAGGGCCTTTTCTGTACTGGCCCCAACTTGGTGGAACACTCCGTCACAAGAGACCAGGGCCCTGCGGGATTTGACATCTTTCCGCAGGGCCTGCAAGACAGAGCTGTTCCGCCTGGCCTTCGGGTCGGACCCAGTCTGATGGTTTCCTCCTCTTGGTTTTGTTTATGGGCGACAAATGAAGCAGCATTTTAAAATTTTAAATTGGATTTTTAACCTGTATCTTAATTAATGGTTTTCTTTTATACTTTGTTGTGATTTTGTTGTGATTTTTACTGGTGTTAGCCGCCCTGAGCCTGGTTTCGGCTGGGGAGGGCGGGGTATAAATAAACTTATTATTATTATTATTATTCTCAGGAGCAGCAGAAAACAACTTTTCTCCCTCCTCTATATGACATCCTTTTATATATTTGAACATGGCTATCCTATCAACCCTTAACCTTCTCTTCTCCATTAATCTGAAAACAGATTACAACATACATCAACATTCTACATGCCTGTGTAAGCATGTCTAAACAAAAACCTTTTTTTAGCAGGCTATGGAAAGAGTATGGCGAAGATGCCTGCCTGATGTCCATAGGCAGGGAATCCCAGTGCTGCTACACTAAAAGACTGATATTATTATTATTATTATTATTATTATTATTATTATTATTATTTGTATACCGCCCTATACCTGCAGGTCCCACAGGAAAGATTACCACACATTACAGTGGTACCTTGGTTCTCAAACGCCGAAAACCCGGAAGTAATTGTTCTGGTTTTCAAACTTTTTTTGGAAGCTGAACATATGATGCATCTGTCAGCTATTGTTTCCGGGGCACCTGCACCAATCAGAAGCTGTGCTTTGGTTTTCGAACATTTCGGAAGTCAAACGGATTTTCAGAACGGATTAAGTTGGGCGCTTTTGTTTTTGCTTTTTATTTTGCGTTTTTGTTTTTGAGGCTTTTTCGGTTAATTTGTTTTTGTGACTGCGTGGAACCCAGTTCAGCTACTGATTGATTGATTGTGTGACTGCGGAAGTGGATAAAAGCCCCACCCCCATCCAAACAAGGACTATCATCAGTGCAGGGAAGAAAAAAAAGTAATTTTAATTTTGATCATCTACAATACTGTCATATTTATTTTATAGTACAATCCATCAATTATTGCTTTCATTTTATGGATCAATGTAAAATAGTAAAATTCATGTTAAATTGCTGTTTTAGGGGTTGTTTAGGGCTAGCCAACGGACTAATCCGCTTTGCATTACTTTCTATGGGAAAGCGCGCCTTGGTTTTGGAACACTTTGGTTTTGGAATGGACTTCCGGAACAGATTAAGTTTCAGAACCAAGGCAAGGTATTATAGATGTGTGAAGGATACTAAGTGGCACCTATCAAAGTTCCTGTTCCGCACTTGCATCTGTCTGTCTATCTATCTACAGTATCTATCTATCTATCTATCTATCTATCTATCTATCTATCTATCTATCATCTATCATTTATCGATCCTGAGCAATCAGTTGATTGGAAGTTTTCTGCTGCTTAACCTAAAATTGATCACCTTTGATTGAGCTTAAATCAATCTCCTGCCCTCACACCGCCTCTCTCATTTATTTAGGAAATCCCATTCTGTAATAAAGATGGTCCGTAGCCCTCTTCAGGTGTTCAAAACAGCACATGAGGACTTGTGTGAAGATGGTTTACACTGAGTCAAACCTCTCTTCTCTCCCAAGGCACAAAGGTGTCATGACACAGGACTCCAACTCCCCATCCTCAGGGGACAAACCATGGATTCAGAGGACATCTTGGACTGGGAAAAGGATTTGTCTCCCAGACCCTTCAGCCTTCAATGACCCTGACCTTCTTGAAAGGTCCTAGAGATGCCACGAGGCCAGTGTCTCTCCAACTTGAACAGATCACAGTGCCTTCTTGGGGATCCAGAGATTCCAGCAAAGAGGCCATACTAGATCCCTGGCTCTTCCCCATGCAAAGACAACAACTCCGAAAACAGGTTGTGTCCTTTTAAAGGGGGTGGAGGAGCTAACTCCCGTCAGATGCCAAGGAAACAAACAACTATCTGACTTTTAGAAGACATCTGAAGGCAGCCCTGTTTAGGGAAGTTTTTAATGTTTGATTCTATTTTTAATATTCCTTTGGGAGCCGCCCAGAGTGGCTGGGGAAACTCACCCACATGGGTGGGGTATAAATAAATTGTTGTTGTTGTTGTTGCCTAGAAGGAACTACGGTATGGTCCTACTTTCTGTTTGTCTGGATTTTCGTTTTCTTTTTTTGATACAATTTATTAATTTTATGATAACAAAAAAACAAAACAAAAAACCACACACATTACAATCAAATATTTAAACCATAAATCTTAATTGACTTCCCTCCACTATCCCTCCTAGTTCCATTATTTTATCTTTTTTCATGCACGTCCATATAATCTTATACAGTGATCCCTCGACTTACGAAAGACCCAACTTACGAGTTTTTCAAGTTACGAGGGATCAAAGCCGCCGCCGCTTCCGAATTTTTCCGACTTCCGATCGGAAGCCGCGGCCACTTTAGATAGGGTTTTTTAGACCTACGAAGCTTTTTTCGACCTACGAATGCGTTCTCTAACGCATTCCTATGGGGACTTGACTTACGATTTTTTCGAGTTTCGACGCTCCCGTCGGAACGGATTACATTCGTAAGTCAAGGGTCCACTGTATTCTCTGTTTTTAAAACCTCATTCATCTGTAGAAACTTATACACAAAGCGTACATAATATGCAATAGCATTTCTCCTTAAAAAAATAATAATAATAAACGTCCTTTTTCTTTCTTGCACTTCAAATTATCTAATATGTCCTGCATGGTTCAGTATTTTGTTTTGCCAGTCTTCTTCATCTTCTTTGGCGGTAGCTTCTTCCTTCTGTAAAGATGGGCTGGTCTTGGCCTGCCATCCACTCTCAAATACAGGGGCCAAGCCTTTAAGTCCATCAAATCCTGTACATCTCAGTATCATAACTTTTTCTGGAGCAACAGTAAACCGCTTTGTGTGGCTACCAGCTGGGCTTCGCTTGGAGCTCTCCAGGGTGCTACTACCGGCCCTGCTCATTTGGCTTATGAACCTCTGCTTCCTCTAAACTTGCTCAGCTCGAACTTGATCTCTACTAGACTTGACATTGTTTACAGCGGGTGGCACTGTGGGTTAAACCACGGAGCCCTCTTGGGTTTGCCGATCAGAAGGTCGGCAATTCGAATCCCCGCGACGGAGTGAGCTCCCGTTGCTCGGTCCCTGCTCCTGCCAACCTAGCAGTTCGAAAACACATCAAAGTGCAAGTAAATAAATAGGAACCGCTCTGGTGGGAAGGTAAACGGCGTTTCTGTGCGCTGCTCTGGTTCGCCAGAAGCGGCTTAGTCATGCTGGCCACATGACCCGGAAGCTGTACGCCGGCTCCCTTGGCCAGTAAAGCGAGATGAACGCCGCAACCCCAGAGTCGTCCGCGACTGGACCTAATGGTCAGGGGTCCTTTTCAACCTGGGGCTTGCAGCACATGGTCTATATCCCCTCACCCCGCCTGCCCAAATACACACAGAGGCTAAAACCTTATCCCCCTAGCCGGCACCACAACCTGGGGCAGACCAGAAGGTTTGCCAATATATTCTTACTGTTTTCCAGTGAATATGGTCAGAATTCTCCCTGCAGTTGAGAACCTTGATTGCTCCTGCTTGCAAGGAGTATTCCGTGTTAAACGAATATGTTTAGAATTCCCCTCGGTTATCTTGATTTCTTATTCTTCTGGTAAGTTTCGCCATTTCTGCATATTCCATAAGTTTTTGTATCTATTCTTCCTTTACTGGGACTTCTGCTTATTTCCATTTTGGGGCAAGTAACATTCTTGCCGCTGTAGTAGCAAACATGAATGTTTCTATACAGTTTAGGTAGTTGTGTCCCTATAATTCCATAAATAATTTTTTATATATATAAAAGAATGGAAATGGTTTATTGAATATTTACAGATAAATTATAAACAGATAAAAACATTGGCAGGATTATTGTAACAAGCTGCAGTTTTATAAGAGTATATATTTAAAGAAGATGAATAAATGAGCAAATTAAGTTAATCTGGATATGCAGAAGATTTTAAAAACAGATTTAAGGAACTGCAGAAAGAGGGGGGGTGGAAGTCAAGTTTTGAAATGTCAGAATGGATGTAAAATGTAAAATTAGTGAAATGTATAAAACTAGTGAAATGTATAAAATTGAAAAGAATGAATGAATGAATGAATGGGGGGAGGGAGGGAAATAGAATTCCCCTCAGTGCCCAAAGATTGAGAGAGGAGCTGGGATGTGTAAGGACTGGGGAAACCCAGCCAGATAGGCGGGGTATAAATAATAAATTATTATTATTATTATTATTATTATTATTATTATTATTATTATTATTAATTCAGGGATAGGGCTTGAGTCCATGCCCCTTCCCACTTTAAACCCACATGTAGCAGGCTTAAAGGTGACTAAAATTAAACACCAGATTTAATCATGCCAAGCATTGTATCGACTTATCAAATGCAAATTCAGTACACACCGATACAGCCAATTGGTAGCATACTGAGAAAACAAGGACAAAACTGTGGGTTCTCTTTGCCCTTCCAATCGCCCCCATCGGAATGGTATACAGCCGGATGTGCAGAGATTATGCAAAGTATGCCTATTTGCATACATTGAATCTTTTAGGCTGCATCAGCCAGTCAGTGGGGAGTGCTAAGGCATTATGTGGGGCACAGAATCCCCCAAACCAATGGGAATCCTCTGCCTCGGCATAACTGACCGAGCTCAGATTATGGGGCTTGACACGGCCTTGCCCCTCAGAGGGAACCGTTCCAAAGCCTATTACAAAAAAAGGTGAGTCATTTAGACTGGTTTTATTGCCACGGCACTGAAGACTAGGGCCTGATTTATAGACAGCTCGGGCTGTCAGAGAGACATTAAGTCCCGGAATTTGCTCTTGCTGTTGAATAAAATGTACATCATAAAGTGCAGCTCACAAAGGGAGCCGATTTAATTCTTCTCTCTCTTATATTGTTGCCGAATGTGCTGACAGAACACTCTGTGCTGCATAGAGCAAATAATTAGGGACGTATAGAATTCCGGGAGGAGATCAAAACCTCTCCTTCCTTCTGAATGCCTTTGAATTCCTAGGAAGAACATTTACATATGCTACCATTCCATCTTCCCTCCTTTGATGGACTCTGCAGACATTTTATTTTATTTTGGAAAAACAGTCACACTGGGGAAAGTGTGCATGGATGTGGTACAGTGGCCAGAGTCACCGTCACTGGGTGGTGACATGAGGATGCGCAGAGTGGGGAGATGATATTGTTCACTGCTATGCCGGACGTAGGTGACTACTGTTAACGACTGGATGTTGTTAAAACTACAGAATTTACTCCCAGAAGCTATAATTATGGCCACCAACTCTGTTGGCTTTAAAAGAGGGTTTTACGAATTCAAGGAGGGTGAGGCTGTTGATAGCTATCAACAGCTATTGATGCCTTTGAATACTTGTTATGTACTGAGCTGAATAGGATTCAGAATGCAGCAGTCTGATTGGTCCTAGAACAGTGGTGGCGAACCTTGGCACTCCAGTTGTTTTGGAACTACAACTCTTATCATCCCTAGCTAACAGGACCAGTGATGAGGGATGATGGGAGTTGTAGTCCCAAAACATCTGGAGTGCCAAGGTTCGCCACCACTGTCCTATAACAATAGGATTCAGAATGCAGCAGTCTGATTGGTCCTAGAACAATAGGATCCAGAATGCAGCAGTCTGATTGGTCCTAGAACAATAGGATCCAGAATGCAGCAGTCTGATTGGTCCGCAGGAGCCACCCAATCCAGTCCAACCCCCTGCCAAGCAGGAAATACCATCAAAGCATTCCTGACAGGTGGCTGTCAAGCCTCTGCTTAAAGACCTCCAAAGAAGGAGACTCCACCACACTCCTTGGCAGCAAATTCCACTGTCGAACAGCTCTTACTGTCAGGAAGTTCTTCCTAATGTTTAGGTGGAATCTTCTTTCTTGTAGTTTGAATCCATTGCTCCGTGTCCGCTTCTCTGGAGCAGCAGAAAACAACCTTTCTCCCTCCTCTATATGACATCCTTTTATACATTTGAACATGGCTATCATATCAACCCTTAACCTTCTCTTCTCCAGGCTAAACATACCCAGCTCCCTAAGCCGTTCCTCATAAGGCATCATTTCCAGGCCTTTGACCATTTTGGTTGCCCTCCTCTGGACACGTTCCAGCTTGTCAGTATCCTTCTTGAACTGTGGTGCCCTATACTGTGGTCTTCCTATATTCTTACTCCTTAGATGCCACAGTGTGACTATGTATCCCTCCCAGAAACCCCAAAGAAAAAGATGCAGGCTCTGAGTGAAAGGATAGGCCTTTATTGAAAAGCAAGTGCGCATAGGGGCAGCCTTAAAACTAAGGAGGAGGCTGGAAAGAAGCATATTGAAAGCAATGTTTTCATACCCTCCCAGATTACACACATGATTTCTATTCACCAGTCAAAGGATCACAGCAATCTTAATAATTGCAACCCAATGTCATCATCCTGAACCAATCACAATCAGTTGGCTCTTCAGATCAGCCTGCATCATAATATTATGTGATTACATACAATCATTTTTCAATGTCTTCCTTTATTAACAGTTATTTTATTAAGACTTTGTCTAATTTCCCTATTCATTAAATGCCTTCCAATAGCCTCTTTCATCTATCTGCAAAACAATTGAAGATTAATCACAATTGCCATGCTGAGCCGATTCTCTTTTTGTGCATACAATGGCCACCATAGATTGTAAAAGTTTAGTGTGTGTGTGTGTGTGTGTGTGTGTGTGTGTGTGTGTGTGTTTTCTGGAATGGATATTCACTGCATACAGTACTAGTTCTGTACTGTATAAAGAAAGGAAGGCCTTTTCAATTTAGCTAGGACATAAACTCAAAAGAAAATGGGATCATCGAAAGGATAGTTTTATGAAATTATAATTGTCTCTGTCAGCTGCAGCCTGGAACCCAAACACTGCAAACCTGGAAGTAAGTGTTCCCATTTGCGAACTTTTTTCGGAAGCCAAACGTGCTCCATTTTGAGTGTTACGCTTCCGATTTGAGTGTTGTGCTGAGGTCTGTCTGTTTTTGCTATTTATTTTGCTTTTTTGTTTTTGCGGCTCTTTTTTGTTTTGTTTTTGTGACTGTGTGGAACCCAGTTCAGCTACTGATTGATTGATTGTGTGACAATGCAGTACATTGTTTATTGCTTTCATTTTATGGACCAATGGTCTTGTTAGATAGTAAAATTCATGTTAAATTGCTGTTATAGGGGTTGTTTTTAAAAGCCTGGAACGGATTAATCCATTTTGCATTCCTTTCTATGGGAAAGCGCGCCTTGGTTTTGGAACGCTTTGGTTTTGGAACGGACTTCCGGAACGGATTAAGTTTGAGAACCGAGGTACCACAGTATTGCCATCTGGAGCATCAGAGAACATGTCTCCTCCATCTTCTGCAGGACAGCCCTTCAGATTATTGAAGACTACTTTTATGTCTTCCCCATAATCTTCTCCAGGCTAAGCATATCCAACTCCTTCAACTGTTCCTCATATGGCTTGGTTTCCAGACCAGTCATCCTCCAGAGGTCATGTTCCACAGGACCCTGACTCTCCAAGGTCTCCATGTCTTCCTCCAGTTACCCAAGATCCTGAAACCAAATATGCTGAGACCTTTGTTGAGCAAAACATGTGCTTGACCAGTGAGCTAGGGCCCCTCCTCATAGGTAGCATCCAACAGTTCCCCAGAAGGAGTTTCTTCCAGGGGAGGCAAAGGAAGGAAGCCTTTGGTACAACTCTGTAAGTCCAGTCACCCCCCCCCCCCATGGTTTCTTTCATCTCAGATCACTATTCTTGCTTTCCTGAACCATCAAAGCTTTACCTACTCGGCTCCATCAGATGCCAGTTGATCATAACCAAAGCAAATATATAGTCAACTCTTCTAATAGTTCCTTGAATTCAGTTGCTGCCATTCTGATAGCCAATGCCAGCTTCTACAGTTTGCATCAGCTAAGCATATTTGGTGTGATGGCCTGGGATTCAGACTCAGATGCTGAACCTGAGAGATCCCAGCCTGCACAGGATTCCCCGCCTCCAGAACCAGCAGAGCCGGGGCTAGGGCTTGAGTCTGAAGGGTCCTCACCTGTGCTGGATCCTCAGGTGCAGGCATCTGCTGAGTCTGCTCTGGCTCCTGATGGGATGGAGGACCCATTGCCTGCAGGTGCTCCACTCCCAGCCCTGTCAGGGGAAGCTGAGGTTGCCTCTGGGTCCGGTAACCCTCCAGCCTCTCCTGAGCTGCAGAGGCGAAGGGCAGAGAGGCGAAGGGAACTGAGTTCCCACAGGAGGAGTGCTCGCCTCCAAGCCAGGAGAGGCAAGGCACCAGAGGATCGGGCCCGCCCTATGCCTCGGGGCAGATAAAAGCTGGCCAGCCCCAAGTTGCGGGAGCAACATTGTTGGTTGCAAGTTCCTGCCAGTGTTCCTGCTTGAGACCTGTTTTGCTTTCCTGCCTGAGCTCCTGACCCGCCCTGGTTCCCTGCTTGCCTACCTGTTCTGACTGCCTGACTCCCTGCCCTGCACCCAGCTTCAGCTACTACGGACTGCCTTTACGTTGCATCTCTGATAATAATAATAATAATAATAATAATAATAATAATAATAATAATTTATTATTTATACCCCGCCCATCTGGCTGGGTCTCCCCAGCCACTCTGATCACGGACCGGACTTGGACCTCGCCTCTCGGGTAACCCACGGGACCAGCACATTTACTCCGAAACAAGTCTTACTGAGTTCAATGGCTTTTACTCCCAATGAAGTTTGCAGCCTTGTTATCTCAAAACCAGTTGCTTCCAGTATCTTTTTTTATTTATCCTTCCAAACATATTTTTCAACTTGAGTACTGGAGCATTGATTGAAGCTTGTTCAGCCACAAAACTTTGCCTTCACTCACAAAGAAGCGTTCAAGGTTGAAGGATCACCTGTAACACGTTTTTTCTTTGTTGTGAACAGAGTACGCAAAATATAAAGAATCCACAGAAAAAATTGTGGTTAGGTCACAAGCTCACCTAGATTTTGATTCTGCAGCTGTGAAGATGTTTCAAATAGCAGAGTAGTTTCAGTTTTATGCTGGTGTAAAAGAACAGATGAATTCTAATCTTGGAGGAAGAGGGCATTGCATTATGATCTGCAATACTGTTTCTTCCTTTTTCAGATATGTAAATCTTCTCTTGATTCCTTTGTGGCTATATATTTATAAGTGTGGTCTTTGCTTAGCTTTCAATTTCTTTGTTCTCTAGAATTCTCTGTACTTCCCGGACCACAAATCGTTTTTTATCATTATTGCAACTTGCGCTGGGAGTATAATGGGCAGCTCTCTTGAAAAGAAAACAAACCACAAAAACATAAATTTCATTATTCTGTAGAAAGTTTTGATATTTAGCAAAGTAGACGTTCAGTTGTTTTTGTTTTATATTTTGGCATCTTGCTAACAGTGAGTTTCTCTTTTTGATTGGAAAAGCTCAAGAAAATGAAAAGCGTTTTTGATTCAATTTCTCTTTGCTTCTTTCTTTCTTTCTTTCTTTCTTTCAAGTCTGGACAATAGTTTGGCTTTGTGTTTGCACTTACTTATATATCGAAGAGCCATGTAGTCATTCACACTTTCTTGCTTTACTAATGACATCTGATTCCGTTAACCAAAATGGATCCCAACCATGAAACTAAGCAAAGAGAGAGACTGATGGATTGGTGCATCAATTCCATGCTATTGTCAGGAGCGGACCTTGGTAATATGCTGTCGTGTGCGAGGCAAACATTCGACACCCTCCCCGCAGCCCTTGCAGTGCTGGGTAAACAAGGTGTGCGCTTTGGGAAGGAGACGTGAGGCTCTGGCAGGGAGTGAACTTTCCAGATAGATACAGTGCAATCACATTACGTGCATTTAACTTGTGCTATTTCAACCTTGTGCGGATGAAGGCCAGCTGTTTGGAATTGTGTGTGTTAAATGCAAGCAAGGCAGAGAGGAGAGCTTAAAGCATAGCTGTCAACCCTCCCTTTTTTGTGGGAAACTCCCTTATTCCAATGCCGTTTCCCGCTGCTATCCCGGATTGTTGATATCCCTTAAATTTCCCAGATTTCAAAGGAAGCAGCTCCTCTCCCTCCCTGCCGGCCAGGGAGGCTCCTCAGCTGCGTTGCTCGGCTGCCAATAAGGAGTCTGAGACCGACTGGGGGCAGAGCTTGCATGCCTTGTGCAGCCAGACCCTCACGCCCAACCAGACAGACAGCCTGCCTGCCGTCTACGCGCTCGCTCTTTCGCTCACCCGTTCGCGAGCAGCCTCTGGAGCGCAGGGTGGCGAGGCTACTTGGTGCCATTGCACCGCCCTCGCGGCATCCCTTATTTTCAAATCCGAAAGTTTGGAAAAATCCCTTATTTTCAAATCCGAAAGTTGACAGCTATGGCTTAAAGGGTTTCCCAGTGTAGAAAGAGTTTTTGAGCTCTCTGACTTACTGGGGGGCAGTGTGGCAAGGCCTGCTCAGTGCGCCAGTTCTGGGATGCTTTCATTGTGGGAATGTTCAGGGAAGTAGGAGAGGATATATTGTTTATTAATATCCTTACTAACTTCCGCTAGCAAGTTCCTTTACTTAGCAGAGTTTACATTCCCCTTTTTATGCACAGCAGATAGCTGGTTGCAGGCTTGTGTAAGCCTCTCACTATTAGGTTCCTGGTAAGTTCCCGTATATCTCTCTTAAATATTCTCTCTTAAAGAAAAATATGTCACAATCTTGTGTAAAGTATATAAAACGTTTACTCACATTCAGTTCACAGTTGGATCCCTGAAGGCAGACTTTGTTACATGTGGATCTATCCCATATGGAGGGATCTATCCCCCATATGGGGATAATCCCAGTGTTGGCTGGAAGCCAACAGACCATCTCTAGTTCAAAAGCTGCTCCAACGATGGAGGAAATCAAAGAGAGAGAGAGTGCTGCATGCCTTGTCCTTTTGTTACCTGGACAGGTAAGGTCACACCCATGTTTAGTCACATGCAAAGGAAGTAGATCCCAGAAAGGAGGAAACAGGAAGTTTTTGACTTGCTGAACCAAACATTCCCCTGCATGTCCACTCTAGGAAAATGAGGAATGTTGTACTTGACGACTACTTATGTGTCGCATCCCACAATCATGGTACCATCTGAGTTCCTGTGGTATCTCGTGTGAGCATCCCTAGGCTTCCAGAGTTTGTTCAAACTTGCTGAGAACTGTAAGTCTGTGAGGCCAGAGTCCTTTGAGGGAAAGAAGTTGTTGTGTGTACACAGCAATAGAGAGATGGGACCTGATGCAAAAGCCTTGCAGTTCTGCGCTTTATTATTCATTAATGCCTCCCACTGAACCACTCACATGGTGTGGATTACTATGCAACTGAACAATCTGAATTCCAGCAGCCCGTCGTTTCTTCCCCTTCTTTCCTCTGCTTTCCAGCTACACTAAGTGAACATTCTTCAATTAGAGGCAGTCCCACAATCCTACACGGGCAGAGAAATTAGATTTTTCAAAGGAGGCCAGGGATGCTGAATCTATAATATAACTTTCATCTTTAGAAAGAAAATTAGGCATGAACACTGAGATGGAAATGTTGTTTCAGAGAGGTATTGCATAAAGGATTGTATTTGTCTTCAAAGCGGAGTCCTTCCCCCCCCCCTTTTTTTCTTGCTTGATGATTAATTTCCCTTTCCCTGCAAGAGATATTTTGCATTCCTAGGCTTTGTTGTGGCTCTGCACCCTCCTTGAGCATCTTAACCTGGCCAGAATGTGTCCTTGAATTATGATGGCCTGGACGGAGAGGCGTGGACATCTAGGAACCTCTGTGTGGCTGGAATACCGCTTACAAAACAAAAATAAGAGTTTAATAATAATAATAATAATAATAATAAATTTTATTTATACCCCGCCCTTCCCAGCCGAAACTGGGCTCAGGGCGGCTAACATCAATAAAATTACAATAAAGTATAAAAGAAAGAAAAAAACGTTAATTAAAATACAGGTTAAAATACAATTTAAAATTTAAAATGCCGCTTCATTTATCGCCCATAATCAAAATCATAAGGGGAGGAAACATCAGACTGAGTCCAACCCAAAGGCCAGGCGGAACAGCTCTGTCTTGCAGGCCCTGCGGAAAGATGTCAAATCCCGCAGGGCCCTGGTCTCTTGTGACAGAGTATTCCATCAAGTTGGGGCCAGTACTGAAAAGGCCCTGGCCCTAGTTGAGACCAGTCTAACAATCTTGTGGCTTGGGACCTCCAAAATGTTGTTATTTATGGACCTTAATGTCCTACACAGGGCATACCAGGAGAGGCGGTCCCGTAGGTACGAAGGTCCTAGGCCGCATAGGGCTTTAAAGGTCAAAACCAGCACCTTAAACCTGATCCGGGAGCCAGTGCAGCTGGTAAAGCACTGGATGAATGTGGTCCCGTGGCAAGGACCCTGTAAGGAGACTCGCCGTGGCATTCTGCACCTGCTGGAGTTTCTGGGGCAGCTTCGGGGCAGCCCCGCGTAGAGCGAATTACAATAATCAAGCCTGGAGGTGACAGTAGCATGGATCACTGTGGTTGTTTTGCCCACCTTTGCCTCTTGCCACCACTGGCTGTGGGCCCCAGAAGGTTTAAGATGATGGAATATGGCCCTCATGCTGAAAGGAAAACTTCCCCAGCCCTGCTTCATAAGAACAAGTGGCCTATCCTCAAATGTTTGATCAGAACCCAACCTCAGAAAAGCTATTTGGTGTATTCCCAACAATAATCTCCCAGATCAGGGTGTACATCTATTACGCAGACTGCAAAATCTTGTTTGATCAAGAGAAAAACCCACCTTCTCCTTCTCCTCCTCCTCCTCCTCCTCCTCCTCCTCCTCCTCCTCCTTCTTCTCCTTCTCCTCCTCCTCCTTATCTTCCTTCTCCTCCTCCTCCTTATCTTCCTCCTCCTCCTCCTCCTCCTCCTCCTCCTCCTCCTCCTCCTCCTCCTTCTCCTTCTCCTTCTCCTTCTCCTCCTCCTCCTCCTCCTCCTCCTCCTCCTCCTCCTCCTCCTTCTCCTTCTCTTCTCCTTCTCCTTCTCCTTCTCCTTCTCCTTCTCCTTCTCCTTCTCCTTCTCCTTCTCCTTCTCCTTCTCCTTCTCCTTCTCCTCCTCCTCCTCCCCTCCTCCTCCTCCCTCCTCCTCCTCCTCCTTCCTCCTCCTTCTCCTTCTCCTTCTCCTTCTCCTTCTCCTTCTCCTTCTCCTTTAGTGATCACTCGTAGCTGAGTAAGATTGTCTTCCATGAACTCAGGGAGTCCGTAAGTGACTGTGGAGGCCAATTCTGGATCCATATGTCCTTCCACAGTGGGGATATAGGTTTCCAGGCGGGGATTGATCATGGTGAGGGTTTGCCAAACGTACCTTCCTCTTAGCACGTTTCACCCTTTCGTCCTGAGTTTGAGCGTCTTCAAAGCCCATGACACCTTTGGTAAAGGCTGTTGTCCAACTGGAGCGCTCGCAGGCAAGTGTTTCCCAATTGTTGGTGTTTTATACTACATTTTTTAAGATTTGCCTTGAGAGAGTCTTTAAACCTCTTTTGTTGACCACTAACATTACATTTTCCGTTTTAAAGTCCGGAATAGAGTAGTTGCTTTGGAAGACGATAATGAGGCATCCATACAACATGACCAATCCAACGAAGTTGATGTTGAAGAATCATTGCTTCAACACTGGTGATCTTTGCTTCTTCCAATGCACTGGCGTTAGTTTGCCTGTCTTCCCAAGTGATGTGTAAAAAATTCAGAGACACCGTTGATGGAATCTTTTGAGGAGTTGG
Source organism: Darevskia armeniaca (assembly GCA_034641395.1). Lineage (NCBI taxonomy): Eukaryota > Metazoa > Chordata > Lepidosauria > Squamata > Lacertidae > Darevskia > Darevskia armeniaca. The sequence continues at coordinate 905,594 of JAWWNF010000904.1, forward strand.
ATATGGCATTTATATCAACATCCTCTAATGCTTTTTCTGACAGTTTTTAGTTCCCCCCCTTCCAACGCCTGAGTCACGCTGAGGCAGCCCAACCAAGGCAGGAGATGATCACCAGACTTTCACATCAAATGCCATGGTTTTGATCCAGGCCATGAGTTGGCTGTATGGATCTCCTACTGAAATCAATGGGCCTTATCTTTATGTCATAATCGGCCTGTCCCACTGATTTCAGCGGGGACTAAATTAAACTAACTTAGCCTGGATCCAACCCAATATGAACAAATGGCTGCAGGTATGCATTGAGTTTCACACTCCACAGAGTATATCTTGTGAACCACCATGAGATCTTGTGATGACGGGAGGTATATAAATCTAATAAATAAAATAAAAAATAAAATATGGCAAGCCCTCTGGAGGGCATTGATCTGGTCTTCACAGGTGATGCATTCAAAGGTATTTAAGAACCACACTCGGGGCTAGTTATAGGTTTCTAGAAGCCCTTTGGTTGGTAAAAAAAACACAATATTTATTTATTGAAGTACATAATTAAATACACACACACACACACACACACACACACACACACACAGTCCTCCAGTCTTGTTTTATCGGCTGCAAGCTATCTTAAACCAACAAATCAGCTAGAGAGGACCTGTGTAAAAAGGAAGGTTCTCAGCAGGCATCTACAGCACAGAATTGCAGCTGCCTGTCTCATTGCCAAGGAGATGGTTTTCCATGATGCTGGAACAGCCATGTTGTCAAGGGAAGCACTAGCTAGTCTGGCAGCACCAGCAAGGCCTCATCAACTGAGCGCAGGGACCAGGCGGGCAAAACCGGGGTAAGGCAATCTCTAAAGTGACCTAGTCCTGAGTTATTAAGACTTTTGTAAAAGGTAAGACAACAAGGGACGTGGGTGGCGCTGTGGGTTAAACCACAGAGCCTAGGGCTTGCTGATCAGAAGGTCGGCGGTTCGAATCCCCACAACGGGGTGAGCTCCCATTGCTCGGTCCCAGCTCCTGCCAACCTAGCAGTTCGAAAGCACGTCAAAGTGCAAGTAGATAAATAGGTACCGCTCCGGTGGGAAGGTAAACGGCGTTTCCGTGCGCTGCTCTGGTTTGCTAGAAGTGGCTTAGTCATGCTGGCCACATGACCCGGAAGCTGTACGCCGGCTCCCTCGGCCAGTAAAGCGAGATGAGCGGCACAACCCGAGAGTCATCCACGACTGGACCTAATAGTCAGGGGTCCCTTTACCTTTACCTTTAAAAGGTAAGACAAAAGAAGAGCCCTACTGGACCACCACAAAGGCCTATCTAGTCCAGCAGCCTGTCCTCACATTGGCCAATGGGTTGGAACTCCACAAGTTGGAACCTGAATGGAACGGCACTGTCCCCACTTGTAATTCCTAGCAAGTGGTAGTCAGAGGCAATGATTCTGCTTCCGACCGTGTTAATAGAATATAGCCATCTTAACTAACAGCCATGGGAAGCTTTATTTATTTATTGCATTTACAGACTCTCCAAGTGTCCCTATTTTCCAGGGACACTCTCGGATTTACAGAAGCCATCTTGGTTTCTGATTTGATCCCGGAATGTCCCACTTTTCCTTAGGGCATCCCTCTTTTAATTGGAGAAATGTTGGAGGCTATGCATTTATAACCCCACCTTACCTCCAAGGTGGGTGTACAAGATTCTCTCCCCCTCCCCATTTTATCCCCACAACAACCCTGTGAGGTAGGTTAGGCTGAGGGACAGTGACTGGCCCCAGGCCACCAGGTGTTCTTCACAGCCAAGTAGAGATTTGAACCCTGGTCTCCCAGGTGCTGGTCCAACATACCAGCGATTGGGTTTCTCCAATCCTCTGCTAAAGCCATCCAAGTTGGCGACCCTCGCTGTGTCTTCCCAAAGTGAATTCCATATTTTAGCTGAGTGCTGGTGGAGTACTTTCTCTTGTCTGTCCTGAATGTGCTGGTCCCGTGGGTTACCCGAGAGGGGAGGTCCAAGTCCGGTCCGTGGTCAGAGGTGCAGTCCGTAGTAGAGGCAGTCCGTAGTAACTGAAGCTGGGTGCAGGGCAGGGAGTTGGGCAAAGTCAGGAACAGGTATGGAAGCAGGAAACCAGGGCGGGTCAGGAGCTCAGGCAGGAAAGCAAGACAGGTTTCAAGCAGGAACTGGCAACCAACAATGTTGCTCCCGCAACTTGGGGCTGGGGCTGGCTGGCTTTTATCTGCCCTGAGGCATAGGGCAGCCCCGATCCTCTGGTGACTCGCCTCTCCTGGCCTGGAGGCGAGCACTCCTCCTGCGGGAACTCTGTTCCCTTCTCCTCTCTGCCCTGAGCCTCTGCAGCTCAGGAGAGGCTGGAGAGTTACTGGACCCAGAGGCAACCTCAGCTTCCCCTGATGGGGCTGGGAGTGGAGCACCTGCAGGCAATGGGTCCTCCATCCCATCAGGAGCCAGAGCAGACTCAGCAGATTCCTGCACCTGAGGATCCAGCACAGGTGAGGACCCTTCAGGCTCAGGTCCCAGCCCCAGCTCTGCTGGTTCTGGAGGCGAGGAATCCTGTGCAGGCTGGGATCCCTCAGGTTCAGCATCTGAGTCTGAATCCCAGGCCATCACACTGGCTCTCTGAAGACATTGAACTCGGCAGCCGGTGCAGTTCTTTCAACAAAGGTGTTCCTTGTTGACAGGAGTCTTCCCCACAGAGCAACCTAGCTCCGGCGTAAATATGTGCTGTGCAAAAAGTACTCGTAGTTTTCCGGGAGGTTAGGAAGCCAATCTGTCTCAAGTCCAGGCAATTTGCAATCACAACAACATCTTGCTACCAGTAGTTGCCTTGGGGTCAAGCAACCACCTGCCCTTAAGCTGGCAAAGCACACTTTTAATTGCCGGCATTTGTTCCCGAGGCAAATGTTATCAGCTCTGCCAATCTATCACTGCTGCCTTTACACAGGTCCGCTGTCATGCATGGTTGAAGGTAGATTACATTTTTCATCTTAATTGAGTCGGCTAGATATGTAACCCTTGTCAAAAAATAAAAATAATTGGCATGTACCCCGCACCTTCGCCTCGCCCGATCATAATTAGATTATTCCTAAGTGGCTGAATTGCAAGATACGCTGAAGTCATTTTAAAGTACACAGTTCTGCATTTGCATTGTTTTTTGAATGTATCCCTGAGACGGTGTTGAAATCAGCACTGACCATCTAGGTGTGGCCACAGATAATTTGGCCAGAGTTGCTCCATTTGTTGGCTTTCTATCTCTCGGGGGAATTTCGCTAGTGAGGATGGAGGGTGGGTGGCAAGAATTCACCTCCAACAACAGGGTCAATTGTTGTTGTTGTTGTTGTTTAGTCATTTAGTAGTATCTGACTCTTCGTGACCCCATGGACCAGAGCACGCCAGGCACTCCTGTCTTCCACTGCCTCCCGCATTTTGGTCAGACTCATGTTAGTAGCTTCGAGAACATTGTCCAACCACCTCGTCCTCTGTCGTCCCCTTCTCCTTGTGCCCTCCATCTTTCCCAACATCAGAGTCTTTTCCAGGGAGTCTTCTCTTCTCATGAGGTGGCCAAAGTATTGGAGCCTCAGCTTCAGGATCTGTCCTTCTAGTGAACACTCAGGGCTGATTTCCTTCAGAATGGATAGGTTTGATCTTCTTGCAGTCCATGGGACTCTCAAGAGTTTCCTCCAGCACCATAATTCAAAAGCATCAATTCTTCGGCAATCAGCCTTCTTTATGGTCCAGCTCTCACTTCTATACATTACTACTGGGAAAACCATAGCTTTAACTATACGGACCTTTGTCGGCAAGGTGATGTCTTTGCTTTTTAAGATGCTGTCTAGGCTTGTCATTGCTTTTCTCCCAAGAAGCAGGCGTCTTCTAATTTCGTGACTGCTGTCACCATCTGCAGTGCTCATGGAACCCAAGAAAGTAAAATCTCCCACTGCCTCCATTTCTTCCCCTTCCATTTGCCAGGAGGTGATAGGACCAGTGGCCATGATCTTAGTTTTTTGATGTTGAGCTTCAGACCATATTTTGCGCTCTCCTCTTTCACCCTCATTAAAAGGTTCTTTAATTCCTCCTCACTTTCTGCTATCAAGGTTGTGTCATCAGCATATCTGAGGTTGTTGATATTTCTTCCGGCAATCTTAATTCCGGTTTGGGATTCGTCCAGTCCAGCCTTTCGCATGATGAATTCTGCATATAACTTAAATAAATAGGGAGACAGGGTCAATACACCATCCCAGAGCCCCCACAATGCATTGTCTTCAATGCTGTGCAGATAAATTCACTCGCAGCCATTCCAAACCTGGGATGCTTCTTTGCTTGGAGGTCCTTATCTGGAAGCAGCAGCAGACCTATGTTTTGGAAGCCCTGAAACTTGAAGTGTTATGGGGGCCCATTCACAACCACCAATGAGTTTTGGATAACCACTGTTATCTTCTTTCAATGGGCTTGTTCCACAACAGATCACCACAACTTGACATCTGTGCTACTGACTCTCAAACTTCGTTGAAATACAGTGGTCCCTTGGTTCTCAAACTTAATCCGTTCCGGAAGTCCTCTGGAGGATGACTGGTCTGGAAACCAAGCCATATGAGGAACAGTTGAAGGAGTTGGATATGCTTAGCCTGGAGAAGATTATGGGGAAGACATAAAAGTAGTCTTCAATCATCTGAAGGGCTGTCCTGCAGAAGATGGAGGAGACATGTTCTCTGATGCTCCAGATGGCAATACTGTGGTACCTCGGTTCTCAAACTTAATCCGTTCCGGAAGTCCGTTCCAAAACCAAAGCGTTCCAAAACCAAGGCGTGCTTTCCCATAGAAAGTAATGCAAAATAGATGAATCCGTTCCAGACTTTTAAAAACAACCCCTAAAACAGATCACTTGCCAGATTACTTACATGGACACCACTTTCATGCTTAGAAATAATTTGCTTCTTTCCCTCTCTTGTTGTTCTGTCAATGGTTCTCTTGGCTTTGCAGCTTTTATCCATTTCCGCAGTCACGCAATCAATCAGTCAGTAGCTGAACTGGGTTCCACACAGTCACAAAAACAAAACAAAAACCCCACAAAAAAACCACAAAATAAATAGCAAAAACAGACAGACCTCAGCGTAGCACCCAGAACAGAAGTGTGGCACTCAAAACAGAGCACGTTTGACTTGACAAAGGAAGTTTGCAAGCCAGAACACTTACTTCCATGTTTGCAGCGTTTGGGTTCCAAGTTGTTCAAGAATGAAGCTGTTCAAAAACCAAGGTACCACTGTATATACAACAAAAAACTGATCAATGTGAATCATGCAACTCAAATTGGGTCTCCTAGACCTAAAATGTTCAAGCAATGCAGACTGAAGTCACTTCTGGGGACTGTTTGGGATTAGGAGCCCCGAAGCTTAAGCTTCATTGGTTTCATAGTAGATCTGCCCCACTGTCCGGAAACATTTGAGTGACGGGCGAATTCAGTCATTGGGAACTCCAGTAGGAACTCATTGACGTAATGGGTGAATTGGAACTTAATGGTGCAATCCACAGACAGCGTTGGCAGAGCAGCAGAACCACCAGTGCACCTGCAGCCCAAACACTCGCGGCGGCTGTGATGGAGAGTGGGGAAGGAGGAAACTCGAGTCTGAACCTTGTGTCAGGTCCTTCCCTGCCTTGGTCTCAAAACACTCCATACCAGGGCTTTCCACTGGGCTTTGCCAACAACAAACACATAGAGCCCTGGCTGGATCAGGCCAATGGCCCATCTAGTCCAGCATCCCATGGCTGGATGTGGAAGAGTGGTGGGAGCTGCCTGCCCAAGGATGACACAGAAGATGATTTGTACCCTGGATCATGGTGGCGGGACACTGAGGAGCAGTCTGGGGAAGGGACGACCTGGGAGGTGCTAGAAGCAGGGGAGTTGAGTGATTAAGGAGGGTCAGCAGAAGGAGGGCCTTCCAGGACAGGGTTAGAGGCTGAGAGTTGCAGTGTGAGCACAAACTCAGGTCGAGAGGATTTCAGAGGTTGCCCCTGCTACCCAGCAGCAGGACAGTCCCAGTCCTCCTGGCGCTCCTTCCCCTCTGATACCTTGATCAAGGAGAGTCCTGCACGCTGCTGAGCAATTGGCCAGCCAGGTCCAGAGGCGGAGTCCACCCTCTCAACGCAGCCTTCGTCTCCTTGGGTTCGATCCAGAGTGAGATGCTACAGGGGGAACGGCAGGGCCGGTGGTCAGTTTCAGCAACATCTCTGCTGGATTAAGACAAACCAGTGGATTCTGCTGTGTTGTTATTTTCTGTTAATAAAAAGCTAGCCGCATTCCGTGCCTCCTGTTCTTCCCTGCCCTGTGGATGACTTGGGCTAGCCTGACAGCCCCCTGACACATGGTCACAGTGGCCAACCTGATGCCTGTAGGGAATATGCAAGCACGACCAGTTTTGGATTTTACGCATAAACTAAGCAAGCTATAGCTTAGGGCCCCACTCTCTTGGGGGCCCCCCCAAAAATTAAAGTTAAAAAAACCTGGATGTACATTTCCAAAATATAAGATAAAAAACAAATACAGTGGTACCTCGGGTTACATACGCTTCAAGTTACAGACGCTTCAGGTTACAGACTCTGCTAACCCAGAAATATTACCTCGGGTTAAGAACTTTGCTTCAGGATGAGAACAGAAATCGTGCTCTGGCGGCACAGCGGCAGTGGGAGGCCCCATTAGCTAAAGTGGTGCTTCAGGTTAAGAACGTTTTCAGGTTAAGAACGGACCTCTGGAACGAATTAAGTATGTAACCAGAGGTACTACTGTAAAATAAAACCTACATACAGCAACAGTGTTTCGTGCTGTGTAGGCTCCTATGATGTAAGTCAGGCAAGTCCAACAGGTTGATCGTGATCTACCGGTAGATCACTGGACGACTGTGGTAGATCACTGGTAGATTATTGGCTCCCCCCAAAGAAGCTGAACAACTGTGGCTCCCCTAAAAAAAGCTCAACATTTTACCTCCTCCCTGAAAAAACTCAACAACTTTGACCCGAACCCCCTCAAAATGGGCCTTCCTAAAAAAAACTCAACAGCTTTGACCTGAACCCCAAAAAAGGGGGTAGATCACCGCCAGTTTTTAACTCTGTGAGTAGATCACAGTTTCCTTTGAGTTAGCCACCCCTGATGTAAGTCATGGGCCCCGCCTGCTAACCTGCTCCCTAAAATATCACTGGTTTGCTAATTTCTATATATAGGGTGCCTACATTCTGCATGTGCAAATGGCTTTAGATACCTATTAGGTCCATAAATTACCATATAGCATACTGTATATTCAACACAAAAAATAGCGACAATTTGTTGTTGACAAAGGACAGCTGGACATATAAAGGGCCCCATTACCGTCAGTAGCTTAGGGCCGCATCAAACCTAAATCCGGCCCTGAGCACGACTCCAGCACAAGAACACTCTCACCATCTTTTTATTTCCAGCAGATGGCAGTCTGTTTGCTTTCTGTCTCTGGAGGAATTTTGCTAGCTTAAGATAAGAATGGGTGGCAAGAATTCAGCGGAGACAGCATTTGCCACTCGCCTGCATGAGGGTCCTGTGGTGCTTGAGTCCTGCTTACACGCTTCCCACAAGCAGTTGGTCGGCCGCTGTGAAAACGGGGCCCCTGACCGTTAACTCCAGTCATGGACGACTCTGGGGTTGCGGCGCTCATCTCGCTTTACTGGCCGAGGGAGCCAGTGTACAGCTTCCGGGTCATGTGGCCAGCATGACTGAGCCATAGCTGTCAACTTTCAGATTTGAAAATAAGGGATTTTTTCAAACTTTCAGATTTGAAAATAAGGGATGCTGCAAAGGCGGTGCAATGGCACCAAGTAGCCTCGCCACCCTGCGCTCCAGAGGCTGCGCGCGAACGGGTGAGCGAAAGAGCGAGTGCATAGACGGCAGGCAGGCTGTCTGTCTGGTTGGGCGTGAGGGTCTGGCTGCACAAGGCATGCAAGCTCCACCCCCAGTCGGTCTCAGACTCCTTATTGGCAGCCGAGCAACGCAGCTGAGGAGCCTCCCTGGCCGGCAGGGAGGGAGAGGAGCTGCTTCCTTTGAAATCCGGGAAATTTAAGGGATATCAACAATCCGGGATAGCAGCGGGAAACGGCATTGGAATAAGGGAGTTTCCCCGCAAAAAAAGGGAGGGTTGACAGCTATGGACTAAGCCGCTTCTGGCAAACCAGAGCAGCGCACGGAAACATCGTTTACCTTCCCGCCGGAGCGGTACCTATTTATCTACTTGCACTTTGTGCTTTCGAACTGCTAGGTTGGCAGGAGCTGGAACCGAGCAACGGGAGCTCACCCTGTCGCGGGGATTCGAACCGCCGACCTTCTGATCAGCAAGCCCTAGGCTCTGTGGTTTAGACCACAGCGCCACCCACGTCCTAAATGGACTGTTGCCCTATTGTTCTCTCTCTCTCTGGACACGCAAGGTTGGCAGGTTTTTGAAACGATACGAAAACTTGCTTGACCCGCTTGGCCAGAGGCAGAAGTGGAAAATCGCAAATGGTGATCTCTGTATTTCTTGAACCGCCTTCATCGCTATGAGAAAAATGAAAGTGCTATCTGTCTCTAGCTCAAGAAGCTTCCTCTCCTCTGAATTTAAGCTAATCACCATAAAAATGAGATTGCAGAGGCTAAGGCTTCACCATGAATATATTCATCAGCTAGAAAATGGATCCTTGATTTCCCCCCCTGCTTGGAAAATAATTTGAGCAAGTTGGATTGTAAGATTTATTTATTTTTTAATCCCTAGATAAAAAAATGAAACCTATCACTAGGAGGTGTTTTAAATAATGGTGGCAACTGACTTGATTCAATTTTTTTAACATTGCAATTATCATAATTGTGTGTGTGTGTGTGTGTGTGTGTGTGTGTGTGTGTGTGTACATTAATTCCCATTGGGCTTTATTTTGAGGTTCCCAATCTATTCCTGGTGCCAGAATATGATTCAGTATGAACTCCTGTCAAAACTATCTTTTACAACTGTCAGCAAACAAATCTAATATTCCAGAAAGCAATTTTAACGCAGTGCTTCCGACTGTGTTCAGCTGAAGAAAATGAATTTTCGGCTAAACCCTATCTCGACAAAATCCTCCATTTAATCGCTTGGGAGCAGAGCTAGAGGCTGGAAAATGCCAGGCGTCATTCAGATATTAAGTGCAGAAAGGGTGTGTACAGAATCACAAGGCAAAGAAAGGCACCCAGAATTATACACACACACACACACACACACACACACACACACACACACACACCAAAAAATCAATTCGGTCCAAAAGCATCTGAAAAAACATTTTCTGTTTTTGCCAGCAATGCTGTGTGATTTTTGTTTTTATACTGTCGCAATATATATTGTCCATTGATTGATAATAGAAGAAAGCAAGCCCTCCAACATTTCTCTGATGAAAATAAGGACATCCTATTCCAGTGATGGCTAACCTTGACACCCCAGATGTTTTGGGACTACAACTCCCATCATCCCTGACCACTGATCCTGTTAGCTAGGGATGATGGGAGTTGTAGTTCCAAAACATCTGGAGTGTCAAGGTTAACCATCACTGTACCTATTCCATAATAATAATAATAATAATAATAATAATAATAATAATAATAATTTTATTATTGCAACCTTTCGAAGACATCTGAAGGCAGCCCTGTATAGGGAAGATTTTTAATGTTTAATGTTTTGCTATGTTTTTATATATGTTGGAAGCCACCCAGAGTGGCTGGGGCAACCCAGTCAGATGGGTGGAGTATTATTAGCACACATAGTTAGCACACAGTGCTGGACAAGATGGGTCTTTGGCCTGATCCTGCAGAACTTTCTCATGTGCTTATGAAATGTACCCACTTAAAAAGATATTATTATTATTATTATTATTATTACTACTACTACTACTACTACTACTACTCTGCCTTTTTCCCTGACAGTGACTCAAAGTCTACAGATAAGAACTGCCAAAAACATAGGAAAAACAATAATTAAAAACAATGATAGAATTAAAACCAGTGCTTTTTTTCTTAAAAAAAATAAAATGTTTAGGGGTACTCACATTTTGACTCAAGAAAATCACCATTTTACAGTTCAGATTGGGGGAAATAAATACAGTAAATGGACAAAAGTACAAACATTTACAAAATGTTTAGGGGTATGCATACCCCTGCGTACCCCCAGTGATTAAATCTATCTATTTATCTATCTCTAGTTGAGATTCATAGATGCCCCGTGGGGTCCCTTCCAATTCTATGCTTCTTTGAGTCTATATTTGTTGTTTAGTCATCTTAGACATGTTTGACTCTCCATGACCCCATGAACCAGAGCATGCCTTGGAAACTCTATCTTCTCAAAGCTTCTCCTTTTTGAGTTTTCTTGGTAAAATACTGGATTGGTTTGCCAGTTCCTTCTCCAGTTGAGTCTATATACCATACCAATAAATATCATAAAAAGAGCATGGCACCAGCCCTTTCCTTAACAGCAGCCTGTTCCCAAAAGCCTGTTGGAACAACAAGGGGGAAGTCAGCCTAGCTTCTCTAGGGAGTTCCAAAGTCTGGGAGCCACCACCAAGAAGACCCTCTCCCTTGTTCCTATCAAGCCTGCCTGTGAGGGTGGTGGGACCAAGGCAAGGGCCTCCCACTAAGATCTCAAAACCCAGGCAGGTTCATATGAGGGAATGCCGTCTTTCAAATAGCTTGGACCCAAGCTGCCACTGGTCCCATCACCTCCTGGCAAATAGAAGGGGAAGAAATGGAGAGATTTTACTTTCTTGGGTTCCATGATCACTGCAGATGGTGACAGCAGTTACGAAATTAGAAGACGCCTGCTTCTTGGGAGAAAAGCAATGACAAACCTAGACAGCATCTTAAAAAGCAGAGACATAACCTTGCCAACAAAGGTCCGCATACAGTAGTTAAAGCTATGGTTTTCCCAGTTGTAATGTACAGAAGTGGACCATAAAGAAGGCTGATCGCCGAAGAATTGATGCTTTTGAATTATGGTGCTGGAGGAGACTCTTGAGAGTCCCATGGACTGCAAGAAGATCAAACCTCTCTCCATTCTGAAGGAAATCAGCCCTGAGTGCTCACTAGAAGGACAGATCCTGAAGTTGAGGCTCCAATACTTTGGCCACCTCATGAGAAGAGAAGACTCCCTGGAAAAGACCCTGATGATGGGAAAGATGGAGGGCACAAGGAGAAGGGGACGACAGAGGATGAGATGGTTGGACAGTGTTCTCGAAGCTACCAACATGAATCTGACCAAACTGCGGGAAGCAGTGGAATACAGGAGTGCCTGGCGTGCTCTGGTCCATGGGGTCACGAAGAGTCGGACACGACTAAACGACTAAACAACAACAAGCCTCCTTAGTAAGGAGGTGTGGACCAGGTGACTTCACTTTGGAAATTGCGCTTGCGAACTCCCTCCCCACCCCTCAGTTGGAGTTGGGAAGAAGGGCAAAAAAGACCTGTTAATAAGCTCAATAGCAATATCTGTTGTTGTTTTTTTAAAATAATATTTATTGGGTTTTTACACACATAACATACAACTTATCACGTTACATTATAAAACACACACAACAACAAAAAATACAAAAATACAAAATACACACAAAAATCTTATTTTCCCTTTCTTGTTTCCTTATCATTTTAGATAGACTTCCTCCTGTCTTTCCCTCTGCGTTTCATTGTAAATCATCTTTAGCAATTTCCTCTCATCATCTAATATTATATTTTTACTATTAAATTCTATCTTTACTATCTTAATCAAATTTTATATCTTATCTCTTTACTATCTTATCAAACCTTATCACATATATCTCTCTTACTCAAGTTCTATCCTAAACTTATCTAATCATACATCATATCTTCACTTATTTATTCTTATTACTATTCTGTAAATTACCCTTTCTTCCAGCATATTCCTATCTCTAAATCTTACAATAATTTTTCAAATATTCCCTAAATTTCTTCCATTCTTTTTCCACCGCTTCTTCCCTCTGGTCGCGGAGTCTCGCTGTCAGCTCGGCAAGTTCCACAGCAATATCTGTTTGGCCCCTGCCCAACTGTTCACGAGCAGGGGCGGAGCAAGGGGGAGCGGAGGGGGCGCGCCGCTCCCAGCACCGTCTTTTGGGGGGCAGCGCAAGTGGCGCCGCCGGCAACCCGCTACATAGCGCGCATGTGCAGCATCGCTACGTAGCGACGCATGCGCCGTATGTAGCGATGCTGCGCATATGCACTACATAGCGATGCTCCGCCCCCGGGTGCACGTCTCGTTTGCCGCTCTGGGTGCCTGAGCGGCTTCCTACACCTCTGTTCACGAGCTGAAATTCTTCCCTCTCCGAGACTGCAAGACCCTGGACCTTGCAAGGGTTAGACTAGAAGACTCTGGGGGTCCCTTCCAACTCTGCAATTCTATGGTTCTGTGATTCTTGACACGTTGGATCATGTTTGCAACTGTGACCACGTCTGCGTTAGCAACTTCTGTGCCGTTAAGCAATCATCCAAGCTTGAATTCCGATTCCTGTGGGCAATCTGATAATCCCAACGGGAGGAGGACCACAAGGGAATTGCCAATCAATTTAGCTGCAAGGCTCTTGATACTATTAGTTTGCTTTCAGGGAAATCAGTCAGGGGGAAACTTCAATATATCAGTGAGCGGAAGAAAACAATAACCTCCCACCCCCTTGCCTTCATTATCCAAATGACCGCAGTTATTCAGTACAGCTTGCTCAAAGGCAAAGGCAGATCAATGTTTGAAAGGAAGGTTCTCAGTTTTATTTTTTAATGATGGCACAACTCTGTCGGGAGCAGGAGACTGTGTTCTGATTTATGGTGAGTTCGCTAAACAGAACTTTAAGTTTTTCCTTCTTTCTCCTTTTTTAACCCCTGTAAACAGATCTTAACTCAAAGGGCCTGTTCTATTTTTTAACACAATTTTTTATTTATTTTCCCACAATTTAACAGTTCCCATACAATTTCCCCTTAGCACCCCATCCTTACTTCCATGATGTTTCTGTTCAAACCCTTTAATCTACTGCCTAAAATGCAGCACTTATTTCTATAACATAGATCCTACATTACATTCCTTTCTCATCTCAATCCTCTTTGGGGAGAGAGAGAGAAAGAAAAGTGGCTGTATATTTTGCAACTGGCAGTTCCTCACCCCTGAGGTGAATTATTTGGGAAGGCCTTTGCCCTGAAAAGTAAAGGTAAAGGTAAAGGGACCCCTGGCCATTAGGTCCAGCTGCGAACAACTCTGAGGTTGCGATGCTCATCTTGCTTTACTCACCAAGGGAGCCAGCGTACAGCTTCCAAGTCATGTGGCCAGCATGACTAAGCCGCTTCTAGCGAACCAGAGGAAACGCCATTTACCTTCCCGCCGGAGCGGTACCTAATTTATCTACTTGCACTTCGTGCTTTCGAACTGCTAGGTTGGCAGGAGCAGGGACCGAGCAACGGGAGCTCACCCCGTCGCAGGGATTCGAACCGCTGACCTTCGGATCGGCAAGCCCTAGGCTCTGTGGTTCAACCCACAGCGCCACCCGCGACCCCGCCCTGAAAAGTAGCATATGGATATTTTACATAACTTAATAAATTCATTTGCTGCCTTACCTGCCTGAACAGGTGGGGGAGATTTCCCCCTTTTAATACTACTACTACTACTAATAATAATAATGGATGGGAAGCAGGTGGCGCTGTGGTCTAAACCACTGAGCCTCTTGGGCTTGCCGATCAGAAGGTTGGCGGTTTGAATCCCCGCGATGGGGTGAGCTCCTGTTGCTCTGTCCCAGCTCCTGCCAACCTAGCAGTTCCAAAAACATGCCAGTGCAAGTAGATGAATAGGTACCACTGCGGCGGGAAGGTAAATGGCATTTCCGTGCGCTCTGGTTTCCGTCAAGGTGTCCCGTTGCGCCAGAAGTGGTTTAGTCCTGCTGGCCGCATGAACTGTCTGTGGACAAACGCCAGCTCCCTTGGCCTGAAAGCGAGATGAGCGCCGCAACCCCATAGTTGCCTTTGACTGGACTTAATAATAATAATAATAATAATAATTTATTATTTGTACCCCGCCCATCTGGCCGGGTCTCCCCAGCCACTCTGGGTGGCTTCCAACAAATATCAAAATACATTAAAATATCACAGATTAAAAACTTCCCTAAACAGGGCTGCCTTCAGGTATTTTCTAAATGTCAGGTAGTTGTTTATCGCTTTGACCTCTGCTGGGAGGGCATTCCACAGGGCGGGTGCCACTACTGAGAAGGCCCTCTGCCTGGTTCCCTGTAGCTTTGCTTCTCGCAGTGAGGGAACCGCCAGAAGGCCCTCGGCGCTGGACCTCAGTGTCCGGGCTGAACAGTGGGGGTGGAGACACTCCTTCAGGTATACTGGGCCGAGGTTGTTTAGGGCTTTAAAGGTCAGCACCAACACTTTGAATTGTGCTCGGAAACGTACTGGGAGCCAATGTAGATCTCTCAGGACCGGTGTTATGTGGTCCCGACGGCCGCTTCCAGTCACCAGTCTAGCTGCTTAACCGTCCAGGGGTCTTTTACCTTTTAATACTAATCACATATAATAATGTTCAAGTGTCCCTGCGTCCACTGTGTGTCAGTGGAACTGCGCGAGTGCGCATGTCCCACAGGGACGCACGGATTGGAGAGCTCTACTTCCCCCCCCCCAACAGGGACGCAGGCATTGGAGCGGCCGGAGAGGGGGGGCGTGTCCGGGAGGCAGCGGCGGCGCACGCGCATTGTCAGTTGCGACAGCGCCACCGCCTCGCACGGATGTCTCCCTCGCCGCCCCGTCTCTCCAGCCTGTCAGCTGCAGTCAGCCGCCAGCCTCTGCCGCCTCCTGCCGCCTCCTCCTCCTCCTCTAGCGCCCGTTAATGTAACGGGCTACCTTCAACTAGTAATAATAATAATGTCATTGTTTGTTGTTTAAAACCAATTACTTTCCTTAATCTGATTTCGTTTCTGGTTCTTCCTGTCAGGAAATGTTTACCGAGAGTGCATGGGGAACGGGACCTGGGCCCCCAAGGCCAACTACTCCCAGTGCGAGCCGATTCTGGTTGAAGAGGTCTGTATCTCTCTCTGATCTTTCCACATTCTTGTTGCATTAAGCTTGTCAGTTTTTTTGGGGGGGGGGGAACCGGCAAGCTCCCTGTCCTCTCCAACCCAAAGACTTGGGTTCCTCCTTCGCAACGCCTCAGGGGCAATTTCATAGCTTGAGAACATTGGTGGTCTCCACTCTGAAGCCCGTTTCACACTTGAGGCATCGCTATGCTTCTCTTCCTTGCAAGTACAATCACCACTCCTGCTCACAGCATGGAATACACTGGCATCTCTCCCTCATTTTGGCCATAGCTCAGTGGCAGAGCACCTGTTCTGCACCCAGAAAGTCCCATGTTCAATCCCTAGGTAGGGCTAGGTAGGTGTCCTTTTTATTTGCCCTAATGGACCAGCCTCCACTGGTGACGGCGATGGTGGCTTTCCCAACCTGGGGCCCTCCAGATGTTCTGGTCTAGCGGACAGTAGCAAGAGCTCAATGCACAATCTCAGCCAGCTTCCTTCAGGGGTTACCCTGATTTTCTAACACAGATTTTCTCCCCACCCCTTATCACAAATGTTAATATTGCACAGCTTGAAGCAATATGAAGAATAAAACCCGGCTCCTCCTGGAATAAAAATTGTCCAGACCCATTAACAAAAACTACTGCTACTATTTATTATTATTATTATTATTATTATTATTATTATTGATTCAAAAGCTTTACTCACAAAACTTGTTCCATAAACAGACACAAAACAATCAATGATACATCCAGATAGTTGTATAAAACATACGCTTGTCAAACCATAGGTTCAGCTTCTTAAAAACATAACATAGCTATGATCAGGGCTAAAAACAAACCTCTGTCTCTTTCCTAACCCGCATTCCAGCCTAAGACTATGTTCTCCAGAAGAGAGACCATTATCACATCCTTTGTTCTCTGTGGTTTTCAGAGAAGGACAGCTCCCTTCAAGATGGAGATTTGTGACTGAATAACCACTCACATGATCTAAAGTTAAACACCACATAAGAGAGCAGAGCAGAGGTACACCCTAAGTTGATTAGCACCCCATTAGAGAGCTCTCTAGTTTAGCTCAATGGAAATTCTCAACGTCAAACCCTTAGCAAGACGCATACAGAGCATATACAGAGTTATTTCCATTTCAGTGTACAATTAAACAGTTATACTTAACACCCCTCGCACGACTTTCTGCCGCTCTTTGCATCAGAAAAACAAACATGGGGGAGCTCATGCTCAAATAGCTTCCTGTCACAGGGATAGTCACATCTGATCAGTTTACGTTCAATACTTTCTGTCATGGGAGCACTGAAGGTTCTCTCCAGCTGTCAGGAGCAGAAACATCCCCCTTGGTGTTTGAAAGGCATTAAGAGATTAGTCTGGTAGTTCCTCATTGGTTTGCCAAAGTGCTTTATAAATATCATAGCAGAGGAATATTCCCAAATGCCTTCTCCGATCTCAAATGAGAAAGAGAGGCAGGGAGGGAGGCTGGGTTTATGACCAAATACTTCCCCGTAATTCCAGTTTTGATTAAAGCTCCGATTTAGCCTGCTTCCAATGACCTTTTTCCTGCTGTTTGTTATTATTCATTTTTTAATCTCTATGGATGGAATATATTATTTTCTAGGCTGACCAGATGCAACCAGCCCATTTCCAAATGCTAAAAGAGCATTTCCTCTCCAAACTGGGCTGAATACATAGGAGTCGACTGCTAGGGGCCAATTTTTTTATTCAAGTTGGCACTCCCTGGAGGAATATTAATTGTTGAAGTCTCTAGTGCACGGGTGTCAAACTCCGGCCCTCCAGATGTTTTGGAACTACAATTCCCATCAGCCCTAGCTAACAGGACCAGTGGTCAGGGATGATGGGAATTGTAGTCTCAAAACATCTGGAGGGCCGGAGTTTGACACCCCTGCTCTAGTGAGTCAGACTAGGGCCACATTCACACTGTACACTATGATACTACTTTAAACCATCATGGCTTCCCCCAAAGGATCCCGGGAACTGTAGTTTGCTAAGGAAGGATGTGGAGAGTTGTTTGGAGATCCCCATTCCCCTCGCAGAGCTACAGTTTCCCAAGTTCCCTGTGAAGAGGGATCGACAACTCTCAGCAACCCTTGACAAAAACTACAGCTCCCAGCAGAGGTATAGGAAGGTCAGGTGGTACCCAGTGCGGAAAATTTCTTGTCACCCCCCCATTGTTTTTGTTTTTTTGTTTTTGCCTGCAAAAATGGTTTTACGTTATTTCATATTTTCTTACAAAGGAATAATAATAAGTAACAAACTTTTATTTATATCCCGCCCTCCCCTGCCGAAGTTGGGCTCAGGGCGGCTAACATCAGATACATAGCATTGGTATGAAATCAAACAATAATTAAATTACCTCCTAAAAACATGTCAAAATCAAATTAGATGGCTTTCCGCAGGGTTAGGGTTGGGAACACTGAATTGAAATTTCAGTCTTCACGACATAGGAAAATGGCCAAGTAAACAGCTATTTTTGTGGAGGAGGGTCAAGATATTAACTGATATGCATGAAATTCACATATAGCTATATAATCCCTAGTGTAGTAAGATAAGACCTTTGGAGCAGGCATTTAAAAAAAAATTTTTTTATGAACCGCCCTAGTAGGGCAGTAATTGTTCCTTGATAATTTGTCACCCCTCCATGATGCAACCTGGGGCGACCCGCCCCCCGCCTTCCCACTTCCTACGCCCCTGGCTCCCAGGACACATTGACCAGCAGTCAAGGATGATGAAACTTGGAGTCCAGAAACAGCTGGAGACCCAAGTTTAAGAAACACTGGTATAAGGCGATGCAATCTTTCAGTTAGACAAGCTACGTAGGGTGATTTGCTTGCCTAAAAGTGTAGGTGGCTTACCACTTTCTCAACTGATTCGCCATATCTTAATGCGAAGGTGAAGGACCTCTGACCTTTGAGACCTTCAGCGGTAAACTGCAACTCGTATCATCTCAGCCCATTGGTCATGCTGGCTGAGACTTCTTCTTTCTTTAGTGATCACTCGTAGCCGAGGAAGATTGTCTTCCATAAACATGGTTTTAACAAAGTGATTGTGGAGGCCAGTTCCGGATCCACACATCTTTCCACAGTGGGGACATTGGTTTCCGGGTGGGAGTTGATCACGGTGTGGATTTGCCAAGCGTGCCTTCCTCTTAGCACGTTTCTCCCTTGCGTCCTGAGTTCGAGCGTCTTCAAAGCCCATGACACCTTTGGTAAAGACTGTTCTCCAACTGGAGCGCTTGCAGGCCAGTGTTTCCCAATTGTCAGTGTTTATACTACATTTTTTTAGATTTGCCTTGAGACAGTCTTTCAACCTCTTTTGTTGACCACCAGCATTACGCTTTCCATTTTTAAGTTCGGAATAGAGTAGTTGCTTTGGAAGACGATCATCAGGCATCCGCACAACACGACCAGTCCAACGAAGTTGATGTTGAAGAATCATTGCTTCCACACTGGTGATCTTTGCTTCTTCCAGTACACTGGCATTAGTTCGCCTGTCTCCCCAAGTGAGTCCAGCAATCTTTTAAGGGCCATGAAAGGAGGGACCACCCTGCCTTGATTCAGGCCCATAGATTCAGGCTGCATTGCTCACGAGACCTCTCTTTCTGTTTTCTCACCCCCAGACGAAGCCTGCTCTCTATTACCAGGTTGCCATGATCATAAACTATTTGGGGCATTGCATTTCTGTAGGGGCACTCATCATCGCCTTCCTGCTCTTCCTGTGCTTGAGGTGAGTAATCGGCCCCGGCTGTGCAGCTTGCAGACATGTGAGCAAACTCCCTTAGCAAGAATTATAGCAAGAATTACGGCAATAATAAGACACCAGAGTCGTGATACATTTCAGAAAGATTGGTCAAAATTTTTGGACTACATGCAAAAAAATTGAGCATTAACAAACACCAGCAAATATGATATATTACTCATAACAAAGTGGGTCAACCTATCTGAAATTACAACAAGACATGGAATAGAATATTTTTTTTCTCTTTATTGACTTGACATATGATTGTAACATTAGAAAAGGAAAAGCAAGAAAACGCGACAAAATATACTGTTGAGTTAACATTGATAGTAGAAACAAGAGGGGAAGTCGAGTTTTGTTTTTGATACGATTTTATTTTTTAGTTTTGTCTTCATGTGCTTGTATAGAAATCAATCTTGTCTATATTTAATATTATAGATGCATAGTGGGAACAATTATGTGATGTTTCAAACATAAATATGAAGATTATATGGGAAAGGGAAAATGTTGTAACAAAAACAAAAAACCAATAAAAAATCAATGAGCAAAAAAAAAAAAAGCAAATGCTTTTTGGCTGCAGACAGTCTCTGCAGCTACTATGGGGAAGAGAGAAAGGAAAGCGGCTGTCAGGGATGTGCCCACCCCGGCCAGTCCGGCACTGAGTGGCTACCGGCAGCCTCAACCTTTGTTGTCGACGGATTCGTCTCCCAGTGAGGAGGACGAGGAGCAGTTACCGGGAGGGAGCCAGGTGGGGAGAGGTCTCCAGGAAGAGGCAGAGAGACCTAGCACCGCTCAGCAGACCCACTCAGAGGGGGAGACGCCGTTTCCAGCGCCCGCTTTACGCAGAAGGAGAAGGCGGCACTTTAGAGTGCCGAGACTCTGGTGTTGGCGCCACAACAGGAGGGGGGCACTTCCGGATTTCGCTAGTGACTAGACGGTCATGTTTAGCTCCGCACTGTACATATTTGCACAATAAAATACTGTATTTTTCGCTCCATGAGACGCACTTTTTTCCTCCTAAAAAGTAAGGGAAAATGTCTGTGCGTCTTATGGAGCGAATGTGTGGTCCCTGGAGCTGAACTGCCCAGGGGCAAAAGCAGATTGTGCTTTTTAAAAAAAAGAGAGAGAGAGAAGGGGGTGTTGAAAGGAAGTCCGCTGAGCAGCTGCTCAGCAAACGATCGGGGAGAGAGATAAGGGAGAGAGATTCCAGCCCCGCCCCCTTGCAGAGGGAGGCTGTTTCCCCAGCGACATGTGACTGGCTGATTAGATTATCTGTCTGGAAACTGTAGAAATGGCTTCCTGAAGCTGCAGAACTGTGAGTTAAACCCCATAAAACAGGATTTTTTCCCTTTGCAAAGTAAGCTCAACAACTTTGAGCTGCTCCTCAAAAAATGGGGCTTTTTTCCTTTGCAAAAGAAGCTGCAGAAATGTGAGCTGATCCTCAAAAAAAAAAATGGGGCTTTTCCCCTCTAAAAACTAGGTGCGTCCTATGGCCAGGTGCGCCTTATAGAGCGAAAAATACGGTAGTTGAAAGACAAGATGGACTTGGTCTTTACTCATGAGCAACTGTTAAGCGAACCTGACAGCGGCTATGTGTCTTGCAACTCCACAACCCCACTGCACAAGCCTAGACATTAGTATTAAATAGAAAAAAATCCCTTCAAAAAGTATCCCCTTTAGCTAACAGAAGACCATGCAAAACTCATCTCAAGCAAGATCATTACAGCTTGCCATTCCCAGTCGTTGCCTCGCCCTCAGTTGCCTTCGCCTTGAAGGACTACCAGGTCTGGTGAATGACAGGAGTTAAGGATTGGGGGGGGGGAGTGATATTCTGTTCCCATTTGAAGATGAACCTATTGAATTCTCACTTTCTGCAACAATGCACAGCCAGTCTCCAAAGATTTGCACTTTTCTGAGTTTTGCAATGCAGTACCTCTTCAGCCAGGACTTTGGCTTGTTGACTTCTTATAGCCCTTTTAAATGTGTTTGTGGGAGGGGGGGGTCTATTGGTTTGTGGGTTTTCATTCTTGTTTTCATTACGCATTTTGTCTTTTTATATTGTGTTTTATCTTGTGAACCACCCTGAGATCCACAGATAAAGGCTGGTATTCAAATTTAAAATAATAATCATAATCATAATCATAATCATAATCATAATCATAATCATAATAAATACTCCAGTCAGGTAATGTGTGCAAAAATGCATTTAATGGGGCAGAATATGCATAAAGTGCACACATTAATAGGAATTAATAAAATCCTTTTGCAAATGCGTTTTATTAGGGAAAACTCTTTTGCAAAATGTGCACATCAGGCAAGATCGCAAACAAAAATGTGCAGGTTCAGAGAAATTTGCACCAAAATGCTGGTGCGTTTTCACGAGGAACTTAAATATATATATATTGCAAACTCATGTGGAAAGGTGAAGCAATGAGCTAAAGGCTAGACAAATGAGAAAGCAAGAGAACTCAATTTCACTCGACCCTGGAGTGGGGGAAGAGGGTGAGGGCCGAACATCTTCATCCGTCTTTCTCTCCTGTCTCCTGAGTCGCTTTGTCTGCTGATCTGCGGGGCAACAATAGCAGCTGCTCTGTCAACTGCTGATGAAGTAGAAAGACGAGTAAATGCCACTGCAAATAGAAAACAGGCTGAAAAGTGGGAGGGCGGCTCCTGCAGAGAAGCTCTTTCTCAGTGATCCTTCATGCGGCGTAATATCCCTGGGGCGGGATATGAACCGCCAGGGTGCTGCTGTCCTTGCAGGAATCATGACTCTTTTACACACACAGGGGCAGCAGCCGGGTTAGGACCTCGTTCTGCCCAGGTGGCTGCTGGCGGATGCCCTTTCATTCATCATCCTGCCAAGTCAAGGGAGGAACAACCAGCCGATTCAGCAGCAAAGGTTTCAGGCTAAGCAGGGCATGCAACTGGAAGCAAGATAAAATCATCTGACAGGTGTGGGGAACCTCAGGCTCAGCAGCCAAATAGATAGATAGATAGATAGATAGATAGATAGATAGATAGATAGATAGATAGATAGATAGATAGATATAGATGATGATGATGATAGATAGATAGATAGATAGATAGATAGATAGATAGATAGATGATAGATAGATAGATAGATAGATAGATAGATAGATAGATAGATAGATAGAGATGATGATGATGATAGATAGATAGATAGATAGATAGATAGATAGATAGATAGATAGATGATAGATAGATAGATAGATATAGATGATGATGATAGATAGATAGATAGATAGATAGATGATAGATAGATAGATAGATAGATAGATAGATAGATAGATAGATAGATAGATATAGATGATGATGATGATGATGATGAAGATAGATAGATAGATAGATAGATAGATAGATAGATAGATAGATAATGATAGATAGATAGATAGATAGATAGATAGATAGATAGATAGATAGATAGATATAGATGATGATATAGATATATAGATAGATAGAGATAGATTATAGATAGATAGATGATAGATAGATAGATAGATGATATAGATGAGAGAGAGAGAGAGAGAGAGAGAGAGAGAGAGAGAGAGAGAGAGAGATCTGGAAGCAAGATAAAATCATCTGACAGGTGTGGGGAACCTCAGGCTCAGCAGCCAAATAGATAGATAGATAGATAGATAGATAGATAGATAGATAGATAGATAGATAGATAGATATAGATGATGATATAGATATATAGATAGATATAGATAGAGATAGAGATAGATAGATGATAGATAGATAGATAGATAGATAGATAGATAGATAGATAGATAGATAGATGATAGATGATATAGATAGATAGATAGATAGATAGATAGAGATAGCTAGATAGATAGATAGATATAGAGATAGATAGAGAGAGAGAGAGAGAGAGAGAGAGAGAGAGATAGATAGATAGATAGATAGATAGATAGATAGATAGATAGATAGATAGATAGATGATAGATAGATAGATAGAGATAGATAGATAGATAGATAGATAGATAGATAGATAGATAGAGATAGATAGATAGATAGATAGATAGATAGATAGATAGATAGAGATAGATAGAGATAGATAGATAGATAGATAGATAGATAGATAGATAGATAGATAGATGATAGATAGATAGATAGATGATAGATAGATATAGATAGATAGATATAGAGATAGATGATAGATGATAGATAGATAGATAGATAGATAGATAGATAGATAGATAGATATAGATACGGTAGATACTTTATTGTCATTGTACGTAGTACAACGAAATTGAATGCCATCCCACATTTACAGCCACATATACACATACATACCATCCATCATGACTCAACAACAACCACTCTCTGGAAACCATTTGGATCCATTAAGTGGCGGGGGCGGACCACGAAGGGACTCCTAATACAGCTGAGCACACTGGTGGCATAATGACAACAAGTGAGATGTGCAACAAAATCTGCAGCAGGAGTGCTGCCACTCAGTTTTTCTCCCTCCTTCAAGGATGCTGTGAGGAGCTTAAGGCATTGTGCTCCCATTTTTTGTTTTCCAGCAGACTCGAAATTCTGTGGCTGCTGAATATCCTCAGTCCTCATTGGGCTCTTTGGGGTTTCTCCACCATCCCCGCTTTAGGCTTGTTTGTCTGTGTTTGTGTGTGTGTGTGTGTGTGTGTGTGTGTGTGTGTGTTTTGCAAACATCAGCATTCCTCAAGCATGCTAGCACCCACCTTTTATTTCTGTTTCTCTTGGCACACACCACCTGTGTTTTTGCAATTAGAAGCAGCAATGCTAATATCGCTGTTGGGTATGGATGTCTGTCAGAAAGCTAACGCTTTGTGCAACCGTTTTGAGCTTGTTCTGGGGGAACGCAGGGATTTCTCAAAACAATAGCAGTCATGGTGGGCAAAGATCCCTAAAAGATTGGGGCGAGTTGCAACCAGTCAAAGTAGGGACAGTGTTGTCTAGTATAAGGCAGATTTATATGTTCATACGAAGCCAAGCTTCCCCTCCCTTGCTGGAGGAATTCCTGCTTGTTGGATGGGGAATTTAGACTTGCAACAGCTGTTGCAGGCTGCAGATGAAGATCTGCTCTGTGTAGCTTATTTTTTTTAAAAAAAAAAAATCCCTGTATATTACAGCTTGCACAGCAAACATACAAATATTAATCAATAAATCAGCATATGCCAGTTCTTAAAAAAAAACAAAAAACCCAGCTTCTCCTTGGTCCTGTAGCTCCAACTTGTAATGGCAGCATATGATTTTAACATGAGAGAAGTTTACATGCAGTGGGCATGCAGTGAAGTTAAATGTTGGGAGATAAAGGACAGATAAAGCACTTCTTCGTGCAGCATGTAGTTAATCTATGGAACTCACTGCCACAGGAGGCAGCAATGAAGACCAGCTTGGATGGCTTTGAAAAGGTTTAGACAAATTCATGGAGGAAGAGGCTACCATGGTCAGAGGCAGTAATGCTTTTGAATAACAGTTGCTGGAAACTGCAGAAGAGGAGAGAGTTCCTGCGCTCAAGAAGAAGAAGAAGAAGAAGAAGAAGAAGAAGAAGAAGAAGAAGAGTTTGGATTTGATATCCCACTTTATCACTACCCGAAGGAGTCTCAAAGCGGCTAACATTCTCCTTTTCCCTTCCTCCCCCCCAACAAACACTCTGTGAGGTAAGTGAGCCTGAGAAACTTCAGAGAAGTGTGACTAGCCCAAGGTCACCCAGCAGCTGCATGTGGAGAAGAGGAGACGCGAACCCGGTTCCCCAGATTATGAGTCTACCGCTCTCAACCACTACACCACACTGGCTCTCAGGTCCTGCTTAAAGGTTTTGCACAGGTGGCTGCTGTGAGAACAGGATGCTGGACTAGATGGGCAGTGACTCATGGGGGCCAAGCTGTTTTTGGCCACCTCTAATATTTTGGGGGAGCAAGCCCAGCCCCGCCATTCAGGGCCAGATTTAGGTTTGATGAGGCCCTAAACTGCTGAAGGTAATGGGGCCCTTTATATGTCCAGCTGTCCTTTGTCGACAACAAATTGTCGCTGTTTTTTGTGTTGAACATATGCTAGATGGTAATTGATGGACCTAATAGTTATCTCAAGCCATTTGTGCATGTTGCCATGCAACCAGTCCATGCAGAATGTAGGCACCCTATATATAGAAATGAGCAAACTAGTGATATTTTAGGGAGCAGGCTAGCAGGCGGGGCCCATCAGTTACATCATAGGAGCCTACACAACACAAAACACTGTTGCTGTATGTAGGCTTTATTTTATTTGTTTTTTATCTTATATTTTGGAAATGTACATCCAGGTGTTTTTCCCTTTAATTTTTTGGGGGGCCCCCAGGAGAGTGGGGCCCTAAGCAATGTCAGGATGTCCTACTCTCGAGTAGGACCTTGGTAGAGACACATGCCCGACTGGCATGTTCTCTCCCACCTGGTCGATGGTTCGGGAGCTTCAAGAGCTTTCTTCAGCCAGAACATCACAGCGACTGATGCTAAAAAGCACCAACACGCTCAGGAATCAGCAGGGTTTGCGCAGTTGTGTAACAGACCTCAGCAACTCAGCATTAGGCTAATCTACTTTATTTACATATAAACACACACGGAGCACTGCAACATGGCTCCCTCTCTCTCTAGCATCAGACAGCAAAGAGAAAGAACAAAGGACAATAGTCCCACTTCACGGAACACAGTAACACAAACATCCTGTCTCCGTCACTTCCCACTCTGTGGAATCAAAACACTGTCACGTGATAGATAATAATCCCATG
Organism: Darevskia armeniaca; assembly: GCA_034641395.1. Lineage (NCBI taxonomy): Eukaryota > Metazoa > Chordata > Lepidosauria > Squamata > Lacertidae > Darevskia > Darevskia armeniaca. Next base: position 931,189 of record JAWWNF010000904.1, read on the forward strand.
ACTGTAGACACAGGGAATGGCCCAGGAACATATGTTCAAGCAGATAGCCCGCCCCCCTGTTCGCCGCCGCTGGAAGGGGAGGGCAATGACGACCTCTGGGCGTATGGTCAATGCCTCCCCCTAAGACCCCTGTAACGGGAACCCTGGTATCGCCACCCCAATGGGGGCGGGGGTCACCGCCCCTCGCCCCCCCCCCATTTTAGGTAGATGACTAAAGGATTCCGCCCAAGGCCTGCAACCGCCAAAGTTGTGACGAATTGCTACGGGAAAGGCGAAACCTGCCAATGCAGGGAAAGTCCTTTCCGGCCCTTCAACAGCGACCTTGACGTAGGAGCGCCTGCGTGCCTGTGTGGCTGTGGAAAATAAAAGGTTAATCTGCATAACAAGCGTTAATTGAGGGAGTGGAGGGTGGGGAAGCTCTGGATCCAAAGGCTGCTTGCCAGGTATGACTTACTTCTTCTATTGTGTACTGTATGTTCCCTCCTTCTACCTGGCCAATCCCCCCGGCAACACCTCCCCAGCCAGGATTGGGCGGCTGCTGGAGTAGGTGGAGACCACAGGTGTCCAACCTGGGAAGGCAGTGCCAGGCCCAACTGCCAGGAGCTGCAACGTGATCTCAGGGGGCTACTCGCGACCACGCAAAATGCGCACCCCATTTGATGTGGGGAACGGTCATTTTGGAATTAAAACTCACCCACTCTCCCTAAGAACGACAGCCAAACCTTAATGCAGTGAATGGAGGAAGGGGAGTTAAACTCTAGTGGATCGGAGGAGTTACGGCCTCTCATGCTGGGTCATCTTCTGCCCAGCCATGAAACTGACCCAGGTTCGAATCCTGGGAGCAGTTTCAGTCACTCAGCTTAAGCTACTTAATAAATAAATAATAAATTAATAAACCTTTATCGTCACTACACCACCTGTGTGCCGGGAAACTTCACATAGTTGTTATGAGGATTCGAGGATTAAATGGGAGAAGAGAACTGCAGGTCCCCTCGAGGAAAGGAGGCATATATTAACGAAGATGTTGGCGATAAATTGACCCACAAAACTCATTTGGTGATATTGGGCCAGTCACTCTCTCCCTCCACCGCACCTACCTCACATGGTTGATGTGAGGAGAAAATGAAGAAGGCACAATTAAAATTAGCCTGAGCTCCTCAAGGTACAAATGCCAAAAAAAACCAAAGTTAAAGAATTACTCTTACAAGGTAAATCTTCTGAGGTATAACAGTGAAGTATTTCTCCAGTTTTATATCACAAGAAAAGAAACGGAGAAGGAATTGGAAGCTGTTGTAAGGAAACACCTATGTAGTGGCGATATTTAACTAATTAACGATTTAATCTCTTTGAGCCACACACCTTCCATAAAAAAGTAAAAAAAAATTAATGCGCTCTGGGAGGACCAGAGCAGAACATATTAAAAACAATGTAACAAAGAAAATGATCCAATAAAACCAACAGCAGCAGAACAAAGCACAACAACTTTGCTTCAGAGCCAGCCTAAATAATTCAGTCGAAGTTTTTAAAAGGTCTGGGGAAATGAAAAAGGGGGGAAACGTTTTGGCTGCTGCCCAAATCTGGTGATGGGGGAAAGAAGGATAGGGAAGAAGGGAGGATGAAAACGAGAAAAGAGAAACCTCTACTGCTCTGTTCCTAGGGAGAGGCGGCAAATGTTGGCCATTGAAACCCAGCGCACTTCCAAATGAAGCTTTAATATTTGACATTTTATTGTGTTTTATATGTGCTGGAAGCCACCCAGAGTGAGCAGGGTATAAATCAATATAAAAGCAACAGCAACAGCAGCAGCAGCAGCAATAATTTATTATTATTCTTATTCTTATTCTTATTCTTATTCTTATTCTTATTCTTATTCTTATTCTTATTCTTATTCTTATTTTGAGCATACATCTTGATTGGTTTGCAGGGCGATTATACAATGTGGGCTATCTGGTGAGCATGCATTCTGTGATGTTGCATCAAAGGAAACACACCATTTCCCCCTGCATTTCCTGGTCACTTTCCTTCCTGCAAAACATCCGATCTTCTTTTTGAGGGTGGCGGGAGGGGGGGAGATAAGTGGACTTGTCGTACGAGACGTCCCGATCCGTTGCAATGGTGCAACCCGAATTTATTCATTTATAAAAGTATTTATATCTTGCGACTCTGGGGTTGTGGAGCTCATCTCGCTTTACTGACCGAGGGAGCCGGGGTACAGCTTCCGGGTCATGTGGCCAGCATGACTAAGCCGCTTCTGGCGAACCAGAGCAGCGCACGGAAACGCCGTTTACCTTCCCGCCAGAGCGGTACCTATTTATCTACTTGCAATTTGACGTGCTTTCGAACTGCTAGGTTGGCAGGAGCAGGGACCGAGCAACGGGAGCTCACCCCGTCGCGGGGATTCGAACCGCCGACCTTCTGATCGGCAAGCCCTAGGCTCTGTGGTTTAGACCACAGCACCACCTGCGTCCCTATAACCATCCAGGTGTCTTTTACTTTTTACCTTTTTTTTAACCTATGGCTTTTGTGAAGGTTTGTGTTTAGGGTAAGTGGTAATGCTTACGCACCCCAGTGGTACGGGACGAGAGGGGTGTGAGTGGATCCTGAGCTTACATTCCACTATTTCTTTACACCTTGATGCAATATTTCTCTCTCTCTCTCTCTCTCTCTCTCTCTCTCTGTGTGTGTGTGTGTGTGTGTGTGTGTGTGTGTGTGTGTATCGCGCGTTGCTTGATCTCGATTCGGCCACCCAGACATATCATTATTTTTCAGCCAAGGGCAGTGAACATGGCAGTTTTCACCTTTGCTGCAGCTTTCGGTGCAAATCATGTTTTCAATTTGTGTTTTTAAAAAAAAAAAAAAAAATCCAGTGCATCTGAAGATGCAAGGAGCTTTTTTTTTTTCAAAAAAACCCCCCACCTTCTCTCCTGTTGGATAATTTTGCAAAACCTAATTGGAACGAAACTTTGGAATGCCCCCAGGCCATGTTGTTGCAAACACACACACAGAGGCACACACAAATGTGTGTGTGCATGCGCACAGTCAGAGAGAGAGCTGCAGAAGCCCTTGGAATATAATTTGTGTGTGTGCATGCGCACAGTCAGAGAGACAGCTGCAGAAGCCCTTGGAATATAATTTTTGAGCTCCAATACACAGTGGGTGTTGAAAAGGCCTTCGATATTGTGGAGAGTGAAAGTTCAGGGAAATAGTATCTCTGAGCCATTCTCCACCTCATTAAGACACTGATGCGACACTCTTTATGCAAAATGTTTAGCAACTGGAAAATGAGGAGTGAAGCTGCCTTGCACAAGCCATTAATTCTGAAGCGGTTTCACAGTGGTCTTCTTAAAGTGCAGACAATTATTGCGGAGACAACGTTTTGCAGATTGCAGCCGACCCCAGCAATTCTTCATTTGCGTATACTGCAAGGGAGCTGCTAGCATGCCAAAGGAATTGACAAATCAAAATTCTCCTGTGAGGCCGAAAACTTCCAGTCACAAAGGAATTTCAGCAAGGCCTTTGACAAGGTGCCCCATGATATTCTTGTAAAGAAGCTGGTAAAATGCGGGCTGCTACCATTCAGTGGATTTGTAACTGGCTGACTGACCGAACCCAAAGGGTGCTCATCAATGGCTCCTCTTCATCCTGGAGAGAAGTGACTAGTGGGGTGCCACAGGGTTCTGTCTTGGGCCCAGTCTTATTCAACATCTTTATCAATGACTTGGATGATGGGCTTGAGGGCATCCTGATCAAGTTTGCAGATGACACCAAATTGGGAGGGGTGGCTAATACCCCAGAGGACAGGATCACACTTCAAAATGACCTTAACAGATTAGAGAACTGAGCCATGGCAAACAGGATGAATTTTAACAGGGAGAAATGTAAAGTACCGGTACTACACTTGGGCAAAAAAAATGAAAGGCACAAATACAGGATGGGTTGAGAGCAGTACATGTGAAAAGGATCTAGGAGTCTTGGTAGACCACAAACTTGACATGAGTCAACAGTGTGATGCAGCAGCTAAAAAAGCCAATGCAATTCTGGGCTGCATCAATAGGAATATAGCATCTAGATCAAGGGAAGTAATAGTACCACTGTATTCCACTCTGGTCAGACCTCACCTGGAATACTGTGTCCAGTTCTGGCCACCACAGTTCAAGAAGGATACTGACAAGCTGGAACCAAAATGGTCAAAGGCCTGGAAACGATGCCTTATGAGGAACGGCTTAGGGAGCTGGGTATGTTTAGCCTGGAGAAGAGAAGGTTAAGGGGTGATATATAAAATATATAAAAGTATGTCATATAGAGGAGGGAGAAAAGTTGTTTTCTGCTGCTCCTGAGAAGAGGACACGGAGCAATGGATTCAAACTACAAGAAAGAAAATTCCACCTAAACATTAGAAAGAACTTCCTGACAGTAAGAGCTGTTTGACAGTGGAATTTGCTGCCAAGGAGTGTGGTGGAGTCTCCTTCTTTGGAGGTCTTTAAGCAGAGGCTTGACAGCCACCTGTCAGGAATGCTTTGATGGTGTTTCCTGCTTGGCAGGGGGTTGGACTGGATGGCCCTTGGGGTCTCTTCCAACTCTATGATTCTATGATTCTATGAATGTTCTGACCTTCTTATATTAAGCCTGGTTCGTTTGTCTGTTTGTTTATTAAACTTAATTTTATTGTTATTGTTATAATTAATTTCATTTCTATGCCTCTTCATATTTTAAAGGGGGGGGGAATCTCAGAGTGGTTTACAACACATTAAAACACCACATAAAACAATCCAGAATAATAATAAAAATTCAAGCTTCAAGGAAAATATTTCAGATCCTTCTCTAACATTTTGCTTTCCCCATATTTTTTACCTACTTGATTTATAGAGCTGCTCCACAGCAGAAGTACTCTAGGAAGGCAGTGGGGTGTAGTGGTTAGAGTGCCGGACTAGGACCTGGGAGACCAGGGTTCAAATCCCCACTCAGTCATGAAGTTCCCTGGGTGACCTTGGAGTCAGTCGCAGCCCCTTAGCCTACCTCTCAGGGTCGTTGTGGGGATAAACTGAGGAGGGAGCAGAGACCATGGACTCCTTGGAGAAAAAGGTGGGATAGAAAGGCAATAAATAAGCTTTAAAAAAAAAGTCCTTATGAAAACTCAACAGCATTTTAATGCATACTCCTCATCTCCTTAGGCTCCTGTAGGGATTTCCTGAAATTGGACTCTATTCATTACCATTGCAACTTATTGCCAAGCTTAAAACCATGGAGAGACCTGGTCTGAACAAAGACATTGGATTCTTATCTCATTATACATGACAAAGCTTTTTTAACCTTCTCACCCCTTGCTTTTTCCTGTAAGACCAATTGCAGTCGTTAACAGTCATCAACAGGTTTACCACAGCTATCAGCCTATCACCCACTCCCACCACCCTTCTGAGTAATACCTTTCCCACCCTCTCACTATATATAAGGGTCTGGTGACTTCTGTTTCAGTGTATCTGAAGAAGTGTGCATGCACACGAAAGCTCATACCAAGAACAAACTTAGTTGGTCTCTAAGGTGCTACTGGAAGGAATTTTTTTATTTTTTATTTTGTTTTGACTATGACAGACCAACACGGCTACCTACCTGTAACTGGACTCTATCCAAACGCACTTTCTTAGAGCCATCCTTAGGATCCCCCCCTCGGTGGCAGGCGCGGTTATGAGACTTGAGGTCGGCTGGAAAGCCTTGCGATATGTGGCCTTGAAGACGAAGCTTTGGCTATGGCTCAAGCTTTGTTTTAAACCAGTGGGCATCGCCCCCTTGACATTGAGGGATGATTTCCAGTCATCATGGGAAAGGGAGGTCATAAAAGAGGTGCAGTCCTGCGGATTGTCACACCTCTACCTGGAGTCCATGACATATAATCAAGCTAGAACTGCAATCTCCCGGAGATGGAGCGATATTGCCAGACAAGAGGACATAGCTCAAGTGAAACCAGGGATGTTCCATGGGGACCAGATATATCAAATGACACCAGCCCCCTATCTCGTGGAAATCCACTATGTGGAATACCGCAGACTTCTTACAGCGGCTAGACTAAACGCCCTTGATTCCGCGGTATTGTGGGGAAGGTACAAGGGTGTTCGATACACCCACAGAACCTGTCATTGTACTATGGGCGTGGTTGAGTCTACCAAACATATCCTTCTGTCTTGTCCTCTCTATGTAGAACTTAGGCAAAATCTTATAACTCCACTTTTCCATCAATCTAGCTTTCTACCCAGAGAAAGACAGGTTTTATATTTACTGAATAATACAGCCTCCCTGGTGGCTAAATTTCTTTTTTTTAGCTTCTAAGCGTCGCAAGATTTTAATTGATTGTATCGATATGGGGCTATCTGTTTAGTTCCATTCTATTGTGGATTATGTTTCCTTTTTTCAATGTTCTCTCAGATGCTTTTAATTCTGTACAAATGTATTCTTCTGACTGACGGTCGAATAAAAGAATGATGATAATGCATATTCCTCCTAATAGGCACCTGCAGATTTTGCAATGTGCATGAAATTTTGCATCAGGTGCACATTATTGCAAAGCAGTTCCCGCTAACATAATTCATTTCGTATGTTATTTTCACCAATATGTTCATTTTTATGGACACTATTCCCTAAAAGATGTGCTTTTAAAGAAAAATCGTTGCCTGGAGAAATGCATTGCAAAATTCGGAAATGTGGGAATTCCCCAGAATAGCTGTGTTTCAGAAACTGAGAATTAGGTCGGTTCTCCTTTCTCCCCCAATATGTCTCTTGTTCCATCAGCACAATGATTTCTCCTTCCACCGTGGAATGTTCTCCCCCCTCCTTCCTCCTGTGCCCCCCTCAGATCAGATCTAGGGGTTCCCTGTGTTAGGAAATACCCCGCCTGGGGCAGTTTGTGAGACTGCTCCAAAACCAGAGCAAAACCGTGTGCGCACATCCCCAGCTACAGAGAGTCCGGTGGCGCAGTCATATGTGATTGTTCGCAGCATGAAGAACAACACACACAAGCCATTATTAAATCTAAACTATTTATTGTAGGAATAGTGCAGAGAGAATCTCTGCTGCCAGCTCAAAGACAGAGCTGCCATAAAGCCGTCTGTCCGGCATCAAGGTCTAGCCAGAAGAGAGAGCTCAAAGGCTAGGATTACAACAGTACAGTAAAACATAAACATTCCACGTAGGGAAAGATAAGACAGCTTTCTCACGGTTTAGTGAGACAGGCAATAGTCAGACCAGCCTCGCTGCAGCTGTTGCCGCTCGGCTTGGACAAAAATCACAACATCCTGAACCCTCTGGGACAGATTTGGATAGGGGGTGGAGCATGCGCAGGAAGAGAAGGTAAAATCCAGTTGCGCAAGTGTAAATCCTTGCAATGATGAGGCATGGCAGTCAAGTACTATCCTACTCCCAGGATCTCCAACAGTGCCGGGTTTACGTATAAGCTAAACAAGCTATAGCTTAGGGCCCCACTCTCTTGGGGGCCCCCAAAAAAATTAAAGGGGGGAAAAACTGGATGTACATTTCCAAAATATAAGATAAAAAGCAAATAAAATAAAACCTACATACAGCAACAATGTTTTGTGTTGTGTAGGCTCCTATGATGTAAGTGATAGGCCCCGCCTGCTAGCCTGCTCCCTAAAATATCACTGGTTTTCTCATTTCTATATATAGGGTGCCTACATTCTGCATGGACTGGTTGTAACAATTTACTTTGATAAAATACATATTTTGTTATGTGCAAATGGCTTTAGATACCTATTAGGTTCATAAATCACCATATAGCATACATTCAACACGAAAAACAGTGACAATTTGTTGCTGACAAAAGTCAGCTGGACATATAAAGGGCCCCATTACCTTCAGTAGCTTAGGGCCTCATCCAACCTAAATCCGGCCCTAATCTCCAACCAGGAACGGGTGCTCTGCAGACCATTTCCACCAGAGAGATGGAATTTTACCCCAGTCAAAATGATTCGCAGAACCCCACTTGGACATGAAGCCTCAATCCCAGTCTCTGTTGAGAAAGCCACTGCCAGAGAACAGATCAGTTCAGATTCCTCCCTGGGCTTTCTTCCTCCCAGAAGAATTTAGAAGAAGGAAAGAGTCGGAATTCTTGCTGAGCTCCTGCAAATCACTCTGAGATCTACCAGTAGACCCCAGTCTATTTTTTCCCCCAAATCTTGACATTGGAAATGCAGGGGGGTGAGTGGGAAAATCTGCAGTCTTTTTGCCTTTGCCTCTTTAGGAGCATCCGATGCCTTCGGAATATTATCCACTGGAATCTGATCACCACGTTCATCCTGAGGAATGTGATGTGGTTCTTGCTGCAGATGATAGATCACGACATTCACGAAAACAACGAGGTACTAAATTATCATCATCACCATCATCATCACCACCACCACCACCATCATCATCATAGAATTAAGCATCTTGCTGTTGGCAATGCAGGGACGCGGGTGGCGCTGTGGGTTAAACCACAGAGCCTAGGGCTTGCCGATCGGAAGGTCGGCAGTTCGAATCCCCGCGACAGGGTGAGCTCCCGTTGCTCGGTCCCAGCTCCTGCCCACCTAGCAGTTCGAAAGCACATCAAAGTGCAAGTAGATAAATAGGTACCGCTCTGGCAGGAAGGTAAACGGCATTTCCGTGTGCTGCTCTGGTTCGCCAGAAGCGGCTTAGTCATGACCCGGAAACTGTATGCCGGCTCCCTTGGCCTGTAAAGTGAGATGAGTGCCGCAACCCCAGAGTCGTCCGCAACTGGACCTAACGGTCAGGGGTCCCTTTACCTTTCCCTAGTTGGCAATGCAGGGATTACAGACCAACCAAAGCAGTAGGAATTGAAAAGCAATTCCTTCCTGCGTTAGAGGCTGTGTTTGCTATGCAATCCATCCTGGGTTACAGTGTTCCAGGCTGACTTTTTGGGGGGAGGCGGGAGATGCTCTAGTCTGCAACAGGGTCAGAGCTGGGTACCACACATGCCACGTGGTCTCCTGCACAGCCCTGCCACCTGGTTGGCCCAGAGGGATGCTTGTAAGCTGGATGGTCTGGAGCGCTAATGATGCAGGGATGCTGAAAACTCATTTGAAACGATCCGTGCTGAAAAGAAGCAGGGAGACTGATGCATCCAGGCACAGCGAATTAAAAGTGGTAGTCTGGATGGGGACCCGGTAGTTGAATGCTGGCAGGTGGTAGCTCGGTTGGTAGAGCGTGAGACTCTTAATCTCAGGGTGGTGGGTTCGAGTCCCACGTTGGGCAAAAGACTCCTGCATTGCAGGGGGTTGGGCTAGATGGGCATCACAACCCCTTCCAATTCTACAGTGTTATAGTTCCATGAAGCATTCCGCAGCCTGGTAGGGTGGCTTTTTGGGACAGGGTGTTGCTCACCTTTACAGAGCAGATGTGATATCTGGGGGTACACCTGGGTCCTTTGTTGTCATAATATAATAATAATAATAATAATAATAATAATAATAATAATAATAATAATTTATTATTTATACCCCACCCGTCTGGCTGGGTTTCCCCGGCCACTCTGGGCAGTTCTCAACAGAATATCAAAAACGCGATAAAACAGCAAATATTTAAAAACTTCCCTAAACAGGGCTGCCTTCAGATGTCTTCTAAAAGTCTGGTAGTTGTTTTTCTCTTTGACATCTGATGGTAGGGCGTTCCACAGGGTGGTGCCACCACCGAGAAGGCCCTCTGCCTGGTTCCCTGTAACCTTGCTTCTCGCAGGGAGGGAACCGCCAGAAGGCCCTCGGAGCTGGACCTCAGTGTCCGGGCTGGACGATGGGGGTGGAGACACTCCTTCGGGTCTACTGGGCCGAGGCCGTTTAGGGCTTTAAAGGTCAGCACCAACACTTTGAATTGTGCTCGGAAACTGGGAGCCAATGTAGGTCTTTCAAGACCGGTGTTACGTGGTCTCGGCGGCTGCTCCCAGTCACCAGTCTAGCTGCCGCATTCTGGATTAATTGTAGTTTCCGGGTCACCTTCAAAGGTAGCCCCACTTAGAGCGCATTGCAGTAATCCAAGCAGGAGATAACTATAGCATGAACCACTCTGGTGAGACAGTCTGTGGGCAGGTAGGGTCTCAGTTTAAGTAGTCAAAGTAGCTATGCATACCATCTTCCAGCTTGGGCTGTTGCCCCAGAGGCTGTTGTTGGACAGGGATGACCTGAAAACAATGACCTCTGCATTGGCAATGTCAAGATTGGATTGCTGTAATGCGTTCCACATGGGGCTACCCTTAAGGTTGGGTCCAGACACTGCAACTTACATAGGAAGCAGCCTTATACTGAGACAGACCATTGGTTTATCGAGTTCAGTATTGTCTACACTGACTGGCAGCAGCTCTCCATGGACTCAGAAAGGATTTCTCCCATTCCTGCCTGGAGATGCAGGGGACGGAAGCTGGAACTTCTGCATGCAGGACATGTCCTCTGCTACCAGGCTACGGCCATTGAGCTATGGAGGGACTCAGAAACATAGCAGGAATGAAATGGACTATCCTGGGAGAGGCTAGCACTCTAAGCAGAAGTACTCTGCACTGCAACATTTTGTTGCAGACCCCACTTGTTTTATATGTACTGAATACACACACACACACACACACAGAGAGAGAGAGAGAGAGAGAGAGAGAGAGAGAGAGAGAGAGAGAGAGAGAGAGAGAGGTGCATTTTATTCCCAAAGTTTTAGGTAAAGGTAAAGGGACACCTGACCATTAGGTCCAGTCGTGTCCGACTCTGGGGTTGCGGCGCACATCTCGCTTTATTGGCCGAGAGCCGGCGTACAGCTTCCGGGTCATGTGGCCAGCATGACAAAGCCGCTTCTGGCGAACCAGAGCAGTGCACGGAAACGCCGTTTACCTTCCTGCCGGAGCGGTTCCTATTTATCTACTTGTACTTTGACGTGCTTTCGAACTGCTAGGTGGGCAGGAGCAGGGACCGAGCAACGGAAGCTCACCCCGTCTCGGGGATTCGAACCGCCGACCTTCTGATCAGCAAGCCCTAGGCTCTGTGGTTTAACCCACAGTGCCACCTGGGTCCCTATCCCAAAGTTTTAGACCCTGCTATATACACTCTTTTTTTTCTCCCCTAGTAGCCTGATCCTTACAAGAACTTTAAAGTAATTTATGATGCTACACCTCACCCAGTTCTTGATGGTACCTTGAGAAGAAGGAAGGGGAAACAAATTCAGTCCATTAATCTTCCCCCCCCCCCAGAAAAGATCGTTCCTATAAATAATCCCTGCCTCTTGGACAGGGCCCAGTCCTAAATAATAGGATTGTGCCAGACTGAATTATAGCCCCTCCTTGTCGACGCCTCGGAATTATGGTTTTCACCTCATTCTGCCTTATCTCATCTCTCCTTTTCTTTCGTTATCCTGGACAACGTCCCCCCGGCAAATATTCTGGGCCAGTCCTGGCTCCCCCCCCCCACTCGCAATGACTCCTGTGAGCTGTGGTTTCTTAGAGGGGCTGAGAGTTGTTAAGAGAGACCACCAGAGGCGTAGGAAGCCTCTTGGGCACCCGGGGCGGCAGGGCATCCTGACTCTCTGTCACACACACACACCCCAGGGGAAAGCGGGCGGGGCGCCGGCTGGCTGAGAGAGCGACCAATAAAGCAAGCCAGACTCCTTTGCGCACAGAGCAAGGTTTTGCACGGCTTGCGTTGCCGATCGCGGGGGTGGGGCCCCAGAGTGTCACCCCTCCCCAGGGTGGAACCCGGGACGCCCCGCCCCACCCGCCCCCTTGCTCCGCCCCTGGAGACCACCACCCTCATTCCCCTCACAGAACTACAGTTCCCAGTGTTGTTTAACAACAAATCCCTCTTCCCAGGGGACTCTGGGAATTGTAGCTCTGTGAGGGGACTGGGGGGGGGGTCTCCTACCAGGTGTCAGCACCCTTAACAAACCACAGCTCCCAGGATTCTCTTTGGTGTAAGCCATGACTGCATAAAGTGGCGTCCTAGTGCATAGAACTGTAGAGCTGGAAAGGGACCCTGAGGATCATCTAGTCCAACCCTCTGCGATGCAAGGATATGTGGCTATCCCTTAAGGGGATCGAACCTGCAACCTTGGCGTTATCAACACCACCCTCTAACCCAGGCATAGGCAAACTCGGCCCTCCAGATGTTTTGGGACTACAACTCCCATCATCCCTGACCACCGGCCCTGTTAGCTAGGGATGATGGGAGTTGTAGTCCCAAGACATCTGGAGGGCCAAGTTTGCCTATGCCTGCTCTAACCAACTGAGCTATCCAGTACATAGTGCAGATGGTGTCAAAGCCATAGCTGTCAACCCTCCCATTTTTGTGGGAAACTCCCTTCTTCCAATGCTGTTTCCCGCTGCTATCCCAGATTGTTGATATCCCTTCAATTTCCCGGATTTCAAAGGAAGCAGCTCCTCTCCCTCCCTGCCGGCCAGGGAGGCTCCTCAGCTGCGTTGCTCGGCTGCCAATAAGGAGCCTGAGACCGACTGGGGGCGGAGCTTGCATGCCTTGTGCAGCCAGACCCTCACGCCCAACCAGACAGCCAGCCTGCCTGCCGTCTACGCGCTCGCTCTTTCGCTCACCCGTTCGCGCGCAGCCTCTGGAGCGCAGGGTGTTGAGGCTACTTGGTGCCATTGCACCGCCCTTGCGGCATCCCTTATTTTCAAATCCGAAAGTTTGAAAAAAATCCCTTAGTTTCAAATCCGAAAGTTGACAGCTATCGTCAAAGCCCATCTGAATATAGCTAGGATGCAGGACTAAGATGGGTCATTGACCTTAAATCCCCCAAGCAATTTATTTGCCTCTTAAATAAGTTCCAGGTAAATTGAGAATGAGAATGAATTTATCTACTGATCACCATAAGCTCATTCTTGCCTTTTAATTGCATGGGTGAGAGAGGGAGGGTAGGCTGCCCTCACTTATTCCCCCCCGCCCCGCATGAAAATCTTTCGTGTTTTGTGCAAATGAAGCCCAGAGATCGGGTTCCTCAGGGAGAGAAGATGAGGCCTCTCTTTTAGCTCAGCTTAATCAGCTGGCTGTATAATTTTATGTCTCTCCAAAAAGGAGAATTGATTAGTACCTGTTTAAGGAATGCTATGTCTAATCACATGCTTCGTGAGCTGTGAGCTTACGATTCTGGAGGGAATTAAGCCATTTTCTTATTTTTCTTCTTCTGAAGCGGAATCTTTTTAAAAATAATAATAATAATAGCAATGTATTTTTAATTAATTCTTTTTCAAATAAGGTCATTCAGATATAGGAGCCTAGGCTGTAGCCCTATAACATTTCAGACCCTTGGGCCCATCTAACGCAGTGTAGCATTTCTAGTCCCTTTGGGTGGAAAAATCTGCTCTAATGTTGTGGGCAATACCTGCTGATTCTCAACAGACAAAGGGTTGGGTGAATATTATTTCCATTCGTTAGGGAGCAGGGAATCAGTGCATTCTCAAAAACCTAGTGCCCCACTATATATGTCCAGTCAGAAGAAAGTTCCATTGCTTTCAACGGCACTTACCTGAAGGTATATATCAGGCATAGGCAAACTCGGCCCTCCAGATGTTTTGGGACTACAACTCCCATGATCCCTGACCACTGGTCCTGTTAGCTAGGAATGATGGGAGTTTGATAGTCCCAAAACATCTGGAGGGCCGAGGTTGCCTATGCCTGGTATATATGGATGAGACCTGGCAGACCCTGCTCAGCAAAAAAATAAAAAATAAAACCCTATCCTAAGTCTATCATGGATCTCTCAGTCTAGCCTACCTTACAAGGTTGCTGTGATCACTGAAGGACATGTCAATGTGAAAAATGCAAAATAGATTTCTGCAATTATTTTCACTTGTATATTGTGGGCGCACAATGAAAAGTTAGGCCAAATTATCCCAGCAGGTTGGGAATATTGCAGATATTAATATTGCACAGTTTGAAGCAACTGGATGCATAAAAACTAACTCCTTTTGAAATAAAAACATTGCCAAGGCCCATAAGTTTAATTAAAAACTTTACTTGCAGAACTTTCTTCATACCACAACAGAAACATCAAATGATACATCCAAACAGTTCCATAAGACATACACCAGTCCAAGGCATAGGCTCAAAGTACCTGACAAAATATGAAATAATTCCAACAGAAATAATTCCAACAGGCCTAGAAGCAGAGGTCTGTTTCTCCCCACAGCCTGCATTCCAACCGGTATCCTGTTTTAGGCTGTTTACCTGGAGAGCTTCATTTACATCTCACAGAGTCTGAGAATGAAAAAAATGGCAGATGCCACCCTTCCAAGCTGGCGGATTTGCAATTCAATACCTCTCGTGTGGTCTAAGGTTAAACACTCCTGTGTTAGCTAGCAGAAAACAACCATAGTTTGTTATCGACATAGTGAGAGTTCAGAGTCCCATTCTTGCCATCAATATAGCCCCATGGAGAATCCCCATTTTAAAGCCTTCATGAATACACATAGCCATTCCCATTTCAGTGTCAATTAAACCAATTATACTTAACGAGGAAGTGTTCACCTGCCCTGTAGGCCTCACCTGTGCTTCCCTTCTGCTTCTCCTTCTAGCTGTGGTGCCGGTGCATCACAGCCATCTTCAACTACTTTGTGGTGACCAATTTCTTTTGGATGTTTGTGGAAGGCTGCTACCTGCACACGGCCATCGTCATGACCTACTCGACAGACAAGCTGAGGAAGTGGGTTTTCCTATTCATCGGATGGTGTAAGTAACACGCAGAAGGCTTGCCTAAACAAAAAATGCTTTTAAGAGTTGCAGAGAAGAGCCACCTGCCTGATATCAATCGGCAGGGAGTTCCAAAGTGTGGGTGCTGCCACACAAAAAAAAAAAAATCAAGTCCTTACAAATGCAGAACAGGTAATATGGGGCAGCAGTAGCAGTGCCAATTCTGTCAGTCGAAGCGGTCGAGTGGGCGTTTGTGGCTGGAAGAAGGAGTAGGTACGAAAGGGGGTGAAGGTGGCCATGGGGTTTGTGGGTGTGTGCAAAGGGGGCTGCACAACGGCAGAGAGAAGGAACGCTAAAGTAGCGTTTGTCAAAGCTACCTGGACCATCTCTCTCTTCCCCCCCCCCCTGCCCCACTGCTTTTGCAGGTATTCCTTGCCCAATTATTATCGCCTGGGCTGTCTGCAAGCTGCATTATGAAAACGAGCAGTGAGTAAAACCTTTTCATCCATTTCTCATGACTGAGCAGCTGAGCCGAAATGCTCCTAAGCAGGCGCCAGCGTATGTGTGCATGTGCTCTAACCGGGGACAATGGAAAGTGAAAATTGTCACGACAGTGGGATGGACAGGATTCTATCTGTCAGTTTTCAGAGCTGGGTGCTTTGAAGGAAGGGAGTCGCCACAAATTTCCAAGTACCCGACAGCTGTTTGATCACTTTCCTTTCTTTTCACCCGGCTCTCCCAGCTCCTTTATTAAAAAATTAAAAAATATTCTCCAGGGTTTATCATAGGGTGCTTCCTCTTCTGTGACTACCTGAAGGCCATTTCTTCCCAATTCCTCGCCTCATCCTTTGCTAAGAACCAGCCAAATCCTTGTTAATTGGATGGCATGTGAGAGCATGTGTAAACTCTGGAGGAGGAAAATATCACCTCATTCCCACAGCGGAATTGAAAGTGAGGAGGTGCACCTCAGACATGTGACCATGTATGCGCATGGCAAGGGCTGTTGGGGACTTGCAATCTGCCATTACCGCCTCTGTCGAAAGGGAGCGCATATGATGGGGACGCACACCAGATTCATCCGTTTCCTTTCCCATGCGCAATTGCGCTGAAAAACGAAACGGCATTTCAGAAGCCGTAGTTGTCTGCAATCCTTCAAGATCCAAGCCAGCCTTAGTCTACTTTAGCTGATAGGTGGGATTTGCACAAGCTTAAGAAATGATGTTCTGTTTGCAGGTGCTGGTTTGGAAAGGAATCGGGGAAGTATATAGACTACATCTACCAAGGACCAGTGATTCTTGTCTTGCTGGTAAGAAAGAAAAAAATGGCACTAGAAGCCTCTATCAGAAAAATGCAAAATTCCACCTGTCTCAATTTCTACCTGGATTTAAGGTTTTCATGTGACCTGACCTTGTTTACAGAGTGGGACGCGGGTGGTGATGTGGTCTAAACCACAGAGCCTAGGGCTTGCCGATCAGAAGGTCAGCGGTTCGAATCCCTCCGACGGGGTGAGCTCCCGTTGCTCAGTCCCAGCTCCTGCCAACCTAGCAGTTCGAAAGCACAAAGTGCAAGTAAATAAATAGGTACCGCTCCGGCGGGAAGGTAAACGGTGTTTCCGTGTGCTGCTCTGGTTTGTCAGAAGCAGCTTAGTCCATAGCTGTCAACCCTCCCTTTTTTTGCGGGGAAACTCTCTTATTCCAATGCCGTTTCCCGCTGCTATCCCGGATTGTTGATATCCCTTAAATTTCCTGGATTTCAAAGGAAGCAGCTCCTCTTCCTCCCTGCCGGCCAGGGAGGCTCCTCAGCTGCGTTGCTTGGCTGCCAATAAGGAGTCTGAGACCGACTGGGGGCGGAGCTTGCCTGCCTTGTGCAGCCAGACCCTCACGCCCAACCAGACAGACAGCCTGCCTGCACGTCAAAGTGCAAGTAGATAAATAGGTACCACTCCGGCGGGAAGGTAAACGGCATTTGCGTGTGCTGTTCTGGTTCGCCAGAAGTGGCTTAGTCATGCTGGCCACATGACCCGGAAGCTGTCTGTGGACAAACGCTGGCTCCCTCCGCCTATAGAGCGAGATGAGCGCCACAACCCCAGAGTCGTCCATGACTGGACCTAATGGTTAGGGGTCCCTTTACCTTTACCTTTTACCTATGCATTACTACTACTACTACTTTATTATTTATACCCCACCCATCTGGCTAGGTTTCCGCAGCCACTCTGGGCAGCTTCCAACAGAATATAAAAACACAGGAAAGCGTTCCACAGGGAGGGCGCTGCCAGCAAAGCCCTCTGCATTATCAGTCTGCTATTGTTTTGCTTGCTGATGTCTTCCGTGGTTCAGACTACAGTTTGCTGCCATTTTCAGTTTCACTGACAGTGGAACAGACGGCTAGAGGTTTTTAAGCAAGGGCTGGATGGTCGCCTATCCGGGATGCCATACAGCAGATTTCCTAGATTTGGACTAGAGGTCCAAATGCCTCTCTTTGGCACAAAAGGCAATTTTCCAGTCTAGTGTTTGACTTGATGTTACGTGCTTCCGTAAGGCAAGTTGTGAGATTATCCTTACCCTGCAGGTGAGGGGAACTGTAAGGAAATAAGAGGCGTTCCCATAACGCCAGAACTTGTGGGCATGTAGGAGGTTCAAGGCAGATGAAAGAAAGCATTTTTTTTACACAGCGCTTGGTTGAACTATGGATTTCTCTCCCACAAGCCAAATTCATGGAGGAGAAGGCCAGCGATGGCTGCCAGCCACAGTATGCGGATGATACCCAGCTCTACCTCTCTTTTAAATCAGAACCAGTGAAGGTGGTGAAGGTCCTGTGTGAGTGTCTGGAGGCGGTTGGAGGATGGATGGCGGCTAACAGATTGAGGTGGAATCCTGACAAGACAGAAGTACTGTTTTGGGGGGACAGGAGGCGGGCAGGTGTAAAGGACTCCCTGGTCCTGAATGGGGTAACTGTGCCCCTGAAGGACCAGGTGCACAGCCTGAGAGTCATTTTGGACCCACAGCTGTCCATGGAGGCGCAGGTTAATTCTGTGTCCAGGGCAGCTGTTCATCAGCTCCATCTGGTGTGCAGGTTGAGATCCTACCTGCCCACAGACTGTCTCTCCAGAGTGGTGCATGGTTATCTCCCCCTTGGACTACTGCAATGCGCTCTACGTGGGGCTACCTTTGAAGGTGACCTGGAAACTACAACTAATCCAGAATGCGGCAGCTAGACTGGTGACTGGGAGCGGCCGCCGAGATCACATAACACCGGTCTTGAAAGACCTACATTGGCTCCCAGTACGTTTCCGAGCACAATTCAAAGTGTTGGTGCTGACCTTTAAAGCCCTAAATGGCCTCAGTCCAGTATACCTGAAGGAGCGTCTCCACCCACATCGTTCAGTCTGGACACTGAGATCTACCGCCGAGGGCCTTTTGGCGGTTCCCTCATTGCGAGAGGTGAGGTTACAGGGAACCAGACAGAGGGCCTTCTCGGTAGTGGTGCCCACCCTGTGGAACGCCCTCCCACCAGATGTCAAAGAGAAAAACCACTACCAGACTTTTAGAAGACATCTGAAGGCAGCCCTGTTTAGGGAAGCTTTTAATGTTTAATACATTATTGTATTTTAATATTCTGTTGGAAGCCGCCCAGCCAGATGGGCGGGGTATAAATAATAATAATAAGCTGCTGCTGCTGCTGCTGCTGCTGCTGCTGTTGTTGTTGTTGTTGTTGTGCTCTGAACTCCACTGTCAGAAGCAACTGTGCTTCTGAATTCTAGTTGCTGCAAATTGCAAGAGGGAAGAGGGCTCTGGTGCTTGAATCCTGCTCGGGGGTTTCACAGGCACCTAGTTGGCCACTGTGAGAACAGGATGCTGGACTATAATAATAATAATAATAATAATAATAATAATAATAATAATAATAAAATTTTATTTATACCCCACCCTTCCCAGCCAAGACCCATAACACCCATAAAATCACTACAAAACATACAAAACAATCAATTAAAATGCAGACTAAAATACGATTTAAAGTTTAAAATGCAGCCTCATTTTTAAGTAGCCCACCAATCAAACCATAAAGGAATGAAACATCAGGGTTAAACTGAAACCAACCCAAAGGCCAGGCGGAACAGCTCCATCTTGCAGGCCCTGCGGAAAGATGCCAAATCCCGCAGGGCCCTGGTCTCTTGTGACAGACCATTCCACCAAGTCGGGGCCAGTACTGAGAAGGCCCTGGCCCTAATTGAGGCCAGCCTAGCATCCTTGTGGCTCGGGACCTCTAAAATGTTATTATTTGAGGACCTTAAGGTCCTACACAGGGCATACCAGGAGATGGGCCATTGGCCTGATCCGGCGGACTCTTTTTACAAAGCTGCAGGTATGGCAATGCACCATAGAGCCACAGAATTGCAGAGCTGGAAGGAACCCAGAGGATCATCTATGTAGTCCCTGCCATGCTATGAGAAGAGGTGACACTGAACCCTGGCTCAAATTCACATCAACACTTGCAAAATGGCAGCAAAGCTTGGTGTGCATGTGCAGCTTTTTGAACCAGTTCCACAGGAGATCCCAGCAACGCCATCCCTGTACACTATGATCCTGGTACCACTATCTAACGGCAAAAAGGTGTCTTTCAGGCCCAGCAGCTGCTACACACACACACACACACACACACACACACACACACACACACACACACACCATTTTCATTTTGCTTTACCTCAAAAGCAGCCCTTCTCTTGTTGCCTTGGAATTTGGTGCCTGATCATTCCTCAGCCGGGAACGAGACGACTTAATTGGCCCGTTTGCCATCTCCAAGGCTCCGCAGACACAATATTGTCAGCCCAGGTGAGGAGCGAGGCGAGGAAGGAAGCCGAAACCAGCAGAGGCCAATAAGCTCTTAATGACATGCCAGGCATAGCCCCTCTCTCCCTTGCATAAAGAGACCTTAGCAGTTCAAACTGCAGAGAAAGAGATTGGAGCGAGCCGCCTGAAGAAGGGGATCCCAGCCCTCTCTCATAATAAACATCTTCTCTCCACCGCCTGCTGCTCAAGAGGAAATTGAGCCGGTTGGTTATTTCCCACCAGTTTACATCCAGAGGGGAAATGGTCTGTGTTATGTACAGGGCCGGCGCGTCCATGAAGGCGAACTAGGCAGTTGCCTAGGGCGCCAAAATGGAGGGGGCGCTGGCCATCCTGCCCCCCGCCCCCGCCCCCGCCCGGTGCCGCCCCAACCAGCGGCGGAGCAAGCAGCTTGGGGCGAAAACCATGGGGGCAGGGGCGCCAAAATGGAGGGGGCGCTGGCCAGCCTGCCCCTCGCCGCCCGGTGCCGCCCCAACCAGTGGCGAAAACCGCGGCAGCGTGGGGCGCCCGGCCAGGCAGGGGGCGGGGCACCGTACGTCATGCGCAATGATGTCACATGGCCTGCCCCCTCACCTAGGGTGCCAAAATCCCTAGCACCGGTCCTGGTTATGTACTGAGCTGAATCCTAGAACAATAGGATCCAAAATATAGCAGTCTGATTGGTCCTAGAACAATAGGATCCAAAATGCAGCAGTCTGATTGGTCCACAGGAGCCACCCAATCCAGCTCCAGGTGGAAGTGAATCAGCGACCTGATTGGCCTGCAAGAGCAACCAATCAGGCTCCTGGATGAAGTGAATCCGCAACCTGATTGGCCTACAGGAGTAGCCCGGAATTAGCCAATCACTTGGGGCCCATTGTGTAAATAATGTATATATAGCAGATTCTTTCCTTGCTACTATGAGCTGAATAAAAAGCATGAAATTCACACTTGACTCTGAGTATATTTCAGTCTGTTAGGGAGAATGTGGCATTTCCCAGCCAACCTCAGTCGGCCGCCAGCCAGCTCACACCTGCCTGTCTTGGTGGGGCAAGCACTCCATTTGCCAGAAAAAGACCAGTCTCCTCTGCTAACACAGTTGTCCATTTGGAAAATGGGGATCAGAAACCTTTGTGGATCTCCTTAATGTTATCAGTAGCTCCTGATGCATCCTCTTCCGACCTCCGTACTATAACACCCAATTTTAGAAGTGCTGGGGGGGGAGAGAGAGCTTTAAAAACTGTGGCATGGTGGCATTTGTCACTCTCTTTATGGAAATCATAATGGTAGGGGTTGATACTGCTGAGTGAATAAAAGGTTTTGCTTTTTTTTTACAGTAGGCAACAGACTCATAAAAGAGCCGCTGATTTGTGGGAAGCGATGATAAATGCACTTAATGAGTTCCTTGAAGCACGCTTGGCACCAGATTCCCCTTAATTGTGTTAAGACAGCGCTACACGTCGGTTTACAGGAACCTTTGTTGTATGTGTTTAACCGCTGCAAGACAGACCACCAGGAAGCCGCGGAAGGCGGAATGGCTTAGAACGGCTTGGGAATTATTCACTTTAGCGAATTTGACGCAGCCCATCCATTTTCTGCCCGACAGTACCAATCAGCCCTTCACATGTCTATGAATTGCTGTTGGTCCTGGCAGATAAATAGGATCTCCATGTTTCAGAAGTGGTAAGGCTGTATATTTAGAAATGTGCGCGTGCGCACTCCGTCGCCGGGCCGCTGCTCCTTCATTCCACGTATCTGTGGAAGGTGTTGCATAGTATCCTTCCCTCGCACATTTCTTTTACAACGACCCTGTGAGGTAGGACTGGCAGAGAGGTTGTAATTGGCTGGAGGTGGCCAATGTCAATGTGCGTGTGGCATCTTCGTGTGCAGTAGACATCAGACACGGGAGAAGCTTCCTGACGCAGAAGGGGATGTCCCTATTTTCATCTGAGAAATGCTGGAGGGCATGGAAGCATGCTGCCTCTGACAGCGAAGGGGGGACACATGGCCAGTAGAACAGGACGCTTGGGAAAGATGGGCCTCTGGCCTCATCCAGCAGGCTCCTCTTAATAAGTTCTTAATTTCTTGGTGGCACTACAGTGTTGCCCAGAAAATCAGCGGCCTTTGACCAGCTGTAGCGTGGATTTTTAACATATATTTTGGGCTCAGAGCTTGGCCTCCACAATTCTGTCTGACGGTCTCCATCTCCAGAAGCCCTAAAGGTTAAGGGGATTTAGATGATGCGCAGAGCCGTTGCACCAGGCCTTAGGGGAAAGAGCGCTGTCCCTTGTGCTCCCAGCGCCCCCTGACTAATTGCAAGAAACAGCCGCCGCCGCAGGTTCTGAATCACTCCGTGGCATTTGCAGGCAACAGGAAGAGCTTGTCAGCGTTCTGTATTTCCAGTTACTCACACCCAGCCTCCCCACCCCCCTTCCCAGGGGACTCGGCCTAATTGACTCATAATGCACACAATCCATGGGTCTAGCCTCTAGCCCAGAGAAGCTTTCATTTCCCTTCATCTCTGACCTCCACAGATTGACCGAGATGTTACTTTGCAGCCCCTTCAGTGGTGTTGCGTAATATCACACCTGCAAGGCAATATGCTTTGGTGCCAGGGTCAGGTTTGGGGATCTTAGAATTGTAGGACAGTAAAGCTGGAAGGGACTCTGAGGGCCATCTAGTCCAGCCCCCTGCAAAGCAGAGATCTTGCTGGCTCTCTCTTGAGCCCAGCCTGCCCCGCTGCCCCGCAAGGAAGAGATGCTGAGAAACATCTGAGGTTGCTCCATTAGAGTGAATGGGGCATTGCCCCGCCAGCCTCAGTCTGCCCTCTGCCAGCCCATTCTTGCTTGTAAAACTAGTCTAGGGGTGGCACTGCCTGTTCATTACCTCCTGCTAGGTTGGCAGGAGCAGGGACCGAGCAACAGGAGCTCACCCCATCGCGGGGATTCGAACCGCCAACCTTCTGATCTGCAAGCCCTAGGCTGGTAGTTTAACTCACAGCGCCACCTGGATGCAAAGGGGTGGTGTGAGGCATGAGCTAGGGAACCCATGGGATTTGAGTTCTACTGAAATGAGGCTGCACTTTAATGTTGTTTTTAATTCTGTTTTTAAGCTGTATTTTAATCAACTGTTTTTATATTTGTTGTTAGCTGCCCTGAGCCCGGTCTTGGCTGGGGAGGGCGGGGTATAAATAAAAATTTATTATTATTATTATTATTATTATTATTATTATTATTAATCTCCTGAGGAAGGAGGCTACGAGCCAGGGGATTGGTGGTGGGACAACAGGAGTGGTTAATGGAAGAAGACTGGGAGGAGGCGGTGTCAAAGGCTGAAGACTGTCTCGCCAGAGTGGTGCATGCTCTAGTTATCTCCTGCTTGGACTACTGCAATGCGCTCTACGTGGGGCTACCTTTGAAGGTGACCCGGAAACTACAATTAATCTAGAATGCAGCAGCTAGGTCTGAGCCTTCTCGGTAGTGGCGCCCGCCCTGTGGAACGCCCTCCCATCACATGTCAAGGAAATAAACAACTATCTCACTTTTAGAAGACATCTGAAGGCAGTCCTGTCTAGGGAAGTTGTTGAAGTTTGATGTTTTATTGTGTTTTTAATATTCCGCTGGGAGCTGCCCAGGGTGGCTGGGGAAACCCAGCCAGATGGGTGGGGTATAAATAAATTACTATTATTATTATTATTATTATTATTATTATTATTAGGCAACAGGGTTTGATGAGCAGGAAGAGGCAGTGTGGCAGAGAGCAGTCCAGAACCAGAGGCAGAAGCAGAGGCTGGTGAGGAAGAGGGCCAAGAGGCAGAGTGGAGGCAGGCTGCTGAAGAAGCCAGGGGGGTCTTTCCCTTCTCTCTGGTCTCACAGAACATGCAGAGGAATGAAGAGGGTGGAGCAAAGAGAGACTAGATGAAGGAGCCTTAGGCTGCTGGGGAAGGAACTGGGGAAAGAGCTTTAGCGGTGAGAAGTTGGGGACCTTCTGTCCTCGCAACTGCATCATTGCGGCAAAACCTACTGAGTTGCTGTGATCACTAGGCCTGCACTGTTTCGGTTTCTTTGAACAAAGAGTTGACTTCACTGACACCGGGTGTTTTATTGCTGACCTACTCCTGACTCTGGCTCCTGACATTTGCCCTTGTGGGACACAGCAGGGAGAAGGAGGAGGGACAATGCTAGAAGGAGTTGCCTGCTGTTGGCTCACGTCTCAAAATGGTTCCGTGAATTCTAAAAGGGATTCTTTCTGGGATGCATATCGTTCATCAAAGGAAATGAGACTTACTCAAGAACAGCAAGGCAATTTGAAAAAGGCAAATGAAGAAGAAATCCGGAGGTCAGGAGACCATTAGTTGAGCGAGGTCAGGCTGACAAAACTTTGAATAGCTCAGGTTATCAAATCACAGGATTTGGGGCTGGCGTTCCTTTTCATGCATTGGCAAACAGTGATTATTCAGGATAATAGCTTAGCTTACTAAGAAAGCGTCTCCTGCTAAGAGAGCAATTAGGAAATGACCCGTGGTCTTGTAACTGATTCATAACAGCAATTTTAAAAGCACAGATATTCAGCTGTAAAAGCATTGCCCCCGCCCCCCAACTCCAAAACCTGAATGGAGGACATTCTGGACAAGGCTGTCAAAGAACAAAACAGCATTGAATAGTGTGATGGTGACTGGGGAAACCCAGCCAGATGGGCGGGGTATAAATAATAAATTATTACTACTACTACTACTACTACTACTACTACTACTAAATTGCTGGTATCTGGTCTAAAGCATTAGAGCTCTTTGAATCCTGATTATTTATTTATTTATTTATTTATTTGCTCATTTTAGAACCCCCTAATTTAACAAATTCTCTAAGCAACCCTCAGGAAATTACAATCATTAACCGGCAAGCAAGAAGTAAACATGTGCTATCAAAATACAATTAAAAATCCATTTTTTAAAAAAAAATAAATGAGCAGAACATTGAAAGCAAAATTACTGAGCAGGGTGATCAGAAAATAAATCAGCAAGAAAATAGATAAAGCTAATATGGTGGCATGAAAATATATATCGCCCCTCTTGGATGTTACCCTTCAAAAGCATCAAGGCTGCTCCGCATTGTTGTTAACTATTAATAGTGTGGCTCTAACACCAGCTGATCACCGAAGAATGGATGCTTTTGAATTATGGTGCTGGAGGAGACTCTTGAGAGTCCCATGGACTGCAAGAAGAACAAACCTATCCATTCTGAAGGAAATCAGCCCTGAGTGCTCACTGGAAGGACAGATCCTGAAGCTGAGGATACTTTGGTCACCTCATGAGAAGAGAAGACTCCCTTGAAAAGACCCTGATGTTGGGAAAGATGGAGGGCACAAGGAGAAGGGGACGACAGAGGACAAGATGGTTGGACAGTGTTCTCAAAGCTACCAACATGAGTCTGACCAAACTGCGGGAAGCAGTGAAAGACAGGAGTGCCTGGCGTGCTCTGGTCCATGGGGTCACAAAGAGTCGGACACAACTAAACGACTAAACAACAACAACAACAATGTCACCCCACTCAGGGCTAGGAGCCCTCGGCACCCGCTTTTAAATTGAGGACGGACATAGTTCTTCCATCACCCTTAGACTCTGAGGGTGACTCCCCTGTTCCACCAACATGTCATCTTATTCCACTATGAGTCCTTTAAGGATTGCAGGCAGATTGGTAGAGCACAAGACTCTTAATCTCAGGGTCAGGGCTTCGAGCTCCACATTGGGCAAATGATTCCTGCATCACAGGGGGTAGGACTAGATGACCCTCATGGTACCTTCCAACTCTATGATTCTATGTCCTGGAAGAGAGGCACTGGGAGGGGCTGGAATGGTAGGCCTTGCCGTCTTCTTCTTCTTCTTAAGCCTTCCAATTATTCTGGTCCTTTGCTGAGACAACATCCACCACCGCTCAGCCAGCAGGATCCACTGGGAGCTGACCAGGGTCCTGAATTGGTTTGGCTGTACTAGATTGAAACAGGTTCTGGTAATTACTTCCACCTGTGAGCCCCAGCAAAATAAATAGTTCTCGGCTTAAGTAGAATGAGACATCCCCCAGGCATACGGCAATGGTACTCTGCCATAAATACGATCAGTTTGGAGCTGTCATTTCCATTTATCAGTTCCTCCCTTTGAGGCAAACCTTCTGAAGAGGAACTTTCAAATCGTAAAGATCACTATACTCAGCTAAATCAAGGGCTGTTATTCCAAACGTCTCTCATATCTCTACTGGGTGTCATCTCACAAAAGGCTTTGGGGAGAAAGGACCTGGGTGGCATTTGGCTCTCATGTCCCAGTTCAAGGGGACATACCTTCAAAAGCATTGCCTCGCTGGAGCAGACCAGTGTCCGTCTGGCCTGCCCATCTGGTCAAGCCTTCTGCATCCAGACTGATGCCTGTTGAGAGTTCACAAGCAAGGGTACAAATGCCACCCTTTGTTGTTTGTCCCTCCTATCTGCTGTCTTGCTATTTCTGATGTTCAGGGTGTGAGTGCCGTTCCTTTTGTAGTCCACATGCCACCATCCAGCCACAAAAAGAGGGAGATATCAGCAGGCTCAAGGTTTTGCAGAAATACAAAAGATATGGGGGGGGGATGACCTAGAGGTGTGTGAGTGTGTGCTAACCCCCCCCCCCCCAGAACCCAGCTCATTGGTGACTGAGCATGCTCAGTGGCTGCAGAATCCTGATTAACAGTTAAAGGTAGGTAGCCGTGTTGGTCTGTCATAGTCAAAACAAAATAAAAAATAAAAAACATTCCTTCCAGTAGGACCTTAGAGACCAACTAAGTCTGTTATTGGTATGAGATTTGTGCATGCACACAAACCAGATGGCACTGTGAGGGACCCAGGTGGCGCTGTGGGTTAAACCACAAAGCCTAGGGCTTGCTGATCAGAAGGTTGGCGGTTCGAATCCCTGTGATGGGGTGAGCTCGGTCCCAGCTCCTGCCAACCTAGCAGTTCGAAAGCACGTCAAAGTGCAAGTAGATAAATAGGTACCGCTCCAGCGGGAAGGTAAATGGCGTTTCCGTGTGCTGCTCTGGTTCACCAGAAGCGGCTTTGTCATGCTGGCCACATGACCCGGAAGCTGTACGCCGGCTCCCTCGGCCAGTAACACGAGATGAGCGTGCAACCCCAGAGTCGGACATGACTGGACCTAATGGTCAGGGGTCCCTTTACCTTTACCTTTAAGGTGCTACTGGAAGGAATTCTTTTATTTTTTATTTTGTTCTGATTAACAGTGTAAAGGTAGCTCTTCCCACCATTCATGGCCACCTCACAACAGTAAGTTAAGCTCAGATCCCCGCACCTACTGAAATTCTAAAGGCATTCTAATGCATGCTGAGAATGAAGCAGAAAAACGGGAGCCTCTTTCACAGGGGAAGAAAATTCAGCAGAAACGGGAAGACAGATTTCAGCACAGTGCTATTGATGCAGACACAAATCTGAAAGCAAGTTGCAGAACTGCGGAGTCTCTGATTCTCACAGCTAGGAGACATTCTCAGTAGAGTCACCAGGGCTAAATAAAATTGCTTTGGGGAGTTGACAGTTGCCAGCGCGGATTTCAGATAACCATTTCTCTGCCCCCTCCCCAAACTGCCTCTTCAACACCCTTTGCGGCTCAAGATTGGAATGAGCGTGCCTGAACATATTGCTCCTCTATTGAAACTCATCTCAGACAGGTAGAAAAGAGGGAGACTCCAGGAACGGCTCTCCAGGAAGAAAGGCCAATTTAATTTTCACTCCCTTTATTGTATCACAACTTGCAGGGAGAAGCTCTTCCTGCACTGCATCGATCATTTTGTTGCGCCTCGTACGTGTTTATCGGCACTGATCTTGTTTCCTCTCCCCCCATTTGTCTTGCAGATAAATTTTGTTTTCCTGTTTAACATAGTTAGGATTCTAATGACAAAGCTGAGAGCGTCAACGACTTCAGAAACAATACAGTACAGGTAAGCTGAGTACTGCGCTGCTGAAAAAAATCACCTTTCCCCTTATATCCCCAACCAATCACTGGTCCCAGGATCAACTCCCAGCAATCTCCAGGGAGGACTGAGAGAGAACTGGAAAACTGCTGCCAACCATTGTAGACATTTCAGAACTAGATGGACCAATGGTTTGACTTGATATAAGGCAGCTTGATGTAAGGAAGTTCCTATGTTTTCTACAGGAGACTGCCTCATAGAATAATAGAATCGTAGAATTGTAGAGTTGGAAGGGACCCCAAGGGTCATCTAGTCCAACCCCCTGCAATGCAGGAAGCTCAGCTAAAGCATCTACGTTTCCGAGCACAATTCAAAGTGTTGGTGCTGACCTTTAAAGCCCTAAACGGCCTCAGCCCAGTGTACCTGAAGGAGCGTCTCCACCCCCATCGTTCTGCCCAGACACTGAGGTCCAGCTCTGAGGGCCTTCTGGCGGTTCCCTCACTGCGAGAAGCAAAGCTACAGGGAACCAGGCAGAGGACCTTCTCGGTAGTGGCGCCCGCCCTGTGGAACGCCCTCCCAGCAGAGGTTAAAGTGATAAACAACTACCAGACTTTTAGAAGAATCTGAAGGCAGCCCTGTTTAGGGAAGCTTTAATGTTTAATACATTATTGTATTTTAATATTCTGTTGGAAGCCGCCCAGAGTGGCTGGGAAGCCCAGCCAGATGGGCGGGGTATAAATAATAAATTATTATTATTATTATTATTATTATTATTATTATTATTATTATTATCTATGACTGATGGCCACCCAACCTCTGCTTAAAAATCTCCAAGGAAGGAGAGTCCACAGCCTCTCGAGGGAGTCTGTTCCACTGTTACCGTCAGAAAGTTCTTCCTGATATTTAGTCGGAATCTCCTTTCTTGTAACTGGAAGCCATTGGTTTGAGTCCTATCCTCCAGAGCAGGAGAAAACAAGCTATTTATTTACTTTACAAACGGCTTCACAACCCGTCTGTCTATACAGGATTTTAAAAAAATAAAATTAAAAATTGTAACTAACATATTTCTTACACATAAATGAAGCCACGCTGCTGGGTTATGTTCTGAAATCTGAGAGAAACCAGTTGAAAATCCCACCCGAGCCTCTGAAATGCTGGTGTTCCCTGTGGCCTTTCATCCCCCCGCGCACCTTAGAAATTGCCAATCAGTCTGGCAAACTCAAAGCTCATTTGCTTAAACATGTCATTTCAACACTCCTTCACCTTAATCACTATGAAGTCAGCCGGGTGCCGAGGTTTCATTCCACTGTGAAAGACACCAGTTATTATAAAGAAAATTCAATAGAGAGTTGTGATTGGAATCAGGCTGGAGAACAATCACTGCCAACCGCTACCTCATCATTTAACATTACCTTCCTTTAATTATAGGTGGTTTGTGTGTCATAGAATGGCTCAGGTTAAGAATACTTCGTAATAGGGAAATGTGCATTTGCTTGCTACAAGGCGGGGGGGGGACGAGGGGTCACGCAGCTGTTCTTGGACTCTGAACCTCCATTAGCCCCAGCCATAATCATCAGTGGTCATGGATGATGGGAGTTGTAGTCTTTGGAAGTCCGCAGGCTGCCCCTCCTTGCTACAGAGAACAATCTGCACCTAAACATTGGCAAGACAAAGGAGATGGTGTTGGACTTTCGGAGGAAGAGAGGGGAGCTAGCCCTGTTGTATATCAGGGGGGCTGTGTGGAGAGAGTCTCTCCTTTAAATTCCTGGGAGTCCATCTTAGTGAAGACCTTACTTGGAAGGTCAATACAGCCCAGGTGGTCAGGAAGGCCCAACAGAGACTTCATTTCCTTAGGGTCTTGCGAAAGAACAATGTTAGACAACAACTAATGATTTCCTTCTATCGGTCCACGATAGAAAGTGTTCTTTCATACGGTATCACGGTGTGGTACGCTGGTTTGACAGCCATGGACAGAGAGTCCCTACAGAGGGTGGTGAAGACAGCACAAGACATCATGGGCTGTCCCCTGAGTCCGCTAGATGTTATCGCAGAAGACCGTTTCCTCTGAAGAGCGAGGAACATTCTCAGGGATGACTCACACCCTGGCCAGCACCTTTTTAATCTCCTGCCCTCGGGCAGGAGATATAGTAGCATGATAAGCCGAACCAACAGGTTAAAGAACAGTTTCTACCCGTGGGCCGTGAGGCTGCTGAATGGAAGACAGCAACATTGCAGCTGACGTTCGGGGTCGATGGTTGTACGACAGCACATAGAGTGTAACAAGGACTGAGAGATTGGGGGGAGGGGGCTCTAATCTCACTGTAAACATGTGGTACAGTGACAATAAGGTATTTCTATTTCTACTACATGCGATCAGCCTCATTCTATCTCATATTTTATCTTTAGTCCTGCTGACTTTCCGCCTCTGTTCAGGAAAAACCCTGGCTTTAAGACCCATTACCCTCACTCTTGCTTTGAAAGCTAATTGCCCCCCCCCCCCCCGTTCAGCTCCACCTTCCTTCGAGTTTTGGAATCAAATTTATTGGCAATTAAGCTAAATGTTCCGGAAGCTGACTTGCTAGATCCCGGCTAATGCTTTGCAAAGCAGCTCGTCTGCAAGCAAATTAAAATAAGCTGATCTGCTCTTTACAAGTCCTCCATTCTCTACCTCCCCCTCTTTTTTCCCTTTTTTGCAAAGTTAAGATAAACTTTGCTGAACCTGAACTGCTGGAGAGCTCCGCTCAAGGTTGCACTAGCAAACTTAGCAAGAGATACTTAGCTCTATAGACCCAGCTGTAGAAATTTGGGATATAGCAACATGAAGCATCTTAGAGTCAAATTATGGGGTAACAGAGGAGACACATGGCCCAGCTCTCCCAGGGCTGTATCATTTCAGAACGCAGAGAGTGGGGTTGCATGTTTGAGGTTAAGAACTCCCTTATTCCAATGCCATTTCCCGCTGCTATCTCGGATTGTTGATATCCCTTAAATTTCCCGGATTTCAAAGGAAGCAGCTCCTCTCCCTCCCTGCCGGCCAGGGAGGCTCCTCAGCTGCGTTGCTAGGCTGCCAATAAGGAGTCTGAGACTGACTGGGGCGGAGCTTGCATGCCTTGTGCAGCCAGACCCTCACGCCCAACCAGACAGCCAGCCTGCCTGCCATCTACGCGCTCGCTCTTTCGCTCACCCGTTCGCACGCAGCCTCTGGAGCACAGGGTGGCGGGTCTACTTAGTGCCATTGCACCGCCCTTGCGGCATCCCTTATTTTCAAATCCGAAAGTTTGAAAAAATCCCTTATTTCCAAATCCGAAAGTTGACAGCTATGGAAAGAGTTGGTAGAGTATTTAAGCTTATGATTTGCACCACCCATATTCTGAAGTGGTACAGTCCCAGGAGCCTTCCCCCCCCCCCGGATTATACCACAACATTGTGAAATGTATAGATCAGCTCTTCGGGAGTTTGATTTTAGCATACGTGCAACCGAGGCAAATGAATTAGGACCTTGCAGAGGAATGCCCAGTTTCCCAAGTGCAAACAGGGCCTTTTCAGTGGTAGCACCTGAATTGCAGAACTGTGCTTTCAGAGTGGTATGCCTGGCACCACAGAGTCTCCTTTTTTTAGCACTAGCAGAGACCTAAAAATAAATAAATTACCCAGACCTTTAATTCTATTATTTTCTATTTATTCTTTGGACAGAGTTAGGGATTGGGGGGGGGGATTCAATTCAGTTCACATTTAGAGGCAAACCTACCTAATTTGCACTCCGTGAAAAAATATGCAAACCAAAACACAGCCACCGTTCAAAATTCACCCTTCTCTGAATTTTGCAGTGTAGTTCTCCGGCCAAGTAATGTGTACAAAAATGCATGTAGTGGTGAAAACTGTGTTGCAAAAATGTGTATATTAGGCAAAATTCCATACAAATATGTATGTACAAATCCAATGTGTCCATTGGGATAAATGTGTCCATTGGGATAAATCAGAACTAAAACTCTGGTTAGTTTTCCTGGTTACTTTCTTTTAAATCGCAAACTGATGTGGAAATGTGGGCAAATAGGTTTAAGATTGGGAAAATGAGAACCAGGCAGACACTGAAATTGTCCGGCTCATCTATCCCTGGCTGTGTCAATATCGACTTGGGCAAAATCAGTTTCAACTCCCTGGTTTCATCCCTAAACTCCCAGCCGCACTGAACAGGAAGCAATAAAGCAGGCTGAATGTTTGGCTATAACGTTGTGCAGATTCTCTGTAAAAAGTGAGTGAACAAATGATGTCACAAGCTATTTGGGGGTCTCCTGAGCCTTGTCTGAAATTCTGGAATTATGGTGGCCTTTCATCCCACACATAGCTTAGAAACTACCACAAGTCAGGCAAATCCAGTCTCATTCACTAAACATGTGATTTCAGCATTTCATTGGTGAGATGTTGCCCTCCATCAAATATTCTCATTTTCTGCCGTTTTTGTGAACTTTCCCCCTTTGATCTCCCCTTAACAGGAAAGCCGTCAAAGCAACATTAGTTCTTCTGCCTCTTCTTGGTATTACCTACATGCTCTTCTTCGTCAATCCCGGGGAAGATGATATCTCCCAGATATTTTTCATCTACTTCAATTCCTTCTTGCAGTCTTTTCAGGTAAGGGATGTTAGAAGAAAAATGCAAAATGGGCACAGTCGTGGTAAATGCCTAAACTGGCTCAGTTTTGACAAATGTGTTACTCTGTCAATCGCTAGAGCTGGCAGTCAGGGTGACTGACAAGGAATGATAGCCAATGGAAATGCCTCACGGATTGTGGGTGGGTTACGATGGAGTGGATCGAAACAAAATAAAAAAATTCCTACCAGTAGCACCTTGTTGTTGTTTAGTCGTTTAGTCGTGTCCGACTCTTCGTGACCCCATGGACCAGAGGACTCCAGGCACTCCTGTCTTCCACTGCCTCCCGCAGTTTGGTCAGACTCATGTTGGTAGCTTCGAGTACACTGTCCAACCATCTCGTCCTCTGTCATCCCCTTCTCCTTGTGCCCTCCATCTTTCCCAACATCAGGGTCTTTTCCAGGGAGTCTTCTCTTCTCATGAGGTGGCCAAAGTATTGGAGCCTCAGCTTCAGAATCTGTCCTTCCAGTGAGCACTCAGGGCTGATTTCCTTCAGAATGGAGAGGTTTGATCTTCTTGCAGTCCATGGGACTCTCCAGAGTCTCCTCCAGCACCATAATTCAAAAGCATCAATTCTTCGGCGATCAGCCTTCTTTATGGTCCAGCTCTCACTTCCGGACTACTGGGAAAACCATAGCTTTAACTATACGGACCTTTGTCGGCAAGGTGATGTCTTTGCTTTTTAAGATGCTGTCTAGGTTTGTCATTGCTTTTCTCCCAAGAAGCACCTTAGAGACCAACTAAGTTTGTTATTGGTATGAGTTTTCGTGTGCATGCACACTTCTTCAGATGTTCTCCAAACCATCTGCTATTCTCCAGACAAGAATCAAATGGGTTTTACTTTTCGGTTAGGGATAGTTCAAGATTAGCTAACATTTCTCTGCCCTGAGATAGCACGTTCACATGAAAAAGGAAACCGAGACCTGACTCACAGCTTGAGCATTTTTCTGGATCCAGAGGTTCTTCTGGCTGCTCAGCTGGAAGTGATGGCCTCTATTGCCTTTCACCAGCTCCAGGGAATAGAACTTGCCTCAGTCATTTGCACCCTAGGCTGGACTGCTGTAATAGAGTCTGTGTAGGGCTGCCCTTAAGGGACCAGGTGGCGCTGTGGGTTAAACCACAGGCTTGCTGATCAGAAAGGTCAGCGGTTCGAATCCCTGCGACGGGGTGAGCTCCCATTGTTCGGTCCCAGCTCCTGCCCACCTAGCAGTTCGAAAGCACGTTAAAGTGCAAGTAGATAAATAGGGACCGCTCCAGCGGGAAGGTAAACGGCGTTTCCGTGCGCTGCTCTGGTTCGCCAGAAGCAGCTTTGTCATGCTGGCCACATGACCCGGAGGCTGTCTTCGGACAAACGCCGGCTCCCTCGGCCTATAGAGTGAGATGAGCACGCAACCCCAGAGTCGGACACGACTGGACCTGATGGTCAGGGGTCCCTTTACCTTTACCTTTAGGGCTGCCCTTAAAGTTAGTTTTAAAAAACCCAACCAACTTTAGTTGACCTAGAATGCAGCTGCTAGGATTTTGGCAAGAGCCAGATCAGAACATAGCACACTGATCTCGTACCAGTTGCACTGGTGACCAGTTTGTTTCAAGGCACTGGCATTCAAAGTGTTTGTAAAGCTCTGGGCAGCCAGCAGTCAGAATCGAACCAGCTTGAAAACACTGTTCCACTATGGAGTCCCTCCTCTGTCTTCCCCTGCAACCTGAGATGTGGTGGGTTTTCTCAGTTGTGGAAACCAGAAATGCATACAAAATGCATCACACTTGGGGAAATGGCTTTGCAATCTTGTGTATAATTAGGCAAAATTGCTTACAAGTGTGTGTACGTTGGGAGAAATTAGCAGTAAAATGCTGATAGGTTTTTAAAAAAAGAACAAAGTGATGTGTTGCATCTCTTTTAGTGGTGAATGTTTATTTTAATTTATTGATGGAACTGTTATATTGTGTATTTTTTTAAGAATTAGTTTTATATGTGTAAACCACTTACTTGGTAAGTAAGTGGAAATAATTATAATAGAAGTGGTGGCGGGTGGTAACAACAACAACAACAACAACAACAACAACAAATGTGGGGAACTGAATAGCTGTCAACTTTTCCCTTTTTTGTGGGAAATTCCCTTATTCCGAATAGGATTCCTTGTGAGAAAAGGGAAAGGTTGACAGCTATGTGCTGATCCCTTATTTTCAAATCCGAAAGTTGACAGCTATGATCTTAATTCAGAGCACCTGATCTCCACACAGCAGGCCACAGCTTCAGATCCTAGCATCTCCAGTTATGTCTGATCCCGTAAGAGATTATAAGAAAGATCCCTGCTCTTTATCCTGGAGAATCACTACCTGTCAGGGTAGACCATGCCAAGGTAGATCAGAAAATGGTGTCACCTTAAGGCAACCTCACATATCACTTATAGAAGTGGAGTTGGGCTTTATGTAGCAGCCATCTGTGAGCATAGCTGTCAACCCTTCCTTTTTTTGCGGGAAACCCCCTTATTCCAATGCCGTTTCCAGCTGCTATCCCGGATTGTTGATATCCCTTAAATTTCCCGGATTTCAAAGGAAGCAGCTCCTCTCCCTCCCTGCCGGCTAGGGAGGCTCCTCAGCTGCGTTGCTCGGCTGCCAATAAGGAGTCTGAGACCGACTGGGGGCGGAGCTTGCATGCCTTGTGCAGCCAGACCCTCACGCCCAACCAGACAGCCAGCCTGCCTGCCATCTATGCGCTCGCTCTTTCGCTCATCCGTTCACACACAGCCTCTGGAGCGCAGGGTGACGAGGCTACTTGGTGCCATTGCACCGCCCTCGCGGCATCCCTTATTTTCAAATCCAAAAGTTGACAGCTATGTCTGTGAGTTATACATGATTTCCAAGATGTAAGGTCCGGTTAAAGAGATTTGTCCCCCAAACCAATTTATGCACAGCCAGCCATAGATCTAGGCCAGGCATGGCCGACCTGTGGCCCTCAAGGCAACAGGGCCCATGGTCAGAAGTGTTTGCTTTATTCTGTTTTACTCTGTTTTTATTGCTCTCTCGTAGCCACCTAGAGACTAGCTGGAGATGGGATACTTTTTTTTTTTTTTAATTGAACAAACGAACAGAGTTCTAGTCCAACAGCATCTGGGCGTCTCCAGGTTAGGCACCCCTAATCTAGACAATATTAAGGATCGCTCTGCTGAGATAACGCAGCATTACTTTGAGATGTATCTCAATGAAGCGATGGCTCGAGAATCAACTTGTCGGCGGAGGAATATTGCCCGAGGGACATCAGAAGGGAAAAAGGGAGGGTTTGGTGAGGTTCATCCTGAAACATTCCAGCCTTTTTTTCATGCATCTTCCTATCCTCTTTTGCAACAGGAGAAACAAAGTAACCTCATACCGATGTCTTTCTGTTTCTTATAGGGCTTTTTTGTGTCTGTGTTTTACTGCTTCTTAAATGGAGAGGTAAGTTTCATTATTCTCTGTCTGCACCGTCCATTCATAAAAAGTTGGTGGGGTGGGGTTTTTTTTGCAAAATGGGGAAGTTATGCAATGGGGAAGTTTTTGCAAAATGGGGAAATTAATAGAAAAAGGACCGTCCGGTCTTGGTTATGTTTGTCTTCCCAGCCACTCTATGAGGGAAGCCTCAGTCAGTAAACCATGAGACTCTTCATCTCAGGGTCGTGGGTTCGAGCCCCAGGTTGAGCAAAAGATTCCTACAATGGAGGGGGTTGGAGCAGATGACCTTCGTGGTCCCTTCCCACTCTGCAATTCTATGAAATTATTTCCAATCTACATAGGAGAGATTGAGACACCAGGCAAGTCAGTTGCTTCATAGCTTGCTGGGCTGGGTGAATTCAGGATTTTCAACATGCTTGGAGGATCTGCAACATACATCAGATTACGCATGTTATCCTCAGAGCCCCTTGATATACACAATCTTAAAGATCTCCTGTTCAGTCCCTGACCTCCCCAGAGTATTGAACTTGGTGTTGGGCTGTGGGTAGTAGCTCTTCTGTTCAGGAATGGAATGAAGACCTTGAGCAGAAGCTGGGAAAATGCAAGCTGGACCCTCCTCTTGGATATTTTTAGCCCCTTATAAATTTTTAGACTGCTATATTCATTCTACGTTTTAATCTCTTTTAGCTCTGTAAAGCACTTTTCAGATTTTAAATGCTGGTCTATGACCGTAATAAAATTTGATTGATTGATACACAATCTTAACTTCTCCCGCCCTCCCCCCCCCCCAAAAAGGCAAAACATTCTGAATCTGTATCCACACTCCAAAACTTTGCTTTGAAATATACCATATTTTTCAGTGTATAAGACGATGCTTTTTGCTAAAAAAAGGGGGGGCAAAAAATGGGTGTCGTCTTATACACAGATAGTGAATGCGGGGGGGTGCGATTAATGGCAGCAGCAAGCAGGAGACTGGCAGCAACGATTGGGCGGCTGCGGCAAGGCCTGCTGGCGGTTGGCTGCAGCTGCGGCGATTGGGCAGGCGATTGGAGGCTGTGGCGAGGCAGGCAGGCGATTGGTGGCTGCAGCAAGCGGGCGGGTGGGCTGTTGGTGGCAGCGAGCGGGCAGACAATTGGCGACCGCGGCGAGGTGTGCGATCGGCAGTGGCTGTGACAAGCGATTGGCAGTGGCGGGCAGGCGGGTGAGCGATTGGTGGAAGTGACCTCCCCCACCCCCACCCCCAAAAATGCTAAACAACTTAATTTCTTAATTTCGGGTTAAAAAAAATAGGGGACATCTTATACATGGGGGCATCTTATACACAGGAAAATGCGATACATCGCAAAAAGTAGAGTTCAGATGCAGCAAGCAAGTGTGCACACCAGCAAACTGGAGCAAATGGATGTAGCAAATGCAAAATTACAGGGAAGGATCATAGCTCAGCGGGTGAGCATCTGTTTTGCAGGCAAAAGGTCTCGGGTTCAATCCCCTCCCCTTGGCATCTCCAGGCAGGGCTGGGAATGTCCTCTGCCCCAAACACTGGAGAGCCTCTGCCAGCCAGTGTAGACAATACTGAGCTAGACCAGGTATTTGACTCAGGATAAGGCAACTTCCTATATGATCTTCTGGTGGTGGTGCACTCTCAGGGAAAACACCTCCTTTGACTCTCTGGCTGACAATGTGTTCTCTTATCGGTTGTTCAATAGAAATGCCAAAGCCATTTGTCTTTAAGTCCTTTTATTCAGTGCAAAGCTATTTACAGTGCAGAGCTCAGCCTTATCATGTCTGTTCAGTCACTAGCAGAATCCGGAAGTGCCTCCCTCCTGTTTTGGCGCCAACACCAAAGTCTCGGCATCCTAAATTGCCACCTTCTCCTACGTGATATATGTGCCGGAACTGACGCTTCCCCCTCCACGCGAGTCTGAGGGTGGTGCCAGGTCTCCCACTGTCTCTCTGGACACCTGGCACTCCCTGGCTCCCAGCCACTAACTGCTCCTCCCCCGAGACTGGACTGCTAGTTTCACTCGAAGATGAATCTGTTGTTAACACAGGTTGTGGCTCTCTATAAACACTCAGAGCTGGACTGGCAGGGGCTGGCAGATCCCTGACACAATGCAACAACATCTTCCACTGTTTGTACATTTGCTGAGCAAGAACTTTGCAAGAACCATTTGCTTTAACAAGAGTTTTAAAGCTGGCTTCTGCACACACATCTTGCTCCCATTTCCTCACTGCAGGCCGTTTAATCCCTTTGCACTCTGGGGAGAAGTTTCCCATCTTCCTTCATTGAGCTCTCATCCCCTCCACTCAAGCAGAGCACCATCCTAATAGTTTTCTCTCCTCTCCCTGCACGGAGGACTTTTCAGAGCCATTAATAACAGCACCGTTGTTCTCTTTTTTGTTCCACCTTTTGTGTGTTGACCCACTCCACTCCATCCCATTAGCCTGGTATAACAGCATTTGATTGCGATAATTTCGGGACTCATTTGCTCCCCTTTCCGCCTGTGTGATTCCCTGCTCTCCACCTGCCGCCCTGTGCAAAGTAGAGAGGCCTCTTGCTCAGCACTTGCAATTATTCTAAGGCTTCTTGAAACACACAAATGGGGAGGCAAGTCCTTCCTAGGTCAACCCACCACATTTGCCAGCGGCGGCTTTCTCCAGTTTACCAGATTGCTGCTGTTTTCTCTTTGCATTGTTCAATCCATCAATGGCACGCTTATGTGAGCCACTGCAGACACAGGAGAGAGAGAGAAGATGGGATAGAACAGATAATGCTATTTCATCAGGGTTCGGCACCAAGGGTTGGCATGTTCAGCCAGATGCCAAGGGCCCGTGTCCTAGCCATAGCTGTCAACTTTTGGATTTGAAAATAAGGGATTTTTTCTCAAACTTTCAGATTTGAAAATAAGGGATGCCACGAGGGCGGTTCAATGGCACCAAGTAGCCTCGCCACCCTGCGCTCCAGAGGCTGCGCAAGAACGGGTGAGCGAAAGAGCGAGCGCGTAGACGGCAGGCAGGCTGTCTGTCTGGTTGGGCGTGAGGGTCTGGCTGCACAAGGCATGCAAGCTCCGCCCCCAGTCGGTCTCAGACTCCTTATTGGCAGCCGAGCAACGCAGCTGAGGAGCCTCCCTGGCCGGCAGGGAGGGAGAGGAGCTGCTTCCTTTGAAATCCGGGGAATTTAAGGGATATCAACAATCCGGGATAGCAGCGGGAAACGGCATTGGAATAAGGGAGTTTCCTGCAAAAAAGGGGGGAGTGTTGACAGCTATGCTGCAGACACAGGAGAAAGAGAGAAGATGGGAAAAACAGATAATGCTATTTCATCAGGGTTTGGCAACAAGGGTTGGCATTCTCGGCCAGATGCCAAGGGCCCGTGTCCTAGCAGGGGGCCTGTTCACACACACACACACACACACACACACACACGAGGGCCACTTCTCATCGGCCATGCTCCAGGGCCTCCTTGAGTGCTTTTGTCTAGGTGACATGTGCTCTTGGACTGTGATGATGCTTCTTGCTTGCCTGGGTGGAGAATTCAGAGAAGTGTGGCAGGTGGGGGGAGAGGGAGAAAGTGTGTGTGTGTGTGTGTGTGTGTGTGTGTGTGTGTGTGTGTTAGAGAGAGGGAGGGAGGGATAGAAGAAACCTCTGACTTTTGCATGTAGCCTATTGTACAAAGGTAAGAGCCATAGGGGACGCGGGTGGCGCTTTGGCCTAAACCACTGAGCCTAGGGCTTCCCAATTGGAAGGTCGGCGGTTCAAATCCCCGCGACAGGGTGAGCTCCCGTTGTTCGGTCCCTGCTCCTGCCAACCTAGCAGTTCAAAAGCACGTCAAAGTGCAAGTAGATAAATAGGTACCGCTCCAGCGGGAAGGTAAACGGTGTTTCTGTGCGCTGCTCTGGTTCGCCAGAAGTGGCTTAGTCATGCCGGCCACATGACCTGGAAGCTGTACCCCGGCTCCCTCGGCCAATAAAGCAAGATGAGTGCTGCAACCCCAGAGTCATCTGCGACTGGACCTAATGGTCAGGGGTCCCTTTACCTTTAAGAGCCATAGCCATTGATCAGTTGTCAGGGGCTGGTTGGACGCAGAGGAATGGTGGGAGGAACCAGCTGGGGAACCCCCAAAGGAAGAAGGTTCAGAGCCCGGGGAGTGGTGGTGGGATGACAATGAAGCATCAGAGGGACAAGATTGGGAGGAAGAGATGTTGGAAGCTGAAGAGGTAACAGGGCTGTGTGGATGGGGAGAGTCTGTGGCAGAGAGAAGTCCAGAAGCTGAAGCAGGAGAAGAGGAAGGCCAAGACGCAGAGATGACTCAGGCTCGTGAAGAGGCCCGGGTCTCTCCCACTCCTGCTGCACCCAGCTCCCCTCCCGCTTGTCTCCCAGAACCAGAAGAGGCATGAAACGGGAGGAGCAAAGGCAGGTGCACAGGCATAGTATCAGATTGCTTGGGGAAACCCTGGAGAGGAGGAGACATAGGCAACTGTGGGGAGGCAGGGACCTTTAGTCTTTGTGGGGGCAAGACTTGCCGGAGATGAGTTGCTGACACTCATTAGGCCTGACACTCTTGTGCGGATCCTGTACTGCTAATAACGAGTTAAGTACAACTCAGTGTGATTTGCTGCCGCTTGCTCCTTTCATTGGCCCTCCGTTCTTTCTGGCTCCACTTGCCATGAGCATGTGGCCTCCCAGAAGGCTCGATTTTTTTGTGGGAGGAATGTAGCCCTGGAATTTAAAAAGCTTACTCTACCCTGTTTTATAAGTTTACAAAAAATGCTGTTGTGCTGAAGAGCAGTAGGATGAATTTTTGAAATATAATGGAATGAAATCACAGCAGCTGGGGGGTGGGGTTTCGAGGGAATGAGGCGAGTATTTGGTTTAAGCCCTCCTGTCCTTTCCTGATGCAAACCACCCCTTCTCCATGGCAATTGCAAGGACATGGGCATGGTTACCTGGGGACAGGGAATGGGGAGAGGCCAGCTGTGGATGTGAAATCCCCTTGGGATAGAGGTTTAACCTTTGCATCCAAAGGACCTTTGCTTTGTGAAGTCGCCCTCCTCCTCCTCAGCATCTGTGCTCCGTCGCTCTGCCTGCCGCAGGGCTCTCCGGGGTGCTTTGCTCTGCCACCTGCCTTCTCCCAATATAGTTTTATGCCATTCCCGGAATCTCTGCTGTACGTTCGCTGCCAGTGCCATCACGGGCAAATTGCACTTCTTTTCCATTCCCCAGGTGCACTTCAAAAAGGTTACCAGAGGCTGGGGGGAGGAGAGAGAGAGAGAGAGAGAGAGAGAGAGAGAGAGAGAGAGAGAGAGAGAGAGAGAACAGGCTGAGGGAGAAAATTGCTTGCATCTTTCTTTTCGGGGATCAGAGCCTGGAATCCCTCAAAAAGTCATGTAAGGTTTTTCCAGTGAAAAATAAGAAACCACCACGCTAAATGCCAGATGAGATATAGTCAAGGTGAGATGTAGTTTAAACATAGCTGTCAACCTTCCCTTTTTTGTGGGAAACTCCCTTATTCCAATGCTGTTTCCCGCTTCTATCCCAGATTGTTGATATCCCTTAAATTTCCCGGATTTCAAAGGAAGCAGCTCCTCTCCCTCCCTGCCGGCCAGGGAGGCTCCTCAGCTGCGTTGCTCGGCTGCCAATAAGGAGTCTGAGACTGACTGGGGGCGGAGCTTGCATGCCTTGTGCAGCCAGACCCTCACGCCCAACCAGACAGACAGCCTGCCTGCCATCTACGCGCTCGCTCTTTCGCTCACGCGTTTGCGCGCAGCCTCTGGAGCGCAGGGTGGCGAGGCTACTTGGTGCCATTGCACCGCCCTCACGGCATCCCTTATTTTCAAATCCGAAAGTTCTATAAAAAAATCCCTTATTTTCAAATCCGAAAGTTGACAGCTATTAGTTTAAAGCAGTGGGCTGGAGGCAAGGAGACATGAGTTCAATTTCCCCATGCAGTGATGCAGACAGTCCCTTGGTGCTGTGGCCCATATAGTTCCCCTATCTGTGAAATGGGGACATTTGTTGGTTTTCTCCCTTTGCCTTGCAAACTTTAGGTTTAATTTCCTTAGAACGGGGGTCTTTCTTCTGTGCCCTTGAGGTAAAAAACACACGATGTACACTGATGAGGATATTCAGAATATTATCCTTACCTAGACTGGTGACTGGGAGCGGCCGGCGAGATCACATAACACCGGTCTTGAAAGACCTACCGTACATTGGCTCACAGTACGTTTCTGAGCACAATTCAAAGTGTTGGTGCTGACCTTTAAAGCCCTAAATGGCCTGAGTCCAGTATACCTGAAGGAGCGTCTCCACCCCCATCGTTCAGCCCAGACACTGAGGTCCAGCGCCGAAGGCCTTCTGGCGGTTCCCTCGCTGCGAGAAGCCAAGTTACAGGGAACCAGGCAGAGGGCCTTCTTGGTAGTGGCACCCGCCCTGTGGAACGCCCTCCCTTCAGATGTCAAAGAGAAAAACAACTACCAGACTTTTAGAAGACATCTGAAGGCTGCCCTGTTTAGGGAAGCTTTTAATGTTTAATAGATTATTGTATTTTAATATTCTGTTGGAAGCCGCCCAGAGTGACTGGGGAAACCCAGCCAGATGGGCGGGGTATAAAAAATAAATGATAATAATAATAATAATAATAATTATTATTATTATTAGGCTCGCTTGCATTGAGCTCCCAGCCCCAGAATGAGCTGTCCGTGGTCCTGAACACTGAGGTCCCATACCCTGGCCTGGACTCTTCTAAAGCAAACCCTGCAGGCTTCAGCCTGGAACAGGAGGAGGTCCTGTTGGTGCCCGTTTTAACTTCCTTTCCCCATATCAATTTAATGCAGGGGCAAACCAACATTGTTCCCTACAGATGTTCCTTGACCACAACACCCCTCATCCCTGTTCACCGGCCATGCTGTCGGCGTCTGATAGGAGTTTAAATCCAACATCTGGCAGGCTCCATATTGGCCGCCTCTGACCAAGAGGCTCAAAACGCATTCTAAGTGAAGTCTCTCATCACAACGCAAATATTATTTATTGCATTAGCCATATGGCCATAGAACATAATGAGAAACCAGGCGGAAACCTGTCATGAATGTACATAAAATACAACAGATACATTTTATACATTTTGTACAAAGACATTTAAAAACTTTAAGTATAAAATCATGCTGAATGAAATGGATAAAATAAGAAGCAATAACAGGGCATGTCGACAGTGACTATGTCAGGAAGTTACATAGGTCTAGGTCTAGGGCAAGTTAGCCAAAGAGGTGGCCCTGAGTTTCAGTGCCTGTAAAATGTAGATAGCCACATCACGTGTGACCAGGGGGTTGGCGTCTACCAATAAGTATTTCATGCGGTCGTCGTCCCGGGCGATGGTCGGCGGGATTAAGAGGAAAAGCCTGTGTCTAACTGTAACATATAGAGGGCAGTAAAAGAAAAAATGGATAAAGTCCTCTATCTTTCCCTTGTTGCATGGGCAGAGTCGAAGATCCAGTGGAGTATTGGAAAATACACCCTGTAGGAATGCTGTAGGGATGGCGTGGAATCGTGCCAGTGTGGTGTAGTGGTTAAGAGCGGTGGAGTCGTAATCTGGTGAACCGGGTTCGTGTCCCCGCTCCTCCACATGCAGCTGCTGGGTGACCTTGGGCTAGTTACACTTCTTTGAAGTCTCTCAGCTCACCTCACAGAGTGTTTGTTGTGGGGGAGGAAGGGAAAGGAGAATGTTAGCCGCTTTGAGACTCCTTAGGGTAGTGATAAAGTAGGATATCAAATCCAAACTCTTCTTCTTCTTAACATGGGATTTATCAGGTCACTCAGATAATGAGCCGGAGATCTGACTGCCTTTACGCGAGGAAACCACGTGGATAATCTGGCCGCGTTGGATAGTGTTAGATCGAGGGCTTCATCCCTAGCTAAAATCCATTCGCGGAT
Source organism: Darevskia armeniaca (assembly GCA_034641395.1). Classification (NCBI taxonomy): domain Eukaryota; kingdom Metazoa; phylum Chordata; class Lepidosauria; order Squamata; family Lacertidae; genus Darevskia; species Darevskia armeniaca. Next base: position 974,623 of record JAWWNF010000904.1, read on the forward strand.
TTTATCTTTGTCCCATGAGGACAAGGCAGCGAAGTCTGGAAGGGAGTAGCGATCGCAGATGGTCTCCATGCCCTCTGACCAGGTGCGGCTGCCAATAAAGGCTGTGAAGGCTTGTTTCGCTAATAGAGAGTTTGGAGTTTCTGCAAGCGATTTGTAGTAAGTAATTATTCTGATATGGGCTTTTGCTACAATGGATGGTAGTCCCAATTCCATTCTCAGTTGGGCGGCCATTGTCCCATTGGGGAGGCCCAAGATCTTTCTTCACAACGCATTGGACGTTGTCTTGCTTTCTCTCACAGAAAAGGGAAGGGGGCACCAGTGCCCACCAGGCAGCCTTACCAGACTGTTTCTTTTGACACACCACTGCAATATATTTGCCAAACTCCAGCAAGTATAAGGCAGCCTCCTATACTCCTGTGCCTTTTTAAGCACAGCATGTATGCTTGTTAAAGTTTCCCTCCCCTTTCGCCAGGCAAAAACGTTTCTCTTTAACCAGGTTTGGGGCTGATTAACATTTTATGTGTTTGTGAAAAGAGGGGTCGTTTTTGTTTGCTTTTTTAATATTAAAATAAACTTTATTTAGAATTCTTTTTTTTTAAAAAAAAACAAGATTTTACAGAAAAATAAAAACAAAACTAACGGAGATAAAAAAGGAAAAACAAAACAACACAATCAAAAAAAGACTACAAATAAAAACAGAATAAAGAACTGAAGAATAACATTTAAAATATGACTTCTTATTGTCTGTGCATCGTTTCTCTTTCTTATTGTTCATATCTCTTGCTATTTCTAATACATTTTAACACTTTAACTGAGAATCTTCAAGAACAAAGAATATATATATATATATTACAAATACTCATTCACTATGTAACTATAACGATTTCTATCCCCATGTGTATTTCAATCTAAGCAAATCACTAATTCCGTTTTTATACCTTCTTTTTTTAGATATTCTTCCACATATTTCCACTCTTCTTTAATTTTTTGCTTCGTTTTTTTATTATTATTATTATTATGTAAGCTGCTTTTAGTGTCCGCGGCTTCTGAACTCTGTTTTTTGTAAGCTGGCTTGTAAGCGTCTAATCAAAAGGCAAAGTAAACTTCAAAATAAATAAAAGCGCTTTCTTTACAAATTAGAAAGGAGAGATTATAGGTCAGAAACGAGAGCAGAACTCTCCGGTTGCCTTTGCAAAGGCAGTGCCTTAAAGATGTTTTTTGCTGCGAATCCCACCAGCACCAGCCAGCAAAAGTGAGCTGATGGGAGATGGCAACGGAAACGTCTTCAGGGCACTTACCTGCTGAAGGCCGACCTAGACAGACAGCCGGAGGATAGATTTATCTGTTCCCATCGCATCTGGGAAATGGGGGCAGTTGTTTTCCATGCCAAGGGCATCCATCGTATTCATCTGACTGGAAAAACAATCTTGCAAATCAACTACTTCTGACGTTTCGCCAGCAGATCCAATTGTTTCCTCCTAGCATGAATTAAGAGCGACAGCCGCTTTCAAGCCATGGAGAAAAAGGACTCCTGCCATTTCTCCTCCGAACCATTTGAAGCAAGCTGGGTTTTTTTATTTATAACAGTGGTGTTTATAGATAAGCATCTATGTGGTGCCCATAATTGATGTATTTTCTCTTGAGGAGTGGGGGCCAAATCCCTTGGTGATTCAAAACACTAGAAGGGGGAAATCGTTCAGCAATACCTGCCATCCCATCATTACTGAGCATTAGTTGTAACCAACAGCTCTGCAGGGCAAAAGCACATCCATTCATTCCTGGTTCCCTAACTCATCTCCCTGACTAGCTAAAAACGACGCAAAATGGGCTTTCTGTCCTTCTCTGTTATTTAAGGTTGTTATCTCTCTGCCTTGGCTGCTAAGCTTCCTTGCTCCTCTCCCTCCAAGCTGCTGGGGGAGATTAGACTAGATGAGAGAGATAATGGAGAGGAATATCAGGAAGAAGAAGCAGTTTCTTCTTCTTTCTATTGTGACTTCACACCCTCTTCGCCTCTCTCTCCTCTCTGTCAGGAAGGAGCCTGCAGAGCTCTGAAAAGCAAACCGCAAGCTCTTTTTAGCAGGTGCTAAACATCGCCTGCAGCTCACATTTCAGGTCACGGAAGAGCCAGGCTCTATATCTGATCAAATCCGAGAGGTTTCGTTGCTTGGAATTCTCACCTCAGAGGTGTCATCGCAGCTTCCAGTCCATTGCAAAAAATAAAATACCGTATTTTTCGCTCCATAAGACGCACTTTTTTCCTCCTAAAAAGTAAGGGGGAATGTCTGTGCGTCTTATGGAGCGAATGTGTGGTCCCTGGAGCTGAACTACCCAGGGGCAAAAGCAGATCATGCTTTTTTTAAAAAAAGAGAGAGAATGGGGTGTTGAAAGGAAGCCCGCTGAGCAGCTGCTCAGCAAACGATGGAGAGAGAGATAAGGGAGAGAGATTCCTTGCAGGGGGAGGCTGTTTCCCCAGCGACATGTGACTGGCTGATTACATTATCTGTCTGGAAACTGTAGAAATGGCTTCCTGAAGCTGCAGAACTGTGAGTTAAACCCCATAAAACAGGGTTTTTTCCCTTTGCAAAGTAAGCTCAACAACTTTGAGCTGATCCTCAAAAAATGGGGCTTTTCTCCTTTGCAAAAGAAGCTGCAGAAATTTGAGCTGATCCTAAAAAAAATTGGGGCTTTTCCCCTCTAAAAACTAGGTGCGTCCTATGGTCAGGTACGCCTTAAAGAGCAAAAAATACGGTAATCATCATTTATTTCGGCTGGCAAATGACTATGTCAGCTTCTTCTCTGCGAAAAGTATTCAAAGCCACTTGCACTCAAATAGAAATACAGCAATTCAATCGTGTGTATGTGTGTGTGAATGCAGGGATTTTTAGCAGCTGGAGTTTATGCTTATTTCTGTGCTGCTGGAGGACTGGATATTGTTAACATGTTAATCGGAGTTGCACACCGAGGCTTGGGCAGTGAGGTGGTGACTGTTTAACCCTGTTCTTGTCAGGATTTCCTACACACGAGTAGGACCTTGGCAGAGACACATGCCCGACTGGCATGTTCCCTCCCTCCTGGGCGATCGTTCGGAAACTTCAAAAGCTTTCTTCAGCCCGAACATCACAGCGACTAATGCCCGAAAGCATTAGCACACTTAGGGATCCGCAGAGTCTTGCGCAGTTGCCTAACAGAACTCAGCACCTCAGCATTTAGGCTAATCTACTAATCTAATTTACATATAAACACTCACGGAGCACTGCAACATGGCTCCCTCTCTCTCTAGCATCAGACAGCAAAGAGAAAGAACAAAGGACAATAGTCCCACTTCATGGAACACAGTAACACAAACATCCTGTCTTCGTCACTTCCCACTCTGTGGAATCAAAACACCGTCATGTGATAGATAATAATCCCATGACTGTAGACACAGGGAATGAATCTCCAACAGTTCTTATGTGCTGCCAGAGTTTTCTGTTGCCATTTGAGGTGGGGGTGCTGTTTTGTGTACGTTGTGTGTGCGAATTGCAGGTGTTTTGTATGAATCTGTTAATAGCGCCATGTGTTTATGTTTCTAAATTTGTTCTGAGTTGCTTGGGGACATTTGGGCAACAAGCAACTAGCCAGTCTAACTCCCACCATCCCTGACCGCTGGTCCTGCTAGCTAGGGATGATGGGAGTTGTAGTCCTAAAACAGCTGGAGACCCAAGTTTGGGACTAGACGATAGACACTGTACATAAGGCGGTGTGGAATGCGGTTCTCATCTTTGGGAAATCTCGATCCCGGAGAGATGGTACCACCACACCCAAGGTGGTTGATTTCATTTGTAGTCCCCAGATGCCGGCTCTGAGAAACCTGAACTTGCAATCAACTATTCATTCAACTGTAGGAAGAAACTAAGTGATGAATCAGCCTTAAAGGGCTGTGAGTGAGTGAGTGAATGTGCAGCATTGATAGCCTGGAAAAGCTCTCTCTAAGCAGCAGGTTTTGCAACAGCGAGATGTCTTAGGAGCACCAAGCAACAATCAGCTCAATTGGACGCGTGGCTTTTATTATGAATTCAGCAGCCTGGGAGCTTGCTTGTCATAATAGCCCATTATGAATCACGATTTAACTGATGAGCTGTCCACCTGCCCGCACATCGCTGTTGAGAGAAGCTTTTCAGGCATCGCTCAGGAAGGAGGCCTGCGGTTATGAAAGCATCCGTCAGAAATCAGAATCACCAGATTCATAGGACCAGGAGGGCATCGCTACTCAGCAAGGCTTTTGCCAAGGGGCAGGGAACCTTTATAGATTTGAGGCCCATGTTTGCTCACATGCAGTCTTCTGGGGGCGACATGCCAGAGGCAAAAAAAATGTGAATCAGCAAGCTATGTAGTCTGTCCTTGCTCCACATGGACAGACCGCTCCCCACTGTCTTTCCTAGCCCTACCTAGGAACCTCCTGCATGCAAGGCAAATGCTGTCCCACTGAGCCAGTGTGGTGTAGTGGTTAAGAGCGGTAGACTTGTAATCTGGGGAACCGGGTTCGCGTCCCCTCTCCTCCACATGCAGCTGCTGGGTGACCTAGGGCTAGTCACACTTCTCTGAAGTCTCTCAGCCCCACTCACCTCACAGAGTGTTTGTTGTGGGGGAGGAAGGGAAAGGAGAATGTGAGCCGCTTTGAGACTCCTTCGGGTAGTGATAAAGTGGGATATCAAATCCAAACTCTTCTTCTTCTTCTTCTTCCCACTAGGTACGTTCTGCAGCCCGGAAAAGATGGCACCGCTGGCAAGACCACCACTCCCTACGAGTCCGCGTGGCTCGGGCCATGTCCATCCCAACCTCTCCGACAAGGATTAGTTTTCACAGTATAAAGCAGACAGCAGCCGTGTGACAAGCCCCAGCCAACCACCAGCTGACTATGAAGTTTTGTTCTCTTTCCTCCTCCTCCCCACACCAGAAAAATACTCTGTGTTCTTTTTTTCTTTTTAACCCCTTGGTTGTCACAATTCCTCCTCGTCCATGTAGTAGAGTAATAAGATTATATATTTGGAAGGGACCCTGAGGGTCATCTAGTCCAACCCCCTGCAATGCAGGAATCGCAGCTAAAGCATCCGTGAGAGATGGCCACCCAACCTCTGCTTAAAAACCTCCAAGGAAGAAGAGTCCGCCACCTTCGGAGGGAGTGCCACTTTCGAACAGCCCTTACTGTGTTCTCCATTTATTGCTTTCCCACACTCCATAAATCCCCTATGCTTTGAAAACCCAAATAGGAGAACTGCATCCGTTGCATGGGGAGTCTCCGGACAGGCCCATGCAACCCCACTGTAACAGGGAACCTACCCTCGCTTCAGGGAGACCCTGAACTTCTCTTTGCAGGGGATCCTGCTAAACATAGCTGTCAACTTTCGGATTTGAAAATAAGGGATTTTCCACAAACTCTCAGATTTGAAAATAAGGGATGCCACGAGGGCGGTGCAATGGCACCAAGTAGCCTCGCCACCCTGCGCTCCAGAGGCTGTGCACGAACTTGTGAGCGAAAGAGCGGGCGCGTAGACGGCAGGCAAGCTGTCTGTCTGGTTGGGCGTGAGGGTCTGGCTGCACAAGGCATGCAAGCTCCGCCCCCAGTTGGTCTCAGACTCCTTATTGGCAGCCGAGCAACGCAGCTGAGGAGCCTCCCTGGCCGGCAGGGAGGGAGAGGAGCTGCTTCCTTTGAAATCCGGGAAATTTAAGGGATATCAACAATCCGGGATAGCAGCGGGAAATGGCATTGGAATAAGGGAGTTTCCCTCCCAAAAAAGGGAGGGTTGACAGCTATGCCTGCTAAATGAAGGGATCATATGTGAGAGAACATTGCCTTTAGAAAACTAACAAGCCAATCCTATGCAAGTTTACTCAGCTTTAAATCCCGAGTGAGTGTGCACAGGTCTGCTGCCTTATTTATTTTATTTATAAAGCTAAAGTGGCTGCAGGAATCCTGGTTAGGATCGTGGGAAGCTGCCTGGCATCAGTACAGACCATTGGTCCATCTAGGACAGTACTGTGTACGCTGACTGGCCGCGGCTGTCCAGGGTTTTGGATTGGGGCCTCTCCTAGCCCTGCCTGGAGATGATGGGGATTGACACAAGGACCTTCTAAAAGCAAAGCCTATCTGCTCCCAGTGAGCTCTGGGCCTAGAGCCAAAGAAATCTAAAGTTGGAAGAGACCCCATGGGTCATCTAAACCAACCGCCTGCCGTGCCGGAATCACAGCTGAGGAATCCCTGCCAGGTGGTCCTTTCCCTACTATTGAACAGTCTTGAAATCCTAGTCTTGAAGCTCTGTGCCATTTTATTTTTTAAGGATGCTGCATTTGAGGAACAGCCCTCAACATCTAAAGTCGTTTAAAATGATGCACACAAACCACAACCTCACAATTCTGGGTGGTTTCAAGTTGTAAGATCTGTGCTACTGGTCAGTAATGTCCAGCACCTTAGGTCCACCTCTAAACCACGCCAGCTTTGACACAGCCACATTCCACAGGGGCCAAGCTACCAGAAGGAAAGTCGCATTTCCAGAGCTACACAATACTGCGGTTGGAGTGCTGGGATATTGCATCACCCACCCAAAAGAAGTCCCACCTAAAAGGCAGGGATCCAGAACACACACACCCTATTACCAGCAACTGTACAATTGTCCTGCAGAAATAACCATCTCATCCTTCTCGGTAGCCTTAACCCCCCCCAATCCCCTTGCCACCTGTGTGGGTTGCAAATCACAGCCCGCAGAAGGTGCTAGCCCTCAAGAATTTCACGTTTGTCCATTGGCCTTTCATGTCCTTATTTTTGTCATTTGTGGAGCACCGGTAACCTGAATGCAACGACGACAAAAGATCTAGCCGCCTTGTGATCTTCCTGTCCTAGTGGCCTGGAGGTGAAGCTCACTTAGCTTGGCGATACACAAGCCTGTTTCAAATGTCCAAGACAACACTCCCCCCCTCCCCCCAAAAAAAAGTGGAAATGTGGGGGTGGACGGTTAGAAACTGCACACGGACCTTTTCCACTGTTCCCAAGGTCTTGGGAGCAGAATTTGCCTTCCATGCTGGCAGACGAAGTTTTTAAATGGACCATCTCTGTAGTACGTCTCTCTTCCCCCCCCCCCCAATTCTCTTTTTGTTCATCTCTCCTTCGCCGTTGAGCTTCGAAAGAGCGCTGACCAGCTTCTTCAGCTGCCTTTGCTTTGCCCTGGAAAGAGGACAACCGAAATATTTCTCAACTTCTTTCGATGGAGGCTCAGAAATGAGTTGTTGTTGTTTTTCTAAAGGGAAACATGATACAAAGATTGTGGTGGCAATGCAGCTGTGAGCGTCTCATCTGTATTGAGCAATGCAGTAGACTATCCTCGGGGGCTTTTTATGTCACACTGAAGATAGGATGTAAATATTTTCAATAATAAACACTTCTTCTGTTTTGGGTTTCTATGGATTTGGAGAGTTTTGTTCTTGCCATTGTTGAACCAGGAAGAAGGCGGGAATAGTGTTGGTCTATTGGCTGGAGTAGGAAAACAGATAAGGCAGCTTTCTCACGCCTTAGTGAGACAGGCAAAAGTCAGACCGGCCTCGCTGCAGCTGTTAGCCGCTCGGCTTGGACAAAAATCATAACGGTGGGGTGGGGTGGGAGCAGTGGTGCAGCATTTACCTAGAAGCTCACAGCAGTTGCATAAAAGGCGGGATACTGTGCTGTCAGGCAGAGATCCCAGGGCAGAGAAAGGGTGGGTGGAACTGGAAGAATTTATAGACTACAGGCACAGCATGGAAAATGAAACGAGGAGAAAAGGGTTTAGATTACAAGGAGAGAGAATGGTAAAATGAAAGGAAGCAGGCCTAAGTGGTGAGCCAGGAAGGAGAAGGGGAAATAAACCCCTGCATGAGCGAAAAACTTAGGAGCTGTCAGGGGGAAGAGCTCTGATACAGATCATAGAATCATGGAGTTGGAAGAGACCCCAAGGGCCATCCAGTCCAACCCCCTGCCAAGCAGGAAACACCATCAAAGCATTCCTGACAGGTGGCTGTCAAGCCTCTGCTTAAAGACCTCCAAAGAAGGAGACTCCACCACACTCCTTGGCAGCAAATTCCACTGTCAAACAGCTCTTACTGTCAGGAAGTTCTTCCTAATGTTTAGGTGGAATCTTCTTTCTTGTAGTTTGAATCCATTGCTCCGTGTCCGCTTCTCTGGAGCAGCAGAAAACAACCTTTCTCCCTCCTCTATATGACATCCTTTTATATATTTGAACATGGCTATCATATCACCCCTTAACCTTCTCTTCTCCAGGCTAAACATACCCAGCTCCCTAAGCCGTTCCTCATAAGGCATCGTTTCCAGGCCTTTGACCATTTTGGTTGCCCTCCTCTGGACACGTTCCAGCTTGTCAGTATCCTTCTTGAACTGTGGTGCCCAGAACTGGACACAGTATTCCAGGTGAGGTCTGACCAGAGCGGAATACAGTGGTACAATTACTTCCCTTGATCTAGATGCTATACTCCTATTGATGCAGCCCAGAATTGCATTGGCTTTTTTAGCTGCTGCATCACACTGTTGACTCATGTCAAGTTTGTGGTCTACCAAGACTCCTAGATCCTTTTCACATGTACTGCTCTCAAGCCAGGTGTCACCCATCCTGTATTTGTGCCATTCATTTTTTTTTTGCCCAAGTGTAGTACTTTACATTTCTCCCTGTTAAAATTCATCTTGTTTGCTTTGGCCCAATTCTCTAATCTGTTAAGGTCATTTTGAAGAACAGATTTGCTTTCTCTTGAGACTCCCTACACTTCAGACTTGTACATCAATTCCCAGGATCCTCTGGGGAGAGGGAACAAGATAAGAGGCCAGATAAGGCAGAAGTGCAAAGCAATTTCCCCCAACAATGCATTTTTGGATGCTCCTTTCCCTAATACGTGCATCTATATATACACATTTAACCCTAGCGCATAAATATTTTTTGGGGGGTACACATTCCTGGGGGGCCTTTCCAGGTGGCGCTGTGGGTTAAACCACAGAGCCTAGAGCTTGCTGATCAGAAGGTCGGCGGTTCAAATCCCTGTGACTGGGTGAGCTCCTGTTGCTCGGTCCCAGCTCCTGCCCACCTAGCAGTTTGAAAGCACGTCAAAGTGCAAGTAGATAAATAGGAACTGCTCTGGCGGGAAGGTAAACGGCGTTTCTGTGCGCTGCTCTGGTTCGCCAGAAGCGGCTTTGTCATGCTGGCCACATGACCTGGAAGCTGTACACTAGCTCCCTCTGCCAATAAAGCGAGATGAGCGCCGCAACCCCAGAGTCGGACACGACTGGACCTAATGGTCAGGGGTCCCTTTACCTTTACCTTTTACACATTCCTGGGCTGCTTTGCAGTCTTTGGAGGGGTGTAAATCTCAATGGAGGGCTGTGTTCCAGTTCTTGTATTGAATCAATCAATGGTGAATTGGGCAGGTTAAAATGTGGAATGAATTGAATTTGTCCCCTCTCTCTTGCTGAGAGTGGAAGAGTTGCCAACGGAAGCACAGGAGTGTGTGTGGTCTTCTCCAAGTTATTTGCTGCCACCCCATTGAACGTGTCTTTCCAACATGTATTTGCATTTTTATTTTGAGAGGGTGATAATGAGCATTCCGGTACATGATCAGGAGCTGTCATTTACCATGAAAGATGCCTGTAATCATCCTCCCACCTAACAGGGTGCATAAGATTGCATAAGGTACATTCATACAAGTCACCAAATTGCTGCCAGCTGCATCCTGAAAAGCAAAGTTTTAAGAGAGTCCCCTGAAGAGTTATAAAGAGACACTTGGATGGTGGCATTATACCGGTGTGTGCTGAGTGGGAGTTGCATACGAGCGTTCTGGGAGTGCTTGGCCGATCATAAACACTCCGGAAATGTTCAGAGAGAAAGCTACAAGATGCTATAGCAGACAGGATCCAAAACAGCTCTTGGAGCAGCAACACATAGACTTACCAGGCCCATCTGGGTTGGACTGGATGGCCCTTGTGGTCTCTTCCAACTCTACGATTCTATGATTCTATGATCTCCCTCACCCTGGTGCCCTCCACAAATCATTGGACTACAACTCCCATCATCCTTGACCATTGGCATGCTGGTGAGAGCCAGAGTCATAGCTGTCAACTTTTGGATTTGAAAATAAGGGATTTTTCCCAACTTTCGGATTTGAAAATAAGGGATGCCGCCAGGGCGGTGAAATGGCACCAAGTAGCCTCGCCACCCTGTGCTCCAGAGGCTGCGCGCGAACGGGTGAACGAAAGAGCGAGCGCCTAGACGGCAGGCAGGCTGTCTGTCTGGTTGGGCGTGAGGGTCTGGCTGCACAAGGCATGCAAGCTCCGCCCCCAGTCGGTCTCAGACTCCTTATTGGCAGCCGAGCAACGCAGCTGAGGAGCCTCCCTGGCCGGCAGGGAGGGAGAGGAGCTGCTTCCTTTGAAATCCGGGAAATTAAAGGGATATCAACAATCCGGGATAGCAGCGGGAAACGGCATTGGAATAAGGGAGTTTCCCGCAAAAAAAGGGAGGGTTGACAGCTATGGCCAGAGTCCAGCAACGTATGAAGTGCGTCAGGTTTTCCAAAGGCGGGGCTGTTCCAGAAAACTCTGGGCTTCCTCAGAAACCCATCGGGAGCTACTCAACAAAGCATTCAGTAGGAGCAGGCATAAGAAGAGCCTGCTGGATCAGGCCAATGGCCCATCTAGTCCAGCATCCTGTTCTCACAGTGGCCAACCAGATGCCTGTGGAAAGCCTGCAAGCAGGAACTGAACACAAGAACAACTTTCCCCTCCTGTGGTTACCAGTAACTGGTGTCCGGAAGCGTTTCTGCCTCCAGCCATGCAGGCAGAGCATAGCCATCCTGACTTACGGTAATAGTCACTGATAGCTTTCTCCTCGATTAATTTGTCCAATCCTCTTCTAAAGTCATCAAGGTTGGTGGCCATCACTGTCTCCTTGGGAGTGCGTTCCATAGTTTAGCTATGCACTACGTCAGGGCCGTCTTTAGCATATGTGCCGCCGAGGTGCAAAGATCCGCCCAGCGCCCCCACATTTAGTTTAGCCAACCCCAGATTTTTGGGGGGCAAACTCAAAGTCGTTGACCGTTTTTGGGGGAGGAAAATTGCTCGCTTGTAACAACGATGCAGCGGAGATAACTGCTTTTGTTTCCGGACTCGCTACGGAGTAACAGAGCGACGGAGGAGGGGAGCGGGGACTTTCGCTCCATTGCTTTTCACTAAACCACAGGGCCTAGGGCTTGCCGATCAGAAGGTCGGCGGTTCGAATCCCCGCAACGGGGTGAGCTCCCGTTGCTCGGTCCCTGCTCCTGCCCACCTAGCAGTTCGAAAGCACGTCAAAGTGCAAGTGGATAAATAGGTACCACTCCAGCGGGAAGGTAAACGGCGTTTCCATGCACTGCTCTGGTTCGCCAGAAGTGGCTTAGTTATGCTGGCCACATGACCCGGAAGCTGTACGCCGGCTCCCTCGGTCAATAAAGCAATATGAGCGCCACAACCCCAGAGTCGTCTGTGACTGGACCTAATGGTCAGGGGTCCCTTTACCTTTACCGCTGATCAAGAGGGACCGGTATACAGTAGGTATACATTTGGCACCCCCCAGAATTCGACGCCTGGGTGCACCGCACCCTTTGCACCCCTGGTTAAAGACGGCCCTGCACTACGTAAAGAAGTGTGTGTGTTTTTAATCTGCCCATATCAGCCAAGATTCAGCTTCTTGGGTGTCCACCTCACTGAAAGGCAGATTGACTGATGCTAACAACCATCCCATGAGCCATTATCCCCCTTGGTTTAGAGCACTTATTTGGCATGCAAAGAGCTGGGTTCAGTTCCTCCAAGCATTTCCAGTTTAAAGGACTTTGGCAGTGGAAAAACCTCTGGGTCTGAGACTCCAGAGAACTTCTCTCGAAGTGCTGGTCTCTGGCAAGAAAGTCAGTGGTTAAATTGTTTGACTAGGACCTAAGAGACCAGGGTTCAAACTACTCCTTCCTGCAAGTCACCTCCATTTCTTCTCAGTCATGATCTCTGCATGTTCCTGCCCCACCCCAGGTCTCCATACGCCCCATCTCAAAACATCAACTGCCCTAGATCTCATTTTTTAAAAACTGGTGCCATTCAGCAGGTTCCCATTATATTTTCTGTCCACCTCCATTTGTCTCTTGCCATCACGGTAGCTGCATCTTCTCTTCCTGTCTTATTCCATTGCCATTTGTTTTCTGATGTTGGACATTTACAATCAGGGGACTATATTGCTATTATATCTGGAGAGCGAATTTCTTTCCTCCCCGCCCTCCACTCCTGGCAACAAGCCCATAGAAATATTCTCTCCCCTCTCCTTAGGTTTCTGCACTTTCCCCGCTTACTTTTTTCTTGAAGTAAACACAATAACAAACACAAACGGCATACATCTTACCAAGGAAATAATCCTGAAGATGCAAATGGATACTGAAGGAAAACGCTTAAGGAATAAAACAAAAGAGCTCCTGCTTTGATCAAAGACAGAAAAACAAAACACATTTCTGAAGCTGTCAATTTCTCTTGCCACCAACGTGGCACCTGTGGGTGCAGGTGTGTCTGCCAGTAAGCACTTCCTATGGCACCCATGGAAAATCTCAGTAAATATTCCCTCAAAAATCCACACTGCATGAGACATAAGGGCATGTTTTGTGTTCTGGCTTCTTCTGCTGCTCTTTTAGATGCGGTGGGCATTTTGTATCATGCCACACACCCTATGGCAGGCATTTTGTATCATGCCACACACCCTATGAAAGCCATTTTGTATCATGCCACACTCCCTATGGAAGCCATTTTGTATCATGCCACATACCCTATGAAAGTCATTTTGTATCATGCCATACTCCCTATGGAAGTAATTTTGTATCATGCCACACGCCCTATGGCAGCCATTTTGTATCATGCCACACACCCTATGAAAGCCATTTTGTATCATGCCACACTCCCTATGGCAGCCATTTTGTATCATGCCACACACCCTAAGGCAGCTATTTTGTATCATGCCACGCACCCTAAGGCAGCCATTTTGTGACTGCTGCCAATGGCAGTTCATCAAAATCTGCCCACTGCTCCAAAAAGGTTGGCAACCCCTTAAGGCCTGCCTTCCCACCTTGAAAGCAGACAACAAGAAGGCTTTCTCAGGAGAGAGGTGCAATGGGCCCACACTGAGGTGTACGCAATAAATGAGCAAGCTCTCTCTATACCTCCGCTTATCCACCATAATGGCAGGCCTTTCGTTTATATGAACCATAAACTCATTAGGGTTTGCATTGCTCAAACGGTAAAAACCTCCTCTCACTCCCTTACTGTGCAGGTTTCTAAAGAACAGCCCACACTGCTGAGATAATGCAAACGCAATTTGCTTTTTTGCCTGGCTTTTTTATTTTCAGGAAAGAAGACCTTTACAGAGTAAAAGCTACTTCCTCTTGGGACAATCCGTGTCCCCACCCTTCCCTCTGCCCCACACTTATACTTTTATTCATTTATTTGTAGACGTATTACTGTAGCACCCTGATTGAGGCAGTGTACACTGCGGAAACATCAAAGATCTTTTTTTAAAAAATTAAAATACAGAGAATCGTTAAGGGGACCGGCAAATCAAAAATAAATTAGCTGCAAAGCTCTGTCAGAAAGGAGGGAGTCTTCAGAGACGCCTGAAAGTCAAAAACAAGGATTCCTGTTGCACCTCTGTGGGAAACGTTTTCCACGGCATGGAACCAGCAACTTTAATGTCTACCTTGTGGTTCAGGTTAGTCAGAGCTCTATAACTCTAGGGGACAAGGGACATCGCTGCTCTGGGTGATCTATGAAGCAGGAGCTGGTGGACACATTCAAAATTTTAAGGATGTGCTGTGGGAGCCTGTCAAAAAAAACCCCACCTTGCAAACCCTAAGATCAGGGGCATAGGAAGTGGGGGGCGGGGGGGCGGTCCACCCCAGGTTCCATCATGGAGGGTGTGACAAATTATCAGGGAACAATTACTGCCCTACTAGGGTGGTTCATAAAAAAAAAATGCCTGTTCCAAAGGTCTTATCTTACTACACTAGGGATTATATAGCTATATATGAAATTTCATGCATATCAGTTAATATCTTGACCCTCCTCCACAAAAATAGCTGTTTACTTGGCCGTTTCCCCATGTCATGAAGGCTGAAATTTCAATTCAGTGGAGCACTTACTGTTCCCAACCCTAACCCATCTAATTAGACTTTAATTTGATTTTGACATGTTTTTAGGAGGTAATTTAATTATTGTTTGATTTTATACCAATGTTATGTATCTGATGTTAGCCGCCCTAAGCCCAACTTCGGCCGGGGAGGGCAGGATATAAATAAAAGATTATTATTATTATTATTATTATTATTACTTATTATTACTTATTATTATTCCTTTGTAAGAAAATATGAAATAACGTAAAACCATTTTTGCAGGCATTTTTGCAGGCATTTGTCATTGCTTTTCTTCCCAGAAGCAGGCGGGGTATACATAACAAAATTATTATTATTATTATTATTATTATTATTATTAACCTCATCAGTCGTGCAAATAGACCTCGATTCGCCACCCTCCCAAAGTCCCGCAAGGTTTAAATATCACTGATCTCCAATCCAGATTCCTGCTAGAGATCCTCCTTCCTTCCTTCCTTCCTTCCTTCCTTCCTTCCTTCCTTCCTTGAGAGAATGATCTGTTTACTCCAACCATTCTCATCCTCTTCTTGAACCAGTTACTGATCAATAGCATGGTAAAGGCTGCTTCTAAACGGCCTGTTTATGGATCATGCATCTTGGTCTGTTTGCAGGGAGGTTAGATTATGTCGGCTATTTATCGAGAGTTTGTGCTTGCTTATTGGCAGAGAGGTTAGGGAATGTTGATTTTGTCCATGGAGTTTTCTTGGCAGGGATACTGGAGTGGCTTGCCGGTTCCTGCTCCAGGTGGATCACGTTTAGTCAAAACTCTCCACTATGACCTATCCGTCTTGGGCGGCCCTGCACGGCATAACTCATAGCTTCTCTGAGTTATTCAAGCCCCTTCGCCACAACAAGGCAGTGATCCAGGAAGGGGAATTAAAGAACCTCTTAATGAGGGTCAAAGAGGAGAGCGCAAAATATGGTCTGAAGCTCAACATAAAAAAAAACTAAGATCATGGCCACTGGTCCCATCACCTCCTGGCAAATAGAAGGGGAAGAAATGGAGGCAGTGAGAGATTTTACTTTCTTGGGCTCCATGATCACTGCAGACGGTGACAGCAGTCACGAAATTAAAAGACACCTGCTTCTTGGGAGAAAAGCGATGACAAACCTAGACAGCATCTTAAAAAGCAAAGACATCACCTTTCCGACAAAGGTCCGTATAGTTAAAGCTATGGTTTTCCCAGTAGTGATGTACGGAAGTGAGAGCTGGACCATGAAGAAGGCTGATCGCTGAAGAATTGATGCTTTTGAATTATGGTGCTGGAGGAGACTCTGGAGAGTCCCCTGGACTGCAAGAAGATCAAACCTCTCCATTCTGAAGGAAATCAGCCCGGAGTGCTCACTGGAAGGACAGATCCTGAAGCTGAGGCTCCAAGACTCTGGCCACCTCATGAGAAGAGAAGACTCCCTAGAAAAGACCCTGATGTTGGGAAAGATGGAGGGCACAAGGAGAAGGGGACAACAGAGGATGAGATGGTTGGACAGTGTTCTCAAAGCTACTAACATGAGTCTGACCAAACTGCGGGAGGCAGTGGAAGACAGGAGTGCCTGGCGTGCTCTGGTCCATGGGGTCACGAAGAGTCGGACATGACTAAACGACTAAACAACAACATAGGCAATGTTCCTTCAAGCAATCCCACGCTTTTTAGCACATTTTCACATCACTTTCCTTACTGCAAGAAGTGCCATTTTTGGGGGGAAGAGGGGACAGCTTTGCTGCCCAAATCAACTTCACTTGGGCAACCTGGATTTGCTGGTAAGTAATTCAATCCCACCCCCCACCCCCCAAAATGAGCCATTGTTCAGTGTGTCCTCCATGCTAAATTTGCTCACAAGCCTTTTGTGAGAGACCTTTTGGAGGACCAGTTGTATAAAGTCTACCAGATCACCCCACTCAACATACTCGGAGAAAAGCATCGGTTAAGATCTTTGAAGCATTTTAAAGCCCACTAATGCTGAGAGTTTCTTAAGCCCTTGCTGTGAACAAATTGAAGGAGGCATTTCCTGTTTTATAATCCTGCCGTAATACAAACCTTCGCTGGTGTCCCACAACTCAATATAAGCACATTGTTTATCTCTGGGAGACTTCACATTCATTCCATAGCCGACCAGCAGATTAGCAATAATTTTCAGAATTAAATAAACAGAACAAATCTTCTGTCTGACCATATTAACGACACAGGACAGCTGCTGTGGTTTTTCCAAGAGCAAATTCCAGAGGAGATATTTAAGGCAAATTAACCTCTCTGCCTGCCTGGCAATGGGAGAAATCTTGAAATTATGGGCCAGATCAGTCTGGATTCTGTCCAGTGAGTGGTCTTATCCACAGCATGCATTTAAAGCAGTATTATAACACTCAGGTACGGCCTTAGGGGTGGGTGAGCTGGACTGCTGCCCTGAATAGATTATGGAGCCTTCCATATGTAATTCAGAATAAAAGCAATTTTAAAAAACAAGTTGGGCTTGCTTGTTCTTCTATATTATCCGCAAAAGATTGGGAAACTGTTATTTTTTTGTGAAATGTAATTTTAAAAAGGAAAGACCAGATTACACAACGCAATTATTTGGGGGGGGGGGTTTGAAAGGGGGGGGAAGAACCAAGAACTGTAACTCTGAAGAGTGTATCAGTAATAAAGCATAGATTTGTTGCAACACATGAAAAGTCCATTGTGTTGATCTGACATTAGCAGTTGTTGTTGTTGTTGTTTGTTTGTTTGTTTGTTTGTTTTTATACCTTGCCCATCTGGCTGGGTTTCCCCAGCCACTCTGGGCGGCTTCCAGAAAAAAGATAAAAACATAATGAAACATCAAACATTAAAAACTTCCCGATAGAGGGCTGCCTTCAGATGTATGACATCTCCTGATTTTAGGTAATGATAAGCAATATAAAAAGAACAGGAAAATGGGGAAAGAGTGTGGAGCATAATTCTCACAAAATTCTGATTTTTGCCATGATGATTCCTTGGATGCTTTTTAAAAACTATGCCAGTTGACAAATTCTTTTTTAATAATAATAATAATAATTCTTTTTTGTGTGTATCCCTGCTTTGCTGTGCTGTCTAGCACTGGTTTTCTGGAGCTGTTGAAGTGAATGGGGCACCAAGCTGAGCTCAGTGGCTTTGTTGTTTGAATGTACTGTCTGCAGTGAGCTTGGGTAGCAAAAAGCAAAGGTCTGTAAGCTTCCCTGACCCCCAGGTTCTACAGATTGTTTGGCTGATAATAACTGCAGAAATGATCTTCCCTCCATTAAAGTATGTTTGTTTTTCAGTTCCCACACTGATGTCATTTGCTCTAGCAAAAATAATTATAATAATCGGTGGAACCCAGTGTTACTCCGAGACAATGTTACTGAGCACTTAGCGCGTTAGAGATAATAAACACTATAAGTACTGTGTAAATGGTAATAAAGTGAAGCAGTGAGCTGTAAGAGTTGGGTATGCTTTTTATTTGTAATTTTTCATTATTATTTTTAAAGATACTTAAAAAAAAAGAATATTCTCAACAACAACAAAAGAGGTAAAGGTAAAGGGACCCCTGACCATTTGGTCCTGTCGTGTCCAACTCTGGGGTTGCGGCGCTCATCTCGCTTTATTGGCCGAGAGCCGGCGTACAGCTTCCAGGTCATGTGGCCAGCATGACTAAGCCGCTTCTAGTGAACCAGAGCAGCGCACGGAAACGCCGTTTACCTTCCCGCTGGAGCGGTTCCTATTTATCTACTTGCACTTTGACATGCTTTCGAACTGCTAGGTGGGCAGGAGCTGGGACCGAGCAACGGGAGCTCACCCCGTCGCAGGGATTCGAACCGCCGACCTTCTGATCGGCAAGCCTTAGGCTCCGTGGTTTAACCCACAGCGCCACCTGGGTCCCAGCAAAACAACAAAAGAGAGTGCTTACCAAAAAGATAGAAATTGCTACAGAACATACACACACACACACACACACGCACACGCGTGCACGCGTAAAGGACCCTGACAGTTAAGTCCAATCGCAGACGACTCTGGGGTTGCGGCGCTCATCTCGCTCTATAGGCCGAGGGAGCCGGCGTTTGTCCCAGTTTTTCCGGGTCATGTGGCCAGCATGACTAAGCCGCTTCTGGCGAAACCAGAGCAGCACATGGAAACGCCGTTTACCTTCCTGCCGGAGCGGTACCTATTTATCTACTTGCACTTTGACATGCTTTTGAACAGCTAGGTTGGCAGGAGCAGGGACTGAGCAACAGGAGCTCACCCCGTTGCGGGGATTCGAACCACTGACCTTCCGATCAGGAAGCCCAAGGCTCAGTGGTTTACAGCACAGTGCCACCTGCGTCCCGTGTGTGTGTGTGTGTGTGTGTGTGTGTGTGTGTGTGTGTGTGTGTGTGTGTCTAGAATGCCAAGAGTCCGATGAAAGCAGGTTTACCGCGGTAAGATTGTGGCACTGGATGTTTAGCAACAGTTTGAAATTTCGCTTTGCACTTGCGATTGAATTCCAGAAAGTGAGCAGACCATTAAAAGGATAAACATCGAGAACTACTTGAGAGCTTTGCAGGATTAGTTTGCTATTTTCATGTGTGTTATTCTTGCCGCAAGAGGTTTTTCGGGCACAAGAACAGCTACACCTCTGAGTTTGAAGATCTTGTTGAGGAAGAGAGCTGTGGCCAGACTCTAGGGTGGCAATAGGTGTGATGGCCTGGGATTCAGACTCAGATGCTGAACCTGAGGGATCCCAGCCTGCACAGGATTCCCCGCCTCCAGAACCAGCAGAGCCGGGGCTAGGGCCTGAGAATGAAGGGGCCTCACCTGTGCTGGATCCTCAGGTGCAGGCATCTGCTGAGTCTGCTCTGGCTCCTGATGGGGTGGAGGACCCATTGCCTGCAGGTGCTCCACTCCCAGCCCTGTCAGGGGAAGCTGAGGCTGCCTCTGGGTCCGGTAACCCTCCAGCCTCTCCTGAGCTGCAGAGGCTCAGGGCAGAGAGGCGAAGGGAACTGAGTTCCCGCAGGAGGAGTGCTTGCCTCCAGGCCAGGAGAGGCGAGTCCCCAGAGGATCGGGGCCGCCCTATGCCTTGGGGCAGATAAAAACCGGCCAGCCCCAGCCTCAAGTTGCAGGAGCAACATTGTTGGTGACCAGTTCCTGCTTGAAACCTGTCCAGTTTTCCTGCCTGAGCTCCTGACCCACCCTGGTTCCCTACTTGCCTACCTGTTCCTGGCTTCGCCTGACTCCCTGCCCTGCACCCAGCTTCAGTGACTACGGACTGCCTTTACGTTGCACCTCTGACCACGGACCGGACTTGGACCTCGCCTTTCGGGTAACCCACGGGACCAGCACAATAGGGCTGTTCTGGGTCGCCAACAGTGCCAACTCAGCCAGGAGCGACACTACCTTTTCTAATTTGAGGTTAATTCCCTCCACCGTTCTTGCTGTTAACAAACAGTGGTCCGCAAGTACTTCAGCATAAGGTGGTACACCCTCAGATGATAATTCATCGGCACTCAGCGATGAGTTCTCCCCAAAATGGTCTCCCCCCCAATGGACCACAATAAAGATATTTGAGAGAGAGAGAGGGAACGTGAAACAAGACGGTTGCTAGGCTTGGTCACATGGTCATTGAAGCTCCGTATTTAGGAGGAATAGGGATTTTCAAACTTAAAGAAAGCAGCAAAGGAAGAAAATTGAAGAATCACAGAATTCTAGAGTCGGAAGAGACCCCAAGAAGACTCCTGTGGGGATTAAATGAGGTGAGGGAGAACCATTTGTGGCACGCTAATCTAGGATATAAAGGCAATAAATAAATACTAAATGAATTATTCCATTGCAAAGTTTTTTCTCCCAAGAAGAAGAGGAGGAGAAGAGTTTGGATTTGATACCCCGCTTTATCACTACCCGAAGGAGTCTCCAAGCGGCTAACATTCTCCTTTCCCTTCCTCCCCCACAACAAACACTCTGTGAGGTGAGTGGGGCTGAGAGACTTCAGAGAACTGTGACTAGCCCAAGGTCACCCAGCAGCTGCATGTGGAGGAGCAGAGACGTGAACCCGGTTCACCAGATTACGAATCCACCGCTCTTAACCACTACACCATGCTGGCTCAAGAGAGCCACATTCCCACGAGGATAACCTGTCAAGGACCCAGTGGTGGACGAAGCCTCTCCAGCCCCCAGTGCGGGGGCACCGAGGGCGGGGGCGAACCACCCGGCGGTGTATGTGCAGCGCCCGTATGGACTGCGCACGTGCCCTTGGCTGCTCTACAGCCTGGGGGAGTCAGCGGGCTATCTTGTCACCCCCCAGGGTGACACCCAGAGCAAACCGCCCCCTCCCCCCCTTCGTACACCCCTGCCTGGGCCAAGCCAGTGGCGGGTAGTTCCGGGGACAAAAGTATGCAGACCACCCATTCCCCTCCCTCACTCACTCTCCCTTTCTGCCACCCCTTTCTCCAACATCCCCACCTAGGAGCCTGCTGGAAGAGGGGCGAGTTGCTCTTCCCAGATCGCTTGCAGAGAGGGCTTTTAAAAGTGAATTGAATGAAAAAAATATAAATTGCAGCCTTCCTGTGATCATGGCCTTAGAGATATGAAAGACATTCAGTTATAGTAAATCAAAGGAAGATGAGAAGCAGAGCTGCAGCTCCCATAAATTTTTAACAGGTGCTTTCACACCATGTTTCAAGGGTGCTATAAGTTATAGCTGTGATTTATATAGGTCTGGCAAGATATATTGGTCTGGTGGGCTTTTCTATAATAAAAAAAGCCAAACCAAAACCAAAAACTGACCATCTTATTGATTTTAACTTATGTCTACATCTCAGGTTTCTCCACCTGCAAATTAGCATCTTGCTGGAGAAAAGGCCGCCATTAGCATAATTGCCTAATAACTCTTCTAGAGTGACCTTAAAAGGCTGGGAAGCAAAAGGGAAAAAACACCTCATTTTTTTAACTTCAAAAAGATGGATAAAATGTTAACGTGTTTTGAAGCTGTTAACAAATCAAACTGGTGATCATCTGTGCCATGCCCATCACTGGACGGGAATGGGACATTAAGGGTTGCCAGATGTCCTCTTTTTCCAGGACACGTCCTCTTTTTCATGGGTATGTGAAATTAGAGTCGTCATAGCGATCCGTAGTTAGAAGCAGAAGTCGGCAAATGTGTCCACTATTTGCTCTTCAAAATATGGCAACCCTATGACACACACACACACCCAGAAAAAAACCCCAACCAAGCCTGATGCCTGCAGCATTTCTAGAGCTGCCTTAGATGGATGGTGCAGGATACCTGGGGGGTTAAACTGGAGGGGAGGGTAATTAATTGCCCCATGGATATGGAAACCTGATTTAGACAAATGATGAAGTATTTGAGGAGATAATGGTCACCAGACAATGGTCTGGTGAGGCAGTAGCAGATCTAGTCCAGGGGGTCTCACAGCCACCACCCTAAAAATTCTTAACAGCAATTTATAATCCACTTAATCAAGAAGTTGTCTGTTATAAGAAAAAAAAAACCTGTCCCTTTTCCCTTATGGGGTACCCAAGAGCCCATTGTTGTTGTTTAGTCGTTTAGTCGTGTCCGACTCTTCGTGACCCCCTGGACCAGAGCACGCCAGGCACTCCTGTCTTCCACTGCCTCCCCTATAGAATCCTTATGTAAAAAAATAACAGAGGCCAACCAGATAATATTGAGAAGCAAAGCAGCTAGTAAGCCTTATCTTTATTAAACTGTTGTAACAGGGTCCCCACTCACCACACACAAGAGGGAGGAGGAACCCAGAACAATGGTGCGCAAGCCCTTATATCATAGCTGTCAACCCTCCCTTTTTTTGCAGGAAACTCCCTTCTTCCAATGCCGTTTCCCGCTGCTATCCCGGATTGTTGATATCCCTTAAATTCCCCAGATTTCAAAGGAAGCAGCTCCTTTCCCTCCCTGCCGATCAGGGAGGCTCCTCAGCTGCGTTGCTCGGCTGCCAATAAGGAGTCTGGGGGCGGAGCTTGCATGCCTTGTGCAGCCAGACCCTCACGCCCAACCAGACAGCCAGCCTGTCTGCCGTCTACGCACTCGCTCTTTCGCTCACCCGTTCGCGCGCAGCCTCTGGAGCGCAGGGTGGCGAGGCTACTTGGTGCCATTGCACCGCCCTCATGGCATCCCTTATTTTCAAATCCGAAAGTTTGGGGAAAGAATCCCTTATTTTCAAATCCGAAAGTTGACAGCTATGCCTTATATAGACTTTTGAAATTTCCCACCCTGTAGCTCAATACCACCCCCCAATACATCATACATACATCACAGAAGGGGTGGTCTACAGCAGAAATACAGCACAGAAGGCGGTCTACAGCAGAAATCCTGTCTGGCAGAAAACCTGCTAATGGTCACTGATTGCATTACCTGGGCTCACCCTATTCATACCCAAATGTGCCCTTAAGGCAGGATTTGTGAGCACAGAGACAATGGGGAGGTTTTCCCATTTCCTTCCTCCTTTCAGAGAAGCATTTGAGGTCACTTTGGAAGAGTCAAAATGGTTTCAGGACTGCTCTCCTGCACTGTTTCAGACATGTGGCCTATATATTTATGTATGTGTTTGCCCAGTACATTTATGAACATTTATTTTATATCTTCTTGTTGTTGTTTTGTCGTGTCCAACTCTTCGTGACCCCATGGACCAGAGCACCTTATAATTATCTTATAATTATATTAGACCAGGGGTCAGCAAACTTTTTCAGCAGGGGGCCGGTCCACTGTCCCTCAGACCTTGTGGGGGGCTGGACTATATTTGTGGGGGGGGGAGAACGAATTCCTACGCCCCACAAATAACCCAGAGGTGCATTTTAAATAAAAGCACACATTCTACTCATGTGAAAACACCAGGCAGGCCCCACAAATAACCCAGAGATGCAGTTTAAATAAAAGGGCACATTCTACTCATGTAAAAACACGCTGATTCCAGGACCGTCCGCGGGCCGAATTTAGAAGGCGATTGGGCCAGATCCGGCCCACAGGCCTTAGGTTCCCTACGTCTTAGACCTTATAATTCTTATAACATTGTCCTTTACCTTTTTACCTATGCTGTTATATGTGAATTTTCCACTGCACGGAGGCCCACAGAACAGCTTGTTGTGGGTTGTTTGTTTTTTTAAGTATTCTATTGATTTTTCAGTTACAAATGAATTAGATATTTAAAAAGAAAGAGAAAGAACAATATCAACAAGAACAAGAAGTCAGAGTACAGAGCCATCACAAAAGAGAGAGGGCAATATAACGTGAAGCACCCCAGTTGCAAGCCGTTAACAGACAAAATGCAAAAATGACTCAATATTAAAAATTATGTAACATCCGCAATAAAATGGAAACAGTGACTAAAAAGCAGCAGCCCCACACATCAGGGGCAGGAAGCCATTTTTTCTGGTGAGCTCCACATCCACTCGGGAAATCTTGTGGGGAGGCATGCTAGAGGCGGAGGGTGGGTAACAGAGCTCAAAGTGGATGAGGCGCCCTCTGTCTCTCTCGCACATATTATTCTCTCTCTGTTGCCTCCTTTCTTCTCTTTCTCTTCCATTCTTCCTCTGCTATCGCCTTTTCTCTCACACCCACTGACTCTCTCTGCCACCCCTTCTCTAAAGGCTTTCAATAGGTAAAAGGTAAAGGTAAAGGGACCCCTGACCATTAGGTCCAGTCGTGTCCGACTCTGGGGTTGTGGCGCTCATCTCGCTTATTGGCCGAGAGCCGGCATACAGCTTCCAGGTCATGTGGCCAGCATGACTAAGCCGCTTCTGGTGAACCAGAGCAGCACATGGAAACGCCGTTTACCTTCCTGCCTGGAGCGGTACCTATTTATCTACTTGCACTTTGACGTGGTTTCGAACTGCTAGGTTGGCAGGAGCTGGGACCGAGCAACGGGAGCTCACCCCGTTGCGGGGATTCGAACCGCCGACCTTCTGATCAGCAAGCCCTAGGCTCTGTGGTTTAACCCACAGCGCCACCTGCGTCACACTTTTTCAATAGGTAATTGGAACCAATAATCCAACACCCATTCTCTATGCTATCCCCCATCTCTCTCTCTCTCTCTCTCTCTCTCTCTCTCTCTCTCTCTCTCTCTCTCTCTCTGTTATGCCTTCTCTCTCTCTCTCTCTCTCTCTCTCTCTCCAACTTCCTTCCCAAGTCCCCCCCCCCCGATTGCCACCAGCATGTAATCAAATACGTACATTACATAATTTCACCGCGGTGGCGAGTGGCACACACAGCGTAGAGTTCGGTGCAAGACAAACTGCAGCAGAACAGAAACGTGGGTGCATGTGGCAAATATAGGACAGGATGGAATATGGTGGCTCCGTACATCCCAACCTGGGAACATGCTCGCATTTCCAACAGCGGGACTTACTTCTGAAGGCACAAGTCCTGGAAAATTCAACCAGCAGAATTCCCTTTCCAATGATGGAGGGTTGGTTAAAGGAAATGATGAACTGCTTCAGATGGCAACATCAATTCGAGTGACATATTGCAAAGAACTTGGAGACAGATGTTATTATATTGGGATTGTGTAAAGCCCCAGGAAAATATTGCCAAGTCCTGCTGGCCCTTGATTAAGCTGGGTGTGTGTATTTTCTTTATATTTTTAGACTGTCTTTTTCTTTTCTGTTTGGGATGTTTGCCATGTCATGACGCTTGGCTTTAATAAGGCGCATATATTATATGTGTGTTAATCTCTCCAGCCATAACTATAACAGTATTGGACAAGACATCAACTAAATATCCAGTTATCTGGCCCAATATCAACCAAACAGATGCTTCATAATACTTTGTGTTCCTGGGTGGTGTATTGAGGTTTAGTGGCAGAAGAAAAAAATTAGACCTTAGCCAAATCTGATCCATCAAAAACAACAATGCAGGAGTTCAACCTAACTCATATTGTTAGAAGTTGAGGCTAGGGCTTCCAACCCCTGGATCCAGCAAATGTCAAAATAGAAACCAGGCTAGTTTCCCCGGTGATGGGCCATTAAGAGAACAAAGGAAGGGGCTCTGTGCGAGGCTCTCCCCCAACTTGCAGGTCATTAAAAGGACAAGAATCGAGAGCAGAAAATTTGGTGTGCGCGAGATGCAAAGCAGCAAACTGGGAGCCGAGAGAGACAGAGCGATGTTTGATTTATGCTTGAATCCAAAGTCGCGGCTATGGGAAAAGCAAGGCCCTTTGGCGATGTTGATGCTGTGAATTCCTCCATCGTAGGCTTTACATAAGGTAAAGGTAAAGGGACCCCTGACCATTAGGTCCAGTCGTGTCCAACTCTGGGGTTGCGGCGCTCATCTCGCTTTATTGGCCGAGAGCTGGCGTACAGCTTCTGGGTCATGTGGCCAGCATGACTAAGCTGCTTCTGGTGAAACAGAGCAGCGCACGGAAACGCCGTTTACCTTCCCGCCGGAGCGGTTCCTATTTATCTACTTGCACTTTGACGTGCTTTCAAACTGCTAGGTTGGCAGGAGCTGGGACTGAGCAACGGGAGCTCACCCCGTCACGGGGATTCGAACCGCCGACCTTCTGATCGGCAAGCCCTAGGCTCTGTGGTTTAACCCACAGCGCCACCTGGGTCCCTTTTAGGCTTTACATAGGTGTAAGTAAATCATATATCATAAAGACACCACAGCTTCCACTGTGCCTCATTCTGAAGGAAACATGAAATTTTGGCCAAGTGCATATAGCCAAATGCGCACATTGGTTGCGAACTGCACGCAAAATCCCACTTGCTTTCACTATTTCCCTCCAGGCCTGAACACTTCTTGTTGTTGTTGTTGTTGTTGTTGTTGTTGTTGTTGAGACAATCAGGTTTACATACCGGTACTTGTGCACCTATGAGTAAAGGAAAACTGCTATTCACATTTCCAGGCTGGGCAGGAAGCAGGAAAGGCGTAAAGATTTGTCCTGTTCCCTATTTGCCGGTTTAACGCTTGGCGTACTGTCAATTTGATGGGAAGATGCTATCACTTCTTTGGTGATTGGAAGACCCTCGCAACTCCCGATAGACCAATGGGATTCATTGCCAGCCGCACTGTAGCCAGGGCTCATTTCACCGGTAAAGAGCTAAACATATCCTCCATTCCTTCTCTCTCCCACCCAACCCCATTGAACACAGTGGAACCTGGCTGAATCATTCCCTATTTTTACTCTAATATTTCCCTTCTCTTGTGCTAAAATTGGCACATTCTGTTCATTCACACATCTTGCCATTAGTCATCTGTGTGGGAAATTGCAGTCAAACATGAGTGCTAGTTAGTGCATGAAGGGGTTAAGGGCACAGAGTTGGATTCCTAGGCTAAGCTAGGCCATGCCCCCTCTTCTTTGATGATGGAGGAAGTGAAGTCTTCTCTTCCTGTTCTCTCTCCTCCATGGCCTGTAATTGACCAAGGAAGACATGTCTAAGCAATTTGCAAGCTTAGAGAACGTTTTTGAAGTTATCACTTTCTATTGTCTACCCAAGACCTTTTTTCACCTGTGTCCTCCTTGCTGCTGCTTGGATAAATGTATGAATCTGACCTTTGGAATGTTTTGTAAGTAAAGCATTTTAAACTTACTTAACAGTGTGTGGTCTGTTCGTTGCAAGAGGGGTAGAAAGAGAGGAGCACTGTTTGCATGCGATAAACGGGATAAAGGGCTCTAACAACCTTTATTCCTAACACTATACTGCTGCTTGACTTTTGTGAGTTTAAACTCTGTTCCTGGAGGCCCTCTCTTGCAGGAGAGTGAGTTTAACTCCACATTTTGAATCCAGGGACCCAGAAAATTCTTTTGTTCTTTGCCCCACACACGTGGGTCACAGGGATACATATTTTCCTTCCACAATCTGTTCGTCCTACACTTTTCAATACATTCCCCTGTCACTTTCCAAAGCTCTGCTGGTTTTTTAAGCTGCACAAGGACAGCAGAGCGCTTTAAGTCACTTATGCACAAACCTAATAATAATAATAATAATAATAATAATAATAATAATAATAATAATTTATTATTTGTACCCCGCCCATCTGGCTGGGTTTCCCCAGCCACTCTGGGCAGCTTCCAACAAAGATTAAAGTACATTAAAATGTCACACATTCCCTAAACAGGGAAAAGTTGTGGCATGCACTTGAATCAGCCCAGAGGCCTCTGGAGGAAAGCGGAAAGGCTGTCTTCTGACTAATGGTACAGGGCCCACCTTTGTGGAAATTAAGTCATAGCAGCTACTTCTGCCACTAACAAGATTAATTAAGGTCCCTTGTTTCTGAGTTTTTACACATGTTACCCATATAATGTGTGCTGGCATATGTCCACCCACAGTGAAGATGACTACATTATGCACTCTCCCCACTTCAGCCCACTTTACATTAGGGAGATGTGCAGCAAGGCTTGTGAGTCTGAAACAAACGAGGAGGAGGAGCAGTAATAAGCCCCCACCTCCGTCGCCAGCAGGAGGTGGCTTTGCAGGCGTCACCACCGACCCGCCTGCTGGGCTGGGAATCAGCCCGATGCGTCGGGATTGCCCGCCCGCATCATCCTCGGGCCGACCAATTAGGTCGGTCTGGGGGTGTGTCCTGCCCCCCGTTTAAGCAGGGAGCGGGCGGGAAATCCTCCTTTCCTCGCCCGCTCCCCAGCTGTTAGGTTCACCCACCATCCCACCCTTATTCTTAGTCCTTGACCTTGCTATGGACTTCAGTTGGTTGCCTTGTTGACCAAGGAGCCTGGTAGTTCTTTTTCCCGACTGGATTAGCCATTCGGGTTTTTTCACCTACCTCATAGCAAATCGTCACAACTTTGGTTTGGCGGTTAGGCATTGGGAAAGATGTCATAGATCTGAGGAGGGGAGGTAGCGCCATCACCTGCCCCTATCTTGAAGGGTATTCCGGTAAACGGATTCCGGGGGCGTGGCCATGTCCAAAGCCTAGGGAGGTTCGGGCCCGAGGCACGCCCCAACGGTGATCACAGGGGGGGTCCCATTCGATGTACATCAATGGGGCTACCCACTGGGGATTAACCCTTCCCAGACTTCCAACACACGGGTTGGGGTCGGATATAGTCTGTTAGGGTCCAATGCCTAAGCCAATACCGCTCTACTTCCGTAACCAATAAAGTTGTGGCCTTCACGCCCATTAAAATTCATATAATGTGTCCGTGTCTTTACTCAAGGGGAGGGAGGGACATAGCCATGCAATAAAAATCAGGACTCTCCTTTTACATCAGAAAGCACTGAGGCTGGAGAGAAAATGCGAGTTTCCACAAGAAGTGCAATTATCTCGGGGTGGTGTAGAATTGGCCTGTAGGAGCAGCCCAATCAGGCTCCAGGAGGAAGTGAATCAGAAACCTGATTGGCCTGCAGGAACAGCCCAATCAGGCTCCAGGAGGAAGTGAATCAGCAACATGATTGGCCTGCAGGAACAGTCCAACCAGGCTCCAGGAGGGGAATTGAATCAGCCAATCACACAGGATCCATTGCGTAAATAATGTATATATAGCCAGATATTTTTGGGGAAAGCACTCATTCAGTGTTTACCATGAACTGAAATAAAGAGCATGAAATCAACACTCAACTCCGAGTATATTTCACTGTCCAGGGGTCTTTAACTTTCCCCCCTCCCCCCCTTGCTAGTGACACCATTGTGCTGGCTTCTGTTAGTGCAATGACTTGTTGTTGTTCTTGTTTCAGGAACCTTAAAGGCTGATCGCCGAAGAATTGATGCGTTTGAATTCTGGTGCTGGAGGAGACTCTTGAGAGTCCCATGGACTGTAAGAAAATCAAACCTATCCATTCTGAAGGAAATCAGCCCTGAGTGCTCACTGGAAGGACAGATCCTGAAGCTGAGGCTCCAATACTTTGGCCACCTCATGAGAAGAGAAAACTCCCTGGAAAAGACCCTGATGTTGGGAAAGATGGAGGGCACAAGGAGAAGGGGACGACAGAGGACGAGATGGTTGGACCGTGTTCTCGAAGCTGCCAACATGAGTCTGACCAAACTGCGGGAGGCAGTGGAAGACAGGAGTGCCTGGCGTGCTCTGGTCCATGGGGTCACGAAGAGTCGGACACGACTCAACGACTAAACAACAAAAGGTTTTTAGCTCCATTGGTGACTCTCGACTGTCACTAAGCACACCGAAAGCATGACCTTCAAATGAAGATGAGGCAAATTAATGTAGAATAAAGCCAATCCATGCCTCCACCGTCAGAGGCAGCGATGTTTCTGAATGTCAGTTGCTGGAAACCACAGGAAGGGAGAGTGTTACTCTTGTGCGCAAGTCCTGCTTGCGGATTTCCTACACGCATCTGGTTGGCCAATGTGAAAACAGGATGCTGGACTAGATAGGCCAGATCCTGCCTTCTCTTCTTATGTTCTTATGTCCTGCCTGTCGCAGATTCCTCCACAGCGTTGTAGCAGAGCAGTGCAAAAGCCACAGGTTCTTTAGTGCAGTATTCTTTTATTGTGAGCTATATACATACAGACAGTTCATGCAAGACGACTTCACTCTCTCTATCTCTGATAACACTCTACATCCACACGCCCTGCTTAACAGGTTTCCCTTTAATACAAAACAACAGCCAATCATCTGTCGGCACACTCCTGCTGAGTCATTGCAGGCCTGTTGCATCAGCCTCTTGCATCAGCTTCTTTTACTTTACAAGCAAGCTCAAGCCTGCAGACTTACTGTGTTACACAGCATTCTGTGTATCCCAACACTGCCAGCATAAAAGGCAGGTGTGGGGCAGAGGCAGAGTCCGTTGTGCACGGAGCATATCCCATGCTCCCAGACTGCGAGCATTTGTGCAGCCCATGCCCGCCTCCATGCCATGCCGCTCTGCTATTATGCAAACAGAATCTCAGAGTTGGCTGATCAGCCTAATAAAAAACCTGCGGGGCTGGTTCCTTCTCATCCATCGCTAGGAGACGGTAATGAAGGCACACAACCAACACAGCTGGCAGACTAATTAACTAATAATGTCAGCAAAGTACCTGCGGGCCTTAGGTGCCAAGCACTGGAAAGATGCAACCGAAAAGTCTTCCACATTTCTCTCCAAAGGTGAGGACAGGAGAAAGGGGGGGGGGAGGCGGGAGGTATTTGCCTGCTGGCAAAGGCAGTGCCTCTTTCAAAAGATATCTGAAAATTTATGGGCACATCAATGATAAAGACTTGGTTTCACTAATTTGTTGCGGGAGGCCCAGAGCTAAGTCGTGTAGCAGCTCTTTCACGCACAGAATGTCCCAGAAGAAGAAGAAGAAGAGTTTGGATTTGATATCCCGCTTTATCACTACCCGAAGGAGTCTCAAAGCGGCTCACATTCTCCTTTCCCTTCCTCCCCCACAACAAACACTCTGTGGGGTGAGTGGGGCTGAGAGACTTCAGAGAAGTGTGACTAGCCCAAGGTCACCCAGCAGCTGCATGTGGAGGAGCAGAGACGCGAATCCGGTTCAACAGATTACGAGACTACCACTCTTAACCACTACACCACACTGGCTCTCAGGTTAAATCCCTCTCTTAAGAACATAAGAGCCTGTTCTCATAGTTCTCACCAGATTCCTTTGTTCTTCTCAAGACTACCGTAGTTTGTTGGACTAGAAACTTTCCTATCCAAGTCATGTATTTCCTACAATAAACTATGTCATTATTGTCTTCCTATGTAAGCATCGGGACGCGGGTGGCGCTGTGGGTTAAACCACAGAGCCTAGGGCTTGCCGATCAGAAGGTCGGCGGTTAGAATCCCCGCGAAGGGGTGAGCTCCCGTTGCTCAGTCCCAGCTCCTGCCCACCTAGCAGTTCGAAAGCACGTCAAAGTGCAAGCAGATAAATAGGTACCACTACAGCAGGAAGGTAACCCAACAGCTGCATGTGGAGGGGCGGAGGCGCGAACCCAGTTCCCCAGATTACGAGCCTACCACTCTTAACCACTACACCACATAGGGACATCCCAGGATCAAATCAAAAGCTGGGATGACTTTTGTAATTCCAGGACTGTCCCTGGAAAACCGGGACACTCGGGGTTCACTCACTCCAAGCTGAAGCCCTTGGAAGAGAATACGGCTTCATCAGGCTCAAGGTATCACAATATTAAACACAACTGGAAACATCTTGCGGAAATAATTTGGGCCCCAAAAATACATACCTCAAGTGTCAAAAACCTGCACCTCCAGCGCTTACTCACCCTGCACAATGGTAAATATACACTGTGAGCCTTTAATTCTCTTTCTTCCAAATGAAAGCTGCTCTGTAAAAGAGGCCCTGAACTGATGGCTGCTCAGCGGTAGGGAATAGCTGTGAAATGATGTTGTTGTTGTTTAAGGCAATCTTAATGCCTGACACGTTGATTCTTTCCCGAAGGTTTCAAGAAGAGGGGCTCATTAAAAATCTAAAAGAATAAATACTGCCCCGTCAGAATGGCTAATTGTGTTCCAGCTGATTTATCTTCATTCAAGTAATCTGTGGATGGGGTGGGGAGGTGAAGAAGCAGTCGCCTTCGATCTCAGGGGAGGGAGATGACAATTAGCAGAAGATGCACTTCCCTGGAGAAATGGACTCCATCATATCTAGTACTGAAAGTTCCGATGCAAGCCAAGGAACCAATCAGGGCGGAGTGGGTGGGGCTTAATGACGTACCATCTGCCCCACCTACAACCCCCACGTGGCTTTGAACTAAGGTGCCACTGGGGCACGACCCCCCCCCCCAAAGAGGACAGCATTTGCATAAAACCAAGTAGTATGGGAAACAGCCCTACTAGAAAAACTAACCAGCAAGCTGAAACTGACAAACAGAAGAAGACACCTTCACCCCGGTATGGTTCCCCTTCATCACACACACAGACCAACAAGACAATAACAAAAATCTACCGACAGCATACAAATCAATATGGCTAACCTGATCCAAAACACACACACACACCCCACTCACACATGAAAACAAAGACCACCACAGCCAACCACAAATGAACAATCACAACCTACCATAGCTGTCTATCCTCCCTTTTTTTGCGGGAAACTCCCTTATTCCAATGTCGTTTCCCGCTGCTATCCCGGATTGTTGATATCCCTTAAATTCCCTGGATTTCAAAGGAAGCAGCTCCTCTCCCTCCCTGCCGGCCAGGGAGGCTCCTCAGCTGCGTTGCTCGGCTGCCAATAAGGAGTCTGAGACCGACTGGGGGGCGGAGCTTGCATGCCTTGTGTAGCCAGACCCTCACGCCCAACCAGACAGCCAGCCTGCCTGCCGTCTATGCGCTCGCTCTTTCGCTCTCCCGTTCGCGCGCAGCCTCTGGAGCACAGGGTGGCGAGGCTACTTGGTGCCATTGCACCGCCCTTGCGGCATCCGTTATTTTCAACTCCAAAAGTTTGACAAAATCCCTTATTTTCAAATACGAAAGTTGACAGCTATGCAACCTACGCGAACCCTGACCACTCTCACCGCCAAAGGAGCACAAGCGAACAACAGAGAACCTACACAAACAACGCTGACACCAAACCCTACATATATTAAGTAAAATAGAAACATCGTCACCCCACCCCACCCATCTCCCCATCCTGCCCACCTCTTCCCCCTTTTCTTCCTAAGGTCTCAACAAACGAAACTGATTTGTAAAAATGTTACATGGGAAAACTACGAAAGAGACATTGCACACACCTTTGTAAATCAAGAAAATCTTTAATTTAAAAAAATTGCATACATTAATATATGTCTGTAGCTGCAACGTGAGAAATAATGTTGGTGATTTAAGTAGAAAAACATTGCATCTCACCACAGTAGGGAAGATCTTGAGCCAATGCATTGTGCTCCTGTTCACTTTGGTGCCCAGCTTATGACAGGCAACTTTAGGGCACCTCCTGCTCTCCTTCTTAGATATCCCCCCCCCTTAAAACTTGGAACAGAGCTTCAGGTTCTCCTCTCCAATAACTGAAAACAGCCAAGGTCCCATCGATTATCTCCAGCTGCCAATGCGGAGAAAGACAGCAACGGAGAGAAAATAAAATGCTGAAGAGCAGCGAAGTCCAGAAACCTGCAGAGAGGAGCAAGTCAAAGGCAGCCTTTTGAATTATGGGATGAGCATCCCTGGTGTCAGCTCCCAGCGTGCTCCACAGCTGCTGTGGCCTACACACACCTAAGGTGTTGTTAAGTTCTGAGCCCCAGGTCTTTCGCGCTGGCCTCAAACGTTCTGCCTCTTTTTAAAAAAATGTTTTTCTTTGCTTTCAGGACTCCTGGGTGCCCTGCAACATGCACCCACTTGCCAACCCCATCGTTCAGCCCGGACACTGAGGTCCAGCTCCGAGGGCCTTCTGGTGGTCCCCTCCCTGCGAGAAAGCAAGTTCTCCTTCATGGAGAGCACGTGTTGCGGTGGCGGCTAGCAAGCCACCCCTCTGTTGCTGGGTGGGTTAGTTTGGATGGCCACTTCTGTGATTGGGCATGGTTGTCGTTGGGGAGATTTATATGTTGCAATTTGTTGATTGACGGCACAAGAGCTTATATATTACCCTGTTGCAGGGTGGGCGCCCTCTTGGCTGTGTGCAACGGATCTCCCGCCCTCCTGCCCTGTGGTTTAGGCCTCTGCATTGACCTTGCTATGCCTGTCATGGGGTCGTCTGCTGTTGGGGCAGTGGCCTGGTAGGAATTTTTCCATTTGGCTGATTGGCTGGTGCCATCTGGTTTTCGCCTACTGCGTAGCAATTAGTCACAACTTGTAAGGTTGGCGGTTAGGCATTGGTTATAATTTGTTGCTGGAGGGGCATAGTTGGCTGTGGTTGCCCCTCCAATGCTGAGAAGGGGCTCGGTTGGCTGTGCCTACCCCTTCTATGCCGTTAAAGGAATTCCGTTAAAGGAATCCAGGGGCTCGCCATGCTAGTCCGTAACCCCCGGTAGGGGGCCAGGGCCCACGCAAGGGCCCCTGGGGGCATTTGGGGAGAACGGGCACACAGACTCTCCACAAAGTGCTTTCCCCGGTACTGACTCCACAGGCGGGTGGAGATCAGTTCTGTCCCCAGCAGGACAGATAGTCTTAACCAATGCCTAAGCAACCACTCACATATTAGTATTTAATAAAGTTGTGGCCAAAAAACCTTAAACTTAATTTTGGTGTGAAGTGTGTTTTATTTGAGAGGTGGTTTGGGGACCTCGACACGCAAGCGAAGTTACAGGGAACCAGGCAGAGGGGCTTCTCGGTAGTGGCACCCGCCCTGTGGAACGCCCTCCCATCAGATGTCAAGGAAACAAACAACTATCTGACTTTTAGAAGACATCTGAAGGCAGCCCTGTTTAGGGGGGCTTTTAATGTCTGGTGTTTTATTGTACTAAGTTTTTGTATCCATTCTTCCTTTGCTGGGACTTCTGTTTCTTTCCATTTGGGGGCGAGTAACATTCTTGCCGCTGTAGTCGCATACATGAATAAGTTTCTATACAGTTAAGGTAGTTCTGTCCCTATAATCCACCCCCCCCTTTCTTTTTTCTAGGACTTCCGCAGTTTTGGAGCTGAAATAAGAAACAGAATGTTTGCTTTATCTTGGAGGTGTGTATTACAGGACCCGCAAGTCTGCAGTGGAGACTTGAGTCTTCTGAACACTGGGAGGCTGGTGAGGAGAGATGCTCTGAGGAGAAGGAGAAGAGTTTGGATTTGATATCCCGCTTTATCACTACCCGAAGGAGTCTCCAAGCGGCTAACAATCTCCCTTTTCCCTTCCTCCCCCACAACAAACACTCTGTGAGGTGAGTGAGGCTGAGAGACTTCAAAGAAGTGTGACTAGCCCAAGGTCACCCAGCAGCTGCATGTGGAGGAGCGGAGACGCGATCACGGTTCACCAGATTACGAGTCTACCGCTCTTAACCACTACACCACACTGGCTCTCTTTGAGGAGTGTCCTGGCTCTTGCAGAGTTTTGTGAGGGCAGGGGGGCATTCTGGCAATGCTGGAAGTTGTGGGGCAGGAAGCGGCACATTCCTGCTTCACCTCAGATGTCGAAACGGCCCAGGCCTCCCCCTATCTCCGAAGCAAGGAATTCAAAGATATCGACAGCACTGTTTCCTGCGTGGCAATGCCCTGGACTTCTACAGTCTGATCACGGGCCTCACTCCCCCTTGTTATCAACAGAGAAGGAACGCACAAGGGCTGCTTGGTCGCATTACTCGATTGTGCCATGGGACAGAGACTCGCCTGAGAGTTTACATGGCGCCTGCTGGTTGCTAAGTGATAGAGTCCTGCCCTCCCTATTACTAAGCTTTGCACCTTTTATCGCACACTGAAATCCCATAATGTTACCCGCTAGGCATGTGCATGGCTACATATTGCAACGAGCTCAATTAGCTAAACGGCAAGGTAATCACCAGATTACGAGTCTACCGCTCTTAACCACTAAGAGCCACACTGGCTCTTTGCACAGGGGTCGGCAAGGTTTACCTCGCCTGGGCCAGTTCACTCCAGTGGAGATCCCTCTGTGGGCCAGATCACGTGTGTGTGTGAGCACCCACACCTGCGATTTCCAGTGTCTGCATCTGCGCAGATTGACTTTCAGCATCTGCGAATGTTCAGACGAGATTTCCGGCGCCGCGGAAGCGAGTCACCGCGCCGCGCTGCACTGAATTAGCTCAGCACGCGGGGACTCACCGAGCGGGCGGCTCGGTTCGGGGGCGGCTCGGGGGCCGGTTAAACAACCCCCATGGGCCGCTTATGGCCCATGGGCCTTAGGCTGCCTACCCCTGCTGTAGCAGCATCACTGCACTTAGCAGCAGGAAAGAGCAAGGGAGCAGGGAGGACAGCAGGGCGAGAGCGCAGCGGCAAGAGCCAATCCAGTTGCCCTGTCATCTTGTCCTCATCATCAGGGGTGTCATTGAAACCATAGAATTGTAGGGTTCGAATGGACCAGGAGGGACATCTAATCCAATCTCTGGCAGTGCAGGAATCTTTTGCACAACGTGGGTCTCGAACCCACAACCCTGAAATTAAGAGCTACTTCACCTCTGCTTGGAACCCGTAGCTTCTTCTTCTTTGGCGATCCCTCGTAGCCGAGTAAGATTGTCTTCCATAAACACGGTTTTAACAATGAGTCCGTAAGTGACTGTGGAGGCCAATTCTGGATCCACACATCCTTCCACAGTGAGGACATTGGTTTCCGGGCGGGAGTTGATCCCGGTGTGGATTTGCCAAGCGTGCCTTCCTCTTAGCACGTTTCTCCCTTGCGTCCTGAGTTCGAGTGTCTTCAAAGCCCATGGCACCTTTGGTAAAGGCTGTTTAGGGAAGTTTTTAATCTGTAACATGTTAATGTTTTGTTTTTTAATATTTGCTGGAAGCCGCCCAGAGTGGCTAGGGAGACCCAGCCAGATGGGCGGGGTACAAATAATAAATTATTATTATATTATATTATTATTATTATTATTATTATTATTATTATTATTATTATTATGTTCTCCAACTGGAGCGCTCGCAGGCAAGTGTTTCCCAATTGTTGGTGTTTATACTACATTTTTTAAGATTTGCCTTGAGTGAGTCTTTAAACCTCTTTTGTTGACCTCCAGCATTACGCTTTCCATTTTTAAGTTCGGAATAGAGTAGTTGCTTTGGAAGAGGATCATCAGGCATCCGCACAACATGACCTGTCCAACGAAGTTGATGTTGAAGAATCATTGCTTCGAAACTGGTGATCTTTGCTTCTTCCAGTACACTGATATTAGTTCGCCTGTCTTCCCAAGTGATGTGTACAAATTTCCGGAGACGCCAAGTACTGGCACTCCTAATCCAAACATATCCCAGAATGGCGTGAAGGGATAAGGTTATGGAATTTCAACGTTAGCAACACGCCACCTAGTGACTCAGTGGGGAACTGCAGTAATCTGCTGGTCCATGTTTAGCTTTTCGCAACACAATATCTACTCTGTGTAAACATCTGGAATAATAATCATAATCATCATAATCATAAAAATGTTTATACCCCACCCATCTGGCTGGGTTTCCCCAGCCACTCTGGGCAGCTTCCAGCAAAATATAAAAAATAATAAACATTAAATAATAAACATTAAAAACTTCCCTGAACAGGGCTGCCTTCAGATGTCTTCTAAAAGTCAGATAGTTGTTTATTTTCTTGGCATCTGGTGGGAGGGTGTTTCACAGGGCAGGCACCACTACCGAGAAGGCCCTCTGCCTGGTTCCCTGTAACCTCACTTCTCACAGGGAGGGAACTGCCAGAAGGCCCTCAGAGCTGGACCTCAGTGTCTGGGCTGAACGATGGAGGTGGAGACGCTCCTTTGGGTATACTGGACTGAGGCCATTTAGGGCTTTAAAGGTCAGCACCAACACTTTGAATTGTGCCCAGAAACGTACTGGGAGCTAATGTACTGGTAGGTCTTTCAGGACCGGTGTTATGTGGTCTCGGCGGCCACTCCCAGTCACCAGTCTAGCTGCCGCATTCTGGATTACCGTAGTTGTAGTTTCTGGGTTACCTTCAAAGGTAGCCCAACACAGAGTGCATTGCAGTAATCCAAACGGGAGATAACCAGAGTATGCACCACTCTGGCGAGACAGTCTGCGGGCAGGTAGGGTCTCTTTTTTTTTTTTTTTTTTTTTTTGATAATAATTTTTATTTTTTATAGACAAACAAACAAACAAACAAACAATAAAACATACACACATACAAATAAAACTATACTAAAACTAACACTAAAACACTACACTACCTTACATATATTTATATTCTTATCCTATATCCTTAACATTCTCTTCTAACTTCCTCCATCCTCTCCTTCTATGTCAATTTTCCTTATCTATTGTCTACTAGCAATTTCTTAATACTTAATCTTATCATTTCTACTACATTTTATCTTATTTTAAAATCATACTTTAAGTCTAATATAACTTTCAAATCTTTCCAATCCTCTTATATTTTCTAGCATATATTTATATATAAAAAGAAGCAAAAAATTGGAATTCAATATTCTTTATCACTTATTTCAATAATATATCTACCCTATTATTCACTATATTGGTCTTTTATAAACTATTTTTATACATTGGCATTTCTATTTATTTTAATTCTGTACTTTATAATATTTTTTAAGATAGTCTTTAAACTTTCTCCATTCCTCTTCCACTGCGTCGTCCCTCTGGTCGCGGATTCGTCCGGTCAGCTTAGCGGTTTCCATATAGTCCATCACCTTCATCTGCCATTCTTCCAGTGTCGGTAAGTCCTTTGTCTTCCAATATTTTGCAACAAGGATTCTTGCTGCTGTCGTGGCATACATAAACAATGTGTGGTCTTCTTTTGGTAACACTTGGTGAACCATTCCAAGGAGGAAGGCCTCTGGTTTCTTCAAAAATGTGTTTTTAAACACCTTCTTTAACTCATTATATATCATCTCCCAGAAGGCCTTCAACCTTGGGCATGTCCACCACATATGGTAAAATGTTCCTTCCACGCCACCACATTTCCAACATTTATTGTCCTGCAGATGATAGAATTTTGCCAGCTTCACTGGGGTCAGGTACCATCTGTAAATCATTTTCATTATATTTTCTCTTAACAAAGTACATGCTGTGAATTTCATACCAGTTCTCCAAAGTCTTTCCCAGTCAGCCATCATGATGTTATGTCCAACATCTTTTGCCCAGTCTATCATTGCAGATTTAACTAACTCATCTTGCGTATGCCACTCCAGCAGCAGATTGTACATTCTTGACAAGGTCTTAATCTTCGGTTCTAACAGTTCTGTTTCCAATTTTGACTTTTCCACCTGAAAGCCAATCTTTTTGTCCTGTTTGAAGAGTTCATTAATCTGATGATATTGTAACCAATCTCGAATCCTTCCTCTCAATTGTTCCATGGGTTTCAACCTGACTTGCTCTCCTTCGTATATTAACATCTCGGAATATTTTAACCATTTTTCTTCCGCATTTACTCTTTTGTGGGCCTTTGCTTCTGCTGGTGACAACCATCTGGGCGTTTTCTTTTCTAGGAGATCCTTATATTTCATCCAGACTCTAAAAAGAGCCTTTCTTATTATATGATTTTTAAATCCTTGATGAGCTTTTATCTTGTCGTACCATAAATATGCATGCCATCCAAATTTGTTATCATGTCCTTCCAGGTCCAAAATGTCTGTGTTTTCTAGTAGGAACCAATCTTTCAGCCAGCAGAAGGCCGCCGCTTCAAAGTATATACTTAATTCCGGCAGGGAAAATCCCCCTCTTTTCTTGTCATCTGTCAGTATCTTAAATTTAATTCTGGGTTTTTTCCCCTGCCAGACGAATCTTGATAAGGTCTTCTGCCACTTCTTGAAAGGTTCCATTTTATCAAGTATTGGAATTGCCTGGAAGAGAAATAGCAATTTAGGCAGCACATTCATCTTTATTACTGCTATTCGGCCCATCAAGGACAATTTTAAGTTATTCCAGATCTCCAAATCCTTCTTTATTTCATTCCATACTTTTTCATAGTTGTCCTTAAATAAGTTTTGATTTTTCGCTCTTATGTTGATGCCCAGATATTTTACTTTATTTGTAAGTTGCAGGCCTGTTTCTTTTTCCAGATTTTCTTTTTCGCTTTGTGTCAGGTTTTTCCCTAGAACTTTGGTTTTGGCTTTGTTTAGTTTAAATCCTGCTACTTCCCCAAAGTCTTGTATCACCTCCAGTGCCGCTGGGGCACTGGAGTCTGGTTTTTGCAATGTCAAAACTAAGTCGTCAGCGAAGGCTTTTAGTTTATATTCTTTGGCCCCCACCGCCACCCCTTTAATGTCTGAGTTGGTTCTTATCATGTTTAAAAGTACCTCCAGGACTGTGATGAACAGTAACGGGGACAAGGGGCAACCTTGCCTTGTTCCTTTCTGAATTCTGATGTTGTCTGATACCACGTTGTTGACGATGATCTTTGCCTTTTGATCAGTGTATATCGCTTCAATACTATTCATGAAACCATTCCCCACCTCCATATGTTGTAAGTTCTTTTTCATAAACGTCCAAGATACGTTATCAAATGCTTTTTCGGCGTCCACAAACATCAGGATTGCTTTGCTGTTCTTATTTTGTTCTAGTTTTTCAAGGATATCCACCACATTCCTTATGTTATTGTTTAGATGTCTTTCCGGTAGAAAACCGGCTTGGTCTTGGTGGATAACCTCCTTTAGAACCTTCCTGAGTCTGCTAGCCATTATATTTGCAAATATTTTGTAGTCCACATTTAGGAGGGAGATAGGTCTATAATTCTTCATCAATGTGCGATCTACATCTGGCTTCGGTATCAGAGTTATATACGCATCTTTCCAAGACTCTGGTGCCCCTCTTCCCTTCAGTATCTCATTGCATACTTCCATTAATGGTTGAGTTATCCAGGCTTTCAATGTTTTGTAATATTTCGC
Source organism: Darevskia armeniaca (assembly GCA_034641395.1). Classification (NCBI taxonomy): domain Eukaryota; kingdom Metazoa; phylum Chordata; class Lepidosauria; order Squamata; family Lacertidae; genus Darevskia; species Darevskia armeniaca. The sequence goes on from JAWWNF010000904.1 coordinate 1,015,112, forward strand.
TGAAAGTCCGTCAGGTCCTGGGGTTTTGTCTAATTTCATATTGCTAATTGCTGTTTCCACTTCATTTATTGTTATTGGGTGGTTTAGGGGGCCTTTCATACTTTCCGGGATTTTCTGTAGGCCTTTTTCAGCTATAAATTGCTCTATTTTATCTATTTCTTTGGTTTCTTCTTTGTACAGCTGTTTGTAAAATTTTTCAAAGTTTTTTCTTATCTCCGTAGGGTTCACTACATTATTTCCATTGATGTTTATGCTCGTGATGGTGTTCGATTTCCGCCTCTGTTTCAATTGCCACGCTAGCAATTTTCCACATTTATTAGCTGATTCAAAAGTCTTTTGCTTCAACATTTTGATTTTCCATTCAATTTCGCTATTAATTATTTTAGAGAATTCAACTTGTAGCTGCTTTATTTCTTTTTGTAATTTGGTATCTTTAGGTTTTGTCCTCAATTGTTTCTCTTTTTCCTTCAGTTGTTGCAAAATTAAGTCCTTTTTCTCTCTTTGCAGCTTCATCTTAATTGACTTTTGTTGTATTAGGAATCCTCTCATCACCGCTTTGCTTGCGTCCCAAATTATTCTTTTTTCCATTGTTGTATTTAGATTTATTTCAAAATAGTCTTTTACTGTTTTTTGGGCTTTTTCGCAGATAATTTGATTTCTAAACAATGAATCGTCCATTCTCCATCTGAAGGAACCCTTCGGAGTTAGTCTTATGTCCAATTGTACTGGATTATGATCAGAGCATGTCCTTGGATGTATTTCAGACTGGAGCATCCTGGGGGTTAATTCCCTGGATGCCCATATTTGATCAATCCTACTCCAGGCTTTGGTTGACTCACTATAAAAAGTTGCTTCCATATCAGTTGGGTTCAATGTTCTCCATGCATCAATCAAGTCTAGGTTATCAGTCATCTCAAAGAAGGTTTTTGGCAGCCTTCCATCATTTGTAAACTTTACTCTTTGTGATCTGTCCAGTAACGTAGAAGCCACCGCATTAAAGTCACCTAGAACTATTATTTTGTAATCCAAATATTCCAACAGCCTTTCGTGGATCTCCTTGTAAAATTCCGATTTCGCATCATTTGGCGCATACAGTCCCAGTATCAAAAATTTTTCGCCTTCCACTGTTATTTCTATAGCAATGAATCTTCCATCCTCATCTTTAAATTGCAATTTCGGTTTGTATTTCTCTTTGGCATAAATTACTACTCCTCTTTTCTTCACTTTTGCTGATGATATGAATTCCAGGCCTATTCTTTTGTTTTCCAAAACTCTCCTATGCAGTCTTGTTACATGTGTTTCTTGGAGGCAGATAATGTCCAAATTCTGTTTCTTTAATATGTGAAAGACCTCGTTCCTCTGCGATCGAATGTTCATGCCGTGAACATTCCATGTTAAGATCTTCAGTGCCATCTTTTATATTGCACTTCCTCCTACCGCTCCTTCGACCTCTTCCTCTGGTGTCGGGGCTGGGCTTCCAGCTAAAATTCCGGGGAATTCGTCCAGATTGTTCTGTATAAACTTGATTTTGTCTTCTTTTGATTTAATTTTGATGAGTCTTCCTTTGTATCCAAAAGCTAGGCCTTGCGGGAATTCCCACCTGTAGTTGATCTTCTTCTTGCTTAAAGCCTGTGTCAGATCTGTGTAGCTTGGTCTCAAGTCCAGGAAGAATTTGGGGATATCTTTGTATAAGATAACCTTCTTTGCGTTGACCTCAAGATTGTTTGCGTAATGGAGCTTCAGAATCTCATCTCTTTGACTCTTTGTTTGAAATTCAATTAGACAGTCATTTACAGTTTTTGTGTCCTTCCTGTCTTTTGGTCCAAAACGGTATACTCTAACAATGGTGCTTTCCAATTTTTGTTGGTCCACTCCCCAAAATTCTCCGAGTACCTTGACTACGTAGGCTTTTAGATTTTCTCCTTCCTGTTGTGGTAGATGTCTCAGTCTTAAATTGGTAGCTCTCTGCCTCATTTGCATAAAAGCAAGAGATACCTGTGTATTATAATGGTCTCTAATGTGTGTCTGTTCCAGAATTTGGACCTGGGACTCAACTTTGCTGACCTTTTCTTTAGTTGCTTCCAAATCTTGTTGAAATTGTCCAATTTGATCCAATTGTGTTTTAATTCCTGCAATGTCCTGTTTGAGGTCTTCGTTGTTATCTTTAATTTCTTTCCTTAATGCCTCAAAATGTTCAAGCAGTTGATTCATACCTGCAGTGTCCACTTGTTGTGACAGTCTTCTTTTTTCCTTGGAGGCTCCTTCTGTTGCTTTTGTAATGCTTCTCGTTGAAACTCCTCTTCCTGCTCCTCCAGACATTTATTTATTATATTATATTCAAATGTTCTTTTAAGGTCTGCTCAGTTGAAAGGCCCAGCGGGCAGGTAGGGTCTCAGCCTGCGTACCAGATGGAGCTGGTAGACAGCCACCCTGGACACAGAATTAACCTGCGCCTCCATGGACAGCTGTGAGTCCAGAATGACTCCCAGGCTGCGCACCTGGTCCTTCAGGGGCACAGTTACCCCATTCAGGACCAGGGAGTCCCTCACACCCACCCGCCCCCTGTCCCCATAAAACAGTACTTCTGTCTTGTCGGGATTCAACCTCAATCTGTTAGCCGCCATCCATCCTCCAACCGCCTCCAGGCACTCACACAGGACCTTCACCGCCTTCACTGGTTCCGATTTGAAAGAGAGGTAGAGCTGGGTATCATCCGCATACTGATGAACACCCAGCCCAAACCCCCTGATGATCTCTCCCAGCGGCTTCATATAGATGATAAAAAGCATGGGGGAGAGGATGGAAACCTAAGGCACCCCATAAGTGAGAGCCCAGGGTTCTGAACATTCATCCCCCAACCGAACAACAGCAGCAGCAACAACAACAACAACAACATAACAGCAATTAAAAACCTTTGGAAGGGGGCATGTGTCTTACTTTATACAGGATATTTGAAGCCCTGTTTACCATACGCTTGTGAATTGCTTTCAGGTTCAATTTTCTCAACTGCCGTCCCTTTGGGTGCTGGTTAGATAATCGCAGGCAGACTATATTATCATATGATTACATTTCTTTTCTTTTAATGAAGCAACAGCTCTTGTGAGTGTGTGCGTTTTATTTAAAACTAAACGTTTACTCTGTGAGTGCTGTTCATCCTTGGTGCATCTCAGTAAAGCAGCATTTTGTTTCGCTGAGGTACCACTTGGGAGCGGAGCTAATTTATTTCATGACACAATGCAAGGAGCAATTTCATATGACAGGCCTTTTCTGACCGCTGAAAAGAATTTCCATAATTACACCTAACCTTTTGTAGAACATTTTCCAAAAAGAAAATGAAACAGAAGAACCCCGATCCTAAAATATATAATTGCTCTAATTTCCCATTCAATAAAAGTGCAGTAAAAGGGAAGGAAAATCTTTTGTTTCCTGCAATTATTCTGTTTGCTTGGCTTTAATTATCTGAAGTTGAATCGCTGAATATCAGCTGAATGGCAGTTGGCTTCCCCCCCTAATCTTTTTCTTCTTCTTCTTCTGTTTCTCTCAGCTTTTATGCAGATTTTCAAGGTCAGTAAGATGAACCATCTGTTAACTTACATCTACAGAAATGATCAAGAAAGGCAGAAAGCCACCAAGAATGTTCCCTTCTTACAGGAAATGTACCACTCAACTATGGGGCATTGTAAGAATCAGAAGGAACCGTTGATGCCATCCATTCCCCCACACATCCTGCTCAGTGCAGAGAGCTGAAAAGGACGGCATCCCTGACAGGGGAGGGCCATAGCTCAGTGGTAGAGCACCACGGGTTCGAATCCTGGCATCTCCTGGTAGGGCTGGGAGAGACTCCTTTCTTTTATTTATTTTTTTGTAAATGATTTTTGCGTGTGGAGGTCACCAAGCCACTCCCACCAATAATTCACACAAGAGACATAAATTTTTGTTTGGGTTTTTGGCATATTTTTGGCCACAACTTTATTGAACTACAAAACACGTGAGTGGTTGCGTAGCGTAGGCATTGGTTCATGATGTCTGATGGGACAGAGCTGACTCCTAGTCAGCGAAGACTAGCTGTCCAGCGGGACAGAGCTGACCACGTGCCAGCGAAGGGAAACCATTAGCTGGGGAGAGTTAACGGAGGCTGGTTAAATCAGAGCCTCCCGCTCCCCAGGGGTCCACAAGGGCTCATGCGCGGCCCTGCAACCCTACCGGGTTCGGACAAGCATGTTGAGCCCCTGGATTCCTCTAACGGAATTCCCATCACCATCATCACTTTTGGAGGGCTACCGCCCTCCCATACCACAGAACCAATGCCTAACCGCCAACCTTACAAGTTGCGACTAGTTGCTACGTAGTAGGTGAAAACCAAGTGGCACAGCCAATCAGCCAAATGGAAAAATTCCTACTAGGCCCCTGCCTCAACGACAGACGACCCCATGACAGGCAACAGCAAGGTCAACCAGGCCTATACCAGGGAGGGGGGGCGGGAGATCCGAAGCTCGCAGCAAAGAGGGGAAATAGATCCACGTGCAGATCTATTTAAAGGACGCTGGGCTGTCCATCACAATTGCAACATGCAAATTTGCCCAGCAACAGGCTGGTCAATGCTGCTGTGGCCAGCGAGCCAAACCCCCTACAAAGGGAGGTGGCTTTCCTGCCCCACCGCAACGGGAGCTCTCTCTGTAGTGGAGAACTCGCTTTATGAGTTTCATGTTACATTCACACTCAAATTTCCATCCTATTATATTGCATATAATAAACTTACTGCTCCGCCGAGCTACAACTTCCCTCCCTCCTTTCAGCGGTTTTTAAATATTGTACAGCCCCTAACGCTTTGTTTTTTTTATTTATCTCTGACCTTTTTTTCCCCCTCTTCTGCTTTCAGTCAGAGATTATTCAATTCTCACAACATAGGAATTACAACAGTCCTGTTAGTGTCTTTAAACTTATACAGTTTTCTTTTAAGTAGTCTATAAATTTGCTCCAGTCATTCACAAACTTCCGATCGTCTTGGTTCCTGATCTTGCCCGTCATCTTCGCCAATTCGGCATAATCCATCATTTTTAGCTGCCAATCCTCTAATGTCGGTACCTCTTGCAATTTCCACCTTTGAGCAGCCAAAATCCTTGCTGCAGTGGTCGCATACATAAATAGACTTTGATCTTTTTTCCCAATCTCCTCTCCCATCAATCCAATCAAAAACGCCTCCGGTTTCTTGGGAAATGTATATTTTAACATCTTTTTTAGTTCATTGTAAATCATTTCCCAAAAAACCTTAATCCTGTCGCAAGTCCACCACATATGGAAAAATTCCCCATCCTTCTCCTTACATCTCCAACATAACTTGTACATTTTTGCAAGCTTAACCGGCATTATGTACCAACGATACATCATTTTCAATACATTCTCTTTCAGAATTATACATGCTGTGAAATTTAAATTTTGATTCCATAATTTTATCCATGCAGGGAGACACTCCTTTCTGGAGCCATGAAGTGTTGCTACAAGTCAATGAAGACAATGTACTGAGACAGATGGGCCGATTGTCTGACAAGGTATAAAACAGCTGCAGATGCTTCAGACAAGAAGGATAAGCTGGATAGCTTCTTACAATGCAGGCAGAAAGTCAACGCAGAAATCCTCATGTTTCCAGGGCAACAACAGCCCTTGATCCTGAGGGATCTGGGGATCAGGTACCTACATATTTCCCTCTCTGGAGCTACTAATTTTTGAGGGAAGAGTACTATCAGTGTTTCTCAAATGCAGGTCTCCAGCTGTTGTTGGACTGCAACTCCCAGCATCCCTGACCACTGCCCCTGCTAGCTAGGGATGATGGGATTTGCAGTCTTAAGAACAGCAGGGGAGCCAAGTTTGAGAAACACTGATGACTGGTGAAAAACACTGCAGGAGGACAGGAGTAAACACCAGATTGGGGGGGGGGGTGGGATACATGACCTTGTACCACTTATGTTCACCCAGTGCATGAAACCCTAGTCTGAATGAGTCCCAGGTTTAAGAATCCATGAAACACATTTCAAAGACTACAGATCCCATGCTGCAGCGCAGCCGTGCTCAAATATTCTTTGTAAATAAAGGAGCACGCAAAACCGGCAGCCACACAGTGCCAAAGTCTTTGGTGCTTCGTCGCTCCCCATCTCCCTCCTGGAAAGCTGCAGAGGCTCCACTCCTGGGAGGTCAGGCACATGACAGCAGCCCTTCCCACTGGCTGCTACCAACTCCGCTGGTCTCCTCCTTAAACACTACAAAGTCCATGTTGCAGGGCAAAGGCGATCAGATGCGCGTACCCAACAAATTGGCAGGTGCAATCACGGTTCAGTTTCCCCTCGTTCTTAACCACCACCTGATCTTTCCGGTGGCACAAATCTCAATGCGTGGAAACGCACTAATGAGCGTTCTGCATTTCTTCCCCTGATTTCCAATTAACAGAACGAGGAATAGAAACGTGAGGGGGAAGGGGTCCTTTAGCCACACGCCATAAGAGCCTGCCCTTGGCTTTAATGGAAATATAATTGCCACTTTGGATCACGGCGTCTCTGCTTATTGCCCACCCAAAACCAGCCTTGCAGCCACTGAATCATCCTTGGATCTCAGGGTGCCTTTCACTTCTCCCGGGAAACGGTGTTTTTTCCCTGCTAATCAAGGGACTTTGCCTACACAGCACGGCAGGCAGAGCGAGCGGAGCAGGGGGAACACTTCAGGAACACTTGAGGGAATTGCACTTTTAACGAACATTCCCCACACAATCTTTTTTTAAAAAAAAACCAGCCCCAATTCTTTCTCTTCCATTTCACAAATTGCCAGAGCACCTTCTTCTACCCTGAGAGCTCTCAAGCGCCCCAGTTCAATCTAATCAGGTCTCTTGTTTTCCACACACCGCTTGACTTCGGAATCAATTAAGAGTTGAGATGAAGAGACCTTTGCAAAGCTTGGGAGGCAGCAACGTGACGAAGAAAAGGAAACCTGAAGCAAAGGAAACTCGGAGGGTTCATACAGTGGTGCCTTGGTTCTCAAACTTAATCCATTCCATTCCAAAACTTAATCCAAGTCCGTTCCAAAACCAAAGCGTTCCAAAACCAAGGCATGCTTTCCCATAGAAAGTAATGCAAAATGGATTAATCCATTCCAGTCTTTTTAAAACAGATAAGATTTCTTTATTGTCATAGTACAAGTGCAACGTTGTACAAGTGCAACGAAATTGGATGCCATCCCAGAAAAACAAAACAAAAAAACAGCACAAAAAACAAAGAAACACATTTTCAGCCACACATGCACATACATACACACCCATCACAACTCTCCAAGGTCAAAACAACCCCTAAAACAGAAATTTAACATGAATTTTACTATCTAACGAGACCATTGATCCATAAAATGAAAGAAGTAAACAATGTGCTGCAGTCACACAATCAGTCAATAAGGAGCTGAACTGGGTTCCACACAGTCACAAAAACAAAAAGAGCCACAAAAACGCAAAATACATAGCAAAAACAGACAGACCTCAGCATAACACTCAAAACGGAAGCGTGACACTCAAAACAGAGCAAGTTCAGCTTCCGAAAAAAGTTCGCAAACTGGAACACTTAATTTCGGGTTTGCAGTGTTTGGGTTCCAAGTTATTTGAGTACCAAGGCCTTTGAGGACCAAGGTACCACTGTGTTAAGAACATAAGAAGAGAGTTTTGGATCAGGCCAATGGTCCGTCTATTCCTTCCTGTTATCACAGTGGCTGACCAGCCGCCTGTGGGAAATCTGCAAGCAGCACCTGAGCACAAGAGCCCTCTCCCCTCCTGAAGTTTCCTGCCCCTGGCCTTCAGAAGCATCGCTGCTTCCAACTGTGGCAGCATAGTAGAGCCATCATGGTTGGTAGCCGTCAATAGCCTTGTCTTCTATTTATTTGTCTAATCCTTGTTCGAAGCCATCTAGGTTGGTGGCCATCCTGTGGAAGTGAGTTCCATAGTTTAACCACGTGCTGCATCAAGAAGAACTTTCTTTTGACGGGCCTAAATCTTCCAGCCTTCAGCTTCACTGGACGAGTTCTAGGGTTGTGAGAGAGGGAGAACAACTTTTCTCCGCCCACTATCTCCATGCATCATTTTATGATTTTATGAAGTTTTCTCTTATGTCTTCGGCTGGCTGCCTCTTTGCCTGCTGGCTCGATCAGGGGCCTTTCCCAACAACACTGCCTAGATAGATGTTTATTTACAGCCATAGGCCCATACAAATAAAACACATAAGTAACAACTTATGCCAGGTAGGTGCGTCAGCCGCTATAGCATATCACATACCACAATCATCCAAAGTGATGTCAAAAGAATAAAACTAGGTGAGAATTAAAGTGTATTTACAATAAAATGAAATAACATAATAAACCTTAACTAGTTTTGCAGTAATCCTTTACGACCAGGGCCGGTGCTTCCATTTAGGCGAACTAGGCAACTGCCTAGGGCGCCAAAATGGAGGGGGCGCTGGCCAGCCTGCCCCCCGCCTCCCCCCCCGCCGTCCGCCGCCGCCCCAACCAGCGGCGAAAATCGCGGCGGCGCGGGGCACACGGCGGGCAGGGGGCGGGGCACCGCACGTCATGCGCGATGACATCATGTGCCCCGCCCCCTCGTCTAGGGCGCAAAAACCCCTAGCACCACGCCTGTATACGACGCTTTTGGGAAAGAACAGCGACCAGGTACCTTGCCACTTGCAAGGTCATATGAGTATCCTTGTCTTGCAAGATTTGGGCAAGGTGAGATTCTGCTGGGGTAGCATCTAGTTTTTGGATTATCAGACCCAGTAGATTTGCCCGTGGCGCGCTGAACAAGCAAACATAACATGCTGAAGAGATTCCACTGACTCCTTGTCACAGTCACATAGGGCAGAGACTTGGCCCTTTGAAAATCTATGTCTCAGAACATTGGAGGGGAAGACATTAAATCTCGCTTTAGTAAAGGCTAATCTATGGGAAGCAGTGGAAAGGGAGGAGAGGTATGATGGGACGCACTGAGTTAAGGTAATGCCAATGTTCTGCGGCGAACAAACCCCCCTCCCCAACATGTGATTTCGCTGCAGATCGATGTCATCCAGTCTTTGTCGGATCAGTGTCTGCGCAGTATTTAGATCTAAATTTAGGGACTCTGAGGGGGACAACAACGCTGCCTGCCTGTGATGCCTTCAGAAAAGGGGACCAGGTGAGACAGCCAGGTGGTCCAAGCCAGCAGCGAGCAAACATCAGTGGCATGTGAATCCCGGCCCAGGAGCAGAGGTGTAGGAAGGTCAGGTGGTACCCGGTGCGGAAAATTTCTTGTCACCCCCTCTCCCCCCCCCCACACACACATTGATTGATTTGGTTTTTTTGCCTGCAAAAATGGTTTTACGTTATTTCATATTTTCTTACAAAGGAATAATAATTAGTAAAAAATAAATTTTTACAGTGGTACCTCGGGTTAAGTACGCTTCAGGTTAAGAACTCCGCTAAGAACTGAAATCTTGCTCTGGCGGCGCAGGATGTCCCATTAGCTAAAGTGGTGCTTCAGGTTAAGAACGGACCTCCGGAACGAATTAAGTACTTAACCCGAGGTACCACTGTATTTATACCCCTCCCTCCCCGGCCGAAGTTGGGGTCAGGGCGGCTAACATCAGATACATAACATTGATATAAAATCAAACAATAATTAAATTACCTCCTAAAAACATGTCAAAATCAAATTAAAGTCTAATTAGATGGCTTTCCGCAGGGTTAGGGTTGGGAACAGTAAGTGCTCCACTGAATTGAAATTTCAGCCTTCACAACAAAGGAAAACAGCCAAGTAAACAGCTATTTTCGTGGAGGAGGATCAAGATATTAACTGATATGCATGGAATTTCATATATAGCTATATAATCCTTAGTGTAGTAAGATAAGACCTTTGGAGCAGGCATTTAAAAAAAAAGTTTTTTATGAACCACCCTAGTAGGGCAGTAATTGTTCCTTGATGATTTGTTACCCCCTCCATGATGGAACCTGGGGCGAACCGCCCCTCCGTCCCCCACTTCCTACGCCCCCTGCCCAGGAGTCTGGGGAAGGCTGAGAGAATTACCATCTCCAGAATCTTCTTCCTGAGATGTCAACTTCTTTCTGTCCAATGGTAGGGCCGGCTCTGGAATGCAGAGCTACTTTAAGAGTGCATAAACAGACCCATAGGCCCATCTGGGCTTTTTATTATTATTATTTAAGCTTTTCCATTTGTTATAAATGTTGAACCGAATGCAACACTACCATCCTCACCAAAAAGAAAAAGAAAAAAACCTCATCACTTCAGTAAACAGGAGAAAAATACTTTCTTCCTACGTATTCAACCTCATTTCCCCCTCCTCCGTCCTTTTCATTCTCTTAGTACAATCATGTCCTTATAAAATGCAATCACTGATATAAAAGGGCTTCTCCATTATATCTTTTGTGTGATTCGGGGAGGGGGAGGGGAGAGAGAGAATTCTCATAATTAGAAAACAGGACACTTGTTCTCCGTCTATAGAGGATTTCAATTGTTGGGCGATGGGATTTGTCTAGCCTAGGTCTGCATGTGCTGGACCACAAACTCCTGGATCCAGGCTCTGAAGGATAGATCAGGGCTATGCCAGCTGTCACAAGCTTCTGAATACCAGTTGCTGGAAACTACAGGAGGGGAAAAGGGACGCGGGTGGCGCTGTGGGTTAAACCACAGAGCCTAGGGCTTGCCGATCAGAAGGTCGGCGGTACGAATCCCCGCGATGGAGTGAGCTCCTGTTGCTCGGTCCCTGCTCCTGCCAACCTACCAGTTCGAAAGCACGTCAAAGTGCAAGTAGATAAATAGGGACCGCTCCGGCGGGAAGGTAAACGGCGTTTCCGTGTGCTGCTCTGGTTCGCCAGAAGCAGCTTAGTCATGCTGGCCACATGACCCAGAAGCTGTACGCTGGCTCCCTCGGCCAGTAAAGTGAGATGAGCGCCGCAACCCCAGAGTCGTCCGCAACTGAACCTAATGGTCAGGGGTCCTTTACCTTTACCTTTATAAGATTCTTTAGATATGGTAAGCCTAACTCTGGACGACCTCTGCAAAAAATAAAAATAAAGGCTCAACTTTGGTCAATAAATCTCAACATAAAGCTCAAAGTTGTTCTGTTTGATGTTTAAAATATTGGTTTCTTAATTTTGGGTTCAAAAAAAAAAATGTGTCGTCTTATACATGGAAAAAATATGGTTTTGTTTTGTTTTTAAGTAGCTTGACAAAGTGAATTTGGGATGGGTGGCTCAGTGGGGTGGATGATAGCCTCTTTGCAGTCTGTCTGCATATATGGTTCATATTGGGAGCAAATATCAGAATATCAGCGATGCTGTCACTTGGGGACTGACAAAAGATTACTTTTATGCAGCAGGAGGTTGGGAAAGAACCAACCCTTTCATGTCCTTAAATTAGTCAGATTTGGGCACCATTTTCCCGTGCTTTGAGGATGTCTCCCTAAGGATGATGAAAGCTCCTCGGTGCCCCCATCTTCTGGGAGATCAAAAGCTGCTTTGAAGTCGTAAGTACTCCCAAATCCATGCAGTGACCACAAAGCTGCCCTGGAGAAATATTATTTTCGTATTTACCCAAGGACATATAAATAGAATGGGCCTCGTGGGATTAGAGGGAAAATTCCAGCCCCTCCGGTGACAGTGGCCACCAAATGACCTGCCAAATGACGATGGCCCCTGCCTCCGAAAAGCAGGACCTCAGACATTCCATTGCCTGAAATGAAGCCGCAAACAGGACCCATCTGCATGGCAAGCCAAAGCAGGCCCTGTCATTCTGTAAGGAAACCCTACCGACGTGTCTCCTGCTCCCTGGCAGTAAAAATACATTTTCAGCGGCTAACAATTTGCTGCCTTTCAACGGCACACAAAAACAGCTGGCTGCGGCACCTGGAGAAAGGGGAGCTTGCCCCATCCAGATGTTACTAGACTCCTCCACCCATTGTGCCTCTCCTTGGCCATGTTGGTTGGCTGGGACAGATGGATGCTGGGGACCACATCTGGATGGCCAAGTGTTGCCCGTCCCTGCTCTACCAAATGGTAGAGCCGGCTCCGATATTGCATTTTTAAATTGCGAGAAACTGGAAAACACAGAACATACCTACAATAGAAGACTGGCAAATGAAAATGATGGACTATATGGAACTCGCCGAAATGACCGGAAGACTCTGCGACCAGAAGGAGGAGACGGTGGAAAAAGATTGGAAAAAGTTAAAAGACTATCTAAAAAAGTATTGCAAGATTTAAAGGTTGAAATAAAAGTCTCTTATACAAGAGACTGCAGACTAAATAGATAGTATGATGTATTAATGATAGATGATATAGGTTAAGACTGTTGAAAATCGCAGCACTGGGCTGGTACCTTGAAGGAAGATGGCTTGACCTCTCGCAACAAAATGAGTACCAATTACGTATGTTGTTTTATTGTGTAGAGTAAAGGAAAAAAACATGACTGTGAATTATAAAGGATATTTAAAGATGTTAAGAGATTACTAAGATGATACAAAATGAAACGCAGCGGGGGGGACGCGAGGAAGTCACCCCAAAGATGTGTATGAAAAATGGAGGGGAAAATATGATGTATGTTGTGTATGTTTATATGACCAAGCTAGAAATGATGATTCCTTTTTTTTGTTGTTGTTAATTGTTTGTTTAATTATAAAACCCAATAAAATTCTTATAAAAAAAAGATATTGCATTTTTAAACTTTTTGCTGTCATACCTAACAGCCGTGGATGATGGCAATCTATTTCTTTATTAGCCAACCTACGCCCTAAGGTCCCAGTGTGAGCATTACAACACAATATTAAAAACAATTTAAAACAACTCGATGGGCCTTTTCTCCACAGAATGGGATCGATCCTTCATTAGTGTCTTCTGAGCTCGTGACCATTGTTGCATCCTGTGACAATTAGTTCCACGGGTGAGCTGTGCACTGTGGGACAGGGCCTTCTCGGGAGTGGCACCGAGTTTGTGGAAGTCCTTCCTGGCTCCTGTGTTTCAGGTGGTTGACTCAGGCGGTTCTCTTTCACAAGGAGGCTTGGGTGTTCGCTAGTTGTTCGTCCGATGAATTCCCTGTTCAGATTGGATGACTCCCCTCCACCACCACCCTGCTCACCTTATATTGAATTATATTATATATTTCATTTTAAAAAAATAAGATTTGCCAGTTGCTTTGTATCAGGGAAATTTTACTACCACAGGTCCCCGAAAGGTCTCCTGGAAATGCAACATCTCTCTTGTTTTCCATGTGTTATTTATACATACATACCTCGCACATCTGGCTGGGTTTCCTAGCCACTCTGGGTGGCTCCCAACAGAATATTAAGAACACAACAAAACATCAAACATTAAAAACTTCCCTAAATAGGACTGCCTTCAGATGTTGTCTAAAAGTCAGATACAGTGGGTCCTCGACTTACGAAGATAATGCGTCCCGACGCGATCTTCGGTTGTCGAAAAAAACCGGAAGTCGAATCCCCATAGGGATGCATTGAGCGGTAAATCTTCGTAAGTCAAAGCAACCCGCATCAAATCTTCGTAAGTCAAAGCAACCCTATTAAAAGCGGCCGCGACTTCCTTTCGGAAGTCAAAAAATTCGAATGCGGCGGCCATTTTTTTTCTTCCGGAAGTCATTCGGTAGTCGAAAAACACGGAAGTCGAAGCACTCGTAAGTCGAGGACCCACTGTAGTTGTTTATTTCCTTAACATCTGATGGGAGGGCGTTCCACAGGGCGGGCGCCACTACCGAGAAGGCCCTCTGCCTGGTTCCCTGTAGCTTTGCTTCTCGCAGTGAGGGAACCGCCAGAAGGCCCTCGGCACTGGATCTCAGTGTCCGGGTAGAATGATGGGGGTGGAGACACTCCTTCAGGTATACAGGACCGAGGCCGTTTAGGGCTTTAAAGGTCAGCACCAACACTTTGAATTGTGCTCGGAAACATACTGGGAGCCAATGTAGGTCTTTCAGGACCAGTGTTATATGGTCTCGGCGGCCACTCCCAGTCATGAGTCTAGCTGCCGCATTCTGGATTAATTGCAGTTTCCGGGTCACCTTCAAAGGTAGCCCCACGTAGAGCGCATTGCAGTAGTCCAAGCGGGAGATAACCAGAGCATGCACCACTCTGGCAAGACAGTCCGCGGGCTGGTAGGGTCTCAGCCTGCGTACCAGATGGAGCTGGTAGACACAGACTTGACCTGCGCCTCCATGGACAGCTGTGAGTCCAGAATGACTCCCAGGCTGCGCACCTGGTCCTTCAGGGGCACAGTTACCCCATTCAGGACCAGGGAGTCCTCCACACCTGCCCGCCTCCTGTCCCCCGAAAACAGTACTTCTGTCTTGTCAGGATTCACCCTCAAGTCTTTGAAACACTTGTTCCTTTCTTTCTAGCACCTTTTAACAGCATCCCACAGCACAATGACTGGTTTATGTTCACGCATCTCTTAGGTGACAATCCAACATGCACTTTTTTTGGAGTAAGTTCTACTGAATAAATGGTACTTACTTCTGAGCAGATGTACACAGGATAGTGATATTCATGGTCCAGGAGTTTGGGAGGGGAAAATCTCTGCGTCAGAGATTTCTGCTTTTACCATTACCAGTCTTGTTGGTAAATGCTTTAACAGCGATTTATTGTAAAGAAGGCCATCCTACCACACGCTTTCAATACCAAACTTATTGATACCATTTCCCCCTCTCGCAAACTCTTCCCATCACCTCTGTGAACCATTTTAAATAAAAAATTAGGTAGTACACGATCAAAGAGCACATTTCTGTAACCTGGATCGTTAATCGCTAATAGAAACAAATTAAAAAGACAACAGTAACTGACTTGCATGTTTCGTTTTGTTTCTAAACGCATTAAGTTTATTTTCAAAATCCAATAAAACCCGCAATATACATGGTTAGTTTTTGATCAAGGGGGGCAATTAAATTCCTTTTTAAAAAATTAAAAACTAAAAAATTAAAAACTTAAGGTCAGCAGACTCTTATTGGATTAAGGGTTTTGACTCTTAATCTTTTTATTTTTGATCAGCGAGGAGAGACGCCACTTTTATCCTTGCCTAATAAAACAAAATTCTGAGACGGGCTCCGGATCTCAAAGACGCTTTTCTGCTTCAAAAACCCTCCGCCGCCCCCGCCGCCCCCTCTTTGGGGAGAGTTTGTGAACTACAACTCCCACAAAGCCTTGCGAACAGAGACCATTCCAATGCTAAATGCATGCTACTCTATCAAATTAAGAAAGAAAGAAATACTGTTTCCCGGGGTAGAGGCTCTTCCTCCCTTATCTGCCTGCGTTTGCATGCCTGGATTTCCAAGCTGGGGGGGGGGGGGACATTCCCAGGCGTTGCTCTAAGCCCAAATTCCCACCCCCATCCCTTAAATTAAGCAGACGAGAGATTCCTTCCTCCGGTAGCTTTCCCTGATCTGGCCGCAGACTTCCTTTGAACCTTTGCAGAGAGTAAGTTCACCATCATCGTCACAACACACACACACACACACACACACACACACACACACACACACACACACACACAGCCTAAAGCAATATCTCTTTCCAGCTGATCACCAGGGCCGGAAAGGTAAGGCCTTTTTTATTTTTTTTATTTTTTGAAAAAGCAAAAAAATCAGATCCGTCGGGTCGCGCATTCATCCCGCAGCACGACCCCACCGGTGCAGAGCATCACAGAATTGCAGCCATTGCTCTGTGCGCATCCGGATTGGGGCGCAATTGCTGCTTCCCGGGCCATCGCTCCGTGGCGCTTCGGAAACACTCCCTCTCTAGGCAGTTTTATCCAAGGGGCACCTGGCAACCACAGGATAAGGAGATACCAGCGTCTGCTAGCGATTGGCCCCCTGCATTGCAGGAAGCTTTTGGCCAACGTGGGATTCGAACCCACGACTCTTGAGATTGAGAGCCTCCTTTTCTACCCGCTGAGCTATCCTAGCACTTCCCATTGGAGTTGGCCATTGTGGGAACAGTATGCTGGGCTAGACCAGCCTTTGGCCTAACTCTGCAGAGCTCTTCTTTTAATTTATTACACTCTTAATCATTATAATGAAATTAGAAGACGTTTCCTATCAATTCACAAATTCGGCAACATTTAATGATACGTCATTATGAATGTTTCTTCCTATCGCCATCAGAGTAATAATAATAATAGTTTTTGTTTTTACTATTTATACCCTGCCCATCTGGCTGGGTTTCCCCAGCCACTCTGGGCAGCTTCCAACAGGATATTAAAACACAATAAAACTTCAAACATTAAAAATTCCCTAAACACGGCTGCCTTCAGATGTCTTCTAAAAGTCAGATACAGGTACTGTAGTTGTTTATTTCCTTGACATCTAATGGGAGGGCGTTCCACAGGGCGGGTGCCACTACCGAGAAGGCCCTCTGCCTGGTTCCCTGTAACCTCACTTCTCGCAGGTTGGATTGTGCTCGGAAACGTACTGGGAGCCAATGTAGGTCTTTCAGGACCGGTGTTATATGGTCTCAGCAGCCACTCCCAGTCACCAGTCTAGCTGCCGCATTCTGGGTTAGTTGTAGCTTCCAGGTCACCTTCAAAGGTAGCCCCACGTAGAGTGCATTGCAGTAGTCCAAGCGGGAGATAACCAGAGCATGCACCACTCTGGCAAGACAGTCCGCGGGCAGATGGGGTTGTAGAGTTCCACTCTGGGTGGCTCCCAACAGAACACCAATAACAATAATAAAAAAGCCACAACGTCAAACATTAAAAACTTCCCTAAACAGGGCTGCCTTCAGGTGTCTTCTAAAAGTCAGATAGTTGTTTATTTCCTTGACATCTGATGGGAGGGCGTTCCACAGGGTGGGTATCTGTATCATGCATTTCAAGTGTTTTAAACGCTTGACCCTGGGATAACATATTAGGAAAAACATAATATGTTATAACCAGTAATCCAGTGATATTCTTCCTGTAGCTTGGGGGAGGGGTAAAGAACATAGATCTCAATACGACCATGTTTTGAAAATAAAAATTAATAAAAACTGCTACAAAA
The DNA here is from genome assembly GCA_034641395.1 of Darevskia armeniaca. Lineage (NCBI taxonomy): Eukaryota > Metazoa > Chordata > Lepidosauria > Squamata > Lacertidae > Darevskia > Darevskia armeniaca. The sequence continues at coordinate 1,032,156 of JAWWNF010000904.1, forward strand.
AGAAAAAGAACATGCTTTGTGGGTGGAAAGTTCCGTGTGTGTGTGTGTGTGTGTGTGTGTGTGTGTGTGTGTGTGTATATATATATATATATATATATATATATATATATATATATATATGTATATATATATGTATATATATATATATATATATGTATATATATATATATATATATTTACGGTATTGCATTAACATCCCAACTTCTCCTCCAAGGAGCCCAAGGCGTTGTTAATGGTTCTGCTCCCCATTTAATCCCCAACAACAGCCCTGCGAGGTAGGTTAGGCTGAGAGAGGCAGTGACTGGCCCAGGCTCACCCAGTGAGCTTCATGGCCAAGTAAGGATTAGAACCCTGGTCTCCCAGGTCCTAGTCAGACACTCTTAATCACGACAACACACTGGCTAATCCCTAGCATCTCTAGTTTGGCAGGCGGGGGGGGTGCTCCTATCACTCAGCAGTGGAGCACCTCCCTTTTTTTGCAGAAAGTCCCACTTTCAATCCCTGAGGACATTTCTAGGTAGCTCTGGGAAAGAGCCCTGCCTGAAAATCTGAAGAAATGCTGCCAGTCAGTGTAGGGAATACTGAACTGGGTGGACCAATGATCTGACCTGGTGAAAGGCACCTTCCTGTGTCCCTATGAGAGTGTGAGGAACCGCTTTACCTAAGTCCATGAAATGAGTTCAGGTGCCCTGAGGTGAGAGTAGAAACAGCAGCTTCCTTATCTCTTATCTGTGTTATTCTTATCTCTATGCTACAGAAGGGGAGGCGGGTGGCGCTGTGGGTTAAGCCACAGAGCCTAGGCCGGCGGTTCGAATCCCCGCGACGGGGTGAGCTCCCGTTGCTCAGTCCCTGCTCCTGCCAACCTAGCAGTTCGAAAGCACACCAGTGCAAGTAGATAAATAGGCACCACTCCGGCGGGAAGGTAAACGGCGTTTCCATGCACTGCTCTGGTTTGCCAGAAGCGGCTTAGTCATGCTGGCCACATGACCTGGAAGCTGTATGCCGGCTCCCTCGGCCAGTAAAGCGAGATGAGCGCCGCAACCCCAGAGTCGGTCACGAGTGGACCTAATGGTCAGGGGTCCCTTTACCTTTATGCTACAGAAGGTAACCCTGAAAGGATATTAAAATGTGGGGTATCGGGGGAGGGAGAGAGGAGGCAGCCCATAACCAGCAGCTTAAATATGTGTTTTTTTTTCCCCTTTTAAGTAACCCCAATATAACCCCGCTTCTTTTTATCAAACAGACCAAGGCCACACTGCTGTGATAATCATCTATAAAGAAGAAGAAGAAGAGTTTGGATTTGAGATCCCGCTTTATCACTACCTGAAGGAGTCTCAAAGCGGCTCACATTCTACTTTCCCTTCCTGCCCCACAACAAACACTCTGTGAGGTGAGTGGGGCTGGGAGACTTCAGAGAAGTGTGACTAGCCCAAGGTCACCCAGCAGCTGCATGTGGAGGAGCGGAGGCGCGAACCCGGTTCACCAGATTACAAGTCTACCGCTCTTAACCACTACACCACACTGGCTCTAAAGAAACACCATGAGGACTAGAATATCACCCCCCGTATTATAAAAGGGTACCTTGCTTTTGCTGTTGAAAGCCAACAAGTTCAGATGAAGAATTCAAACAATCGGGAAGTAGGGGACCTTCGTTTGGGGAACCCGGAGCAAAACCCACCAGGCGATCTTCCAGAGGAAAAACGCAGAAAATAGCCGTTAAAGCTTGCAAATCGCCTGTTTTATGGAAGGAGATGGGAGGAGGATATTGATAATGGAGCAGGCATAGTGAATAATGTCTTCCTCTTCTCTGGCGCTGAAGTTTGTATTTGTGTCCCAAATGTAGGAAGTGGTTCAGCAGGAAAGGGTGATCTCCAAAGGGCACCAGACATTGGTCACAGTATCTGCATGTTTGCAAGAAATATAGGATAGGCGTCTGCACAAGATCCACCTACTCAGGGAAGGAGCCAAGATCTGCCGCGGAGCTCGCTGTAAGATGTTCATGAAAGATGGACTTTTGCATCTTCTCCTTCTGTGGGAAGAACCCCACTCCACGAGGCTATCACAGCATCCGTGTTGTGAAAAGGTTGGATGCGCGCAGAGATCGAGGGGAGAGCTTTGTTGACAAGGGGACCCCAATGACTCACTGGGAAATCTGTGGTGGAAGAGGGGTCCTCTGTATGTGGCGAGAGGCTGGACACCAAGAGGCGTTTGGGCGCTCGCCGGAGGAACCGCATGAAAAACGGGCAGTGTGAGACAGGAAGCCATGTAAACGGGACTAGCCGGCCGCGTCTGTTTCAAATGGCTCAGATAAGAGAAGCGGGGTTGACTCTGGAAGCGGCTGTGACCTTCCCGAAGGTGGGTAATGTACAGAGAAGTCCTGTCCAAACAAGGTCACAGAAGAGGATGGTTTGTGGAGATGTAGGTGGTCCAGAGAGGGTTGTCCATTCATCTTGGGGAAATCAGGTGGAAGAGGAACTTGAGGAGACTAATAAATGGAGGGTGGCGATGGCAGAGGGTTTTGAGTCTCCTTGTGAAGATGGACCACCAGAACTTGCCTATCAAGGCCACCACCAAAGTCCAAAGATGTCTCCCACACCTCTGGAAACTCAGACGGGGTGCAGATTGGAAAGTACTGTGGCTTCTGCAGATCATTTTGGGGGTGTTCGGGAAATGTGCATCAAATCAGAAGCTCTGGAGGGTTCTGGATACAAGAGCATCTGCAACCCACATCCCACTCTGATGAAAGCCCAGAGAGCTTCAGTCAAGGAAGAGACGGGTCCAGGGATCGAATATCCTTTGAAAACTCAACAGGAGGAAAACATTAGCTCACCGCCAACCCCATTTCTCAGCAGTAAAGACGCAGCTGTTCTTGAGTTCGCCAACGGCCTTGCAAGAGGCGAGGAAGGTATCTCCGTGAGGAAGAGCGAGAGGATCTTCTCGTGCCCTGTGTGTGGGAAAGGGTTTAATCAGAAATCCAATCTTACCAGGCACCATAAAATCCACACCACGGAAGGGCCTTATAAATGCGCCGAGTGCGGAGAAAGCTTCAGGATGAACCGGAAGCTTCTCAGGCACCAGAGGACACACGTGAGCGAGCCGTTGAAGTGCACAGAATGCGGGAGAAGCTTCAACCAGAGGTCCAACCTGGTTAGACACCAGAGGGTCCACACTCGGGACGCCCCATACCAGTGTCCAGAATGCGAGAAAACCTTCAACCAGAAGGGCAACCTTTTCCGACACCGGACGATCCACGTCCGGATGGGGCCATGCAACTGCACCAAATGTGGGAAGCCCTTCTCCCAGAGGAGGAGCCTCATCAAACACCAGAAGCTACACCTGAGCGACGGGGCCCACAAGTGCTGCGAGTGCGGGAAGTGGTTCCGGCTGAGAAAATACCTCCGGCGACATCAGAAGATCCACAGCCGGGAAGCGCCGTATAGCCTTAAATGGCGCGGGGATCATAGAATCATAGAATCATAGAATCATAGAATCATAGAGTTGGAAGAGACCACAAGGGCCATCCAGTCCAACCCCCTGCCAAGCAGGAAACACCATCAAAGCATTCGTGACAGGTGGCTGTCAAGCCTCTGCTTAAAGACCTCCAAAGAAGGAGACTTCACCACATTCCTTGGCAGCAAATTCCACGGTCGAACAGCTCTTACTGTCAGGAAGTTCTTCCTAATGTTTAGGTGGAATCTTCTTTCTTGTAGTTTGAATCCATTGCTCCGTGTCCGCTTCTCTGGAGCAGCAGAAAAAACATTTCTCCCTCCTCTATATGACATCCTTTTATATATTTGAACATGGCTATCATATCACCCCCTTAACCTTCTCTTCTCCAGGCTAAACATACCCAGCTCCCTAAGCTGTTTCCCATAAGGCATCGTTTCCAGGCCTTTGACCATTTTGGTTGCCCTTCTCTGGACACGTTCCAGCTTGTCAGTATCCTTCTGGATGGTTTTGGTCTTGGGAGAAGCGATGGAGGTCTCCACGTAGTTAACAAAGAGCAGAGGGCATTTCCGTCCGCGGACAGCGAGGAAACTCTAGACTATCATGGAGATGTCTAGACATGTGAATTCCCAGTGTAACGCAGAGATGGGCCAAATTTTCTGATTCAGAATCAAGGATCAGGAACCGGTGGTTCTGTAGCTCCCATCAGAAGAACTTAAGAGCAGGGCAATGGCCCATCTAGTCCAGCATCTTCTTCTCACGGTGGCCAACCAGATGCCTATGGGAAACCCGCAAGCAGGACTTGAGCACAAGACCCCTCTCCCCTCTTGCCGTCACCAGGAGCACATACTTTCAGAAGCATAGCACCCCCAACAGTGGATCATCTCTGACCGTTGGCCTTTGGGGCTGTGGATGATGGGAGTTGTAGTTCTGCAACATCTAGAGCCATGTCTCCATCTCTTTTTGGAGTACAAGTCCCATCATCCCTAACTGGCAAGATCAGTGGGTCAGGGATGATGGGAATTGCAGTCCCAAAACAGATGGAGACCCAAGTTTGGGAAACACTGACTATGTGCTGGGCCCGGGGGTTCCCTGCTCAGTGAGGACCAGGCGATGAGCCATGGGGCTAGGCGTCGACAGGGCCGGATAATAGACCAAAGGTCAAGCCGAGAAGTCCTAGTCCGGTACTAACCCAGGGGTAATCCGAGAAATGAGGTCTGGGTCCGGTCCAGAATCCGGGTCTGGTCCAGAAGCGAAGAGTCAGTCCTACAGAGCCAAGGCGGAACACGGGCAGGAGACCAGGCAAGAACAGGTACAGGATCTCGGGCAGGATCTTGCTTGCAGCAATGTTGCTCCCGCAACCTAGGGCAGGGTCCGACAGCCTTTTATCTTTGTCGGGGCAACGGCCAGTCCCGATCCCCCGGCGACTCACCTCCCTGTTTTGCCCGAAGGCGAGCACTCCTCCTGCGAGTACTCAGGTCTCTCCTTCTCTCAGAACTGAGTCTCTGCAGCTCGGGAGACGCCGGTGGGTTACTGGACTCAGGGGCAGCCTCAGCCTCCCCTGACTGAACCGGTAGTGGACCAGCTGTAAGTGATGGTCCAGCTGAAGGCAACGAGGTAATCTCTGCATCTGGAGCCAGGACAGGCTCAGGCCTCTGACTCGGCCCAGCTGGTGTTTGCTACAGGGGAATCTGTGCAGACTGGGGCTCCTCAGGATCAGGCCCCTGACTTGGTTCAGATGATGTCTGAGGCTGAGGATCCTGTACAGACTGAGACTCTTCTGGTTCCGAGTCCAAGCCAGAGTCCCAGGCCATCACAGACTAGAGGGGCATAGGTTCCCCGCCCAAATTGCTCAGATCTGCTGTTGAGAAATGTGTTGGGACTTGGGAAAGAGTGGGTTTGGGCTGGATAGTACGCCAGCCTTCCCCAACCTGGTGCCCTCCAGACTACAATTCCCATCATACCCAACCAAGTTGCCAAAATCTGCAGCTGGGCAAATTCTCCCAGCTTTGAGTGTTTGCTGCAGGAATGCAGAAATTCGCCTTGGGCACAGATTCCAGCTACAACTTCCTGCCTTTTTCTAACTGCAAAGAGACACTTCAGAACATGAATTTGCCAAAGCGGGGTTATTACAATACCGCAGGGGTAGCCGAAACAGTGGTTTCCAGATGTTGGACTCCAGTTCCCATGAGCCTCAGCCAGGGAGGATGGGGGTTGGAGTCCAAAACAGTTGGCTAGTCCTGCTGTATAAGACTTTCATCAGCTAGGGGACCTGTGTCTTCACTCCCTTGCATAACTCCTTAACTCTTCCTCCCATGGCTAGCAAGAACTGAATAGATTATGCAAAGCTGTTGTTGTTTCATACAAATTTGCCCCGTTTGCATAATTTATACAGGATTGGCCAGAATTTGATTTTTCTTGGCACGCACTTTGGATAGCACAGATGCAGCATTTACATTTTTTAAAAAATAGATGAACTACTGCATACACAAACATTGCTGCCCATTTACCAAGTGGTATCTATGGTGCTAAGGGACCCGGGTGGCGCTGTGGTCTAAACCACAGAGCCTAGGGCTTGCCGATCAGAAGGTCGGCGGTTCGAATCCCCGCAACAGGGTGAGCTCCCGTTGTTCGGTCCCTGCTCCTGCACGCCTAGCAGTTCAAAAGCACGTCAAAGTGCAAGTAGATAAATAGGTACCACTCTGGCGGGAAGGTAAACGGCGTTTCCGTGCGCTGCTCTGGTTCGCCAGAAGCGGCTTTGTCATGCTGGCCACATGACCTGGAAGCTGTACGCCGGCTCCCTCGGCCAATAAAGTGAGATGAGCACCGCAACCCCAGAGTCGTCCGCGACTGGACCTAATGGTCAGGGGTACCTTTACCTTTTTATCTATGGTGCTAACCACTTGGGAAGTTGATTGCCTGTGTTGTCCTGCTAAAGGGGCGAAGAGGATTTCGTTTGCCTCAGTGCAAAATGGTCCTCACCCATTGACAGCAATATTCAGTGCCAAGGCTGATCTGCAGGTAGCTGTCGCGGTGAGCCAGGAGCTGTGCCCGAGAGTCAGAGCCAAGGAAGAAAGCCAGGAGTCTAAAAATAAAAATAAAATAAAAATAACCATTTCGCTCCCAGAGCAACAATTCCCATAGTGGTTTAACCATCAATCACACTTCCCAGCAAACTCGGAATTTTAGCTTAATGGATTGAGGTTGAATCCCAACAATACAGAATTACTGTTTCGGGGGGTGGGGTGGGGGGACTCCCTGGTCCTGAATGGGGTAATTGTGCCCCTAAAGGACCAGATGTCGAACAGATAAATAACTCAATGGCTTTTAGAAGACATCTGAAGGCAGCCCTGTATAGGGAAGTTTTTAATGTTTGGTGTTTTATTGTGGTTTTTTTAATGTTTTGTTGGGAGCCGCCCAGTGGGACTGGTGGCAACCCCCTCAGATGGGGCAGCTTATAAATAAAAAAATTATTATTCTTGTCATCATCATCTTTGTGAGGGAAGCGGGGGTCTCCTAAACAACTCTCGGGACCCTTAACAAGCTGCACCTCCCAGGGGAACACCATGACTGTTTAAAGTGGTATCGTGGTGGTTTAAATGTACAGTGGTACCTCGGTTTTCGAACGTCTCCATTGACGGACATTTCGGTTTTCAAATGCTCTAAACCCGGAAGTAAACGCTTCGGTTTTGGAACACGGCTCGGAGGCATAGCTGTCAACCCCCCCCCCCCTTTTTGGGTGGGAAACTCCCTTATTCCAATGCTGTTTCCCGCTGCTATCCCGGATTGTTGATATCCCTTAAAGTTCCCGGATTTTAAAGGAAGCAGCTCCTCTCCCTCCCTGCCGGCCAGGGAGGCTCCTCAGCTGCGTTGCTCGGCTGCCAATAAGGAGTCTGAGACCAACTGGGGGCGGAGCTTGCATGCCTTGTGCAGCCAGACCCTCACGCCCAACCAGACAGCCAGACTGCCTGCCGTCTACACGCTCGCTCTTTCGCTCTCCTGTTTCCGCGCAGCCTCTGGAGCACAGGGTGGCGAGGCTACTTGGTGCCATTGCACCCCCCTTGTGGCATCCCTGAGCCCAGGCGGCTGCCGCCGCGCCCTTCCGTGCCCTGTGGCACCCCTGTTTTCCAAGCGCCGTCTGCCTGTTTGAGAAGGGGCCCCGAGCTTGCTCTGTTTCCCCTCCTCGCATCACCGTGGACAGGCTTACTTTGGAGTAACACCCACCGGACTCAGGGGCTTGCTTGCCCTCTGAGCAAAACACGTGGAGGCTTAGCTTGCTTGCAGGTAAATTTGTTCAGCCTTAGCTTGTAGCCTGGTGTAAATTAATTTGTAGCCTCGGGGGATTGTCGCAGCGTGGACTGTCCCCAAGAACCGTAGACTGTCCCCGGGACAGGTGAGGCTGCTGATCCCTTATTTTCAAATCCAAAAGTTGACAGCTATTCTCGGAGGTCAAACATGCCACGCGGCTTCTGCTAGTGCAAGATCCTGAGGCTTAGCTGTCGGCTGCTGAGTTTTTGGTTTTCGAATGGTCTTCCAGAACGGATTAAGTTCAGAAACCGAGGTACCACTGTAAAGTGCAAAGCAGGCCCTAGACCAGGGGTCTCTAAACTATGGCCCAGGGGCCAGATACGGCCCGAGCGACTCATTTATCCAGCCCCCGGCAACCCCCACCGCCCACTGCCACTGCCCGCTCTTACTGGCACAGCGCAGCTGCCCACTTCCGGGTCGGAGGAGCACCGGAAATAGCTTGTGCGCATGCGCAAGCGTTATTTCCAGTGCACATCCGGGGCGGAGGAGACCCATGCACATGCGCACAAGCAATTTCCGGTGCTCCTCCAACCCAGAAGTGCGCCGGAAATAGCATGTGTGCAGCCGTATGGGCGCGCGCTCCCCCGCCCTCTGGCTCGTCGCGCAATTGGTGCAGGAGACACTGAGGCGCGGTAAGTTTGCTGACCCCTGCCCTAGACCATGGGTAGGCAAACTAAGGTCTAGGGGCCGGATGCGGCCCAATCGCCTTCTAAATCCAGCCCGTGGACGGTCCTGGAATCTGTGTTTTTACATGAGTAGAATGTGCCCTTTTATTTAAAATGCATCTCTGAGTTATTTGTGGAGCATAGAAATCCGTTCATATTTCCCCCCAAAAAAATATAGTCCAGCCCCCCACAAGGTCTGAGGGACAGTGGACCGGCCCTCTACTGAAGAAGTTTGCTGACCCCTGCCCTAGACTGAAACAGGGAAAGGGCTTTCAGTGCCATGCTTGCTTCCACCATGGGAAAGCACCCCGGGCCTGCCATTGTGCAAGGCTGCTGTGGATTCCTGGTCCCTTCATAAAACTATAGTTCCCAAGGTTTCTGTGCTGAAGAATCTCGAAAGTGTCTTACATTTATAGTGTGGCAGTAAATTTCATTTTACGTTTAATGGAAGCCATTAACAAAAACTGCCGTTAAAAATCCTCACATCGTCTGAGGCCACTGATGCAACAAGCTCAGTCTAAACCACTGGGCCTTTTGGGCTTGCCGATCGGAAGGTCGGCGGTTCAGATCCCCGCGATGGGGTGAGCTCCCGTTGCTCTGCCCCAGCTCCTGCCAATCTAGCAGTTCGAAAGCATGCCAGCGCAAGTAGATAAATAGGTACCACTGCAGCGGGAAGGTAAACAGCATTTCCGTGCGCTCTGGTTTCCGTCATGGTGTTCTGTTGCATCAGAAGCGGTTTAGTCATGCTGGCCACATGACCCGGAAAGCTGTCTGCGGACAAACGCCAGCTCTCTCGGCCTGAAAGCGAGATGAGCACCAAAACTCCCTAGTTGCCTTTGACTGGACTTTACCATCCAGGGGTCCTTTACCTTTTTACACTGATTGGCAAAGGCTCTTGCAGCCCTACCTAGAGATCCAAGCTGAAATCTTCTGCACGCAAAGGGGATGCTCTTCCACTGAGCTACAGTCATTACTTACCGTATTTTTTGCTCCATAAGACGCACCTGACCATAAGAAGCACCTAGTTTTTAGAGGAGGAAAGGGGGAAAGCCCCGTTTTGGGGGGGATCAACTCACAGTTGTGCAGCTTCTTTTGCAAAGGGGGAAAGCCCTGTTTTTTCCAGGATCAGCTCAAAGTTGTGCAGCTTCTTTTACAAAGGGGAAAAGCCCCGCTTTTTTGAGGATCAGCTCACAGTTGTGCAGCTTCTTTTGCAAAGGGGAAAAGCCCCGCTTTTTTGAGGATCAGCTCACAGTTGTTGAGCTTACTTTGCAAAGGGAAAAAATTCTGTTTTTATGGGGTTCAACTCACAGTTCTGCAGCTTCTTTAGGAAAGGAAAGGGAGCCGTTTCTACAGTTTCCAGACAGATAATCTAATCAACCAGTCACATGTCGCTGAGGAAACAAACAGCCTCCGTCTGCAGAACATTCAACAATGGAGGCCTGGGCAAGGGGGCGGAGCCGGAAAGGGAGCCAGCGATCGACCACACATTCGCTCCATAAGACACACAGACATTTCCCCTTACTTTTTAGGAGGAAAAAGGTGTGTCATATGGAGAGAAAAATACGGTAACTCAAGAAGAAGAAGAAACAATCCAACTCAAAATAAATCCCAGCGCAAATCTCACCCTGGTGTGCAAAAATTGTAAATATAATTCCTCCCCCCCCCCCCACAAAAAAGCACTTCATTTTTCACTTTCCAAAATGTTCTTATGCAAAAGTTTGACTCATCCCTCAAGGACGCGTTCAGTTTGTGAATAGTCAAGATTGTGCATAGTTTAGCAAAAGGCCCAGGGAGAACTAATTAGCATCCAAAACACAGCAAATGGATGACTTGTTCAATCAAAGTGGGTCGAGAGAATCTCGTTTGCTAATTCCCCCATCTGATTTGCAAAATAAATCGGCTGCGCCACAGGTTGTTCCGAGCGGTGCAAGCAGTCGGATACCAAGCAAATAAATATGGAGCTCACCAAGAGGGTGAAAGCCCCGGGTCTCTAATGCCGGCAGATCAGTTGTGTAATCCCTCCTAACGGAGAATATTCGATGAGCGACGTGCCCTGTCCCATTCCGGCTCCTTTGCTTACGGAAACAGTCTCATGTTTGAAAATAAAGGTTGCCTTTATGTAACTTCAATACATAACGCAGAGGACTAAATGTCGGAAACATTTTGTCCTCTTGAGTATGAACGTTGGACAAGATTAACATGAGATTAACGTTGGGAACATCATAATCCATCCTCTTGGAAGAGAGAAAACTCTTATTTCCTTGGCGCTTGTCAATTTGGAATTTAGTGATATTGTACTACAGCAAATACATCTTGCTTGCTTTCCCCGCAAGTTTTCTAGAGCCACAGTCACTTTACGGTTTGAGTAGGACTACAAACTTTCACATATTAACTAGGGTGTTTGATGAAATCAAGGATGGAGAGTTTGCTGTCCTCCAGAGGTTGAACGGCTACAGTTCCCATAATTCTTCATCGTTGGCCCTGAACGGTGAGGCTGATGGCAACTGGGAGTCCCAACAACATCTGGAAAGGTCATTGTGCAGATGAAGTGGAATAAATCCATATTAGCAGTCTGCATTTGAGTAGCATGTAGATAATTGTACTCGTCTCTGTTGGGAGTCATAGTTCATGACGTCTCGTGGCCACCAGAGTGGGAGAGATTGCACGTCCATAAGGCCAGGGGGACAGAAATCAGCTCTGGTTGACCTCTTTTGAAAAAAGAAATTGAAAGACAAGGTGCCTGTGAACCAAATTTCTATGATAGGCACAACATTTTAGAGCTGGTCACGCAGAAGTCGGTGAACAATTGTTCACGCAATCGGAAGCCTCCAAGTGCCTGTAGCTGCTTTCACTGCCTGCTATCATAGATCCATCTTCTGTCTCTCTTAACAGAGCCTAATGCCTTCCATTCCCTCTCCCTCAGGAAGCACCTGCTTTCTTGCAACTAAACAGACCAAGCAAATTATGGGTCTTCAGGGGTACCAGCTCCTGGGGCTGAGGTGTTTCGGGCCCCCTCAATATCTTTTGAGAGGGGGCCATGCCCTTCCAATGTTGAAGGGGTGGAGGAGGCTGAGCAGCTCCAGTGGTCGGTTTTTTCTCCTCCTCCTGCCCCAGAGGGGAAGAAGGGTGGAAGCATCGGATACCCGGTGGCAGCACCAGGAAGAGGAGGAGCCTCTGGCCAGTGACACGTGGCTAGTGCCAGATTCACGTATAAGCTAAACAAACTATAGCTTGGGTCTCTCTCTCTTGGGAGCCCCCAAAAAATGTAAAGGGGAAAAAACTGGATGTGCATTTCCAAAATATAAGATTGTTGTTGTTGTTTAGTCGTGTCCGACTCTTCGTGACCCCATGGACCAGAGCACGCCAGGCACACCTGTCTTCCACTGCCTCCCGCAGTTTGGCCAGACTCATGTTGGTAGCTTCTAGAACACTGTCCAACCATCTCGTCCTCTGTCGTCCCCTTCTCCTTGTGCCCAAAATATAAGATAAAAAACAAATAAAATAAAACCCACATACAGCAACAGTGTTTTGTGTTGTGTAGGCTCCTATGATGTAATAGGTCCCGCCTGCTATCCTGCTCCCTAAAATATCACTGGTTTGCTCATTTCTATATACAGTGGTACCTCTGGTTACGTACTTAATTCGTTCCGGAGGTCCGTTCTTAACCTGAAGCACCACTTTAGCTAATGGGGCCTCCCGCTCCCGCTGCGCCGCCAGAGCACAATTTATGTTCTCATCCTGAAGCAAAGTTCTTAACCTGAGGTAATATTTCTGGGTTAGCGGAGTTCTTAACCTGAAGCGTCTGTAACCTGAGGTACCACTGTATAGGGTGCCTACATTCTAGAGCTTAATAATGATCTCACTATTAATATACTTCTTCTTAATTGTATTTCAGTTCAACAATTACTTTGATAAAATATATATTTTGTTATGTGCAAATGGTTTTAGATACCTATTAGGTCCATAAATTACCATATAGCATGTATTCAACACAAAAAACAGTGACAATTTGTTGTTGACAAAGGACAGATGGACGTATAAAGGGCCCCATTACCTTCAACAGCTTAGGGCCTCATCAAACCTAAATCTGGCCCTGCAAGTAGCCACCGTATTCTGCTCCTCCCAACCTCCCGACATCTTGATGTCATGCACGCAACAACGGGGCAACACGTCACACAAGTGACATGCCCCCCCCCAAGCTTGTGCTTCTGTGGCTCTTTCCTCTTTGCTTCCATAAAATGCCACCTTGTGGTGAAGGAAACTTGAGTAAATGCCGGTGCTGGTGACAGAGACTAAAGATTGCTGGGTGCAGCCGCAACAGCCAGCACCGAGAGCTGCTACAGGCCACCTGAGGCTTCCTAACACAGATGGGCTGCTGCCTGACTCAGCCTCGCCATCTCCTTCTGAGCAGCACACCCCTGTTTTCGGAGGAGCGCCGGTCCTTTTTGACTGTTGATACATTTAATCCTTCCATGGCTTTCTCCGAAAGGAAGGAGGTGAGGACTGAACAGACGTAGTCGCACGCACTCCGAGGGGAAGACAGCTGCGGATTAAAGCAGACAGCAGAATGATACACGGTCGCCCAGCGCATGAATAGGGAAGCAAGCAGGGCTGCATTGGCAGGAGCGCAGCGCACCGTCTTGAGCCTCTTATGCATATGGAAGAGTTCATCTCTCCCCTGAGCGGGGAAAGGAGCAGGCTGAGCAAATATAGGAATCAAAAAGGGATTGCGGTTCCGCAAACCTGGATTTCCAAGGTACAGCTGCCTGTTTTGCGATGCTCCCCTTTGAGATCGGTAGCATTTGATCCCCTGGCTCCAACGATGCTCCCCGGACCAAGAAATACATCCCTGCCACCGCCTTCGCCTCTTATCGCTTTCCCGGGAATGCATGTTTCTTACGCGCTGCCAAGCACATCAGGACATTGTCGGTGCTCATTTCCTTCTGCAATGGCCTGGGAGTGCATCAGATGCCACCCCTGGGGGGGTCCCCTGCCTTTCTGGAGGGGCTTTCCTTCTTTTGAAATAAATTTTTGATTTACAAGAATGTTGTTGTTGTTTAGTTGGCCTCCCCCCAATCTTCTTCTTTCTTCTTCTTCTTCCAGGGGCGTAGCAAGGGGGGCGGGGGGACCGCCCCGGGCAGCGCCCTGGTGGGGGTGACACTTGGGGAGGGTCCCGCCCCCCACAGCCGCCCTGCGCTTTTTTTTTTTTAAGGCTATTTTCGGCGCTGCCGGGGCGGAGCCGCAGGGGCGGACCAGCCAGGAGGGGTGTCACCTTGAAAGCACCTGCTTTGTCTTCCTCCCCCCCTTTCAGCGGCTTTTTTTCGCCACGGCATGGGAAAGGGGTGGAGGCGTCGCTCCGTGCGCATGCATGTTGTGACGTCCTGCGCACGGAGCGACGCCCCACCCCCAGGAGTGCCGCTTGGCTTGCCGCCCCCTGTAGCCAAGTGGCACACTACACCCCTGTTTTCTTCTTCTTCTTCCTCTCAGATTTATGCAGATTTTCAGGGTCAGTGAGATGAACCATCTGTTAACTTTGTTGTTGTTTAGTTGTTTAGTCGTGTCCGACTCTTCGTGAACCCATGGACCTGAGCACACCAGGCACTCCTGTCTTCCACTGCCTCCCGCAGTTTGGTCAGACTCATGTTGGTAGCTTCGAGAACACTGTCCAACCATCTCATCCTCTGCCGTCCCCTTCTCCTTGTGCCCTCAATCTTTCCCAACATCAGGGTCTTTTCCAGGGAGTCTTCTCTTCTCATGTGGTGGCCAAAGTCTTGGAGCCTCAGCTTCAGGACCTGTCCTTCCAGTGAGCACTCTGGGCTGATTTCCTTCAGAATGGAGAGGTTTGATCTTCTTGCAGTCCATGGGACTCTCAAGAGTCTCCTCCAGCACCAGAATTCAAAAGCATCCATTCTTTGGCGATCAGCCTTCTTTATGGTCCAGCTCTCACTTCCATACATCACTACTGGGAAAACCATAGCTTGAACTATACGGACCTTTGTCGACAAGGTGATGTCTCTGCTTTTTAAGATGCTGTCTAGGTTTGTCATCGCTTTTCTCCCAAGAAGCAGGCATCTTTTAATTTCGTGACTGCTGTCACCATCTGCAGTGATCATGGAGCCCAAGAAACTAAAATCTATATAACAAAATTAATTCCAAATCCAAATATCGAGATCTCCTTACTTCGCCCCCCCATCCCTTCCATGGGTCCAATTGATACTATTTTCCACTGCATATCAATACTTCTCTGATTTTTAATCTTTCTAAAATATCCGTTCATTCTGTTACATTACAAGTGCGTTAAAAATCCTGCCAGTGTTTTAACCTGCTTGCAATGATCTTGTATATAAATTATAAACTTTTCCCATTCTTTTTTAAAGTCCCTATCTTCTTGGTTCCTAAGCTTCCCAGTTAATTTCATCATAGTCCATCAACTTGGTTTGCCATTCTTCTCTGGTTGGGGTGCCTTCTAGTAGCATCCATGCAGCTCTTGTCGCAAACATAGACAGTTTTTTTCTGGTCCTTTGGGATTTCAATACCTATAATTCCTAATAAAAAAGCTTCTGGGTATTTTTTTTAGCAAAAATTATTTTGAGCATTTTTTTTTTCGTTTCATTGTATATCATTTCTCAGAATTTTTAAATTCCTTTACAGTTCCACCACATCTGATAAAAGGTACCTTCTTTTTCTTTGCATTTCCAGCATGTATTTGTACACGTTCTACACGTTTTTGCTCATTTAACTGGGGTCAAATACCACTGGTACATCATTTTTGTAGAGTTTTCTTTCAGTAAAGAACATACCATAAATTTCAGATCTGTTTTCCATAGCCTCTCCCAGTTATTTGACTGCTCGGCGGAGAGAGCTTGACCACAATAGTTCAGGCACTGGTGGTTTCAAGACTGGATTAATGCAATATACTCTTTACGTGGTGCTTCCTGGAAACTGCAGTTAGTGCAAAATGACACAGCACGGTTCCTGACAGGAGTGAGACCTTGCTAGCATGTGCCATCTCTGCTCAGAGACTTGCACGGGTTGTCTATTTGTTACTGTTTCATGTTTAATATTGAGCATTTGCTTTGACAGGCTTGTGCAGGGCAGGGAAAGGACCCCAAACCTAAGGATTTAATCCCCATAGGAATTCCAGCCTTTGGGTATATGTTCTCAAATTCAAAATTCGGGACTCCGGTAATATATATTTTTAAAATTGCTTGGTTTGATACATTTAGGTCTGCAGCTCCCTCTGCTGGGAATATCGATTTAATACACTTCTCGACTTCAGTCAAGAGGCATCCTTTTGTCAAATAGATCTGAAACTTTAAAGACAATTAATTTGCTTGCTTTGTCAATTGAACATTTTGAGTCTTTTAAAAAATAATAATAATCCAGGGGCCCCTTTTAAAATCAAGTAGTTTATATTAGTAGTTATTACTGATAACTAGTGTTTATTAGCTTGGCCAAGTTTTTTCAGAGTGTGCTGCTTCTTAAAAACATAATTATGCATGCTAAACAAATACACATTTTCCTTCATAAATGCTGACCGCTGCTTCACTTTGTGCAACTGTTGTTTGTTTGTTTGGTCGGCTGTCTTTAATTTTCTTGTGTGTGTGCACATACTTGAAATTCACTTCTCAGAAAAACAGTTCATCAGTGGAAATTGTATTGCAATGTTACCAGAGAGCAGAGGCGCATTGAATTCCCCCCAGAAGCCAATGGGCAACAGGAAGTTGGCATATAATTGATGTTGGCACATAAGTGAAATAAATAATAATAATAATAATAATTTTATTTGTACCCCGCCCATCTGGCCGGGTCTCCCCAGCCACTCTGGGCAGCCTCCAACAGATATTAAAATACATTAACACATCACAGGTTAAAAACTTCCCTAAATAGGGCTGCCTTCAGGTATTTTCTGAATGTCAGATAGTTGTTGATTGCTTTGACCTCTGCTGGAAGGGCGTTCCACAGGGAGGGCGCCACTACCGAGAAGGCCCTCTGCCTGGTTCCCTGTAGCTTTGCTTCTCGCAGTGAGGGAACCGCCAGAAGGCCCTCGGCGCTGGATCTCAGTGTCCAGGCTGAACGGTGCGGGTGGAGATGCTCCTTCAGGTATACAGGACCGAGGCCGTTTAGGGCTTTAAAGATCAGCACCAACACTTTGAATTGTGCTCGGAAACGTACTGGGAGCCAATGTAGATCTCTCAGGACCGGTGTTATGTGGTCCCAGCGGCCACTCCCAGTCACCAGTCTAGCTGCCGCATTCTGGATTAATTGCAGTTTCCGGGTCACCTTCAAAGGTAGCCCCACGTAGAGCGCATTGCAGTAGTCCAAGCGGGAGATAACTAGAGCATGCACCACTCTGGCAAGACAGTTCATGGGCAGGTAGGGTCTCAGCCTGCGTACCAGATGGAGCTGGGAGACAGCCATCCTGGACACAGAATTGACCTGCGCCTCCATGGACAGCTGTGAGTACAGAATGACTCCCAGGCTGCGCACCTGGTCCTTCAGGGGCACAGATACCCCATTCAGGACCAGGGAGTCCCCCACACCCGCTCACACCCTGTCCCCCAAAAACAGTACTTCTGTCTTGTCAGGATTCAACCTCAATCTGTTAGCCGCCATCCATCTTCCAACCGCCTCCAGGCACTCACACAGGACCTTCACCGCCTTCACTGGTTCTGATTTGAAAGAGAGGTAGAGCTGGGTATCATCCGCATACTGATGAACACCCAGCCCAAACCCCCTGATGATCCCTCCCAGCGGCTTCATATAGATATTAAAAAGCATGGGGGAAGAGGCCTAGTTTCACGATTTTGCTGAACTATGAGGCTGATGAGGTTGAGTTTTTGGCAAATTCCTGTTTCAGAGTTTGGGGCAAATTCCTGTCAGCACTTACATTTGGCAACACCCTACGGAGCTGCGGAGGCTCAGGGCAGAGGTGAAGGGTTCCTGCAGGAGGAGTGCTCGCCTCCAAGCCAGGAGAGGCGAGTCACCAGAGGATCGGGGCCGCCCTATGCCTCGGGGCAGATAAAGCCGGCCAGCCCCAACCCCAAGTTGCAGTAGCAACATTGTTGGATACCAGTTCCTGCTTGAAACCTGTCCTGCTTTCCTGCCTGAGCTCCTGACCCGCCCTGGTTCCCTGCTTGCCTACCTGTTCCTGACTTTGCCTGACTCCCTGCCCTGCACCCAGCTTCAGTTATTACGGACTGCCTCTCGGGTAACCCACGGGACCAGCACACTATCAAAGCTCACACTATCAAAGCTCTAGTGTGAGTTTGAATTTGAAGGATATTTGCATTGAAACTGTTTTTTCCCAAAGTTTGACACGCTCAAAACTCAATTTAAGTCCATATGTGTTAAGATCCATTCCAGTTTCAGTGAACCACTGCAAACTGAAGAATATAGCCCTCTATTATCTGCTACATCTGCACATCTGAAATAGCCATTTGGGCTTCCTGAGCAGAAAGAATCAGTGTGGAGGGTGTGATGAGTTTAGAAAGAAAAGGAGACAGAGGACTCAGGAACTATGAATAAGATCCACAGTAACCATGATACCGGTTTCAGAAAGTGTGTTAAAGGGTTTGGATCAGGATAAATGATAAATGCACTGACCCCAGTACACAGCATAAACAACAACAAACCCTAGATTTAAGCATCCGTTCAACCAGTGACCCTGTGAGGTAATGAGATGAGCTCTATTTTGGGTATCCTATCTGTAAAATAATTAAATGGATGTTTCTATAAGACTGGGTAAAGGGATGGTTGAGCAAAAGAGCACACATTATTGCTCCCAATTCTTTATAGTTCAGAGAAAACAATCCAAAACCAGACTGGCCTGGTTAACACGTAGCACTATGCCACTGGGTTTTTCCCACGGCTATGGTTGGTTTAATATGTCAAGAGTTAACCATGGAGTTCTCCCACAGATGAACAAAGTATGGCTTCTCCAAAGCTTGGTTCCCCCCCCCCCATCTGCTCTTACCTTCTGCCTTTGTAGCTTAGTCAGCTTCTGGGTTGAGGTGACCAAACAAATCATGGGTTCGCACATCATGTCAAGCCTTTGTTACAACAAACCAAGGTTGTAACAGCTTAGGGAGCTGGGTATGTTTAGCCTGGAGAAGAGAAGGTTAAGGGGTGATATGATAGCCATGTTCAAATATATAAAAGGATGTCATATAGAGGAGGGAGAAAGGTTGTTTTCTGCTGCTCCAGAGAAGCGGACACGGAGCAATGGATTCAAACTACAAGAAAGAAGATTCCACCTAAACATTAGGAAGAATTTCTTGACAGTAAGAGCTGTTCGGCAGTGGAATTTGCTGCCAAGGAGTGTGGTGGAGTCTCCTTCTTTGGAGGTCTTTAAGCAGAGGCTTGACAGCCACCTGTCAGGTATGCTTTGATGGAGTTTCCTGCTTTGCAGGGGGTTGGACTGGATGGCCCTTGTGGTCTCTTCCAACTCTATGATTCTAAGGTTTTGCGAGCCAGTAACAAACCACAGCTTCAGACCATGGATTGTTGGCAGTAAACAAACCATACCTGAGCTGCTAACCAGGGCTCATTCATCATGGTAAGCCAAGGTTTAATGAACCATAAAGTAATATAAACCATGGCTTGATGTTATCTGCAAACCAGACCACTGAATATCTGATGGTGACAGCACCAAGGAGAAAGGAGACAGAGAAAGCAAACTTAATGTGGAAGCATTTTTAGTCTTTTAATTGTGTTTATTGGAGCTGGGAGTTAAAATCAGGCAGCAATTGGAAGTGAAAGGGGGGGGGGAGAATAACCAGACAGTCCCTGTTTTGAATAATACACATGATAAATTTCATATTAACATGAACAGTAAAAAGTCAACTTCTTGTTAAGTTTCCGGGGAGTTTGTTTCATTCCTCTATTGTCTCCTTTTTGCCAGTCTCTTGTCCCTCGAAGAGTGGATACTTGGCCTCCACGTCAGCCCAGGTTATGTTGCCGTTTGCAAGGTCCCGAACTATGGTGGGAAGCTCAGAGATCTGGAAGCAGGAAGAAGAAAGTGGCTTTCACATTCCAGGATCAATACAGAGCTAATCATCTTTCTCAGAAGAACCATGGCGCTAAGTCCCCTTGAGACTGCACCGTTGCAGAATGTAGGCAGCCAGTCGCACCCAGCAACGGGTGGGCTCCTTCTGTAGAGCTGGAAGGGACCACGGGGGTCATCTAGTCCAACCCCCTGCAATGCAGGAATCTTTTGCCCAACGTGGGGCTTGAACCCACCACCCTGAGATTAAGAGTCTCGTGCTCTACCAACTGAGCTATGCCTTCAAAGGCGCATTGGACAGGATAAACACACACCAGAGCTAAGTTAAGATTCTTGTGTGCATTCTCTACTTCACTGGGCACAACTCCCATCAGCCTCACTGTGTGGGTACTGCTTCCTTTTTCTCAGCATATTTCTGGATTATAATAAGGAGCCCAGGAAAATTCTATCCTTACCCTTGAAATAAAGGTATCTGTTGAAGCTCAAGTTACAGGCATGCTGCATCTGGTGTTTGCTCCCCCATGAACACAGGGAAGGGTCATGGTTCAGGGGTATAATAATGATAATAACTACTACTACTCCTAATACTATTTATACCCTGCCCATCTGGCTGGGTTTCCCCAGCCACTCTGGGGGGCTTCCAACAAAAAATTGAAAATACAATAAAACATCAAACATTAAAAACTTCCCTAAACAGGGCTGCCTTCAGATGCCTTCTAAAAGTCAGATAGTTGTTTATTTCCTTGACATCTGATGGGAGGGTGCCACTACCGAGAAGGCCCTCTGCCTGGTTCCCTACAACTTCACTTCTCACAGGGAGGGAACCGCCAGAAGACCCTCGGAGCTGGACCTCAGTGTCCGGGCAGAACGATGGGGGTGGAGACACTCCTTCAGGTATATTGGGCTGAGGCAGTTTAGGGCTTTAAAGGTCAGCACCAACACTTGGAAATGTACTGGGAGCCAATGTAGGTCTTACAAGACCAGTGTTATATGGTCTCAGCAGCCACTCCCAGTCACCAGTCTAGCTGCTGCATTCTGGATTAGTTGTAGTTTCTGGGTCACCTTCAAAGGCAGCCCCACGTAGAGCGCATTGCAGTAGTCCAAGCGGGACATAACCAGAGCATGCAGCACTCTGGCAAGACAGTCTGCGGGCAGGTAGGGTCTCAGCCTGCGTACCAGATGGAGCTGGTAGACACAGAATTGACCTGCACCTCCATGGACAGCTGTGAGTCCAAAATGACTCCCAGGCTGCGCACCTGGTCCTTCAGGGGCACAGTTGCCCCATTCAGGACCAGGGAGTCCCCCACACCCGCCTGCTCCCTGTCCCCCAAGAACAGTACTTCTGTCTTGTCAGGATTCAACCTCAACCTGTTAGCCGCCATCCATCCTCTAACTGCCTCCAGACACTGTGTATGCAGAAGGACCAAGGTTCACTCCCCAGCATTTCCAGGCAGGCCCAGAAATGGACGCAGCCAGAAACCCTAGAGAGCTGCTGCCAGCCAGTGTAAGCAATACTGGGCTAGATGGACTAATGACCTGACTTAGGATGGGAACACAGGATAGCTGCCTTATACTGTCTCCCCACTACCACTGGTTGCAAGGGGGGGACTTGTCTCATTCCCCCCTTCATTCAATGCGGCGTGTTTTTAGCTTCTTCTGCTTCTACCTGCACCCACATACATCCTGGCCCCAATCGGGCCACAGTTCAAAGCAAGCAGGACTTTCCACATCTTTCTCCTCCAGCTGCTTGTCTCGAACCTCCGACTTGCGCCCCCCCACCCCACGCAAAGGGCACAGCCTACCTCAGCTCGTATCTGGCGCATGGAGTCGCGGTCTCGCAAGGTGGCCGTGTGCGGCGACCGGTTGACCGTGTCGAAGTCAATCGTGATCCCAAAAGCCACGCCGATCTCATCCGTCCTGGCGTAGCGCCGGCCGATGGATCCGGAGGAGTCGTCCACCTTGTGGGAGACCCCGTTTCTTGTAAGGGCTTCGGCTGCGAGGGGGTGGGAGGAAACAAAGGCGCGCATCGTTTTATTGAGTCGGCCGGCTCTATAGAGAATTTAAATGGGAAGAAATGGGGCATTCCCCCAAAGATTGCCAGAAGGATGACTGGAAACCTCAGCTGATGAAAGTCAAGCCCAAGTTTGTTTTATTTAAAGGGTTGGCTATTTGTGCAGCCCTTGAGAATGGGGTGGAATGTCTAATTTAAACCACATATACACACACACAGAGCTGCAACTGGAAACTAAATTCAGCAATGTTGCTATGAACTAGAATACAGTGGTACCTTGGTTTAGAGCCATAATCCGTTCCGGTGGTCCGTTTGTAAACCAAAACAGGTTGTAACCCAAGGCGCGCTTTCGCCTTCCCCCAAAAAATTTGTTCGTAATCCCAAAAAAAAGGGTTGTAATCCAAAAAAAGTTTGCAACCCGGGACACGCACTTCCGGGTTTGACGTGTTTGTAATCCAAAACGTATGTAAACCAGACTGTTTGCAAACGAAGGTACCACTGTTCTGCAGCGTATAATATATGAGACCACACAGCCCTCCAGATACATTATGCCTTCCCTAATGCCAAAAGGAAAAGTAATAGAATTGTAGTGGCTCATCTAGTCCTAATTGTTTGCCCAATGTGGGACTCGAACCCACAACCCGAGATTAGGCATCTCGTGCTCTAATAACTGAGCAAAGGGCACCTGAAGCCAAAAGGGAAGCATATATCCTAAATATGAACCAGTTTCCACGGCCAGTTGTGTGTTTTGTCAGGGAAGGCTCGACCACAGGAGTGGGGAACCCTTTCCAGCCCGAGGGCCACATTCCCTCTGGGTTAACCTCCTGAGGGCCACATGCCAGCAGATGGATGTAGCCAGAGGCAAAAGCAAGCAGAGCAACAGGTGCAACTGCAGGCTACATTCCACACATGTGCCAGTGGTTTCTGCATCCACCCATCTCTGTATCCAGCAAGCGAGAGGCATGATCAGAGTTCAAGCATGCATGCTAGTCAGCTGAAAGCACTCCAGGACAGGGCAAGGCAGAGGCGTAGCAAGCCCTGGTGGTACCCGGGGGCGGAATTTTTTTTGTCACCCCCCACCACTTTATTTTTAAAAAAATTTAAAAAATTAAAAAGTGTCACCCCCCTCTGATGGTGCCACTTTGCGAGGTGTGGGGGTTTTGTGTGTGTGTGTGTGTGTGTGTGTGTGTGTGTCTATTATCTCTTTTTTTTCAATAAAGTTAAATTTTTTTTAAAAAAATTAAAAATTTGAAAAATAAAAAAATAAAAAAATTTAAAAAGTGTCACCCCCCTCTGATGGTGCCACTTTGTGAGGTGTGGGGGGTTGTGTGTGTGTCTATTATCTCTTTTTTCCAATGAAGTTAAAATTAAAAAAATTAAAAATTAAAAAAATATATTTTTTAAAAAAGTGTCACCCCCTCTGGGGTGGAACCCGGGGCGGCCCGCCCCCCGTTGCTACGCCCCTGGGGCAAGGCCAGGCCAATGAGGGGCAAGGTCTGGGGTGAAGAGTCCCGAGAGCCAGATAAGAGAGTCCCAAAGGGCTGCATTCAGACCCCGCCCCTGAGGTTCCCCACCTCTGCTCTAGCACAATGAAGTCGCATCAGTGAAACAAATCGTGTAAAAAAACAACACCTGGTCAATCCCCTTTCCTGCTGAACACCCCCAATTCATCGATGCAATCGCAGCTTTGTTAACACAGGGCAGCCCGGAAGCATCGGGAGCTACTCACATAGTTCCTTCACAAACGGAATAAATTCCTGGTTTTGGCTCAGGGGAAGGACAGAGCACTTGAACGGCGCCACCACAGCAGGGAAACTGAAGTACTGGTGGAGAGAGAAAAGCGGCACAGGTGATCAGGCAGGGGAAACTGACAGATCCAGAGTGGAAGAGTCTTCATCTGAATTTGATGGGAATGAGGGGTAAACTGGAAGCCCCCCCCCCCCCGAAAAAAAAATCAATTCTGCTCTACATATGCTATGAATTATGTGACTAGAAGACTCTGATTTTGTGCTCCGATTAAGTTGTGAAAAGAACATTCATTTTGATCTTGCAATTTGGACCTTTGGCTGCGGGTGCTTTTCTTTTCGTTCTTTTTTTGCCAAGTCCAGATTCCTCCACCCACCCAAATTAATGGGAAAGGAAAAGCTGAACCTCAATCTTAAGAAGGGCAAAGGGCACAGAAAAATAGGCAGAATGGAAGCTACTGGGGATCGGGGGGGGATTAAATACAGATAGCTAGAACCTATGTTTGTGTTCATACAATCTACTCCAGGTGACCAAATTGTTCTTTCCATATACAGTGGACCCTCGACTTACAAAGTTAATCCGTTCCAACGGATTCCTCGTAAGTCGAAATCATCGTAACTCAAGTCCCCATAGGAATGCATTGGAGAACACATTTGTAGGTCGAAAAAACCTTCGGAACTCGGAACTCGAGGAAACCGCATTTAAAACGGCCGCGACTTCCGATCCCTCGCAACTCGAAAAACTCGTAAGTCAGGTCATTCGTAAGTCGAGGGATCACTGTATACAAATATTGGATATGTGCATAGAAACATATGACCATTTAACAGAAAATGAATTGTATGTTTTTTACCTTCAAAAATAAGACTGGAAGCCTAACGTTTTTTTACAACACACACACACTCCAGAGTTACAGAGCTATTTCATACATTTCAGATTTCCTACAGAGAAATATTCCGAGTAGGAAAATGCTTATCATGACATGTGGAGTGTGGAGTGGGGGTGCAATTGTTTCATGTGTCCCAAGCACTGATCAGGTAGTCAGTGCATACATCAGCTGCCCATGTGCTTGCAGCTGTCACATTTGTTTGCACACTCCACACACTACAAGAAACATGAATTGCATACCTGGAAATGAGTTGTGCGCAGGAAGCCATAATTGTGTCAGGTAGCCTGACACAATTGCTGCTTTTCTATGAGGTTGCTATTACTCCTATTTTACAGGCGGAGAAAGGGAGCGGAGAGAAAGAGCCATGACTCAAGGCTGCTGGGGGCTGAGCAGGGATCTAAACCAAATGGATTTGATGCCCAAATCCAGCATACAATGCTGCGGCTACAAAATCCGCAGAGCCTCCCATAGGAAGCCACCGACATACATCAACTCTGAAACTAAACCAAAGTCACAGGGGAGGAAATCCTACCGTCCGTTGCTCATCTCCCTCCCGGATGCGGAACGTGTGCTCAAATATCGTGTACATGATTCTTCCGATACCAAACGAAGGCTCAATCACATTGGGGACAATCTCTTCCACTAGAAAACAGATAAGGCAAAAAAAGGGTATGTTTTGCTAGGCCAACTGAGGTTGGAAGGCGTGGAGGCTTTACGCGTTCGTAACCATTCTGCCCAACAGCGACAGGCCTCCAAGGTTGCCACTGTAATGCCCACAAACACCACTCTCTCAATTTGACCGTACGGAGCAATTATATCAGGCTTCCTCAACCTTGGCCCTCCAGATGTTTTTGGCCTACAACTCCCATGATCCCTCGCTAGCAGGACCAGTGGTCAGGGATGATGGGAATTGTAGTCTCAAAACATCTGGAGGGCCGAGGTTGAGGCAGCCTGAATTATATCAATGCTAGTGGCCCCAGCGGAGGTAAGGCACTACCATGGGAACTGTGCATCTCAGTCAAACCAAGTGAATGGCATCTGAACACATTCATAATGGTGGTTTGTACCCCTGACCATAAGGAAGCCATTTCAGTGGCACCTGCCCTGTGGAACGCCCTCCCTTCAGATGTCAAAGAGAACAACAACTACCAGACCTTTAGAAGATAAGATAATTTATTGTCATTGCACAAGTACAAGCACAACGCTATACAAGTGCAACGAAATTGCATGCCATCCCGTAAAAACAGAAATAAATAAACAACAAAACAAAAAACAGCACAAAACACACACACACCAAAAAAAGCCACACATACACACACATACACCCATCACAGCTCTCCAAGGTCATATTATCTGAAGGCAGCCCTGTTTAGGGAGGCTTTTAATGTTTAATAGATTACTGTATTTTAATGTTCTGTTGGAAGCTGCCCAGAGTGGCTGGGGAAACCCAGCCAGATGGGCGGGGTATAAATAATAATAATTATTATTATTATTATTATTATTATTATTATTATTATTGTCATGCTGCCAATGAAAAACAGCCATTCCAGTGTTTCTCAAACTTGGGTCCGCAGCTGTTGTTGGACTACAACTCCCATCATCCCCGACCACTGGAGTCCTGGTAGCTAGGGAAGATGGGAGTGGTAGTCCAAGTACAGCTGCGGAGCCAAGTTTGAGAAACACTGCATTAGGCTGCAATTAGATGTGCTACAGTGAATGAGAAGGAAGTCTCTCATTGACTTGGGGCAGGCGACAGCTTTCTGGCTGTGATCTTTACTATTTTACAGCAGCAGGTGCAAGGAAACCTACCATGTAAGGTTTTCTGGAACCTCTTCACGCCGACCATGTCCTTTGTTAGTTGAAAAGTTTTCCCTTCCGTTTCAAAGGTAAATTCCCTGAAAAGAAGAAAAGGGGACTCAGAATCAATACCAGGCTCTTTTCCTTCTAGAGGATGCTGTGGAGTTAAAGGAAAACAGCAGCAGCAGTGACATTCCAGTCCAAAAAGCAGGTCCAGTAGATGCCAGGAGAAGTTGAAGGTCATCAAAAGCACTCCAAAAAATAGTTATGAACGAACACCCAGGTCAGCTCAAGGATGCCTAACAACATCCTGACTAGGTTTATACATCCTGAAAGTAAACAGCTGAGGAAGAGCAGGTAATCTTTCTCTGCAAGCTTCATTCAATGGATTTAGACAGTCCAACATCTCCTCCACCGGCTTGGCGCTTGGTTGCCAACCCCCAACCTCTACAATGACTATGCTCAGGAAGTTTAGAATACTGCATTTTGAGATTAGGGATTATAGAAACTAAGAAAATATAGCAAATGCTAATAAAAATGGTGGTTACGTATTTATCTATAAGAATTACTATAAACCTCCAACTCAAAATATTACGGTGGTGTACAATAAAATTAACGTCTCATAAAATACAGAGCCAAGGCCAAATCAAATTATTTCTCCCTTTTGTTCTGAGAGTGTTTGGGGAGAATTTTTTTATGTTTTGTTCCTTTTTTTTAAGGCACTAGTAGGGAAACGCAATCCATGAAATGAAGGGGATTATGGGAATTGGAGGAAGGTATTGCAGATGGAGAACATAGAGGGGGACTCAGTCAAATCAATTTTGCAACATACAGTGGTCCCTCGACTTACGAAGCACTCAACATCCGAATTTTTTGATTTACGAATGAAAAAAGTGGCCGCACGCCTACGAATTTTTCGACATCCGAATGGAAATCGTTGCCGGTTTTAGATGCGGTTTCCTCGACTTACGAATTTTTCCGAATATTTTTTCTCCCAATGCATTCCTATGGGAAATCGCTTTTTTCGACTTACAAATTTTTCGACCTACGAGTGTCCATTCGGAACGGATTAAATTTGTAAGTCAAGGGACCACTGTACTGATTACTCTAATCAAGGTATTGCTCTAATGTGGATGTAGGCAATGGGTAGGCAAACTAAGGACCACGGGCCAGATTAGGCCCAATTGCCTTCTGGATCAGGCCCACGGACAGTCCGGGGATCACCAGCACACACGTTCTTTCCCTCTCCCTCACACGGCGGAGGTGCCTCCTCCCTTCCTCCTGGCTTCTCCCCGCCCTGCCTAGAGGAGGAAGGGGGCTGGGCTTTGGTGCCAGCAGCAACAGCGCTCGAGCGGCTGCCATTTTAAGCAGCCCCTCTCCGGAGCCCTTTCACGCGCCGCTCATCGTCCCTCCACCACCACCGCCAGCCCCTGCCGCTCGCAGGACACAGGTAAGCAGCCACCAGGGCTTGTGGTGCTCTTGCATCATTTTAATTTTTTCAAAATATAGTCCGGACCCCCACAAAGTCTGAAGGACAGTGGACCGGCCCCCTGCTGAAAGTTTGCTGACCCCTTGGCAAATGAGCATTTCCTGATACTTCTGTGGATTTTGTGGTGTTTTTTTTAAATGAAGGAAAAGGAGTGTCAACTGGGAGCCTTTACTGATCGGCGGCCGATTCAGTCTCCTTTAATCTTCTAATCCAAATTTTTAAGTAAAAATTGCTCAGGCTTTTTCAGATCTTTCACATGTTCTTTCGCCCTTGCCAAAGCTCTTGAGAGTGCTGGAAGAGAACATATGTACTACTGTTTCTTGTGATCCAAAAGCAAATTTCATCCACGAAAACCAGAAAGATTTCTGCAGACATACTAGAGTTGACACAAATGACAGTTTGCCAGCCGCATCGTCGACAAAACCCGAGATAGTCTGAGATCAGAAACTGAAGCCCCAGAACCAAAGCACTCTCTGGGTGACCTTTTGGTCACAAGTTATTTGTGCTCTGATCTGAGCATCGCGGCACAAGCTGGTGGGCGGAAAGGGCCTGATTCACCTCATTCAGGCTCAAAGGCTTACCCTTTTTCATTCAACAGTTTCTCCATCTCACTGATGTAGCACTCATCGCAGATGGAAAGGTATTCCAGCACCAGTTTGGCGTCCTTCTTGTAAGCTTTGCCAATGGCTCCCTTATTTGCTTCAAACTGAACGACGTTGGCTGTTTTGTGCAGGTTACGTTAAGGACAATTTAAATAACCAGTCAATAAACTCGATTTAAATCATTTTTTTACAGGAAGACTCATTCTTGCTGGTATAATCTTAAAATTTACAACCAGATGAAGGTTTCATTTTTGGAATACCGGTAATAAATTTTCAGAGTAGTTTTTACGGTTATATCAAAAACTACTGATTTGGTTATACTATTAGAAATGCATAGACCGATGATTATGAAATTATTGTGAGGTTTAATAAGTTAACCGTTTATATTTGAACAACTTTTCTGCTGTACTTTATTGGAAGGAGAAAAACAATCATTTGCTTAATAAAAATTTAAACAATTTATTTAACTAAAACAGTAACATTATAGCATATGTATCCATGATTGTTAACTGATGTGGTTAAACAATTAAAAATGAAAAACTTAAAACAAATGAAAAACTTAAAACAAATCCTTATTTCCAGATGAATAGGCTTTGGACTCTAATGTAACTGAAATAGAAAACTATCTTTAGAAAGATGTTTCCCCCAAAACCTTTTTATTTTAAAAATCTGTTTTAAGTAAAAAAAAAAAACTGTTTTAAATAAAAAGAATCATCCCTCTCTCTCTCTCTCTCTCTGTGTGTGTGTGTATATGTAAAATATCATTGATTTTTACCCACCCTGGCTTCAAGAGAGCTTCCTGAATTTACTCCCAGCAGCCTCAAATGGAAACCCATTAAGTGAACCCGCACATCCTTCCAGCCCGATCTGCTTTATTTTTGAAAGGATATGGGTTCCTTCAGAGGCTTTTCAGCTACAAGAGGAACTTTGGTGGCTCTGGCGTGGCAAGCGAGGTCGTAGCAAGAGCGGTCAGCACAGCCAACAATTTCAATCCACCCCTGAAAGAAGACCAAAAAAAGAAAAAAAAGATTCGTCTCTGAGAGCCAGTGTGGTGTAGTGGTTAAGAGCGGTAGACTCGTAATCTGGGGAACCGGGTTCGCATCCCCGCTCCTCCACATGCAGCTGCTGGGTGACCTTGGGCTAGTCACACTTCTCTGAAGTCTCTCAGCCCCACTCACCTCACAGAGTGTTTGTTGTAGGGGAGGAAGGGAAAGGAGAATGTGAGCCGCTTTGAGACTCCTTCGGGTAGTGATAAAGCGGGATATCAAATCCAAACTCTTCTGTTCAGCACACTGCCAGCTGAGTTAGCCAAACTCTCTCCTCTCCCCGCCTCCCCTCGATTAATACAGAAACCTCTGCAGCTACCAAATCACTTACATAGGATGTTTTGGATTCCGCATCCCAGCAGTCGCAGGCGTAGTGAGCCATTTCGTTCTCCATGTGTTGTCGGAAGCGCAGCTTGTTTGGAGAGATGCCGACTTTGACAAGGTAGAGGTAGATGCGGCCAATGAAGTAACCGAGCACCGAGTTATTGATTACACCCTGGAAGGAGAGGGAAAGAGACGGGATGTCAAAAGCAAAAAACTGCTTCCTCAAGTAAATATGCACTGTGCTGCACGCCTTGGGTTCAGTGTTAGAAGCTCAGATATATAAGCTAATCGCCAAACAGCACCTTAAACCTAAATTGCGGTTGCCACAATGGAATGTCTAGGTGCCTCTTTTTCCCCAATAAGAGTTTTTTCTATTGCTGTTGTTGTTACTGTTGCTGTTATTCATTTCATTGCTATACCGCTTTATATTAAAAAATAAATACCGTATCTTTCGGGCTGTCCGTTCCTTTCCCCCCCACCCCTCCGCGCCCGCCGCCTTTCCTGCTGTCCTGGCGGGTGAGGAGGGGGGGGAGGAACGGACAGCCCGAAAGCGCTGCTTTTGGGCTGTCTGTTCCTTCCACCACCCCACCCCACCCCTCCGCGCCCGCCCCCTTTCCCGCTGTCCTGGCGGGCGCGGGGGGGGGAAGGAACGGACATCCCGAAAGCAGCACTTTCGGGATGACCGTTCCTCCCCCGCCCCTGGAGAGCACAAGGAGGGAGATGCTTCCCCCCCTCTCCTTCCATCCGTCCTTCCTTCCTTCCTTCCTTCCTTCTCTCTTTCTCTCTCTCTCTTCCTCTCTCTCTCTTCCTTCCTTCTCTCTTTCTCTCTCTCTCTCCCTTCCTTCTCTCTTCCCTCCCTCCCTCCCTCCCTCCCAGCCTTTTAGAGGAGGAAAACCAGAAAAAAATATTTTTCTGGTTTTCCTCCTCTAAAAACAAGGTGCGCGTTATGGTCCGGTGCGCGTTATGGAGCGAAAAATACGGGAAATCTCAAAGCGGTATACAACACGTTCAAACTTCAAACAATCCAGAATAAAACAAATTCAAGCTTCAAGGAAAATATTTCAGATCCTCCTCTGAGTGGCATTTTGCTTTCCAGTCACCAACCAGAGATCTCCACATGGTCGCAACTGGACCTGCGTCAGTCGCAAATTGTGCCTGGGGAATTTCGAACACTGCTTGGGTTGTGGTACAAAACACCGGGCCCCTTTTCCATGAAATTTCAACAGCATCCTCCATGTATTAAATAAGGAAAGTTAAGTTAGCACCAATCTTTTTATCAATTCCACAGGATTTTGACGCTGAGGTGTTTAAGGGCTTGTTCACAGCTGGGCAGTGGGGCCCACAACCCAATCTCAACAATGGTTATCAGAAGCACAAATTTTTGTCGACATGGTGAAGATTCCTATGTGTAGCAACAGCAAACCCAACATGCCCTGGAAAATCAGAGGATTTTAGTTCTGGAAAGGGGCTGAGACTTTCCATCATACCGTATTTTTTGCTCCATAAGACTCACTTTTTTCCTCCTAAAAAGTAAGGGGAAATGTCTGTGCGTCTTATGGAGCGAATGTGTGGTCCCTGGAGCTGAACTGCCCAGGGGCAAAAGCAGATCGTGTTTTCTTAAAAAGAGAGAGAGAAGGGGGTGTTGAAAGGAAGCCCGCTGAGCAGCTGCTCAGCAAACCATCGGGGAGAGAGATAAGGGAGAGAGATTCCAGCCCCGCCCCCTTGCAGAGGGAGGCTGTTTCCCCAGCGACATGTGACTGGCTGATTAGATTATCTGTCTGGAAACTGTAGAAATGGCTCCCATTCCAGAAGCTGCAGAACTGTGAGTTAAACCTCATAAAACAGGATTTTTTTCCTTTGCAAAGTAAGCTCAACAACTTTGAGCTGATCCTCAAAAAATTGGGCTTTTCTCCTTTGCAAAAGAAGCTGCAGAAATTTGAGCTGATCCTCACAAAAATGGGGCTTCCCCCCTCTAAAAACTAGGTGCCTCCTATGGTCAGGTGCGCCTTATAGAGCGAAAAATACGGTAGTTAAGGCTAAACTTTTAGAGTGAATACAGAATTAATCTCTGTGTTGCTTCTTGTTCAGAAATTGCAATATGCGGACCTCATCTGGTTCTCCACAAAGGTGAGCATCTAGCAGAATTCATTGTGTTCTCTTCCACATTTCCTTCACATGCTTCTACTGCAAAACACACTTTCAGTACCTGCTCAACAGCATCCCCCAGACGCATGGAATGAGCCGACTGCCCACTGGTCTGGGCTTTGGAGGAGTACAAGAGGATGTGAAGGTCCGCTACATTCTGGAACTTAGGGTGATGCTTCTCACTGGGATCCACAAAATGCTCAATTTCTGCCATTGTGAATTCTCTAAAAGACAAAGGCATGCCCTCGGTTTAGTAGCTATTCTGCTTGAGAGCCACTATAGCACCTCCCATAAAGGTGAGATAACCAACAAGCTCTGCACAACACCACGTACACAGGCCAAGCCTGTGGCATCCCAGACTCAGAGAGCTGGAGTCACCCAGTGGACACTGGGATAGCGAACCCAAGGGCAAAGTTCATGCTAAAGCTGCAAGCATTTGGCACCATATATATATATATAGAGAGAGAGAGAGAGAGAGTATATAAAAGTTCCACCACTTTTCAGCCACCCAAAGAACAAATAAGTGCAGTGAAAATCTCAAGACAGTTGAAACAGTCTACCTAAAACCATTCCCCACTCCCCGCAAAAAACCCACACCAAATATCTGCATTGTGGAATTTTCTACTTCTGGGGATCCAGTTAAAGTCAATGCGGTAAAGCAAAGTAAAAATGGCAAATATTCACAAATATATGATATGACACAGACAGTGCTGACAATATTTCCAAAGGATATGGAACAGGGCCTTTTTAGAAATCAACATGTAGAGGTGAATGAATGGGGATTTTAGGAAGAAACACCCATGGTTCCATTCCCTTACAAGTTGAGAGAGAGAGAGAGAGAGAGAGAGTCTGTGTGTAGTGTTCACAAACTCTGTCACAGAAGAATGCTTACAGTACCTGACTCTAATGAGGCCCGAGCGAGGAGAGATCTCATTCCTGAAGGAATTCCCAATCTGAGCAGCAGCAAAAGGAAGTTTGCCTTGGTTAAATTCCAAGAGGCGTTTAAAGTTCAGGAAGATCCCCTGCGCAGTTTCCGGTCTCAGGTAACTTTTTTAAAAAAACACAAATAAAATCCAACAATGAAAGCAACTGAGAAGCAGGAAAATAACTCTCCTGAGAGCAGATGGGCCTGGTTCCCCAATTTTTTATCTGGATAAAATTGACTTGCAATCAAAAAGTACAACCAGCATCTCTCCCCCTGGCTGCTCAGACTCCCTTTGCTGACTTGCTTGGCTGGGGGTGAGGGGGAAAGAAGAAGAAGAGTCTGGATTTGATATCCCGCTTTATCACTACCTGAAGGAGTCTCAAAGCGGCTAACATTCTCCTTTCCCTTCCTCCCCCAAAACAAACACTCTGTGAGGTGAGTGGGGCTGAGACTTCAGAGAAGTGTGACTAGCCCAAGGTCACCCAGCAGCTGCATGTGGAGGAGCGGGGACACGAACCCGGTTCCCCAGATTACGAGTCTACCGCTCTCAACCACTACACCACACTGGCTCTCTGAGGTTCTGAGCCTCAATAATCCCCCCTGACCCATTCCCAAATTTATGATCAAGGCTTGCATCTGGTTCCATATTCTCAGTGTCTTCTTGCTCCTATGCTTGTTTCTCTAGGAACAGGAACACTAAATACTGTTCGATTTTAAACCAATTTTCACTTTATTGCTTCACTGCACCCTATAATACAAGTAGCTGACAGCCGGAGGCATCAATGCTGCTTATCTGTCTTATGGCCACATAATTAAACAACAGGAAGACCTTTCTAACAGCAAGAGCTGTTCAACAGTGGAATGGTCTCCCTCGGGAGGTGATGGATTCTCCTTCCTTGGAAGTTCTTAAGCAAAGGTTGGATGGCCATCTGTCATGGATGCTTTAGCTGAAATTCCTGCATTGAAGGGGGTTGGACTAGATGACCCTCAGAACCCCTTCCAATTCTACAATTCTGTGATACTTTTCTAAGCTTATAAAATTAAAGATTGCAAGGCTGGTCTAGTGGAAGACAGATGCTGCGAATAACCCACCCAGCAGTAAATTTGGTCAGCTTTATGTTTTGTCGTTCAGTCGTTCAGTCGTGTCCGACTCTTCGTGACCCCATGGACCAGAGCACGCCAGGCACGCCTATCCTTCACTGCCTCTCGCAGTTTGGCCAAACTCATGTTAGTAGCTTCGAGAACACTGTCCCACCATCTCGTCCTCTGTTGTCCCCTTCTCCTTGTGCCCTCAATGGATGCTAAAGCATCCATGACAGATGGCCATCCAACCTTTGCTTAAGAGCTTTATGTTATATTAGGATAAGAACAAAAAAAAAACCCACATTGAGCTGAGTTGACCACCATGGCCTGGTGCAAATATTCCCTGTCAAAGGCTCGGGAAAACAACTCTGCCCAAGCCGCTTTTTGAATTTAGCTCATTCCTGGCTCCATGACTCCTAGGCCTTGCTAAATCTTCCCACCCCAGAATTCCCAAATCAAATGTGGGGAAACACCACTACTCTTGAGAATTTGCGGGTTTGGGGTATTGTTTTATACCAGGGTGGATTTGATTTAAATCACGATTTAAATCACTAGTCAGTAAGGCTCAGGGTAGATAAAAATCAACGATTTTTTTTATTTAAATCAGATTTTTTTAAAAAAAAATCGTTGATTTTTATCCACCCTGAGCCTTACTGACTAGTGATTTAAATCGTGATTTCAATCAAATCCACCCTGTTTTATACATCACTACCCCAGTCCCTCCTCCATCACTGGTAGGTTCATCAACACACACACACCGCCCCAAACAAATTGAAGATCCCCAAGACCTCCTTCCTGGGGAGGGTTAGTTGACTATAAGCAGAACACAATGGATTGTATTCAACTGTAGTATGAGTCAGTCACCCTCGCCAAGCCCAGTAGGTCACAAGAAATATGTCAAGGTCCATGCTTAATATACCCTGGCATGTTTCCTCCAGGCCCGATAGAGGTCTTGAACATAAGATTGAAGGACACCGGAGGACTGAGGTCATTTCCAGTAATGGGAGACTTCACATTGTAGTTCACAAACAGATCCGCAAGCTCTTCCTGGCCGTAGTTGTCCAACTAGGAGCAAGACATGAAAGGCAGGTCCATTTAACACAGGAAACTGCAGCAAAGACTTAACTCTATCCACCCCGTCTCCTCTTTAAAAAGACACCAGCCCCTTATGAGAAACTGCAAAGGATTAACCCTAGCATTTTATTGGGGGAAGCAACAAGCATGGATTTGCCAGTGCAGCCTCTTACAAGGGCATTGTGGCGATGAGATAAGGGGCCAGAGCAACACAGCCGAACGGAAACACTGTCACACATTTCCCAAAGTGTGCTATGAAGAGGGCTGGCAGGGAAAGAGCAGGGCTGGGGAACCTATGGCCCTTTGGATGCTGCCAGACTACAACTCCCATCATCCTTCACTGCTGGCCATGTTGCCTGATGGGGAGTGAAGGCCAACCAGATCTTGAGGGCCACAAGTTTCCCCTCTCCCTGCCTCAGAAAGTAAATTAAAAAGCCCACAACCCTTCTATATTTTCATGCCCCAACGCAATGTCAGCTGTTTGCGAGGATCAGGAAACCAAATCTGCTGAGATAAGTGTGCAATGGGTACAATATTAATAATAATATTTTTTTTATTTGTACCCCGCCCATCTGTCCGGGTCTCCCCAGCCACTCTGGGCGGCCTCCAACAGATATTAAAATACATTAAAATATCACAGGTTAAAAACTTCCCTAAATAGGGCTGCCTTCAGATATTTTCTGAATGTCAGATAGTTGTTTATCTCTTTAACCTCTCCTGGGAGGGCGTTCCACAGGGCGGGCGCCACTACCGAGAAGGCCCTCTGCCTGGTTCCCTGTAGCTTTGCTTCCCGCAGTGAGGGAACCGCCAGAAGGCCCTCGGCGCTGGATCTCAGTGTCCGGGCTGAACGATGGGGGTGGAGACGTTCCTTCAGGTACATAGGACCGAGGCCGTTTAGGGCTTTAAAGATCAGAACAAACCCTGAATTGTGCTCGGAAACGTACTGGGAGCCAATGTAGTTCTCTCAGGACCGGTGTTATGTGGTCCCAGTGGCCACTCCCAGTCACCAGTGTAGCTGCCACATTCTGGATTAATTGTAGTTTCCGGGTCACCTTCAAAGGTAGCCCCACGTAGAGCGCATTGCAGTGGTCCAAGCGGGAGATAACCAGAGCATGCACCACTCTGGCGAGACAGTCCGCGGGCAGGTAGGGTCTCAGCCTGCGTACCAGATGGAGCTGGTAGACAGCTGCCCTGGACACAGAATTAACCTGCGCCTCCATGGACAGCTGTGAGTCCAAAATGACTCCCAGGCTGCGCACCTGGTCCTTCAGGGGCACAGTTGGCGCATTCAGGACCAGGGAGTCCCCCACACCCGCCTGCTCCCCAAAAAACAGTACTTCTGTCTTGTCAGGATTCAACCTCAATCCGTTAGCCACCATCCATCCTCCAACCGCCTCCAGGCACTCACACAGGACCTTTACTGCCTTCACTGGTTCCGATTTAAAAGAGAGGTAGAGCTGGGTGTCATCCGCATACTGATGAACACCCAGCCCAAACAACCCCTTTTCCTTCCCTTGCGAGGTTATGAACTGCTGCAAATGCCTCCTAGGCAGGAGGGTGGTCTGTCTTTCCCTTTCTCTGGCCAACAGCTACTTCTACAGGAGGACGCAGCCGGGAGAGGATGGGCAACAGCAGTGCAAACGTTGACTGCCTATACACTGCAGCTATCAAGTCCTGCTGTGTGCTTCTACCACACACCCCTCTTACATCTGCTTTGACATATGGGGAGTTCTCTTCAGGGAAGCAGACGTACCTGTAGGGTCTCCAGCTGCTTAATTCCATTCCTACCCCTTCTTACTCACACTGGGTCAACAAAAAGATGAAGGCCAACTCCCGCCAAGTGAGCCAGGGCCATGTGCCGCAAGCCAACTGCATCTTGGGCCACCCTCAGCACAGGCAGGTGTCACAGCTACAGCTTGCCAAATCTCAGTTCCCCCACCAGGTTATTATTATCCCAGCATCCACCTTGTTTTATCCATAGTGAAAGAAAACAGATATATAGGCACAGATCAGCCAAGAGCTCCCTTTCAGCTTTGCTCAATCTACGGGGAAGCAAGTTTCACAAATGTCAGCAAGTCCCTGTTGCTGCACAGATTTGGACAAGCAGGACTTGAAATTATTCAAAGGCCAGAAATAGGGGAGGAGGAAGTTTCTTACTTGATAAGCTTCATGCTACATGTGGAGCTCTGAATTTGCCTGTAACGGAACCAGGGAACCAATTGCCCACCACTGTGCAATCATAATAGATTCCCAGCAGGTATGCGGAACAAACCTTTACAATCTACACACCGCAACACAACGCAAACAGCCACCCCACCAAACGAATTCGCCACTGATCTATGACCTGTAGAAAACTCATTTGTGAGATGTTAACTTGCAAGTTCGTCCGGTGTCTTAATTCTTCCCAGGGAACTCAAAGTAAATAATTGAAAGCTTGCGCCTCCGTTTCCGTTTGCACAGCCACATACTGACCTGCGTCAGAACATTCTCCATTTCAGCCTTCTTCTCAGCTGTACATTTCTTGTCAGACATCAGCTTCTGTAAGTGAGCTGCAAGAGAAGGCAGAAAGAGGCGTTCGTGGCCTACCACAAAGCCCACCAGAATGCAGATTCTAAGAACTAGATGGGCAGTTTCCAAAAATAGGTCTCCGAGGAGCCCCCAAGACCCCCAAAGCGGGGATCAGTAATGACAGGTTTCTCAGAGAAACATGTCTGTCGTGTCCATCATTAGTGACTGTCAGATACTCTTATCGGTTGTTCAATAGTAAGACCAAGCCACCTCGTCTTTAAGTCTCTTTATTTTGTGCAAAGGTATTTACAGTGCAGAGTTCAGTTTATCATGTCTGCTCAGTCACTAGCAGAATCCGGAAGTGCCTCCCTCCTGTTTTGGCGCCAACACCAAAGCCTCGGAATCCTGAATTGCCGCCTTCTCCTCCTATGTGAGATAGGCGCCGGAACTGACGCCTCCCCCTCCGAGCGAGTCTGCTGAGTGCTGCCAGGTCTCTCAGCAACTCCCTGGACACCTGGCACTCCCTGGCTCCCAGCCACTAACTGCTCCTCCCCCGAAGAGGGGCTGCCAGATTCACTCGAAGATGAATCTGTCGTTAACACCGGCAGCGGGTCCCTGTATGCACTCGGAGCCGGACTGGCAGGGGTGGGCAGATCCCTGACAGTGACCTCCTTCTGCAAAGCACAGTTATAGGAGAGAGTTCCATCTGGGCCATGCTCCCAGTTCAAGAAGGTGAGCCTGAGGCCCAACCGGTCTGGCTTTTGCTCAAATACCCTCCAGACTTCTCTATAATGCATAAAGGGTTCCTCAACTCGAGTGTCAATGTAGAACAGAGTTCTTGAAGATAAATGCCTGAAAGCAACCGAATCAGGGAGACCAATTTGGCTCTGCCCTTTCTCCCAACATGTTCAGGGAGAGAAGATCCTCGGCCATCCCAGAGCTGGCACAATTTAATGTTTCTAGTATCATTTTCACAGAATAAGAACAAAAAATAGAAGCTGCTGGGTTTTCCAGCATCCTGTTCTCACAGTAGCTAACCAGATGCAACAGAAATTCACCAAACCACGCAGTTCCCAGCTGCTGGTATTGTGAGGAATACAGTGAACATAGAGCATAGCTGTCGTGGCTAGTAGCCACTGATTGCCTTATTCTCCATGAATTTGTCTAATCCTCTTTGAAAGCCACCCAAGTTGGTGACCATCATGGTGACCGTCACGATTTCTTGTGGGAGTGAATTCTAGAGATTATGTGCTGTGTGAAGAAGTACCGTCTTTTCACAGCACATAGTTAAACTGTGGCATTCACTCCCACAAGAGGCAGGGATGGCAACCAACCTGGATGGCTTAAAAAAGGATTAGAAACTGTCTGAGTCACTCTTAAGACGGCATTCTGTTTCCAGGCAAATTTCTAGTCCTGACAGCTGCAGAGAAAGGAGGGAGGATATCGAAAATACGGTGCTGAAGATATGCCAGCCCAGCATAATACATGGCTTATGCTAACTTGGCTTTCGCTTGGGAGAGGAGAGAGATTATAA
This sequence comes from Darevskia armeniaca, assembly GCA_034641395.1. Lineage (NCBI taxonomy): Eukaryota > Metazoa > Chordata > Lepidosauria > Squamata > Lacertidae > Darevskia > Darevskia armeniaca. The sequence continues at coordinate 1,070,751 of JAWWNF010000904.1, forward strand.
CTTTTAATCTAAAAACATTTGAAAGATCAATGCTGAGGCAAGGGGGGGAAACACGCGAAACCAGTCCTGCTCTCGCAACACAGCATACCTTTCAGGAGATGATCAGCTCGAAAACACTCCCCATTTTTCACATCCTTCACCATGAAGTCTGCAAATTTGTCTACGTGGCCGGAGGTCCTGCAATGGTCAAGAGCAGCGCCATCATCATCAACTTTATTTCAGCTTTAAGCTCATAGCAAGACAAGACAGAAAATGCCAAAATAATGTGAATGTTGCTTCCAAGCAATTTCAATTTCCTAATAGCAGTCCATTACGTCTCTTGTATGTCAGAACAGAAGTTAAAATTTTTGCCATTTGTAGGGTTACAAACTGGTCAGTATCTTGCAATAAAAAAGCAAGAAGGAAGTCAACCGGGTGCCCAGACAATTTTTGGATTAATGGTAGCACTAAATTCTTCCGGCCAACATCATATAGAGGGCAGTTGAGCACTATATGGTGAAGTGATTCTATCGTTCTGTTATCACAAGAGCATAAAACCGAAATTTGGCCCCTAGAAAATCTATGAAAAAAGACATTTGAAGGGAATACATTAAAACGCGCTTTGATAAAAGCAAAACGGTGGTTGGCGATAGAGAGAGATGATAGATAGGTTGGCACATGAAATGGCGGAGCAATTCCCAACTGACTCGGGGAGCATGTTCCTCCACCGAGCATAAAATTACGTTGCCACTCTATATCGTCCAATCTTTGATTAATATAGTGTATTTTTTGGCTGTGGTAAAATCATAATTCAAGACTTCTATGGGCGAAATTCCAATGGATGAAAGCTTAGAATGAATCATACTGGCCTATGGGCTGGTAAACTCATCGCGCCAAAGGCATCGGGCTAGATAATAATTAGATAGTCTCAACCAAAGTGTTAGCCAATAGCTAAAAACGCGTTTCCACAGTAGAGTCTCTAGGGAAGGCATCCTTAATTCAACACGAATAACCACATTACTCACACAGTTTGGGACTTTCAGAAGACAGCGTAGAAATTGATTTTGAATGACCTCAGGAGGGGAGAGATTTGCCAAGGCAGCCCAAAGTGGGGCCGCATCAAGAGCAGCGCCACCACGCATGGCGTCAAGATTTATTTTATTCATTGGCGGATTTATAAACCGATTCACAATGCATAGCTACCCAAACAGTGTGTGATTAAATATATATATATATCACAGACTTAATGGCTTACATTCAGTAAACCAAAAGCAATACTACTGTGGTAGAATTCACATTCCGCAAAATGACAGGGTTGTACTTCAGAAACATCCTGAGCAGCCATCTACCTTCTCGCCGCAGCGGTACCTATATAAGCACAAGCGCATGCATACACACACACACACACACAAACTGGTACCTTGGTTTAAGAACAGTCCTGTTTACGAACGATTCGGTTTACGAACTCCGCAAAACCGGAAGTAGTGTTCCGGTTTGCAAACTTTACCTCGGTCTACAAACGGAAACCGAATGGTGGAAGGGCAGCGGCGGCGGGAGGCCTCATTAGGGAAAGCGCACCTCAGTTTAAGAACAGATTCGGTTTAAGAACGGACTTCAGGAACCGATTAAGTTCGTAAACTGAGGTACCATATATAGCACTCTCTTTTTCTTTTTTCACTTTATTTTGTAGAACTGAAAAAACTTCAAATAAAATATAAATAAGAATAAAACAGTAGGGTGACATGCTACTTACTTCAGAACAGGCTCTGGCGTGAGCATGGTGCAGTCTATCTCAAGAATCTGCTCTTCCTGGATGAAGTGCTGCCTCCAGGCATGAACTACATTGTTCTTCAAAGCACAACCCACAGGACCAAAATCATACAGGCCACTCACACCTGCAAGAGAGACAAGCTGTGAACACACACACACACACCATTCCAAATAAATAAGTGAAAAAACAGAATTCCGGTCTGCAATCTACAACATGAGTATTATAAAAAGTTTTGCAACATTTTTGGTGCCATAAAATAGAACATTAGCTAAAGTGGTGCTTCAGGTTAAGTACGCTTCAGGTTAAGAACGGACCTCCGGAACGAATGAAGTACTTAACCCGAGGTACCACTGTACATCCTGTATCGTGCATTTTAGCATGGCCCAAGACTGCAAAAATAAATAAATGGTGAAGAACACAGGAAATCATGCTCTAAAGACCCCACAATTACTATTATAAATTGTGTACCTCCATAAATAGAAAAAGCCTGGTCATAGAAAAACCTTCGCTTCAGAGTGTCTTCCATTTTAGCTCTGTCCACAATATCATCCTTTGGCTGCAAAGCCAGCTCCTGTAAAAAAACGAATGATAGATTTCAACTAAAACAGATCTTCCCTGAACTGATTATTCTCTCTCTCTCTCTCTCTCTCTCTCTCTCTCTCTCTCTCTCTCTCTCTCTGTAGCACACACCTCCCTCTTTAGAGATACATTGCCCTGCATAAAGCAGAATAGTGCTGGATGTCTTCTGTTTGTATCTGAAGCTGCCCAACATCTGTAAACGCTATTTTTAAACACAGTCATAGGGCATGCTGCTTTCAGCTGCGTCGGAGCCAGGACGACTCTGAAGCGCACATGACAAGGAGCCAGTGATGGAAAAACCTCCAGAAAAGTAGTTGAAGTCCTCAGTTAAGAGTTTGGGGAAGCTTCTCACAACCTGGTGCTCGCCAGATGTCTTGGACTACAAGACCATCAGTCCCACCCAACACAGGTGCACTACCCAGGGCTGATGAGAATTACAGATCAAAACATCTGGAGGGCACCAGCTTGGGATAGCTTACAAAAACAGATGGCTTAGAAAGCAGCCTATGGACATGGTGCAATCAATACATACCCTTCAAGAAATTTCCTGATAACATGGGTGCTACTGGAAAAAAGGGATCTCCATGTAAGTCCTATTGCTAACATGCATTTATTTAGCACCAGAAGGAAACTGACCAACTCAGGCTCTCCTAAAAGATAATATAGCACCAACAACATTACTAAATATTTCCAGTTATAGGTAGGTAGCCAGCCGTGTTGGTCTGCCGTAGTCGAAACAAAATTTAAAAAATCCTTCCAGTAGCACCTTAGAGACCAACTAAGTTTGTTATTGGTATGAGCTTTCGTGTGCATGCACACTTCTTCAGATACACTGAAACAGAAGTCACCAGACCCTTATATATAGTGAGAGCGTGGGGAGGGGTATTACTCAGATGGGTGATTGGCTGATAGGTGTGGTAAACCTGTTGACGACTGTTAACAACTGCAATTGGTCTTGCAGGAAAAAGCAAGGGGTGAGATGGCTAAAAATAGCTTTGTCATGTATAATGAGATAAGAATCCAATGTCTCTATTCAGACCAGGACTCTCCATGGTTTTAAGTTTGGTAATAAGTTGCAATTCAGCAACTTCTCTTTCCAGTCTATAGTGGTACCTCGGGTTACATACGCTTCAGGTTACATACGCTTCAGGTTACAGACTCTGCTAACCCAGAAATATTACCTCGGGTTAAGAACTTTGCTTCAGGATGAGAACAGAAATCCGGCAGCGGTGGCACAGCGGCAGGGGGAGGTCCCATTAGCTAAAGTGGTGCTTCAGGTTAAGAACGTTTTCAGGTTAAGAACGGACCTCTGGAACCAATTAAGTGCGTAACCAGAGGTACCACTGTATTTCTGAAATTCCTTTGTAATAAGACAGCTACTTTGAGATCTTGTATAGAATGTCCTGGGAGATTGAAGTGTTCTCCTACTGGTTTCTCGGTCTTCTGATTCCTGATATCAGATTTGTGTCTATTTATCCTTTGGTGTAGGGTTTGGCATGTTTGTCCAATATAGAGAGCTGAAGGGCACTGTTGGCATTTGATGGCATACACAATGTTAGACGATGAGCAATTAAATAGTCCTGAGATGGTATGTTTGATGTTGTTGGGGCCAGTAATGGTGTTGTCTGGGTGTATGTGGCAGCAAAGTTGGCATCTGGGTTTATTGCAGGCTCTGGTACCAGTGTCCATGTTAAGTCTGGTTGTTGCATTATTGTGGGTGAGAAGTTGTTTAAGATTGGGTGGCTGTCTGTAGGCAATGAAAGGTCTTCCTCCCAGAGCTTGAGAAAGAGAACTGTCATTGTCTAGGAGAGGTTGTAGATCTCTGATGATGCGTTGTACTGTTTTAACTTGGGAGCTGTATGTGATTACTAGTGGTGTTCTGTTATTTTCTTTTTTGGGTCTGTCTTGCAGCAAGTTCTCTCTGGGTATCAGTCTGGCTCTGTTGATCTGTTGTTTAACTTCATCAGGCAGATATTCTAGTTCTAAAAAGGTTTGCTGTAGATCTCTTAGGTGAGAGTCTCTGTCTGTAGAGTTGGAACAGATGCTGCTGCAACGTAGGGCCCGGCTATATACAATGGATTGTTTGGTATGTTTGGGATGGTAGCTAGAAGCATGTAGATATGTTTGTCGGTCAGTTGGTTTACGGTATAAGGTGGTGTATATGCGCCCATCCTGTATTTTTATAGTAAAGGTAAAGGGACCCCTGACCATTAGGTCCAGTCGTGACCGACTCTGGGGTTGCGGTGCTCATCTCGCATTAGTGGCCGAGCGAGCCGGCGTACAGCTTCCAGGTCATGTGGCCAGCATGACAAAGCCGCTTCTGGCGAACAAGAGCAGCGCACGGAAACGCCGTTTACCTTCCCGCCGGAGCGGTACCTATTTATCTACTTGCACTTTGATGTGCTTTCGAACTGCTAGGTTGGCAGGAGCAGGGACCGAGCAACGGGAGCTCACCTCGTCGCGGGGATTCGAACCGCCGACCTTCTGATTGGCAAGCCCTAGGCTCTGTGGTTTAACCCACAGCGCCACCCGCGCCCCTGTATTTTTTATGAGTGTCCAAAAAATGTATTTCTTGAATAGATTGGTTCATTTTTAGGTTGATGGTGGGGTGAAAGTCATTGAATGTCTGGTGGAAGGTATCCAGGGTCTGCTTGCAGCCACAATGAGGGAAGAAGGGGGAGGGGAAGCGTGTAAGTCTGAAGTTCATTGTAACTTGTCAGTGCAACCCTAAACCTCGGTCATTTACTCTGGCATAAAAGGGGGGCGGGAACCAAAAGTCAACAAAAAAATTGACTCCCAAAGCTCACCTTTGCTTCGAGGATTCTCTTGCGAGCCTTGAGTTCAGCTACTGCTTTGTCTACATCCACCTGGGGAGCCTTCTCTTCCTTCAACTTTCGAACGAGTTCGCCCTAGAAAAAGAATTGAAAACAGTCAATACGGGTTCAGTACTGGAAGAAATCCCATGAACATAGCGCAAAGGGGGGAGGAATTGCCAGCAGAAGCAGCACTTTTCTGCCACTTAAACTCACAACATACACATGGATTTGAGGGACAATCGATACCTGACCCACAATGATGTTTAAACCAGTACAACTGCCTTTTGAAGAGGGGGGGAGGTGAACTCTCACAAAGAAATACACAGAGTGTGGTGCGTCACAGTCTATGCACATTTACCAAGAAGTCAAGTCTCACTGTGTGAATGCAATTTACTTTCTAGGAAGTGTGTCCAGCATTGCAGTCTCATTGATTTTCTGAAAGATGTGACAGTAAACAAAAACAAAAAAATTGACAGAAGCAAGTTCTTACGGCATTTCAACAAAAGCCATACGATTTTGAAAGACAGCAATGCAACTGACTGCAGACATCTTGATAAAGGCTTAAGGATGGTTTCACCGTGGGTTGATAAGAATGTAGGTTAGAAAAGTCATTCTTACCGGGATTTCTTATCTCACGTTCGCAACAGTCCTGGGAGGATAGGCTATGACGAATTTCCCTTCCACACTGTATCTACTGGGTCCCACACAAAATTCAGTTAGCTTTTGCTTAAGTGGAAAACAGGGCACGGCAACATAACTGTGAAACTTAGGTGGATACAATTCCAAAAGTCCCAGGTTCCATCCATAGAGTCTGTGTAGAACCTTGGAACGCCTACACAGAATTCCCAAGTAGTTTGTCACAAATTATGCATATGGAGTCTTGTAGTGAATATATACACAAAGGGTACAAACCCTGGTGAGTCACAATCATAGTTCCCCAGATTTGGGGTGTAGGCAAGTGCATATATGGGGAAGTACATACACAAAAGTCCACACTCAGTAAGTCCACTGTCTTGACTCCATGGAGAGGTGCTCCCAGCAGGCGAGATTGTATGGAGCTGGGCAAACCAATGCAAGGGCTTAGCTGGATATATCCCACAACATCCAACAACAGCAAACCCTGGTTACGTACAGCTATGCATGAATCATACAACAAACGTAACTGGCTGATAAATGATAATTGTAATAGCACGTAAATTATAAATAATAATCTCCAAAAACATGCACATGGACCAAATCCAATGTGTGATATAGCATAAACCCAAATCAATCAATATACATACAATATGTCCATACTAACACTCCAAATTATGTAAGAAAATTCATATATGGAGGTACAATGTGAGGATGCAACAGTTTGGTGCCGTCCACACAAGTCAATTGATAGTTCCAAAAGATGATAAAACTTGACTTGTATGGATGGCACCGAACTGTTGCATTATCGCCGGATTAAGCTTTATCATCTTTTGGAACTATCAAATGACTTGTATGGACGGCACCAAACTGTTGCATCCTCACATTGTACTGTTGCATACCTCCATATATGAATTTTCTTACATAATTTGGAGTGTTAGTATGGACATATTTTATGTATATTGACTGATTTGGGTTTATGCTATATCACACATTGGATTTGGTCCATGTGCATGTTTTTGGAGATTATTATTATTATTTATCTGGGGAGATTATTATTTATCAGTTGTTGCCCAGAACATCTGGAGGGCACAGGACTAGCAGAATGCCTTAAGGATTAGATTCATAAAAAAAAAAGACTATAAACTCCATCACCTTCCTGGTTTCACACATCACAGTTTAGCATCAATCTTCCCCCTAAATAGATTTCCCTTATTGAAGGACTCAAATGGGACTGCATTTTTTTTTATAATAAGTTCTTTCTACACTGGTAACCATTCGCTCCACCGACAAGCAGCTGGCAGGAAGAGCAGAAGTCGAGGGCAGAGGAAAATATGAGCAGGAGGGAAAGAGCTTCAGATGTGGAAAGAAATCTCCATCCTTATGAGATTAATCAACGAAGAGGCAGGCACGCCAAGCATGACAGACCACAAACTCATCAGGGAAGAAGCGAAAGAGAAACCTGACAGCGTCCATTGCTGCAGCCAGACGCTTGATTCTGAATGTGAAAGTTTGACTCAAAGTCACTGCAGTTGCAGGCTAACGTGGCAGAAGGGAGGGAACGGAAGGTTGTTGGTTTTTAAGCTAGGAAAGAAGGGAGGGAGAAGAAGGGAGGAAGAGGAGGTCGGCTGAGAGATAAAACCTCAGGAAAGCAGTATTAAAAAGACATTTGAAATCTGCATTCACCAGTTATGAAAAGGGGGGAAAGCATGCATTTTTAAAAAGCCAGCAGCATTTGCAGTTTCACATGTCAAGGAAGAGAAAGTCCGGAGCACACAGGGGAAAAGGCAGAAATTGAGGGGGGGGGGAGGAAAGGAAATGCCGACAGGATACAATTTACTTGAGAGAACCTGCCCAACCCAAAGAAAGTGCAACAGAGCTAGACTGATGTGGCAGATTTCACTGCAGTTTTGTCCCTTATGGCTGGGAAAGGGATCCACCCCTCTAACACAGAAGTCTATTGCATCAGGCACTGCTGCAGAAGGAAAACATTAACCCAGCCCAGGACTGATTTCTCACTCAAGGAGATCTGCCCAGAGGTGTAATTAAAGTGTTTCTTCCTTCCCTAATGGGGACAAGCCAACAGTCCATACAACCTCCTCTTCATTCACCAGATCTTAATCTCTGCCCGGCTAATTTCACATCACACAGCACACTCTCTGTCCCTTCTCACACCAAGCTATACTTTTAGCATTTCCTTATTGCAAAAATGAGAAAGCAGGAAGATTCCTGTTTAAGAAAACATACTGTGTTTGTGTATCAGCTATTGAGATTTCTTTTAAAAGGATAACCTCCGACTCTTGCATCAAGCCACCAAAACCTGATTCAGCAAGATCTCCTTGTAACCAGGTAATTTGGGGTGGTGTATGATGATTCACAAGAGAAACAAAGCTGAAGCATACACTAATTAAGATGCTACCCATCCACTTATGTAAAGACACCCATCTGAGTCCATTTTACTTGACTAGCTAAGCAAGAATACACTGTGAACTTAGTGGCATAATGGGGAATTTACACAGAAAGAACCTTGTATCTAAAGATCGGGTATATACGGTAAATAATCTGGGTATGCAGGGTCTTTTGCTCAGTTGTGAAACAACCAAACAGATCCAATTTTGCATTAGATTGGAATATATAGACATACACCCTCCAGGATGCAAAGATATAAAAGAGTATTGCAGGAACCAAGCAGATCCGAGAGTCAGATGGCATGTGGGGAAGCAAAGTTCATCTCCACCATGTGAAATCCCCCACAAAAAAAGTTAAGGAAATTTAACAATACAGTACAATGCTTTAAAGCAGCACTGTATATCAATAGGTATTCATCCCTAGTGGGAGTCTAAATATATCCCCAAATCTTTACAGCCATTGTATTGTTATGACTTCAATTTATTTATATAATCTGCTTTTCAGCCCAAAGGCCCCCAAAGCAGTGAACAGTATATTATACTGATAAGAACATATGTTATGCTTGATCTTACCCAAAAGGTCATGAGAGAATGCTTAATTTGCTTCTTTTCAAATGAACAAAAGTGGCTACAGATCTTCGAATCAGAAAGCGCAGAGATTCAATTTTTTACTGCAAGGTATCACATCTGTCTACAAAAGGAGTGTCATAAGGGGCAGAGTAAAGGTCCATTAGGAATAATGCATTCCAAGTGAAACAACTCTGTAGAAAGCTAATGCTACAATCTCCCACTGAACCCAATGGGGGTTACTTCTTAATAGACAGGTATAGAGCATTGTGCTGTGTAAGATATGCAGGAGAATAAAATGATGCTCCATGTGGACTCCATGCTGCAAAAAAATGGGGTTGACTCATCATTTCACACTGCAGGGGGGAAAGGGGACCTTAAACACATCCCTCTGCAGAGTAAACAGCTGGAGCAATCCAGCTGAAGAAAATGAGAGGAAAGACCATCCAAAGTATGTGGACAGCAGGGGGAAAGAGTTCATACCATATCTTGTTCTCAGCTCAGTTTATCACAGTGGGAGAGGAACTGCAGAGAAGCAGCCCCCAAGCATGAGAGTTTATAAAGAGGAAGGCAGGCATCTCACAAAAGACCTAGATCTATGTTCAGGGAAATCTCACCCACCCAAATGGAATGCAGGAATCTAGTTTTATGAAAGAAAATACATCAGAAAAATTAGCTGTAACACAGACAAATCTCGGGAACCTGGGGAGAGGACCCACTGCCATACATACACACAACTGGCTCTCTATGAGAATAGGAATGCTGCAAAAAGACATGGCACTTTAATTCAAATGTACATGAGGACTTTTCCTCAAACAGAATTGAGGAATGTCTATATGAATCCAATTTTAGGTAGATACAGATCTGTAACTAAAGGGGGGTTATTCTAAAGCAATGGTGACTTCCCACACACCTGATAGCTACAGTGGAAAGCCTTGGAGAATAACCAGGAATTAAGCATTTGTTTGGATCTCTTAATTCTACAGCTACACCATGAATGGGGGCAGAGTGACATGAAAGTCGGAACAGAGAAAGATGACTAGGATGAGAAAGATTCAAACAAAGGAAGGATCCAGAGGAAGCACCTGCCCTAAATCAAGTTTTGAAAGGACACCACAGCACCACACGCAAATCAAGGGTTGGTTAGGATGCCCCCAAAACACCCAGGATCCAGAATCCCAAGCAAATCCCACCCAGAGTTCCTAGCGTAAAAGACAACCAGGGGCAACTGCATCTTGTCACTGGGTATCCTCAGATAGAAGGCTCCCAGGACAATCCTATAAGTGTGGTTGTTCGGAATCGAGCCCCACTGCACCCAGCGGGGCCTTACACCTGCGTAAAGCATCTTTGCAGCCTGACAGTATTGCTGTCAGGGGCGATTATTCACCTCTTTCCCACTACCCAGATCCAGACTATTGAAAGGGGGGAGAAATAAATTCTCTGTAGGCATATCCCTGTCTGTGTCTGTAACTATATATGTCTATGTCTCTCTCTCTCTCTCTCTCTCTCTCTCTCTCTCTCTCTCTCTCTCTCTCTCTGTGTGTGTGTGTGTGTGTGTGTTTGTGTGTGTATCCAGATATATGGATGCATCCCTATTTATATGTATGTGCATCTATCTATCCCTATGTGTTATATATATCTGTATCTATCTATATGCACATATATGTGTGTGTATATGCATGTATATATATGTATGTATGTATTATGTGTATGTGTATATTGTGTATATACACTGTATATACATACATACACACACACACACATCCAGAGAAATGCACAGATTCTAGAGGCCCTCATCCAAATTGGGGGGGGGCAAGATCATGGAATGAAAAAGAGGGAAGCCCCCGACCCAGAGTATGCAGAGTCCCCCCCATCTCTTTCTAACACAGGCAGACACCCCCCCCACTGATGGACAAAGGAACCCCCCTCCAAACAAGCCCCCCTCTCTCCGCTCACCTGCTGCCGCACCGCCTGCCTGAGCGGGGCGAGCAGCGCTTCGGCGGCGGGCCCGTCCATGCCGGCGCCGGGGTTGCTGGTCCACTGGGAGGGCGAGGAGGAGGAAGGGCCGGCGGAGGGGGACCCGGGGCGCCTGGTGACCAGGGTCCTGCCGGCGGGGCTGTGCTGGAGGCCGAGGGAGGCGAGGGGGCTGAGAAGGCTGAGGCTGCGGGTGCTGCTTCTGAGGCGGCCGAGCGAGGCGGCGCGGAGGACGCTAAGGGGCCACGGCATGGAGCGCAGGAGGGCGGCGGCGGAGGCGGCGAGGCCCGGCCCCCAGCATGATGAAATCCCCGGCCGGCGAGGCCGCCCTCTCCGCTCGCCCCGCCCCGCCTCGAACCACGCGAGCGCGGCTCCCGCTCCGCGGCGGCACTTTCGCTCCTTCTCCTTCTCCGCCCCGGCCGCGGAGTGCCAGGCGCAGATTCGACACGGGCGGGATCTCATCCACGCAGGCCTCGCCTTTCCCCTGGGCCGGAGTAGGCCGCGCCGGTTGCTAAGGCAACGGCCAGGCCTCCCGCCGCCTCTGAGAGGCCGCGTCGGGGCGCTGCGAGGCCGAGCGAACGAAATAGAATAAAAATAAACGGGTGGGGTGGCGGGGAAGCAGTATCACTTGCTACCTGGAAATGTTGGGGAGGAGAGGGAAATATTATGGGGTGGGTTTTGTTTTGTTTTTTGTTTTTTTAAAGCTAGGCCTCGTTCAGCCTTTCTCAAACTTGGGTCCCCAGAGGTTGTTGCACTACAACTCCCAGCATCCCTGGCCGCGGGCCCTGGTAGCTAGGGACGATGGGAGTTGTAGTCTTAAGAACAGCAGAGGAGCCAAGTTTGAGAAACACTGATGACCGGTGAAAAACACTGCAGGAGGACAGGAGTAAACACCACAGAGGAGATACATGACGTGGTACCACGTGTGTTCACCCAATGCAAGAAACTCTAGTCTGAATGAGTCCCAGATTTAAGAATTCATCACACATATTTCAAAGACTACAGATCCCATGCTGCTGTGCAGCCTCGCTCAAGTATTCTTTGTCAATAAAGGAGCATGCAAAACTGGCAGCCGCACAATGCCAAAGTCTTTGGTGCTTTGTCGCTCCCCATCTCCCTCTCGGAAAGCTGCAGAGGCTCCACTCCTGGGAGGTCAGGCGCATGACAGCAGCCCTTCTCACTGGCTGCTACCAACTCCACTGGTCTTCTTAAACTCCACAAAGTCCATGTTGCAGGGCAAAAGGTGATCAAATGTGCATACTCAACAAACAGGCGTGTGCAATCACGGTTCAGTTTCCCCTCGTTCTTAACCATCATCCAATCTATGCAGTGGCACAAATCCTGGCAGTTTTAAGTTGCCCATGACTCACTTCCATAAAGCAGCGTGCTCATCACACAAGACTGGTAGACCTTCATCTTGTTGTTGGACATGTCATTCTCTCATACCCTTTCGGAGAGGGTTGTCCAGCTCAGCATCGATGGAGAGGTTGCTAGTTATGGTGGAACCCAGGTAGACAAAATGGCCTTCCACTTCAAGCATATGGTCACCAATGCTCCCTGTAGGCTTGAGCAAAACAGTTGATGAGCCTCTGTAGACTAGAGCTTCCTCAGAGTGTGCTGTCTGCATCATCTGCAAACAGCATCTCTTGGGTAAGGACCCACCACACTTTTGACTTGGTGTGGAGATGTGCCAGGTTGAACAGACCCCCATCAGTCCTTGAATGGAAGTATGGACCACCTTCAGTCAAGGTGAAGGCATCTGAAAGCACCATCAAGAAGAATGTGCCAAAGAGAGTTGGGGCGAGAACACAGCCCTGTTTCACACGGCTCTTTGTAGGAAAGGCGTCTGAAGATGAGCCATTATACTGGAGAGTGCTGGGCACGTTCTTGTGGAGGAACACAATCATCTTGTGAAGTTTAGGTGGGCATTCTATCTTGTTGAGCAGGTCAAAGGCCTTCAACAGGTCTATGAAAGTGATGTACTAGGGCTGTCATACGTCTGGATTTTCCCGGACATCAGTGGGATTTCAAAGGCAGAATTGACGTCCAGGAGGGATTTCTGAAAGGCAGCACTTTTTCCTGGATCTTAGGCAAGCCAATCAAAATATCGCGTAGTGGCACAGATCCTTGTTCTCAATGCCGTAAGAGCCCGTGGAGATGTGGCATGAGGGAGGAATTGAAGCCAGCTTTCTGCACTTCTGTTGGGATTTTGGCCTGTCCTGGGTCTTTCCCACATGCCTGAGAGTTGATGGCACTGTTGATTTGAGGTCTCTCTTTCTCCTTTGTGCTATGGGCCCTCCTTAAACTGAGATGGACCATCCTTGCCACCAGGGAGTCATCCATGTGGTATCTCCATGTGACACGAATACAGTTCAGTGCTGATCGCCTGGTGACAATCAAATCCAGCCAGTAGACTTACTATCCTTGAATTTGTCTAATCTTCTTTTGAAGACATCTAAGCAAGGAGCTGTCAAGGTGCAGCAAATTACATAAGTAAATTATGCATTGTACAAAGAAGTACTTTCATTTTGTCTCCCCTGACTGTGCTGCCAGTGGGTTCTTGAATTATGAGAGATGGAGATAAATTTCACTCTCATCACAAAGAGTTTTATAAGCTTCTATCCTGCCTCTTCCTGAGGTTCAAAAGTAACTTTCCTCTTTTGGCATATTGCTAAGGTAGCTCAAGCAATTCAGCACTGGGACCCACTTTATCAGAGTATGTAGCTTAAGATTGGGTTCCATGATCATTGCAGCTGGTGACAGCAGTCATGAAATTAGAAGACGCCTGCTTCTTGGGAGAAAAGCAATGACAAACCTAGACAGCATCTTAAAAAGCAGAGACATCACCTTGCCAACAAAGGTCCGTATAGTTAAAGCTATGGTTTTCCCAGTAGTAATGTACGGAAGTGAGAGCTGGACCATAAAGAAGGCTGAACGCCGAAAAATTGATGCTTTTGAATTATGGTGCTGGAGGAGACTCTTGAGAGTCCCGTGGACTGCAAGAAGATCAAACCTATCCATTCTGAAGGAAATCAGCCCTGAGTGCTCACTGGAAGGACAGATCCTGAAGCTGAGGCTCCAGTACTTTGGCCACCTCATGAGAAGAGAAGACTCCCTAGAAAAGACCCTGATGTTGGGAAAGATTGAGGGCACAAGGAGAAGGGGACGGCAGAGGATGAGATGGTTGGACAGTGTTCTCGAAGCTACTAACATGAGTTTGGCCAAACTGCGAGAGGCAGTGAAGGATAGGTGTGTCTGGCGTACTCTGGTCCATGGGGTCACGAAGAGTCGGACACGACTGAACGACTGAACAACAAGCTTAAGATTCCCTGACAATGTACAGATAAGTGACCAAAACAAAAAGTAAGAACAGTTTGAGAAAGTCAGTAGAGAAAATATCGTTTATTGGGGGGGGGGGCATTTGCCAAAGTTTTCCTCATTTGGGATATGCAACCACTGGGTATGGATTACTTGGCTTGTACAAAAGTAGAGATAAGTGCTCTTTGGGAAATGCAAAATTTAAGGCAGCGGCAACATTTGTTGTGCAAAATTGAAGAGTACAATATTTAACAACAGATGTATTTGAAGGAAAATTTCGCCTTGGGGCTGGAGTCCACACTGGAAAGTGTCCCTACGAATTGTGAGAAAGAAGAACATACATCATCACCACCAGGTGTTTTTTGAATCCTGTACAAACACACAAGAAGAGGGTGTGTTGCATTGTAAGCGAATACCGTTGTCTCCATCTGCTCATTGCAGACTGGAAACATAAGGCTGATCGACGCATGCTGTTAGGGAGATGTTCAGGAGAGAGAGGTGGCGTTAAACAAACCAGCAGTCTTAATGCAAGCAGCAATGCTGGCATATTCTCCAGCATCCCTGATTGTGAATGCCACTTTGTGGTGCAGGATCAATCTGTCATATCCATCACAGCAAGACCTGAGGGCACCTTGCTGCGAAGCCGTAAATCATCCCCACTGTACGTTACAAACCTGAAGTGGCAAAGGAAACAAGCAGATATTATGATCCAGGAAATGGTGGCCTTTAGTCCCACGGCTAGTTGCAAAGCAGGAATCTCCATCACACTTGCTGTTGCTCTTTGCTGCATCCTATATTTTACCTGGCACAGTCTGTTTTTTGGCTCCTGGCCCTGATAAATCACTGTCCCTGTTTTGTAATTTGAAGAGGTGCTTTTCTCCTAAAAGAGTCTCCTAAAATCAACCGTCTTGGAAACTATGATTGGCAGGTGAAGCCTCGAGGGCTGCCTCTCTACATATGAACCTACCTGGACCCTGAGCTCATCCTCTGAGTTCCTTCTTCTTATGCCTCCTCCATGAGAGGTCTGGAGGGTGGCAACACGAGAACGGGGCCTTTTCTGCAGTGGCTCCCCCTCTATGGAATGCTCTCCCCAGGGAGGCTTGCCCGGCACCTTCATTATATAACTTGAGGCACCAGACAAAAACATTCATCTTCAACCAGGCTTTGGGTTGCCCTTTTAAATGTGTTGTGGGAGGGGGGGTTATTGTTTTCTTTTTCTTTTTCTTTT
Source organism: Darevskia armeniaca (assembly GCA_034641395.1). Classification (NCBI taxonomy): domain Eukaryota; kingdom Metazoa; phylum Chordata; class Lepidosauria; order Squamata; family Lacertidae; genus Darevskia; species Darevskia armeniaca. Next base: position 1,086,024 of record JAWWNF010000904.1, read on the forward strand.
TGTGTTTTTTATATTGTAATTTACAATCTGAGATTTACAATTTTCATAAATAAATAAATAAATAAATAATAGTAATGCTGCCACCAGGGGCTGCCCAGCTGGTGTTGAGCCATGGCAGGGACTTCTTTGTGATGGCCCCCTGTTTCTGTATACAACAAGATCTGTGTTTCACCTGTGAAATGTCGGAGGGTGTGCTCTTTTAGGGCTACCCCACATGTTACCTGGCACAGTGTTTAGATCAGACATGCCGACTATTACACAGCAAAGCAGCAATGCTCTTTCCAGAGGCGTGAATGTTGCCCCCATTTTATGAAGTGTACCTGAACCGCACAGTTAGTTCCTCAATGGTTTCTGGTTTGGGAAGGTCTAGGGCGGGCTTCCTCAACCTCGGCCCTCCAGATGCTTTTGGCCTACAACTCCCATGATCCCTAGCTAGCAGGACCAGTGGTCAGGGATGATGGGAATTGTAGTCTCAAAACATCTGGAGGGCCGAGGTTGAGGAGGCCTGGTCTAGGGCCTACACAACAAATCCTAGCTCAGGAATGGGTGACTTGCAGACCTCCAGAACTCATTGGACTTCCAACTCCCATCATCCCCAGCCAGCATGGCCCAATGATCAGGGATGGTGGGAATTGTAGTCTGCAGGAGGTCCTTCCCTGTTCTAGTTATGGAGTCCTGCTCCATACTGGGACCATAGCTGTCAACTTTCGGATTTGAAAATAAGGGATTTTTTAAAAACTTTCAGATTTGAAAATAAGGGGTGCCACGAGGGTGGTGCAATGGCACCAAGTAGCCTCGCCACCCTGCGCTCCAGAGGCTGCGCACGAACGGGTGAGCGAAAGAGCGAGCGCATAGACGGCAGGCAGGCTGGCTGTCTGGTTGGGCGTGAGGGTCTGGCTGCACAAGGCATGCAAGCTCCGCCCCCAGTCGGTCTCAGACTCCTTATTGGCAGCCGAGCAATGCAGCTGAGGAGCCTCCCTGGCCGGCAGGGAGGGAGAGGAGCTGCTTCCTTTGAAATCCGGGAAATTTAAGGGATATCAACAATCCGGGATAGCAGCGGGAAGCGGCATTGGAATAAGGGAGTTTCCCGCAAAAAAAGGGAGGGTTGACAGCTGTGACTGGGACCCTCCAAAGGTCTCCAATATCTCCCCCTTCAATGTCCAGGTTCATGAGAACTGGATCATGAGATACTGGTTGGCCAACTGGTACTCTTCAGGTGGGACGGATTTGGCCTCATGGCCCCTAGTTGCTATGGTAGACAATAACAGGGCCACATTCCACAATGGGCTGAGTCCCCAGTACACAACAAACTGTTGCTGTAAGGAGAATCCCAAGACAAGTCCTGAATTTCCTGTGGGCCAGCACCTGCCCCCCCCCCCCCCCCCGGCCGTCCTGCCCAAATAACTCTCCCACACTGCGCAACTCTGAAGTTTGTTTGTTTTGTAAGGGTTTCGAGACCACAGCTTGGAAGGCTGCTTCCTAACCGTTAAAACAGCTGGGAGGGGGGAAATTAAAAATGGAAAGAACTTGCCGTTCCGCACAATGTAGGAAAATTCCTTTGTGTTTCAACTCCCTCGCTTGATTTGCATTAAAAATAATCCCTTACCGAAGAGGGGTTATGTAACTGTTGATGTGAAGCGGCTAGTCCAGGCCGCTAGATGGCAGGCCTCCTCCTTCCCTCTTTCTTTTTCGGATGTATTCTTCCCCCTCTCCCTCCCCCCCCCCCCACAAACCATACACACAAACTCCGCTCCCCCTTTAATGAGGCCTCTTTGGGTTTTGAAATTTCATCTGGCTTGGTTTTGTTCCCCGCCCAAATTCGCACAGAATCTACAGCACATACCAAAGTTTCCATGCTGGGGTGCCTCACAGGAGGAGTGCCCCTTGCAACAGTGCCCCATATGCATCCAAAATGGATTGCGGCAGTTCTTGGAAAGTACTTCGGATACCTCACCCTATTTCCACTTTTTTGGAAGGGTGGGGAATTCATGTGGTTTTGCACACATAGCGCACTAACACCATACACTTAAAAAGCACTACGATACCACTTTAAACAGTCATGGCTCTCCCCCCCCCAGAAGGATTCTGGGAACTGTAGTTTGCTAAGCGTACTGGGAGCTGCTAGGAGACCCCTATTCTAATATGGAGTGGCCCAAAACCACAATACCATCTTCCAGGGCTGCATTTCCGCGTGAGTCACGTAACCCATGCAAGATCACAGCACCCCCCAAATAGCTTTTTGCAGGACAGTGATTTTGCCCGGTGCCCCAAAACTATCAGACTGTGCCTGAAAAAAGTACAACCAAAAATTGCACGAGATTGCTGCAGCCATTTTGGCCACGGTCGCCTCACAGGAAAAAATGGGATGCCCCGTTTTTCCCTGGGCAGCTGATGGGTTTGTTATTCCTCCTCCCAGAGCTACAATTCCCAGACTTCCCTGCGATGAGAGATTGATTGTTTAACCATGCTGGGAACCGTAGCTCTCGGTGGGGAATGGGGTCCTCCTAGCAACTCTCAGCAACGTTTAATTTTATTCATCTATTGCATTTATATCCCACCTTTTCTTCCGTTCTTTAAGGCGCTCAAGGCAGCATACATGGGTCTCCCTGTCCTCACTCAGCCCCTCACAAGAACCCTGTAAGGTAGGTTAGGCTGAGAGGCAATGACCAGCACAAGGACACCTAGATTGAGGTTGAATCCTGACAAGACAGAAGTACTGTTTTGGGGGGACAGGGGCGGGCGGGTGTGAGGGACTCCCTGGTCCTGAATGGGGTAACTGTGCCCCTGAAGGACCAGGTGCGCAGCCTGGGAGTCATTCTGGACTCACAGCTGTCCATGGAGGCACAGGTTAATTCTGTATCCAGGGCAGCTGCCTACCAGCTCCATCTGGTATGCAGGCTGAGACCCTACCTGCCCGCGGACTGTCTCGCCAGAGTGGTGCATGCTCTAGTTATCTCTCGCTTGAATTACTGCAATGCGCTCTACGTGGGGCTACCTTTGAAGGTGTCCCGGAAACTACAACTAATCCAGAATGCGGAAGCTAGACTGGTGACTGGGAGCAGCCGCCGAGACCACATAACACCAGTCTTGAAAGACCTACATTGGCTCCCAGTACGTTTCCGAGCACAATTCAAAGTGTTGGTGCTGACCTTTAAAGCCCTAAATGGCTTCGGTCCAGTATACTTGAAGGAGCATCTCCACCCCAATCGTTCAGCCCGGACACTGAGGTCCAGTGCCGAGGGCCTTCTGGCGGTTCCCTCACTACGAGAAGCAAAGCTACAGGGAACCCGGCAGAGGGCCTTTTCGGTAGTGGCGCCCTCCCTGTGGAACGCCCTCCCTTCAGATGTCAAAGAGAACAACAACTACCAGACCTTTAAAAGACATCTGAAGGCAGCCCTGTTTAGGGAGGCTTTTAATGTTTAATAGATTATTGTATTTTAATGTTCTGTTGGAAGCCGCCCAGAGTGGCTGGGGAAACCCAGCCAGATGGGCAGGGTATAAATAATAAATTATATTATTATTATTATTATTATTATAGTGAGCTTCGTGGCTGACGGGGGCTGTGAATCCTGTGTCGGGTTATCAGCCCCATATAACCCCTGGCTTATGTCATAATGACTGTGTTGGCATTTCAGGCACCCAACACTATTAGTGGATCTTGCTGGAATTTTCAGGCAAAGCGGGTTTTTGGAAAACATTATTTCCTCCTTGTAGGCCAGCGATTTATCACCAACCAACACAATAGGGGAAGTAAGGGAGTGGGAGGAGGCAAGGAACCAAAGGGAAGAATATGTTCTGTACTGCTTAAGGGTTTGTAGAAGGAAACTCGGAACCAAAGAAGAGGGCTTGAAGGAGCTTTCGAAAAGTAGATGTAAGACTTTTATTAAGAGGCAGAGAGCAGTGTTCGCAGGGAGAGGTCAAAGACGCAGAAATGGAAGGCCTAACCGAATATTAGATGGAGCAGAGAGAAGGGAACAAGAGGGCACTTGAGTGAAAAATACAAGAGGAGTGATAGGAAGGAGCATGATGTCGGAGAGCTTTCAACAAGGCCGGCTCTACCATTAGGGAGAGTGAGGATGCTGCCTTAGGCGGCAGATTCAGGGGGGTGGGGAGCAGACAGAGCTGTCCGCCAAATGCAGTGGAGGGTGCCGAAGTACGATTTGAAGGCCTGAAGTACGATTCGGTCGCCAGTCTGGTTGGTTTTTCTACATAGGTTGGCGAAGTCGGTGTTGTGTATTGATTCAGAGTGTTATCATATCTGTATTACTATTGTCTGTAATCACATGAGGGTAAAGTAACTGCCTTCCTGTCCCAGAAGGAACAGTTACTATTGGTGCATTCAAGTTGCTGTATTTGGATCCTCAGTCATATTGGTTCCCACCAAAAAGCAGCTATGTGATTGCTTGAGATTGTTCCCTCCAAAATGTATCTTTTCCTAGCCAGTCCTCTGTCCCTATAAATGTAGCTTCCCTACCCTCAGTTCCCTCAGTCTTGTTTGCCTGAATAAAGAGTTGTTACATGAAGAAGCTGTCTCCTGCCTGCTATGTCAGAGAGCTGAAATCACTTGCTGAAATCATTAACCCCCGCTACAACAGTCACCACCTTGACTTTTGCCCCGGGCAGCAAAATGTCTTGGGCAGGCCATGGCTTTCAAAGTAAGAAAGGGGCATTTACAGTAAGTATGGCGAAGAGAAGGAAATCAGTAGACCAGAAGAAAGAACTGATTTGACCCCAGGATGCCCTCGCTCAGTTTTGAGGATGAGAATTCTCCAGGTTTCCTCTGGGCGTGCAGATATTCACCCTATGTGTCATTTGTTTGGTGTCAAGCGTCGCCTTTGGATATCAAATGATTTTGTGCCGGAGTCAAGGTCAGACAGTAAGCCAAGAGCGGGCAGGAGGAGTGACTATGAGAAGGAGGGTTGTCTTATTGACTCTCTTTATCTTGTAGCATACGTCAGGAGTCATTGGGCCCAGAGATGTGGGGCTCCTCTAACCCTCATGGTTGCCCACCAGGGCTGTAGTTGGGCTCAGTTCCTTGTGTGCTTAGGCTTCAGCCTTGCTCCATCCACTAAGACTGGCTTCCTGTTTGAGCTGGAACACTGGTGTGCTGGTCCCGTGGGTTACCCGAAAGGCGAGGTCCAAGTCCGGTCCGTGGTCAGAGGTGCAACGTAAAGGCAGTCCGTAGTCACTGAAGCTGGGTGCAGGGCAGGGAGTCAGGCGAAGTCAGGAACAGGTAGGCAAGCAGGGAACCAGGGCAGGTCAGGAGCTCAGGCAGGAAAGCAGGACAGGTTTCAAGCAGGAACACTGGCAGGAACTGGTCACCAACAATGTTGCTCCTGCAACTTGGGGCTGGGGCTAGCCGGCATTTATCTGCCCCGAGGCATAGGGTGGCCCTGATCCTCTGGTGATTCGCCTCTCCTGGCCTGGAGGCGAGCACTCCTCCTGCGGGAACTTAGTTCTCTTCACCTCTCTGCCCTGAGTCTCCGCAGCTCAGGAGAGGCTGGAGGGTTACCGGACCTAGAGGCAACCTCAGCTTCCCCTGACGGGGCTGGGAGTGGAGCACCTGCAGGCAATGGGTCCTCCATCCCATCCGGAGCCAGAGCAGACTCAGCAGATGCCTGCACCTGAGGATCCAGCACAGGTGAAGACCCTTCAGACTCAGGCTCTAGCCCCGGCTCTGCTGGTTCTGGAGGCGGGGAATCCTGTGCAGGCTGGGATCCCTCAGGTTCAGCATCTGAGTCTGAATCCCAGGCCATCACAACTGGGGACAATCCTCTTCCTGACTCACATGCCACTCAGTGTTGACTCCTGGTTTGGCCGCTCTCAGAACAGGATGCTGGACTGGATGGGCATTGGCTCTTCTTCTGCTCCTGACTCTCCCCATTCTGATTATCAGATAATCAGATCTGACATCACTCCTGGATTTACTCCTGACAGTTGCCTGTGACTGACCAGATCATACTTGCACTGTCTTGACTACTGCATCTCTCCAGATGTATGAGACTACAACTTCCATCAAGCCAACCATAGGGCAGACTGCAGAATCATAATCGAACTGTTATGCTTACACACAGCAGTGGATTATCCTGCGCTGAAATGAAGGCCTTTGCCAAGAATGGAGGGGTTGGCTCACAAACAGACTCCCCAGGCTTCTCGCCAAGGTCATTCGCCTTATGGAACAGAGGAATGTTCAGCCTCTACCTTAAAGCTTTGAATCCCGACCAGCTGCTTTTAATGGTAAGAACGAGCTCCCGGTGAGAAGTTCTGGACATCTGATGAAAACTCGGTAATTTATGTTTTAATGCTTTGGTCCGCTGAAGATCAAAACTCAAATCCGTTTTCCAAATGAAATCCAGATTCGGCTTCTGCTGTGAGCTAGACTTCCCCCCAAATGATGTCACCAGCAGCGGATCTGAACCCACATTCCTCCAACTCAGCTGCAACCCTAATGTCATGGATCATAGCCTAACCAGACAACCTCTAGTTCCAGTAGAGTGCTCCTCAGTGCTCCTATACACCTGTGGTGCATTTAAGCATGATGATGAGCAACTCACCAACCACTTCCATGTTTGCATAGGAGCACCAAAAAGCTTCTGTGAAATCTGTGGTGTTCAGGGCATGAATAAAGTCCCTCTGGCCATTCCCCTATACAGCAGCACCTCGGTTTATGAACTTAATCTGTTCTGGAAGTCCGTTCTTAAACCAAAACCATTCTTAAACTGAAGCGCGCTTTCCCTGATGAGGCCTCCCGCCGCCGGTGCCCTTCCACCGTTTGGATTCCGTTCTTAGACCGAAGTAAAGTTCTCAAACCAAGACACTATTTCCAGTTTTGCAGAGTTTGTAAGCCAGACTGTTCTTAAACCGAGGTACCACTGTGCTTTAGTTGTCCATTGAGAGCAGAGCTGGGGAATGTTTTTTTCTGGCTGAGGGTCGCATGCCCTGCTAGGCGGAGCCAGAGGCCAAAAGTGTGTGGAAACAAATAGGCTTGGGGGGTATTTTAATGTTCTGTTGGAAGCCGCCCAGAGTGGCTGGGGAAACCCAGCCAGATGGGCGGGGTATAAATAATAAATTATTATTATTATTATTATTATTATTATTATTATTATTATTATTATCCTGGTGTGGCCGTAATCCTGTTTCTACATGGCCATAATAATAATAATAATAATAATAATCCTTTTTCGTCTAATCTACTTTCATTCTCAGCAGTCCCTTGCTCCAAACCTGTAAGCAGAGGAGAAATGAAGCTGCATTTTTTACTTTTTATTTTTGGTCATGTGGAAGTGCCTATTTTTAATGCGACTGTCGGATTGAAAAGCTTGTCATGCAAATCGTCCGCAGAAGAGACTACGGCTAGATTAAAAGGACCAGAGCGCACAGCGCATGCAGAGAGACACAGATGAAAGAAGGCACCGCAAAAAGAGAGAGCTCCCATTCTCCCCTGACTGCTTTCCTTCCCGTCTCTTGGAATTGTTCTCTCCCCCTCCCCGCTTTAAAAGCCTTCTGCATCGTGAGTCCTGCCCTTGAGATAGAAAAATACGTTTCAGTCTTGCCTGAGATAAAGCCTTGAACTTATGGTTGATCGCACTCAGGTGACAGTAACGGAGAGGGAAGGGAAGTTAAAAAGGAAAAGTGGGAAAAAATTAAAGCTAAATTATTAGTTTGCAGGCACAGAAGATAAAGCACGGAACCGTGTTGTGACACCATGGGCTCGTGTGCCGCTCGGAAATATCACATTTACACGGGACGGAAAGGGTATTTTCGGTACAGTCCTAAAAGTGTCTACTCCGAAGTAAATCCCATTGAGTTATACTTATGCAATGGTCTACAGAGATAAAACATAGAAATAAATTTGGATCCACACACCTGTTCACAAAGGCTGCACGGGGGGTGGGGGGTTTCAAGCCATTGTCTCTCCCTACATTGGTAAATAGTTCAAGCTATGGTTTTCCCAGTAGTGATGTATGGAAGTGAGAGCTGATCACCGAAGAATTGATGCTTTTGAATTATGGTGCTGGAGGAGACTCTTGAGAGTCCCATGGACTGCAAGAAGATCAAACCTATCCATTCTGAAGGAAATCAGCCCTGAGTGCTCACTGGAAGGACAGATCCTGAAGCTGTGGCTCCAATACTTTGGCCACCTCATGAGAAGAGAAGACTCCCTGGAAAAGACCCTGATGTTGGGAAAGATGGAGGGCACAAGGAGAAGGGGACGACAGAGGACGAGATGGTTGGACAGTGTTCTCGAAGCTACCAACATGAGTCTGACCAAACTGCGGGAGGCAGTGGAAGACAGGAGTGCCTGGTGTGCTCTGGTCCATGGGGTCACGAAGAGTCGGACACAACTAAACGACTAAACAACACATTGGTACATTTCTTATCTTTCCTGATAACTCACAGGTGGTACTGAAATTGGTCACAGTCTTATTTTAAGAAAGCTAAGATACAATATTATGTGTTATATGTATAGGCATAAAACAACTGACAGTTAGACCAAAACCATTTCAAAGGTGCCTGAGCACAAAAACATTAATGTGGGGTGGTGTTTTTAATTAGTTTTAATACTCTCTGCAAGGCATTCACTGGGGGCGCGGGGAATAAAGAGAGGACCTTAAGCGCTGCATCTTCGGATTTCCTGCATTAAAGAGAATTCAGATTTGAATTCATCGCCCTGTGTGAGAACTTGGAGGCCTGCCAGTCTTCCTATTAGGCTGTGCACCCACATCGTCAAAAAGACACCAAGAATGAGTAAAAGATTTACAGAGCAGAGTGCTCCTTCGAGCTGATCCCTCGGAGGATTGCTGCTAGACTACACAGTTTATGGATTCCGGAGGTCCAACAAGACAAGGACATCCTTCGGGGTTGGACTTCAACTAACTCCCCAGAGTTAGTTAATTATAGACTCTGGACTTCATACTTTGGAGGGAACTGCCATAACTCGGTGGCAGAGCAGTTGATTTGCACGCAGAAGGTGGCAGGCTCAACCCCCAGCATCTCTAGGTAGGTATGGGAGACAACCCTGCCTAAAATCCCGGAGAGACACTGCCAGTCAGAGTAGGCAATTACCAAGCTAAATCATAGAATCATAGAGTTGGAAGAGACCACAAGGGCCATCCAGTCCAACCCCCTGCCAAGCAGGAAACACCATCAAAGCATTCCTGACAGGTGGCTGTCAAGCCTCTGCTTAAAGACCTCCAAAGAAGGAGACTCCACCACACTCCTTGGCAGCAAATTCCACTGTCGAACAGCTCTTACTGTCAGGAAGTTCTTTCTAATGTTTAGGTGGAATCTTCTTTCTTGTAGTTTGAATCCATTGCTTCGTGTCCTCTTCTCCGGAGCAGCAGAGAACAACTTTTCTCCTTCCTCTATATGACATCCTTTTATATATTTGAACATGGCTATCATATCACCCCTTAACCTTCTCTTCTCCAGGCTAAACATACGCAGCTCCCTAAGCCGTTCCTCATAAGGCATCGTTTCCAGGCCTTTGACCATTTTGGTTGCCCTCCTCTGGACACGTTCCAGCTTGTCAGTATCCTTCTTGAACTGTGGTGCCCAGAACTGGACACAGTATTCCAGGTGAGGTCTGACCAGAGCGGAATACAGTGGTACTATTACTTCCCTTGATCTAGATGCTATACTCCTATTGATGCAGCCCAGAATTGCATTGGCTTTTTTAGCTGCTGCATCACACTGTTGACTCATGTCAAGTTTGTGGTCTACCAAGACTCCTAGATCCTTTTCACATGTAAAAGGATGGTTTGACTCAGTAGAAAGCAGCTTCTTGTGCAAAGGGTCCCTTTCTTAAATGGCACTGTGCATTTCTACTTCACTTCAAAACATGGTGAGCTGGCCGGAGCTGCTGTACAGAATTTTTTTGGGGTGGGGTGGGGTGGGGCTGCCATGAGGCCTTGGAGGTGCTGGTCAGAGCAGGATGACAGGTGGGAGGGGTTTGAGGAGCTGCCAGAGGATGATCCCAGGGTGGGTTCCAGCGGGTTGTCACTCTGCCCGTCTGCACCGCCATCCCAGCAGTGAATAGTCTGTGGCTGCCACATACACCCACCCAAGACCACCTCCAGAGCCTGCCCCCCATCATCTCCAGCTGCCCACAAGGGACACACCAGATAGAAGAAGAGTTTGGATTTGATATCCCGTTTTATCACTACCCGAAGGAGTCTCAAAGCGGCTCACATTCTCCTTTCCCTTCCTCCCCCACAACAAACACTCTGTGAGGTGAGTGGGGCTGAGAGACTTCAGAGAAGTGTGACTAGCCCAAGGTCACCCAGCAGCTGCATGTGGAGGAGCGGAGGCGCGAACCCGGTTCCCCAGATTACAAGTCTACCGCTCTCAACCACTACACCACACTGGCTCCCAGTCGAATTCTGAGCTGGTGTTGTCACCTCCTCCACCACCTAGGGCACAAAGATGCCAGCACTGGCTCAACCATAGAGTCATAGACCTGCAATCTCAGCTAGATCATCCATAACAGATGGCCATCCAACCTCTACTTGAAAGCCTCCAGTGAAGGAGAGTCCACCACGTCCCGAGGGAGACCATTCCACGGTTGAACAGCTCTTATCATCAAGAAGTTCTTCCCGATGTTTAGTTGGAATTTCCTTTCTTGTAACTTGAAGCCATTGGTTTGGGTCCTACCCTCTGGAGCAGGAGAAAAACTGCCCTTTAGATATTTCAAAATGGCTACCACATCACCTCCCAGTTGCCTCTTCTCCAGACTAAACATACCCAGCTCCCTCAACTGTCCCTTCTAAGGCTTGGTTTCCAGGCCCTTGATCATTTGGGTTGACCCCCTCTGCACATGTTCCAGCACAGACCCAGCCCACCAGGAGTTCCCGTTTGTGAACAACAGGACGAGAAGATGGCGATGGCCGGAATGTGGCATTTGGAATTAAGAAGATCAACCTCATCCACACAGAGACATTGTTTATTATAATTTAGCCTGCTTGCTGGCATATATCAGCGGCTGTGGAAATATTAGAAAGAATTGTGAAAAGCAATCGATGGAGGTGATCAGGGAAGCTCCGGCGTCCGAGGCATGGGAAGTCCATATATAAAAAAATTATTATAATAATTAGGCATAATTGGAATGTTTCTTTTAATTGGGATTTGTATAAATAATTTGGATTGTAATTTGAAATGTAATTGGGAATAATTTCAATGTGATTTGTATTGGAAAATTCCAACGTCCAACCACTTTTGATTGATGGAATCTGTGTGGAGAGGGTAACAATGTTCAGATTTCTGGGCATTGAATTACAGGAGGATCTGTCCTGGAGTGTCAACATAAAGGGGCTTGTGAAGAAGGCGCAGCAGAGACTGTACTTCCTGAGAGTTCTAAGGAAAAACCATCTTCCACAAAAGCTGCTGCTTGCCTTCTATCACTGTGCCATGGAGAGCGTGCTCACTTATGGCTTATGTGTGTGGTACGGAAGCTGTACTACCCAGGACAGGATGGGGTTGGGCACAGTTGTTAAGGCAGCAGAGAGCATTGTTGGCTGCTCGCTCTCCACCTTAGAGCAGATTTATGCCATGAGGTGCCACAGAAAGGCACTGGACATAGTGAAAGATCCATCGCATCCTGGTCACCGTCTCTTTGAACTTTTGCCATCGGGACGGAGATACAGGACGATGACAACAAGAACAAGCCGTCTTAGGAACAGCTTCTTCTCCAGAGTGATCGCGGCCTTGAATGGGAAGCCTGGACTTTGAAGTCATCTAATCTTACCTGTTATGTTTTATCATTGTATGGTTTTAATCAGTGTGTATGGTTTTAATCAGTGTTTTTGTAGTTGTTTTGTTTTTGCCCTATCTGGGTGGATGGAGCAGCCAAGTAATTTCGTTGTCCCCGAAGGGGACAATGACAATAAAATATATTCTATTCTATTCTATTCAATAAATAGATTATATTTAAAAAAAGGCTGGGTCTCCCCAGACACTCTGTGTGGCTTCCAGCAAATATTAAAATACATTAACATGTTACAGATTAAAAACTTCCCTAAATAGGGCTGCCTTCAGGTATTTCCTAAATGTTATGTAGTTGTTGATCTCTTTGACCTCTGCTGGGAGGGCGTTCCACAGTGTGGGCGCCACTACCGAGAAGGCCCTCTGCCTGGTTCCCTGTAACTTCACTTCTCGCAGTGAGGGAACGGCCAGAAGGCCCTCGGCGCTGGACCTCAGTGTCCGGGCTGAACGGTGAGGGTGGAGACACTCCTTCAGGTATACAGGACTGAGGCCGTTTAGGGCTTTAAAGGTCAGCACAAACACTTTGAATTGTGCTCGGAAACGTACCATACTATACTACGCATTTATTCTACATAAATCAGGACAAAGAAAAGCATGGCCTCTCTCCTTGTTGTTCTTCTCGGAGGGAGAAAAAAACAAAAGCAATACAGAGCGGAACTTCCGTTCATGGGATTCCAGCAATCTGTGCTGGAATGTAAACAGACATATGACATGTGACAATTCACATATCTGCAGCAAAGGGTGGAATGGAATTCCCAACTTTCGCCCTGCATTTATTTGTGCAGCTCCTCTGAAATAAAATTCCTGGGTCTTTATACGAGACGGCTTCACTTGTTGGCTAGTAGTTAGTTCCTCCTCGCTATCAGGGCTGGATAAGCCAAATAAGCCCACAGAAATTTCCCATTGCCGGATTTTTAACATTTTAACATTCATGGCCACAGATTGCTCGGCTGAGCATCCATTTTCTCAGTCAAAGTATATTTAAAAAATCCCAACGAAACAGCTGTATAAGAAAGCAGGCTGGGTGCCTCCTCTCTACTAAGTATAGAAGCAGAAGTGGTACATAAATTTAGTTTTTAGGATCTGATCAAAGACTTGGCAAAGTAGGAGAAAACATTTTCAAGTGGAAATATACAAAAATAAACATTATTTTCCTTCCTACTTTTTTGTTTTTGTTTCATTTCGAAAAACAAAAGTTTATTTTACGGTTTATTGTTTATATTTTGAATTAGATATATATGGTGGCACCCAAAACTTTTAAGTGCATAGGGCCTATAAAGGTCTTAATCTGTCCCTACTCACTATCTAGAATGCAAATTTGCGTTCAGTTCATGTTTCCCCCTTGAATTAAATTTCATTTGCTTTGCTTGATTCCCCACTTTTTTTTTGCAGGTGAAAGACAGATACCTTGCCCCTCCGAGTTCCATCACCCAGTACTCTCGTATAATTTTCTCTCCCTCAATTTCCTCCGCAAGCACCGAATCCTGATTTCATTATTTACTGCTGTCTCTGTAGCCTAGGAGATAAATGAATGCCAATGTGCTTTATGATCTGGGCATTCGGGATGCTTTTTTGATTTTATTTTTTTGTGAGGGTTGTCCAAGTTTGGCGTAAACAAACAGAGGAAATTTAGGAAACGTAGGAAAATTCAGGATCGGAAGTGGGAGGAATTAAATTGGGAGGCAGCTATTGTGTGGTTGGACCCAACTCGTCCCAACCCCAGACCGTGTGGCCAAAAGTCAGCGATGACATACCCTCCAACATTTCTCTGATGAAAATAGAGACATCCCATTCCATAATGATAATTTTACAATCTATACCCCACATATCCTGATGGGTTGCCCCAGCCACTCTGGGCGGCTTCCAACACATATAAAAACATAATAAAACATTAAAACGTTTTTTAAAACTTCCCTATACAGGATTGCCTTCAGATGGCTTGGGGGGTCGCATTTCTCCAATGAAAATAAAGGTAAAGGTTAAGGTACCCCTGCCTGTTAGGTCCAGTCACAGACGACTCTGGGGTTGTGGCGCTCATCTCGCTCTATAGGCCAAGGGAGCCGGCGTTTGTTCGCAGACAGCTTCCGGGTCATGTGGCGAACCAGAGCAGTGCACGGAAATGCCGTTTACCTTCCCACCGGAGTGGTACCTATTTATCTACTTGCACTTTGACATGCTTTCAAACTGTTAGGTGGGCAGGAGCTGGGACCGAGCAACAGGAGCTCACCCCGTCATGGGGATTCGAACCGCCGACCTTCTGATCGGCAAGCCCAAGAGGCTCAGTGGTTTAGACCACAGCACCACCCGTGTCCCCGCCAATGAAAATAGAGACATCCTATTCCATCCTCTCCAACATTTCTCCAAGGAAAATAAGGATGTCCTAAGGAAAAGCGGGGCATTCCAGGATCAAATCAGAAACTGGGACGGCTTCTGTAAATCCGGGACTGTCCCTGGAAAATAGGGACACTTGGAGGGCCTGCAGTTTGAGGACTTACGGGTATTTTTGCCAGTCAAAAGTATCTGAGGAAGGTGGAGGCCTCAGTTCACAGTGTCTGGTGTGCTGGTCCCGAGGGTTATACAAGAGATGAAGTCCTAGTCCGGTCCATGGTTCGTAGGTTCAGGGTAGAGACAGTCCAAAGGAGCCAAAGCTGGGGGCAGGGCAGGGCATCAGGTGAGGTCAGGAACACAGGCAGCTCGAGGGCAGGAACACTAGCAGAATCTGGCAACCAACAATGTTGCTCCCACAACTTGGGGCTGGGGCTGGCCGGCTTTTATCTGCCCCGAGGCATAGGGCGGCCCCGATCCTCTGGTGACTCACCTCTCCTGGCCTGGAGGCGAGCACTCCTCCTGCGGGAACTCAGTTCCCTTCGCCTCTCTGCCCTGAGCCTCTGCAGCTCAGGAGAGGCTGGAGGGTTACCGGACCCAGAGGCAACCTCAGCTTCCCCTGAGAGGGCTGGGAGTGGAGCACCTGCAGGCAATGGGTCCTCCATCCCATCAGGAGCCAGAGCAGACTCAGCTGATGCCTGCACCTGAGGATCCAGCACAGGTGAGGACCCTTCAGACTCAAGCCCTAGCCCTGGCTCTGCTGGTTCTGGAGGCGGGGAATCCTGTGCAGGCTGGGATCCCTCAGGTTCAGCATCTGAGTCTGAATTCCAGGCCACCACATCTGGTTTAGATGATGATTCTTGTCTCTGAACCCATGTCTAAGAGTATGCCAGAGTGGTGCATGCTCTAGTTATCTCTCGCTTGGACTACTGCAATGCGCTCTACGTGGGGCTACCTTTGAAGGTGACCCGGAAGTTACAACTAATCCAGAATGCGGCAGCTAGACTGGTGACTGGGAGTGGCCGGCGGGCCCACATAACACCGGTCTTGAAAGACCTACATTGGCTCCCAGTACGTTTCCGAGCACAATTCAAAGTGTTGGTGCTGACCTTTAAAGCTCTAAATGGCTTCGGTCCAGTATACCTGAAGGAGCGTCTCCACCCCCATCGTTCAGCACGGACACTGAGATCCAGCGCCGAGGGCCTTCTGACAGTTCCCTCACTACGAGAAGCCAAGTTACAGGGAACCAGGCAGAGGGCCTTCTCGGTAGTGGCACCCACCCTGTGGAACGCCCTCCCTTCAGATGTCAAAGAGAACAACAACTATCAGACCTTTAGAAGACATCTGAAGGCAGCCCTGTTTAGGGAGGCTTTTAATGTTTAATAGATTATTGTATTTTAATGTTCTGTTGGAAGCCGCCCAGAGTGGCTGGGGAAACCCAGCCAGATGGGCGGGGTATAAATAATAAATTATTATTATTATTATTATTATTATTATTATTATTATTATTATTATGGTTTTCCCAGTAGTGATGTATGGAAGTGAGAGCTGGACCATAAAGAAGGCTGATCGCCGAAGAATTGATGCTTTTGAATTATGGTGCTGGAGGAGACTCTTGAGAGTCCCCTGGACTGCAAGAAGATCAAACCTATCTGTTCTGAAGGAAATCAGCCCTGAGTGCTCACTGGAAGGACAGATCCTGAAGCTGAGGCTCCAGTACTTTGGCCACCTCGTGAGAAGAGAAGACTCCCTGGAAAAGACCCTGATGTTAGGAAAGATGGAGGGCAGAAGGAGAAAGGGACGACAGAGGACGAGATGGTTGGGCAGTGCTATCGAAGCTACCAACATGAGTCTGACCAAACTGCGGGAGGCAGTGGAAGACAGGAGTGCCTGGCGTGCTCAGGTCCATGGGGTCACGAGGAGTCGGACACAACTAAATGACTAAGCAACAACAACATAGTATTGTATCCATGCCTCGAGCCTGACCTGTTGTGTGATTAATCTGCTGAGTAATGTGTGCTCTAGGACGCGGGTGGCGCTGTGGGTTAAACCACTGAGCCTAGGGCTTGCCGATCAGAAGGTCGGCAGTTCGAATCCCCGCGACGGGGTGAGCTCCCGTTGCTCAGTCCCAGCTCCTGCCAACCTAACAGTTCAAAAATATGTCAAAGTGCAAGTAGATAAATAGGTACCACTCCGGTGGGAAGGTAAACGGTGTTGCTGTGCGCTGCTCTGGTTGGCCAGAAGTGGCTTAGTCATGCTGGCCACATGACCTGGAAGCTGTCTGCGGACAAACGCCAGCTCCCTCGGCCTATAGAGCGAGATGAGCGCCACAACCCCAGAGTCGTCCGCGACTGGACTTAATGGTCAGGGGTCCCTTTACCTTTTTAATGTGTGCTCTTGCATGCAGAGCAGCTTGAGTCGCAGACGCACATCGGAGGAGGATGACTGATGGATCTCCGCAGCAGCAAGGCTGAGAGGGGAGATGCTCTGGCTGGGGCGAGCCAGCTGGCTTTCCATCCCCCCTGGTTCCGACAGAAAGTACACCCCACACAACTGTTTGAAATCTCAAGTCACAATGATGATGATACGTTTTCAGTGCAATCTTGTGCACATTTGCTCAGAAGTAAATCACACTGTTCCCGAGTTCCTCCCGGGTAGAAACACAGCAGCCTAAGAGCCCCTGTGGCCCAACAGAGAAAGGTTTTGTGCTGGATTGGAAAGACCCGAGTTCAAATCCCTTTGCACCGCAAGAATGGTATCCCATGCAATCCATTTATCAGATTTCCGCTTTTAATCCATACATGTGCTGCGCCACTACGATAAACAGGATGCCAGACTAGATGGACATTTGGTCTGCCCCGGCACCAAGGCTCTTCTTAAGTTCTGTGCAGATGGGGTCACCTGCCCCAGGTAACTTGCGGATTTGATGAAGGTGTCAAATACAGTGGTACCTTGGTTCTCAAACTTAATCCGTTCCGCAAGTCCGTTCCAAAATCAAAGCGTTCCCAAACTAAGGCGCACTTTCCCATAGAAAGTAATGTAAAATGGATTAATCCATTCCAGACTTTTAAAAACAACCCCTAAAACAGCAATTTAACATGGATTTTACTATCTAACGAGACCATTGATCCATAAAATGAAAGCAATAAACAATGTACTGCAGTCACACAATCAATCAATCAGTAGCTGAACTGGGTTCCACACAGTCACACACAAAAAGAGCCACAGAAACACAAAATAAATAGCAAAAACAGACAGACCTCAGCGTAACACTCAAAACGGAAGTGTGGCACTCAAAACGGAGCATGTTCGGCTTCTGAAAAAAGTTCGCAAACCAGAACACTTCCTTCCGGGTTTGCAGTGTTTGGGTTCCAAGTTGTTTGAGTACCAAGGCGTTTGAGAACCAAGGTACCACTGTACTGTTCTCTTCCAAGAGGCCTTTTGCCTTATGAAACAATGAACGGCCTGACTGTTTTCCAGCGGTGCTATGTGATCGCTGCAGCTCTCCTGCAATGTTTTGACGTTGTTTAACCTAAGGTGAACTTTTTATTGTTTTACTGACTGAATTGCAGTCATTTTATCCTAAGCTGCTTCAGGAAATAAAGCTGCTGTGGGTTGTAAATGGGACGGTAAAGCAATATTTGTCTCTAGCTGAGCATTGCGCTTTATTGTTCTAACAATTTGTTTCCCCGCCTTGTAAAAATATTTTCTCTTTTCAAGGTTTTTGTTTTGCAGATTGAATTAATAGTGATCATTCTAAATCATGGAATGATTTGCTTATCAGCTTTTTAATAATATGGCTGATCTAACTCATAACTCTCTCTCTCTCTGGTTCAATGTTTCTGTTCATATCGCTGGCTCGGTCGCCCCCGAACTCGCGGTGCAGAGCCGCCTGCAGCAGAAGAGTCCCCCGCGCTGCTCCGACGGGCGGGCGCTTCTCCGGACTCAACTCTTAGGCCCCAGACTCCAGGCCTGTTGCCCCTGAGAGCCCGGCGCCAGTGTGCCCCGCACCCCTAGCACCTATGGGTAAGACGGCCCTGCCTTTTTTTACCTCTCCCTTGCCTATTGATGACTTCCCTCCCACCCAAACAGCCTTTTAAGTGTAGATCGTTATCCCAACCTGTCTCTGTATTGGACTGGAAACAGTTTTCACATAAGAGTGGTTTTTTTGTGTATATGTGTATGTGTGTGTGTGTGTGTGTGTGTGTGTGTGTGTGTGTGTATTCCTTTACATATGGAATTGTTTTTCATTGTTTTTACTGTTGGCGCTTCTGCTGCGATATCTTTCCGAGATGTTTTGTGGGAAGTGTTTCCTAAATAAACTGAATCAAACAAATAAAAGCAAATTCCAACCAGCCGCAGGCGATGTGGTTGCGCTGGCGAGGGAACCGTAGTACAAAACATGGAGGGCGCCAGTTTGGGAAAGGCATATCCTGGTCCCGAGCTGCTTAGGGCTTTGTACACCGGAACCAACACCCTTGGGAACCAACTGCATTCCCTCCAACATTTATCTGATAAAAAATAGGAGTGTCCTATTCAATAATAATAATAATAATAATAATAATACCCCACCCATTAAGGGACCCAGGTGGCACTGTGGGTTAAACCACAGAGCCTAGGGCTTGCCGATCAGAAGGTCGGCGGTTCGAATCCCTGCGACGGGGTGAGCTCCCGTTGCTCGGTCCCTGCTCCTGCCCACGTAGCAGTTTGAAAGCATGTCAAAGTGCAAGTAGATAAATAGGTACCGCTTCAGTGGCAAGGTAAATGGCGTTTCCGTGCGCTGCTCTGGTTCGCCAGAAGTGGCATAGTCATGCTGGCCACATGACCCAGAAGCTCTACGCCGGCTCCCTCGGCCCCTAAAGCAAGATGAGCGCCGCAACCCCAGAGTCGTCCACGACTGGACCTAATGGTCAGGGGTCCCTTTACCCATTAGACTGGGTTTCTCCAGTCACTCTGGGTGGCTTCCAACATATATTAAAATAAAACATTAACCATTGGGGGGGGATTCCCTCTACAGGGCTGCCTTTGAATGTCTTCTAAAGGTTGTATAGTTACTTATCTCCTTGACTCGGAGGTTGCAGAACTCCATACCCTCCAACATTTCTCCGATGAAAATGGGGACGTTCTAAGGAAGAGCGGGACATTCTGGGATCAAATCAGAAACTGGGGCAGCTTCTGGGACTTTCCCTGGAAAATACACACACTTGGAGGGCCTGCAGGTGGCAGCCTGTGGATTTTTTTTCAGCCGTGGTGCAACATGCTAGTGATTGCCTGCCCCATTGACCAGTTGGGCGTCTGCATTTTGCACTAGCTATGTCTTCCCACTCCTCTATAAGGAGTGCACTGCGGGTATCTAGCCTGGAGTTGTAAGCTGGAGGGCAGCAGGTTGGCAAAGCTTGCCCCACACATTGGAGAGGTAAAATGAGTTAGGAGGGGGTTCGGACTGGAAGAAACCCTGGGTCCCCTTCCAAAATGGCAATCCTGTATCTGTGAGGGTGGAATGTAGGGGAGGGGAGGCTTGCCTGGCCTTCAATTTAGCCTGATCCTTCATTCCTTTTTTCCCTTCCCTTTTTCTATGAAGAAACCCTTTCCGAGACCCCACATTTAAACTCTTCCCTGGTCTCCTTGCTGGCCCTAGCAGGACTAACTTGGCCAGTTAGCCCTGGTGATGTTACATTTATGCTGTTTTTAAGCTGTTTTTTTTTTTAAAAAAATGTCATTTTTAATCATTGTTTTATATTAGTTGTTAGCCGCCCTGAGCCCGGTTTTTAAATCGGGAAGGGCGGGGTATAAATAAATAATTATTATTATTACTATTATTACTATTATTATTTATTACCGGCCAGTTCCTTTGTTAAGGTGATGACTCTGGTCGGCTAGAGAAGTAACACGATTTAGCATATCCAAAGAAGTTTCCCTGTGTGATAGAAACAAGTGTGTGGACCTTTCTCCCACCCCAATCACCTGCCCAGGCTCACCAACTCCCCCAGTGTGTGTGCATGACAACTATGCCCCCACTACATGAAGGAGCGTCTCCACCACCACCACCCCCTATCATTTTGCCCGGAAGCTGAGATCCAGCTCCGAGGGCCTTCTGGTGGTTCCCTCATTGCAAGAAGCGAAGTTACAGGGAACCAGGCAGAGGGCCTTCTCGGTAGTGGTGCCCGCCTTGTGGAATGCCCTCCCACCAGATGTCAAGGAAATAAACAGCTATCTGACTTTTAGAAGACATCAGAAGGCAGCCCTGTATGGGGAATTTTTTAATGCTTGATGTCTTGCTGTGTTTTAATTTGCTGGAAGCCAACCAGAGCGGCTGGGGTAACCCCGTCAGATGGGTGACATATGAATAATAAATTATCATTTGTAGTATTATTCTAGGTTTCTATTTTTGCTTCCATCATAAGAAGAGAGAGGGATGAAATTCAATTCTGTTTGCATTTCAAGGCGAGTCTACCTAACTCGCCCTTTCTGAAACAATACGGAATCCGCAATGCATGCATCTTTTGAAATTCACACTTCTCCGAATTTTGCAGTGCAGTTTTCCAGCAAAGTAATACGTACAAAAATACCTATAGTTTTTGGGAGGCCCTGTTAAAGTGTGCCTAAAATTGCCTGCATCCATGAAAATAACACACCAAAATACATGGTGAAATATACTCAGAGTCCAGTGTGAATTTCATGCTCTTTATTCAGCTCATAGTAGCAAGGAATGAATCTTTCCCCAAAACGTCTGCTATATATACATTATTTACACAATGGGCCCCACGTGATTGGCTAATTCCGGGCTATTCCTGTAGGCCCATCAAGTTGCGGATTCACTTCATCCAGGAGCCTGATTGGCTGCTCTTGCAGGCCAATTAGGTCGCTGATTCACTTCCACCTGCAGCTGGATTGGGTGGCTCCTGTGGACCAATCAGACTGCTGCATTCTGGATCCTATTGTTCTAGGACCAATCAAACTGCTGCATTTTGGTCCTATTGTTCTAGGATTCAGCTCAGTACATAACACATGGCATGGCATAAATCTACAATTTTCAATGAGACATGGAACCGTGGGGAAAATGAACTTAAGCCTGGCAAACTCCAAAACAGGGGAGAACCCAAAATGGATTGATTCATCCTTCCTTCCGTAGTGGGAGAGCCAGTGTGGTGTAGTGGTTAAGAGCGGTAGTCTCGTAATCTGGTGAACCGGGTTCGCGTCTCCGCTCCTCCACATGCAGCTGCTGGGTGACCTTGGGCTAGTCACACTTCTCTGAAGTCTCTCAGCCCCACTCACCTCACAGAGTGTTTGTTGTGGGGCAGGAAGAAGGGAAAGGAGAATGTGAGCCACTTTGAGACTCCTTCGGTTAGTGATAAAGCGGGATATCAAATCCAAACTCTTCTTCTTCTTCTTCCTTGCTCTCGGTCCCCAGCCACGCAAAGGAGTGTTTTGTTGCTCGGAGAGTATGGTAACTTGAACGGCCCTAAAAATACGAGGCTGATCTCATGACCGAGGGTGGCCTGCATTCCTCACCTCTGACATAACCCACTGGGAGCGTTCTTGCAGAAAAACACAAACAGAGATGTCCTCGCTGCTGGCTGGATGTGCTTACGCTCAAAACCCTCTATGAGGCCCCCAGATGTTTGAGCCAGTTTAGTGCTCAGCCCAGCTCAGCTGTTCCCCTCCCAAGCTACAACCAAACCACACGGCCGGCCGCAGTAACAGGACGCTTCTCGGCTCCGGATGGGTGACAGCAGAAGCCATCGTACGCCCAAAAGTGTGCACTCCACCCGTGCCAGCCGCTTGGCCCTTTCCACTCACCCAGCCTAGATGTAATTCCTGGGCATGTCAAAAGGGAGGGGAATAAACCCAGCATCCTAAGGAACAACCATCGTTTTGTTTTGAATCGTCTCGGAGAGCAGAGGGGGAGGGAAGGTTTGCAGGCGCAAACCGGTTGACAGAAGGTCTCTCCCAAACGCTTGTAGATGTTTTATTCTCTGCAGGCTGAGGCTGTATTTGCATTAAAGTGTGCAACACCAAAAGAACCAAGATTACGTACAACTGTATACCACCCACACAACAAATGTAACCGGCTGATAAATTGGTCTCAATATAACATAGTATAATATTTACATGTAAAACACACTAAACATATGCATAACTACAATAAGATATATGGTATAGAGAAAACAAATCAAATTACAAATATGCAAGTATATAGGAACATTCTACCGAAAAAACTGCGACGTCAAAGTTCAACAAGTCCCTTGCAACCCACATGATTCTGTTGGAGGTTTCAAAGAGCAAAAAAATAATAAATATGGAGATAATAAGCATGGTCTTGCCAGTCCACAATGTAAGAGTGTAATTGCCACGAGGAGTGTAACAGATACTGTGGAGTCTGGCGATGGACTGAGGTCTCGTCAAACCAAGAGATAAAGATGATATTGCCACGAAGAGACGAAGCAATCCAAAGGAGGACAAGACAAGGTTATCCGGATTATAGTCCTTGTTTCGCCAAATTAGCTTCATCAGCAAGAAATTATACAGTCGAAGACAAAGTGCAAACACAGACCATCAGGAGCATAAAGAGTTTAACATGCGCCGTAACGGCTGGGCCATTCTCACATAGACTGGACACCCAGCACGATGAATCCAGCGCCGTTTCAGCTGACCTGGGCTAAGGCAGCTTCCCATGGGGCGCGGAAATGTATCCGCCCATCGCAAAATGACATTTCGTACGGAAACGCATGCAACAGTCTCTGAGCTGCTGTCAGATGGGTTGTTGCATACAAACCCCTAGGAAACGTTGTAGCGTTCATGGGTGGAATATATCTCATGAATTCTCTGCTGGTTTCTGCAGGAAGCTGTCACTTCCTGGTGACATTATTATTATTATTATTATTATTATTATTATTATTATTATTTTACATATACGCCACCCACATGACTGGGTTACCGCAGCCGCTTTGGGCAGCTTCCAACAAATTGAAACACAATACAACATCAATAATAATAATAATAATAATTTTTTATACCCCTCCTGCCCACCTAGCAGTTCGAAAGCACGTCAAAAGTGCAAGTAAATAAATAGGTACCGCTCCGGCGGGAAGGTAAACGGCGTTTCCATGCGCTGCTCTGGTTCGCCAGAAGGGGCTTAGTCATGCTGGCCACATGACCCGGAAGCTGTACGTCGGATCCCTCGGCCAATAATGCGAGATGAGCGCCGCAATCCCAGAGTCGGGCACGACTGGACCTAATGGTCAGGGGTCCCTTTACCTTTATTTATACCCCACCCATCTGGCTGGGTTTCCCCAGCCACTTTGGGCGGCTTCCAGCAGAATATTAAAATACAATGATTCATCCAGTATTAAAAGCTTCCCTAAACAGGGCTGCCTTCAGATGTCTTCTAAAAGTCCAATAGTTGTTTATTTCTTTGACATCTGATGGAAGGGTGTTCCACAGGGAGGGCGCCACTACCGAGAAGGCCCTCTGCCTGGTTCCCTGTAACTTCACTTCTTGCAGGGAGGGAACCGCCAGAAGGCCCTCGGAGCTGGACCTCAGTGTCCGGGCAGAACGATGGGGGTGGAGACGCTCCTTCAGGTCTACTGGACCGAGGCCATTTAGGGCTTTAAAGGTCAGCACCAACACTTTGAATTGTGCCCAGAAATGTACTGGGAGCCAATGTTGGTCATTCAGGACCAGTGTTATATGGTCTCGGCGGCCACTCCCAGTCACCAGTCTAACTGCTGCATTTATAGTTGCTGCATTCATTTGTAGTTTCCGAGTCACCTTCAAAGGTAGCCCCACGTAGAGCGCATTGCAGTAGTCCAAGCAGGAGATAACCAGAGCATGCACCACTCTGGCGAGACAGTCTGCGGGCAGGGAGGGTCTCAGCCTGCGTACCAGATGGAGCTGGGAGAGAGCTGCCCTGGACACAGAATTAACCTGCGCCTCCATGGACAGCTGTGAGTCCAAATTGACTCCCAGGCTGCGCACCTGGTCCTTCAGGGGCACAGGGGCTTTAAAGTATAATTCTAAAGCAGTGGTTCCGAGACTGTGGACCATCAGTAGTCTACATGTTTTATTCAGCGCACCTGTGCAGCGTGTCTGTGGATTTGTGGTTGAAAACAGGAGATGGAACATCCATCAGATTGAATATTGATACTGATTTTTAATAATATTGTTCTCGCTTCTTTTATTTCTTATATTGCCTTTTATTGTACAGTAAGCATGCAACTTATGCGCAGTTAAGTGTGCACATTCAGATTTACGCGCATGGCAAAAATATGAAAAGGAGCAGAAAGCAGGCAGAGTTCTGGGAAAGATCACTTTGGCAATTCCCCCCCCCGCCATTGTACCCAATGTGCTTTGACTATACGCAGTATTGACTTTAGGCTTAAAATACTATGGAATTCAAATTCTGCCGTGACAAAAGACAATTAAAAAAAAAAAAAAATCATACAGCATCCAGCACAGCACATTACAATTGCCGCCACAGGCAGAAATCTAATCAAGTACTCATGCGCAGCTCAGGCTTGACTTGAGTCTGCTGGTACCTTCCTCCAATGCGTAGGTAGTGTGAGTTTGCTTCCATTCGCTGGAGCATGTGAAGACTCGATTTGAGATTATGATAAGCTGGAGCACCTTATCACCTTATTCGTGTTTTTCACAGGCGACAGATTGTTTCAGGCACGTCCGAGCCTCCTTTCCACATTGACTGATCTGCGGAGACTCTCAGTATATGTGGTCAACACCCGTCTCTCGCATGAACTGCAGGTGCTTTAAGTTCCCCTCCCTCGGATGAAGATGGCTGTTAGTCTTTTCAAACCCTTTCCAGGATAACTGAGTTACTCATGCAGTATACCTGAAGGAGCGTCTCCACCCCCATCGATCTACCCAGACACTGAGGTCCAGCGCTGAGGGCCTTCTGGCGGTTCCCTCGCTGCGAGAAGCCAAGTTACAGGGAACCAGGCAGAGGGCCTTCTCGGTAGTGGCACCCGCCCTGTGGAACGCCCTCCCTTCAGATGTCAAAGAGAACAACAACTACCAGACCTTTAGAAGACATCTGAAGGCAGCCCTGTTTAGGGAGGCTTTTAATGTTTAATAGATTATTGTATTTTAATGTTCTGTTGAAAGCCTCCCAGAGTGGCTGGGGAAGCCCAGCCAGATGGGCAGGGTATAAATAATAAATTTCTTCTTCTTCTTCTTCTTCTTCTTCTGCTTCTGCTTCTGCTTCTGCTTCTGCTTCTGCTTCTGCTTCTGCTTCTGCTTCTGCTTCTGCTTCTGCTTCTGCTTCTGCTTCTTCCTTCACCTGAAGCCCTAGTCCAGGTGCAAGGAACCTTTGTAGTAATCTGAGGCCCACATTCCCTAAACGTTGTTGGTTGTCAACCTACTGGGAGCCACATTCCCATCGTAGCAGCAGGGACTTGCAGGACTGTCAGGCGTCAGAGGAGCCAACCCCCCCCCCCCCCGGTAGGTTGCCAGGAACAGATAAGACAAGGGAAGTTCTTACCAATGCTTTTTATTCAATATTCACAGAGAGAGGCTTGGGAAAGCAGCCTCTTAGAACAGGCATAGGCAAACTCGGCCCTCCAGATGTTTTGAGACTACAACTCCCATCATCCCTAGCTAACAGGACCAGTGGTCAGGGATGGTGGGAATTGTAGTCCCAAAACATCTGGAGGGCCGAGTTTACCTATGGCTGTCTTAGAATAATGGCGTTGCCCCGAGTGATTCTCCACCCCCTTCCTTTCTCCCATTATGTGTCATCACTACAGGTACTGAAATGTGCCCTCTGCCTCTGAGCTCTTTGCTCTCCTACTTTCAAAGCCCACCGGGTTCTGGGGGGGGGAGCGGAATGCTTTCTAAAGACACTGTGTCTGTCAGCTGTCCCCCCCCCCCTCTGGTGCTTCTTCTTCCTCCTCCTCCTCTCCTGTTATTTCCCAACTTCTCCCCCTCATCTGCCTCTGAGCTGTGACCTCCCTCAAACCCCTGTTGTAATTCTGAACTGTCTTCCTTCTTCTCTGGAAGGGTCAGGCTGGGGGACGCGGTCTCTACCATTCCTCCTCTGCCCAGTCCAGGCACCCCCAAACTCGGCCCTCCAGATGTTTTGGGACTACAGTTCCCATCACCCCTGGCCACTGGTCCTGTTAGCTAGGGATGATGGGAGTTGTAGTCCCAAAGCATCTGGAGGGCCGAGTTTGGGGATGCCTGGCCCAGTCCCTGACAAGGACGCTGGCGAGTGTGCACTGAGGATCTATTTATTTTTAAAGTACCTGCACAGAAGGGCCTGTGAGCTGTCCAACGTTAGGGAAATGAACTCCTGCGAGCTGACTTCGGAGATTCTGCAGACTTTTTACCACACGCCCGATGTGGCTGGTGAAATAAAACCAGCCGCGAGGAGCTGCCGCTGTATTTATACAGCCAAGACATTTGGAGATCTATTCAGTTTGATCTCCGAGCAAGAGAGTGGAAACTGCCTAATGATCCCAGCATAAAAATAGCTGCTGCGCTGCAGAGGTTCCATTATTTATAATATGTCCCCATTTTTCATCTTCCCGTTCCCTAGATAGTCTGCTTCTGAGCCCAGCTTGAAGAGCTGGTGTCTGCTTTTAAAGCCCTACATTGCTTGGGAACAATGTGCTGCCGTATTTAGGCAGCCTTCACCCAAACATCAGGTACCTTCCCTGATGTTTTTGACTACAGCTCCCAGCAGCCCAAGCCAGCAGTCGGCCATGACGCTTACATGGGCCAGTCGTTCTCTCAGCCTAGCCTACCTCGCAGGGTTGTTATGAGGATAAAATGAGAAGGTGGGGTTGGAACCTTGGTGAACAGGCCACCCAGCAGGAAGAAGGAGCTTCAACGTAAAGGCCCTGCTCCGTTGTCTCCTCCTCTCCTCCCTCCACCCCTTTAAAAATTGTCTTTCTCTGGAATCAGAGGGGATTGTGGCAGTCTGGAAAGCTCTGCAATTAGTTTTATTATGGCAAAAGCCAGTAGCGCATAAAGCCAAAAATCCAAACGGGTAAAAATAGGCAACAACATCATCAAAAATAAAACAATTGCACCAAGGAACTTTACAATGTATTATTCCATAAAAGAGATTTACGCTTCTCAATAGCTAAAGTGCAAAATTTAGCCACATCATATGATACTAGACTTGAGGAATCTTCCAAGAGATATTTTCGTAAGATTTCGGGGGATGGTTCCAAATAATATTGTAGAGGTATAAACTTTGTTAAAAGGGGTAAGATAAAGCGAGCACGTTCTTCGCTGTAGAATTCGCAAAATAAAAGAATGTGAGTAACGGATTCTACCTTCAAAACAAAATAAAAAAATCCTTCCAGTAGCACCTTAGAGACCAACTAAGTTTGTTCTTGGTATGAGCTTTCGTGTGCATGCACACTTCTTCAGATACACTGAAACAGAAGTCACCAGACCCTTATATATAGTGAGAGGGTGGGGAGGGGTATTACTCAGAAGGGTGGTGGGAATGGGTGATAGGCTGATAGCTGTGGTAAACCTGTTGACGACTGTTAACGACTGCAATTAGTCTTACAGTTAGACAAGACAATGCGCATGCATTGGAACCCCCCTAAATTTGCCATACAGCACTGCTGAAGGCATTGTCTGGAAAGCTCTGCGCAGAAGAGCAAAAGAAGAGCCTGCTGGATCAGGCCCATCTAGTCCAGCATCCTGTTCTCGCAGTGGTCAACCAGATGCCTGGGGGGAAACCAGCGAGCAGGATTTGAACACAAGAGCATTTCTCACCTCCTGTGGTTTCCAGCAACTGGTACTCTGAGAAAAGCAATATATATCATTTGTGTGTCATTAAGGACAGGTGGACAAGTCCAGGGCTGCTCCCAAGACTCGGGAAGGAGCGTCGGGATTTGCATAGAAGCTGAAGTCGGCATGAAAAGCCTCGCACCTCATTAGCAGAGCGGAGAGCCATCCCCTCCCTCCGCTCTCGACGTTGCTCTTTCTTCTTTGATCAAAGTGCACTGGAGGAGATCTATTTTCAGCTCCCCTGCCTTGTGTACCTTGATTGCTCGTTGCTAAACATGCCGGCGTTCCGCAGCACTTCGTTTTGCCACCACCAAAATCACAGAAATATAGATTGGGAAGGGACACCAAGGGTCATCTAGTCCAACCCCCAGTGGCGCAGGGTACAAATGGCTTCCCGAACACTCAACTTCTATTCCCATTTTAGGCTGGCTTCTACTTTTTTTTTTATTTCCTACATTTTCATACTCCACCTCTCCTCCAAGGAGCTCAAAGCGCCATAGATGGCACACACCCCCTCCGTAATATTTTCACAACCACCCGGCGAGGTAGTGAAGCTGAGGACTGGCTCGAGGTCACCCAGTGAGCTGCCTGGCTGAGTGGAAATTCGAACCCTGGTCTCCCAGGTCCTGGTCTGACATGCTAACCACTATACTGGCTTTCCCTCCTCTTGGTTTTATTATTCATACTAGGGGCCATAGCTGTCAACTTTCGGATTTGAAAAAAAGGGATTTTTTCAGACTTTCGGATTTGAAAAAAAGGGATTTTTTCAGACTTTCGGATTTGAAAATAAGGGATTTTCCCAAACTTTCAGATTTGAAAATAAGGGATGCTGCGAGGGCGGTGCAATGGCACCAAGTAGCCTCGCCACCCTGCGCTCCAGAGGCTGCGCGCGAACGGGTGAGCGAAAGAGCGAGCGCGTAGACGGCAGGCAGGCTGGCTGTCTGGTTGGGCGTGAGGGTCTGGCTGCACAAGGCATGCAAGCTCCGCCCCCAGTCGGTCTCAGACTCCTTATTGGCAGCCGAGCAACGCAGCTGAGGAGCCTCCCTGGCCGGCAGGGAGGGAGAGGAGCTGCTTCCTTTGAAATCCGGGAAATTTAAGGGATATCAACAATCCGGGATAGCAGCGGGAAACGGTATTGGAATAAGGGAGTTTCCCGCAAAAAAAGGGAGGGTTGACAGCTATGCTAGGGGCTGCCGCTCCAACTTACCCCAACCTGCCAACCCAACATCTGCCACAGCTGGCCAAGCCCTTCTTTGTTACAGAGCTACCGTTCCCAGAGTGCTTTAACAACCAATCCCTCTTCACAGGGTACTCTGGGCATGGTAGCGCTGGGACAGAAGCCTGCTAACAACTCTCAGTGCAAACTACAGCTCCCAGAATTCTATGGGGGGAAACCACTCTATGGTGTCCTAGACGCGGTTTAGATCCTCTCTGCCGTGCGGACCGATAAGGATCAAACTGGGTTATACTCCCACGTCTGATCTGCAAGAGGAAGAAAAGTTGAATATCCGCCCGATACCTGTTGGTTATAGTCATTTGGTTGTGCCTGGAGTAAACGGCGGAAGCTGCGGAGAAGACAATGTTCTGGAACATTCTGCCACTGTGAAAAGTGTTTTGTTGATATACCGGCCTTTCGCCGGCACCTCGGCACAGCGCTGGGGAGGGCCAGTTGGCTTGCCATTCTCTCTCTCTCTCTCTCTCTCTCTCTGGTTTTGACAGCTAAATTTCGGAGCTTGCCACAGAACGCAGCGTAGCAACAGCGAGGTTGCAATTTTCAGCGGCAAGAGAAACAGAAACGATGGCCCCGGCTGCCATAAAAGAAAACCTTGAAATAACTGCAACCTTTCGAGCAAAACAAGAGCAGCAAGGATCCAGCGGCCTCGAGGAATGTCTGTCCAGCTGTGTTTTTGCCACAGGGCATTTTCCACAACGCGCTCAGGGCATATCGCGCTGCCGTAATAATAAACCGGTGCATGTACTTGTGCATTTCCAGGAAAGGGAGAAACACAATAAACTGGCCTTGCTACAAAACTGACGAAAGAAAGGGGGGGGGGAGCCAGGCTGCGGTGAGGGAACTGTGCTTGAACTTTCGAAAGGAGGAGCCGGCCGGTTGGATGGAAATAGATGTTTCTTTGAGAAGGGTATAAAAAGCGGCTTCTTATGGGGGCGGAAGGACAAATTTAAACCCAGAAAACCACAGCGCTTTTTAAAGAATTAGCAAAGGCCGCTCACAGCCATCCAGGACTTGTACACCTAGGTGGGAATATAGGAAGAAAGTCTTGGCTAAATGTGCTCTGATAATTTTTGTCGGTAAAGATAACTCTTGTAACTGTGAATATGAATGTGATGTTTTGGGTATATTGGAGATTTTTTTATGAGGAGCAAAGAGGGTGTTATTTATGCTGCAGGGGGCATTGGCATTGACTATATATGTGTCTGGTGGTGATCTCTGCCCGCTACATTGTCTGGCTTGCTTACCTTTTGAAAGGAACCCTGCGTCAATTGAAAAAAATAAAAAAAAAATAAAAGGAAGCTAAGTGGCTTATTGGGGGACCCAGGTGGCGCTGTGGGTTAAACCACAGAGCCTAGGGCTTGCCGATCAGAAGGTCGGCGGTTCGAATCCCCGCGACGGGGTGAGCTCCCGTTGCTCAGTCCCTGCTCCTGCCCACCTAGCAGTTCGAAAGCACGTCAAAGTGCAAGTAGATAAATAGGAACCGCTCTGGCGGGAAGGTAAACGGCGTTTCCGTGCGCTGCTCTGGTTCGCCAGAAGCGGCTTAGACATGACCTGGAAGCTGTATGCCGGCTCTCGGCCAATAAAGCGAGATGAGCGCCGCAACCCCAGAGTCGTCTGCGACTGGACCTAATGGTCAGGGGTCCCTTTACCTTTACCTTTAAGTGGCTTATTTACATACCTACTAGTCATTCACACAGGGAGCCAGAATGACAAAATTGCCGGTGTTTCCACAACAAGGGTGCCATCCGGCTACTTTTAAATTAATATCTGTCTGGTTTCAGCAATGATTTTTTTTTGGGGGGGGTGTCCCAAGACGTGATAATGCTCAGTACTTTGTGTGTATGTATGTATGTATAAATATAGTGGGTTGTTGTTGTTGTCTTTTATTTTCTGGCAATATTTGGTCAAAGGGCCATTCAGAATATAAATAAAATACACCTCCACCCCCCCAAAAAAGTGCTCTGATGTGGTCTGTGACCCACATGAGTCTTTGTCAGAAATGGGCTGGGCAATGAGGAGTGGTGGGAGTGGTGGGAGACTCGAGTCGGAGACCCCCCCCCCCCCTAGGGAAGCCTGGACATGGAAGACAGGTCAAAGGATGAAGGGAAGAACAGAATGGTTGGATGCTGAACAAGCAACAGGCTGGAGTGAGAGAGAGGCAGGAGAGGCAGAAAGCAGTGCAGATGCAGGACAGGCAGCTGGGGGGGGCTGAGGCAACAGATTCACAGGATCCTGCCGGTCCTACTGTGTTCAGCTCCCCTCCTCCCTTGTCACCGAGGGCACGGGGTACTTTGCATGTAGCAGAGCGAAGAGCACAGAAGGTGCAGCCCCCACCCTCCCCAATGGAGTTTAAGACTGCTGGGGAAACAGCCGGACAGGTAGAAGACTTAGGGAGAAGCAGGAGGCAAAGATCATCACTTTACGAGGCCAGTCTTGCCCTTAGGTTTCTCTGTTTGTATTCTGTTTCCTTGAATAAGGAATCAACTTTATGGCTCATCTCCGAGTCTCCACGATGACCTGCAGCCGAGCCAGCCCTGACAGTCAGACTCCTAACTACAGCGTCAGTGCAGGGGATGTGGCGTCCATGATCCCCTCCAACTGTTGTTGTTGTTCAGTCGTTCAGTCGTGTCCGACTCTTCATGACCCCATGGACCAGAGCACGCCAGGCACGCCTATCCTTCACTGCCTCTCGCAGTTTGGCCAAACTCATGTTAGTAGCTTCGAGAACACTGTCCAACCATCTCATCCTCTGCCGTCCCCTTCTCCTTGTGCCCTCAATCTTTCCCAACATCAGGGTCTGTTCTAGGGAGTCTTCTCTTCTCATGAGGTGGCCAAAGTACTGGAGCCTTAGCTTCAGGATCTGTCCTTCTAATGAGCACTCAGGGCTGATTTCTTTAAGAATGGATAGGTTTGATCTTCTTGCAGTCCATGGGACTCTCAAGAGTCTCCTCCAGCACCATAATTCAAAAGCATCAATTCTTCAGCGATCAGCCTTCTTTATGGTCCAGCTCTCACTTCCGTACAACTGTACTTTTAATTTATTTAATAGATGTAGAATCAGCCTATGAAGTGACTTGCTGGATCAGGGTTAGGGCTAGTCCACACGTTGGATCTGAGTGCAATCGCGCACGCTCCACATGCGACACCCAGCAATGGAGGCTGCATACGCACCATGCATTTAAAGCACATTTTCCCTCCTGAAGGACCCTGGGGAACTGTAGTTTGCTAAGGGTGCTGGGAATTGTGGCGCTGGGGGAAAACTACAGTTCCCAAGATTATGTTTTGGGGTTGTGAGGAATGTTTTCAGTGCATGGTGTGCTTGCAGCCTGGTATTCAAAGGCATGCCGCCTCTGACCCTATTAGCCATCATCATTCGTAGCTGTTAATTTTTTTATTTTTATTTTAAAACAGTAGCAGTTAGTTTATCACAGCAATTAGTAAAATGTGGGCCAGAATAAAAATGTGTTAAAAGATGGGACCTCGAGCTCAAAAGAGGATCACAAATTCAGACCCGTGCTAATTTCTTGGCTTTTGATAAATAAATAAAAATATTCAAATTATGCTCTACTCTCTCTTTATTCTTTGGTGCCTTCTTTTGCTTTCATGTGCTGTCATTTTTTTTATCATGGCTGGGGCCTCAAAATCTGCCAGTGGCACAGGCCCCTCTGGACATCTAAGAGGGCGGGGTGACAGTCCAAACCAGTTGCCTGAGGAATCCACCTCAAGCTGCCTAACGGTAGGGCCAGCCTTACCTGCATCGGAATGAGGCTCATTCCGGGGAGACGGGAATCAGAAGGACCAAGTGGGTGGTTGCCTAGCAACCTCTCATCCAAATCTCCCAGTCCTCTCTGCCTCCCTAGAACAGGCGCAGAACCTGGCTGCGAGACCACTATTAATACTGTTTTTATTTCTCTGCTCCATCTACCCGTTCCACAAAATATCGATTAAAAACGACAAAGCAACACACAGCTTTTTAAAGCACAGTGACATACAGCCCCGTTGTCCCCATAACGTTGCTTTAGAAAGCAATAATAATAGTAATAATCATCATCATCATTATTATTTATATACCGCCCTCCCCGGCCAAGCCGGGCTCAGGGCGGCTAACGTCAAAGTATATAATACATTAAAGCATAAAATCCAGCAATCGGCTGAAATACAGATTAAAATCAGAATAAATCACATGGCAACCCACAATTTATAACTATAACTAGAGGGGTTGGGAACATTAAGTGCTCACCAGGCTCAGCTATTGGTATGAGCTGGTGAGAAGAGTTAGGCCACTTATATGAAAAGTCTTGAAAAAAGAGGGGGGTCAGACTGGACCCTGATCAAAGGCCTAGTGGAATAGCTCCATCTTGCAGGTCCTGCGGAAAGATGTCAACTCCCTCAGGGCCCTGGTCTCTTGGGACAGAGCGTTCCACCAGGCCAGGGCCACAGCCAAAAAGGCCCTGGCTCTGGTCGAGACCAGTCTAACCTCCTTGAGGCCAGGGACCTCCAAGATGCTATTGTTTGTGGATTGTAAGGTCCTCTGTGGGGCATACCAGGTACAAGGGTCCCAGGTCGTATAGGGCTTTAAAGGTTTAAACCAGCACCTTAAACCTGACCCTGTACTCCACCAGGAGCCAGTGCAGCTGGTGTAGCGAAGACCCCATAAGTAGCCTCGCCACTGGAGTTTCTGGGTCAGCTTCATGGGCAGCCCCGCGTAGAGCGAATTACAATAATTGAAGAAGAAGAGTTTGGATTTGATATCCCGCTTTATCACTACCCTAAGGAGTCTCAAAGCTGCTAACATTCTCCTTTCCCTTCCTCCCCCACAACAAACACTCTGTGAGGTGAGTGGGGCTGAGGGACTTCAGAGAAGTGTAACTAGCCCAAGGTCACCCAGCAGCTGCATGTGGAGGAGCGGGGAAGCGAATCCGGTTCACCAGATTACAAGTCTACCGCTCTTAACCACTACACCACACTGGCTCTGGAGGTGTAGTGGTTAAATGAGCCTGGAGGTGACCATCGCAAGGAACACAGTGGCAAGATCAGGGCGAGAAAGGTAAGGGACCAACTGCTTAGCACAGCGGAGATGGAAAAATGCCGCCTTTGCTGTAGCTGCAACCCGCACCTCCATAGAGAGGGAGGCGTTGAAGGTTACATTCAGACTCTTGACAGAAGGTGCTGGCACTAGTTGCACCCCCACAAGGGATGGGAGTTTGCCCCCCAACCCCATGTCGTCTCGACCCAACCAGAGGACCTCTGTCTTCGAAGGATTTAACTTCAACCAGCTCCCACGCAAGAGGTCTGTTTCCCTGAACACCCCCAGCCCTACCCTGCACCCCGCCTGAACCTCACCTCAGTTTGCCACCCTGCCTTTTCTTACTCCCCAGTTGGGGCTCGCCACATAGCAGAGCACAACGGGCTACACAACGGACTGCACCCTCTCCAAGCCCACCAATGTCCTCCAGTGTGGTGTAGTGGTTAAGAGATCTTGCCACTGTGTTCCTTGCGATGGTCACCTCCAGGCTCAATTAACCACTACACCTCCAGAGCCAGTGTGGTGTAGTGGTTAAGAGCGGTAGACTCGTAATCTGGGGAACCGGGTTCGCTTCCCCGCTCCTCCACCTGCAGCTGCTGGGTGACCTTGGGCTAGTCACACTTCTCTGAAGTCTCCCAGCCCCACTCACCTCACAGAGGAAGGGAAAGGAGAATGTTAGCCGCTTGGAGACTCCTTCGGGTAGTGATAAAGCGGGATATCAAATCCAAACTCCTCCTCCTCCTCCTCCTCTTCCTCTCCTCCTCCTCCTCCTCCTCCTCCTCCTCCTCCTCCTCCTCCTCCTCCTCTATTTTAGGCCAGGAGTGTCCCAGACTCTGAGACTGGGCCCAAACCTAAGACCTAGGGGCTGCCCCTGGTGACGTCACAGGGGGAAGCCTCCAATGATGTCATGGGGTGGGCCCTGGAGACGGAGGTTAATTGGGAAGCGGAGGAGAGCACAACTCCCACAGTGTCTATGCCAGGCATCCCCAAACTTCGGTCCTCCAGATGTTTTGGACTACAATTCCCATCATCCCTGACCACTGGTCCTGTTACCTAGGGATCATGGGAGTTGTAGGCCAAAACATCTGGAGGGCGCAGTTTGGGGATGCCTGGTCTATGCTACAATTTGCAGCCAGATCCTGCCGGGCTGAATCTTGCAAGCTTCAGACGCAGTCTTCTTAATTCTTACGATTATGATTACTTTAAAATAACAATTAAAGACACTGTCACCCACCTGGAGGTTCAAGCGCTCCACCTGTCACCTAGAGACTTCAGGTCAGATCTGGAGGTCTGGCACGGTTGATCAACAATATCTGGAGGGCACCAGGTGGGGCAAGGCTGCCCCCTTGAAGGGCAGGGAGAAGCCCCACGTAGCACAGGGAAATTCAGTGCTAAAAAGGAGTCAACGCAGGAGGAAGTCCTGTGAGGGCGATGCCAGATAATTCACGAGGGAGATCACAGAATGTATTCTCTGGAAAAGAAATTGTAAGAGATTGTCAGGGCACATTGCGTCAGGCTGCCTGGCTCAAGTACCACTCTAGGGCACTTTAAAAAATATTTTTTTTAAAAAAAACAAAACCATTTTATTTTGGGCTTTGCAGAAACAAACCGCATTACAAACGGCTGCTCTGGAGGAATTTCCAACTTAGCTGCCGGAATATGTTGTAACGATAAATCGGTCAAAACCAGATACAGTAAATATTATTGTCTGGGCAAACTGTTTAGCTTAGCGCAACGGTGCCAGAAATTCATCAGGGCATCATTTCATAATTGGTAAATTAAGTATGTATGCAGACGGTAGTTAAAATTCAATAGAATGTGGCTGTATCTGAAAACAGAAACCATCAAATCCGCCTGGTGCAAATCTTTGGGGAGGTTGGTTTCAATTCTGTCCTAACTAAAGCAATGCAATATCATGTCTTTGAAGACCTTTTTCATTAACGCAGGCCTTTGCTTTGTGAGGCAGGCAGTGCTTTTTATGACTTGCTTTTAAGTAGGTCTGGCTCAAAATGACGCCGATAGTTTTCATAACTGTTTCGCTCACCTTGAAGTTGGCTTACTGTGTTTTATAAGCCTGTCCTGCTCTTGTGGTGCTCACAGCCATGTGAAATCACATCAGGAATAAAGCAATAAAAGCACATAAATTGCAAAATTTTGAAATCCATTCAAAAGAAACAGTGGCAGAGAACGTACGTTTAAAAATGACCTTGGTAGGCTAGGCAAAAGCCACCCAGAAAGAAAAAAAACCATTTCTGCCTGCTGGTGAAAGACAACCAAAGAGAGGGTCATCTGTGCTTCATAGAGTGTTGTTGTTGTTGTTGTTGTTGTTGTTGTTGTTGTTGTTGTTGTTCAGTCGTGTCCGACTCTTCGTGACCCCATGGACCAGAGCACGCCAGGAGTTATTCCTAAATATTGGTGCAGCCACCAAAAAGGCCCTGTCTCTCATCAACTGTGCTTCCAATCTAAGTTAGGCAAAGCCTGCATTCAAACCTGGGTTTGTGTTACTAGTTTAAAATGCCAGCACCTCTGTCCCTATTCCCAACTTTCCTTTTGCACTTCAGTACCTGTTGTGTGGCGCTGTGGGTTAAACCACGGAGCCTAGGGCTTGCCGATCAGAAGGTTGGCGGTTCGAATCCCTGCGACAGGGTGAGCTCCCGTTGTTCAGTCCCTGCTCCTGCCAACCTAGCAGTTCGAAAGCACGTCAAAGTGCAAGTAGATAAATAGGTACCGCTCCGGCGGGAAGGTAAACGGCGTTTCCGTGCGCTGTTCTGGTTCGCCAGAAGCGGCTTAGTCATGCTGGCCACATGGCCCGGAAGCTGTACGCCGGCTCCCTCGGCCAGTAAAGCGAGATGAGTGCCGCAACCCCAGAGTCGGACACGACTGGACCTAATGGTCAGGGGTCCTTTTACCTTTACCTGTTGTGTTATGTAACTGCGGCTCTTTGAGCAATATCATGCCAACTGGGGCTTCAAAGCGCCTTGCAGGGCACTCTACAAGTAGCAGCAACAAGCACCACTATTCGGTTGGCTGACAGGGGTCAGCAACCTTTTTCAGCCGTGGGCCGGTCCACCGTCCCTCAGACCATGTAGTGTGGGCCAGACTATATTTTGGAAAAAGATATGAACGAATTCCTATGCCCCACATATAACCCAGAGATGCATTTTAAATAAAATCACCCATTCTACTCATATAAAAACACCAGGCAGGCCCCACAAATAACCCAGAGATGCATTTTAAATAAAAGGACACATTCTACTCATGTAAAAACACGCTGATTCCCAGACCGTCTGCGGGCCGGATTGAGAAGGCGATTGGGCCGCATCCGGCCCACGGGCCTTAGGTTGCCTACCCCTTGGTAGAATCAGTGAATTAGGTAAAGATGCAAAACTACAGAGGAACAATTCCATAGGAACGCAGAAAGCTGCCTCAAACAAAGCCAGACCATTGGTCTATTTAGCTCTGTTCTGCCTGCACAGACTGGCAGCCTTTCCCAGCCTTACCTGGTATTCCTAGATACTGAACCTGTGGCATTCTGCATGCAAAGCCGGTGATCTACCACCGAGCTGCAGCCCTTCTCACCGATCTATCAAAAGTGGGAAGGGAGGAGTGAAAACTCTCCTCTTTCCGTGGCACCTCATTCCTCTCCCCGTTCCTCCATTCCAGCGTCAAAACCGACTCACTCTGTGCTGTGTTGTGACTTGCTGCTCACAGAGAACAATTACGCTGAGCTACTTGGGCAGATTTAAAACGGTTGCCACACCAACAGCGAGCAATTCCCTTCTGTTCTTGTCAAAACATCTCGACAACCATTCCTGCCGTGTCCGGCTGAGAGACCCAGAGTCTCCGGGAAATTAAGCAAGCCACGGTTAGCAATGCCGTTGGCCCAGTTTGCCACGACCAACGTGAGTGGATGGGCTGCAGGCCTTTGGCTCTATGATGCAAGACACCCTTCCAATGAAGGAACAGGTTCCCTCCAAACGCATTAGGACCAGCTCACAGTCCTTTCACATCAAAATCCACTCCTGGTTTTCCTCTCAAACTTCCTTTGCGTCAGCAGCCCAAATTTGAAGATCGGTCATTGTTACTAGTGCTAAACATTTGGGAATCGCTGATCCCCGGCAAACTACCCAGAGATACACTGGCCTAGAAGATCCAGTGGATTCCCCTCTGGGCTGGGGATCCTTATGCGCTGCCAGTTTCGGCTCCGAATTAAAATGTGGGGTCTTCATCTGACCACCTGGGCTCATTTTCTCTCTCCTTCCTTTCCCACCACCTTGGCCTTGGCGTCAACATCCGGCAATTAATAGCTCCGCCAAGGCTCTTGGCGGTGCCTGCATCCTGGATGAATCAGTCCTCTTCTTCTCGGCGCCCTTTAAAATCCAAGTGTGCTGTGAACAAACAGCAGATGGCCAAGTGAACTGTGGGATGGAGCCATTCTGGAGCTGCGGTGGCATCCTACCCAGCCAAGTAGGATCGTGGTGGAAGTGCCCTTGGGTGCTGTGGCTTCCAGCATGATACAGGCCATCCAGTGGCACCTATGGCAGACCCCAGTTGCTGTATGCAGATGTTTTAAAGCAGAGGTTAGATGGCACGATATAACTGAGATTCCTGCATTGCAATCCTATGATTATGTGTGCTCAGTCGCCACCTAAAGTTGGACGCAAGGAACATTTGCAAGTGGTTCTGCAAGGAAACGATTCATACCTGCAGGCATAGCTGTCAACCCTCCCTTTTTTTGCGGGAAACTCCCTTAATCCAATGCCGTTTCCCGCTGCTATCCCGGATTGTTGATATCCCTTAAATTTCCCAGATTTCAAAGGAAGCAGCTCCTCTCCCTCCCTGCCGGCCAGGGAGGCTACTCAGCTGCATTGCTCGGCTGCCAATAAGGAGTCTGAGACCAACTGGGGGCGGAGCTTGCCTGCCTTGTGCAGCCAGACCCTCACGCCCAACCAGACAACCAGCCTGCCTGCCGTCTACGCGCTCGCTCTTTCGCTCACCCGTTCGCGCGCAGCCTCTGGAGCGCAGGGTGGCAAGGCTACTTGGTGCCATTGCACCGCCCTGGCGGCATCCCTTATTTTCAAATCCGAAAGTTTGGAAAAATCCCTTATTTTCAAATTCGAAAGTTGACAGCTATTCCTGCAGGACTTTCACATGTGATGCTGCTATGGTGTCCTCAAGGACCGCCTCTTTCCATGTGAACTTACCCAGTCCCTGAGATCATCTTCTGAAGCCCTTCTTTGTGTGCTTCCTCCATGTGAGGTCCAGAGGGTGGCAACATGAGAACAGGGACTTCTCTGCAGTGGCTCCCCGTTTGTGGAATGCTCTCCCTAGGGAGGCTCACCTGGTGCTTTCATTGTACACTTTTATGTGCCTGGTGAAGACGTTCCTCTTCAGCCAGGCCTTTGGCTGATTGACACCCAATGCCCTTTTAAAATGTGTTGTGGGGTGTTATTGGGTTTTTATTATGATGTGTTTTGTGTTTTTATATTGTGATTTTACGTTGTAACTGCCCTGAGACCTATGGGTACAAAGCGGTATACAAATTTATTAAATAACAATGATAATAATGGGGATCCAGGTGCAGAGGAACTCTTTGGGGTCTGTGATGGTGCCTAGAGACTGGTAGGGTGGAAAGCAAGGGGTCCA
This sequence comes from Darevskia armeniaca, assembly GCA_034641395.1. Lineage (NCBI taxonomy): Eukaryota > Metazoa > Chordata > Lepidosauria > Squamata > Lacertidae > Darevskia > Darevskia armeniaca. The sequence goes on from JAWWNF010000904.1 coordinate 1,125,779, forward strand.
ACAGTAGGGGGCGCCAGAGCCAATGACAGACAGAGCCATGCGTTCCAATTTTGTCCTCATTCTCTTCCCAAGTGAGTTCTACAGAGGCAACATGGAGGAGGAGGAGCTGCCACCTTAAGGAAGAAGGCTGGCAGGTGGCGTAACTGAGGTCAGAGGGGGTTGTTCCTCATTTACCCCACTGGACCAACCTCCACTGTAGAAAAGGTAGCTGTGAATTTGCCCATGGGTCCTTCTTTGGCTATGTTCCTCACCAAGATAAATAGCAGGTTGCCGTCAGGGACTGTGCTGAGGAGGGCTGCTCTGAGAAGGAATGGTGGGAGCCTCCCCCTCCCCCTGCTCTGGATCAGGATCCTGAATCTTCCCAGGAGCAGGAGAACAGTATAGATTTGGAACAGTGGTTCGCAGAGGGACATAGTTCAGAAGGCAGAAGCTGGGAAATACTGGAGTTAACAGATTCAAAAGCTGGGAGTTAACAGATTCACTTTCTCTGGAAAGCATTCATCCGCTTAGCCCAAGGTCAAGGAGAGCTGATAAGGTGGCAGCACAGAAAGAACAGTGGTTACGAGATCAGGTTGCAGGATGCAGTAGTGATGTGTGTGACTAGGGAGGAAGTGGGTGAAACCCTTAATTGGGAGCACCGCCATTCCTAGGAATTGGATTCTTTGTTCTCTTGCTGTGATCATGAAAGTTTCTAACTGGTAAGAAGGCTCTTTTCCTTTGTTCTGCTTATCTACGGCCAAAGGTGGGGTGGGGTGTTGTGGAGGAAGCTGATTCCCTGAAGCCTGACAGTTGCTGGTCTGAAAAATGGCTAACTACCACATGCAGCTCAGCTGTTTCCAAGGCATGGTCCACACCTTGATAGTTGGCCATCTGTTGATATACACCTGAGCTGCAGGTACCACAGTGCAGGATCACAGGGCTACTGAGAAGATATTTGCACTTCCATTTGATTATGCCTACGGTAGCATTGGACGCGGGTGGCTCTGTGGGTTAAACCACAGAGCCTAGGGCTGGCTGATCAGAAGGTCGGCGGTTCGAATCCCCGCGACGGAGTGAGCTCCCGTTGCTCAGTCCCAGCTCCTGCCCACCTAGCAGTTCAAAAGCAAGTCAAAGTGCAAGTAGATAAATAGGTACCGCTCTGGAGGGAAGGTAAACGGCGTTTCCGTGCGCTGCTCTGGTTCGCCAGAAGCAGCTTAGTCATGCTGGCCACATGACCCGGAAGCTGTACGCCAGCTCCCTTGGCCAATAATGCAAGATGAGAGCAGCAACCCCAGAGTCGGTCACGACTGGACCTAATGGTCAGGGGTCCCTTTACCTTTAGGGTAGCATTGCTGCTGCTGCTACTGTTATTACATAGGTGCATTTTAATTGCACCTATGTTTTTCCAGTATGGTTTTCCCAGTAGTAATGTACGGAAGTGAGAGCTGGACCATAAAGAAGGCTGATCGCCGAATAATTGATGCTTTTGAATTATTGTGCTGGAGGAGACTCTTGAGAGTCCCATGGACTGCAAGAAGATCAAACCTATCCATTCTTAAAGAAATCAGCCCTGAGTGCTCATTAGAAGGACAGATCCTGAAGTTGAGGCTCTAGTACTTTGGTCACCTCATGAGAAGAGAAGACTCCCTAGAAAAGACCCTGATGTTGGGAAAGATTGACGGCACAAGGAGAAGGGGACGACAGAGGATGAGATGGTTGGACAGTGTTCTCGAAGCTACTAACATGAGTTTGGCCAAACTGCGAGAGGCAGTGAAGGATAGGCGTGCCTGGCGTGCTCTGGTCCATGGGGTCACGAAGAGTCAGACACGACTGAACAACAACATTTTAATTGCAGCTCATCCCACTGTGAGCCATGTGATTCTGAAGAACCCCTCCTGAACGGCACCAAAGTGTTGGGGCGAGGGGTTCAGTGCTCCTTCCCTGCAGGTGGAGAATATTTTATTTGAGGTGCTCCTTCCTTATCAATAGTAGGCAGGAAGTCTGGTGAATCTTTAATCCTTTGGGCAGGCATTTTAATAGCCGGGATTAGGCAAGCGTGGCACAGTTTGAAAGCTATCCATTGTAAGAGGGTGAGCTGGCAGTGCAGGAGCACAGAGTTCAGGCATGATAAGAGTTCAATGATTTTTCTCTTCCCATTCAATTCCTAAACCTATCTCTCCAGGCTGCCAGTTCATGGTTTAGCTGGAAAATTGGGTTGTTGTTTTTTTATACAGAAAATGTTACAGCGATTTCCATGTTTCGCTGTTCAACCCGGTGTGTGTGTTTTTTAGGTACCTCATTACTCCAGACATAAAACTGCAAACGAGTCTGTTAATTCTTTTCTTTCTTTTCTAAAGGCAAACATATTGCGCTCGGCTAAAGAACAAAGCGGAGCTGTTAAACCAGCTTTCCGTTTTACTATTCCTATCATTTGTGCTGGACTTTTAAAAAACATTTTAATTAAGGAGCTATCTCGTCCCCGCTATAAAAGTTTTACGGCCTATTCATAAAAAGAATCGAAATAGACATTTTGAGCAAAGAGGCACAGTGTGCAAAAGAAGGAGAAAGACTTTATCCTTTGGAGAGAGAGAAATATTTTGCGGAGTATACAGTTCTCCCACAACCTGGTGCCTTCTAGGTGGTTTCGGACTACAACTCCCATTAACCCCGTCAACTGCCGCTGGCTCTGGCAGATGGGAATTGTAGTCCAAAACATGAAGAAGCCACCAGTTTGGGAGAGGCTGGTCTAGAAGATTACATGTTTCTCTTTGGCATAACTGGTTACAGAATCCGGTGGCAGGGACCCATGATGTTGGTGTAAAAATGATAGTCGGTTTATCAGTGTGCTTAGGTAAAGGTAAAGGGACCCCTGACGATTAGGTCCAGTCGCGGGCGACTCTGGGGTTGTGGCGCTCATCTCGCTTTATTGGCCAAGGGAGCCGGTGTACAGCTTCCAGGTCATGTGGCCAGCATGACTAAGCCGCTTCTGGCGAACCAGAGCAGCGCACGGAAACGCTGTTTACCTTCCCACCGGAGTGGTACCTATTTATCTACTTGCACTTTGACGTGCTTTCGAACTGCTAGGTTGGCAGGAGCAGGGACTGAGCAACTGTCCTGGACTGTCCGCAGGCCGGATTTAGAAGGCGATTGGGCTGGATCCGGCCCCCGGGCCTTAGTTTGCCTACCCATGCTATAGAAGAAGCGTAATAAAACAGTCAACATTTAAAAACTTCCCTATACAGAGCTGCCTTCAGGTGTCTTCTAAAGGGTGCATAGTTACTTATCTCCTTGGCTAGGGTGTTGCATAGCTCCATACCCTCCAACATTTCTCCAATGAAAATAGGGACGTCCTAGAAACCCAGGCTGTGTAATCTGATACCATAGGGAGCGGCAAGCCTCAAGGAAATTCACAATATACGAACTTTTAATATAATTGGCAAACCCTCCTGGAAAGGTATAAGTGAAAAGCAGACGGGTGAATAATGGCTGTGGAAAAAGAGGCTTGGATGTTATCAGGACTGAATGAAGATGGCGACTGTCCGTGATTTGGCTTTTGGAATCAGAGTGCCAAGGGGCAAGGCGATCGTATGGTGATGAAAAATGGACTTAAATCCACACAGGGACATTGTTTGTTTTGATTTATCTTGCTTGCCGGAACACATCAGAGGCTGTGAAAATATAGGAAGGGTAAAAAGCAAGGGCAAATAGTTGATTAGATACCTCCAGAGTTTGAAGCGTGAGAAACCTCCAAATAAATTTAAAAAATAATTTGGCAGAATTGGAACTTTTCTTTATTATTATTATTATTATTGGATTAATAATTTGGAATGTAATTTGGAATGTTTCAATGTGATTTTGTTGTATTGAAAATCTTAATAAACATGATTTGACAAAAGAAAATAGGGACGTCCTAAGGAAAAGTGGGGCAATTCCAGGGTCAGATCGGAAACTGGGATAAATCAGGAATATCGGGACACTTGGAGGGTCTGGCGTCCAACAACATCTGGAGAGCTACAGGTTCCCCACATCCCTGGCTCAACACCATGCATGCGCAGGGTCTCCTGCCTAGTTGTGTCTCCCTAGGAGTGAGGAGGGGCAATTCTGTCCTCAGAAATGTTTCTCCGGGCCTCTGTTCCACCTCTTGTCGAGGCATGATTCCCTTCCAGATCTCTGCTCAAGAGATGGGAGATGGCCCTCTCGCTACAGTAAATGATGGGAGGCAGCAAAGTGAAGCAGGAACCTTGATCTCTTCCACAGAGATTGGAGCTTTGCTTGGAGGTCGCTGTCTCCCCCCGCCGCTACTACGTTGCCTCTGCTTCTGAAGCTCAGAGGCACAGAAACTTTTGGGGACTTTTCGGGTCTGGTCAATCCAGGACTCTCAAGAGAGGATTGCAATTGCTGTCCTGATTGCAGAATTGCCAGGAACTCTGCCAGGTCCCGAAACGGCTGCCAGGAACAAGCCAAGATAGACGGTTTAAGTGGGAATTAGGAAAACAGCCAGCCTGAGGGAAGGAGAAAACTCATCTCTGTGATAATAATGATTGTAACATAAAGAGAGAGAGGGGTCCCACTGGACGCTTTCAGGGTCACTGTGCTTTATGAAATGTTTTATTCTTGTTCCCCGCATTTGCGCCTTTCCTCGTTACTTGCTGGGATGAGAAGGTGGCAAGTCTTAAAAAGCAAACCCACACTTAACGTGGCCAGCTTCAAACCCAGGCAAACCCACACAATGCATTTAAAGCACCTTTATTCTCCATCCGCCCCCAAGAATCCTGGGAACTATAGTTTATTCACAGAGCCACAGTTCCCAGCGCCCTTAATAAACTAGAACGAGTATGAGGGTAGATGGGATTATCCCGTCATCTCAGCAATTTTGGGTTCCTCTTGTCTCTGAACTGTTTCCATCCCACATGCTCCTAATAAGAAGAGAAGAAGAAGGAGTTTGGATTTGATATCCCGCTTTATCACTACCCGAAGGAGTCTCAGCGGCTCACATTCTCCTTTCCCTTCCTCCCCCACAACAAACACTCTGTGAGGTGAGTAGGGCTGAGAGACTTCAGAGAAGTGTGACTAGCCCAAGGTCACCCAGCAGCTGCATGTGGAGGAGCGGAGACGCGAACCCGGTTCCCCAGATTACGAGTCTACCGCTCTTAACCACTACACCACACTGGCTCTGGAGGTGTAGTGGTTAACTGAGCCTGGAGGTGACCATCACAAGGAACACAGTGGCAAGATCAGGGCGAGAAATGTAAGGAACCAACTGCTTAGCACAGCGGTGATGGAAAAATGCCGCCTTTGCTGTAGCTACAACCTGCACCCCCATAGAGAGGGAGGCGTTGAAGGTTACATTCAGACTCTTGACAGAAGGTGCTGGCACTAGTGGCGCCCCCACAAGGGATGGGAGTTTGCCCCCCAGCCCCATGTCGTCTCGACCCAACCAGAGGACCTCTGTCTTCGAAGGATTTAACTTCAACCAGCTCCCACGCAAGAGGTCTGTTTCCCTGAACACCCCCAGCCCTACCCTGCACCCTGCCTGAACCTCACCTCAGTTTGCCACCCTGCCTTTTCTTACTCCCCAGTTGGGGCTCGCCACATAGCAGAGCGCAACGGGCTACACAACGGACTGCACCCTCTCCAAGCCCACCAACGTCCTCCTCTCTTTTAGGCCAGGAGTGTCCCAGACTCTGAGACTTCAGCGCCCAAACCTAAGACCTAGGGGCTGCCCCTGGTGACGTCACAGGGGGAAGCCTCCAATGATGTCATGGGGTGGGCCCTGGAGACAGAGGTTAATTGGGAAGCGGAGGAGAGGAGACGTGAACCCGGTTCACCAGATTACGAGTCTACCGCTCTTAACCACTACACCACACTGGCTCTAATAAGAACTTTGTAGCTTGAAGAAGCGCTGTCTGAGTTCACTTCTTCCCCTCTTCCCTCCCCATCCTTTTTTCCTTCTGCGTCGTGTCTTTGAGACTGCAAGCCAGTAAACAAGGACTGCCCTGCCATTTGCCTTTGCAAGATGCTCCCAGAGGTGTACTAGGGTGGGATAGAAACGTTCTCCATGAAGCGTTGGGATCAGTGCAGCAGAAAGGAGGCTGGAGTTACCTATATGAAGGATGCCCCCACCCCTGAAGCTCCTTCGCAGGTGAGAGGGGAGCTCAGGCGCCGCATGCATGCAAAACTCTCTTCTAAAGTACACTCAAAGGTGACCCTTAAAGACGTTTCCATGCGACAAATTAATAAAGAGCGACGCAATTCCGCAGAGTACATATTTACCTGTTACGATAGGAGGCCCATTTAGCCACCTTGCGGTTTATCAAAAGATGAAAGAATATTTTCGCCGGCTTTCTTGGAACACAATTCCTCCCCACCCCAGGTGTTGCTGGACTCCAGCTCCCATCAGCTCCAGCCAGCATGTCCAATGGTTAGGCATGATGGGAACTATAGTCCAAATACAGTGGTACCTTGGTTTTAGAGCAGCTTAGTTTATGAACAACTTGGAAACAGAACGCTGCAAACCCAGAAGTAGCTGCTCCGGTTTGTGAACTTTGCCTTGGAAACTGAACATGTTCTGCTTCCTGTTGAGTGTGTTCTGTTTGTAAATTGGGTCTCCCGTTGCTAATCAAAGGCTTGAGTCTGTCGGCTGTTGAGTCCCGAGCACCCATGCAACACAGAGGTGATATTTGGAGCTTTTGTTTTTGCATTTAAAAAAATATGCTTTTGTTTGTGTGGCTTTTTTCATTTTTTTGACTGTGGCTTGTGTCTTCATTTTTGTGGCTGTGTGGAACCCAGTTCAGCTACTGATTGATTGATTTGATTGATTGATTTGATTTGATTTGACTGCAGAAATGGATAAAAGCCCCCCCCCATCCAAACAATGACTATCAGTGCATGTAAGGGGAAAAATTCTATTTTTTTATCATCTCCAATACTGTCTTATTTATTTTATAGTACAGTACATTGATTATTGCTTTCGTTTTATGGATCAGTGGTCTCGTTAGATAGTAAAATTCATGTTAAGCTGCTGTTTTAGGGGTTGTTTTTAAAAGCCTGGAACGGATTAATCCATTTTGCATCACTTTCTATGGGGAAGCATGCCTGGGTTTGGGAACGCTTTGGTTTTGGAACGGACTTCCGGAACGGATTAAGTTTGGGAACCCAAGGTACCACTGTATCTGGAAGGCACCCAGTTCCACACCCCTGCCCTAACACAAGCATTTTGCTTAAAATCAGGACACTTAAGGGACAGACAGGGACCCAGGTAGCGCTGTGGGTTAAACCACAGAGCCTAGGGCTTGCCGATCAGAAGGACGACGGTTCGAATCCCCGCGACAGGGTGAGCTCCTGTTACTCTGTCCCAGCTCCTGCCCACCTAGCAGTTCGAAAGCACGTCAAAGTGCAAGTAGATAAATAGGTACCGCTCCGGCGGGAAGGTAAACGGCATTTCCATGCGCTGCTCTGGTTCACCAGAAGCGGCTTAGTCATGCTGGCCACATGACCCGGAAGCTGTACGCCGGCTCCCTTGGCCAATAAAACAATATGAGCGCCGCAACCCCAGAGTCGGAAATGACTGGACCTAATGGTCAGGGGTTCCTTTACCTTTAAGGGACAGACCTGCTAGTTTCCTCCCCAGAGAAGCCAGCTTCAGAGAGTGATTGGAGGAGGGGGAAATGTTTTGTATGTGATGTCAGGATGTGGGGAGGAGCTGAACCCAGTGGCCGCGTGGCTCAATGGCCAGCTGCCCCTTCTCCACCTCCTCTTGGTGGACCATCCTTCCCCTCCATGGCAGGAGGAGAAGGAGCCGGCCACTGGAGTCACCCTGCACTTGATCCCACACTTCGGATCTGTGCTTTCTTGACTTTGGTGGGACCCAGCCTCTATCCCCCAAATATGGGGGCAGGGCTAGGAGCCGGCACCCCTGTTCCTCCCTCAGTGTGGTGTAGTGATTAAGAGCGGTAGAATCTGGTGAACCAGGTTCGTGTCTCCGCTCCTCCACATGGCGCTGCTGGGTGACCTTGGGCTAGTCACACTTCTTTGAAGTCTCTCAGCCCCACTCACCCCACAGAGTGTTTGTTGTGGGGCAGGAAGGGAAAGGAGAATGTTAGCCGCTTTGAGACTCCTTCGGGTAGTGATAAAGCGGGATATCAAATCCAAACTCTTCTTCTTCTTCTTCTTCTTCTTCTTCTTCTTCTTCTTCTTCTTCTTCTTCTTTCTTCATAGGAATACGTCTTCTCCAGCTTATTGATCTAAAAATTAACAAGCGCTAAGTTCAAAGCTAAAAAGGAGTTTTCAGAATTTTATGAAACCAGAAGTTGGGGATCTAAGGGGTTTTCAAGCTATCCTGCTAATTGACGACAATGACAGAGCAAATTAAGCCCCGTGGTGTTTCCTTGCACGCAAGAGGTTATCTATCAAGTTGGCCTTCAACCAGCAGATTCTTGCTGCCCCCCTTCCCCTCCCTTAATAATCCCTCGCAAGGAGGAAAGCAGCCAGGGGAGAACTATAACAGAATGAAAGCCATGCCTGTTTTTTTAAGTGGATCCGAATCTCTCCAGAGAACGTTCCGGAAACGAGAAAAACGAAAGACTTTCTCTGCGCAGCCTGTAACGAATTCATGGAATTTACTGCCACAAATGTATGGAATTTACTGCCACAAATGTATGGAATTTACTGCCACAGACTATTTATGGAATTTGCTGCAGCTTTGATGGCTTTTACAAGGGCTTAGGTAAATTTACACAGGACGGAGCTAGCGATGGCTGTCAGCCATAATGTGGGTGCTGCAACAAAGTGTTGCACCGCTGAAGGGCTCTTCGAGGTTAAAGTCACTCCACTTTCGTTCCCAACAGTCAGTAGGCACCCACTTAGCCACCGAGCATGCTCAGGCCTCATAAAGTTGTTTTTGAAGTCCTTCCTACTTATATTTTTATATATACCTCCTGATAATAGCTGTCTGTGTTGCAATTTTGCCTACGTAAAAGCAACTGGCAATCAATGTCTGAACATCTGAAACAGAGGGAATGAGAGGGGCCTGCAACAAAGTGTTGCAGTAGGGAGTCCTCCTCCTGGATTCTTGTCACTTGGTTCCATCCGCTTTCCCATTTACCTCCCCTGCAGCATTTCCTGCCCACTGAACTTGTGCAGTCCTTTTTTTTTTTGACACTTTATTTCCTTTATTGCAAAACAATTTGCATACAACATAAAAAACAACACAAACTAACCATAGACCCTAACTAACAACATATCATTTGACATCAAACATACTTTGATTTCCGATTCACCTCATTGTACCTCATGTTGGTCTATACGCACTTCCTTGTTTGTTTGTTTGTTTTCCCTGTTACATATCAAGATAAATTTTTGCTTTTATAATTTCCTTGTTATTCAAGATTCAGTCTAAATCTGTCAGGAGATTTGCATTGTCACAGTACTTTTTAAGATATTCTTTAAATATCGTCCAATCTTTACTCGCTTTCTGGTTTGAGTTTCCTCTTATTATCCCAGTCATTTTCGCAAATTCTAAATATTCTATAATAATAATAATAATAATAATAATAATAATAATAATAATAATAATTTATTATTTGTACCCTGCCCATCTGGCTGGGTCCCCCCAGCCACTCTGGGCGGCCTCCAACAGATATTAAAATATCACAAGTTAAAAACTTCCCTAAACAGGGCTGCCTCAGGTATTTTCTGAATGTCAGATAGTTGTTTATCTCTTTGACCTCTGCTGGGAGGGCGTTCCACAGGGCAGGTGCCACTACTGAAAAGGCCCTCTGCCTGGTTCCCTGTAGCTTTGCTTCTCGCAGTGAGGGAACCGCCAGAAGGCCCTCGGCGCTGGACCTCAGTGTCCGGGCTGAATAATGGGAGTGGAGACGCTCCTTCAGGTATACAGGACCGAGGCCGTTTAGGGCTTTAAAGGTCAGCACCAACACTTTGAATTGTACTCGGAAACGTACTGGGAGCCAATGTAGCTCTCTCAGGACCGGTGTTATGTGGTCCCGGCGGCCACTCCCAGTCACCAGTCTAGCTGCCGCATTCTGGATTAATTGCAGTTTCCGGGTCACCTTCAAAGGTAGCCCCACGTAGAGCGCATTGCAGTAGTCCAAACGGGAGATAATTATTCTATCATCTTCGCTTGCCATTCAATTGACTCAATGTGCCACTCTAGCTCTTCTCCTTCTCTATGGTGGCCCCCTACTTCCTGTGCCACTCTAGTTCTTTTCCATCTCTATGCCAGTCCCCGACTTCCTGTGCCACCATTCTTCCCTGCCTTTGCCTCCCTTCACTTTCTAGGATGAGCAAGTGGTTCCATGACCTTCCAAGCTCCACATTATCTGATAGGGCAACACCAGGAGACACACTAGCTCCTGTTAGCACTCCTTAGCACCAACTAGCGCACCATGTTTTCTGCGGTGGAAATGGGAGACTGGTCTACTTCTTTTTTTTAAAGCCATGCTTCATTTGCTGTTGTAGAGCACAGGAGGGCAGAAAAGAAACGGCGGCTTTCTTCCCCTTCGTTCTCGGCGCGCAAGAGAAGGAGCATTTTTCCTTAAACTCTCCATGACACGCATTGCTCCCGACAGCTGAAATAAAATGAAATTTACGAGCTTTTGTCCATGGGCACCGAGCGCGCAATTGATTCCAGAGAAGCACTCTTGCACGCCCGGCATAATTCACGGCCCCTTCTTTCCCTGTTCTCAAGGCAAGCTCTAATTTAACATCATTATGTTTTCATGCCCCCACACATTCCAGCCGTCTCATCCACTGACGCTTTATTGGACTCCGGATAATTTACAGTTGGATGGGCCGCCTTCAGCCTGTCCTATTTTTAGCGAGTCTCGCATCTATACATATTCTTTCCTTTCTTCTCCACAGAACAAAGTGTGTCTGTACACACACGTAAATATATATATATATATAGAGAGAGAGAGAGAGAGAGAGAGAGAGATAACTGCCATGTCAGGCAAACCATGGATAGCACCAGGTACATTAAGGTCCCTGAACCAACGGGTGGTGTTGAGTCGGGCTGCAAATCACGATAATGCAGCTTCCATTGCTGCTGCTGCATCTGTCAAAGTCCTAAGAGCAAGTGTGGTGTAGTGGTTAAGAGTGGTAGACTCGTAATCTGGTGAACCGGGTTCGCGTCCCCACTCCTCCACATGCAGCTGCTGGGTGACCTTGGGCTAGTCACACTTCTCTGAAGTCTCTCAGCCCCACTCACCTCACAGAGTGTTTGTTGGGGGGAGGAAGGGAAAGGAGAATGTTAGCCGCTTTGAGACTCCTTCGGGTAGTGATAAAGCGGGATATCAAATCCAAACTCTTCTTCTTCTTCTAAATGAGAAGGATGCAAAGTGTGATGACCTGGGACTCGGGCTCGGACTCAGAACCAGAGGAGTCTCAGTCTGCACCGGATCCTCTGCCTCAGACATCATCTGAACCAAGTCCAGGGCCTGATCCTGAAGAGCCCCAGTCTGCACAGATTCCCCTGCAGCAAACACCAGCTGGGCCGAGTCAGGGGCCTGAGCCTGTCCTGGCTCCAGATGCGGAGATTACCTCATTGCCATCAGCTGGACCATCACTTACAGCTGGTCCACTACCGGTTCGGTCAGGGGAGGCTGAGGCTGTTCCTGAGTCCAGTAACCCACCGGCGTCTCCCGAGCTGCAGAGACTCAGTTCTGAGAGAAGGAGAGACCTGAGTACTCGCAGGAGGAGTGCTCGCCTTTGGGCAAGACAGGGTGGTGAGTCGCCGGGGGATCGGGACCGGCCATTGCCCCTGTACCTGTTCTTGCCTGGTCTCCTGCCCCGTGTTCCGCATTGGCTCTGTCGGACTGACTCTTCGCTGAACCTTCGGATTCTGGACTGGACCTGGACCTTGTCTCTCGGATTACCCCCGGGCCCAGCACACAAAGTGGGAAGGGAGATAGACCAGAGCACAGTGGCATGAAGCAGAATCTTACAAAGAACTCTCTGATGCAGCGGTAGTGGGGAGCCTGTAGCCCATAGGCCTAATCAGGCTTGCTATTGATCCCCATTTGGCCTACCAGGCTATGGTGGCCAAGCCACGCCCACCTGCTCTACCCCTAGAGACAGTGGGGGAAGGGAGTCAATTCCGTTTGCATTTAAAGGCAAGCCGATTTTATTTGCACTTCCTGAAACAATGTGAAACGCTGCCTCCCACCGAAATCTGTTCTCACCTGAATTTTGCAGTGTACGTCTCCAGCATAGTCACGCGTACAAAGATGTGTGCTCTAGGGTAAACCCTGCGTGTGAATGCATTTGTTAGCTGGGGGGGAAAATAACATTTAAAAATTCAATGTATACGGAGAAATTGCTTGGCAAAAAAAAATGTGTATTTTAAGGCAGAATTGGCATACAAAAATGTGAATATTCAGAGAAGTTGGTACTAAAATGTTTGTGAATTTTCACAACACATGCTGAAATGAAGAAAATTTAATTTAAGATTGGGAATAAAATGAGAAAATGACGTAAACCGACGTGGACAGATTCACCCACCCATTACTACGCCTGACATCATATCTTACGTCAGGTGTGCGGCCAAAAACATGCAGATGGGCCAAATGGGAATTTGTAGGTGCGACGAACCCCCTTGTTTTCTCTCTCTAGAAACAGAAGGTCCGTCTCGAACCCACCTCCCTCTCACTTTTCTGGTTTATTATTAATGAGAGTCCGTATCCAGTTTACGTGGCCTGGTATCCTTAATGCTCTGGGCTATTTAGGTGAACCACCTTTTGCCTACAGTGCAGCCCTCAGCTCAGCTCCCCACTGTATCGATTTGCCTCACACTTCTGGCAACTTAATGGCACTCCAGGTCTTCACCTTCTAACCCCTCTCTGTGTGACTCTGAGACACAAACTAAAACCCTTTCCTCAGGTAAGTTTTGTCCCCTTCCTGAGTACACACCTTTGTGAGTTTTGATACCCCGCTGGATTAATAATGACGACGATTGGGAGCTTCAGTGTGAAACTGAATCACAATCAATCAAAAAGTTGAATTCTATCCATTTGGGTCTGAATAGAAGAAATGGCTTCCTACCTAGCCCACTGCAGATATTAATTAACTCAGCATTGTCCAGTTGGTTGTTTTACCTTTGAAGGTGAGGCTACCTTTGAAGGTGACCCGGAAACTGCAATTAATCCAGAATGCGGCAGCTAGACTGGTGACTGGGAGTGGCCGCCGGGACCACATAACACCGGTCCTGAGAGATCTACATTGGCTCCCAGTACGTTTCCGAGCACAATTCAAAGTGTTGGTGCTGACCTTTAAAGCCCTAAATGGCCTCGGTCCTGTATACCTGAAGGAGCGTCTCCACCCCCACCGTTCAGCCCGGACACTGAGGTCCAGCTCCGAGGGCCTTCTGGCGGTTCCCTCCCTGCGAGAAGCAAAGCTGCAGGGAACCAGGCAGAGGGCCTTCTCGGTAGTGGCGCCCGCCCTGTGGAGCGCCCTCCCAGCAGAGGTCAAAGCGATCAACAACTACATAACATTTAGGAAATACCTGAAGGCAGCCCTGTTTAGGGAAGTTTTTAATCTGTAACATGTTAATGTATTGTTTTTTAATATTTGCTGGAAGCCGCCCAGAGTGGCTGGGGAGACCCAGCCAGATGGGCGGGGTACAAATAATAAATTATTATTATTATTATTAAAGTAAAGGAGATATAAGTGATAAGGTTTGAGAAGTTAATAAATAGATAAGATATAAGATTTGTTTAACGTAGTAATATAGAAGATGTAATGAAAAATAAGAGATAAGGTATTACAAGAAACATAAGTAATAAGAATATAATAATAGATGATGAGAAGAAATTGCTAAAGATGAGATACAATGAAACGCAGAGGGAAAGACAGGAGGAAGTCAAACCAAAATGTTAAGGACAGAAGGCTGGGAAAGTAAGAGGATAGTGTGTATTTTATGTATTTGTATTCTTTTGTGTGTGTGTGTGTGTGTGTGTGTGTGTGTGTGTGTGTGTGTTTGTGTTTGTGTTTGTGTTTGTATTGTTATGTGATAAGTTGTGTGTAAAACCCAATTAAATATTTTTTAAAAAATTATTTAAAAAATAATATAATGACGACGATTCCTTTATGGCCCAAAAAGAACTGAACTTTATTTCTTATAGAACATAGTCGATTTAAAGCTTCATGCGTTCACAATCTTGTTTACAGTAACAGTACTTGTATAGTTTCACGATAAACTAAACCTAAACTATACCACCACTATCCTGGCCCCACACCCTCCTTCTCCCTGTCACCACACACACCCTCCCTCTTCTCAACTGTCAAAACGGCCGTTCCCTCCTTTTAAACCGGGGATTGTCCCGCCCCTAAAGGATGAACTGCCATTCAAAGTGAGGGTGGATTAACTCCTTATGAACCGGGAGGTATTAACTCCTTCATCTTAGGGCCAATCCGTTACAGTAGGCACTGCTGACCTGCTGATCGACAGCACCTCCAAAGCCCCACACATGGTGTTTCACAGGCAATGACAATCTGCAGGTTGTTGGGGCTTGGATACCGCTGCCAGACCAGTTGCAAGGCGGTTTGGCTGGTTTGTTGCATTTCTATCCCACCTTTTTTTCTCCAAGCTGCTCAGGGTAGCATGGATGGTTCTCCCGCTCCTCCATTACTCCCACAACAACCCCGGGAGGTTGGTTAGGCTGAGAGGCAGCGACTGGCTCATTAAGGTCACCAGTGAGCTTCATGGCTTAGTGAGGATTTGAACCCTGGTCCCCAGACGACTGTTTAAGAACCGCTGTGACAGAAAACATAACTTTCCTGGCAGTTGAAAATGATGGACTATATGGAACTCGCAGAACTGACCGCAAGAATCCAAGACCTGAGGGAAGAGGCGGTGGAAAAAGAATGGAAGAAATTCAGGGAATATATGAAGAAACATCTTAAAATCTAGATTATAATTTTGTTTGTGTATTGCTGAGTAGATAAATAGTTTATAGATTGGATAAGGATTAGATAAGATTGAAAATATATATGTATAAGTAGAAAGATGATAGAAGATAATGATAAGAGTAAGAGAATAAGGGAAGATTAGGAAATATGATTTATGAAAATAGATTGATAATTAGGAGATATAATTTATTGTGTTTAAGAAATAAGAAATAGATTTGAAAATGAATAGAAATTGCTAAAATGTTTTTACAATGTAGCGTTAAGGGAGGGAAGTGGGGGAAGTCTATTAGACAATGTTAGAGAATATAATAATTAGGAAGTATTATTTTAATTGTTATTTTTCTTTATGTAGGGGTGGGCGGGGGGAAGATGATTTGTGGGGTTAATGTGTGTTTGTTTTAATTTTTCTTTTTTGTTTGCTAAAAATTCCTAATAAAAATTATTTAAAAAAAGAAAAAAAAGAAAACATAACTTTCCAAAGGAGTAAGGCATGAGTGCTGTGCTGAAATCAGTCCTCCAGTTTCTCATAAGTTTCCTTCCTTTGCAAAATAGGCTTCCGTGTTTTTCCAGGGAACTTGGAAGTGTCCTTAGAATGTTGGTAGCTGTGAGATTTTAAGCTTATTATCCAGGGGTCAGCAACCTTTTTCAGCCGTGGGCCGGTCCACCGTCCCTCAGACCATGTGGTGGACCGGACTATATTTTGAAGGGAAAAAATGAACGAATTCCTATGCCCCACAAATAACCCAGCGATGCATTTTAAATAAAAGCACACATTCTGCTAATGTAAAAACACTCTGATTCCCGGACCGTCCACGGGCCGGATTGAGAAGGTGATTGGGCCGCATCCGGCCCCCGGGCCTTAGGTTGCCTACCCCTGTTATTATCTCTCTCTATAATAAAAATGTAAGAATGTCATCGCAGAGTCTCCATTGGTGGACTTGTAGTGCCGGGTCACAGTCCTACATTTGCATGAAGTCAGAGCACAGCTTCCATAATAATAATAATAATTAATTATTATTATTATTATTATTATTATTATTATTATTTATTATTTATACCCCGGCCATCTGGCTGGGTTTCCCCAGCCACTCTGGGCGGCTTCCAACAGAATATGAAAATACAATAATCCATCAAACATTAAAAGCTTCAATAAAAAGGGCTGCCTTCAGACGTCTTCTAAAAGTCTGGTAGTTGTTGCTCTCTTTGACATCTGGTGGGAGGGCGTTCCACAGGGCGGGTGCCACTACTGAGAAGGCCCTGTGCCTGGTTCCCTGCAACTTGGCTTCTCGCCAAGTTGGTGGATCCACCATTGGTGGATTTGTGGTGCCGTGTGTCACAATACTGGATTTCCATGAACTCAGGGCAGGAAAGGGGACCAAGAGTTAAGGCAGGTTGCACAACATCAGTGGTCATGACACAGGAGTGAGAAGGAAGGAACACTGAGAGGGGAAAAGTAGTGGTGGGTTTTAAGGCTAAATTTCTGGTAATTTCTGATGTTTTTTTGAATGCAATCTGTTTTCTCCTTAAGTCGTTATTGGTTGGTGGGATACAGGAGAATTTTTTTGGCACAACATAATCAGAAATGCCTATGTCTCCAAGCATTCTACAGCGATGCAGCAAAATTGTTTGGCTCAGCCTGTGCTATTTACCGTATTTATCCTTCCTGGTTTTATAACAAATGATGGCATTGTGGCTCTGAAGGATCCTTAGGCAGAATCTTTGAAAGCCTTACGTACCGAGCAAATGAAAGGAAAGGAAAAGTTCAATAAGGAAAACACTCAAAAGAAATGAAACTCGTGAGAAGAAAACGAGCAAGGAACCACCAAATTCAACCCACAGCTTGGTGCTTTATTTACTTTGTTGTTGTTCAGTCGTTCAGTCGTGTCCGACTCTTCGTGACCCCCATGGACCAGAGCACGCCAGGCACGCCTATCCTTCACTGCCTCTTGCAGTTTGGCCAAACTCATGTTAGTAGCTTCTAGAACACTGTCCAACCATCTCATCCTCTGCCGTCCCCTTCTCCTTGTGCCCTCCATCTTTCCCAACATCAGGGTCTTTTCTAGGGAGTCTTCTCTTCTCATGAGGTGGCCAAAGTCTTGGAGCCTCAGCTTCAGGATCTGTCCTTCCAGTGAGCACTCAGGGCTGATTTCCTTCAGAATGGATAGGTTTGATCTTCTTGCAGTCCATGGGACTCTCAAGAGTCTCCTCCAGCACCATAATTCAAAAGCATCAATTCTTCGGCGATCAGCTTTCTTTATTTACTTACTTCATTTTAAAACCACGGGTACATAGATGCAGATTTTTGAATTGAAAGAAAGAAAGAAAGAAAGAAAGAAAGAAAGAAAGAAAGAAAGAAAGAAAGAAAGAAAGGTGAAGGGGGAGAGAGAGAGAGAGACTGAACAGACATTTCCCATCAAAGCCTGCACTTGATTACTCCTCTCCCAAAATAAGCATCTGAAAAGAAGCAGAAAGTTGTTTACTGTCTCAAGCGCACACAATAAGATGCTGATGAGCATCTTCCTGGTTAGTTGTCAGCCCAGCCCATTAAGGGCCATAGCTGTCAACTTTTGGATTTGAAAATAAGGGATCAGCACATAGCTGTCAACCTTTCCCTTTTCTCACGAGGAATCCTATTCGGAATAAGGGAATTTCCCACACAAAAGGGGAAATGTTGACAGCTATGCAAAGCAAGCCTGTCCACGGTGACGCGAGGAGGGGAAGCAGAGCGAGCTCGGGGCCCCTTCTCAAACAGGCAGACGGCTCAGGGATGCCGCGAGGGCGGTGCAATGGCACCAAGTAGCCTCGCCACCCTGCGCTCCAGAGGCTGCGCGCGAATGGGAGAGCGAAAGAGCGAGCGCGTAGACGGCAGGCAGGCTGGCTGTCTGGTTGGGCGTGAGGGTCTGGCTGCACAAGGCATGCAAGCTCCGCCCCCAGTCGGTCTCAGACTCCTTATTGGCAGCCGAGCAACACAGCTGAGGAGCCTCCCTGGCCGGCAGGGAGGGAGAGGAGCTGCTTCCTTTGAAATCCAGGAAATTTAAGGGATATCAACAATCCGGGATAGCAGCGGGAAACGGCATTGGAATAAGGGAGTTTCCCGCAAAAAAAGGGAGGGTTGACAGCTATATTAAGGGCTGGTGTAGCTTCTGCCACCTCGGCTCTCAGGGCCTGCTTTTTAAGGTTGAACAGCTGTGTTTTGCTGATGAAATCAGAAGCTTAGACACTTAATAATTTCACCCACCCTCCACCTCGATATGTTAGTTCAGGCATAAGAATACTGTGGCCGCAGTTTCCTCCCTCCCATGTTATTGTCCACTGATTTGTGGAGAAAGAGAGAGATGGACGCATGGATAGATATTTATTTTAGTTCATTAGTTATTTCATAAAATTTAAACACCGCTTTTAAAGAGGTTCTTTAAAAATAAATAGAGTCAAACAATAAAATTTTCAGTAAAAACTCTTTAATAATTCCAAAACCAGCAATAAACTCAAAACCAATTCAAACACATAATAAATAATAATAATAATAATAATAATAATAATTTATTATTTGTACCCCCGCCCATCTGGCTGGGTCTCCCCAACCACTCTGGGCGGCTTCCAGCAAACATTAAAATACATTAACACATCACAGATTAAAAACTTCCCTAAACAGGGCTGACCAGGTATTTTCTGAATGTCGTGTAGTGCCTTACCCAGAAATGCCAAAATTCTGCATGTCTGGGTAAGGTAAAGGTAAAGGGACCCGTGACCATTAGGTCCAGTCGTGTCCGACTCTGGGGTTGCGGCGCTCATCTCGCATTATTGGCCGAGAGCCAGCGTACAGCTCCCGGGTCATGTGGCCAGCATGACAAAGCCGCTTCTGGCGAACCAGAGCAGCGCATGGAAACGCCATTTACCTTCCCGCCGGAGCGGGACCTATTTATCTACTTGCACTTTGACGTGCTTTCGAACTGCTAGGTGGGCAGGAGCTGGGACCAAACAACGGGAGCTCACCCCGTCGCAGGGATTCGAACCGCCGACCTTCTGATCGGCAAGTCCTAGGCTCTGTGGTTTAGCCCACAGCGCCAGCTGGGTCCTGTCTGGGTAGGCTTGCCTAAACAAAAACACACACAAAAAAATGTTTTTCCGCAATGCAGGACTAGCTTGTGAAATGCTCACTATCACCCAAGGATGGAGAAATATGCTGGGCTTCTCCCTTCATGTTCAGTTTCAGAAGGCTCTGCATATTCACAATTTCAGAAAAGCTGAGTCACTCAACGCATGTTTCACAAGGCACAACCAAGCCAATGGACTATGACGGGAAGAATCAGGACGATAAGAATTTCAACAAAGGCTGGGAAAAAATTGTAATGTATTTGACAGAACACTGTAAACAGTTAAAAACATTAGGAGGATTGAAATAATGCTTGCAATGTGAAAAGAATTATAGGGAAAAAATAGAGATTTGTGGATACATGGAGGATAATATGATATGCAGTGAAAATGATTATCAGCGGACCTCACGAAAGGGAGGATGGAAGTCTGAGAATCCGGTGAATTCTATATTTTTGGATTGTATTTTTCTTTTTTTGTGAATGTAAAACTACCCGGTAAATTGTAAAACCAATTAAAAATATTATAAAAAAAGAAAAGAAAAGGGCAAATCACCCTTTCAATGTGACCTGAATAAAATTTCTTCACATCCCACTCTCAGCCTGCTGTTGCCTTCACCAAAGCAGAACAATCTGTATTTTTCTCCAATCAGAATCAATACCGCTTTCCTTCTTTGTACACTTGATTTCCTCAATGCAATTCTGGGCTGCATCAATAGGAGTATAGCATCTAGATCAAGGGAAGTAATAGTACCACTGTATTCCGCTCTGGTCAGACCTCACCTGGGATACTGTGTCCAGTTCTGGGCACCACATTTCAAGAAGGATACTGACAAGCTGGAACGTGTCCAGAGGAGGGCAACCAAAATGGTCAAAGGCCTGGAAATGATGCCTTATGAGGAACGGCTTAGGGAGCTGGGTATGTTTAGCCTGGAGAAGAGAAGGTTAAGCGGTGATATGATCGCCATGTTCAAATATATAAAAGGATGTCATATAGAGGAGGGAGAAAAGTTGTTTTCTGCTGCTCCTGAGAAGAGGACACGGAACAATGGATTCAAACTACAAGAAAGAAGATTCCACCTAAACATTAGAAAGAACTTCCTGACAGTAAGAGCTGTTCGACAGTGGAATTTGCTGCCAAGGAGTGTGGTGGAGTCTCCTTCTTTGGAGGTCTTTAAGCAGAGGCTTGACAGCCACCTGTCAGGAATGCTTTGATGGTGTTTCCTGCTTGGCAGGGGGTTGGACTGGATGGCCCTTGTGGTCTCTTCCAACTCTACGATTCTATGATTCTGCAGCCAATGGGAGAGCTCACTGCACATTATAGCAGGTTTTTTAAGACCTGTAGAGCTCTGGGGGTTTGGAGCCCAAGTACTAAGGTGCTACCCTTGGAAGGTGTGTCTCTTGGGATCAGGGGGGGACTCAGACAGCGTGACTCCTACGATGACAGCTCCTGGCAACTCTCGATTTTAGATATTAAGAGCTAATCTAAGCGTTTGGCTTCCTCCCTGCCCCGCTCTCCCCCCGCCTGGAGGCTGATCCCAGCTTGTCCCTTCTCCAAGGTGGAAATAATGATTCACCCAGACTTTAAGTTGACCTATTGAGAAACGATGGAGGAATCGACACGCTTGCCAAGAAAGATATTTGAGGCCCTCGCTGCAGGGTTGATGTTATTCCAAGTCGGAGCATAGCGTGGTAAACCGAACCACTCTTTCCAGTTATCTTGGCACTGAATCGATCGGGCTCCGTCTGCTGTGTTTACTATTATGTTGGGCACAACTACCCATGTTGCCAGGCGGCGTTCAGCACACCCGCGATAGAAAAAAGCGAGGGCAAGGTTCCTCAGTGCAAGTGCAAACACTGGTTTAACTCTGTTCCGTTTTTAACCCCTCCTCTCTCAGAAGATCCATGCCAGTTTATAATTCAGATCAAGTTCAACCTATCAGAATAAAGAATAAAACAAAGGAAGTACTTGTTTCAAAATGGGAAGTCTTCAAAATTTACTTGAAAAATAGCAACGATAGCTTAAAATCTGTAGCAGCATTTGAATAACTTCAGTAAGAACTGTATGTTAGGTGGAAAACTATGCTGGGGAAACATAATATTTAAAATAAAATTTGTTATAATATGGCAATGAACAACTGAAGAGATAAAGAAATAAGGAGCGGATGGGAAGTAAGTTGTATGGAAAAAAGAACATTTGTTTTGTTAATCTTACTTAATATATTGTTGTTGTAGATGTGTATTTGTTAGTCTGTCTTTTTGTTGTTGTTGTTGTTGTTAGGAGGTGATGGATATTTATCTGTTTTTTTAGGCAATTTTCTTCTGTGTGGTGTGATAAAGTGAAAATTTAAAAAAATACATACCGTATAATTCAGATTTTCCTCATCCTCTTCTTCCTCCTTCCTAAATTTACTCTGCCAAAATGTTCAAACGGCCCCACCAGTGACAAACACGGCAGCAATTAAAAGATTCTTCTATCAGAAACCAAAGGCATTGAGTGCATTTGAAATTATACTTTTTGAGATGAA
Source organism: Darevskia armeniaca (assembly GCA_034641395.1). Taxonomy (NCBI): domain Eukaryota; kingdom Metazoa; phylum Chordata; class Lepidosauria; order Squamata; family Lacertidae; genus Darevskia; species Darevskia armeniaca. The sequence goes on from JAWWNF010000904.1 coordinate 1,147,299, forward strand.
GCATACCATTCCTTATTTGCTATGAGTTGAAAGTTATCTCTCTTCATTATTTCTTGAGAATGTTCTCATTAGGAGAGTTTCATAATATCAGGGCTAGTACCGGTATTTAAACCAGCATTCCTTCTGACTGTTCACATTTTGGATATTTGAGTATTTAATAATGAGGTTGCTGCTTTCATTGCAAAGTTCATGTGTGGATACAGATCAGCCTTTGCCAACCTGGTCCCCCCCACCCCCCCGATGTTCTGGGTGACAATTCCTACCAGCTCCAGACAGTGCTTCTTATGTAAAATAAACGCTTAAAAAATGCATTGACCAATAACTTTGCCTGCAGCCTCTACATAAAATAAGTATTTTTGTGGACAGTTGTTACACATTGAGAATGCATTGCAAAATCCAGCGGATCATGGAATTTGACTTGCATTCCGATGCACAAGCAATTTAGGCAACATCAGATCAGTTTGGTCCACGGTGAAAAGTGGACAATGTCATTTGCCATCCGAGTTTGGAGCCAGCCATTCTCTCTCCCAGGGCACTTCTGGTGCGAAGTGTATGTAAACATACATATATGAGCAAAAATATCATACAACAACAATGCACTTTATTGGAGGAGATTGCTTTACAAAAAAAACATATATACATGGGGTTTTTTAAAAAAAAATAATGCATGCATTTCTTACTATATAATGCAATTGTAAGCCAGCATCACTCTGTCTTCCTCTGGTTTTTTAACAAAGGTTTTCTTAAACATTTTCTTTAACTCGTTATATACATCATTTCCCAGAAAGCTTTTACCGAGGTGGCTTCCTTCCTAACCACGGCACACATAGCAGGGAGGGAACTTTTAACTGCTCTGCCCAGCATGCCACAATAGCGAATAAATTCAGGCTGCCCTGCTCCTGAGCTGAACCACATCTCTCAGCAGGAGGAGGAAGGAGGGAGTCCTGGGAGCAGCCTTATTTTTAGCCATCTAAAATGTGCCCGTCGCTCATTCTCCAGATGCATTCACATGGCCTGACGACAACACACCTTAAATAAGAATAGCACCCACCCCCCACCCGCTGCGTGTACCTTCCGCCCTGAAGGAGGAGGTCTGGAGAAAGTGGGGACAACTGAAAGCAAATCTCTGTTGCGGTCCGGTTGCCAAGGGAGCGGCGTCAACCTTGTAGCTAACATTTGGAACGGCCACGGGCAATGACTCGGCAGCCATCATCTCCAGCTGCAGAACGTGGAGCGGAAGTGAGGCGACCCAAATCCCCAAGCCCAAATCCCCCAATGGGCAAAGGGCACATTCCGGGATATTCTGGTGCAAATCCAGACTCTGTAGGCAAGTATCAGTTGCGGGGCGACCCGAGCGCAGTTTTGCAAGATGCCTGCTGCAATGTTGCTGTTCTAACATTGGCCAACGATTATATCATTCCTCCTATTTCCAGTCTCCAGGATGTGAGTGTGTTTCCCTTTATAGCCCAAGCAGCATTACCCATGCGCAAGAGGGAGCAAACAGCAGATTCAGGGGAACCCTAAGTTTTGCAGAAATTCAATAAAAATAAAACCTGTAGCTAAAAGTATTTTAAAGAAGGGGAGTTCCCTACCCCCCAACAGCTCGACGATGAGTGCTAAACATGAGCTACAATCCATTAGTTTTCCCAGACTCAGTTTGCCCAATAGTCACAGAACATTGACTGACGGTTGTCTCTCACGGCAGAAACAAGAGGAACTGGATGCGTGAAGGCAAACGTGTTTGGAAAACCACCTATTATACCTAACCAAAAAGCCTCTGGTTTTTTAACAAAGGTTTTCTTAAACATTTTCTTTAACTCGTTATATACCGTATTTTTCGCTCCATAACGCGCACCGGACCATAACGCGCACCTAGTTTTTTGAGGAGGAAAGAGGATCAGTTCAAAGTTGTGCATCTTCTTTTGGAAGAAGAAAAGCCCCATTTGCTGCAAAAGGATCAGCTCAAACTTGTTGTTGTGCTGCTGCTTTTGCAAAGGAGAAAATAAACATTTGCAAAAGGAGCAGCTCAAAGTTGTGCTGCTGCTTTTGCAAAGAAAACCCCCAGTTGCAAAAGGATAAGCTCAAAGCCCTTTCTACAGTTTCCAAACAGATAATCTAATCAGCCAGTCACATGTAGCTGGGGAAACCAACAGCCTCCTCTGCAGGAACGACCTTATCTCTCCTCCCGATCTCTTGCTGATCAGCTGTAAAGCGGCAGCCTTATCTCTCCTCCCGATCTCTTGCTGATCAGCTGTAAAGCGGCAGCCTTATCTCTCCTCCCGATCTCTTGCTGATCAGCTGTAAAGCGGCAGCCTTATCTCTCCTCCCGATCTCTTGCTGATCAGCTGTAAAGCGGCAGCCTTATCTCTCCTCCCGATCTCTTGCTGATCAGCTGTAAAGCGGCAGCCTTTCAACACCCCCTTCTCTCTTTGTAAAAGAAAAGGCTCGATCTTCTTTTGGTCCCTGGGCAATTCAGCTCCAGGGACCATGCATTCGCTCCATAACGCGCACAGACTTTTCCCCTTCCTTTTTAGAAGGAAAAAAGTGCGCGTTATGGAGCAAAAAATACGGTACATCATTTCCCAGAAAGCTTTTTCCGAGGTTTCTTCCTTCCTAACCATGGCACACAGAGCAGGGAGGGAACTTTTAACTGCTCTGCCCAGCATGCCACAATAGCGAATAAATTCAGGCTGCCCTGCTCCTGAGCTGAACCACATCTCTCAGCAGCAGGAGGAAGGAGGGAGTCCTGGCTTAGCCATCCATACTGTAGCTAGAGACTTTCCACCCGGCCGGAGGCTATCCATGCCTACAGCAGCTCTTCATCAGTCTGCCTCTCATCTCATCCTTGTGTTCATAGAGCGAATCATGCAACAGAGGCGTAAGAAGCCGCTCGGGCACCCGGAGCGGCAAACACGGTGTGAACCCGGGGGCGGGGCGTCGCTACGTAGCGCGCATGCGTCGCTATGTAGTGACGCTGCACATGCGTGCTACGTAGCGGCTTGCTGGCAGCGGCGCCGGCAAACCGCAAGCAAGCCACAGAGCGAGGCTTTTTACTGGCGGCTTGGGAGGCGCCGTTGCCCTGCCGCCCGGTAAAAAGCCTCACTCTGCGGCTTGTTCGCTCACCCGCTCGGCCCTTTGCTTCCTTCCCACTCGGGCTGCGGGCGGAGGGGAGGGGTGGGGTGGGAGGGGATGCTCCTTTGGGCCGCTGACGCCCCTCCCTGGCCTGCTCCTCGCCTCTGCCCGCAGCCTGAGCGGGAAGGAAGTAAAGCGCTAAGCAGGTGAGCAAGCAAGCCGTGGAGCAAGAAGAAAAAGAAGAGTTTGGATTTGATATCCCGCTTTATCACTACCCTAAGGAGTCTCAAAGCGGCTCACATTCTCCTTTCCCTTCCTCCCCCACAACAAACACTCGGTGAGGTGAGTGGGGCTGAGAGACTTCAGAGAAGTGTGACTAGCCCAAGGTCACCCAGCAGCTGCATGTGGAGGAGAGGGGACGCGAACCCAGTTCACCAGATTACGAGACTACCGCTCTTAACCACTCCACCACACTGGCAAGGCTTTTTACCAGGCGGCGGGGTAATTGCGCCCCCTGCCTCCCAAGCCAACAGCGAGCCTGGGGAAAGGGGGAGAGCTTTGCTGCTTTGCCGGCGGCTCGGATGGGCCGTCATGGCCGTCGCTCGCTGTAGGCATGGGAGTCGCAGGGGGCGCGCCGAGTGTCACCCCCCCCCAGGGTGGCACCTGGGGCAGCCTGCCCCCACCGCACCCCCTTGCTCCGCCCCTGTCATGCAATATACATCTGCTGGTTTGGACAGAGGAAGGGATTTGCCCGTGGCCCTTTCGGAAACGAACCCTGCTCTATCCCCAGTGTCACTGTCTGCAGCTGTGGCTGACATTTCCTGATACGGCTCTTCCGATAATTAAGATCGGTCTTGACCTTGCGCTTTGTTCTCCCTCTCTCCTCCTCTCCTTTAGAAGGAGCACTCAGCTATAATGAAGGCTGCAAACACCCTCCGGCTTCCTGCCTGATTTGTGACCTTAGCAGGTGTTCACTGAGGACTGGCCACTTGTTAATTTTAATTGATTGTCATGATTTACATTTGACCGGGGCCTCGCTCTCGCGCACCTCCGGGGTCGAGGAACGTTATTCCGAGAACCAGGAGACTTCGCGTTGCCAACGCAGCGTAGCTGGCAAATGAATGGCAATAAATAATAAGCCCATCTGGGAGAGCAAAGGCAGACGGTTGATAAATGAATTCATTCATTAGCCATGATTGCATCGCTGAAGGGAGGAGGAGTGGGGGAAAGTCTGGGAGACGGGACTGAGGAAATGTAAGCTTAAACCTTCGCTCTTTTTCTCAAGAAACATCCATACAGGAATATAGGGTGCTGGCTTACACTGAGTCAAAATATCGGTCTATTTAGTTCAGTGATGTCTGCACTGGCTGGCAGCAGCTCTCCAGGGTTTCAAGCAGGGGAACATTCCCAACCCTACCTGCAGAGGCTGGGGAACAGGGACCTTCTGCAAGCAAAGCAGTTATACAAGCTGTTGAAATAAATATAAACGTAAAGGTAAAGGGACCCCTGACCATTAGGTCCAGTCGTGTCCGACTCTGGGGTTGGGACGCTCATCTCGCTTTACTGGCCGAGAGTCGGCGTACAGCTTCCGGGTCATGTGGCCAGCATGACAAAGCCGCTTCTGGCGAACCAGAGCTGCACATGGAAACACCGTTTACCTTCCTGCCAGAGCGGTTCCTATTTATCTACTTGCACTTTGACGTGCTTTCGAACTGCTAGGTGGGCAGGAGCTGGGACCGAGCAACGGGAGCTCACCCCGTCACAGGGATTTGAACTGCCGACCTTCTGATCAGCAAGCCCTAGGCTCTGTGGTTTAACCCACAGCACCACCTGGGTCCCTTGAAATAAATATAACCAATAGCAAAACAGACAGTCACGGAAATAGAAGTACATTATACACAAATCCAAGTGGAAAAAAACGTGAAATTCCCTGAAGTGATAAATCGTAATCGACTATAGTCAGGATTTTTAAAGGAAATTAGTCGCAAAAATAAACTTAACTGAATGTGAAGAAACTAAAGGAGCAATCCAAAAAGCTAAAGCTCAAAAAGTAAGCTTGAACATGAGAAACAAAACAAAACCTTTACAAAACCTTAACGAGATGCCGGCTAAGAAAACCTCGTTTCACTGGGATTATCAGTTTCCTCAGAAGGAAATTAAAACTCAAGTAGAAGGGTAGAACCCCAAAATATAAACTAATTTCGATTAAACCTGAGGATGCAATAAACAATGGTAAAGGTGGCACTGTGGGTTAAACCACAGAGCCTAGGGCTTGCTGATCAGTAGGTCGGCAGTTCGAATCCCCGCGACGGGGTGTTACTGGCGTTTGCTAAGGACTGGCTTCCACAATGGCAATAGTCTCCACGTTGAGAGATTACCTATCAGCTCTTTGAAGGGTCAGGGATTTGGGCAATGGGGTTGTGGAAGGGGGTGTGTGTTGTCCATCTGAGAGGGCCAGAAATGGGCACAAAGTCCAAACCAGGCAGCAGCCGAGTCCCAGGACTGCAAACAACAACAGGAGAGGTCAGAATCGGGCCAGTCAGTGCAGGGCGGGGGGGTCAAGAGGAGAGAGAAAATCAGTCTCTGCACATTCCAATGCAGACTTGCATCTCCCAGACTATCACGTGGATCCGAACACAGATATCTGCTTCTGTTTGCAGTTTGAAAATGTGCCGACCCGAGTTCTCGGCTCAGAAAACAGATCGACGTGGAACTCTCTCTACACCCAACAACAGCAAACCCTGGTTACGTACAGCTATGCATGAATCATACAACAAATGTAACCAGCTGATAAATGATAATTGTAATAGCACGTAAATTATAAATAATAATCTCCAAAAACATGCACATGGACCAAATCCAATGTGTGATATAGCATAAACCCAAATCAATCAATATACAGTGATCCCTCGACTTACGAGTAACCCGACTTCCATATTTTTCGAGTTACGAGGGATCAAAGCGGCCGCGCGCTTCCAAATTTTTTCGACTTCCTAAAGGAAGTCGCGGCCATTTTAGATAGGGTTTTCTCGAGTTACGAAGTTTAGATAGGGCTTTTTTCGACCTACGAATTTTTTCTCCCCAATGCATTCCTATGGGGACTCGACTTACGATGTTTTCGACATCCGACAGTCCCATTGGAACGGATTACCTTCATAAGTCGAGGGTCCACTGTACATACAATATGTCCATACTAACACTCCAAATTATGTAAGAAAATTCATATATGGAGGTACAATGTGAGGATGAAACAGTTCGGTGCCGTCTCAAAGCGGCTAACATTTTCCTTTCCCTTCCTCCCCCACAACAAACACTCTGAGGTGAGTGGGGCTGAGAGGTGAGTGGGGCTGCATGTGGAGGAGCGGAGACGCGAACCCGGTTCACCAGATTACGAGTCTACCGCTCTTAACCACTACACCACACTATTATATATTTATTTATATCCCAGGGCCCAGAAGTCTGGAAGAAGGGGCCCTGGGGGAGCCTGACTAGCTTGCCTATGTTTTGTGCAATTCTTAACAAAATATATATTTCATGTTCAATGCGCGCACGATTCTGAATGGAGGCTTGCGAATTTATGCTGCGAACCGAGCATTTCCGATTCTAGACGAACATTCGCTTTTGCACTTTGACGGCGTGACAGCGCAGCCCTCGTCTCTTTATGTGCATTTGAGCTTTTCCCACGAGTGAAACGCCGCGTAGATGCAACAAAGCTGTTGCGGGGTGCATGTTGCGCTGTACTACACACACGAGTTGAACGTGTATGGTTAGTTTGGCAACAGTCGTGTGGGTGTTTATATTATTGATATTACTCCCATGTTCCCAGTAAAGGTTGCTTCCTCCTTCATTCAGATCAAAGCAGCAACGCCTCCATAAAACCCGGGCACACGTCTTGCTATTCACAGCCTCCCCGAATGGACGCCCTCCCGTTCAAATATTCTGCCGCTGCAATTAAAGGAACACCTGGCTTTTGAAGGAAAACTTTGCACTCGCAAAGACCTTTCCTCCCTTCTGTTATCTGCATACCATTCATAGCGCCCGAGTCCATGGACCGTCGTACAGAAGCCAGCAGGCGTACACAGAAACAATGCAGTCGGCGCTCTGCAGAGGAGGAGAAACAATGCTTCAAAACCACGATGCAAAACGAAGCTGGGTCGAACTGAGCTGTGGACCTTCCTTCCCCAGCGCTTTAAGTCAATGGTTTTAAGGGCCCTGCTGGATTTGACCCAAGGTCTACCTAGCACCCTGAGCCTCGTTATAAGGAATTCCCATCGTTACTGTTGTGTATTGATTCAAAGTGTTATCATATCTGTATTACTATTGTCTGTAATCACATTAGGGTAAAGTAACTGCCTTCCTGTCCCAGAAGGAACAGTTACTATTGGTGCATTCAAGTTGCTGTATTTGGATCCTCAGTCTTATTGGTTCCCACCAAAAAGCAGCTGTGTGATTGCTTGAGATTGTTCCCTCCAAAATGTATCTTTTCCTAGCCAGTCCTCTGTCCCTATAAATGTAGCTTCCCTACCCTCAGTTCCCTCAGTCTTGTTTTGCCTGAACAAAGAATTGCTACATGAAGAAGCTGTCTCCTGCCTGCTATGTCAGAGAGCTGAAATCACTTGCTGGAATCATTAACCCCACGCTACAACAGTTACCGTGACAGTAACATCTGCTATGCATGCAGAAGGTGCAAGGTGCAATTTCTGGCATCTCTAGGCAGGGCTGGGAATGTGCCGTGCCTGAAAACCCTGGAGAGCTACTGCCAGTCAGTGTAGAGAATACTGAGCTACAGGGATCAATTGTTTGAATCAATGTAAGGCAGCCGTCAAGGACTGGCAAGTGTGCATGGGGGGAAAGGGGTTTGATTCTGACTTGGGAGAGGCGGGCAGTGATTTGTGGGGAGCTGTACCAGCCAGGAGGCAAGAGTCGGAGTCAGGGGAAGCTTCACAGCTGGAGGGTGGAGCACAGGATGGTGGTGCTGTGGTCTAAACCACTGAGCCTCTTAGGCTTGCCGATCGGAAGGTCGGCGGTTTTAATCCCCGCGACGGAGTGAGCTCCCATTACTCTCCCAGACTCTGCCAACCTAGCAGTTCAAAAACATGTCAGTGCAAGTTAGATAAACAGGTACCGCTGTGTTGGGAAGGTAGTGTTTCCGTGCACTCTGGTTTCCGTCACGGTGTTCCGTTGCGGCAGAAGCAGTTCAGTCCTGCTGGCCACATGACCCGGAAAGCTGTCTGCGGACAAACGCCGGTTTCCTCGGCCTGAAAGCGAGATGAGCGGCGCAACCCCAGAGTCGCCTTTGACTGGACTTAACCATCCAGGGGTCCTTTACCTACTCCCCAAACATCACCCTCAGGAAAGAATCATCCACGTAGAACCAGAACCACCACAAAGCATAGCTGTCAACCCTCCCTTTTTTGCAGGAAACTCCCTTATTCCAATACTGTTTCCCGCTGCTATCCCGGATTGTTGATATCCCTTAAATTTCCCGGATTTCAAAGGAAGCAGCTCCTCTCCCTCCCTGCCGGCCAGGGAGGCTCCTCAGCTGTGTTGCTCGGCTGCCAATAAGGAGTCTGAGACCGACTGGGGGCGGAGCTTGCATGCCTTGTGCAGCCAGACCCTCACGCCCAACCAGACAGACAGCCTGCCTGCTGTCTATGCGCTCGCTCTTTCGCTCACCCATTCGCACGCAGCCTCTGGAGCGCAGGGTGGCGAGGCTACTTGGTGCCATTGCACTGCCCTCGCAGCATCCCTTATTTTCAACTCCGAAAGTTTGGGGAAAATCCCTTATTTTCAAATCCGAAAGTTGACAGCTATGCCACAAAGAGGTGCCAGCCACCCCTAACTTGGACAGCTGCTCCAGACGGTATCGAAAGCCGCCGAGAGGTCGAGGAGAATGAACAGGTATACATTTCCCCTGTCTCTCTCCCAACAGAGGTCATCACGCAGGATGACCAAAGCAGTTTCTGAATTTCCCAATTGAAGTGGATCTAGAGAATCAGTTTCCTCCCAGAGTGCCTGGATCTGGTCCGCGACCACCTGCTCAAGAACCTTGCGCACTGGCTGATAGTTACTTAGATTTCCCAAGCTCAGGGAGAATTTATTAAGGAGTAGTTTTACCGCTGCCTCCTTCAAGCAGGAAAGGGCCACCTCCTCTCACAAGGAGGCATTAATCACCTCCTTCGCCCAGTCAGCTGCCCCCACCCAGCTAGTTTTTATCAGCCAAGAGGAGCAAGGGTCCAGAGAGCAAGTGGTCACCCTAGCTCAGGGGTCAGCAACCTTTTTCAGCCGTGGGCCGGTCCACCGTCCCTCAGACCATGTGGTGGGGCAGACTATATTTTTTTTGGGGGGGGGGAAATGAACAAATTCCTATGCCCCACAAATAACCCAGAGATGCATTTTAAATAAAAGCACTGTGATGGCCTGGGATTCAGACTCAGATGCTGAACCTGAGGGATCCCAGCCTGCACAGGATTCCCCGCCTCCATAACCAGCAGAGCCGGGGCTAGGGCTTGAGTCTGAAGGGTCCTCACCTGTGCTGGATCCTCAGGTGCAGGCATCTGCTGAGTCTGCTCTGGCTCCTGCTGGGATGAAGGACCCATTGCCTGCAGGTGCTCCACTCCCAGCCCTGTCAGGGGAAGCTGAGGTTGCCTCTGGGTCCGGTAACCCTCCAGCCTCTCCTGAGCTGCAGAGGCTCAGGGCAGAGAGGCGAAGGGAAATGAGTTCCCGCAGGAGGAGTGCTCGCCTCCAAGTCAGGAGAGGCGAGTCACCAGAGGATCGGGGCCGCCCTCTGCCTCGGGGCAGATAAAAGCCGGCCAGCCCCAGCCCAAGTTGCAGGACCAACATCGTTGCTGACCAGTTCCTGCTTGAAACCATCCTGCTTTCCTGCCTGAGCTCCTTACCCGCCCTGGTTCCCTGCTTGCCTACCTGTTCCTGACCCTGCCCTGCACCCAGCTTCAGTGACCACGGACTGCCTTTACGCTGTACCTCTGACCACAGACCGGACTTGGACCTCACCTTTCGGGTAACCCATGGGACCAGCACAAGCACACATTCTACTCATGTAAAAACACGCTGATTCCCGGACCGTCTGCGGGCCGGATTGAGAAGGCGATTGGGACGCATCCGGGCCCCGGGCCTTAGGTTGCCTACCCCTGCCCTAGCTCATCCAAGTACCTTGTCCACGTCTTTGATCCTTACCAACTGAATACCAGCCTCTGGTATTGCAGAATTTGGATCAGGGAGGGGGTGAGCCCCTGGCTCTGGCCCCTTGAGAAATGACAGCGTCACACAACTCCGAACCATTCCCTCTGCCTCTCTCCATCCATCCAAATGTTCGATTTTCTCTCCGCTTCCCAAATCGTCCCCATATGTCAACCGGCACTCGCTTGTCATCAGGCTGACATCTAAGGGCAGACATATGAAGGCTTTCTCCATTCTTGGAAAAGGCTGTTGTTTTTTGGGTTCTTGGAAATGAAGATGTCTTAAAAAGAAGACGTCGTTTGCAACAGATGTTCTCCATAAATGTGGGGATCAGGGGGTTATTCGTATCGACGCTTGCCTTCTCCCTAAATGAATCACCGCCCTGCGATCCTCGGATGAAGGCCGGAATAGGAATTTAATAAATGACAGTAATAGCAATGCTTAGAAAAGCAAAGAACAGAGATGTAGCAAGGTTTCGCTGTCTTGAAATCCAAATGGTGTCTCTTGGTGCAACCAACCAAAACATCAGCATTTATTTCTGTCTCTTTTGTGGAGACGGGAAGAACTTTGAAGACATTCCATGGTCGCATGGTCAGGAAATAAGCACCACTGCAAGGATGAACAGGACTTTTCTAAATGCCTAGGACTGTGCAGCTCTTAGCAATATGTCTCTGAGATATTTCACATATCTCCAAGCCAAAATGTCCCTCCAGAACAGCTGGCTCATTCCATATACAGTTGGACCCAGGATTGGCAGAAACATACAAATTGATAATTGGGTATCTCTGAGCATGTACAGAGTGCTCCCTCCGTATCACTGTGGAAACAGAGGCCAGCCACCACATTCAGGATTATGGGGAAATCATGCCAGATCCTGGGCAAGCTTGACTTCTGGCATCCCAGTTTACAAAAAGTGAGTCCTCTCGCCATTTACAGGATTTCACCATTTCATACCACTTACAGGAATACCAGAACATTCAAACCTAAGGTTATCTAGTAGCCAATTTGGGGGCTGAATTCCAGTGGCTATGCAGCCAAATCAGGGTCACTGAGGAACTAGAGAGTTATCTGCAGGCTCAGAGGAACTCTGAGGTTTGCAAATATAGATATAGATATGGGAAATCTAAGGTGCTCAACAGCAACAAAACAGCCATTAAGGTTTGAGCATGTTAAGTGGCAATGGAAAGCCGAATGTCTGTTGCAGAGAGAGAAAGGAAAAGTACAGTGGGCAGCGGGGGGATGGAATGGAATATCATGAAAAAGGGCAAGCCTGCGAGGCTGCAACCCTGAACAGGAGCATTTTACACTACAACATTTTGTTGCAGCCTCCACTCATGTAGCTATATTTCCAGACTCAGACATGACTCCCATAAGCTTCCCAGCATGAGGGAGCAGATCTGTTCATCTTTTGCCAAGGGTGCTCCTGAGGTTCTCTGCGCTTCCTTCTGGAATGTTCTCCGGGGAGTTTCTTTTAGCTCTTTTCCCGAGAAGGGGCCCAACTCGTCTGTCTCCTCTCCCATCCTGCCTGCTGGGAAACGAGGGGGAAGTTCATATTAACACTTGGTTAAGAAATACAAATTTTGCCCATTCGGTGCGAGGGATCCATTTACAGCCGCCTCCAGCTCCTGGTCTATTGCTTGGGAGCCGGACGGGCAAAATATTGTTGCCAAAACGCCATAATTAGTGACTACGCCAACGGGGCACACCGGCAACCTTTCCCTCAGCCCAGTATGAGTCACACAGTCCCTTCCTTTTCTCAGACGAACCTGCCAAGACTTTGGAGCTGTGGGCAGCAGTGGCGACAGCAGCCCTGTGAGGCACCTAAATAGCTCCTTTTTCATACGAACAGCAGGTGATGAGATTTTGTTTTCCCTCAGTTACTCATTTGCTGTATTCCCCCGCTTTCCTTTCGCCCCAGCACCTCTCATGCCTTTTTTTAAAAACAAAACAGCACTTTATACTTCAGGCGACATAGTGGAGCCTTCAAACAGAAGCCTTATTATGGGGGGAGAGAGAGAGAGAGAGAGAGAGAGAGACTCACTACCTCCCTGAATCCTAGGCATAGGGCAACATCCATTTCCAAGTCTCTGGAGAGTTTTCAAAAATATGAATTCTGTGGGATTGAAATGAAAAGGTTGGGTATCAAAAACATGGGCCCATGGGCCCAAAATTGCTTTAGGGTTTGTTTTCTTAAAAAAAAGAAAAGAAAAAAGTCTCTTCCTCACAGCCAGGCAAAATACTTATGAATCCAATGGGAGTCTCAAATGGAGCTTGTGGCTCCCAGTACGTTTCCGAGCACAATTCCAAGTGTTGGTGCTGACCTTTAAAGCCCTAAACGGCCTCTCAGCCCGTTTAGGGCTTTAAAGCCCTGAAGGAGTGTCTCCACCCTCATCGTCCAGCCCGGACACTGAGGTCCAGCTCTGAGGGCCTTCTGGCGGTTCCCTCCCTGCGAGAAGTGAGGTTACAGGGAACCAGGAAGAGGGGCCTATTTTCCAGTGACAGTCCCTGATTTAGAGAAGCCATCCCGGTTTCTGATTTGATCCCGTAATGTTCCCCTTTTCCTTAGGATATCCCTATTTTTTAAAAAAAATTAATTCATATTTAATAAACTTTATTTATCATTCACATAAAAAATTACAAAATTTCACAAGCATGAAAAACAAAAACTGACAGGAATAAGGTAGATAAAGAAAGAAAGAAGAAAGAAAATAACAGTTAAAATATGACTTCAAACTGTTTATGCATCGTTTCTCATTCTTATTATTGGTATTTTGCTATTTCTAATAAAATTAAACACTTTAAATTATAGATCTTCAAAGATAGCATACAATTGATTAATTGCAAGTATTCATTCACCATATAACTTTACTTCTTTCTATCCCCTTGTATATTTCAGTCTAAGCAAATCACTAGTTCTGTTTTTATATCTTATTTTTTAAAATACTCTTCTACATATTTCCACTCCTCTTTTATTCTTTGTTTCGGTGTGTTTCTAATTGCTGCTGTCATTTTGGCTAAATTCATAAAAGGAAGAGAGATAGAAAGATAAAACCCAGGCTCCTTCTGGCCTATATTTATAGTCAGCATGACCTTAATGGGAAGAGATAAGAGAACCAGTTCAAACCAGCTTCCCAGAAGGTACAACCCAAACAATCATTAACCCTTCTGCCTGATTCTCTCACACAGAGAAGCTTCTGGTGGCTTCCAGAACCCTCATGAATGAATTAGAATAGGAAAGGTCTCTACACGTCAGATCAATACTTTCTGCGCTAAGAAAGGCAAACTGACAGGATAGAACCACGTAGGCCACCTTGAGCTCTTGGATGAAAGATGGGACACGAAGGCAACAGATTAAATAAGCAGTTAAATAGAGTCTCTGCAACCATCCAGCAGGTCTTCTGGCCCCTAATTCAAACCATTAAGCTTCGTTCCCTAAGCCCCACACCTTTCCAAACTGGGCACGGGCTATTCTTAGCGTCTCAGTCATCCCTGCCAGAGCTGACATAACCCTTTCGGCATCAGGTGCCACTTAGACATTCTTGGACGGCCATCCGAGACCCCCCCCTCCACGCTCCGGCAGTCCAATGCAAGAGCCGCTGTCCTCCTCTGGCTCTTCAACCATCATCGCCATCTGCTAGGGAGACAGGGTGCCTGCCCGGAAATAGCATCCGAGGTTCAAAAGGCCAAGAGGGGACTGCCGCGAAGGCACTCTAAGCCACGTGTCAAGAAATAAAATAAACTACTAATCCCTCACACGGTGTCTCCCCATTGGCTTCGTCAGGGAGGGGAGCAATCTTTGGGGTGTTAAAAGGGGTCAGGCTCTGAGGTTGGGGGCAAACTAATAATAATAATAATAATAATAATAATAATAATTTTTTATTTGTACCCCGCCCATCTGGCTGGGTCCCCCCAGCCACTCTGGGCGGCCTCCAACAGATATTAAAATACATTAAAATATCACAGGTTAAAAACTTCCCTAAACAGGGCTGCCTTCAGGTATTTTCTGAATGTCAGATAGTTGCTTATCTCTTTGACCTCTGCTGGGAGGGCGTTCCACAGGGCGGGCGCCACTACCGAGAAGGCCCTCTGCCTGGTTCCCTGTAGCTTTGCTTCTCGCAGTGAGGGAACTGCCAGAAGGCCCTCGGCGCTGGACCTCAGTGTCCGGGCTGAACGATGGGGGTGGAGATGCTCCTTCAGGTATACTGGGCCGAGGCCGTTTAGGGCTTTAAAGGTCAGCACCAACACTTTGAATTGTGCTCGGAAACGTACTGGGAGCCAATGTAGATCTCTCAGGACCGGTGTTATGTGGTCCCGGCGGCCGCTCCCAGTCACCAGTCTAGCTGCCGCATTCTGGATTAAGTAAAAGCTCTGCTAGATGAAATATTGCCTCTCGTCTATTTTTTGAATCTCTGCTGTCGTGTTTTAAGTTTTCCCTCCACACGTATGGCATCTCCTCCTCCTTGTTTAATCTTCACAACAGCCCTGCGATGTAGCTTGGGCTGAGAGAGGCAGTGACTGGCCCAAGGCCACCCAGTGAGCTTCATGGCTAAATTGGGGGTTCGAACCCTGGTCTCCTGGGTCCTACTCTGACACTCTCACCACTGCAACACACTGGCTCCCTTCTGGACTGCACTTCCCATCAGCCCTAGTCAACATGGCCAAGCTGATTTAATTCTAGCGTTGCCAAAATGTTAAAATGAGGCTGCCAGTGACAAACACGAATGCCATTAAATGTTTTCCCTTCATATTAAAAGATCTTCAGTGGCAAGGAGCTGGTTTTGGATTCGTGCATTTAAGGATGGTGCATGACACTCTTGAATATGAAAATATTTTTCTTCAAATTTTTGCAGTTTTTTATTTATTATTATTATTAGAAACGGGTAGCCATGTTTTTGTTAATGTGTACATAGGTGCTCACCTTTGAACATCTGAAGGGCTGTCACATGGAAGATGGAGGAAGCTTGCTTTTTCTTGCCCAAGAGGGTAGGACCCGAACCAATGGATTCAAACCGCAACGAAGGAGAGTCTGACTGTCCGACATTGGAATGGACTCCCTCGGAAGGTGGTGGACCCTGATTGCTTTAAGCAGAGGCTGGACGGCCACCGGTCAGGGGTTCTTTAGTGGCGATTCCTGCATTGCAGGGGGTTGGACTAGATGACCCTTGGGTCCCTCCCAACTTGACAATTCTATGATTCCACGAACATTTTTCAGAGGGAGTTTGGAGCTGTCCGTGGTCCTGCATGGAGCTGTCCGTGGTCCTGCAGCCCTTGCCTTGCGTTGCCTGGGATTTACCCCTGCCCCAACTTATACTGGGACGCGGGTGGCGCTGTGGGTTAAACCACAGAGCCTAGGGCTTGCCAATCAGAAGGTCGGCAGTTCGAATCCCCGCGACGGGGTGAGTTCCCATTACTCGGTCCCTGCTCCTGCCAACCTAGCAGTTCGAAAGCACCCCAAAAAGTGCAAGTAGATAAATAGGTACCACTCCGGCGGGAAGGTAAACGGCGTTTCCGTGCGCTGCTCTGGTTCGCCAGAAGCGGCTTTGTCATGCTGGCCACATGACCCGGAAGTTGTATGCCGGCTCCCTCGGCCAGTAAAGCGAGATGAGCGCCGCAACCCCAGAGTCGTCCGCGACTGGACCTAACGGTTGGGGTCCCATTACCGTTACCAACTTATACTAGAAACCTCATATATCTCCCAGGCCCTGCTTGTCACGTTCAACGCGTGACAAATTTAGGTTCCCTAATTTCTGTGGGTCGGTTCTAAGCAGAGCTTAGTTGGCTTGCAACCCTTTATAGCCATGAGCCAGGCGAGTCCCAACCCGCCCCCTTCACTAGAGCTGAAGTCTGGACATCTGAAAAGTGCCTCGTGAAATCTATGACGGTACGGTCTGCTGGCTTCGAAGCTGTGCCGCGACTGGGAGCATAAATCTGATGCTTCTGGAAATGAATAATAGAAGGGGGAGAGTCATAAAAGAAGATGGCGAGGGGCAGAATTCACCTTACAAACCCTGCGGATGCCCGCCAGAGGTTCCCCGCAGAGGAACGGGTGTTCCACGAGAATGGATCAGAGGCGCCGGACGTTACAGGAGTGATGAGGTTCAGGGGCTCGCACTTTCTGCCCAAGCGCAAGGGAGCAATAGCGAGTGACGGGGCATAAATCTCCCGCAAGGTCAAAGGCGCGAATGACGCTAAGGTGAAGCGGAGAAGCCATTCCCTTTAATAGGCCGGCAGTCGGATGCATAAGCTTTCTGATGCATTGCAACGGTAATTGCTGCAAGGGAGGGAAGTTAATGGCAGGGCTGAATCTCCTCTCCCGACCCTCATGCGGATACATGCGCGCGCACAGTCTCCACTCTGGTCCTTTTCTTTGCAATAATGCGCCGAAATATTTCCAGTTTTGAAGAGGGAAGACAGACCCATACGTTTGATGGACTTTGCTTAACCATCTTTAACACTGGAAAGATAGACCCATACGTCTGATGGACTTTGCATAACCATCTCCAACACTATATATTGCACTTTGAATTAGCACTTTAATGTTTGAAAGTATATACAGGCTTTTGCCTCCGAGGAAATACCTATGTATGCTTTTTGTATGACATTGTCTGTTTAGTTCATGATTCTATACATTTTCATCTATAGCTGTTCACGGTTTTGTATATTATCCTTTGTATAGTTACCGTGACTGTCTGTTGTTGTTTCTACTGGTACTGTCTTCCATTTCCCTGACATTTCTCCAGGTGTATCTGAAGAAGTGTGCATGCACATGAAAGCTCATATCAATAACAAACTTGGTTGGTCTCTAAGGTGCTACTGGAAGGATTTTTTAAATTTTATTTCCTTAAATGTTTATTGAGAGCCGGTGCGGCCTAGTGGTGTGGTGTCGGTCTAGGACAGGGGTGTCAAACTCCAGCCCTCCAGATGTTTTGAGACTACAATTCCCATCATCCCTGACCACTGGTCCTGTTAGCTAGGGCTGATGGGAATTGTAGTTCCAAAACATCTGGAGGGCCGGAGTTTGACACCCGTGGTCTAGGACCTGGGAGACCCAGGTTCGAATCCCCGCTTGGCCACGAAGCTCAATGGGTGACCGTGGGCCTACCCTACCTCGCAGGGTTGTTGTGGGGGTTAAGTGAGGAAGCAGGGGAAAACTGCCTCGAGGTCCTTGGAGAAAAAGGAAGGATATCAATGAAGCAAACTGTTGTGTATTGATTCAGAGTGTTATCATAGCTGTATTACTATTGTCTGTAATCACATTAGGGTAAAGTAACTGCCTTCCTGTTCCAGAAGGAACAGTTACTATTGGTGCATTCAAGTTGCTGCGTTTCGATCCTTAGTTTTATTGGTTCCCACCAAAAAGCAGCTGTGTGATTGCTTGAGATTGTTCCCTCCTAAATGTATCTTTTCCTAGCCAGTCCTCTGTCCCTATAAATGTAGCTTCCCTACCCTCAGTTCCTGCAGTCTTGTTTGCCTGAATAAAGAGTTGTTACATGAAGAAGCTGTCTCCTGCCTTTCTTGTCAGAGAGCTGAAATCACTTGCTGAAATCATTAACTCACGCTACAACAACTGGCGACGAAGGTGGGATGCTGGCCGTCTGAGGGCAGAGTACCAGCCTATCAACCCTAACGCCCTGATTGGCGACAAGACTCCCTGTGACTGACAGGACAGATCAGTCCCGTGAACATGGCGGCATCACGGTTCATGGAACCGTTTCAACCCGGGTCATTGGAAGCGTGGGATGCTTACCTCGAACGTTTCGAATTCAGCATGGCCGCAAAATAAGCGGCTTAGTCATGCTGGCCACATGACCCGGAAGCTGTATGCTGGCTCTCGGCCAGTAAAGCAAGATGAGCGCCACAACCCCAGAGTCAGTCACAACTGGACCTAATGGTCAGGGGTCCCTTTACCTTTAAACACTAAGCAGCTCTCCTTCCAGGCTGATTGTGGCTCTAGGGCAGGGACCTTGTTGCAGAAATAGTAATGTTGACATCCACCTGCACCCCATGGCCCCAGACCATTACACTACTACTGCAAATAGGAACATAGCAAGCTGCCTTGTCCTGAGTCAGACCATTGGTCTGTCTACTTCTGCATTGTCTACAATGATTAGCAGTATATTTCCATGATTTTAGGCTGGGGTATTTCCCAGTCCTATTTGGAGGAGCTGGGGATCAATCCTGGGGCCTTCAGCATACAAGCATATCCTCTTAAGCTGTGGTCCTCCTCCACTACAGTCTTCTTGCCAGAGGGATCCCACTTCTGCCACCTGAGTATCCAAGTTCGGCTACGAATCAATAAGTAACCCAAGGTTCTAGTCCTCAGGAACGAGGAGAAGCTGGGCACCACCAGGGACTGGGAAGCTTGACTCTCTCTAGCCAGAACCTCAACACTCGTTGCATACCCTCCAACATTTCTCCGATGAAAATAGGGATGTCCTCTTCTACATCAGGAAGCTTCTCCTGGGTTTGATCTCCCACACACAAAGACATCATATCCACATTGACATTGGTCACCTTGAGCCAATTGCAGCCTCTCCACCAAACCTACCTCACAGGGCTGTTGTAAAGAAAAAAATGTGAGAGGGGAGGAATCATGTATAATGCCTTCCACAGGTAAATGGATTGAAATAAAATTGTAGCTGTCAGTTGCCTAGAGTCCTTGTCAGGGGAAAAAGCAGGAAATTAAGAACAACAACATTGAAATATAATAATAATAATAATAATAATAATAATAATAATAATAATAATAATAAACTGTGAGAATGATCAGGAACATACCAGAGAATAAACCCTATTGAACTCAGTGGGATTTAGTTCTGAGGAAAAACGCTTAGGATTGCAGTGTAAGGCTGCCCAGTCTTGACCTAGTTACCTGGGAGTAAGCTGCATTGAATGGGACTTACTTGTGAGTAGACAGTGTAAGGCTCAGTTTACAATAAAGAAATAAACATTCTACACGTTTCCTAAGAAATGGCTGGCTGCGGAAGCATTGCAATGAAAGAATTTAAAGCGGACTGGTGATCTTTTCCTTCAAAATTATAGGAAAGGCTTCCTATGCCAGCTTTACCATTTCCTTCATATTTTATTTTCAGTATTAACCTTGACCTGGTCCAGCAGGATCTTCTTGCGATCTTATGTGGCACAACTTCCTTTGGAAAAAAAGCTGCTTGAGATCCCTCAGCAGGACTGCCAATCCTTCCACACTTACAAAGGAAGCAAGAACCATTTAACCCAGACAGACGTGCATCCAAGTCGATTATAGGCATACGATTTGGTGCATTGAAACATTTAAACAGGAAACTGCAGGGGCTCCTATCACATGAGCCCAATCCATCTTTTCCATCCTTCTCAGAAAACAAGGCCTTCGAGTGATGCTGTGACATCTCGTGTTTCCACTTTCCCCTCCCCTTCTCAAAAAAGGGGGGTTTGTTTGTTCTCTGTTTTATCTTCCTCAAATCACATTGTGCGCAGAAATGGGAAGGAGCCAACGGTCGAGTGAATGCAATATAAGCTGCAGATATGCTTGTGTGTCTGATCTGGCTGCACTGCTGCCTTATCTGGCCCCTTATCTTGTTCCCTCTCCCCAGAGGATCCTGGGAATTGATGTACAAGTCTGAAGTGTAGGGAGTCTCAAGAGAAAGCAAATCTGTTCTTCAAAATGACCTTAACAGATTAGAGAATTGGGCCAAAGCAAACAAGATGAATTTTAACAGGGAGAAATGTAAAGTACTACACTTGGGCAAAAAAAAATTAAAGGCACAAATACAGGATGGGTGACACCTGGCTTGAGAGCAGTGCATGTGAAAAGGATCTAAGAGTCTTGGTAGACCACAAACTTGACATGAGTCCACAGTGTGATGCAGCAGCTAAAAAAGCCAATGCAATTCTGGGCTGCATCAATAGGAGTATAGCATCTAGATCAAGGGAAGTAATAGTACCACTGTATTCCACTCTGGTCAGACCTCACCTGGAATACTGTGTCCAGTTCTGGCCACCACAGTTCAAGAAGGATACTGACAAGCTGGAACGTGTCCAGAGGAGGGCAACCAAAATGGCCAAAGGCCTGGAAACGATGCCTTATGAGGAACGGCTTAGGGAGATGGGTATGTTTAGCCTGGAGAAGAGAAGGTTAAGGGGTGATATGATAGCCATGTTCAAATATATAAAAGGATGTCATATAGAGGAGGGAGAAAAGTTGTTTTCTGCTGCTCCTGAGAAGAGGACACGGAGCAATGGATTCAAACTACCGGTACAAGAAAGAAGATTCCACCTAAACATTAGGAAGAACTTCCTGACAGTAAGAGCTGTTTGGCAGTGGAATTTGCTGCCAAGGAGTGTGGTGGAGTCTCCTTCTTTGGAGGTCTTTAAGCAGAGGCTTGACAGCCACCTGTCAGGAATGCTTTGATGGTGTTTCCTGCTTGGCAGGGGGTTGGACTGGATGGCCCTTGTGGTCTCTTCCAACTCTAGGATTCTATGATTCTATTCTATGATTCTTCCAGGGAGGGGGGGGACACCATGCATTTCCCCATTGCTCCTTTTTGGCTTGATTGCCTTCAGCACTGCTTGATGGATTGCATTTGTATCCAGTGTTTTCTCTAAGAAGCTCAAGGAAGTATGCATGGTTCTTGAATTAATCCCCACAACAGCCCTGTGAGGTTGGACTGAGGGGTAGCGACTGACCCAATGTCACTCGGTTGTGTAGGGATTTGAACCCTGGCCTCCTGAGTGCTAGTCTGGCGCTCTAACCGCTCTGCAAGGCTGCCTGCTCATTGCAAAATCTGATAAACACTCGGCGCTACATGATAGAATAAACACTCCGTACATGATAGAATCAGGGCCAAAACTGCATGTGATGTTTGATGAGAGGTTTGCCCTCGAAGAACAGGATTTCCCTTCCACAAATGTCCAGCGCAAGGCCTGAGATCTGGATTGGGACCCATGTGCGCACACACAAATGCCTGCTGGATGTTGGAGGGTATGTATTCCCAATCCTTCTATGTCTGCATGGGGATCGGCATTGGAAAATGTTGATCACTTCTCCTACCTTTCCACAAGGGCCAACATTGATGCTGAAATCCAGCATCGCCTGAGCTCTGCAAGTGCGGCTTTCTCCCGATTGAAGTGCAGAGTGTTTGAGGACTGGGACATTTGCAGGGAAACCAAAATGCATGTTTACAAAGCTGTTGTACTACCAACCTTACTGTACGCTTGTGAAACGTGGACCACTTTTAAATGCCATCTCCAACTCCTCCAAAGATTCCATCAACGGTGTCTCCGAAAAAATTTACACATCACTTGGGAAGACAGGCGAACTAATACCAGTGTACTGGAAGAAGCAAAGATCACCAGTGCTGAAGCAATGATTCTTCAACATCAACTTTGTTGGACTGGTCATGTTATGCAGATGCCTGGTTATCATCTTCCAAAGCAACTACTCTATTCTGAACTTTGTTGACCACCTAGCATAATGCTGGTGGTCAACAAAAGTGGTTTAAAGACTCTCTCAAGGCAAATCTTTAAAAATGTAGTATAAACACCAACAATTGGGAAACACTTGCCTGCGAACGCTTCGATTGGAGAGCAGCCTTTACCACTGTATTTGGCCTCTCAGCAGTGGTGGGGGTGAAGACCCATCTTCAAGGCCCCTTCCCCCACAAATGCCTGACTCTGAGGAAGGGTTCCCACATTCCCTACAGAGGCAGTGAGAGACGCTAGCAGGCAGCAAAGGAAGAGACCACCACCATGCAGAAGTAGATGGCTTTGGTCCACCTCCCCTCAGGCAGCGAAGTCTCTTGCGCCAGCCCTGCGAGGCTGTGCTTGAGCGCGAACCGGAGACGATCGAAGGCACGTGGTTGAAACAAATCGCTAATTGTCAAGTTGTCACGGCAGATGATAACCCCGATAACGGCTTATTACCAAAGCCATCTGCTGGGGATGCGCCTCTGCCGAAAGGGGGTAGTGATCTTTGCTGAGCTGCCGTGAGAAAACAACTGCCTGGAGGCGGTTGGAGGATGGATGGCGGCTAACAGATTGAGGTTGAATCCTGACAAGACAGAAGTACAGTTTTTGGGGGACAGGGGGTGGGTGGGTGTGGGGGATTCCCTGGTCCTGAATGGGGTAACTGTGCCCCTGAAGGACCAGGTGCGCAGCCTGGGAGTCATTTTGGACTCACAGCTGTCCATTGAGGCGCAGGTTAATTCTGTGTCCAGGGCGGCTGTTTACCAGCTCCATCTGGTACGCAGGCTGAGACCCTCCCTGCCCGCAGACTGTCTCGTCAGAGTGGTGCATGCTCTAGTTATCTCCCGCTTGGACTATTGCAATGCGCTCTACGTGGGGCTACCTATGAAGGTGACCCGGAAACTGCAATTAATCCAGAATGCGGCAGCTAGACTGGTGACTGGGAGTGGCCGCCAGGACCACATAACACCGGTCCTGAAAGACCAACATTGGCTCCCAGTATGTTTCCGAGCAAGGGACCAGGTGGCGCTGTGGGTTAAACCACAGGCTTGCTGATCAGAAGGTCAGCGGTTTGAATCCCTGCAACGGGGTGAGCTCCCGTTGTTCGGTCCCAGCTCCTGCCCACCTAGCAGCTCGAAAGCACGTCAAAGTGCAAGTAGATAAATAGGAACCGCTCTGGCGGGAAGGTAAACGGCATTTCCGTGCACTGCTCTGGTTCGCCAGAAGCAGCTTTGTCATGCTGGCCACATGGCCCGGAGGCTGTCTTCGGACAAACGCCGGCTCCCTCGGCCTATAGAGCGAGATGAGCACGCAACCCCAGAGTCGGACACGACTGGACCTGATGGTCAGGGGTCCCTTTACCCTTTTACCTTTATCTTTCCGAGCACAATTCAAAGTGTTGGTGCTGACCTTTAAAGCCCTAAACGGCCTCGGTCCTGTATACCTGAAGGAGCGTCTCCACTCCCATTATTCAGCCCGGACACTGAGATCCAGCGCCGAGGGCCTTCTGGCAGTTCCCTCACTGCAAGAAGCAAAGCTACAGGGAACCAGGCAGAGGGCCTTCTCGGTAGTGGCGCCCGCCCTGTGGAACGCCCTCCCAGCAGAGGTTAAAGGGATCAACAACTGCATAACATTTAGAAAATACCTGAAGGCAGCCCTGTTTAGGGAAGTTTTTAACCTGTGATGTGTTAATGTATTTTAATGTTTGCTGGAAGCCGCCCAGAGTGGCTGGGGAGACCCAGCCAGATGGGCGGGGTACAAATAACATATTATTATTAAAAACTGCATAACGAGATATTTTATTAATGGCGTCCTCTCGATACGCTGCTTTTGCGAACATTTCTGCAGGCCTCTCGCAGCCCGTCTCTCGGGGGGGGGTGCCTCTTTGCCACTGTTTTAATCATAACACGAGAAACAGCTGTGTAAACTCGAGATATGGCTTGCGAAGGAAAGAAAGAGAAATCCCAGCGCAGGATCGCACACAGCAGATACAATCTTTTATTTACCAAAGGCTTCCAGCCAAGAGTCCCTTTCCATGGGAGGATGAGGCGTGGAACAAAACCACAGAAACACAAACAGGACTCTTAGGAAGTGTCGGGGCCCTGCAACAGCTTCCAGTACAGGACTCGCAAGTTTTGATTGGACTCAGCGCCAGGAATGGGCACAGGAAACTTATCCATAGATCAAGACATCTATTCTTAAAGGAAAGGATAGCGATAAGATTTGTTGAAAATAGGGTACCATTGACCCCCCTCTTTGATGCCAAGTGTGATAAGCCAATGGTAGAAGAGGATCAGGAAAAATCCCAAAAGGAAAACCGACCCCAAAAGGTTTGGTCTGATCATCATAAACATAAACCTGGTATGGCCCCAATGATAGCATCACAGTGCTAGCAATTGCTGCAGGCGGCTGCTTATCCTGGCCTAGCCCTACCATTGGACAGAGTGAAGCCATTGCCTCAGGTGAGAGAGACTGCAACAGCAACTTTTCCTCCAGAACCCCCAGCCATTCCCTTTTGTTGTTGTTTGCCAGTGTGGTGTAGTGGTTAAGAGCGGTGGACTCGTAATCTGGTGAACCGGGTTCGCGTCTCCGCTCCTCCACATGCAGCTGCTGGGTGACCTTGGGCTAGTCACACTTCTCTGAAGTCTCTCAGCCCCACTCACCTCACAGAGTGTTTATTGTGGGGGAGGAAGGGAAAGGAGAATGTGAGCCGCTTTGAGACTCCTTCCGGTAGTGATAAAGCGGGATATCAAATCCAAACTCCTACTCCTCCTTCTCCTGGGTCCCTTAATCTGTCACATTGCACTAGAGCAGACATAGGCAAACTCGGCCCTCCAGGTGTTTTGAGACTACAATTCCCACTGCCCCTGGCCACTGGTCCTGTTAGCTAGGGATGATGGGAGTTGTAGTCCCAAAACATCTGGAGGGCTGAGTTTGCCTATGCCTGCACTAGAGCCTATATAATAATAATAATAATAATAATAATAATAATAATAATAATAATAATAAATTTTTGTTTATACCCCGCCCTCCCCGGCCAGGGCTGGGCTCAGGGTGGCTAACACCAAATATGAATTACAATAAACGTAATAGGGGAAAACAAACAAACAAACAGTTAATTAAAATACGGCTTGAAATGCAGCTTAAAATGCAGCCTCATTTTAGTAAGGTAAAGGTAAAGGGACCCAGTCGCAGACGACTCTCGGGTTGCGGCACTCATCTCGCATTATTGGCCGAGGGAGCAGGCGTACAGCTTTCGGGTGATGTGGCCAGCATGACTAAGCCGCTTCCGGCGAACCAGAGCAGCGCACAGAAACGCCATTTACCTTCCCGCTGGAGTGGTACCTATTTATCTACTTGCACTTTGACGTGCTTTCAAACTGCTAGGTTGGCAGGAGCTGGGACAGAGCAATGGGAGCTCGTCCCGTCGCGGGGATTCAAACCGCCGACCTTTCGATCGGCAAGCCCTAGGCTCTGTGGTGGAGGAAACATCAGGTATTCACTCGAGCCAGCTATCCATGCTCGTCCTACAAGCACCAGCAAAAAAGCCAAGGGAAAAATTATATACCAAATCCCATATAAGGGGTCAGAGTGAGTCTAAGCTGAAGGCCAGGCAGAACAGCTCCATCTTGCAGGCCCTGTGGAAAGATGTCAAATCCCGCAGGGCCCTAGTCTCTTGTGACAGAGCGTTCCACCACGTCAGGGCCAGTGCTGAAAAGGCCCTGGCCCTAGCTGAAACCAATCCTCTAAAGTGTTGTTATTTGTGGACCTTAAAGGTCCTCCGCGGGGCATACCAGGAGAGGCGGTCCCGTATGTTTGTCTGCTTCAAAGTGTTCTGAAGCACATCGGTTAGTTATTGAGCCACCAGCAGAGATATTCAGTGCCTGGCACATTGGTTGGCATCTGTCTGTCTTGAGAGACAGTGGAGTGCACCTCCGGGGGTGTGTGTTAGCAGCACCAAAGTAACCTCCCTGGGGCGCAAGCCTGGGCAGTGTGTCTGGAGGTCCTGGGCTGCCCAGATTACAAGACCTGGCTGATGTGGTCCAAAGGAAAGCAGAGGAAGATGTTTGGCACCAGCTTGGCTGCAGGAGTTGCTGGAAGGAGGCGTACAAGGTGCCATCCAACTGTCTTAGGGACTCCACTCTGGACTCCACTCCACTTTTCTTCTCCCAAAGAGGTCGCACAAGGCAGCGAATGTTTAGGATCAGAGTTTTCCTTCTCTGATATTACCGTATTTTTCGCTCCATAAGACACACTTTTTCCCTCCTAAAAAGTAAGGGGAAATGTCTGTGCGTCTTATGGAGCGAATGCGTGGTCCCTGGAGCCAAATTGCCTAGGGGCCAAAAGCAGATTGTGCTCTTTTTTTTACAAAGAGAGAAGAGGGTGTTGAAAGGAAGCCGCTGAACAGCTGTTTAGCAAGCGATCGGGAGAGAGATAAGGCTCCCTTTCCAGCCCCGCCCCCTTGCCCAGGCCTCTGTTGTTGAATGCAGAGGGAGGCTGTTTGCTTCCCCAGCGACGTGTGACTGGCTGATTAGATTATCTGTCTGGAAACTGTAGAAATGGCTCCCTTTCCTGTAGGACTAGAAGCTGCAAACTGTGAGTTGAACCCCATAAAAACGGGGCTTTTCCTCTTTGAAAAAGAAGCTGCACCACTTTCAGCTGATCCTCAAAAAAAGCAGGGCTTTTCCCTTTGCAAAAGAAGCTGCACTTCTTTGAGCTGATCCTCAAAAAAGCAGGCCTTTCCCCCCTTTCCTCCTCTAAAAACTAGGTGCGTCTTATGTTCAGGTGCGTCTTATGGAGCAAAAAATACTGTAGCTTCCTTCTCAGGTTGACGAACCCCATCTGCCCCTCTCTTTCCCCCTACAGCATGTGCAGAAGCCGCCTTCTTCACTGTTGGACCCTTATTGGTCTTGTCTGTTCAGTCCACATGCAATAATAATAATAATAATAGCAGAATAATACAATTACAAATAAAATAAAGATGCATTTAAAGCACACAACAACTATTAAAGCGTCTAAAAGCTTGCAGAACATCTAAAAACATGGGGGGAAATCACATACCCTGACAGCTAATAATGTCGAGGCTGCTAGGAACAGTATCTTTCAGCCATATGCTGCCTGGGTAAGCATTATATATATAAGGAAAGCTTCCTGTTAAAAGCTCATGATGAGGGAGAGAGATGCACTTCACCAGGGAGGGCATTTTACAAGCAGGGAGCCACCACCCAGGAGGCCCTGTCACAGTTTGACGCCAACCAGGAACCAGCATCCAATTTAATAAGGTCTCTGATTAAAGGGACTTAGCTGGAACTTCCACCAAAATAGAGAACTCATATCCTTTGCTCCCACTGCTGCCCCTCCCCGTGACAGAATAGATGAAATATATACATTAAAAATGATAAAGGCGATACGGTGATACGGAGCTATAAGTTCCTCCTGCACTGCGGCACCCTCTGCGTAAGCAAATGATGGCATTTCATTCCAGAAATAATTAACATGCCGCACACATCACCTAACCCCTCTTGCTGAACTGCCGGTAAAGCTAAGGGTCATATGGAAGCTGTCCTGGTATTTAATTGTATAGAAATGCAATTGATTGATGGGCACAATAGTGGTTATTTATCGTATTGTGGGAGGAGAGAGAGAGAGAAGCCAGAATCAAAAGCAAACAAGATTTACCATGGCTATAAATCGCCCGATGCCTTTCACTGAGGTTGACAAACTGGACAGGGTGGGTGGGAACAAGTGTTCATGGGGCAGGGAGGACAGGGGCAGGGGCGTAGGAAGTGAGGGGCAGGGCCGCCCCAGGTTCCATCATGGAGGGGGGTGACAAATTATCAAGGAACTATTACTGCCCTACTAGGGCGGTTCATAAAAAACGTTTTTGTTTTGTTTTTTAAATGCCTGCTCCAAGGGTCTTATCTTACTACACTAGGGATTATGCAGCTATATATGAAATTTCATGCATATCAGTTAATATCTTGACCCTCCTCCACGAAAATAGCTGTTTACTTGGCCGATTTCCTTTGTCATGAAGGCTGAAATTTCAATTCAGTGGAGCACTTACTGTTCCCAACCCTAACCCTGCGGAAAGCCATCTAATTTGACTTTTAATTTGATTTTGACATGTTTTTAGTAGGTAATTTAATTATTGTTTGATTTTATACCAATGTTATGTATCTGATAGCCGCCCTGAGCACGAATTTGGTCGGGGAGGGCAGGATATAAATAAAAGGTTTTATTATTATTATTATTACTTATTATTATTCCTTTGTAAGAAAATATGAAATAACGTAAAACCATTTTTTGCAGGCAAAAAAATAAATAAATGTTTGGGGGGGTTGACAAGAAAGTTTCCGCACCAGGTACCACCTGACCTTCCTACGCCTCTGGACAGGGGACGACATTTTTGGTTGTACCGGTGTTGCTTCGAAAGCACCTTTTAACTCAGCATGCCCCAACCTGGGGTCCTTCAGGTATTTTGGACTAGAATTCCCATCCTCAGTTACCATTGACCATCTAGGACAGTGGTGGCTAACCTTGGCACTCCAGATGTTTTGGAACTACAACTCCCATCATCCCTAGCTAACAGGACCAGTGGTCAGAGATGATGGGAGTTGTAGTCCCAAAACATCTGGAGTGCCAAGGTTAGCCACCACTGATCTAGGACAAGGCTGATGAGAACTGTAGTCTGGACTAAGGGGAGGAGCCATAGCCCCCTACATGAAGGGATGTGAGCCAACCCCACAGCAGGACCAAGAAAACAGAGAGAAGGAAAGCTGAGGTGGTCATCCCAGCTGACTGGAAAAGCCATGATGTTCTCTGTGGAGAGCACTGACTCATGGCCCTAGTGACTCTGATGCTGCAGGGGGAAGTACATTATGCAAAGCGAGAGTGTTAACAGCGAGGGGGGCAATGTAATTCCACCAGGAAACATTTCCTGCGTAGAAACCAATGAATTAGAAACCTTGATTAGAACTGAAACAGCAACGTATATAATGGGTATTTTAAAAAAAAATAAGGTGTCGTACATCCTGGGATACAAGTTGTTGAGCTTTTGGGGGACAAAGTTGTTTAGCTGAGCCCTTTTTTTTTTTGCTAAATCAAAAAAAAAAAAAAATAAGACGACATTTTCCCCAGACATTTTAACCAATTTTCAGAAATTCCACCCGGAAACTATTTCTTACGGATGAATCCTGGGAAATTCCGGACGTAGGGTGGTTCATTGCCCTTTGGCCACTCCCCTTGGGTGACTGCTTGCAGATGCTAACTTATATTATTTTGAGGACTGGCTTTCTGTAGTTACTTCTATCGCACCTTTTTAATGGAGCTGTAGTTTAGTTCAGGGGTCTCCTATCACCTCACAGCACCCTTAATGAACTACAGTCTCCAGAATCCTTTGGGCAGGGCAGTCACAATACTTAAAAGCGGTATAAGAGTGCTCAAATCCCAAAGAAATCCAGGTAAGATATGAGTGGGTCAGCAGCAGTGGGAAGCAAGACAGCCATTCATTTGGCATTGAAGAACCGGTGGCCTCTGTGCAGTTCAGTGCTGGCTGAGGGAAGCTGAAAGAAAGGAGGTCACCTTTGGGAATTAGCCTTGGGACTGCACAAGCGGAAACTTTTAAATGACGCGTGCGACCGTAAATTTCCTCCTTAGCAAATTAAAGAAAGGTTTATGGGCTCCTGGCATGATTGCATCCATAGCAATCCGGAGTTGGGTTTCAAATAAACTTTGCTCCCATTAATTATCGTCCTGTAATCACAAGGGGGGAGGAGTCCCAGCAAGGGGGGGAGCAGTTCCAAAGGAGAGCTATGAAGGAGGGAGATTCTGGAACCTGGAACCACATCTCCAGTTGCCATGATAATTGATTGGTTGATTGGTTGATTGATTGATGGAATTAAACCAATCTACTTAGACTGATGATCCACCTCATTCTGAGAGTTTTAGATAGACAGGAGTGGCTTTATGGCTTTAGAGGCTGATAGCATCAAATGCCTCCTTATCACACCCTGAGAAGAACGGTGATAATTTTGCTGAACTTCCTTTCTTAATGGCCTTTCAGTGAAGCTTGTCTAGGTAAAAGGTAAAAGACCCCTGGACGGTTAGGTTCAGTCAAGGGCAACTATGGGGTTGCGGCGCTCATCTCGCTTTCAGGCCAAGGGAGCCAGCGTTTGTCCACAGACAGCTTTCCGGGTCATGTGGTCAGGATGACTAAACTGCTTCTGGCACAACGGGACACCGTGACGGAAACCAGAGCAGTGCACGGAAACGCCATTTACCTTCCCACCACAGTGGTACCTATTTATCTACTTCCACTGGCGTGCTTTGGAACTGCTAGGTTGGCAGGAGCTGAGACAGAGCAATGGGAGCTCAGTCCGTTGCGGGGATTCGAACCGCCGACCTTCCAATCGGCAAGCCCAAGAGGCCCAGTGGTTTAGACCACAGCGCCACCCGCGTCCCGTGAAGCTTGTCTGGGGAATAGCCAAAATAGGCCTTTCTCTTTCACATCCACCTGTTGCTCCTGAGAATAGAGTTTGCCCTAAGAGGTCTTCGGAACGTGAGCTGATTGGCACCAAAGAATGCTGTAAACCCAGAAATTGTACGTGTGATAAGCAAAGCCCAAGTCCAGCTAAATCTTGTTTTAAGAGTAGAAGGGAGGTGTCCACATACCGGCATACCACCAAACCTTCTCTGATGCAAAACCAGGACCAACTTGTATCAATTGGTTGCCTTGAGCTGTTGGCTGTTTTGTATTTGATCCTGAACGCTACTACTTTAATTTCCTTCCTGTTCCATTCTTCCTTCCCCCTTTCTCAATCATCCACATCCTTCTCTCTCCTCCTCCTCCCGCAGAGCCAATTACGCCGTCAGACTTCTGCATCCATAAACAAAGCCAATATCCATTTCCTAATAGCAAGGATTCATAATTAAAGCAATGCCCCTCCAAAAAACGTTTCATAACAGCCAATTAAGTTTTAATGAAGGAAGGAGTCTCACAAAATGGGGGTGGCTGTTGGGTGGGTGGGGGGTGTCTCTGTGTGTCTAAGTGCCGGAAAACTATCCAAATCAAATATGGTGTCTTTGGACTCTGCTCAGGGTGAAGCTGTTGAGATCAGTCAGAACAACTCTGTTGGCCCGTCAGACTGAGTGCAGAGTTGCGTTGCCATAGGAGAGGGAATGCATCATTTTAAGATGGAATCTTATTTAAGATGCAGTATCTGCACAGCACTAGGTCAACTAGTGTTATCTCTGGTGTTATGGTGCCAAAAGGATGGCGTGCCGAAGCCAGGTACAGTGATCCCTCGACTTACGAAAGACCCGACTTACGAGTTTTTCGAGTTACGAGGGATCAAAGCGGCCGCCGCTTCCGAATTTTTTTGACTTCCGATCGGAAGCCGCGGCCGTTTTAGATAGGGTTTTTTCGAGTTCCGAAGGTTTTTTCGAGCTACGAATGCGTTTTCCAACGCATTCCTATGAGGACTCGACTTACGATTTTTTCGAGTTCCAACACTCCCGTCGGAACGGATTACCTTCGTAAGTCGAGGGTCCACTGTATCAGTACCTGGGTCAAGAGAAGCCGAAGTCAGGAGCAGTCCGAGTCAGGAACCAGCCAAAGTCAGGTACACAGGATCAGGAGCAGAATGAGCAGGCACAACCACGTGCTTCAGCACAGCAGTTGCAGGTGCTGGTGAGGGAAGCAGCCGGCCTTCCTTAAGTAGCCAGCTCATCACCACACCTTTTACAAGCTGCAACTGCCTCCAATTGCTCCCTCCGTTTCTCAGCTCTACGCTCTACAGCTGAGATGGGAGGAGGGGAGGGGGCCCTCCGGCTCCTCTCCTCACAAGGGCCTGATTCTGGCTCAACTTCTTCCTCCTCCTGTTCTGGCCTTCCTTCTTCCCTAACTGCTTCTTCCTCTTCTGAGGAGTGTCGCCACCAGTCTTCTTCAGGTAAGAATCCCTCCATTCCTCTGGACTCTTCCGTGGTTGCCGCTTCGCCTAGGGGGGCTTGCCACCACTCCTGCTCATCTGGTGCTACCCTGACATCTGGATATTCTTGTCCTTTGCTCTCTCTCTCCCCCACCCCCTTTTCACTTAGCATGCCAAAGATAACCCGCCGGCGGCACCCAGAGCATTTGGAATATTTCGTGTCACTGGAAACACGAAGGTCACATTCCGGCCCTGATGGCTCAGCATCCGTCATATCTCTGCGTTAAGTAAATTGAGGGCCTTGCAGTTTTTTCTGTGGGGTGGCAGGGGGGAGGGGAGAGAATGGAGATTTCTGAACAAACGTTTTAGGGCTGGGTAAAGACCTCTCCCCACCCCAAAGATCTGGAGGTAAACTGGAAGAGGAACTGGCATTCTCTTTGACGTATACACCAGTCCCACTAGCCTGACCAGTGTTTTGGGGTTTGAAAACCAAGGAAAATCCAAGCTCAGTATGCCAGCTCTTGCAAAAGGTTTATATCTGATCCGATGAATTCTGCTTTGGATCTCATATACGCTGGACAAGTGTATTGGCAAGGCAGCTAGCCTCTCCAAAAGGGTGTTGGAGAATGTACCAGGATGAATATCTACCACACTGCTTTATGGAAGTGAGTCGTGGGCATTCTTACAACCACCTGGAGTGACATCTCAGCGCCTTCCACAAGAAGAAGAGAAGAGTTTGGATTAGATATCCTGCTTTATCACTACCCGAAGGAGTCTCAAAGCGGCTAACATTCTCCTTTCCCTTCCTCTGTGAGGTGAGTGGGGCTGAGAGACTTCAGAGAAGTGTGACTAGCCCAAGGTCACCCAGCAGCTGCATGTGGAGGAGCGGAGACACGAACCCGGTTCCCCAGATTATGAGTCTACCGCTCTTAACCACTACACCACACCTGACACAAGCACTGTGTCAGGAAGATTTTGGACATCACATGGCAGGACAGAGTTTCAAACAAAGATGCCCTCCCCCAGGCCCACGTCCCCATCATATTTGCACATTTCTCTCAATGACATCTACGTTGGCTTGGTCATATTCACAGAATGGAAGACAGCAGGATTCCCGAGGAAGTGCTCTATGGGGAGCTGGCTTCAGGCACCAGGCCTGTTGGCAGACCAACTCTGCGTTACATAGATGTCTGCAAACAAACCATGAAGGCTGGCTGTGATGGCCTGGGATTCAAGACTCAGATGCTGAACCTGAGGGATCCCAGCCTGCACAGGATTCCCCGCCTCCAGAACCAGCAGAGCCGGGGCTAGGGCCTGAGTCTGAAGGGTCCTCCCCTGCGCTGGATCCTCAGGTGCAGGCATCTGCTGAGTCTGCTCTGGCTCCTGCTGGGATGGAGGACCCATTGCCTGCAGGTGCTCCACTCCCAGCCCTGTCAGGGGAAGCTGAGGTTGCCTCTGGGTCCGGTAACCCTCCAGCCTCTCCTGAGCTGCAGAGGCGAAGGGCAGAGAAGCGAAGGGAACTAAGTTCCCACAGGAGGAGTGCTCGCCTCCAGGCCAGGAGAGGCGAGTCACCAGAGGATCGGGGCCGCCCTCTGCCTCAGGGCAGATAAAAGCCGGCCAACCCCAGCCCAAGTTGCAGGAGCAACATTGTTGGATACCAGTTCCTGCCAGTGTTCCTGCTTGAAACCTGTCCTGCTTTCCTGCCTGAGCTCCTGACCTGCCCTGGTTCCCTGCTTGCCTACCTTTTCCTGACTTCGCCTGACTCCCTGCCCTGCACCCAGCTTCAGTGACTACGGACTGCCTTTACGTTGCACCTCTGACCACGGACCAGACTTGGACCTCGCCTTTCGGGTAACCCACGGGACCAGCACACTAGCAACATCAACCCTGCTGTCTGAGAATCCCTTGCAGATGACCACAGCACCTGGAGACAACCAGTCAGGTCATGTATCCACAGCAGTGACCAGAGGAGGAATGACAGCTGGGAGGAGTGCAGAGAAAGAAACGCCATGGTGCATCTGCAGCAGCACAACTGGACGCCTTCATCTGCCCCAGCTGCAACAAAACATGTCTCTCCCATATTGGTCTCTACAGCCACAACAGGTGCTGTTACCTTCTAACACAGAGCAGGCACACTGTGTTCTGTGGTCTCCCGAGAAAGATGGATGCCAACCCATTTCCCGAGGCTAGCTTCAGTTTTTGCCCCAGCTCCATCCTCTCCATCTGATCCTGGCTCCATCCCCTGACCCTGCCCAGGAGGCCACCGTTTTGAAATAATACAATCTTGCGGCCTGCCCCACGGTTCCTGATTGGAGTGGGCTATTCATGTGACCCCACTTACAAGGTCAGAGGGGAAGGGCACGCCATCCCATCTCTCCTCGCCTTGCATCTGTGGAGGAGATGCTACCCGTCCGGATTCTGCAACGAGAATAGCCTGCTGGCCACACTATTTCCACGGCTGGGCTTTGGGCGGTTTCTGGCAAATTACATTTGCCTTCCCTCCGGTGCGCAAACAGCAGCCATGGAAAGCCATTGGCTGACTCGGTGAAGCTCTTAACATGTTGCCATGGTGTGATGAACGCAGTGGATATATCCCTGCCAACAGCCAGACGCTGCACAACAATTTGCCAAGTACATGCTGTAATACCTATAGCCAGGTGGTCATTATTTTTCCCGGCGGGGAGCAGCAGCGCCTGCCTTGAATGACACGACGTCCTGGAGGACGCAAGGTAGAATCACAAATCCCGCCTCCCAAGATGCTAAAAACGAGAGCATTAGTGAAATCAAGCAGCAGTTCCAGGAGGGAGGAGAGAAAGCCTTCGCCGCTCTGTCCTGGCCTTTGCTGCCGGAGTGATAACTCAAACTCCCAGCTTTGTTTCCGCTAAAGGCTTTAATGCAGAAATCAGATTGGTCCATTGGCGAGGCACGAGGTGAAGAAGAAGAAGAGTTTGGATTTGATATCCCGCTTTATCACTACCCGAAGGAGTCTCAAAGCGGCTAACATTCTCCTTTCCCTTCCTCCCCCACAACAAACACTCTGTGAGGTGAGTGGGGCTGAGAGACTTCAAAGTGTGACTAGCCCAAGGTCACCCAGCAGCTGCATGTGGAGGAGCGGAGACGCGAACCCGGTTCACCAGATTACAAGTCTACTGCTCTTAACCACTACACCACACTGGAGCAGGTACATAAGAAGAAGTAGGGGTGCCTAGCGAGAAAAGAGGCTGATTCTACAGGTAACACACATTAAGAAGAGCTTGCTGGATCAGGCAAATGGCCTGATTGAGGAAATTGCTGCTGTAAACTCCAGTCAGGATTCCACCTTCCTCGCCATGTGCTTCCCTCTCTCTGCTAGGATGTGGTTTGCAAAAATAAGCACGTATGGATTTTCTCACTTGCTGGGGAACAATGGTTCAGTGTGATTTGCCAATGGGTGGCTTGTTAAGCTCCGCGCCTTGTTATTCGTCTGCACCACAAAAACATGTCTGTAGCATGATATAGGCCACAACTCCTTTGTGCCGCTTTTAATCCTGGAGGGGCTCCAGTTGCTTTTCATCTCCAGGGCTCATTCATCATTTCTGCTCCTGGTCGGCAAGCGGAGGGGGGGGGTGCGGGGAGCCTGCTCAGAAAGCGAAGGAACCACACGCATCTCGTTCACCCTTCGGAGAATACTGCGAGCATTGATAAAGCCGTTACATAAGAGCCGTTCCCTGTGCTTGTTTTCAAATGGGGCACATCCCTCCAGGGGCTGTGCCATTTCGAAATACGGACGGAGGAACTCCGATGCAGAAACACTCTCCAGTTTAGGAAACCCGGACGTAGAAAGTGAGCAGCTCGAGAGGACGAGTGTGGCTTGCAACAAAATGTTGCAGCGTTTGCTATTCGGGATTCCATTCCAACTGGCTTCCCATCTGCCCCCAGGTTTCTGATACATGGAATCAGAGTTATAGAGTTGGAAGGGACCCCGAGGGTCATCTAGTCCAACCCCCTGCAATGCAGGAATCTCAGCTACAGCATCCATGACTGATGGCCAACCAACCTCTGCTTAAAAACCTCCAAGGAAGGAGAGTCCACCACCTCCCAAGGGAGACCGTTCCACCGTCAAACTGCTCTTACTGTCAGAAAGTTCTTCCTGATGTTTAGTCGGAATCTCCTTTCTTGTATCTTGAAGCCATGGGTTCGAGTCCTACCCTCTGAAGCAGGAAAAAACAAGCATGCTCCATCTTCCTAAGTCCCTATGTTCCAACTTAAAGGTAAAGGTAAAGGGACCCCCGACCGTTAGGTCCAGTCGTGTCCAACTCTGGGGTTGCAGCGCTCATCTCTCTTTATTGGCTGAGGGAGCCGGTGTACAGCTTCCAGGTCATGTGGCCAGCATGACTAAGCCGCTTCTGGCGAACCAGAGCAGCGCACGGAAACGCTGTTTGCCTTCCCGCTGGTGCGGTACCTATTTATCTACTTGCACTTCATGCTTTCAAACTGCTAGCTTGGCAGGAGCTGGGACAGACCAATGGAGCTCACCCCGTAGCGGGGATTCGAACCGCCAACCATCTGATCGGCAAGCCCTAGGCTCTGTGGTTTAACCCATAGCGACACCCGCGTCCCTTGCATGTTCCAACTTAGCTCTGTATAATTATAAGGCAACATCATGGTGGGAGAGCATTTCAGATAAGGGGGGGACTGGCTAGAGTATTGAACGGGAGTGCTCCTCTCTCTCTCAGGAGACCGCGTGCTGCAACATTTTGTTGCAGATCCCTGCCATCTCTTCCCCAACGGCCCTGGGTAGAGCACGCCTTTGGACCCTGGCCGGTGCCTCCTAACATGTTATTCTTTCACTCTCCCCCCAAAACTATCAGTCCCTTCCAGCTAAGCCCAGGGCACTTGTAAGAACTTATTCCCTTTTTTATCTTCTGGTGGGGCCTGGAAAACAGCCAGATTTAGTGCTCCCTTGATGTTTTCGAAGCACCTGGCCTGCCTGACTGTGGAACATGGGAGTCGTAGTCCAAAATACCTACAGAAGAAGAAGAGTTTGGGTTTGATATCCCACTTTATCACTACCCTAAGGAGTCTCAAAGCGGCTCACATTCTCCTTTCCCTTCCTCCCCCACAACAAACACTCTGTGAGGTGAGTGGGGCTGAGAGACTTCAGAGAAGTGTGACTAGCCCAAGGTCACCCAGCAGCTGCATGTGGAGGAGAGGAGACGCGAACCCGGTTCACCGGATTACGAGTCTACCGTTCTTAACCACTACACCACACTGGCTCTCAACCTGTGTGTCCTTATTTTCCAGGGACAGTCCTAAATTTACAGAAGTCATCCCGGTTTGTCATGCTTTTCCTTAGGACATCCCTTTCTTCATCGGAGGAATGTTGGAGTGTATGGAGTTATCGCCCCCCCCCAGCCATCTGAAGGCAGCCCCATATAGAGACGTTTTAAGGTTTAATGTTTTATTATGTTTTTATATATGTCAGAAGCCACCCAGAGTGGCTGGGGCGACCCAGTCAGAAGGATGGAGTATAAAGCACAAAATGATGATGATGATAATAAGAATCATAATAATTTATTATTTATACCCCGCCCATCTGACTGGGCTTCCCCATCCACTCTGGGCGGCTTCCAACAGAACATTAAAATACAATAATCTATTAAACATTAAAAGCCTCCCTAAACAGGGCTGCCTTCAGATGTCTTCTAAAGTTCTGGTAGTTGTTGTTCTCTTTGACATCTGAAGGGAGGGCGTTCCACAGGGCGGGCGCCACTACCGAGAAGGCCCTCTGCCTGGTTCCCTGTAGCTTGGCTTCTCATAGTGAGGGAACCGCCAGAAGGCCCTTGGTGCTGGACCTCAGTGTCCGGGCAGAATGATGGGGGTGGAGATGCTCAGGTATACTGGACCGAAGCCATTTAGGGTCCAGTATACCATTTAGGGCATGATGATGATGGAAATAGGGTGCCCTTATTTTCATTGGAGAAATGTTGGAGGGTCTGCGCTTGCAGAGTGCCCAGTTGGGGAAAGTCAACACAGAGTAATAAAGTGGCCAAGCTTGTGCAAAGTAATTTTATCAATCAGCCTTCATTTCGAGAAAACTAAAGATACCAACAGCCAGCGTGTCAGGGACCTGACCTCACGCAAGGCACTTGAGAAAGGGAAGGAGGGATGGAGGGAAGCGCAGCCTCTCTTGAGAAGCAGTTCGGAGTCCAACGGAGATAGCAAGGACAGCCCCAGTGGTGGGGGAACAGGAACTGTCAGGCAGTGCGGTTGAGTTGAGGGTCAGCGATGCTGATAGAGCCCTGGAACCGACTCAAGCGGACATGAATCTTAGACGCTCTGTTGTACATAGACTGTAAATAAAGCATTAGCTTTAGAAGAACGGACGTTTCTGCCTCTTTACTCTCGAGGAGACAATCCCCAGTCCTTACACAGCGCCACCAGGGATAAAGGATTGCTGGACTGGCGTCAATCACCACAGTTCAAGGCAATCAACCCCACAGCCAGGGTCACAATTCTTCTCAATCTTCCTTCCCTATAACGTTTCGGTTGTGAATGCTTTGGCCTCTGATTCACTTGGGGTAATGCCACCCGATAGACTTGCATTTCAGTTCCTTTTCCTCCCGTCACCTCTAAAAAAGGGATTCTCTACTCCACCAGCTCCCTTTGCCCCCCAAATTATGTGCCAAAATGAAAATTGCATCTCAGAAGAAGCTCACGTTTTTAACAACGCTTCATAAGGAAGAAGGGATGCCCTCGCCATAACTTTGTTTCGAGCAATATCTCGTTACCGAAATCCGCTCCCGGCATGGCGTTTGTTGGGGAAACAATAAATGGATTGCAAGGGGGACATTAAGAGATAATCCTCACCACTTTGACGTATACAAAGCAATATACAGCCAGCAGACACTGTATGATTTAATAGCTGCAGCGATGCTGAGATGCTTAATCTATCAAACCATTTACTGGAAAGAGTCTAGCAGCAGGCACCCATAATAAGCGCTTACGATCTTTCAGTTTCTCCCCCCCCCCCTCCAGGGACAACGCTTTTCCTTCCCCCCGTCACAGCAAACTCAAGTGGCTGTGTGCCAGTTGGTTTGGAAGGGGAAAAACCAGAGGGCCACCCAAAAACTAAAGCAGCAGCTTCTACATTATGCAGTGCTGTAGGTTAAAATAAAAATAATCTTGCCTTAAGTTGGCATGGATCCATTCGCCAGGCTTATCGGTTTATTCTTCAGCACTGCTGCGGTCTACGGCACCTTGCGGTATATATGCAAAATTCTGTTTAATTAATTTACTTATCTGTTGAATTTATATCAGGGATCAGCAAACTTTTTCAGCAGGGGACTGGTCCACTGTCCCTCAGACCTTGTGCGGGGCTGGACTATATTTTTTGGGGGGTGGGGGGATGAATGGATTCCTATGACCCACAAATAACCCTGAGATGCATTTTAAATAAAAGGACACCAGGGGCGGAGGAAGCCTCCTCGCTACCCGGGGCAGCGACCTTGCGAGCCGCCGCACGAAAAGCAACAGGGGGGCAGCCCCACGAGCCGCCGATCGCACGTGGCAGCCCCATAGCAGCGCCGGCGGGTGGGCCCTGGACGGGCCGCGGGGTGGAGCGGCCTCGCTCCGCGGCTTGCTCGGGGCCCGCCGGCGGGGTGGGGTGGGGCGGGGCTGGCCCAAGTGTCATCCCCTCCCCTGGAACCCAGGGTGACCCGCCCCCACCGCCCCCCTCATGACGCCACACATTCTACTCATGTAAAAACACGCTGGGAGTTAGAAGTCGATTGGGCCGGACCTTAGTTTGCCTACCGATGATTGATATTGTGCCTTTCTCCTCCAAGGAAGAAGAGTTTGGATTTGATATCCCGCTTTATCACTCCCCGAAGGAGTTAAGAGTGGTGGACTCGTAATCTGGTGAACCGGGTTCGCTTCCCCGCTCCTCCACATGCAGCTGCTGGGTGACCTTGGACTAGTCACACTTCTCCGAAGCCTCTCAGCCCCACTCACCTCACAGAGTGTTTGTTGTGGGGGAGGAAGGGAAAGGAGAATGTTAGCCGCTTTGAGACTCCTTTGGGTAGTGATAAAGAGGGATATCAAATCCAAACTCTTCTCAATCCGGCCCGCGGACGGTCCGGGAATCAGTGTGTTTTTACATGAGTAGAATGTGTGCTTTTATGTAAAATGCATCTCTGGGTTTTTGTGGGGCATAGGAATTCATTCATTTCCCCCCCAAAATATACTCCGGCCCCCCACAAGGTCTGAGGGACAGTGGACCAGCCCCCTGCTGAAAAGGTTTGCTGACCCCTGGTTTATGTGTTAAATTGCCCAAAGCTACCTGCTTTGAGCCCGTTTGGGTGGTTCTTGGGATAGGTGCAGAGAGAAAGAGGGAGAGAGAGTCCTTTCCTCTTGCAGTACATCCAAGAGAACAAGTCTGGGGTAATTGTTGGATTTGGACTGCTGTGCAAGGCGAACTGGGGGTTCAAATACTTCCTTAGCACTTAAATTAGCTGTGCGGCCTCTGGGGAGTCCCAGGTTCAAATCCCGGTTCAGCCATCAGACTCGATGGCTGGCCTTGGGGTTCAAATCCCCACAACGGACTGACCTCCTGTTGCTCTGTCCCAGCTCCTGCCAACCTAGCAGTTCGAAAGCACGCCCGTGCAAGTAGATAAATAGGTACCGCTGCGGCGGGAAGGAAACGGCGCTTCCGTGCGCTCTGGCTTCCGTCATGGTGTTCTGTTGCGCCAGGAGCAGTTTAGTCTTGTTGGCCACATGACCCGGAAAGCTGTCTGTGGACAAACGCCGGCTCCTTTGACTTGCAAGCGAGATTAGCACTGCACTC
Source organism: Darevskia armeniaca (assembly GCA_034641395.1). NCBI lineage: Eukaryota > Metazoa > Chordata > Lepidosauria > Squamata > Lacertidae > Darevskia > Darevskia armeniaca. Next base: position 1,187,781 of record JAWWNF010000904.1, read on the forward strand.
CATAGTCGCCTTTGACTGGACTTAACTGTCCAGGGCAGGCATAGGCAAACTCGGCCATCCAGATGCTTTGGGACTATAACTCCCATGATCCCTAGCTAGCAGGAACAGTGGTCAGGGATGGTGGGAAGTGTAGTCCCAAAACATCTGGAGGGCCGAGTTTGCCTATGCCTGGTTCAGGGGTCCTTTACTTTTTTACCTTTTATAACTTTCCACCTTTCCCCCGCTGCAAATGCCCTTGACCCCCTCAATGTTTAAAAGCCCCCATTGCACAAGCAAGCAAAGCATCAACATGCTCAGGTTTTCACCACTGCTGGAAGTGGTGGTTGCAAAATTGGCTGGCAGCTACGCAGTAGAGGAAGCCAACCCTTTCATTCCCACCATGGTGGCTTCTGTTTCAGTGTGTCTGAAGAAGTGTGCATGCACACGAAAGCTCATACCAAGAACAAACTTAGTTGGTCTCTAAGGTGCTACTGGAAGGAATTTTTTTTATTTTTTATTTTGTTCCAACCCTTTCAGACGGCCTTACTATTTCCCCAGCAGGCGTGAGGGGCCACCTCCTCCCATTCATTCATCTGTGACTGCCTCTCCCTTATGACTTGCTGTTTTCCCACTGCAAAGAGGAACCGGGGCTACGTCGCGGGTACAAACATGCCCCGTGGCACTGGGAAGCAAGCCACGGCACATGGCTGAAAGCCAGCTCTTCCCGGCTGTTCAAGCAGGCTAGGGAGGGTCTGGAAACTCAAGCTGTAAAATTAAATAAAAATTCAAAAAACAAATCTTGTCGCAACAGGTACCACATGGAGTTGCTCAGAAAGGGCAGCTCTTCTGAGAAGCGACAAATAACTCTTCTTGTCTCCAGGTGTATTTTCAATACTTTTGGGGGGAAATGAAAACAGCGGCATTCCTGCACACTGCACCGACATGATGGGAGAGGAATGCGCTCTAGCCTGCACGTACAAAACAGTGTGCAAATTGGCAGTGCGTGGAGTTTTCTTCCAGCGCCAGGGACTACCAAATTGGATGTCGCTGCAAATGGGACTCCGGTTGACTGTAGCAGCTGTTAGAACCAACAGCTACTACAACCAGCCAGAGGCTTCTGACCGAAGAGGGAGCTCCTTCTAAGCCTCTTGTGTGCAAATGGGACTCCGGTTGACTGTAGCAGCTGTTAGAACCAACAGCTACTACAACCAGCCAGAGGCTTCTGACCGAAGAGGGAGCTCCTTCTAGGCCTCTTGTGTGCAAATGGGCCTCCGGTTGACTGTAGCAGCTGTTAGAACCAACAGCTACTACAACCAGCCAGAGGCTTCTGACCGAAGAGGGAGCTCCTTCTAGGCCTCTTGTGTGACCCAGACCCATCATTCTTTGATATCTAGATCTAGCGCATGCATGTGTTGGGAACCACATACACTGGAGCAACATCTAAAGTATACCTGTATTTTGTAGCCCCCCACCCCAAGACTATTAATTCATACATCATACCGGGGGATACAACATTTCGGGGTACATAGTTCATGAAGCTAGAAAGAATTGGCCGTGAGCAAGGTCTTTGCGAGCAAAGGGGTTTTTTATGGTGTCCAGGAAGGAGTTCCAAGCATGAAGGGAAAGGAGGGAAAACAGGAAGCCATATTCTCTCTGGTCCTGCTACTCACATTCCTCAGGTGTTTTTCCCTGGGTGGAATGTGTCCCAGATCTACAATAATACCTCTTGCTTGTCTAGAGAAGGAGTGCATGTATGTGTAAAAGAGGGATGGATAACCCTCTGGCCTGGAACTCAAATTCAGCCCCCAGGGCTCTCTCTCTCCAGCTAACATCCTCCTCTTGAGCAACACCCACTCTCTGCAGGCCATGCCCCTCACCAGCCCTGTTTAGAATCGTAGAATGGTAGAGTTGGAAGGGACCCCGAGGGTCATCTAGCCCAACCCCTTGCAATGCAGGAATCTCAAGACTAGTTGAAGCTATCCCAGTCCAGATTTTTTCGTTCCGTAAGACGCACTTTTTTTCCCGCTCCGTAAGACGCACTTTTTTCCTTCTAAAAAGTAAGGGGAAATGTCTGTGCGTCTTATGGAGCGAATGTGTGGTCCCTGGAGCTGAACTACCCAGGGGCAAAAGCAGATCATGCTTTTTTAAAAAAAAGAGAGAGAATGGGGTGTTGAAAGGAAGCCCGCTGAGCAGCTGCTCAGCAAACGATGGAGAGAGAGATAAGGGAGAGAGATTCCTTGCAGGGGGAGGCTGTTTCCCCAGCGACATGTGACTGGCTGATTAGATTATCTGTCTGGAAACTGTAGAAATGGCTTCCTGAAGCTGCAGAACTGTGAGTTAAACCCCATAAAACAGGGTTTTTTCCCTTTGCAAAGTAAGCTCAACAACTTTGAGCTGATCCTCAAAAAATGGGGCTTTTCTCCTTTGCAAAAGAAGCTGCAGAAATTTGAACTGATCCTCAAAAAAATGGGACTTTTCTCCTTTGCAAAAGAAGCTGCAGAAATTTGAGCTGATCCTCAAAAAAATGGGACTTTTCTCCTTTGCAAAAGAAGCTGCAGAAATTTGAGCTGATCCTCAAAAAAATGGGGCTTTTCCCCTCTAAAAACTAGGTGCGTCCTATGGTCAGGTGTGCCTTATAAAGCGAAAAATACGGTAGTTGGGCCACCAGCTGAGGCTGGCAGAAGGCACCACTGAGGCCAGCTGGGCCTGGAAGCGACAGTTACGGAGCACCCCCAAGCTTAGGTGAATCAAATCAAATCAAATGGTGAAAGACAAATCCGCCAGTCTTGATTTGCAAAGCTTGTGCAAGATGGGAGACTAGTTTAGAGCTGCTGGAGAACACTCGACAAAAGAGGTTTAAAGACTGTCTCAAGGCAAATCTTAAAAAATGTAGTATAAACACTGACAACTGGGAAACACCGGCCTGCGAGCGCTCCAGTTGGAGAACAGCCTTTACCAAAGGTGTCATGGGCTTTGAAGACGCTTGAATTCAGGACGCAAGGGAGAAACGTGCTAAGAGGAAGGCACACTTGGCAAATCCACACCATGATCAACTCCCACCCGGAAACCAATGTCCCCACTGTGGAAGGACGTGTGGATTCAGAATTGGCCTCCACAGTCACTTAAGGTAAGGTTACCAGATGTCCCCATTTCCAGGGGACAGTCCCCAGATTTACAAATCAGTCCCCATACAAAATCTAGTGAAGTTGAAAAGTGTCCCTGGATTCATTGAAAAAAATCTGGTAACCTTAATGTACGGATTCATTGTTGAAACCGTGTTTATGGAAGACAATCTTACTTAGCTACGAGTGATTGCCAAAGAAGAAGTTAGAGAACATTTTGCAGATCAGAAGATGAAAGAGAGGGGGGGGGAGATATCTTTCCATCTCTGGAGTGGAATGCACAGCCTGGGATTCCCCCGAAGTGCCATGTGGATATTCAGAATATTCCTGAGGAATTTGCTTGGGGGACCGGGGGGGGGGTAGGTTTGCTAGAGTGCAACTGAGGATCCACCCCAAAAGAAAACATTTGCAGCTGCGCCCGTAGGATGTAATTGTACGTGTGGTTATATCAAGATTAGTTTTGCACAGTGTTTTCTCACGAACTGGATTCTGTGAGCTACTGCACATGCTCCAGTCCTAGACTTCATTTTAGAAATTCTCCTAACTAAACCGAATTAACTGTCAATTACAGTCGTACCTCATGTTACGAACGCTGCGTGTTGCGTTCATCATGGGTTACGGACCCGCTGAACCCGGAAGTACCGGAACGGGTTACTTCTGGGTTTGGCGGTTTGCGCATGCGCAGACGCGCAAAATGATGTCATGCACATGCGCAGAAGCACAGAAGCGCACCGCGCACATAGAATCATAGAATCCTAGAGTTGGAAGAGACCACAAGGGCCATCCAGTCCAACCCCCTGCCAAGCAGGAAACACCATCAAAGCATTCTTGACAGGTGGCTGTCAAGCCTCTGCTTAAAGACCTCCAAAGAAGGAGACTCCACCACACTCCTTGGCAGCAAATTCCACTGTCGAACAGCTCTTACTGTCAAGAAATTCTTCCTAATGTTTAGGTGGAATCTTCTTTCTTGTAGTTTGAATCCATTGCTCCGTGTCTGCTTCTCTGGAGCAGCAGAAAACAACCTTTCTCCCTCCTCTATATGACATCCTTTTATATATTTGAACATGGCTATCATATCACCCCTTAACCTTCTCTTCTCCAGGCTAAACATACCCAGCTCCCTAAGCCGTTCCTCATAAGGCATCGTTTCCAGGCCTTTGACCATTTTGGTTGCCCTCCTCTGGACATGTTCCAGTTTGTCAGTATCCTTCTTGAACATGCGCAGATGCTTCAGGATACGCGCTGCTCATGATGCGAACGGGGCTCCGGAACAGATCCCGTTCGCATCCAGAGGTACCACTGTATTACTGTATATTCCTGCGTATAAGACTACTTTTTAACCCAGGAAAATCTTCTCAAAAGTCGGGGGCCGTCTTATATGCCGGGTCGTATTTCTTATACGGCGAGTATATCCCAAACTCTATATTTTAACTGGAAAAGTTGGGGGTCGTCTTATACGCCCAGTCGTCTTGTACACCAGAAAATACGGTAATCGGAAACCAGCACAATCATCCCCTCTGTCAATGTTAAAGAGAAAAAGCACAAAGAATAATGCAGAATCCTTGCACAGAGGTTTACTGAAAGCCCATGGAAGAGAAAAAGAAATGTTTTGAAGTATTATTGACAGAGAGAGTTTCACTCGGTTGATGACTGCCAACAGACACACCTGGACAGAGAAAAGGGCCTGGGAAATAATAAAACAGCTTTTTCCCTCTGGCAGTATTGCAGGTGTCTTTATTTCAACATAATGGCGAAAGGGTGCATTTTTTAAAATACGAAAACGTCACATATTTTTAAGTCATGTCAGGAATTTTAATTATTCCTTTCCCCACCCCATCAGGTCTGTCCTACAACTCAAAGCAACTGTGCCTAACCCCAGGATTCCTGTGTGGCAGTGGGAACTATACAGGTGAAACTCGAAAAATTAGAATATTGTGGAAAAGTCCATTTATGTAAGCAATTGTTTTCATTAGCTACTGGAGTTTAATATATGAGATAGACTCATGACATGCAAAGCGAGATATGTCAAGCCTTTATTTGTTATAATTGTGATGATTATGGCGTGCAGCTGATGAGCACCCCAAAATTGAAATTGTTACTTTGGGGTTCTCATCAGCTGTACGCCATAATCATCACAATTATAACAAATAAAGGCTTTACATATCTCGCTTGGCATGTCATGAGTCTATCTCATATATTAGTTTCACCTTTTAAGTTGAATTACTGAAAGAAATGAACCTTTCCACGATATTCTAATTTTTCGAGTTTCACCTGTAGTTCGCCCATCCAGAACTACAACTCCCAGCGCCCTTAAGTCGCCCTGGACTCTTGGGGTGTGTATGCTGCCAACCTATGCCGTTCATCACCCCTCCGTCGCCCCTTGAAGAAGACCACCCGCTTGCAGCCGCCAGCCTGTCCCCGATATCCGCGCAAGCCCCGCCCACGCCACTCATTTCCCCCCGCCCCTTTCTGGGATCGAACGCGCCCCACACCCCTCGGGCCAAGGACGCAATCAGAAGCAAGCCCCGCCCACGCCACTCATTTCGAGGACCGACCCCTTGGACGCAATCAGCGCAAGCCCCGCCCATAACGCCCACCCTGGTTGGTTGGTTGGTTGGTTGGTTGGACGGGCCAGCCTCTCTTCCCCCCCCCCCGCCTTTGACGGGCAGCCAGCGCTCGGCCACGCCCCGTTGTTTACCGCTCAGGCAGGCAGGCGGAGGGAGGGAGAAACGGGGCGGGCGGGCGCGCGCAGTTCAAACCGCCCCCCCCTCCCCCGGCGCGAGGCGCCCGCTCTCCTTCTTCCCGCCTCCATGTTGATGCCTGAGGAGGAGACGCCGCCACAAGGAGGGCGGGAGGCTGAGGCGGCTCCTGCCCCGCGCGCGGCGGGCCTGAGGGGAAAGCAGCAGCGGGGGCGGGCGAAGCCTCTGGGGCGCTGAGGGCGGGGAAGGGGGAAGGAGGCGGCGCCTGGGACTGGCGCTGACAGGCGAGGAGGGAAGGCGAGCGGGAAGAGGCGGCTGCCGCTGCTGCTCCTGCTGTTGCTTTTGCTGTGGCGCAGCGCGGAGACCGGCCTCCTCCGCAGGAGCTGCCTCCCCTTCTCCCTTCCCCGTTTTCTTCTTCTTCTTCTCCTTCTCCCCCCCCTTTTCCTCCTCCCCCCCCCCCACAAGAGCTGCGTCGGGGAAGGAGGCGAAGGAGGGATGAGATAATCCCCGAGGGGAAGGGGGGGAGGACAGGACAGGGAGGGGCGGGTGGGGGCTTGGTTAGGGGAGGGGGCACGGGAGGGGAGGGGGAGGGCTCTTTCGGGGTGGGGTGGGGAGCACCTCTTGCTCCTCCTCCTCCTGGAAAGGGGCTTTTTTTTTCCTTCTGGCGGGAGGGGGGAGGTAGGTAAGTTTAGGGATCTAAATAGAGGGGGGGGAGGAAGGAAGGAAGGTGCTGCCTCCAGGTGAGGAGGGGGGGGGTCTGAAGCCTCTTTTTTTTGGGCAAGGGGATTTTGAGGGGAAATGATAGATCAGAGGCACGGTTTGGGGGGGTTACATGTAGGGTGTTTTGAATTGGGTTTTTGGGGGGAGGGGTAATACAAAGCCTTGGCTTTGGGGTGAGTGTGAGTGGGGGTTTTTTAGGGATCAGCTCAGGGCAGCCATTTAGGAGGCACAGGACAAATCGGGGGTTCTTGAGGGGGTGCGAAAGGTGAGCCGCCGCCAAGACCCCGTATCTGTATTTTCTCTACTGCTGTCCTGAGGTTGCTGTTCAGGCGGGTATTTTTGTTCCTGGAGTAGGGATTTGGAGTGGCACTGGGTTGTTGTTTTTTTAACTCAGAGTGGGACAGGGTTTTGCTTTAGGTGGGGTAGTCTTTGGATTTGGGGTTCCCTCCCTCCCCCATCTTTTTTAACTCCCTCCGTTCTTTGAAGAAGGAAAGAGGACAAGGCACTACAGAAGAGACCTGTATGCGTGCTGCCTTCTATAACATTTTTTTGGGGCTTCGTTCCTGGAGGAGTTCTTTTTTCACACATAAGTCTGCCTCTAGATTTCCTAAAAGGAAAACGAATAAAAAGGAACCCATAAACGCACATCGAACCTGCCTCTGGGAGGGAAATAGCCAGGTGAAAACGCACTCTGTTTCCATGGACAACCCGTCCATTATCACCCAGGTGACTAACCCCAAAGAGGAAGAAATCCTGTCTTGCTCTCAGGATAAAGGTGAGAAACTGTTCTCTATGGGTACACAATACTGTACTAATGCTTGCATACAAAATGGGCAAGTTTTTTTTTCTCTTCATTTTCCTGTAATATTCCTTTCAGCACTGTGCCAGTGTAGACTCAGGTTGCTGCTCTGGTGTAGCACCTCAAACCTCTTCACTTAACAGTTTTGCTTCAGTCCAGCAGTAAATTAAGACATCACTATAGCTATTGAAGTGGAATGCATTTTTATGCCTCTCTGTGTTTTGTCTCTACTCCAATTGGTGTTGAGTGCAACTCGTGTAACCTTGTTGTTCCTCTGCCAGTTAGTTTGGGCCAAGTCCAAGCTCTAGGGAGGCAGACCTTTATTGAACTTAGTAGGATGGTTTTGAAATCTTGGCATTTGGGCACTGAGGAATTTGTGTTTTTTGGAAGAGGCTGGTGTAAACATCCTTCAAACTGTGGATTAAAATGATTGATTTGGAGACTTTTTGTTTAAGGTGTTTTGCGCTGAAACAGCTAAAAATGGTCAGGGAAAGCAATAAGGTGTACCAGTTTGGATGTAAAGATCCTACCCATAACATGCATTGAACGTTGCCCTCCAGTTCAAAAACCAGGTCAAACTGTTTTCATTTTTCCTTCAGCAAAAGCAAGGCTTGAACCAAGATCAAGGTGGATGGTCAAAACTTCAGAATTTAAGGGGCGTTTTAGACCAGTGAAGCATGAAAGAAGTCATTGACTGTGCTCTCAATGTGTGGTGCCATGAAATGCAATGGGCAGTCCTTTAAAAAAAAAAGGACATGAAATAAACCTGATGATACACATGTAGTCACTTGAAAAATAATAAAAGATTATAATCTTCCTCATGGCTGCAGATTTATTTTTCAAGTTGTTGTAGCTATCTCTTTTACTGTAGTGTACTGTGTCTGCTCCAGTTCTCTACTTGTTTGGTGTGGCTAATAGGCAATAATCTTTGTCATGATGGCTAGAGTATCCTGCTGTGGAGTAGGGGTTTGATATCCTTGTGATTTTGGTTTACTTGTTTTAATTCTGTGATTTCCCTCATACCATTCATACTCATCATCACCATCATATAAAAAAGAAAGCCGTTATTTTGAAACCAATTTAATGCTGTTAGTTAAAGCATTCATCCATATTGGATAATCCTTTTCCTTCAATAGTGAGGAAGCGTTCAGATTTCTCAGGTTTCCAAACTGTTCTTTGGTCTTGTTCATCATGCTCATTGTACATGGTCTTGTAATAGGAAGTCCTGTTACTAAAGAGACCAGTCTACTTAAAACAGAACTGTGTAAGGTTTACGTTGTTTTTGGAATATAAACCCATGTTTAACTGATATAGTGGTGGCAGTGGAAATTGAGGAACAAATGTGAGAACTTACTAGCAACCTCTATACTAAGGTGTTCTGTTCAATGTGAACCATGGTTAAGAGGGAACAGGCTATGGGATTACATGCTTGATTCCCTTCCCTTCCAGATCTTAACCAGAGTTAATGGTTGCTAACAAACACGATTAATACTAACCACTGTTGTGTCTTAGCTGGGGTTGGAACTTTGCTAGCAAACCATGATCAGTGTTAACTCTAATTAAAACTAGAATGCTCATGTGAGTAGAGGGACTGGTGGGGAAAGAACATTTGATGTAATAGCCTGCTCCTGATTTTGAAAAAAACCCCCACTAAGATACAAGAGCATTACAACTGCACTGGCTCGAGGAAATTTCCTAGTACTTCTCACTACTGGTGTTATGCTGAAGCACTTGTATAAACCAACACTTGTCAGAAACAGATGATTTAATTGAAAAACCTATTAAACACAAGGAGTGAAGCAAGAGACCTTCTGGATATTTGAGACAATCAAGAGAGGACTGTCTCCTGTATGCTCTGCTTATAAGCTTCCCGGAAGCAGCTGACTGGCTACAGTTAGAAAGGCAGGACTAGATAGGCCCCCTGATCAGATTTAAAAGATTATGCACCTGGAGACTGGATCCACAAAGTTGGATTGTCTTGCTAACAGAGTCAGGATTGTGTCCCTCTTTGTCAATGCAATCTCATGCATGTTTTTTTCAAAATAAACTTTCACTGTGCTCAGTGGGGTTTATTCCAGCATTAGTGTGTTGGGTTTTGGAAGCGGGAGCCAGGGAGATGAAGGTTTGGTTTGTTGGCAAGCAGCACATATGTTCCCCTCTGGAGTTCTAGTGAAAGTTGTGACTTGTTTTGGCAGCAGGTGATGGAGCTGCTCCAAGTGCCTAAGCGGCCCACCACCAAAATGCCCAGCCGCAACTTCCTCTAACTTGATGCTAGTGAGCTGTAAAAAGAAATTGCAGAATTACACAACAGAGGATTTTAAATTTCATACTTGGGGGTTAGTGTATATAATTTTGTGCCCCCCCCCGGTAGATCTTTAGATAAGAGTGTGGTTTCTTGAAATGCAGCAAAGGAGGCGGGAAATAACTGCTTGTGCAGCTGTCTTTTTTCATGTTGGGCCTGTTTCTACAGCTGTTTATGATTCTTATTTGTTTGCTTTGTCTCCTCATCGCCATTGCCAGAGGGTGATGAAACACTCGCCATGGTGAGCGTGGGGAGTGGAACGGTGGACCCCTGCTACTAGTGAAGCTTTAGTAATGTGCAGGTGTTGACACATCTGCTTGATAGTTGTAATTGCTCTGGTCCTTTTGGTGAGCCAAAAGCCAGAAGCACACAGGTCGCCATCCAGAATTCACATTTGTGCTGAGGTTTGGAGTAGGTAAGAAGAGATTTTGTTGCTCTTACCTTCTCAAAATCACAGCACAAATAGGAGAAAACCCTGCCTACCAAAGCAGTTGGTAATTACAGCAAATGGTATCTGGATAGTAGGCCAAGTCAACATTCATGGACTATTTATCCACATACAATATTGACTTTGCGGATGGGCAGCATGTCTGCAACTAGACAACTTACAGCATAAGCTGTCTCTGGAGCTGCTTTATAAGTTTTTGTATGCTTTCTTCCTCTTGAAAAAATTAGTTCAGCATTTTAGCTTCACTACAGATCTGAAGTACCGGTAGCTTAGGGTGAGAGAAAGTGGCTTGCCCAAGGACACCCAGTGAACTTCATAGTTGAACAGGGATTTGAACTTTAATTTCCCACATTCAAACTCAATACTCTAGACCAGGAATAGGCAAACTCGGCCCTCCAGATGTTTTGGGACTACAATTCCCATCATCCCTGACCACTGGTCCTGTTAGCTAGGCATCATGGGAGTTGTAGTCCCAAAACATCTGGAGGGCTGAGTTTGCTTATGCCTGCTCTAGACACTATAGCATGGAGGCAAATAACACCGCCTGTGCTCCATATAGATAGAAGTTGGTAAGCAAGCCAGTGCTTCAGACCAATAGCTGGCTTTGACCTTCTCATGATGTGGTGTCATCATGTAACATAAAATGGATATGGGCTGGTTTTAAAGAATGACACAGTTACTGGTCAATAATTATCACTCTTGTTGCATCAATGGAATAAGTGAATTCTTCCCAGCCTGATAAAGAAGTTGACCCATATTGATGTACACTATTTGGGCTAAAGCTCTTTAATTTATATCAGAATTCATTAGGATTCGACTCATAAGATGACTTAAGGAAAATGGTTTACATACAGTTTGTGTTAGTTTCTAAGTGTGCTCTGAAACTTGATACTAAAGTAACAGAAAATCAACTACGCATGGCATGTATAAAAATACATAGTTTTTATAATGCAATATGAACGTTTATATTTCTAATGGAGGGTGTGTGTGTTTTTTTAAAAAAACAACTGTTGCGTAACAAAATTTCCATTTGTAATAATACAATGAATGGATACAGTGTTGATCAAATTTTGCATTTTCAAAGTTGTAATCAATGTAACTTTAAGGGCCATGTAATGTATATGTGAGCATGTGTTAGAAAGTCAGGTGAACCTGGAGACATTTCTGATCCAATACTGGAAAAGTATTCCAAGTTGTTCTAGAAACCAACTACATGTAATGCTAAATACAGGTGAAACTCGAAAAATTAGAATATCGTGCAAAGGGTCATTTCTTTCAGTAATTCAACTTGAAAGGTGAAACTAATATGAGATAGACTCATGACATGACATGCGAGATATGTCAAGCCTTTATTTGTTATAATTGTGATTATTATGGCGTACAGCTGATGAGAACCCCAAATTAACAATTTCAACTTTGGGGTTTTCATCAGCTGTATGCCATAATCATCACAATTATAACAAACAAAGGCTTGACATATCTCACTTTGCATGTCATGAGTCTATCTCATATATTAAACTCCAGTAGCTAATGAAAACAATTGCTTACATAAATGGACTTTTCCACGATATTCTAATTTTTCGAGTTTCACCTGTATGTAGTTGAGCACTGCATGAATCTTTTTTAAAAAATGGTTTGCTGTGGGTGAGAATCGAGACAGTGGTGTGCAAGGAGGAGTTTCCTAACTTTTCCTTACCACACCATTGTCCTGACAGTCCATATAATAATGTGTGTATTTCCATTATGTGTCACTTTAAACTGTTATCTGTCTCAAGCCATTTTGAAGGAGTTGGATAGAACCTGCAACAACGAAATCATAGCCTCTTGTGGATATTGTGTTGGAATACATTAATAAAGCATTGCTTTTATTTCATTAATCAAAACCATTTCCTACAAATTACATCTCTTTGCTATTACAGGCCTTTAACTTTGTAAACATCAAGAGATTGCAATTTTGATCCTTTTAAGGAGATACAAAAAGCTTGTTTTTTGCGTTTGTGTGTATGCCTTATCTGTTTCATTCTACGTTACCCTGCTTTCAAAATGTGACCCACCTGTTTAAAGTTACAATTCTTTGGAAATGAATCTTCTGTGCAAAATATATCTTCTGTGCAAAATAAAAATGATGCCTAGCAGCTTAAGTATAAATTA